>OZ037938.1:32448702-33799206 GCA_964035585.1 Polytrichum formosum
CAGATCCAGACACCAGATCCAGACACAAGATCCAGACACCAGATCCAGATAGAAGCTCACACAAGACAAAACCGTAGCACCCCAACACCAGAGCTTCGAGGCATCATACTAAATGTAGCAGAGAAGAGTAGTTCGGACAACAGGGGTGCCGGCACCGGCAACCCATTCGACAGCAGAGTAGTTCGGAGAGAAGACTAGAGTTGGGCTGCACCGAAGAAGAAAAGCGCCGAGAGAAGGCGCAGACTGCGCCGAGAGAAGATTGTGCCGAAGAAGTTCGGAGCAGCGCCGAAGGCGCAGCGACAAGTTCGGACAATAGGGGTGCCGGCACCGGCACCCCCATTCGACACCGGCACCAGCACCGGCACCCCACCGTGAGCAGTGTTCAAGTTTGAAGTGTGCACATGCATGTCAATGTGAAGGACTTCAAAATAATCACACTTCACTCAAACTTTCAAACTTTTTTGCAACACTTCACCAAAAAAACTAACTTGATATTGGCCGTTTTATATTGAATATGAAAATAAATTGATGTCTCACTATATTGAAGAAGTACATGCAAAAAAATGATGCACTAATATTATTTAGATTCCCTACACAATGCACTTAACCATCATCCAACTCCAAAGGCAAAGTCCTCCGGTTTTTGGTCGATGTCCAAGTGTCAAAAGTTCTAGCCTAATCCATATTTTCCATCGGAAGATCGCATAATGACACTTGCATCAATGCATCCAATATTTCAAGTTTCAATTGACCTCTGTGATGACCCTTCACCCAATTCTATTTGAAAAATCCACATTCACATATAGCTATGCTTGCCAAGCCGAAGTTGCAGTCAATGCCGAGTCAAAGTTGCAGAGTCGAAATTGCAAGAGTTATTGAGATTTGGAAGTGTCTACTAGAGTGCCAAGATTGGAGACAAGCTATATTTCTATTTGCAAATTACAGCCACTATATTTTTTGATAGGCAATTTTTGGAGAGACCTTCACTGTGAAGGGTGGACACTTTGTAGAGCACCCAAAGGGCAGCCGGCACCGGCACCCCCCCACGGTAGTCGTGAGTATAATCTCAAGCAATGAAGATGACAGGTTCGGGTCGACTCAGTTCACATAATTGATCCCAAAATCTAACATGTAATACCACGGCACAGCAAACCGCACCAAGAATCCCAAAAAATTAAATTGCCAGCGCGGCTGCCTTGTCTAGCGCTCCACAGGTCGTCCGTCGAATAGAATCTACAGAACATACTTTTCTTCGGCAACATGGGTGCCGGTGCCGGCACCCCTATGATGAGGCTGAGTATGGAGTACACGGAGGCTGACCAAGGATTACGGAGTATCCCCGCCATGACGGGTGCGGGCACCGGCACCCCCCCTTAGCAGTGGTTAGTACAATCTTAAGCGATGGTTTTAGGGTCGGACCTAAACCCTAAAACCAGGTTCAAGTCAAGTCAGTTCACAGACTTCACCCCAAAATCTAACATGTAATACCACAACACAACAGGCCACACCAATCACAACAAGCCCCCGTCATTACAGTTTTCAACACATGAGGTCGACTATATCCCAGTGTAGCAATCCCACCTTAGCACGGATGCTGCGTCCAGCACCTTACGATATGACCGTAACCCTCAGCCCCACGAATGCGATATCAAAAACCACGAACTGTGTTGTCCTGAGGGTCTCCTTATCCGACACCTCTAAACCCTAAACCGCAAGCCATTTTTAATGTTACAAGTAAAATTTCGGCTCTTGCACACCTTCACTACTTGAAAAATAAATGGGATTGGCATTGATTACATTACTTTTTATAATGGCTGGCCCTTGTCGATTTGTTTGTGTTTGCTTGAGTTGAACACTTGTTCCATCAGAATAGAAATTTCGAGCCACCGTCTGCATTTCTTCTTCGTCAAGATTTGTCTGAAGCCAACATAGTTTTAGACTACTATAAATTGTTACATGAATGAAATGATTCTGCTTCCGTAAACTTGTGGACGATTTCACATACTACTATTCAACAACTGATAAATATAAAAATTTAGAGAGGTTGAACGACCTGAAGTTTAGGTACACAGTCGACCTCCTCCTCAACATCGTCCTCGCCTACTGACTTAGTGTCGTCCGAACTCGCCGATACAATGTTTGGTTGCTCCTCCACCACCTCTAATCCGTCACCGTCAGAGCTCCTGTCATCGAGCATTAAAACCCTAACCGTGTCCCCCAACTCGGCTTCTCTTCTGCTGCCTCTGCCTCGTGCCATTCTTGCTGCCTTCAACTGTTTTGAACTAGAGAAGAGAAGTTTGCGTCGTCTACGAGTTTGTCTGCGAGGCTGACTCGAATAGGAGAGTTCAAGCAATTCGTCTTCAGGCATGTCTCAGCTAGTCCCCAATGTTAGGTGCGGAAATGTTTGGTCCGTAATGAATGCCGCCTTCTATGAAGAACTTGGATCATTGCCTAAGGTAATGCATGTAGCAAACTGAGATCCACATTTCACACTACCTCGTATTCGGTTTTTATTCTTGTTTGGTTGCTTCGCTACCTTTAATTTGAATTCAAATGAAGACACTGTCATAATGTCTTTAAAACAATTGATATTTTTCGGTTGCCACACATTCCACACAGCTACTTATGTGCTGACATACCTTCGATCACCCTTGCCCATGAATTTTACAGCTGCTATAATAATTTTAGCAAACAGCCAATTATCCTACAATCCTCTTTCCTACAATCCTCCATGTCTTTTCCCCTTTGGAACCTCTACCTGTTCCCCTAGAAGAATTAACCCCTTGTCTACCCATTGTTTTCCGCAAGTTGTATGGCGTCCCTGAGCTCTCTCTTGATTCTAACCTTTGCCTTCTCTCTATACGCCTCTGTTTTTCAATAGTCCTCCTCAATTCTCGATCTGCTCTCGCTCTCGTCCGAGTGTTCATCTCTAACCATATTGAAGCAAACAAATGTTATATATCATTGTCAAGTCTGTCATAATTAACATCTATGCGCCATCATTATGTTCCTATTATCTTGGATTTAGATAATTAACCTGCAGTTTTTTAAATTATTCCTCGGTTTGTATAGCCATAACTTGACGAGACTCTTCCAAATAAACTTTCCTATTCTCGCTTCGCCATAAAGGTGAATGCTCTACCCTTGCCCATTTCAAGCCTTGACTAAAAAAGAAACACTTTCCTTTAGGTGCCCCTTACATCCACTAAATGGTTCACGTGGTCTTGTGTATTTATAAGTTCGTCAGTCGGCATCCAGCCTCATTGTTTGTTATTGATATATCTAGTTTGGATTGGCATATGATCATGACTAACTTAAGTAAATGCTGCAGTGCATTTTCAATTTTTATTCACATTTCTATAATGAATCGGCTTATTATTCCACTACTAATCCAAGTCTCCGCCGTCATTCATAGATTCCATCTTGCCATGGCCTTCTAATCACAACACTATATACACCTCCCCACTTTGTGGTTTCCTTAAGTCCATTGCCCATTTGGCCACTACCTGCTGTGAACTCGCATTCACAATCCTTCTACAATGGCCACCATCCGAGCACTGCACCATTCCATCCCGCTTATGATCCCTCTAGGAGATGATGGTCTAGCCAAAGTCACAGAGTCGTTCCTTAGTTTGAGGTTTAGATTCCACCCAGCCTCAATTCATGTCGAAGAAGAGGTCTTTGATGCTAACGGTGACTTGAGTCACACTGTCCTTCAGATATCGTTTCGCAATGACGATGGTAGAGTTTGGTTCTTGATCCCTGGAACGTACAAGGCCATAGGCGTCACCGAGTCGGATATGGCCACCACAACTGTGTTGCTAACACTAGGTGTATCCCTCACGTCCACCACGCAGGTTTCTCTTCTGGCGACGGTCAAGAAGGAGCCCGGCATCGAAGAGGTTACCTTACTCAGTGACTCTGATGATGATCTGCCACGTGCCTCTGACATTACCCCACCTCCATCGCAGGATCAACCCTTCATCAATCCTCTCAGGATTCCACACTCGCCTACTGTAAGTCAACCATCTACTTCCAGACCCCCAGTTCACCCACGTGTGTCTATAGATCGTCCCAGTGTTGTCCACCACTTGAAGTTGCTTGCAACCCGACCAGGGTCCAAGAACATCCTCAAGAGTATTGATTATGAAGCTGTTAGGCATGAGAAGGTTGAGTTCCTCCCTTCTGTTTTTGACGGCGACGTCATCTTTGAGTTCCCTCCTCTAGGAGCTGATGCTCCCCATTCCCATGCTAGACTCATGTTCGGAATGGACAAGCGTTTCGACGGTCATGCTTGGTGCAGGACAAAGACGTCTAATATTACCAATGATCTCGGCTTGACCTTCCGGTTTTCATGTTGTGTTGGCCATCTCCGTTGTAATAACGAGGGCTGTGATTACCTCAACCGCCCCAATCGGGCCACTGACGTCAACGAGACCGAATGGGAAGGCTGTACCGCCTCACCCTTCTCCGCAGGAGCTGATCCCCCAACTGGGTCATCTCTCGTTTGTAAGGTCTGTAAGACACCACCCTACTGTCTTGATACTTGCCAAGCTAAGATGTACTATGTTCTTGGCAAAGGTGACATGACCCGTGCATGCATCCATATGGGTCATCACCATCACCCCGTTTCGCAAGGTGTCTGTAGAGAGTCTAAGGTCGAAATTCATGCTCTCATCGGTAGAGAAGTTGAGAGGACTCCCACCGCCACCAACTCTGCGATTGCCTTGGCTGCAAGTAAAGAGTTCCTAGCCAAGTATCTTCTACGCACGGGATCTGATCCCAATAAAGTTATGGACCTGGAGTCCATGAAGTTTGTCATGGACAGGTACCAACACCTCAGCACCCCGAGTATTCGAAACACAGTCACTTCCTTCAAGCGCATTGGGCGAGGGGGGATCATTGATAGCATCACCGGACTGAGAGGTCATAGCAGTTGGCCCTATGTGCAAGAAAACAAATTCCCAGGCCAGGGAAAGCTGTTGGAGAAAGTCTATGTGTTCAAGATGTCCGAGGTAGGCCCTGGGTCTGGAGTTGACCTTGTCAGGAGAATGCAACCACACGGTGATTTGCAGGATGCTTGGGTCATGTTTGACCATGTCAAGCGTGTCAAGGGGTGGACAACCATGGCTTGCCATGTCTATGACTCGGCCTACTGCCGGGTTATGACTATTGCAGTATGTGATATGCAGTCTGAGGATGTCACGGCGCAACGCCTTCTTTGGCATGGGCTCAATGAAGTTATGCACAGACATGGCATTGCTAAAGTTAACTTCAAAGGGTTCATGGCGGACAGTGCACAAGCAAATTGGAATGCAGTTAGGATTATCTATGGCAGTGGTGATCCCAAGGTTCCTATGGAGTCTCGCGAGAGGACATGTCTATTGCATTGGACAGTGTCTATGGAGCGCCACACCGCCGCCCACATCAAGCCCGACCTCCAACAGCAACACAAGTTGTTATGCAAGCAGTACAAGGATGCCAAGACTCCCGAGCAGTCCGAGTCCCATTATCTTGCCATCCGGGCTTGGTGGCTTTCCTCTGGAGCTGCATCCGAGGAAGGAATCAAGGACCTTGATACATGGCTTGCATTCTGGCATTTTCGTTACCGTCAATGGGGTGGTTTCATGCAACTAGTGAGTACCCACCCACTTTCTATTTCGTTTTTTGGTGTCAACTTATTTTTTGGATTTTTTTTGGTTTTTTTGGTTTTTTTGGGTTTTTGGTGTCAGTTTAGGCTTTTAGCCTGTTTTTGTGCAAGGCGTACTCACTACATTTTATTGACTTCTCTCAGAATTTCACAGATTCTGAGTTGGCAGAGATGCCATCTTGCAACCTCTCTGAGACAGTCCATAACAAATGGCTTCAGCAGTCTGGAAACCGTGGCTCTGATCTATATGTTGCGACCGTGGATGATTTCGTGAGGGCGTTCATGCAATGTACGAACTACTACGCCTACTTGAAGGGTGATCGCTCTGGTACTGGCCCAGGAAAAGAAGAACTCCGCCTTCGTGCTGCACAACGATCCGGTGACGCCAAGAGAATTGTTGCAGCACTCGAGCACATGCCTGGAGCAGAGCATTGGTGCACCCGCAAACCCCAACTCGAAGGAGAGGAGGTCTTTGGCACCACAAAGCGCAAACTTGATATGCCCCCTGGTTCTGATCAGGATTCACATAGACCCGACAAGGTCAGCTTCTCTCATCCACGAGTGAGCACTAGGTCAACCAAGGCCCGTACTGATTCCGCCACACCATCAACCCTGCCCCTAACACAATCCCCCGAGAAATCGATTCCACAACGGGTCACCCACGTCAATAACATTCAGGAGACCCACTGCGATGTCTCCAAGTGGCACATTTCTAGACTACCCAAGACTTCCGCCAAGGCCTGCTTCGCCATGCAAGCTCGCACAAAGACCAAGTGCACCCAGAAGATCGTTCGGCATGGTAAAAGTACTCCAGCTCCTACATACACCGGCTACATACGTGACTACAAGAAGAACGAGGAATTCTTGACACAGTTCTTCTTCTGTAACGACGACATTGAGAGATGTGTCAAAGGCACTAGGAGGAAGTGGGTGCAGCACCGTCCGGATGTCCCGGACGTCTGGCCTGTCCTCACTGGGACAAACCTCACTCTCCAGGAGGTTCTGGCCCTTGAAGAAGGGGGATTCCAACTTCAGCAGCGTCAAGATGTGTCACCCAGAAGACTCTTCGGCGACTCCTCCAATGTTGCCTCATCCATGGCCGAACTCCCTACCCCGGCCTAAGCCGATCAATACCCTACGCTCAGGTTTGGAAAGAAGATCCGACGCAGTAACAACGGACCATGCGTCCAACAACGCAACAAGTGGGAGTCAGCCCTCAACGTCGACGGACAAATCACCTCCGTCACAATGATACCTCACCCAGGGATCGGGTGCATCATTCTCTTCCAGTCCCGAAAGAAGGCTAAGGTTGAAGAGTACCGTATCACTATCAGCACCTTCCCGTCGTGCACATGCCCGGATTTCGTGGAGATGTCAGCAAGAGCACTTGGGAAGCGGCGCACTTGGGTAAACTGCAAGCACTTGTACTTCATCTTCCGTGTGACTTGCAACTTGGATCAATACCAAGAAACTTTCATCCATGCTCCGAGCCTTAGTTTCAATGAAGTGAAGCACCTCCTCGAAAGTGGCATCATGAAGCATGTGGGACCTTAGCGTGGATACCTATAGGAGCTAGGTTGCCCCCCTTTATTTATAAGTTCTCGCTAAGTATTTCCTATTGCGTTGAGTATACCATAGTATGAGTGCACGTTTTCCGAAAATATCGCTGATATATCAGACCTATCATTATCTACATGATGTGAATTGTATTCGTTTCTAAATATCTATAAAAGTTTCTAAATATTTATGGGTCTCTTCTTCCAACGGTAGTTTTAGATGTTATTGAACGGTACGAGTTTTGCTACTTTGCTTGAATGCTTGAATTTTTTCACTTAGAATTTTCTCTTACGTTGTGACCATAGCCTATGATTAAGCGGCTCTCACCATAATGTGGACAGTCAAAAGTTCCCTGGTTTAATTAGATCATGTCAACTAGTCTCTCTGAAAGGTATCCTAAAACCAAGTCTCTGTCCTTAAAGCCCTCAAAATTTGCACGGAAATAGGTCCATCGTTTTTACTAAAAAAAGAGGTCCCACGATTTTCCTATTTATATTATCTAAATTTAGAAAGTTTATTACTATAATTGAAAAGCGTTGACTTTTTTCTGCTCACTGTGAGCAAATTTTCTGCTCACCGCTCACCGCTCGCGTCCCACCGCTCACACGGTAGCGTCGTTGGAGGCCCACCCAACCTATATATATAAGTGGGGAGGCCTCATTGACATCATTTTTCAACCACCCCTCCTCAAGCGGGACATTGGGACTAAGCATGCCTAGCATCCTTTGCCTAATGTTTTGAGAGGGCCTAGGGGGCGGTTGGAAGATTGGTTTAGGGTCCAAACTCTTGCCAATTTTGGATCCGATTTTTTGCGGTGGAGCGGTGTGAATACGGCCGTGTTTGTGAACACATTTGAGTTGTGTTTGTGAACACAATAATAGCGTGTTTTTAAACACGATGGAGGATCGAAGTTGGAGGATGCCGGAGGACGAGCCGGATGCACCCGGCAGGGTGCACAAACGGCCCCCTAAGCGGCAACGACATTCCGATGTGGGATCAGGAAGTGCTTCGGGAACGGGAGCCAATATTACCCCCCGTTCAGATAATACCGTTCCCGGCCGCCCAAATGCCGGTGCCCCTACGAGCAGCCAAGGAGGGGCTTCCGCGGCCTCAGGGTCGTCGAGTAGGAGCGGGAAACCAAGGGTAAAATTCTCGGAGGCGATAACGGCAAAGGTCCACCAAGCCATAGTTGACTGGTATTTGAGGAATGGGGAGGCCGACATCAAATTTGGAGCAGCCGAAACACAAAAGGGTTGAGATAATTAAAAGGGACATGGAGGTTGCTATTCGACAGGAAGTGGATGGCCCCGAGTTTAGCGGTGATAGGAATCTTGCGGGGTTCGATTCATGGGTGAAGAATAAGGCCCAAAATGGTATTTTCAACCTCAAGCAATTGGTTGAGAACATGTTCCCGGAGGGCGAAACAGGCGAGGTGTTGAGCCCTCGAGCTGTAAGAATCCGGGAAATATTTTTGTGGTGGGATCCCGTGGCCAAAGGATTGTCCAAGACGGCCTCCAAAATAATTCCTTAGAAGGCGGAGAAATTGGAGAAGTGGCTAAGGGTGTCGGGCCCATGCCAACTATTGTGGATTCCCGATATGGCAAATATTGTGAGTTTGAAGAGCATTAAGAAGGTGGGGGGTTACGGGGAGGTGAGGAAGGTGAGGATCGAGGGCGACGATCGTCTCCCACCGGAGATTACATGGGCTGAAAAGACCCCAAAGACATCGGATAGGCAAAAAGCTCGTATCCAAGTAAGTGCGGAGGCATGCGTTTTAAAGAGCACGCATCCAGGTTTCATCAAGTTTTGGTTAATCAACAGTGTGTCCAATGCGGGCTATACACTATGGTGGAACGGGGGCACTCTACGAGAGATGTTCATCCGGGATAGAGCCCACCGCCCAAATGCCAACATTTTGACAATGGACGCAACCGAATGGCAACTCTATGACCAAGTCCAAAAGTTCCGGGCGAAGAGGGTAAAGTTGGCTTGGGCATTGTTATGGATCATAGAGGCTTTGCACGCTGCAAACGTGCAACACAACGATCTATCCATTGACAACATTATGTTGCATTGGGAATCGGACGGGAGCCTAAAGATTGGGGATGTGCAACGCATTCGGGTGAGGATGTCTTATCGCTATGGCATGCGGAAACCGTAGAAGCGAAGGAAAAATTGAGGAAGGAGAAGTTTTGGGTGGCGCCGGAACTGTTTTACATCCAAAACAGGAGACACCAGGATCCCGATGTATATTACATCGCGGAGGCTGAGTGTTATGCGGTCGGCATGCTTGCTCGACAACTTTGCAACGATGGTGATGACCGAATACTCTTTGCCAATGAAGGAAGGAAAATTTGGGATGTCACTTTGAGTGCATTGACCTGCGAGAACGTGTCCAACCGCATTTCATTGACCATCGCCAAACTACGGATGCAGATGCCGTTTGTGGGGTGGGATGAGCCCATAGACTGCTGGAGAACTGAGGTTAAGGATAGTGTTTAGTCTGTTTAGTTCTTTAGGCAACATCGTAGGGGTTAAGGTAGTATGCGTGTATCATTGATATGGACAACCTTGTATATTTTTTATATCTTTACGATGTACTTGTTTTAATACAACGCGGTTTTTTTTCTTCTACATATCATTGTTGGCTTTAATCACATTTTTCCTAAACTACTTCCATCCATCCATATTCCACTATACCCAAACCATTAAAATTTAACCCAACAAACATATGATGTCGACTGCCTATATAGTAGTCGACCACTTAGTCGACTGCTACATTAGCAGTCGACCATTGTAGTCAATTGCTGAGTTAGCAGTCGATTAAGTGGTCGACTGCTAATGTAGCAGTCGACCATGGTAGACGACTGCCTGTATTGATGTCGAAATAATTACTTATCTGAAGAAAAAAAATCCCATTAGTAAAAAAAATTTACTACAGTAACTTCCGTTTGGCGTCACACCCTGGACGTGACGCGACGTGACGCGTTTAGGCCGCATCACGTCCATTTGTACATCCCTGCTTCTGAGATCAGTGCAAGTGACATTGATGCTACACATTCAATCATGACCATGTTTTGGCAGTCGCTAAAATAAATGTGAGATGACCAGTTGACTGTCACTTTGTTGTGTGGTCTTGACATGGTTTTGGAGCTCTCACCACAAGTAATGCATATCAAGGCCTTGGGAGTGGAGAATTTAGTGGGCTCAAAAATTTAGTTCAGAGACATACATGGATTGATCATTGTCTAGCATTACACCATTTATGGTATTCAGTGTCACATACACTATTTGCGAAGGGCCTAAAATAGATGCCTAAAGGTCTCAAAATGTCACGCCCGTTAATTGCCAATATGATTTCATTTGTCCACAAAAGGAATTTCTTTAAGTGAAAAAAACATCTACATTATGACGTTTAGAGTAGCACATTGGATATGTTAGATGACAGTCTTTGCGTTCTAATATGCAAGGGGAAGATATTTTGAGCATACTAATGGCAAGTGTATTGTGTTTACAATTTAGTATGCAAGAGGAAGCTATTCTTGAGCATATTAATGACAAGTGCCAGTTGTGTACACTTTAGTCAACTTGTAGACCATTGTGTAACATAGGCATGCACCTCATCACATTATTGAACATGCTTATGTCAAGATATCAGTATGCACACTTGAATGTCAGGTTTCATGAGGTGACAATTATGGTGAAGTTGTTAATCATCAATGTACCTAGCGCACGCCTCAGAATAGGGTAGTGACACTATTACGTATTTGACACTAAATACCATAAATGGTGTAATATCTGAGAGACCATGTAATGTTCTGGAAAGTTTTGGAGTGTGTAGGGCATGCAACACTCTCATCTTTAATGTGGACTCTTCACATTGAATGATATGAATATCAATTTAACAACAACTTTTTCCAAATTGGTTAACAAATCCCTACGTTGCATGGCATTGCTTGACAAATGCCAAACATACATAACAAAGGATATTTTCAAAGTACAGAAACAATGTAGAAATGATCTCACCATTTCAAAATGAAAGCATAGCAAATTTGAGAAATGGAGAGAGCCAGAATTATATCTGGCCAATATCCCCAAGCTACCGTTTGGGACCAAACGAACCGAACATGGATTGACAATTTAATTGAACTCTCGAACATGGAATGTTATTACAAAGTTATGGGTGATTACAATGTCCAGAAGCTTAACATAATCCATCAATTTTAAAGTAATAAATTTTAAAGTAGCTGTTGAAAATTGTTCTCGCCGCTATTGCAATGAAAAAACATAATTTGTGGACGAGACTACCATCTCTTATACAAAGAGTATAGGGCATGTTTAAGCTAATAACATGTGGCACTCTGAGCAAGTGACATGTTGTGACCTATCTGCCAACCTATTGATTCACCCAACCACCTATTTACTTAGTAACACGCCCACACATGTTCCTGTTAGGTATGGGTGCGCATGCTAACTTAAAGATAAATAAGAGTTTCCGTGAAGGCAGAATATTATAGAAGTCTTGTTGAAACCAACTACATGTTTGGCTCTCACAAATCTTATCATATCATAAATCATATACACGTGTACCATGTCCCGACTAGTTATCAAATGAGTATCGCACCAATTTTCACGAACCCTAGCTCTTTCCAATTTTCTCTCCTGAGTTCTAGCTATGAACAATATATGCCTAATTCTGTGGGAACTTGAATAGCTTGCCTACTGTAGACACATAAGTCAAACTAAATTCTGCTCAAGAGTGGACAACTCTGAATCTCCTAGTTATTCATTCTTCCTTAATCTTACAGACGGGTCTTTTCCATGATGAGCACTACTCAGCCTGACGCTCCTCTTTTTGCTGACACCAAGATATATCACGCAAAACAAGTCCGATTTTGGGTCCTTCTCCACCTTCCTGTCTTATATCTGCAGTTGTTGCACCTGATCAGCTTGTTGATCCTGGATTGATTTTTATTTACTTTTGAGACAAACGAAACATTACTTTAATTTCATTGCCAAAAAACACACAAGACCACCGGGACACAAAATAGGGTGTGGATGCGGGCCTTAGAGGTTTAGCTCATTTTTCTTCAAATAATCGGGTTCCAAAGGAGCATGCTCCAATTAAGTCATTCCATAACTTGAAGATGAGTCTGGTGTAGAAGCCCTTGATAAATGTATGATATTTTTTATCAGATTTAGTATGGTTAAAGCAAAAGCAGGCTTGGTTGGTGTAGTATGTGTAACAAACTATATCTGTCCCTATATATGAATCATCAATTTTACAACCGCCTAGCTTGAATATCATGTTCTCAAATTATATGAGTATTTTGCACTAAGATAAGTGGCCCTAAAACATGCAGTTTTAATCCTGGACCCACTACTATGATATTAAACATGGGATTAGTTGGAGATGATTATCAAATCCAAATCAAGACGGTAACCATTTTACCGATAAATTATCATATGAACATCTTATTCATTATCAATTTAGTGAAGATTCTCTTTTTTCTTGAATGATCATACAACTTCCCCCAATTATGTTGATTACAAAATCTAATTTATGTTTGATCCCATAGTCCAATCTCTTTTAAACATGTGTCTTTTCAGTGTCCGTTGTTATATTCAACCCTAACCACATGCCACTCAAATATAGGTGTCTTGACTTCAGAGGTCAAAGATGGATTCTCATAAATAAAAACCTATCCTTCTAACAAGTCTAGTGTTTAGGTAAGCAAACAAGAGATTGATGAGATCACTCCAAAATAATGCTCTCACATGAAATTATATTTTAAGCTCTTCACTCTAATTTCATGAGTGGGTGAAGCACTGAAATCCAAGGGCCAGTAATTTACTCAGATCCAATCATTCTAGTCTCAGTCTACAACATTCATCTTGAAAGTTGAGACTTGCCATGGTAGGTTTTTAATGCATTTGGTGTTGGCTTTGTTGGCCTTTTGTCTCAAAAGAAAAAGAAAAAGAAAAAGAAAAAGAAAACTTGCCATGGTACTAAGTAAGGTGTGTGGACCTTATGAGATCACTTTTCTTAATTAGACACATAATGTAAGTTGTACATGACATGCAAGGCTTGTTGTGAAGAACGAACACTTAAAAGACACGTGTACTTAATACGATGAGATTACACATAATTAGACGGGACTATGTGCTCGTAATATAGACACCATTCTAAATTCAATAGTCAACACAATTGAAAGTCGGGTCTGTGTACAGCTTCTATAGCTTTTAATCGCAACTTGATATAGAAACTCGAAAGAACAATCTTCGTGATCTTCACAATTTGCTAACAAGATGAAACAATCCCCGATCCAAAGGCCAAAATTGTCTGCGGAGATTGGAAGTGTCCACAATAGAGCAACATACCTTAGGTTAAGGTGGGGTTGGAGACCAGAAATTCGCAGGAATTTCATGTCGGATTGTGAGAGGCAGCGTCGTTGCTGAGGACCGAAGTTCATGTCGCCAATGCCAAACTGCTGGCCGGTTGGGGCGTCGTCCCCCCGTTGACCGCCAATCTGCTCAAGAAAATAAGCGGCAGTATAAGAATCTCCATTTCTGACGAAATCTATAAACTTTTCTGTGCACTTGCTTGCAAGATCATTAGAAGATTCAGCCAAGCCCTAGATCGAGTGTGACAGAATTCTGAGGGCCCTTTACGCTAGAGCTTGAGTTGAGAGCTAGAACTTGCACTTTTGACTTTTCAGGAGTTTGATACAGCTTGGATTTGACAAGTCTTCATCCAAAGCTCGAACTATGGAGAGCTTCACGGATCCTCTTGAAAGCTCTCAATAGTTGGAGCAAGTGTAAAGTTGGCAATGATCAAAGTGAGATTTCGTGGCAGGTGGTAATAAAGAAAGTTGAATATATGACAAAGAATGCTCAAAAGTCCATTGGCTTGGGACCCTCAAAATCATGTGAGCTCAAACTCTCGACATTCCTAAGCAAGCAATCTCCATGAGGTATCTTAGAATTTTGACTGAGAGCTTGTCAAAAACGTTGAACATCGCCATCTACACATTATAAGGTCGGTCAAAAGTCCAAGCTCTCAAGTTCACAAGACTTCAAGTGTAAAGTTGAACAAGAGTGCCTAAAAGGCTCCAACTTTTCCTCCAGTGAGAAGTCTCTTTTCTTCAAGCTCTCAATCTTGGAGCCCTAAACCTCTTGAGTGTGAAGGGGTCCTACGGCATGCCTAAGGTTATAACCCCCTTAATTATCCCTTGGGTCATCACCTCTCCGATACTACTCGGAAAGTACTCTAGACCACCACCTCATCTCATCATCCAATCACTTCTCGCACTTGAAAATCCGTTCAAAGCCAAACTCATAGTTGGGTAGTCCAAACACAAAACCACTTAGAGTGAGCCTATGAAGCTCAATGTTCTCTTCCTAAACCTGGTAACACCCTATCCCCTCTCTTCCACCCACTTCGAATCCAGGCTGAAATTGAATCAAATTCCCGTACTATCCTGCAGCTTCATTCTAGAATCAAAGTGCAATATCCAACTTAGACTGTTCCCAAGTCGGAAAGAGTAAAATGATGGCACTCTATCCTCTCTGAACCTACTTGAGAATGCTGTATACGAAGCTAATTGGGTGGGTAAGGGTTTATAAAACTCGGATTGAGGCGGTACCAGAAGTTCAACATCGCCACCAGCCGGAATGCAGTTACAACCCTGCTGCCCTTCAAACGATCCACGCCGGAGACAAATAGTAGCGGACCTTGCCGTCGTTGTCGTCGTCGATGATGATGATGATGATGATGATTCTTTCTCTAATCCAGCAGGCCGGAGAGAAATAGTACTACAGTTAGAGGGTCGACTTCTAGATGCTAGGTTTCTCCGAGTTGCGGAGCTGGAGGAGTACTGTCGAAGAATTGGCAGCAGCTGCACCATCGCAACTCTGCCGCCGGCCTGTCGGAGCTCCAGCTCCATCCCACCACATTAATTCCAGCATACAAGCACTAGCACCACTACCACTAGTAGTGTTGTAGTAGAAGTAGTAGTAGTAGTGCAGCAATCGTAAGTTTAAGAACATGCATGAGGGCCGCAGACTGAGATCGGTAAACTGTGGTCCATTTCTCAGTGGAATCTCTATTTATGATCAATATCTGCAACACAAGTTGTTGATCATGACCCCGGTGTGCCGACGATCGAGTATCGCTTGTAGGTTGTGGTGATCGACATGATCATCAACATCGAAGTTAGAATGAATCATGTGCATATGGAGAGTAGCGAATTGCATACGTTGCTGCACCAAACAATGATGGAAGGTGGGTGTTTCTCTTCTGTCGGAAGCAGGAACCCCTAGACTGGTGTTGGAGCCTTGGAGGGAGGAGCCCATAAGTTGAGCCTGTATCCCTATACCTAGGATCTAGGGCAGGTGTAGATGTGCCAGCTCCACCAGTGTTCCATCTAGACATCATAACCGGTCGCTCATCCGAGAGGAGGGTTATCAGAACTCGTCCCTTTGTTTTGCCCATGGAGATGCTATATCATCCATAATTGGGTGGGGGCTCAAGACGTATGTCTTCCTGTATCTAGAATCTAGGATGACGGTAGATGTATCAATTCCACCACTAATTCCATCTACACATGTGATGAGCGTTTGCTCATCCAAGAGAAAAGAGGATGATATCACTTCTTGGCGTAATGTTTCATCCATAAAGGTCGAATATCATCCATGCTTTTCAATTTCCATCCATGAGGTGATCAATTATGACTCGTAACCAACTTGAATAGGTGGGAGTGGTGAGTCATCCACTTCTAGTCCTCTTGTTGGCAATCTAGTCCATAAGCAGTTGCTCATCCAAGAGTAGTTCTAAGGATTATCAAAACTCGTCGCAATGTTTCATCCATGGAGGCAAAATACCATAATTCATAGATTTTGCCCATGAGCTAATCGGTTACGATTGATAACCAACTGAAATAGGTGGGTGACTTGCCCACTCCCGTGGTTCGTCGTCCTCTCTAGTCCTCTTGTTGATTATCTAGTTCATCAATGATTGCCTTACATCCAAGAGCAAAACAACTACTAGACCTCATTGTAATGTTTCATCCATGAAGACACAATATCATCCATAATTCTCAAATTCTATTCATGAGCTGATCGGTTATGGCCAGTAACCACCTTTGGGTAGGTGGATGACTCGCTGCTCCCCTGCTCACCATCCACTCTAGTCCTCTCATCAGTTATCTAGTCCGTATAAGAATCGATGCCTGAGGGCTCTAAGACTTGTGACAGTGATGGTGCTTCCCTCCTGCCCAAGCGTCTTGCCCACGCGTATATGGGAGCAGCAGAGGTATAAGTTATTAGTCTGTGCATAGAATCCCACTTGCAAACCCAGCCTTCACCATGAATACCTTACTGACGCAGCAGAAGGAGCAGCAGGAACATGATCACCAAGAGCAGGCAGCATGCGGCCAGCTGGGCCCTTTTGGTACCATATTCTATCTTTCCTCAGAATACCGGTGGCCGGCCTCCAACTGCCCAACAGTATATTATTGAGATTATCAACAATTTCCATCATACAATCCTTGTTCTACGTTACTTCAATCTGTTCCGATTCCCACTTGGTGTACATCAAGCACTAACCTCAGGGGTTCTTCAATCAGGTTTCTTTAGTTTTTGAGAGACTTAGCAGAGAGTAGCATTCAGTTCTTTGTTTGTTCCACAAGTTTGCTCTAAACGTACTTTACTTCTGTTCCACTTCCAAGATTTCTTGGAATATCAAGTGACCTAATGGGGGACTAGTTGATCATAAGTAGGAGTTTTGTGATCCACCTTCTTGGGGTTGTCTGGTTCCACCACACGAGTGCCCATGAGAGTCGCTCCCTTCTTTTTCAGGTCATATTTTTGTTATCAAATAAAGTGTTCCACTCGTCAAATTGTCAAACAAACCAACAATTTAATCTTTTCATGGGGTAGAATACTTGATTCCAGATTTCTTGTAATGTATCTAATGAATTGACGATTTGTCGCTACAAGGAAAACCATCTTGTTTGGAAAGAGGTCATTGGCAAGAGAAGGTTTGTGGCCCGATTGTGGGCATTGACAACTCTACAAACAATTCGGCCAATGGATATACCCACTACTGTCTCATCCAATTAATAATAGTGATCACCCTAAGTGTCATTTCAAATTTCATAATCGTAGTTGACACGCAAAAGTTAAAAGAAGGCAAATGTAAGGTTCTCTTTCTCTTTAAGTGATCATATTGGCCTTCCCAATAGTGTCAACTATCGAACCTAGAATACTTAATACATTGTGAGCACAAACCCTTGTATCATTGTAACACGTGTCTTTTTAGTGTTAGTTCTTAGCTAGAAGCCTTGTCATATACCCATCCAACCTTTTCAAGTCCCAATCACCTTGCATCTTTTTTGACAATGAAATAACCTTGTTTCATTTGTGTTAGAAAAGAAAAGAAAAAGTAACGCCCGTATCCTAGTACCGGCGTGATTAATGAGCCCGTTGGCCCAATGTTGATCGTGGATGTCCAAGATGCAACATGGGGTGTATTGCCTCAAAATTTCATTTGTGTTATATATATAGAGAGAGAGTTGAAACATATATCAGTCAAATCTAGATGTCCGATCAAGAAGAGTGAATACACAAGGCCCACTTGCCTTACAGAAGTTATCAGAGCCCCATAGCCATCACAAACTGAGTCAATTATCTGGCTCATACAAATTAGCTCTGTTGTGTTGCGTACACATTGAACTGGCCCGTTGGAAGTCCGTGCAGCACGGCAGCAGGCTCAGCAACTGCATCGGATATGCATCGTAAAGTAATATCCGACACTGCAACCCAGCCAACATCAGCAGTGGCTACACAACTTGCTCATGTACGTCAGAGAAACTAAACCATTACATACTGCAGACGTGTGAAGGGACCAGCTGCACTGCTAGGTAGATTGTGCTAACTCCCACGTATTAAGCAGTGAGGATAGAAGGTACTATTATATCCAAAAGCTGTTAAATAATTCTCATTGGTAATTGAGAAAGGATTCCAACGCATCATACTATGTCTTGTTTGAACTCCATGTGTAAAAGTTATAAGAGTTCAAAGTTTTATTGATAGATGATCGGAAACCGATATGGTAACTTGATTTTAAGGTGGCGGGCATTCTCATAATCAATACACGTACTTGTTGTGCAAGATTTTAGGGTGTTGTTTTTAGCACCATCTAAAGTATGTGGGCCTGAATACTTATGTGGTGAGTGGTCACTCTTCTTAATTGGATGCCTATACCTATTTAAGTGACATATGCAAGGCTTGTTGTTACGAACGCACACATAAAAGGCGCATGGTTACAATGAGATTGGACTATGTGTTCAAAATAGAGACAACTTTCTAGGGTTTGATGGTATCTAATGGTTAACACAATTGAGAGGGACTAGTCATATTTTAAAGAGAAAGAGAATCTTCACTTTGACCTTGTATAACTTTTGCATCTACTCCAATTCTAAACTTGAAATGACAACCTTTGTGATTCGCAATTGCTAACCCAATGAGTTAGAATTGCTCACCAAGGGGCCACACACTTACCTAACTTACTGCCCGAGTTGAAATCAAAATGGGTGTGCATGGTGGTAGTAGGGACATATGTAAGCTAGACTCACTTTTCTTTTTTATTTGAGACCAATAGTAACAAATTTTATTTCATTTTAATATTACATGCAAGGACATTGGGATTTGAAGCTAAGAAAGAAGCGACTCTCTAGGGTGCACATGGTGGAACAAAATAACCCCAAGATAAATGACAAGATTCCTAAGCACGATGAGAACATGATCAACTAAGCCAACATCAAGTAATTTAATGTTCCAATGACTCTTGAACTTCAACTAGTGATACAAAAGGATATTTGCTCCCCACAATGTATCAAAGTTCTAAAAAATCTACTTAGCTATGTTGAAGGTGTTTCTGCATATAGTATCAAAAGTACAGTCTCATTTACACATAAATTGTCACTAAAAGTGCACAATTTCCATAAACCGGCTTGTGTATGGTTCCTAGGAGATGTCATGGTTTGTGGGTCAAGGCTAGATGCTCACCTCATTGAGTTGAGCCCCTACCACTATTACCAAGGTAAAGGGAGTCTAATAAAAACATGAACCCATTGGTTTATGGTTAATGCATCTCAAGTGGGGGCATCCTATGCACTAATTCGGGACCACTTACACCATTCCGGGGTCAATTCATCCAAAAAATGAAACATATATGCTATAATATAACGGATTATGTTTTCACCTTGGGTAATAGTAGTAGGGTCAACTACACTACCATTAGTCTCATAATTAGGACATAATTACATGTAGCTACACTAATTATCCCATTTAGTGAGGGTGGGTTACTAATGCGTGTGCCATGTGGGTAATTGGTGAAGGTGATACTAAATTTCATTATGCTATGAAATAAGTGCCACCAAAAGATCTAGGGTTTTGGGAGCTCAAAGTGACAAAGTGCCAGATACTCTCAATGCAAGCTCTCTTCAGTTTCTTGTTGTTAGGAGATGCCTCATGAGTGAGTGGCACCAACTGAGAAGAAGAAGAAGAAGAAGAAGAAGAAGAAGAAGCCTCTTTGAGCTCACCATAACAAACTTTGTGCTCTACAAACACCTTAGAGCACACATTAATTATCTTGAAATGTATGGTAAATGAGCATGTATTCATGAATTTAGTATCACTTAGTAACAAATTCAACGCTCATTAATTTTGAGAATAGGCAAATTAGTGCTTGTTTCAGGAATTAGTACCACACACACTAAATGGGATAATCAATGTAGTGAGACTTTCAATATAGCTAAATGGCTAGCTAGCATGTGCTAAGGGTAGGAAAGAAACCTTAAAAATGCTTGCCTACCGGTCCATCCATTAACTTAGTACTACACCGTTAATGGTATTTAGTGTCACTTACTATTTGGACTTACGTTGTGCTATAACTTTTTATTATAGACCTGATTTTTTACCAACAAAGGTCAAATTGGTTGTTTGGGCATTATAGAACATAAACATCGCTACTTAGTAAAAACTTACATTAACAATAATGTGTTATAGCAATGCATAACTCCAAATAGTAAGTGACACTAAATATCAAAAACAATGTAGTTTCGTAGCATTTTATGTACATATTTTTGCATTGTTTTGCATACTTTTATTTTTTGAATGCTCTCCATGTAAAAATTTCTTTGTTTCAATGAAATTGAGAAGATCTAAAATTTGCAAAGTTGACGTCCCAAGTTCCGGCAAGTGATGGAAATTTTCTTTTTTCTTAGAATTGGATGACATGATGGATGAGGAATTTTAAAATATTTTTTAAAATTATACATATTTAGAATATCCTATATGTGAGAATTTGAGTTTTCAATTTTGGAGTTCATATGCCTATTCTAGAGGTGGTCAAAATTCCGTGACTAGATGATGAATGTCTCTCAAATAACCTTGAATGTTAATTTTGAAATGTTTTAGGTTCATGTGTTGCCCACACTACTAAAGGTGGTTGATCCTTGCAATGGGCAACACCTTAGGCTTCAATATTTGCTACCTCCTTCAAGTCTTAGTGACCTTCTACGAGCTTCAAAAATAGTTTTGGAGCATCATCAAATACAAACAAAATTGAATGAGACTTGCACCTATGTATTCTTTTAACATTGAAGAATCTCATGATGAGTGTGTTGGGGGGGGGGGAGCGGAGGAAGACATGACATGGCTCCACAATAGCTTCTATTTTTTGAGAGAGAGCATGTGGGGCTCTTGCAAGTAACAAACACAGGTTTAAAAAGAACAATCATAAAGGCTAATCTAGAATCCACTTCCTCAACCAGACGATATAAGAAGTGTTCAACAAAAGATGAACAACAACCTCATTCAAGTTCAATATAAGGTTGATTTTGTAGTCTTTCTCATTAAGCAACCCAACATTAAAAGACCTACACCCTTTCCCCCTAAGTGATGGTTAAAGGCCCATTTTGGCAGTCACCTTTGTTGATTTCCATAGGGTACATATGACCTCTAATATTTTCAACACAAAATAGGGGCCACTTCACACACAAGGCTGAGAGCATGTGACCATTGCATTTCAAGCACTCTCATTTGTGGAAAAGGCAAAGTTCACTTCACACTACGCTCGAGGGACCAATGGAGTAAGCGAATACAAGATGGATGTAAAGTCTACATGGATTCTTACATGACATCAAATGGATCATATTTCATGGTCACTTGGACTATTTTCAAAAACCACTTCTTAGAGGTAGGCCTAACACAAAACCAGGAGACCATGGCACTCCGAAACCTCACTACCATTGATTTATTATATTTTATCATGTGTGAGGACCCCACATGAATAAAAATTCATTGAAATAGCGTTTGGTTGAGGGCCCGACCACATATGATGTCACACTACACTTGAAGGCATGTGACCACACTACATGATTTTAAAAGTTGTCTTGGGACAGCATTCGGACACTTCATTTGGGCTCTCACAATCTCATGATCACGGCTCTTGGCTTGTGTGTGAAGTTGGCCCTAAGCAAAGTAGTTAGGGGAGTTGCTTTAAGGCCCCGCTTACCTCATGCTGCAAGTGGCAGCCATGAATGAATTGCAAGCGCATTTGTGGGAGTTAAAAGAAATGGCAGGGCATCTGCCACACTGGAGTCTGGCACCAATAATATTACTGTGGCACAACAAGCAATTGATGAATGGATCGACATGGTAATTACTTACACGGTATCAGCATCATCAGTCTTTGTTTTTTATTCGCTAACTTTGAAAATTTATCCACTGTCAGGATCGCTACTAAGTATCCGGTGCTCATTGAATCCACCATTATACAACGAACCCTGTAAGCTTGTATTGGCAGTCGGGCGGCTGAGCCTGTGCCATTCCATCACTCAATGCCTGGGAAGCTGCAAAGTTACCATGACATGTATGATTACCTAACTTAGGATCATTGGAAAATGTCAAAAGTTCTCATCTTTGTAGAAGCAGTCTGGTGATGACTTTTTAAGCTAAGGCAGACATGACATGTGTAATTCGGACACCTTTCTCTCTGCACCCACTTCTTGTAGGATATGAGATACGCAATTAATTGTGAGATGATATTAGCAAATCTAAATCGTGCCAGTGACCATTTGCCTCGTGAATTTTGGAGCTCGTATGAACATCTTATTTATTATAGAAGTGAAGATTCTCGTGCTCATTAAGTGGTCATATAAGTCCCATTCAAATATGTTGACCGTTGAGTCTAGGATGTAGATTGTGAGAGTTTGACCATGTAGTCCAATGTCTTTTGAACATATGTCTTATTGATGTTAGATCCACATCTACCCACATACCATTCAAACATAGGTGTCCATGTTAATGATGTATTGGGATTAGGCACATCTACATTTAACTTTGGTCATAACCATCCTTACCAGACAAGAATTGTGGAAATTATATTGTTCACAACAAAATGAAATTTATAAAAAAAAATTATGTATAGAAAAGTTAACAAGGGAATTTTTGGGAAAACCAAAAAAATCATTTTTTTTTCTTTAAATCAAATTTTTAGATTAAGTTAGATATTTGAATCTTAGATTCCACACTGCCCACGTAAGAAAGTAGTAGGACTCTCTCCAAATTAAGAACCTTCTATGCCTAAGGCTATCTTTCAAAAATGGCATGGAATGTTGATCCCTAGCCTACACTATAGTGGGGTGATGTTTAGGATTAAGAAAGGAGTGAAAAAGGTAGGTGCATTCATTTGGTCCTTTTGGCACATAGCCGTGATGGTTGACTCTTGGAGAGATAGATTTATTGCAAAGTTTGATGACAAATGTCACATGTATTCTAATGCACCACGCCATGCACCCCTCCATGCCCCTACAGATTCAATTAAGCCTCGCCCTCCTCCCCCAATACCGACCTAATTTGGCCCAACCCACAACCCACCCCTCTCCCATGCCACCTCCGCTAGACAACACCACCTGCAACCCCTTGGGATACCCTACATCACCACACACACACCCCTGCTAACCTTGACTCCCAAGCCTACATCATCAACGCCATCCGTGGCACCCGAATAGACTGTAAACCATACTCCAATGGAACAACCAAATCCAAACACATGAACCTATGCCATTGGCAAGGCTACCATGACTCGGATGACACCTAGGAGCCAAAAGAAAACCTCTTTGACAACCATGAAGATTGTGACACTACCTACAACACACTTCTCCTCCCCAAACACTACACCCAAGCCACTCACGAACATCTACACAAAATACACCACAAACACAAACTAGAGACACCCCCTATGTAGGAAAACCCCTATACCTCCCAAATATACACAATAACACTACAAAATGTAACCCCAACACGGATATACACTTCATAGTCCCCATCCTCCAAATGTTTGCCTCCATAGACCGCCTCCACACATCCACCAATTCCACTTGAGCCGTGAGTACTCCATCACACACATCCAATGGTTATGGAACCAATAAAAACAACACCACAACTCCTCACTCCTTCCAACATTGGACGGCCCCTCCCCATGAGCTCATAAATAAATTAACATGGCTCACCCAAAGAAACTTACCAAACCTACCCCTTCAACCCCCTTACCAACTCCACTACACTCAAACATGCCCTTACACACAACACCCTACCCCCATCCATACTTGCATTCTTCTTTGACTCATTCTCACTCACACTCATACTATTGTAGCCCGCTTACATGCCTCTCGGAACTCCACAACTACCATTCCCCCTCACGCATGAGACATAATCATCGCACCCATGGCAAAACCTACTCCATTCAATGGGCAAAAAAAGATCTTGCCCACCCACCAAGCTCCCAAACATCCGTAGAAGCACTACATTGGGCTAGAATGGCAGTGCACACAGGCCCCGAGACCTTTACCATCCTCATCCTACCACACAAAGATTGGTATAATAAAAGACAACCCCTCATCAGCCCTCACCCCGAGACCCAAGTATTTGCCCACCATGATCCACACACCCTCAAATACTCCCCCCAAACATGATCCCCAACATACCTTGCTAAAACCAAACCCAAAATCGTCACTATCCTATGCGTACACCAATTTTGGACACCCTCCATCATCCCCATCTTTATAGAACGATTCCAATATTGCCTTGAAGTTGCTCTACAGCTAAATGAACTTCCCCTCACATAATACCTCAACCCACTAGCTACACCCACCAAGGTCACGTTATCCAAGAAACATACCCCCCTCCTTCCTTCTACTTTGACTACCCACCCCTCCCCCTACTCCTCCCAAATTCATCTACACACAACCATAATTAAAATACCATGCCACACATACCTACTACATCAATGGCTCCTTCAACACCCCCCCCCCCCCCACACACACACACACACACCTTGCATATGAGACGAAGGTGTTGCTGGTTTAGGATTCTACCACCCCACTGGCACCATCCAATATGCCTATAGACTTCCTAGACACCAAAATATCCTATGCCATGAACTAAAAACTATCCTTGTAGCCCTCCACTTCACCAAAGACAACACAACCCACTCATATATCCTCACAAACAACCTCAACTCCAACTACCTTATTCATAACCACCTCCGCCAACCCTCCTTCCAATATAACCATCCTGACAAACTACTCGTACAAACTATAACCCGACAACTAGCACAACACACTGCCCCCCTCACCCTCTTAAAATTCCGCGCACACTTGTGAATGCCCGGTAACACGGCCACTGATAAACTTGCCAAATTCGGAGCCAACAAACCCCCACCGTACACGACTCCCCTAACACATACAACACATACCACCCCCCCCCCCTTTTGGCAATACTTACATAACACCCCCATACCACACCCATCCAGCACCTCAAACCCTACATACATAAGGAATACACCCACCAACTCACGTTACTACCCCAATACCCTTATGTACCAAAATGGCTCAACAACCCATTAGTCCAACCGCACACCCCCCCCCCCTCCCAAGATCTCCAACTACTTTTTGCCCGCACCCCCAATGCACATATACACATATAACATAAACCCTCAAGCTGCGATACATTCAATACATGGGCAAACCATTTAGAGTGGTAATTTTAAACATATGATTTGTGATGCTCCGTGGAAATGATATCTTGAAGAATATTGGATAGTTGGTCAAGGATTTCATCTTCCATCCACTCTAATTTTCATCATAGAAAGCTTCATGTGGTCCACAATATTTTTCATCCACATGAATTACATATTTTAGTGTAGTTGGCCGGGGTTGACCAGGTTTCTTATACATTCATAGAGTTTCTTGTCATTGGGATCGGGTTTGACAAAGTTCAACATTAGTGTGTATTATATACATAAAGTGCTCAAGGTTACCTTGTCGTAAGGTTGAGGCATCTATAACCTATAAAATAAGAGAGTTTGCAACTGTTTAGGAGGAGTAATAGCATGGAATTCTTTTTCTTGCAAAGAGAAACATATTATAAGGAGAACGCTATATTTTTTAAATCGTGAATATGGAAATTGCTACAAATTTCGAAACAGCAAAGTTTAGGGTAACACACAATTGATCTATAGGTTAGCTGCTAACCACTCATCTGAATGCTAATACTTGGCTACACCAGTTGTCAAAACGCTTATGAGGATAATCAATCACAAACCGCCACCACATAAACCTTACCTCCATTCACCTAAAAATATATAGATCTCATGCATGTCAGCATTAGATCTCATTACATGACCCTAATGAGGGGTTAAATGGACTTGGTTGACTATGGATGCCTCAACCTTAATTGAAGGTTTGGGTTCAAATACATAACATGGGTATTCTTGGAAGCAATTACATACTTATCATAATGATCATCAATGTCATGTATGACTGAATTCTTTTTCTCCTTGATCTATGACACATTCCTAAATAAAGCTTCAAACCCATAAACTTTAAGAAATAAAATAAAAAATAAAAACCATAGATATTAGTTGTGCATAAGAAGTTGAGCCCCTCAATATTTAAAGCATTGTTATATGCTCTGTGAGCCTGATGGGGACAGGTTTCAATTCAAGACAAAAGAATTTACAAACAAATGCTGTCAAATTTTCTTGGAATCATTCATGCTTGTCATGTTTCCATGATGATTGATTGAACCATGATTGTCTTGTTTTCTCAGTGATGATTGATTGAAGCATCATTGCCATGATTGATTGCCTTGGAGCCCAATCGACTTATGATTGTCGCATTGCAATTGCTTCTGATGTGTCATTTAACATGAGAGAATATGTAATATAAAATGATTCTCCTCTCTCTCCTACCTAATAAGTTCGTTGGGTTGTCCTGGTTGTCCATCTGCTTATTGTCTGATATGGTATAGGTTAGAAAAGATTCATACAACCCACATTTGACTTAGTTTGTAACACTATTATAAGATTTGGGCGATGGACTTATATGAGACAACCACTCCGGGTGAGTTGGCTTTCCAAGAAAAGCCAACTATGAGTTTTACTTAATCTTGCAAATGTGATAAGCTGATAATCAGCTTACCTACACAAATTCAGAGGTGCTCTCTGTTCTAATCAATTCATCTTATTCACATATCTACTGAATACACATGCATCAGCTACGTTTTGATGTATACACAAAATAGTGATACAAATAACTTCAGTTTTAATAGTGTGAACCTTTAGAAGTGCGAACCATTAATAAAAGCATTGAAGGTAGTGCTTTGTAGTGACGCCAAGATTTTAAATCTACATGAAATTAGGGTTGCAGAGTTATCAGATGTCAAAGGCTTTTTTAGTGATTTTGACAGACTGGTGCTCTGCAACTTTGCCAAGAAGATCAAACAATCGGGAATTTTGAGTTTAGG
Source organism: Polytrichum formosum (assembly GCA_964035585.1). NCBI lineage: Eukaryota > Viridiplantae > Streptophyta > Polytrichopsida > Polytrichales > Polytrichaceae > Polytrichum > Polytrichum formosum. The sequence goes on from OZ037938.1 coordinate 32,475,785, forward strand.
AAAACACCAAGAATGTGTCCAAACCTCCCACAGCTGCCACAAAACATGACATGTAATCCTGAGCATCCTTGTACATAAAGTCAAGAATATAGTGCATGTTGCGTGTGAGAATGAATGTGCATGAAACCAACTTGAAGATTTTAGAGCTTCCAGAAACATTTTCACCAATTACCAAGTTCATTTCCTAATTCAACAAATTTGCCTGCTCTCCTTTGCAAATCCAAGGCAGGACGACCACACAATAGAACTGCCACACCTTGAATTGCTGCAATTCTCAAAATGCTTGTGGGATGCAACTGCAGTATTCTAATGGGCATTGAGCCTCAATGCTCTAGGTGCTAGTATGTACAAGGGATAAATGGAGAGTAATCTATGAGCAAAGAAACCTACCAGTTTCTCCATGCGTGTTTGCGCCTACAATCATGTGACAATATCATACATGACAATTTCAAATACCTGGTTTTGAATTCTTGCTGGAGGCAGCTGGTTCATCACCGCCCCAGAGTGTCTATTGCCTTTCTTATAATCATGATAACCTTGAATCCTTTGCAGATCCTCCAATGTAGATCACTGTAAGGTGTCTTTGTAATCTCACAGCTGGCTGGGTGGCTGGCTGCTGATCGCCAGGTTACGCTGCGATTGGCTCCTCTCTCTCTGCAGACAGAATCAAACAGAGTGTCAGTGACCAGTAACAGTAAATGTTCGTAATGTAATTCTTGTCGCACAACCAGCTTTGAGAGGTGACTGCAAGGTGACCAGACAGAGTTGCAACTGTACCAACTTTTAGAACTCCAAATTTAAACACCACAGAATCAAACATTGCACACCTCACAATATTAGTTATGAATTGCAAATTACTGACACACTTCCCCAAGAACATCTCAGGAATTTAAACTACACTAAAGCCGCCATAACTTTAATTCTCCCTCATTGTATATGGATTGGAATGATCTCCTGAGGATGTTAGAAGAATATGCAATATTTGCATCTGATGCATTCTATTCTTCACATCGAATCAAAATACCATATAAATTTGTAGACTTCGACTCAACTTACCACTCCAGCTCTCAACCTGCAACAATGGAAGTTGTAATGGAGACCTGTGAACTAAATTACCTCTAATTTTGCTCTTTGACTTCTTAGGTGCTTCCTCCTGCTTCCTTCGGACTGGTGACGTAGGGACAGCTGGTAGATCCAACAACTCGTCATCCTCTTCAGCATCCTCTACTTGCTCTTCCGTGCCATGATCTTGTCTCACTGATCCTTCTGCCCATTCTGCAATTGGCTCCTTGATAGGCTCCTGTTCTGTTGGAATCGGTTCCTCCTTTGCAGGTATGCTGACTGTTGAAGGCACTTCTGGCATGTCCTCTGTTGCCATCTGTAAGGACACCAATCACATGGACGATATAAGGTATGTGAATGGAGGACATTGCCATGTGATAAATTGCTACAATGATTCATTCAACATAAAGGATTCCCAAATACTGATAGGGCACAAAATAACTACCCAACCAGATACAACTTTTTAGAAGAACACATCCCCCTATGTTATTTCTTGTATTCCCATCATTTCATACGCATGTGTTCCTCATCCTTTTCAATCTCAAGCGCTGATATAAAGGCTAGTATAATATCTTTCTGCTCAACTCATTCAAGTTGCACATACTTGTGTGCAATAAGTTATAGAGCGTCTGTACCCCTCGCATGGTTGTCTTCAAGAGATGCAATTACTTAAACACCATCAAAGCAGGGGAAAAGTAGACAAGGTTTGGAACAGAAATAGGTCAAACAAAATATCTCTCTGAAAACCCCAAATAATTCAGGAGCATCAAAATGATAGTGCAAAAACAGAGTACAGAACACTTACTAATTCCTCAAGCTCGTCAAGTTCTGCCATTACAGCTTCCTCATCTTCAGCAGTTAATTGTTCACCTAAAGCCTCACTTATCTCCTGAAATTCAAGCACACGAGATAGGATGACAATAAACCTAAAAGAACGCGTGAAAAAGCCTGCACAAGATATTCAACATCTGGGAAGCTAACTGAACCTGTCTAAATCCCATAGAATGCAATACAAAACATCCTTGATAAATGTAGAAAACCCAAATACTTAAGTGATGAAGCAAGTCAGAAAGGTAGTAATCAATCTCCTTAAGCAACAGAACAAGAGGAGCAAAAAAATGATAACTACTCTGCTCATGATCAGGAAATACACATTCAGACCAAAGGCAAAGATGCTGAGAACACATATTACTTCTACTTGGACAAGGAAAATCATACTGCTCTTTTACAATGCAAATCCACCAACATACTGTAGCTTTTTATAAATGAGGAAAAAAGAAGTTGAATGAGCAACATACATCTTGGTAAGCCTTTGCCTCAGCACTGTCATCCATCAGCTTCTGAACATCCTCAAGCTTGACCTCACTTTGGAGCTTCTTGATTGCATTAGTTCCAGACTTGAGACTCTCAAACACAGCCTTCTGCTTGTGTGCGACATCAATGTCTAGCAGCTGCATGTCCCACAAATCCACCGAAACAAGCTATGAGATTAGAGGACTGTGCACATCCAATTCTTTACACCATATCCAATCTAAACCATACTCTACAGGACCTCGTACTTATCCAGAACAGATAAACCCTAAAATTCCATAGTCATGCAACATTCCAAGGTGTATGTATTCCAAGCCCTCATGACTATTTGATGAATAATTTACCTATACTTCTGTAAACAATTTGAAGAAGAGATGACTCCAATATTCCCACCGACATAAATTATGGTGTTGCTTCATCTTTGAGTTGGTCTAAGTCTATAAGTAATCCCGGAACGGGCATCACAAGAATTAGAAGGCCCCGCAAGACTATTGCCCTCTTTCAAAGGTGAACACCTTGAATGGGTGCGGACAAGCCAGACTGCACCTATTCAAGGGCAAGCCCCTAGGTTCCCACATAGTTGATTAAAAACATCCTGGTTTCACCTGGTGGTAGAGTGCACCAGAAACCAAGTGCTAGGAAGGTCACCCATCCGAGTACTATTCGCAGTACTATTCCATCGTTGCATTTGAATCAAATAGAATCAAGCAACAAAACCGTGATGAAGGAAGTGATAAGATACACTCGCAGAAACTGCAATTTGAGCTGACACTGTTTCAGAGCTTGTATCCATGTGCTATTATGGCAAAAGAATAGCTCAAAACGTTCCTATTGGCTATACTTCGAGGCCAGCCATAGGCAATTGCAAACCCTAGAAAATCAATATTGCCCAAGGGCAGCTAAATTTACTCCCTCCGAAAGCTCTTGTGCTTAACAAACCAGATAGAATAAAAGAAAAAGAGCCCTACCTGTTGCTCCACATTTGTGAGCCACACGTCCACCTGCTTCAACAAATCCTCTTGCACTTTCTTCTTCCTTAACGCAATCAACGCCCGCTCTTTCCGTTTCTCCCGTATGAGCTCCCTGGCCACCTCTTTCTCCCGCTCGATCACAGTCTCCAGCTACAATAATCAACACAACCGAAGCCGAAACTATCAATGAAGGGTTTCCAACATGTCAACCACATAACCTACACGCTACTCCCTCCCTATTGGGTAATTATTCCCTAAACAAATTCTCCCTGCAAAACCTACACACAAACACATGCATCGACAGAATAATACAGTTCCCAGCTAAAATTATCAACATAACCGAAGCCGAAACCATCAATCAAGGGCATGGCATCCAATATTTCAACCACATAACCTAACATGTTACTCCCTCCCATTCGCCAATTATTCCCTTAACAATTTCTCCCGGAAAAATCTACACACGTACATGTATCGAGAATATAATACAAGAAATAAATCTCACTTAGGTTATCTTCACCCCTGCCGCTCTCAGAAGCCCTTGCAATTCACTACTGACAATACAAATATAACTATTGCTCGATCACATTCGATACCTACCTGTTTCTGGAACTGCGACAGCTTGCGTCGCTGTGTCTTCAGCGACAGAATTGCTTTGTCGACATCAGTGACCTGGGGTTTCTTCTTCCCCAGCAGATTCCCCATCGCTTCTGGTCCTCTCCCTCTCCGATTCACTTGTTCCACATCCTCTTTACTAAAATGGAGGTAAGCTTCATGCCATGCTCCGAACAAGCACAGAGAGAGCCTCGCGGAATAGATGAGAACTAGATGGATGATGGATGGGTGCGTTCAGCGGATTCGGATGACAATGGATGAATAATATGGAGTGGATGATAAATGGGAGAATGGAATAATCCTCTCCCTCTCTCATTCCCTTGCTGCACATTCTTAGTTTCCATGGGGAGGGAATAATTAGTGTGTTTTTGCACCAATTTGCAAAGACTGCCCAATATACTCCTTTGGTAAGATGACTTCACAAAAGTTCAAACTCAAATTCATGAAGGTTCTGATTCAGTTCATGAACCTTCCAACCAATGTTAGCAAAGTGTTTTATCAATTTCGTAAACCTTTTTAAATTGGTTCATGATTCTTCAAAACCAACTTGACATGTGGCATACCTCAGCTTCATGACAGTGAACTTTTAGCTCTAGCAACTTCATGAATCTTCCAAAGCAATTGCATAACTCTATTTGCACTTTGTGGTTTTCCGTATTCTCAACTTCTTGCCTCCTTGTTTTACATTCTTGGCCTTTTCGTTGTTCATGGGTTCCTCTTTTTTGTGTTTACTTAGAAGCCTCTAGTCTTGACATTGATTTTTCTTTTGGTCTTTCATTACAATACCTTAAAACCATAAGCAAGCAACACAAACCCAATGTAGTTGAAATGCTCGATCCTGTGAATTTGACAGTGTAGTGATTAGAAGTTATACATGATGTACTGTTCTTTGTGAAAGGAAGTTACACAATTCATGAAATTGATTATGTGAAGTTGTGAATACGGGCACCAAATCATGAAATTGTTTATAATATGTAGTGAAATTGGTTGAGAGTTCGAGTTAAATTGGTTGTCTATACAATGAACTTGATTCATGATTCCAATGAAATTGGTAGAACCTATTGCTAAATTGGTTTGTAAAATCATGAACTTGAGTTTGCACTTCCGTGAACTCAGCTTACCAAAAGAGCAATTTTCTCAAAAACACAATCACTTCATTGAGCCATATTTAGTGAATAAATATTTGTTACATATGCCACCAACACTAATTTCACAATGTCAAGAAATCTAGTATCACCTTCATTAATTCCCCACATGCACTATTAGCCAACCGTCACTAGATGGGATAATCAATGTAACCATTCAATGCATATCCAAGGGCTTCTTGTATAATGTAATCATGTGGAACCATGATATCTCACATTCAAGGGATTTCTTGTATATTTATATAATAAATGTTGTCAGAAGTCACAAGGTAGATGGTGAACCTACTCCGTGGAAAATATGCTTCATACCAGCATATAAATAGAATACCCCCTCCCCCCTCCGTGCCTGCTACCTAGTACTTTGCTAAAACAAATCCAAGGTAGGAGCACCTTAAACCCAAACAACACCCAAAACCAACACCCTCGAAATCTTGCATAATAAGTACATATCAATTATGAGAATGTGCATCGCATGAACATCACCCCCCCCCCAACAGTTTTGGTGAAAACACAATTTCCACTTCAAAAATGTGTATTTAATATTACATACATACATACATACATACATGTGTGTGTGTGTCCCTTTTTCTACTTGCGAATAGTTTTTGTCAATTCATATGGCTACCACATGTATGTTGAATACCTTAACTTCTCGGTTTAAGGTGCTCCTATGCTAAAGCTTCATTCAATGCTCACAACAACCAGAGATAGGTCTTGCATGATGGACAAAATATTGGATGGACAGACAGATGGATGGATGGGACGATAAATGGATGAAAAAGTGGATGAGAGCAGAGTAGATGAAATGCATTATTATGTGGGTTGTTGGTAGGCATATGTGGCATCTGCATACCGGCGGTTGATGCGATCCAAAGCCGGTTTTACACTTGGTGACCAAGGGAAAGGAAGCCCTATTGGGCTCCGTCCTCCTTCATGGACCGGCCCATGTTTGTAAAAGTGTCGGTGAGTTGTCCATTTTGCATGGCAAATTAGGTGCTACATAAGGTATGCGGGTGTTATTCGGTTCTCTTTTCTTTTCTTGTTCTCTATGTTCTATTTATCAAATTTATGTTACGTTACTAAATCTATGATGAAACATCAACAAAAACCAATTTGAAAATTGGAGGTTTTTAAGATGAAAAGAAAGCACCATTTACAAAGCATTTGATGGCTACAATGTGAACACTAGATCCGTATTCTTTTCACAATGCTCTTCAATTCCATTGGCGTTTGCCAACATGAATACCTAAAACTTCACATTGGGAAACACCATTCCTCGGGGGGGGGGTAGTCATTGGTTGGAGTAGCAATATACGTGCGAACAAATGATAGGGTATTTTAAAAACATGGGGGCTAAAAAATATAATTGGACTTAAGAGTAATATAGGGTATAAAAAATGGCACTGGACATTTTTAAAGTACTATAGGGTATGGAATAATAGGTAATCTAGAATTATAAGTAATGCAAGCCATTTTTCTATTAAACCAAAGTAGAAATTTACATAATGATAGCATGTGAAAAAAAGAAGAGAATTGAAAGTAATACCCCCCTATAAAATAATGGTTGTTCGCACCTATATCCTTAAATTTTTAACACACTGCCCCCCCCCCGAGCACCATTCTCAACCATTATCTCATAGAGGGAGCTTTCCCAAATCATACAACATCTTCAGATTGTGTATCACAACAATCAATTGTCGGTATACACAAATCTCGATGTACACACAGGGAGGTCACTCCATTGTCAAGTTGAACACTACGTACGAACAAAGTTTGCTACCCCTATATTACATGCCATAGATAATTTTAAAATTTATGATATTTTTTCTACATATACATAACCATTGATAGTATCTTTTGTATATATATTTTTTGAAATTTGTAGTCGTCTTCATTTTTGTAGTAATTTTTTTAGTTCAATTCTACGTCATTCTAGTTAGAAACGGTACGTTTTATAAAAAACAAATCATCAAATTTAGTTACCATTTTTTACTATGTAATAGATGTTGTGTACATCTACTCATAAAAAATTTGATAAAATTTTGACCCATTTTGGTGATGCTTTATGTAAAAAGTAGGATTTTTTACATGTAAAGTGTTTGCATGTGATTGTTCAACTTTACAATGGAGTGACCTCCCCATGGATGTACACAACATTTGACATGTGTCCCCTAGGAGGTACCCAACATATGACATGTTGGATTTGTGACACAATCTCATGCCATGGTGCATAGGATAAAATTTTAAGCATTTTGGTAAATTTAAACTTGGTTCAAATTGTCTTTTATGTTTTTCCAATGCTTTGTAAATGGCCCTTGCAGTGCTTCCCAAGTCTTTCGACGCGACCTTGAAATATCTCCAAAAGTTTGGGAGAGGGGCCCTTGGTGTCGAGGATACACATATCAACATGTTGGTAACTTAAAATATAGCTCTAATTTCTTGTTTTTTTTCAAATACTTTAGGGTTGTAAACATATTAACTACAATTAATTATCACACATTAGCCGATTATATATTTTCAAATGATTTAGGGTTGTAAATTGAATCAAATATTCATTACATTAATTATCACACACAATGCCATGCAAATAAAAGCAAAAACATACAAACTTTCACTTATGTAAGTTAATAGTCATAGTTTGGTACATTATTTCCAAAGTCTCGTGTCTATTGCAAAACTACACATGGAGAAATAATGATTCAAAGAGAATACATTGACTCAATTTTGTAACCTACATCTCCCTGTAGATCAATAATTTGTCCACCCTCCTTTAGAAGCTAAAACAACTTGGATACACTAGTATAAAACTATGCCCAAAAAAACTGCAACTGAAATCAGTTGCGGTTCTTTTGACCAGCATGATATGCAATTGCTAAACGACTACAATTTTTTTGTGACTACAATTTTAAATGTTTTGGGGCGTGTAATACACCATTGCAAAGGTATTTTCAAGACATTTCCAACTATTTGTTACATGCCCCAAAAACATTTGGATGGTGAAAAGCCTAAAGCATTTTGAAACCCTAAAGCATGACTGATATGCAAACAATCGATGCTTAAGCACAAGCTCCCATGGCAAGGGATTTTTCTTTATTAAGTAGTTAGCCAAAGGTGGAATTAGGTTCCTTTTGAAGAGGTTACTGCAACTATTGGCAAAGGAGATAATGTAGGAAGCATGAGTACAAGAGTAGTGTTTGTAACTCTTACAATGAACGCTTATGAAGTGGTGTTTAGGATATTGATAGGGTTTCTTAGGTCACAAATCTTGCTTAGAAAGTGCAAAAGTGGATGAACAATAGAAGGGGATGTTGGACTTTGCGATGTACGACCTTGCTTATGAATGTAACAATGTCAGTCTTTGAAATATTAGTAGTCGGTTTTGAAGGGGTTTCTAACTTGTTTGTGGTTGTAGTATCGGTGACCATCGTGTACATCAATCAATGCCAAGAAGTATTGGAGTCTTGAAGTCTTGTGTATGTTTGCCTTTACTTTCCTTAATAGCAAGAAATATCTACTGCGTTAACAATGTTAGAGTTAAGAGGACTAAGTACGTTAATGCCTCAATATCATTGTTGGCCATGGGTTAATACCCTATATATTATAGTGTGGCAATATTGGTCTTAATAGACTAAGTGAGGAAGTTAGAAGTAATCACGTAGATCAATAAGGGCATAAGTGTATAATTGCATATATAAGAGGGAGTAAATTATAAGTTATGTTAGACAACTAGTACATATAAGTAGGTCAAATTATGAGGTGGTACATCTATGAGTTTCGACTTGGTATCAATGAGTGGACAATACCAATACAAACTTCAAAGTTAGTATCAACGTTGACATGGTAGTAATAAGATCTAGGTAATAGGATAGTGTAGACTAAAAGGGGCAGTAGAGAGAGTTCTAGTAGAGCTACCGATCTTCTTCACTTGCACTATAACCTAAACACAACTTATGAAAGTAAATGTGCCATGGACATGTGGCCAACAATTCCTAATAAAGGTGTTGACTAAACCGGGATCAATTGTTGATGTTCATGCATCTACATGTGATTTTATTTACGTAAATCATTAGCACTTGAATTTGCTTTTTATGGCCATTAACCGTAGATTTTTTTTAAATGAAATATAATCTCTAGGTCTATGTTGATTGCATGTGCATCTATTCATCCTTGCTAGTGTAGTGGCGCTACTTGAGGTTATCTCATCACATTCGATGAAGATTGAGTCTGCCATTTTTTATGTTATCTTGGCACCGTAGCATAATACTACACCCTTGTCTCATGGTGGCGGCTCAGTGACAAAGATGATTTCACTTGATGATGATGAGGAACCTTTTCAAAACGTTTATGGAAACCCCAATGGAGCACGTAAGTTTGCCATTTGTTCCATGTTTGTTCAATTTCGAAGTCACTAAACACATTATTCTTCATTAATGAGAATTTATCAATTTTAGGTCTTGTTTTCATGGAAATAAAAAATGTGATATCCCCTCCCACATGCAAGGCTGCATGATTCTCTCATTATATGCAAAGGCATTTGCAAAGGTTGTGGCGGCAACCTCAACACCGCCACATCACAATAGGTCATTGTGTAATGATTGTCACATCGTGCCATTCGTAGATGTTGAGGTGGAGAAGAGTATTGAACATGTCAGTGACAACGAGGAGGAGGAAATGGAGGTTATAGGGGTAGTTATGGAGCTCTCACACATGCTTCTACATAGACTACATTAAATGTACATCATTACATTAAATGTGACGATGTTTGGATTTTTGGCTTCCTTTTAAATTACCACAGTCAATGGACATTGATTTGTGTGAGCAATTTCCTCTTATACTTCCATCTATGTTAGAAAATTTAAGTTTTCTTCTTCTTTTTGCAATGCCTCCATCAATATGTTTCTCAAACCTCCGTGAATTCTATATTATAACTTAGAGCATGCTCAATACTTGGAATGGATTTTTTTTTGAGGGAATTAGATGTTGAATCTAAAAACAAGATAGATTTTCATTTCCAAATCTTCTTGCCAAGCTAGCGGTTGTTGAACCTAACCATAGAGCAAGGCATTCATTAGGTTAATTGCACTTTGTTTGCACTCCTCACTCATATTATTATGAATGAAGATGTTATTATTTATGCCAAAATACCACATGTATAGGATACTAGTGGGTGTATTTCTAGATGTTTTTCCTCCCTCACTGCTCACATGATAACACTCCCCCAACATCAAAGATGACATGAGAATTCCAAGTTTGTTCAAATGCATAGTCCCAATGTGAATGAGCACTAAAATTGCCATATCATCTGGAGCAAACATTTGTGCAATTTATGACTTTATAAACACTTGGAGAACTTGTATGTACCAAAAAGTCTCAAGGAGAGACTCATTATGAAAACATGGTCTAAATTGGACATATCATTCTAAATAAAATGTGTCTATATGTGTTCCCATAGAAATATGGATATGTAGTCATACAATGATGGTTGTTTAAAACTAAGGTATCACATGTGCCTAAATCCAACTTTGCAATTATTTGGACACCCACAGTCAACTAGGTGTGGATCTAACAACCAACACCAAAAAAACACGTGTTTAAAAGAGATTGGACTTCATGCCCAAAATGCCCTAACCATTCTAGACTTAATAGTCAACATGATTGTGGGGAGAGGGGCCTGTATGACCTTTTAACGAGTATGAAAATCTTCACTTTGATAATGATTGAAGATTGGTCATATAAGCTCCAAGATTCACGAGACCAATGGCTACAGACATATTTTGGATTTGCTAATCATCTCATACTAATTGCGTGTTTCCATATCCTACAAGAAGTGGTGCAAAGACAAAAGTATTCAAACAACACACATATACCTCAATGTTGGTTGTGGATTACATGACATAATTCACACCCCCATAAGCGGTGTGTTTTTATTGAGGGCCCAATCACAAGTACAAATTGTACAAGATTTCCTAAGAATATACAATCATTGTTGCAGTCAACAAATATTATTACATCTCAAATATGATAATAATGATATAATGCGGGGCTTGATAGATCTTTCTAACCTCACCATACACTTCATCTTCCCTCTACAACCAAATAAAGAAATTGCAATTACAATTATGCATCATTTATGCCCGTTTATGCCCATTTAGGCATCAAGTCAACCAATGAAATACAATGTAGTTGCTGTTTGTTGTATTGAATGGGCCTTATTAGATGATATTAAGATGAAGAAGAAGCGCTTCTAATTTTTGAAGGAAGAATTTAAGCAAATTTTTAAAAGGAAATAGCTTCTAATTTTGTTTAGGAAACCATAAAATAATGTTAGTTGAATTCCAACTGTTGGTGTAATCTGAATATATCCGAATTCATAATATTCTTTTGTATATGAACTCCAAATTGGGTATTTATATCATAATTTATAGCACGCATTTGGTTTGAAGTCTATGCCCACAAGTTTAAGCGGTTAATATATTCATATGCACACTATATATAAGCTTGTGATTTGATGGGGCCCACATAATTCATTATCGGTCCATGAAAATGATGATGCAGTGATTGGGTGGCCACCATGAAGGTAGCATGGACACTTGCTCGTACATGACAAGTCGTGGAGGCCACTCTAAATAGTTGCACTTTAATTTAGTGTGGCACTTCAATTATAATGCCACACTAAATCAGATATAGTGTGGTTGTTTGAAAGGGTTCCAAGGCAGCCACGTTCTCATCAAGTTCCCCATAATCTGCCAGAGAACGTTCAAATGCAAGTACCCTGTACAAAAGGACGAGGGGAACCTGTACTACCCGGTCAACGTGCAGTGAAAGAACAAAGAACGCTAATGTAACCTGATACGACCAGTCACCGAGGGATAAGCTTCAAGGGAAACCGGGAGAATACCGGGTATGGAGGATCGGACGGTTCAAGGTCAACAGAACATTGAATCGGACGGTTAGGACCGACCTGCGCGTCACCGGATGGCGAACTGGAGTTTACTATGTTACTTACTAGTTCCCGCTCACAAACCTGACCACCCACTACAATCCACCAACTACACTGGACGGTTTAAGAATTACAGGTTCATCCGACGGTCCAGATCGATGAGGTCAGGGATCGAACGGCGGAGAGGCAGAGAGGGCGGTGTCAGTGACGATCGAGCCCGTCGAGGGGACGGGAACATCGGACGGTGAAGGTTGGGGAAGATTCAGGGTATGAATAGACGGTTAAGATCCGCGGAGGAGGAGAAATCGGACGGCGGATATTACCCGGGCCTTTCTTCGTGCTGAGGCATGCGCGCTGCCGGGCTTTTTGCGTTCTTCCTCGCGGTGCGACGATCGTCAGCAAACCCTGTTGCATGCACCCAGGCGGTCCTCGATTATCGCCTTTGCGAATTAGCCCGGGAGGCGCTTTATAGTATGCCTGAGCAGATGAGAATCTTTTAGAGCTTCTCGCCTCTTAGAACGGCCAAGAAACGAAGGTTTGGCGCCCGTTTGTTTGGTGGTTTGTTTGTGTGCACCAAAGTGGGTTCAAGCGCATGCAGGGGGATTCGATCTCCCTCTCTCTTTTTGGAGGCTATTTGCGAACGGTATGTTGCCGACGGTATTAAGGTGCGGGACGATGTTGCGTGCGGAGTGACGAAGAGTGCTTCGTATTCTTGTCAGGGGCGAGTTTCGCGATTTGGATTTGGCGCGAGTTTTTCCGAGGAATGAGATTGAGGTAGGCAAGCCGCTGACTAAAGTGTCTCGACTCTCTCGTTTTGGCATGTGCTAGTTCTGAAGTTGCAAAAGAGAGACAGAGAGAGAAATGGAGAGGGACGTGAGTTTCTATGCAAGGGGTTCCATCTCGAAAGGATTAGTGTTACGATGTGGATGAGGAGACAACTCCCGCATGACTATCAGGAAGCTTCTGGTTTCAAGCTTGTAAGGAATAACTTAAATAGCGAGTGTAAGTTATCTGGTCTCTCATGCCCCGGGAACAGGTTAAGGAAGTAGGGACTACGCCTCTCTTATTACTGGTTTTTCAAATGTGCCATATTATAATAAAAGAGCTTGGTGTTGACCAACGACGAAGAGGAACGTGTTAGGTTTTCGATTAGGGTTCGCTCGCAATGAGGAATTACTTTGGCAGCAGAGAGAGAGAGAGGGAGAGAGAGAGATCGGGGTTGGAATATTAAATGTGGGCTTGGAGCATGGCGTCTCTCTGCTCAACCTCTACTTCTTAATTTTCCCCCAGTAATAGTCTTCGTGGTAGAAATAGTTATGACGATGTTAACTAATTGCCATGTTTGGTCCATCACTATGTATGTAGTTCCTAGGGTTTGTCGGTAATAAATGAAGGCGTCCGCATTTTGTTTGTCATCATCGCAACGAGTTTTACTGTAGGATAAATGCATATCTGGAAATAGGATCACAGTTTGCAAAGACAGAGGGAAATAGTATTACCAGGGTTCCATTGGCCCGAAGCTTATGAAAACAGGATGATGTCCATTCTTTCGTGCGGCGTCTCGCTCAATTGGCGATGTATTTATGGACCTTTGAGACCTATAAAGGATATGAAATATTTACAGAAGGTGACCTAGTTTGGAGATTTATGTTCAAGCAAGAACCAAGACTACATATGTAGATGATGGAACTGAATTTAGTAGGGGGATTATGTATATTGATTGTTCAGGCGCAGGACGGAAGGTGGCGAGCTCCTGAAGAGGCAACAGGAACTGGACTTGGATTGGGTAGTGGGATATGTGAGGGACGCTAGTAAAATGACATTCCTGACAAGCTTGCCATATTTATTTGGAAAAGTGCATTAAGTTCATGTGAGAAATTTCATGCTCTGAGGAGTGAATGAAGCAAGAATGTTAAAAGAAGGTAAGAAATGCAACAGAGTTCATCACAACAATTGAAATGCTATGGAAGGCGGAACCGTTCAAAGCCTGAGCCCCCCTCCACCCTTGAATGTGGTCCGCCTCTAGGGAAGGAGGATGTAGGGCGAGTAGCAGCAGCAGATAGTGAAGAGACTACTCCGTCTGCCGAAAGGAAGACGGAGGTCTTAACGCATCTGAAATCATCACCGCAGTCAGGCAGCAGGGGTAGACCCAGAAAGGTTATTGGTAGCCTGAAACAGGGTGAAAGAGGGCCGAGCCATGTGGCGGGGAAGAACATGCCGACAACAAGAGCAAAGTCGGCTGGTAAACCTTTGGCTTCTGAAGCCAGGGAGGCCTCCAGAGATGTAACGCCACCTTTGGAAGATTCATCATCACCTTCTGAGGCTTCCACTTTGAAGACGCCGGGGGGATCTCCAGACCGACAAGAAGAAACTGTGATTTCATTAAAAAGTGAGGGTCCACTTCGGAATGGTGGATCTGAATATGGAAGGAGGAAGAGCTTGGCTTCTATCTCCGCTGCTGGGTCTCAGAGAACCCGCTCGCAGATTGCTAAGGAGGAAGCACAACAAGCTTCTGGTGGGGGGCAGTCTGATCGTGTAGCACGTGCAATCAAGGAGAAGAAGAGTGGTGGGCAGGTAAATCATGGGAGGAAGGATGGAGGGCAGGTTATTGCCGAGAAGAAGAGCAGCGGTGTTGGGAGTTCACACCTTGAGAGGAAGGATGGAGGACACTTGTCAGTACGAGATAGAGAAAATGCTAATGCTACGAAGCAGAGCTCTTTGGCAGCTAGTCGGCGGTATCTTGCTTTGCAGAAGCGTCAAAGGGAAGACATGGTGCTTTTGCAAGCTGATGAAATTTTTAGAAAGCAAGAGGTGTGGATTTCTTAAGCACCCCCTAAGTGTCTCATCTGCTAAATATTGATACAAAAGGCAGTCCCACGAATTGCTCCATAATCAATCTGCAACATAATGGTGATATGCTCCTGATACTGGTTGCCAAAAAAAAAAAAAAAACAAAAAAACCTCTATCTTCTTCCAATTCTTGGTTCTTTGCTCTTTTCTATGCTCCTATCTACTCTGCTATAGCCAGTGTCCGGAAAGATTTTTGAGCATAACCGGTTGAGATCCTAGTGTTTCCAAGTCCAACCGGTGACATGTTGTGATCTTTCGGTTTTTCTTTTTTAATTGTGAGGTCTATTTTATATAGATTCCTCTGAAATGATGGGTAATTTTCCTGAAGTCTTGAACTTCAACCGGTTATTTCTCAAACTCAATCGGTTCATCTGTAACTAGCGGTCAGTTCTCCCCATTCATTGGCTATAGCCCTTTGGTCGGCTGCCATTCTTGACAAGCCAATGTATTTTGTACCATTAGGGCTCAACTGCTTTTGGCCAATCACTATGAATTCTCACTGTCAAGACTTTCAACTATCCTCCTTTTGCTGCTCATTCTTTCCCAACCTTTGGGGTTGCATTCAAAATTCTGATCAGAGTTTCCGAGTTACATAATCAAGGCTTGTGCTTTGGAGTGAAACAAGTCATTGGTGTATTAGTACAGGCTTTTTTCAGTGCTCTTTTCTGATTATTGCTATTTTTGGCATGTAACCTTGCACTTTTCCAAGATGCAGGTTTAGATAGGTCATAAATGTTGGCTTCAGCCGTTAAATGTAAAGATGTCTTCTTGTGGGGTTTCTGGCAGGGCTTTTTAAGGGGTAATGATTTTTGTTTTTGTTTTTGTATTGTGCTCGTCGTGACTGACATATGGAATGCTTTGAATACTTGTAAAGACATCGATGGGTGTGATTCAATGCTGTCAGCATTGGCATAAAGAGAGTGTTCTCTAGTCAGTGTTGAGGTGCTGGTTGAGGATTCTTAATATACTCATTTTAGTCTTCTATTTTTCATCGTCAGTTTGTGGAAGCAAACAAAGACAAGAAGGGCCAACCAAAGAGCAAGGAGCCTGCACGACTCAAGACCCATTGGGACTTTGTGATTGAGGAGATGACATGGCTGGCCAAGGTGAATATCATATTTGTTAGTTTTGACTTTCTTGCAGGGCTTCTCAATGTTATCTCAAGGATGAGGCATACTTAAGTCATCTATTTGGACATATCTTGTGATTGTATTGCAAACTACTTGCAGCCAACAGTTTTAATCTAGAAAATACCTGCTTGACATTTCTTTATTGCGGGCAGGATTTTGAAAGGGAAAGGAAGTGGAAGCTAAACCAGGCCAAAAAGGTCGCAATACGAGTGAGCAGAAGTAAACTAGATGTTGAAGCAAGAGAAAATCGGCGTCTTAAGGTTCGGTTTCCCTGCTTTACTGTTGTTTTGTTTTTTAAGGTCTCCTGTGTTGGTATTGGTTCAGTGATACTTCAGCAGGTTTCATGTTGTACCTGCTGCTTATTTCATCTTAATATCATTCTTGTTGTCACATTGGAGAGTTTAATTTGTTGTTCTCTATCAGGAAGAGGAGCTACGAGTCCGGAGAGTGGCAAGCGGTATTGCTAAGGACGTGAAAAAGTTTTGGTTGAAGGTGGACAAACTGGTGTCATATAAGCAGCAGTTACTTATTGAGGAGAGGAAAAAGAAGGCACTTGACAAGCACTTGGATTTCTTGTTAGGACAGACTGAGAGGTACATGCTTCATCAATCTTTCTGATACTGGGTTGTCTCTATGTAATTCTTACAGTTCTACTAGGTTTTTCTGTGATTGCCTTCAAAAGATGTAACACTCTGGGTCAATGTGATGCTTTCTGTAACTTAGTCTAGTGTGCATAGAATTATCGTGCTTTCTAGCTAAGGTGCATTTTAAAACTGACAGAAAAACTGTGGACATAATATAGGGCATTGGTTATGATTCTGACTGGCTCTTTGATATTGTTCAGGTATTCAACAATGTTGGCTGAAAACCTTGCTGACACCACAACTGGATTGGAATCCCAAAACACATTACTCTTGCCTCCTGTTCCACTCAATGATTCTGCTGATATTGGGCAAGAGCTAGTACCTTTTGAAGCAGTTTCAAACATTGAAGGAAATCAAATCAGTGAAGTGAATGCGGTGATGGAGTTCAGAGGCGGTGATGAAGATTTCATGCTAGAGGATGAAGAGGAGCAAGTAATGTTTTCAAAGCTTGAATAATTGCTTCACCTCAATGGCCTATTTTTGGTGTTCTTTTGAGAAATTGTTTGACCATGACTAGCAAGCTTATCTGTTGAATCTATGAGAGCAGGCATGTGAGGTTTTCATGAAGGTTTATGAAGTTTACTTATATGATTAAAAATTTGAGTGGATAGGCTTTGTCTGAGGCCATTGGGAGATACATTGATAATTGAGGTTTCCATTTCTTTGTTTTTTTCAGGAGGATGATGAAGCAACACTAGAGGCAGATGAAGCTTTGATAACTGAAGAGGAAAGGAAAGAGGAGCTGAGTGCCCTGCAAAGGGAGAGTGAGCTTCCAATAGAAGAGCTCCTCCGTGCATACAGTTCTTTGAGAAGTGAGTTTACCATAACTACTGATTGTTGATGTTTCTATATATATTTTTGTTTGATTTGGAGCTTGTGGTATTACGTGCTGAATTTGGCAACTCGCTGTTAGATTATTTTCAGTTGGAAATATTGAAAGGAGAATGGAGGAATAAAAATTATAAGTCTGTCATCCTGGAAGTTGACTGAGCACAGGGAAGACCAGTGTAAGGACAAACCTCAAGCTTAATAAAATGAATAATGCGACAGGTTCTACAGATAGTGAGGTGGAAGAAGTGGAAGACGAGGAGGATGAGGAGACAGATGAGGAGGATGTTGTTGATGAGGAAGAAATGTTTGCATCTGATGCCTTAGATGTGGATGCCTGGAAAGACAAACCTCTCACAGAACCGAGAAGAGATGAAGAAGGACCCTCTACCTCTAAAGAGATAGAAGATGTGGCAGTACTCAAGGGAAGAAGACTAGGAGCACCTGGGAGTGAGAAGGACAATGGAAACATTGCTACTGTGGTGCCTGAATCATTGGGTGCACTAGGAGGGTTGGAATTGGATGTTACTGGCAAAGTCTGCATCAACTTGCAGGATGAGGCAAACTTAGACATTGACAAGTTTCTTGGTCCTGGAAAGACCAAGTCTTCAGATGTGGTTGGAGAAACAGCCTTTAGTTCTATGTCTACTGCCCATGAGGGATCTAAAGATGAATCAGCCTTTGAAGCTGGAAATGCAACTGCTCTTGTGGTTGAGCTTGCTGATGGTAATCCACAATCAAGTGGGTTACCATCTTTTAGTGTCACTTCAAGTGAAAGAATTTTGCAGAGGCAGAGCCATCTTAGAACGGGGTTCTTGGATCTGGGCATGGCAAGAGAACTTCAGGTATCAATTTTTTTGAACACCTTCACTGGAGGATACTATATATTGCAGTCTTAGGTCTGCTGGTTAGGTCAAACTATCAATAAGTTCCTACTCTTTACACGCGCAGGTCATGAGGTGGTAGGCCGAATGTTTCACCATATTTAACAGTAGATTACAGGCGAAAACGCATTCTAAGGCAGTTGTCTTTATTCCTCTCTAGGTGTAAGTACATGTAAGAACCCCACACAAAAATCCGACAAAACTGTGAGGAAGAAGAGGCGGTGAGGGTGCTAGGGATGAAGAGTGTCTTAGTAAGTAGTCAACTTGTCTCTTGCAGGCAGTCTGATTGAGATGAAGCCCTTATACAAGCGTGGTGTGCACATGCCACATATACTGCCTCCTTCTTGCTCGCAGTTTGATTGAGGTCAGGCATGTCTTCTGCAGGATGATAGTGACTACATACCTGCAGCTTTGGCAGATGGAAATGACGAGGTAATTTCTGAAGCTTCAGCAACAGCCAGCTCCTGAGCAGTCCTGAGTATTTGAAGAAGCATGCTTTCATTGTTGTGCTGAGATTCAGCACCTTTGAGTAACCAATAATTGCATTGAGTAATCATGGCAACTTGTCATTGCTGTGCAGTACTTAGTGCAAACTCTGATCCTTGTTGTGCTCCTCTCCTGCTACATTCTTCGCGTATTCTATCATTCTTGACCCATTACTGTTACTAGTCCATGAGCTGAATTGGGACTGCATGTCAGATCACATTCTCAGGGTGATTTGATAATGTTGCATCTTCCTTCGATGTAGCAAGTCTTGTTTCTCTTCGGGCATGCTTCTTTGTTGTTTACTGTCTTGCTGTTTTATGGGTAGCTTTTGTGGAACTCTAGCAGTAAGAATGTCTTGAATCACTCCTAAGTATACCGCAAAGTTCAGTATATTTTTGGTGTGATGTACAATGTATGGATGCTGCCAGCAGGAAGTGTTGGTGGTTGTCACTGCAAACACATGTTGTTTGTGGTGGTCCATAGTCCGGTGAACTAATGGTCACCAGTTCCATACTGCTTGTCCCGTGGTACATGGTATGTAGCATGTCTGTCAGATGTTCTGGACCATAAGTGTCTTTGTGTTCCTTCTCTTTTGTTTCTTTTCTTGCTCCATTTCATCTTTATATTCATCCACTCTCTCCACATTTTACTGAATGTAATGACCTTGTGCCTTGATCAACTTTTACATGTTGCTATGCATATCAAGTTCTTCTTCATGACTGAGTTCATCTAGTCTCAGTTAAAAACTCATCTAGTTGCCTTCATGGTGCACATTGCTGACAGCAATTACCTATATCCTTTCTTTGAGCTGCAGCATGTGGTGTATCCTAGTTTATATTTCTCTTTGTTGCCCCAGGATGATGAAAGGACCTTGGAGGAGGAGGAACGTATGGCTAATGATGAGGGTGCTGGAACTATTGATGAGGTGAGAGCTGTTTTATATGCATCTTTTGTGCATCTACTTTATCGCAAGGGAGGAGCTTATGTTATGTCTTGTGTTCTTGTGGTCTATGTAGGTTTCTTGGTGAGCATGTGTATCTCTGTCTTCTTTCTGAGAATTAGTGATTGAGGTTGGAATCACATAGTAGCAGCCTGGTCAGGAATGCTAAATATGGAATCCTTATTGGCGGATTGCAGATTGATCAACTGAAACTTGAGAGTGAGATGTCAATAGAAGAACTTATGGCAAAATACAGATCTGTAAGTATCCTGTATCTTCTGTTCCACAAGGTCTCATCCTGCACAGGAATTGTCATTGGTACAAGTAGTGAGAAGGGACTTATTGTGATATGATTGTTCATCCCAGGATATTGTTGGAAGAGGTTACATTGCCTTTGGAAAAAAGAGAGGATTAAGGCAGCCTTATTGAATAAGGAAGTTATTATAATAAGATCAACAAAGTTTAAATGTGTTTTGAATGTGAAAATTGTGAAACTTGTTTTGATCATAGTAACACCAATGACATAATACTTATCATGTAGTTTGTTGTATTAATGCTATACTTATGTTACTGATCCTCAAACTTAGGCTGCAAGTGAGGTTGGGGAAGATTTTGAGGAGTTCTCACCAGATCGACGAGATCGGACTAGTGAAGCTGGTACAAGTGGATCTAGTGATGAGGAAGATGATGATGTTGAGGATGAAGTGGCACGTGATGTTGCGGAGGCCAAAGAAAGGATGGGTGAACCAAGCACAAGTGGAAGATTCCACCCTTCTATGGCGTTGACTGAAAATGGGAAGAGAAAGGAGAAATCCCAGCTCATTGACTCTCTGGAGGTGAAACAAGAAGTTGTAGATGCTAAAGTTTTTGGTGGAGGTCATGAAAATTTGCAAGAGGTGAGTTAGTAATTTAGCTCTATAAAAGTTATTTCCAGCCTGCACCTACCATTGAAAATTTGTGCAGATCAGTGTGGCATTTTAAACTCTTGAACCCTGTACTGTCCACTGGTTTTGCCTCAAATTTAGGACAATACCTTTAACAGATTGGGGCCAAGACTGCCCCGTTTTTAGCAGAACCCTATTGTGTAGCTTGCTCTCAACCCAAGATCATGAAATTTCTCTGTACAAGTGCATTGTTATCATAGTGTCAGTGCCCATGTGTTTTTCAGATATTTACCTTTTTTTGGGTCATAGTTCCCCTTCAGAGTTTTTATTCCTATACCGTGAGCCTCCTTAAGGATTTTTTTTAGTACATTTTATGAATAATCTGCATAGTTGTGAGGTTGGGTTTTGTGACATGAAGGTTGAATTCCCATGTGAAAGAGATTCTACTTGATAAGGACTTTGAAACACATATATTCTCACTGTTCCTAATTATCTATCAGGAGTGGAATTTTCCAAGCACTCTGAGGCTTACAATGTAATATGTACTACTATATTGTGTGTTTACCAAATCATGGAAGTTATTCTTCTCGCAGCATCTTGTGCAACCCAACTGACCTTGTTGTCCACTCACAGATGGGGAGAAGGCTGCAAGAACTAAAAGATCCTGAACTTGTTATGAAGAACCATTTCCTAAGTGCTGCATCCTCAAGACATGCACTATCTGCTACTTCTTTATTGCTTGAAGTAGATGGGGAAGATGATGCAGAGACAGCTGCAGCTGTTGCCAAAGTCACTGCAGCTGCTAAACAAAGGCGGGAACGGGTTGTCATCAGATCAGTCAAAATGAGAGATATTCTAGGCAACGAATCAGAGGATGTAGCAAGGGAGAACCTGGACAATGATGTTAAGATTTCTTTGCCAACTGCAGCCCTTGAAGTCGTTGAATCTGGTGATGACAAGTTGACCAATCTGTCACCGGATATGGTTGTATACGATACCAAGCCATCAAACACAGATATACCAAATCTGGATCTTGTGGATATGGACCCCTTGGGCATTACGGCATCTTCTGTTGAGGATGAAACTATGCTCACCACACCAGGGGATATCAGTAATCTCATGGACAAAAAGCAAACTGCTAGTCCTGTGAAAGAGGATATTACAGAACTTGTGGACGATGGTAGTGTAGAACTCAAGCACCAGGAAGCGGGGGCTGGGAAGAGTAATGAAGATAAACTGGCTGATTTTGCTGCGGCTGCTCAATCAGCTCAACCTACTGGCTACACTTTCTCAACCACCAAAGTGAAGACCAAATTACCGTTCCTACTGAAGCACTCTTTAAGGGAGTACCAGCATATTGGGCTTGATTGGCTGGTGACAATGTATGAGAAGAGACTCAATGGGATTCTTGCAGATGAGATGGGCTTGGGAAAGACTATCATGACGATAGCTTTGTTGGCTCATTTAGCTTGTGAGAAGGGTATTTGGGGGCCACACTTAATAGTGGTCCCTACAAGTGTGATGCTCAATTGGGAGACTGAGTTTATGAAGTGGTGCCCAGCTTTTAAGATTTTGACATATTTTGGGAATGCCAAAGAGAGAAAGGTAAAGCGGCAGGGATGGTCAAGACCCAATTCATTTCATGTGTGCATCACCACTTACCGTCTTGTAATTCAGGACGCTAAAGCATTCAAGCGGAAAAAGTGGAAATATTTGATACTGGATGAGGCACATCTTATTAAAAATTGGAAGTCACAGAGATGGCAAACATTACTGAACTTCAACTCAAAGCGGCGCATTCTGTTGACTGGCACTCCTCTTCAAAATGATCTTATGGAGCTCTGGTCCTTGATGCATTTTCTCATGCCTCATGTCTTTCAATCACATCAAGAGTTTCGGGACTGGTTTAGCAACCCAATAACTGGAATGGTGGAGGGAGAAAATCAGGTAAGTGCTGATCAATACTGATGGTTGTGTTGCTGATTGGCAATGCATTGGCTGTAGTAAACAAGGGTTCTGTGAACAGCTTTTTCTAACACTAGAGTCTCAGTCTTATTTCAAGTGAAAGTACAGTGTGTGCAGAGATGTACTGGATATTAACAAAATTGTTTGCTGAAGGTAAACAAAGAGTTGGTGGATCGCCTACATAATGTTCTACGCCCCTTTTTGCTACGTCGCTTGAAGAAGGATGTGGAGAAGCAACTTCCAGGGAAATTTGAACATGTCATTCGGTGCCGTCTGTCAAAACGGCAGCGGAATCTGTACGAGGATTTCATGGCAAGTTCTGATACACAAGCAACTCTGTCAAGTGGAAATTTTCTGGGGCTTATCAATGTCCTAATGCAGCTGCGAAAAGTTTGTAATCACCCTGATCTGTTCGAAGGTCGTCCAATCATTTCATCCTTTGACATGCCCGGTATTGAGGTGCATTTTAGCACAGCTGCCTGTTCAGCTATGTCCATGGGACCTTTTGATGGGGTGAATATGGAAGCACTCAATCTTCTTTATATGCAACAAGATGAAAGCATGACCAAGTGGGAAGGTGAAGAGGTAGCTGCATTAAAGACTCCAGGTTCCCTGATTGTCGAACTTGCAAGTACAGGTGAAGACACTTGGAAACAGCATCAGTCAAAGCACAAGCCTAGCAAGGAAGTTAGGAGTGTTATTGAAGAAATCCAATCAGTTCTTCAGAAGAAGAGAGAGAAAGAAAGGAAAGAGAGGGTGCTTGCGATATCGTCCATCAATGAGCTTCGTTGTAGCCAAAATCCTCTATATGGGGCAGACTTTGTGAAATGTGTGGAAGTGACGCATCCTGTGTATGATGTACACAAGGTGAAAGCCAATCCAAGCAATTACTTAGAATTTTCATCTGTAATTGCTAATATTGTGCAGCTGCCTCTTACACGTTTTGACAACTTGATGGACTTGATTGCTGCTTTTGTATTCGCTATCCCTGCTGCTCGAGCACCTCTTCCTGTTGCCTGGTGCAGCCATCTGCCTCACACAAGTGATGTTCTTAAACCATCATTCACTGAAGAAGTCTTACAGGAAGCCACTGCTATGCTGGTCCCTCTGAGACCTGTTGTTGTCAGAAGGCAGTTGTTTTTCCCTGACCGGAGGCTTCTACAGTTTGATTGTGGGAAACTACAGGAGCTTGCTGTGCTACTTCGAAGACTCAAGTCTGAAGGTCACAGGGCATTGATCTTCACCCAAATGACCAAAATGCTTGATGTTTTGGAAAGCTTCATCAATTTGTATGGTTATACGTACATGCGCCTTGATGGGTCAACGAAACCAGAGCAAAGGCAAATTCTGATGCAACGATTTAATACCAACCCGAAGATCTTCTTGTTCATTTTGTCTACACGCAGTGGAGGTGTAGGGATCAACCTCGTTGGTGCGGATACTGTTATTTTCTACGACAGTGACTGGAATCCAGCTATGGACCAACAAGCTCAGGATCGGTGTCATCGCATTGGCCAGACAAGAGAAGTGCATATTTATCGCCTCATTAGTGAGAGCACAATTGAGGAGAACATTCTCAAGAAGGCCAACCAGAAGCGGATTTTGGATGATCTGGTCATTCAAAGTGGAAGCTACAACACAGAGTTTTTTAAGAAACTTGACCCTATGGAGCTCTTTTCTGGTTTGAAGGGGGTCAAGGTGAATGGGTCATCAAGCAAGGGTTCTGGAATAACTGCTGTAGTGTCTCCAGTTGATATATCTGGCGTTTCCTCTGTAAGAATCACAGAGCAGAAGGAGCTGTCAAATGCTGAGGTTGAAGCTGCGCTAAAAAATGCTGAGGATGAGGCTGATTACATGGCCATGAAGCGAGTTGAGCAAGAAGAAGCTGCTGAAAACCAAGAATTCACTGAAGAAGTCTTTGCAGGCAATTTGGATGATGAAGACTTAGCAGATGATGTAGATGATGTGGGAAGAAGTGGAAAGTCACAAACAGAGGGTATGGGGGTAACTGGGCTTCCAAAAGGAGATCGAGTTCAAGAAGATAGTGGTATTGGGGTTACACCTGAGGATATTCCCTTTGGAGAGTCATCCATCATTCCTGCTGATGCAGATGAAGACATGGATATGCTGGCAGATGTCCGGCAAATGGCAGCTGCTGCAGCAGCATCTGGACGGGGAAGCGTTTCTTTTGAAGATCAATTGCGTCCTATTGAGCGATATGCAATGCGATTCTTGGAACTTTGGGATCCACGAGTTGACAACTTGGCTGTTGAGGCACAGGTTGAATTATTCTAAAGAAATATTATCAATGGCAGTTTGTTTTGAAATTTCTTCAAGATGCGTTCCAGTGAAGTTAGATCATCGATGAATCTGCATTTCAATGTGTCTATGCAAGTCTTCTTTTCAGAGCAATTGATAGTACTTGTCCAGCCATTTCTTGAGTGCTACCAAGCATTATGTCAAGTCCCACCTGCAATCGCCAGAAACTTGTGCTTACAGTGTCTTTGGATGATATAGACTTGATTGGGAGAAAATACGTGCTGACTGTATCTGATCTTGTGGAGTTTATTTTGGCAAGGACCACATCTTGCTATGTACATGATGCAAACTGGAAATGATTTTCTTACTTTCTTGATTATCATGAATGAAGGTGGCATTTGAAGAAAAGGAGTGGGAACTCGATCAACTTGAGAAGCTGAAAGAGGAGCAGGAGGCTGAAATCGATGAGGACAATGAACCCTTGTATTATGAGAGTACGTACCTTTCTTCATTCCATGCTTAAACATCTTGAATGTGAAGGTCATCTTGTAGGTCGATCTGCCATGTTGCTTAAAAGATATAAAAAATTCTGCAATTATGAAAGGAGAGAATAAACCAAATTTAGACAGAATTCTATGTATGAAGCCTGCTTCAAGCTTGATTAGAAGTAATTGTTACAATGAGCAAGGCAAACAGTGCAGTGGTAGGTTCAGTTTATGTTTAACTCTTTGTATGTTTGATTGTGGACAAGATTATTTTGGGATCTTTATACCTCCTGGTAAGGATATTGAAGTCTTGGCTTTCGTTCTGCAGTAGTAGTGGTCAGATATTGCTCAACACAGGGCATGATATTTGTATTTCTCTATGTGTTGTAGTATCATCTGACCCTCTTCAAAACCTTGCATGGCTTAATGGTTGTCTTAACATTTGAATCAATGAATTTGCTGTTCTGCTCTGAGTTTCTCTTGGCTACACAACCTTCTTGAAATAGCAGTTAATCTGCATTCATCAACATAATGGAATGCAATACAAGGTGTGGCAGTGAGTGTAGTTCACCATATCCTTTTTTTGTGTGCTGCAGCTTGGGATACAGCGTTAGCAGATGAAGCTTATCGGCAGCAAGTTGACATTCTTGTTCAGCAACAGGTTTGTTACAAAAAACCCAACAACTTGAATTGGACATGTGGCATTATGTTAATCAAAGTTGTAATCTGCAAACTGTAAATATATCACAAAGCCATACATTTGTGCAGACGGGGATTCGGAAAAAGAGTTATATGAGAGGGTTGGTACGGCTGTATAGAAGGTTTTGATTGAGAAAAGATCAGTTGGTTCTGAAGTATTTTACTTTAACCAGGAACAGAAGCAGTTGGAGTGGGAAGCTATGGAGGAGGAACTGCGTGATGCTGACAGGTAACCTTTCTTCAGTTTGAACTTTTATTTTCTCTGCTGTCAGCTTGTAACAACCAACGATCCTTAATCCTAGGAGCCTGCCTTCATCTGTAAAAGTTGATATGTTGTTTATG
The DNA here is from genome assembly GCA_964035585.1 of Polytrichum formosum. Classification (NCBI taxonomy): domain Eukaryota; kingdom Viridiplantae; phylum Streptophyta; class Polytrichopsida; order Polytrichales; family Polytrichaceae; genus Polytrichum; species Polytrichum formosum. Next base: position 32,502,222 of record OZ037938.1, read on the forward strand.
GAAAATTTCAACTCTATCTGCCCACAATTTACTGTCAAGTACTACAATTATGAGCCTCTCCCCACTAAAATTACTTGGAGGCATTTCTAAAGATGTTGCCATGTTTATGGGAAGCAGGGCTGTAGCCGAAGCAGCTGCAGCTGTTGTTGGTGCAGAGAACTTCACAATGAAGTCTAAAGGGAAGAAAAAGCTGAAGAAAGCGAAGTTCAAATCCCTGGCTGAAGGTTCTTTGATGTCTGATACCGATGACGCTTCACTGGGAGAAGATTATACACTTGAAGGGAGCAACGACCCCACTTATCGAGATCTGCATTCTGATATGTTGCCTCTACCTCATCGTAGTCCATCTCAAAGAAAACGCAAGGCGCCAAAGCTTCTGGACGAGGAGATGTTAGTGGAGATGCACACAAAGAAGTTTAAGAAGGATGTGTCCAACAAGGTAAAAGGGTTTTCTGCAGAAAAGGTTGTTCACAATTTTTTTTGGGAGTTCTTTGTTAGTGAAGCAATTAAAGAAGTAATTAGAGACTGAAGATGTTCTGCACTGAGGAAGTATGTCCAACTATATTTTCTGTAGGCTGGCAGGTGATTAAAAGGCCATCTATTCAAGTGTAAAATGCTATAGCATCATCCTGACAATATTTTTTTTTACAGGACAAGGGGAAAAAGAAGTATTTAGATGGCAACTCAACCAGAACAATATCAGGTGATGCAAGCGAGGATCGTTGGCCAGGTGCTGTCAATGAGGAGGGGATGGTGTTACCAAGGTCTTCAGGAGGTCCTGGTGGGGCATTAAGTGGAGGGAAGAACAAAGCAGGAGGAAAGATAACCATATTAGGAATGCATCCAAAGAAAGGACCCCTAGTAATGTTGGAAAAGGAAAGGAAGAAAGACTTTTCTAGGTCACAGGACCATGTGCCTCCAGCTTCTCCTTGGAAACATGCGGAGGATGCAGTGCTGTGTGCAGTGGTACATGAGTATGGGGGAAACTGGCAGTTAGCTAGTGATGCGTTAGCTGGGGGACCTGATGGAGGTGTCTACAGAGGACGCCACCGACATCCAATCCACTGCCGAGAGAGATTCAGACAGCTCCTTGCTCAAAATGCAGCTGCAGCTAGTGGTGATCCAACTAGTGAAAAGAGTGCACTTAGTGCTGCCACAAATGCCCAGTTGAAAGTAACAGAGGTAGCACCCTGTTCCTCATTTTTCCAGTCATGGTCAGCTTTTGTTTTGTAGTTTTTGTGTTGGGGTTTTGCATAGGGCTTTTTACTTATCTTTGTACCTATATTTCAGGAACACACGAAACGCCTGTTGGATGCAGTACTCCAGCACTCAGATGATGAACTTCTCCTCCAGCGACATTTTATGGCTGTGCTGACTGCTTCTCAAAACTGGAAAAAACAATCTTCTGAAAAGCTGCCCACAACTTCTGAAATGCAGTCGCCACGGATACGCAGTTTTGTACCACTTCAGAATCTTATCCAGCCCCACCCTCTTCTTCCCTCTCTAGGCAAACGGAAAGTATCATCACAAGAGGTTATAGCTGCACTAGCTCAAGTGGATAAAGAACCGAAATCTGCCTCCACTCAAGGCTTACAAAGGGCAGCTTCCAAAGAGCAAGCTTCTAAGGATCAGTCTATTAAAGTAGATGATGAGGCCTTCAGTGTTGCACAATTCCTTGTAGGCTTTAGTGAGGTGGAAGGTGAAGGGGCCTCTCAAGATGATGGTGTAGTAGCCCTTCAATCCCATAGCCTACCATCTCCTATCTCTCTTGAGGCCTTTCTTGGGATCTCCACCACTGTGCCATCTGCACCACCACCTCATTTTGCCAAAGCTGTACGGCACTTGGCAGAGATATTGGTGGAGAATCGCTTCAGGTACGTGTATCAAACTGTTGCATCCCAAGTAGTGCAGAAGCAACTGAAAACTGCTTTGGTTATTGACTCTGGCAACTTTTCTTCAGGTCTCCCACCTCCTTTATGTCAGTATCAAAAATCAGTGTATTTTGCTATGCTCAGAGAAGTTCAGATATTTATGCTGTGGTCTTGGGCATCCAGGTTTGCAACAAGGATTGGTTGGGATGGATCTGCACGTGAATGGGCTGCTGCTGGTGGCTCTGGTACAGGAGTTTGGGGTGTGCACCTTCCAACGAAAGGGAAAGGTGTGGCCAAGAAAAGGCCTGCCCCAGACCCGAGCAAACCTCCAAAACCGAAACAACCCAAGACACCTAAAACTAGTCTCAAAAAGGACAGAACTGGAGAACCCTCCCCTTCTACTGTGGTAAGTGGGGAACATACCAAAGGTCATATAGCACAAAATGGTGAAAGTTGTGGAACTGGAACACCATCATCTGAGTTGCCTGGACCATCTGGATCACCAGGAGTAGGGGATCCTGTAATGAAGATCAGTACTAGTCGCCCTAAGAAGAACCCAAAACACTCTGCTGTACCCAGTCCACAGTCTGGTACAGGACAATTGGACTTAAATGTACAGCAGCCAGATGTGTTTCTGCTGGAGGCAGGTAGCAAGGTTGTCAATTCCAAGAAGGTGAAGAAGAAGGCAGGTGGATCTAGCGCTCTTGGAGGCTCTGAGATTTCCCAAAGGACAGAGAAGAAGAATTCTAAGGCAACCCCTCCACCAGTAAACCATTTGGCTGTCAATTCAGTTGCTGGTGCAAAGGTGGGCGTAGAGTATACAGGATCTCACATTTCAGCTGCTCAAGCTTTAAGCAGTGCAAACAAGTGGAAAGGGTCTCCTGCGAGGGGATTTGATCTCAATGGTTCCAGTGATGAAGATTTAGCTGTCCTAGGGGTTTCACCAGCAAGTCCTGGTAGGAGACTGCACGGATCTAATCCCCCAATTGGGAGGTCAGAGTTGTCCAGGTTCATATCTGGAGCTGACACATTAGGGTCATCAAAGCATAGTGATGAGGACCGTGATGGATTTAATAACTTGAACTACTCTGGCCTCAGCCAGAGAGCCACGGCAAATATTCAACAAGCGAAGAGTGCCCAGTCACCAGCTAGGCTTGGGCCTTACTCCTCACCTGGGTCTCTGGCATCTCTCAGGGGAGATCCAAAAGGCAGTACTCATGCTACACCAGGCAATCCAGGTCCTGTAACGTCATCACACCTCATGAGAAGACCTGACTGGCAAACTTTGTCAGCTTCTCCAGCACAGGACTACCTGCTGGCATCCAGTTTTTCCAAAGGGCTATCTCAATTCCACTGGCCGCCTGCACCAGGGAGTTGGCCTCTTCCTCTTCCTAATGACCTGGACAGCCCTGCAGATATTATGAGGTTTGCGGATTCGGTTGATATTTCCCCTAGTGAGTTGCGTGCTTTTCCTTCCCTGAAGGGAAAGCACAATGCAGAGGGACTTCCACAATTCAAGAGTCCCGTAGAGCAGGAAACAGGGCAAAGTCCTGGGACGTTGCCCTCTTCCTTAGTCTCACGCTTGCAAACTCCCGAGGGGCGATCGTGGATGGCCAATGTACGAGGAGACCATATTCTGCAGCATGAGATCCTAGAGAGGCAGCGACGTGGTGGTTCTAATTCGCATCCTCAGCCTCAGCCTCAGGGATTGGCCCGTGCAGCTGGGCATAGTCCACCTGGAGGAGTAGACCCATTGCGGCAGTCACTTGGTTATGCCCCACCAGGTTCTTTGCGTTCCCCCTTTGGGAGCAGTTCTCTGCCATTGCAGCACTCCCATTCACGGCCTCATGTTTCTCCATCTCGCAGCATGAAAGCACCTCCAAACCTCCAACCACCTTCTTCCCCCAACCCACCGATGTACAATCATCCCTCTTTTCCAGGGTTCACATTGCAACCTTTTAGAAGCTCAGAATCCCCTGCGGCTGTAGACACTGATTTGGGGCTGTCTCTTGGCTCAGGGGTGCCAAAGAAGCAACTGGGAGTCAACAACTCGCAAGATCACCAACCTCACACTTCGTCCTCTTAGGTGCGTGTCGCCGGGACTCCCCCTTTTCTCTTAGAGTGTGGTTGGATACTCTTTTTTGAGTGCCTGGTTTCTGTAATCAGTTGAGCATTTATTCACAGTTAGTGAGAGGCTAAGCTGCAATGCTTGAAGCCTTAGATATACCCAGAAATTACTTCCTGTCCCCCATTTCGTTCTATTTTTCCATGAACTCCATTTTTTGATCTTAGTGGCTTCTTGATTTTGCCTGATGCTATCAAGATGCAAATCATATCATGAAGCAAACTGTGCATGTGTCTTATTTGTGAGCTAGGTTGGCACGTCTCCACAATGTGATTGTGTTCCTATTCCGTGTTTTGACTGCATTTATTGTAGTGGCTGTAGAGTTGATTGTTAAAACTGAGATGTTAGGTGTTGGTCTGTAGTTTGTGTGTACAGTTTCCAACTAATTGAGCTCCAATGTCATTGTGAAAGGTCTCTAGGTAAAATGGTAGGAACCACACATGAAGTGGAAGTTGAAACTGTTGCTCTGAATGGTCTGCACTGTTCAGTTGGGATGCTGATTAGATATATTGAACCCCTCTTTGGTTTTATGGATTTAAATCTATTCTTTCCCAAGAAACGGAAGAAGCCAAGGTTTGTCGCTGGCTGTCAGGTAATACTCCTAAATAGGCTGTCAGATTCTTGTTATATACCATAAGCTTTTTGAAATGCACCCACAGATTTGCAATGACTGGATGCAGTGTACCATGAGTGGGTAACAGTTGCATGCAAGTCAAGGAAGATTAGACTAATGTATGTGGGCCTCATGTGGTCACCCTACTTAATCATGCACCTATACTGGAGTGGTATACGGAAGACTAGTAGCTAAGAACCAATTTCAAAAACTCATGGGTGATTTGCAATTCCTACGGAGACATCTTTGGATCCATCCACCAGTCAAAATTGTCTGAGGATGTCCTTAGTCTTCCTACTTCAGACTTACATTTTGATGCAGGATAATTAGTCTCACAGTCAGTGTAGAGGGAAGTCATGTTTTGGAAAGAAAATCATCTAGACCAATTTCATCTTGTAAAATCCTTGAGTCAGTTCACCACTAAAATCCACCATTCATGCCCCGTCAACAGGCAACCTGCCAATGTTACTATTTAGTGAATTTCTAGGAGTATCTTCTGCCTTAAATTAGAAAGCTCAGTAGGCATGCACATGTTTCAGCAGCAATCTCCTAACATAGTGCTTCTCTTCAAATAAAAGGAACAAATATACTGCAGACAAGTGAAAGTTCATCAACTAGGCTTTGCCTCTTCATCAATTCACAAATGCGGCTATGCACTGGCCATTGCAATGAATGTATTGTTGCAAGGGACTCATATTGTTGGGTCTTTATTATCCACCCTGTTATGGATTGACGCTTGGGAAAACATGATTAGGGTATATGAGAACGTTCACCCATTCACATCAAAGGAAAGAAAGCCTCGATGTTCATTTCATTCAGGAACAAGATATTATTTGTGAGTAGCCCTTATGAGAAACCTTGCTACAGCCTGTAGCAAGGGGACACATGTATGATATTGGGTGCATCAATGACCACGTTGTGAGGATAGTTTACTACGCTCTATATTATGTGTTCGTGTCTAGGGAGGATGTAATATGTCAGTGACATTTGAGATGATCAGTGCTACAGATTGAGTTGAACCATTCATCATTACAAATTTGTAGTATATCCTTTTACTTCCTCATTGTACATAACATTACTCACACCAAGGGTTGAATTTTGCAAATCTAAGATATTTCAAGAATTGTTCTAGCTTAAAGCCAAGGATATTCACATTCGTCTTGCAACAGATCAAGATGTCTATCCCAAGCATAAACATCATGGCACTCATGTGGCTAGGCTTCCCCATCCACAAAGAAATTGAGAAGCATAGAGGTGCCCCGATCATGAAGGAGGTCTGTACCGACACCAACTTCCATGCAATGCACACACCATTGGATGGAGTCATTGAATTTGTTGAGATAGTAAATTAGTTACTTAGCAAGCAACCAGGTGTAACCTACGCTTGGGATTAAGACTGTAATGATGAGTTAATATGGGCAAGCACAGAAAGCTATGTGCGCAGCCAAGTGGGTCCAGGGTATTAGCCTGGATACCCACCAGTGTATATAGAGTATAATCAGGACAGTTAGTGGAAGACCCTGGACCCGGGTACAGGAGTCCAGGTCATCAGCCGGCCATTGCCGGATATCAACCAGTGTAGACTGATACAGACAGGGTGCCAGCATACGGTGCAGCTAGGTTGCTGACACCTGGCCTTAATACCTGAAGGCCTTGTGTTTTATTATATAAACTCTATTTACAGCCATTACTGGCAGTTAATCCATTGAAGTAATTTTGCACCAATACTCTGTCGCATTAGCAACCTGTCTATCTTACTTCTTTAACACGTTATCAGCACGCTCCTGGCACTCTAGTTTTCTCCGAACTTTTCTACTTCTGCACATACCTCTATGTATACAAATACTATACTCTCTTGGCATACTTAGATATCGTTGTATATACACATTAGATAGTTTTACTTCATCCTGGTGAGGAAAACGAATGATCACATGAGAGATTTCTACACATAGTCTGTATATTTAGTACACATACACACTTTTTACTCTACTGTGGTTAGCTTCTGTTGTTATTACCACTTCACCAGCATTGTTGATATCCTTTCTCTCTTCATTCACATAACACTCTACTGTTATGCTGTCCAAATTTACATAGATAATTCTGTATATAGAGTCGAAATGCTGTCAAAATTTCTCTAAAAAATTTCTGAGTACTAATACTTAACTCCTCATCTAAAAACAACTTCTCCTGCTGTTGTTATTCTCTGTTATTCTGGTAGTAAACTATACTGCCCATTTTCTACTTGACTAACAGTTTGTGTGTCATACTAACAGTGGTATTTCTATTTCATACTAACTCCCTATAATATATATATAAATACTATATATACGTAGTAACTTGCTCTCTGGTATACTTACTAACCAATATATATATACATATTATTATATACTAACATATATATATATATATATATATATATATATTCATTCTGTTTCACTCTACTAACCTGTTCACTTTCATTTTGATTTACATACTAACATTATGTATTTGACATATATATATATATTGATTATATATATATCCTTTCACTAACATATATGCAAATATATATAAGTATATATATATACTGCGATCTTTTATACTAACCCTGTTATACAGATACTAACAAATATCTGTCTGTGCTTCTTCAATATCTGTCTGCTCTTCTTAGAACTAACATCCATTCTGGTATAATAAATAACAGTTTGTTTATATTCTAATATCATCTGGATTTATGTTTATAACCTATCTATAATCTGCTTATTTCTGTCCATCTATGGCTAGAGTACAGTCTGAAATAGAATCCATGTCAACACAACCAACTTTCATTGAATCCAGAATGCAAGCTTTGATGTTTGCTCCTTTAAATTTTGACGGATCCAACTTTTTAGAGTGGGTTAACGATGCAAAGACAGTTTTGAGTGCAGATGATTTAGCTAGAACCCTTGTTACACAGGCTTCTACTTCTACTGACCTTGCTCAACAGATTCCACCTGCAGCAAGATGGCAGGCTCTGTTACTCCTTCGACGACACCTGGATCATCCCTTACGGCTACAGTATCTCCAAATAGATGATCCAGCTGAGCTATGGGCTCAACTTCATTCTCGGTTCAACCATCAGCAGACCCTGTTCCTTTCGCAGGCACGATCCGACTGGATTAATTTACGGGTCTTAGACTTCCCAGACTTCGCTGCCTTTAATTCCGAGCTTCACCGAATCACGACCCAACTACGACTTTGCGGGCAGCCAGTCACTGATGCTGAACTCATAGAGAAGACTCTCTCCACTTTCCCACCTGCAACTGCTATCCTCTCCCAACAATATCGTAATATGAAATTTAAAAAGCATACAAGTCTAATGTCCCATTTGCTGCTAGCAGAAAAAACATCATCAGCTGCTGCTACGTAACGCTGACTCACGGCCTGTAAGGGAGATTCATAACACCGCTGCAGTCCATGCGCATGCTGAGTATACCAGACCTGCTGGAGCGATAGTGCATGCTGGACCAGCTTGAGGATCTGGAGCAGCTAGGCCTCGGGGACCTAATGGAGCTGTAGCTATCAGATATCCTACAGAGATGCATGCTGCACAAGCCTCACATAGGCCTCCCAGAGGTTCTTACCGCAAGCCCCATCCTAAACCGCATAGAGCGATGGCAAGAGGGAATCAGCAAAGACCTAGAACATTTCAACCTAGGCCCTATCAACCCAAACCAGAAAAGGGTAATTGTCATAAATGTGGGCGCAGAGGTCATTTTGCGAAGGAATGTAGAGCCCCTCCCTACCTGGTTAATATGTATAAAGAATTACAACAACTACGTCTTCAATCCCGTCAAAATTATAACTTTGAGTCCCAAAACCCAAACCCATCCTCTTCAACCCATGACATAGAAAATTACATGACCCTTCACGAGCATACCACATCATGCCCACAGGTAGATGTTGCTCTATTAGATAGTGCGTCAACCCATACTATCCTCACAAACCCCAAATTTTTCCAATTCCCTGAAAATGAGCAATCCTGGCAACATTGTAAGATCATCACAATGGCCGGAAGCCGAAATATGAGATTTTGGGAGGGCCGGGCAACGGTGATTTTGCCCGGGGGTTTCCCCCTCAATTGCGAGAAGGCAATGTACGCTCTAGATGCGCCTCGTAGTCTGATCAGCTACAAGGATCTGAGAGTAAGGAATATCCACGTTTCCACTGCGATGGAAAATGATGAAGAGGTTCTGGAGCTCAGGCAAGGGCAGGAGATTCTTGCCACCGCGAAAGCGGGAGACGACGGCCTATACAAGATTGTCATAAAACCCCCTGACAATTTGAGCCCCATCTCTCTGATAGATGAGGAAGAAGTTTGTATGGCTGCTTGGGCTGGAGACCCTGAAGCAAAACGCCACAACTTGGCACAGGGAGTATCTGTAGATACTATAGCCAAGCCTGATTTATGGCACATGAGGTTGGGACATCCAGGCACGACAGTATTTCGCCGGATGCTTCCCTGATAACAGGTCATAATTTAATAACAGCAGACGCTGAGAAGACACATGACTGTGTGGCCTATATCCAGGGAAAATACATTAAGAGACCCTCAAACTGGACTTTACCCAAAGAACTACCCCCACCCCTTTTTAGAATCCAGGGAGATATTTGTGGCCCAATTAATCCACCGTCTGGGGTATTCCGATATTATTTTGTCTTAATTGATGCATCAGGTAGCCATCTTAAGGTCTCACTTCTCCCAACCAGAAATATGGTATTTCCTAAGATCCTAGCCATCCTAATCCGCTATCGGAACCATTTCCCTGAGAACCCAATCAAATATCTTAGGATGGATAATGCCCAGGAATTCAGATCACATGCGTTTGAGGATTATTGTACGGCCATGGGAATTACCTTAACATATTCAGTACCCTATGAACATTCCCAAAATGGACTGGCCAAAGCCTTTATTAAGAAAATCCAACTTATTGCTAGACCCCTGCTACTACATGCCAAGTTACCATCTAACCTATGGGGTCATGCGGTTCTCCACGCAGCTGCGTTACTAAGATTGAGACCAACCCTTTTGAATGTCCAAACCCCTTATGAACTACTCGCAGGGAGACCACCTAATGTTGCTCACATCCGTGTTTTTGGCTGTCAAGTATGGGTACCTGTTACAGAACCTAACCGTCATACAATAGGGCCTCATCGTCAAGAAGGGATTTACATTGGATTCGACTCAACCTCTATCATTAGATACCTTGACCCTCTTACTGGTACATTATTCAAAGCCAGATTCGCAAACTGCAGATTTATTGAAACAGTATTCCCATCCTTACAGAACACCATCAACCAGCCACATCTGAATTTCCAGGCACCTGAATCCTTAACCATGAATCCTGATCCTCCCACCTCCTTACCTAATACCGAGGTGATCAAATTACTAAACCTGAAATCCCTTGCAGAAAACACCCCAGATGGTTTTTCATCAGAAACCATAATCATTAGAAACCCCCTTCTTGGTACCGGGAACACCCTACCCAAAAGACAACCTGAAAACCAATCCCCCAACCTTAAACTAACCAAAAAGCCCAAACTCCTTTATACCGCCGAAGACCATTCAAGACTGAAGATTTCAGAAGACAATTCAAGACTGAAGATTTCAGAAGACCATTTAAGACTGAAGACCTCAGAAGATTCAATTGAGCACAGGGATTTACACTTGGACCAGACCTCTGAACCTGAACCTGCAGACCCACAACAGAACCTAGATTCTAACCCAGTCACACTAAAACAAGCCATGACTAGACCTGACTGGCCTTAGTGGCAACAAGCTATCCAAACAGAATATACATCCCTCCGTAAACACAAGGTTTTTGGTGAAATTTCACTAGATTTAGAAAAACCACCTGTAGGACACAAGCTAATCTTCACAAGAAAGTTTGATGATAAGGGGAAGATAACCAGATATAAAGTCCGAGTGGTAGCACAGGGATTTACCCAAAGACCTGGGATTGACTACGACCAAACTTACAGCCCAGTAATGGACACAACTTCATTCAGATACCTATCAACCTTATCAGTCCATCTGTCTTTGAATATTTACTTGCTAGATGTAGTTACAGCTTATTTACATGGTACATTAGATTCTGTTTTATACTTAGCACCCCCTCCTGGATTTCTGAATCAAATTCCTAACCCACAACCTGGCAGATTTGCAGGCCTAAGAATTTGTAAGGCTTTATACGGCCTGAAACAATCAGGCCGTGCCTAGTATCATCACTTATGCAATTTCCTGATTGCACAAGGTTTTATTCACAACCCCACTTTACCCTGTATCTTTACCTTTACCAAAGACTCTGATTTTGTAATTCTGGCAGTATATGTTGACGATCTAAACATCATTGGTACATCAGAGTTGTGTCAATATGCTAAAGACATCCTAACTAAGCATTTTGACATGAAGTATTTGGGACAGACAACCTATTGTCTAGGACTTCAGGTCCATCATGTACCCAATGAAGGTATACTTCTACACCAGGAGGCCTATGTACACAAAATTCTTAAGGAATTTCAAATGGATCAGGCAAATCCATTAGCAGCTCCAATGATAGGACGCAGTAAGACTAATGAGGATCCATACCAACCTCGTGAGGAGGAGGAGGAGATTGTGGATAAATCAAAATACCTCACAGCAGTTGGAGCCTTTACATACTTGACAACTCATACTAGACCTGATATAGCATTTGCAACTAGCATATTAGCTAGACATAGTCAAAACCCTACCATCAGACATTGGAATGGTGTAAAACATTTGATGAGATACCTGCATGGAACTTCTGACCTTGGCCTATACTATCAGAAAACTAACAAATATGAAGTCTTAGGTTTTGCAGACTCTGGATTTAGAACTGACATAGCTGCAGGTAAGTCACAAACTGGTTACATATTCTTAAAGAATGGCGCTCCAATTTCCTAGAAGTCTACCAAGCAGACTGTAACGGCAACTTCAACTAACCATGCTGAGCTGTTAGCATTCCACGAAGCAGCAAGAGAGTGCGTGTGGCTCAGGACTATGGAGCAGATACTAGTGAAGCAGTGCAAACTCCAGATCAAGAACCAGCCGACAGTCATCTTCGAGGACAACTCAACCTGCATCAGACAAATGTCATCAGGCTTCATCAAAGCAGATCGAACCAAACATATTAGTCCACACACATTTACCTACAGTCAGGACCTGATAGAGAAAGGATAATTAGAAATTAGAAAGGTTGAATCAGAGCATAATGTAGCAGACATGCTAACCAAGGCACTACCAGCTTACAAACATAAAAGACTAGTTCAAGCAGCTGGTATGAGAACACTCCATTCATTAACCTCTCCTGGCCGTTAATACTCTTTTCTTTATCCAAGGTTTTATCCCAGATTGGGTTTTACTTGGAAAAGTTTTTAACAAGGTTAACACCAGGTTGAGGAGGAGTGTTGAGATAGTAAATTAGTTATTTAGCAAGCAACCAGGTGTAACCTACGCTTGGGATTAAGACTGTAATGATGAGTTAATATGGGCAAGCACAAAAAACTATGTGCGCAGCCAAGTGGGTCCAGGGTATTAGCCTGGATACCCACCAGTGTATATATAGTATAATCAGGACAGTTAGTGGAAGACCCTGGACCCGGGTACAGGAGTCCAGGTCATCAGCCGGCCATTGCCGGATATCAACCAGTGTAGACTGATACAGACAGGGTGCCGGCATACGGTGCAGCTAGGTTGTTGACACCTGGCCTTAATACCTGAAGGCCTTGTGTTTTATTATATAAACTCTATTTACAGCCATTACTGGCAGTTAATCCATTGAAGTAATTTTGCACCAATATTCTGTCGCATTAGCAACCTGTCTATCTTACTGCCCCCGCCCGGATCTAACACCCCGAAAAGTTCGTGGGGGGGAACTTAACGTCCTCCCTTAGATATCCCGTTCATCCCTAACTGCACCGTCACCAATTTCAGTTGAAAATCGAGCCGATGGAGTTTGTTATCCCTTTTCCCATCCTCCGAGAAGATATTTTCCCAGTGCATCTTGTTTAACGAATGGGGAGAACCGGATGCTAGTTATAGATGAACTGGTTGAGTTTGAGAAATAACCAGTTGAAGTTTCAAAACATTACTTAAACCCAAATTTAGGAAAATCGGGACAATTCAATGAAAACCGGACCAAACTTAGTTTTCTTCTTGTGAGGTTTATTGTTGCATATACATATGGATATTTTATTTCCCACAAAAATGGGGTTACATTATGGGGAATATGTCTAGATCGTGTGGGTGTGTCCAACAATGTGGTGTTGTAACACACATTGCACGTGTTCATCCCTCCGAATACAGTGCCTACACCTTGTATGGTGGGATCCCACAATACAAAATTTCAAGCACATTGACTATAAACATGCCTACTAGTTGGTTTCTATTTCTGCGGCATTTGCGGCATCCAGTGCCTCGATAGCATGCTCTGCAACTTTGGAGGAAATTACATGTGTCTTTTGTGTGTCACTTTTGCCACGCTCAGAATACACCACGCTCGAGCAATGTATGTACTCTGCCAGTGACAATGCTTTCTTCCATTGCTTCATCCAACACACTTTGTACAAGGTTTTCCTACAAGCCCTCCCAGTCCCACATGGTTCCCACCACTGCAGTTTGAAATGCCCGTGTAATGTGGATGTCGTTTCACGTTCCACTACTGTCAGTGCCCATCCCAACCACACAGGGTCCTCTTTGTTGTATGGTCTTACAAGCACTAAATCTCCCATCAAAATGTCCCTCCACAGATTGAACACATGATTTGGTTTTCCCTTTGCAGGACCACAATAATCAACCTCCTCCTCGTCCTTGGGTGTGATATCCGATTCTCCAATCGCCCTGTCGATCCCCACCATGTTGTGGAACCTCCTCCAGTCACTTGAGGGCCAAAACCCCTCCAAGAGTGCCCTTGGTTGTGCGGGTATGGGTTTTTGGAGCTCCGTCAGTATGCATTTCCAATATTCCACATATCCTTTCATGGCTAGTGCATACGATTCATTGCGTGCCATGCCTGCTTCCCATACCTCTATGTATTTCTCGATGCCTTTCGTGATGAAAAGTCGTTTCGTGCTGGCCTCTATGGCCCTCAATACCTCTTTGTCTCTGTTTTTTGCGCCATCGTTTACTACTTCATCCCCTCAAATGAATTTGTATGGGACATGCAATGGATCGCCTACGGGCAATTTAGGTTTGCCTTCTTCATCTTCCTCCCACATTCTGATGGACTTCCCGGCTGGAAGCCATGTCTCGTCCGTTGCCTTCTTCTTGTACTTCATCACAGGCCAACCATAAGCTTCCACATAGAATTTGAAAATATGTTTGGACCCCAACCCTATCAGAGCATTACTGCCACCATGGTGATAACCTTTGATGAATGACTTGAAATCTCCCACCTCTTGCACAAACTCTGGAATGGACGTGAGCTTCTGGGAGTCCATGAATGTCTTCATCAAGTCCGATAGCACATAGATATCTGTGCGACGAAGCTTCTCTGAGAACTTCCCAAAAAAACCGTCTATGTCCTCGTGTGTATGGCCTACAATAAGGAACCCCACAACCACCTCTTTGAATACATGTCTTGCTGTCAACAAGGAACAAAATGCCATCAAGTATTGGTTTTTGTTGTCTTTGGCTGTATTCAAGCTGTAGGTACAAGTTCTTTGGTAAAGGCACCTCGGTGTGGCTTTCATGCTGGTGGATGTGCTCGGACTGGATGTTCCCATGCCGCTCACGTTTGGCAGTGACTCCAAACACCTTGACTTCCCATGCAGTAGAGCTCCAAAAAAAGCGTTGTGTGGTGGTGACTGGAACAAGGCTTTTGTTTCTCCAATAGGTTTCTTTTCAAGGGCCCTCAAAACTCGACATATGGAAGAGATGGTATAATTGGAGTCGCTGGGCCACAGGGATGTCCCATAATGGGCATATGCGCCATCGCCATGTCCGTGTGTGAGTATTCCTGTCACGGATATGGGGATTTGGCCTAGTCCCGCAGTGGCCTTCGTTTGGGTGCTCATTCTTGGGATGGCTATCTTTCGTGTGTCCATTTTGTCATGTATCATTGCCAAAAACTCCACCACCATTCTGCATGACTCGTCCCTCCAGCTGTGGTATAAGTTCCTGCATGCGTGTTGGTAGTTGAGATGTTTTCCTTTCTCTTTCCCTGCTTGCACCCATTCTTCGCTGCCTCTAACACTGCGCGCAATGAAGCTTTTCAGGTAATCGCATTCTGTGCACTTGGAGAAGTTTGAGCCAGCTTTCTTGACGTCCACATTCTTGAAGTACATTGTCCTCAACCGACTGATTGTGGATTGTGATACATGACTCACGTGCAATTTCTTGTTTGTCTGCAAATGTGCACACAATACGCGCAGTGAATTCACGAGATGCTTCCATACACATCAAGTTGGAACCCGGTCCATCACAATTGCCATGCATTCTCATACTCCAAAATGTTAAGCTGCTTTAGCAAAATAGGGTTACCTCATTGCAGTCATCTCTGATTTGCTTCCAATTTTGAAGGCTTGGTAGGACTCTCCTTGTATCTTTCCTGTGGTTGCCTATGCATTTCATTTGATGTGGCATGATGTCTGCTTGGCTGCGGACTATGGATGCAATGGTGCCTTCTGCTTGAACAGTATGGGGTCGTGGCATCTTTATACCGTTGTTCCCGTGCATTGAGGTGACATGCCCATCCAATGCACGTTTTTTATACACCATGTATGTTGATCTGGGAATGCCGTGAATTTTCCACCATGCCTCCTCGCAAACATCCACACCCATCGTTGTCACATATTTCCTTTGAGCTCCAGCCACTTTGTGGAGTTGTCCAACAATAGCGTAGGCATACTCCAGTTTCTCATTGAATCTCATATTCCAGTACTTTGTCCTTAGGCACCTCGTTTTTTTCCATGGGTAGTGTTGGCAACAATGGCGGTCACAACATTTCAGAGTGCTCACCTCCCTGATGGCCTCCAAGGAAAACCTCCCTGCACATTTTTTGGGTTCCCGCAATGCTGGGGGTTTCCTCTTCCCCATCCGGTACACAGCCTTCTCAATGCCGCGATCGCCTGCCTCGTCGTTTTTTTCTGGTCCGATTGATGATGTCGTTTCCACCAATGTTGACAACAATTGGCCACCCTTCATTCTGGTTCTCAAGAGTGGACTCCTTATAAGGGACATCACCGTATAACGATTGTGATCTTTTGTTTGCAGCACGAACACACCAACATCATTGTCGCCTAGGAGTTCCTCATCCATGATCTCTCCAGTCTCGCAAATCTTTATGTGTCCCTCGGCTACCACGGAGTCCAAGTCATCAATGATCTCACATTCTTTATCCATCCAATTCGATCTACGGAGTAGAGCTTGGTCCACAAGGTTGGCCGATTGTTCTTTCCTCGTTGCAGTCGACTCCTGTGATGGTGGGTACTCTGTTGTATGTAATGGGCAACAATTGTAGGCTCTCCACAACACATGCTTGTTGATACAATCATGCATGGAGACAACCCCCTCTTTGGGATAAGGACGTGGAACTTCCTCAAAGCCATTGACAATGTCTATCACTCTGACAACCGCATAGTACTGATTTGAGATTTGGTGTCCATCCCATTCTCCTACTGGGGACAACTTCATAACATCCTCATGTGCCACAACTTCACCGCCAATTTTCAAAGATACACCTTCATTTTTCCTCAATTTGACAGATGCACGTCTGCTCGCACCACATGCACTGCCACCATCGCGGAGGTTAGAATGCACCTCACTCAATGGGGAACGAGTAATGTGTCTAGACGTGGCTTTCACTGAAGGTGAGGCCTTGTCTAGTTTGCGAAGGTGTCTACAAAATGTGGCACTCCATAGAATATTTTTGTTTATGGAGGTGCCCATTGTCATTGCGTCCTTTGTTGGAAATGGAGTGGCCACATGCTCACATCCGGCAGCCACTCCATCCAATCTTACTATCACAAATGCATCATCATGCAACGTGTGTTGATACCATGTTCGTTGTGGAGAAACTTGAATGACAATACCAAAGCCAATGACTCTTGCACCATCCAAGAGAGATACAGTCTGATGGCGTCCAATCTGCATGTTGCCATAGTTTGTTTCTGAAGGTCTTGGAGATTGATGGGATGGCAATGCACAAGGTACGACGTTCTCCACGTCCTCGCCATCGACGTGAGAGCTTTCCCAAAATTCGTCAGGTATCTCCTCCACAATGTCATAAGCGCCTCGCAGGAAATCCATGGGGACACATTCGTGTGTTTCCCACATTAACAAGGATCCCACTAAGGATCCCATTGGAGCGCTATGGTTGTTGCTGGTATGGTGGACCATACCAATCATATTGGGCTTAACGTGAACCAACAAAACCTTCGCCAACTCCTGCCATCTGTCATTGGTCGTATATAAACTACGGATAGTCGCCATGCCAACCACATAGTATCGCGCCCACGGAGTCCCCTTTCCGGAGAACATATGCGGTGTGGCACTCCGACTGTGCCATCTTCTCCTTCTGTATAATCACTTAAAAGTGCACCTGCCTGCTAAATGTGTATTGTCTTCTATTCATGGCATCTATGAAGTAGAGCATGATGTCAAATCATTTTGTTTGTTTGCTTGCGAGCACAGTGAGAGAACATGCTCCCAGACATTGGCCAAACATTCAGATATTTGTATGTAACTTCAAATTGTCCCAATGGAGATTCAACCATAATGATCGGAGGATCCCTCAACAAAACTATGGTGAACCCCCTGGACAATTACCATGCATGCAAATCAGACAACAAACTCTTCACGATGGATTCTTCAAACCCCTATGGTGAATACCGGCGGATCCCCTGATGCGGAGATATGTGCAAGACCATGGAATTGGTAGCAGAGTTGGATAAGAATGTTCATGACTTGTATTTTTGAATACCTCACTCAACCAAATGTACCTTCTTTCGCTTTCACAGTAATGCCATCCAAGAAGGCACAAGAAAACGCATTTAGAGGTCCTCAAAACATACGTGCACATGTACACGAAATAGACATGATTGGAGAATCATACATGGAGAGTATTGTTTTTTTCTTTTCGAAGAGAGCCTCTATTTTTCTGGCACCGGGTGCCACCTGAGAGGATAGGAAAAGGTATCGTGGGATCCTCCGATACTAGATATTGGAGGATCCTCCAATACTAACCCTCTCACTAATTGAGTGGCGGCAACATGTGAAGACATTGGGTACAGCACCCATGGTGCTTAGTGCAATTGAGGTGGCGTTTGCGAATTTGTTGCCGAACTACACATGCTAAATACCTTAGGTCAAAACCAAATTGTATTAACTTTGAGGTTTGATCTGTATAGAAATCACATTGAAATGCCAATGTATTGGTGTGGGGCAACCTAATTGTATTTTTAGTGTATCTTGCTTTCCACAAGTACTTTGCATGGTAGACATACATTGTATCGTGGGATCCTCCGATACAATGGCTCTCTACCATAAGCCCATGCAAGAAATTATAGAGCATGGCTATTTAGGCACCCACACTACTAACACAACCAATATGCGGTTGTCATTCTGAATTGCTTGTCTGTCTATGCATGCAAATTGCATGCGGACAAAAGGTTTTCTCTTTCGTTGGCCATAGGTTTAGGTAGAACATTGAAATGTCTGGACATTGTATCGTGGGATCCTCCGGTACATTTCCAAAAATGCGCAGCTATAGGTCCCTTTAATTATTTAGCCATGTATATTGACTATTGATATGCATGTTTGGAGCCATATTATGGAGACATTTGTTTTTATATTACGTGTAGTTCTGTAGGCACAATGTAATATATGTTGTTGAATTTAGGATAAATTGACATAAATTGGAAATTAAATACACACGTGGCAAATATGAGTTCGCATATTCATTGAATCAACTTTAAGGAATGGAAACGGTGACATACCATGAATGTCGACGGAATGTACCATTGCGCAGCACCACCTCCCTCACATCGTCGGAGCGAGAAATGAAAGGCATGATACAATGATCCGGACCCTTATGTACAACATGTGCGGGAGATTGCGTACCCATCCTCTATACTCCCACGTGGTTGATGGGACCACATGACACCGCCGCACCGCACAACATCCTTTAGGTTTAGGGCCAAATTAAACACCAGGGTGGCCCTTCTAAAGGGACACACCCCCTGGCCCACTGCATGTCGTTCACCCCACTCTCACCATGGAAGTAGGGTTAATGGCCGCCGCATATTCAAGGCAATGGTGTGCCACAATATTCCTTGAACGCTCTCCAACATGCCGATACAATGGTACTATCACAATAAAAATAAGTATTATAGATATTTGTGAAATTTTAAAGAAATTAGTTTTAGTCACACTAATGACCCTATTCGGTGTAGTAAGCTGGATGATTAATATAAGTGTGGGCCAAGGAGGTCCAACACCTAGGTGGCAATTTATTGCTTCTCTAACACCCTTACCTAGATTTTTAATTTTGTTTTTACAAATTTTCCCCTCTTGTGACCTTCCACCTAGATATTTATAGATTCTAGAACTCCAATACATTAGACCACACCGTTTATGCTATTTAGTGTCACTTACTATTCGGAGTTACAAAGTGCTATAACTTTTTACGATTGATGTAATTTTTTACCAAGTAAAAAAGTTAATGTTCTATAATGTCCAAAAAACCAATTTGACCTTTGTTTGTGGAAAATGAGATTCACAACAAATAGTTATAGCACTGCGTAATTCCAAATAGTAAGTGACATTGAATACCATAAACAGTGTGGATTTAACTAGCTGGCAAGTCACACACATGCCAAACCCCAAATAAACCCACAAGATGGTCAAATCAAGGTTAGCCACTAACTTGGGCAACTCAAGGATTTCTTGGAACCAACCATGTCTCCAAAAAAAAAACTAAATTGTGGCATGTGTTAAGGTACTAGGATTTAGCACTATGTTTCACAGATTGTCATAACGGCAAAAAAATGCCAACTTACTAGTTGACGTCAATTCTGCCCTTAATACAACTAAGTGGTTAAGACGTCCACTAGTTGGTTTTTATTGTTTTACTGCTGAATAGTCTATTCAGTAGTAGTAATTATTTGGTGTTAGTAACCTAGCTGGTCAGAAAATGACTTGTAGGTCCAAAGTTATTAAAATGTCATTGCGAGTCTTTTACTAGTTGGCCGTTTTTTATAACAATGTGCCAGCTGGTCATGAACTGGACAGAGGGCAAAAACGCGTCAGGACAGCTAGTTGCAGCGTTTTGACAGGGTGGCAACCTACCAAGTTGACCCACCTAGTAGGTAGTTGTTTTGAAGTATATAAGGATGGTTTTAGAGCCTTTTGGCTCTCTTAGTACAATAGGGTCCAAAAATATTTCTAATTTTGGATGTACTCCCAGTTTTGTGCTTCAAAACTAGTTGCATTCAATTTCATGTAGCTACCTCATTATATATTATTTTTTCACCAAATCAATTGCAACTTGTGAAGCCATTAGTGGTCTTTAGTCACCACCTCTTAATCATGAGCACATGTCAAAAATTTAAAGATTTGGTTGTAATTAGAAAATTGTGTTGTCAAGAGCTTAAACATGCAACTTCCCTTTTGGAGCTCGTGGCGCCACCTCGTTGTTTTGATGGCATGTATTCATTGCAAGGTTTAGTCTACAAAGTTCAAGATTACAACATGGAGTGTCATTGCAATGGAGATTGGCTTGCACATATGAGATATGGTGGCTTGAAGTTGTTTTGGAGGTAGTTTGGCCAGCAACATTGGAGTTGCTTTTGTTGTTCTGTTGGTGATTGAATCTATTGATTTTTAGATTGTGCATTGGGTCATTGAGAGGTACCATGCCATACAAAATCTTGAGTGATGAAGAAAGGGGTCGCATTGTGGGAATGCGTGAGAGTGGAATGAAGAGTTCATGCATTGCATCTGTATTGATTGTTCCACGGTCAACTATTTCTACTATCTTGACAAATTGGAAGGTCCGAGGATGTGATAGGCATCGGAAGTTGAGTGATCACGATGCTAGAGCATTGGCACATTATGTTAGAGATGATAGAAGACAACCATTGTCGGAATTATCAAGCCTATTGAATGTGACACAACAATTTACATGATCACCCGCAACAATTGAAACTTATGGAAGATGGTGCTCTAGTCCACCGTAGCTCACTTATGTTGCAATGGAGACAAGCTCATGGTATGGCAAAACTAATTTGGCTTGCAAACTCTCCAGATTTGAATCCCATAGAAAATTATGGAAGATTGTCAAAGATTTGTTACAACATCGTCCTAAACCCAAAAACAAGGAGGAAATGGCACAATTTATTCAATCAACATGGGATACAATATCTTCGGAGCAACTCCAAACTTTGATTAGAACTATGTTTGATAGAATGCAAGCAGTTATTTTAGCAAGAGGTGGTAGCACTAGATGGTAGATACTATATTATGATAAGTTTTTTTAAATGTATTATTTTCTACTATTGTGATGAAAATTTTTCATATTGTCAAAGTAGACTCTATTATTTTTCCAACACAATTTATGGTTTGTGAATTGATGAACTTTTGAGCCTGCAAGAGGTTTTCAAAGTTTGTAGTTTTCATTCTCATTCAGCTCCAGGCCAAAAATTCGAAATATTTTTGGACCCTAGTGTACACATATGCGAAGATAGCTTGGATCCTTAGAGAAGGTGTGTATGCTTGTAAGTTTTAGATCTGGACGTGTAGCGTCCTGAAAATGTGTGGCAATCCGGACGGACAACAATTTTGGAAAACAAGCAATAAAGTGTTGAAAGAGGGATTTAGAGAGTAGATTCATTGTTGGCATTCTCTTATTACTACTCTTCTTGTAAGCTAACTTAGTCCTTAGTGTTGACAGGACGTAGGTGTTGAGTGTGTTACTGAAAATGTGCATCGGAGAGTTTGTGATGTAGTATCAAGGAATGCATTAGAAAGTAGGAATGGTGGATATGCGCGGACGTGATGCTCAGGGGAGGACGTCCAGAGCAAGTAGTCAGAATGACCTGAAAATTGTACCATAGGTTGGTAGAGGGTTAGAGAGGCCAGATCCGGACTCGGTTTGCGAAAACTACCTCCGGAAGTTGGCCGATCTGACCAAAGACGTGAGCTGGTCGGAAATATGTAAGTGGTTAGAATGACCCAAAAACTCTACCGTAGGTCGGTAGAATGTTAGAGAGGTCAGATCCGGACTCGGTTTGCGAAAACCACCTCCGGAAGTTGGCGGATCTAACAAAAAATGTGAGCTGGTCGGAAATATGAAAGTAGTCAGAATGACCCGAAAACTCTACCATAGGTTGGTAGAAGGTTAGAGATGCCAGATCCAAGCTTACATTGTGGAAACGACATCCGGAAGTTGGCCGATCGGGCCAAAAACGCGAGCTGGTAGGTAGTGTCCAGGGCATATTTTCGAGCCTTAAACGGAAGTTTTAGGGGATTATACGTCAAGGAGCTTTCTAGGGATGAAGGACTAGCTTGGGAGATGTTTCTGCAAGGCTTGGACGTGACTGGCGGCGAACTAGTTAATGGAGCAAAGAAGGAGTGCGAAACACCATTAACAACATGACACAACATGGCTACCTGAATTCACTTTGTGCCAAACATGTTTGGGAAAACCTGGCCATTTTTGAAAAATTGAATCCTCAAACAAAGTGAGGGTTGCCATTGGCAGGGTGCCTACATCAAACTTTAGCTATTTTGTGGGGACTTTGGTGGAGGTGAATCCAATTTGGGGGAATAAAAAAGAAAAAGAAGTAGAATAAATATTTACTTAAATTTGGGATGCATCAATGTGTACAATATTTAAAGGCACTTTGGTTCCTCATTGGAGTTATCCGTTAACTAAACCCCAGTTTAGTAGGGAGTTGGTTGCTTTGCATGCAAAGACTTTCCATGTTCGGTAAGTTTAGGGTGCATGCTTGGAATCAATGCGGAGGCTTGAATCCGGGACATTCCATATTGGTTCATTGGGTGCCAAACTCGTTTTGGCATGCCTTACCTTGCCAAAACAAGTTTGGCACCCAATGAACCAATATGGAATGTCCCGGATTCAAGCCTCCGCATTGATTCCAAGCATGCACCCTAAACTTACCGAACATGGAAAGTCTTTGCATACAAAGCAACCAACTCCCTACTAAACTGGGGTTTAGTTAACGGATAACTCTATTACTTTGAGAATTTAGGGAAATTTGTGTTGCCGAAATAAAGTTATAGGGCAGTCGCCAAAATATTGAAAAGGGTATGTCCAAGACTTTATGGCTCATATTAAATTATTTATCTGGACATCTTCTCGAGATCCAGACGTTTTGGCTGCTTCAATTCTAAGTGCGGATCCGTTGATACACTTTTTACATACCTAGATTTCATCTCGGGGGGAGGGGGGCAGTGTGTTAGAAAGTTAAGGATATAGGTGCGAACAACCACTATTTTATAGGGGGGTATTACTTTCAATTCTTTTTTTTTCACATGCTATTATTATGTGAATTTCTATTTTGGGTTAATAAAAAAATGGCTTGCATTACTTATAATTCCAAATTACCTATTATTCCATACACTATGGTACTTTAAAGATGTCCAGTGCCATTTTTGATACCCTATATTACTCTTAAGTCCAATTATAAATTTTTGCCCCCATGTTTTTAAAATACCCTATCATTTGTTCGCACGTATATTGCTACTCCAACCAATGACTACCCCCCCCCCCCCGAGGATTTCATGAGAGAGATGTGAATCCTCAGTGATTGCTTGAATGTAATGCTATTAATATATCATGGAAAATATATATATTTGAGTATTTTAATCTTTTTCATTAAATGTTGAATAGTGGAAATATTATCAAAACAAATACTATAATATTATCATAATCAACTATGCATATTCTATCGGAGGATCCTACCTTACAATCCTATCAGAGGATCCTACGATAGATTTCAACATTTTATAATCATGGACTTGGACTTAGTCCAATTTTACTTAAATAAATTGGTCTTGGCGTCATTTGGTTAGCAAATCCAAATCGAGGCCATAGCCATTTTCCTCACAATTTTCAGAGCTCCATTTAATGAATATCTATTTCATTAACAAGGTGAAGATTTTTTTAGCTCATTAAATGATCATATAGGTCCTCCAAAATATGTTGACTATTGAGCCAAACTTGGTTATCATTTTTTTGGCACTTAATCCAATCTCTTTAAACACATGTCTTTTTGGTATCCGATCTTGGAGCCACACCTAACCACATACCAATCAACTATAGGTGTCCGATTGAGATATGTAATTGGATTAGGCACATCTACCTTTAGATAGCAAACAGATGTGATATGCACGTAAATTAAAGGCTCTGCTTTATCTTAAGAGTGCGAGTTAGATAGCTCTATCTAAGTTTCTTAAGTTACATGCATTTATAGTTATCTGGAGTTAACTAAGTGATATCCACATTAGTAATATAGTTTCCACATTCATAGTGTTACATTCATTCAAGGACTTATGGGCTTCGACAGAGAGGGCGCCTAGAGAACTTTCTTGTTGTTTGGGTTCACACACACACAACTCTACATGTTCTAGGGCATTGGGCCACTGTACACCCTTCTCTTTACATCCGCCGCCTTCTCACCTATCTGCTCCAAGCGCAGAGCGAACGACCGCCTTCTGGATGCGGATGTAATTCCTCGGATTCAGCGAATTAAGAGTGATTGACCTTAATTAAGCCTGATTAATCCTAATTCAACCTAATTCAACCCAAATAAATCAGCCCAAATAATTCAGCCCAAATAAAAATGGACTTCACTTCATCCAACTGAAGTGAACCTCTTTCACCCAGGGTTGTCTATCCCGCCGTTGTGACGGTGTCGTGCCGTCACGACGTGTCGTGTCGTGACGGACCCCTCCGTCACGACACAATAGGGTCCACGTAGGGTCAACATAGGGGGAGCCGACTAGGGTGGGTAAAATACTTACCTTCTTGCCAAGGTGGCGTCCTATGTGGCAGAAAACGTCGACGTGGATGTGCATATTTCCCCTGCCACGTAGACCATTTTGCCATTGTGTTTATCATTGTGTTAAAATCAAAGTAATAAAATATTACTAAGGAGGGTGTGGGGCGGACGGGGGCGGACGGGTGGGGCGGACGGGTGGGGCGGACGGGGGCGGACGGGTGGGGCGGACGGGGAAGGGGGGTGGTGCGGACGGGGAAGGGGGGTGGAGCGGACGGACGGGGGGGTGGTGCGGACGGTGGATGGGGGTGGAGCGGACGGACGGGGGTGTGGAGCGGACGGGGGAGGGGGGGTGGGGCGGACGGACGGGGGTGGAGCGGACGGGAGAGGGGGGGGGGTGGGGCGGACGGAGGAGGGGAGGGGCGGACGGAGGAGGGGGATGGAGCGGACGGGGGAGGGGGGTGGAGCGGACGGGAGAGGGGGGGGGGGTGGGGCGGACGGACGGGGGTGGAGCGGACGGACGGGGGGGTGGAGCGGACGGGGGAGGGGGGGTGGGGCGGACGGACGGGGGTGGAGCGGACGGGAGAGGGGGGGGGTGGGGCGTCCCACCCGTCCCACCCGTCCGCCCCGCGTTCCCTCCCGTCCGCTACCCTCCGTCCGCCACACGTTCCCCACCGTCCGCTCCTCGTTCCCTCCCGTCCGCCCCACGTTCCTCTCCCGTCCGCACGCGTTCCCTCACGTCCGCTCCACGTTCCCTCCGTCCGCCACACGTTCCCCGTCGTCCGTACCCCGTTCCCATCCTGTCCGCACCCGTTCCTTCCCGTCCGCCCCGCGTTCCCCCCGTCCGCCCCGCGTTCCCCCCGTCCGCTCGGAGTTCCCCTACGTCCGCTCCACGTTCCCTCCCGTCCGCTTTCCGATCCCTTCCGTCCGCCCGCGTTCCCTATCGAGTTCCCTTCACGTCCGCTCCACGTTCCCTCCGTCCGCCACGTTCCCTCCGTCCGCCCGTTCCCCTCCCGTCCGCGCCTCGTTCCCTCCCGTCCGCCCGAGTTCCCTATCGCGTTCCCCACCCGTCTGCTCCTCGTTCCCTCCGTCCGCCCCCACGTTCCCTCCGTCCGCCCCCACGTTCCCTCCGTCCGCCCCTAGTTCCCACGTTCCCCATACGTCGTTTTCGTACCCTAAACCCTAATTCCGACCGGGATCCCATAATGATTGGGCTCCTCGTTGCCTATATAAAGCCGTGAGGCTTTAGTTCCTACCACTTTCCTCTCCTCCCACCACATAGGGACCCGAGACCTTGTTGCGTCCCAAAGGACAGCATCACCGCGCGGGTCTCAAGGGGTTTGGGAGGGCAGGGCAAATTGTGGGGGAACCCTCGCAATTTTTTTTTCAGATTCACTCGCTCCCGTGATTTTTATCACGAGAGATTTTCACACTCACTTATTCACGTGATTTTTATCACGACTCATTTTCAGATTCACTCACTCACGTGATTTTTATCACGATGGAGGGGGAGGGCATTGCTCCTTACGAGAACGAGGATTTGAGGGTGCACCGTGCTTGGCTCGTAGGCAATGCATCGGCGAATACTGCCGAGGGTACGGGAAGCGATCCTGGAAGTGGAAGTACTGCAGCACGTCCACCACGTCCAGATCCCTTTCAGTTTGACGAAGAGTTCTTGGCTGTTGGTCATTCGGGAGGCAACCAAACACGGGGAAGCCGTGGAACACGTGGGAGTCGGGGAAACAGTGGACATAGAGGGAGAACTGGAAGGGGACCAAGCTCAGGCAGTTCCACAGAAATACATGCACCGGCTCGTTCGGAGAACGTGCCACCACAATCTCCGACACGGCGGACATCAAGACCGGAGAGCCCTGCACGTGATGTACCTCAGGGTTCGGAGCAGACTGAAAGACGGGGATTAAAACGCCCAGCAGTTTCGGAAGGGACGGAGGACGGGTCCGCGGCATCGGGTTCGCAATCAAAGAAAAGGAAACATAGAGGCAAACGCGACCCGCGGACCGATGAGGCTCGAAATCATTGCAGGATCGTGTTGTTGGATTGGTTTAGAAGTAACAGCATGGTTTATTTGGAGAAAAAATACCTCAATGATGGTACAAAGGGTTTAGAGTTGGCGAGGAACGAGTTGATGCTTATTCTCACGGAAGCCACGTCTGGACCGGAGTTTGAGGAAGCTAGGGGCATGAGCGATTGGAACACATGGATTGAAAAACAAGCTGTGGAAGCAATCTACAATCCAACGATGTCATATGAGGCTATGCATCCTGGAGAGGGAAGTAGTGGTGGGAGGAGGTCCGAGCTGTACATTAAGCTAGAGAATTGGAAAAGAGGCGTAATAGCAGCAAAAGGCACATCCGCCCGCAACCTTCCCGTTTTTATTGACAGGCAGCTGGCAGACAACATTGCCACTCAGGGCCGGCAGGGTGTCATATGGTTGCCTAGGAATGTGGAGATCAAACCCTTGGATAGGGAAATCTTCCAAGGGACCTTCGGAGTGGTGCGGAGAGTCACAATTCATGGAGCATCATTCATCCCTAACTGGATAGAGTGGGCTGGGAAGACCATGAAGGCCACGAATAGTCTGGAGAACCGAAAGGAGCGTTCGGTTGAAGCATTGGCATGCCCAGTAGATCATCCTGGGATAATCAAGCTACAATACCTCCACCCGAAAACATACGAATCCTATTCGATGTGGTGGAATGGAGGCTCCTTGAAGAACA
This sequence comes from Polytrichum formosum, assembly GCA_964035585.1. Taxonomy (NCBI): domain Eukaryota; kingdom Viridiplantae; phylum Streptophyta; class Polytrichopsida; order Polytrichales; family Polytrichaceae; genus Polytrichum; species Polytrichum formosum. Next base: position 32,529,567 of record OZ037938.1, read on the forward strand.
TGAGGGTCTATGACCACCAAGTTCCGGAAACCCACGAGCGCACAATCCTTCAAATGCCTGGGGCAGACTTTGAAGCACGGAAACGGTTGGTTGTATATCGAAGGCATCGAGCTTATTTGGCATGGGCTCTAATGCATTGTGGATGTAGTGCACAAGCATGACGTGTTGCACAATGACCTTAATCCCAACAATGTCATGCTGCATTTCCCACAAGACCGTGAGAACACGGTTTTCATTGGTGTGTGTGATTGGGGGATGGCATCATGGGGAGATGAAGACGCACCCTCCAACTATGGAAAAGAATCAGTGGATGAGATGAACAAGCACCGCATAAAATACAACTGTGCTGGTCCAGAATTATTCCATGTACGAGGGCAGCGTGGAACATCTACCTCTCCGGTGAGGATGGCTCGGAAACATAGGCACACGTTTCTCTCGGAGTCCTTCTCAGTGGGTGCTTTGGCAAAGAAGATTTATGCCAGGGATTCGACTTCCTCGTTGTTTCAGCTAAACAGTGATCCAAATGGCTTGAAGATGCGGTTTGAGATAGCATTGGATGCATTGACGAAGCCCAATCCAGCGGAAAGGTCAACCATCACACACGTAGTGAACATGTTGAAGTCGCCTCCATACAACATGGTTAACCCGACAATGTGCTTCCGTGACACTGCAAAATAGTTTTTTTTGTTTTCTTTGCAGCAATTTTGGATCATACCAATTTTGTAACCGTTGGAGATGTAAATAAAGCCATCATTTTTTCATACACAACTTGTATATTGTATGAGATTTATGGATCTTAGTGCAATGTTCATACTCCATGAGGATTTTTGCTTCATAATCGAGATGAAGTCTATGGGAGACTAACCAAGGTTCTCGCCTCTCGTGAGGCCACATCATTCTTTCACATCGTTGTTATCACATCCATGTGCTAAGTTCAAGTTAACTATAGTTGTTCGTGATATGTCTTGCCAAAATGCAATTACCTATATTTATTCTAATTTTGGTATGCCACAAAATGTAGTCAACTATAGTTATATCTAGTTAACTAAAGTTGAGCACAATGTTGCAATAGTTATATCGGTTGTACACGTGATCCTAAACATCTCTAAATGTTCTTTCTTGTACTCCACACATATTGTACACATACTTCACAATTGCTTATATTTATATTTATATAATTCACAATCACTTTTTTTTGGAAGTTTGGACATAGTCTCGGTTTTTTGGCTCTCAAAAATTCATATGAAGTCCAAAAAATGAGTTCTTGGTATCCATGGATAGGTAATGAAGTCCTCTACAAGAATATGCAATAAAAGTCCTCTACATAATAGTCCCCCCATCTACATAATAAAGTACACTAAAATAGCAATAATCAACTAAGGGTGAACGTAAAGTGGTTAAAAAAATTTCTCTTGGAACTGAGAAGTGGATGCATAGTTTCATATTGCTTTGTGCTTGTTTATCTCAACAGAAACTGTTCGGTTGGTGAATTAAAAATAAATAAATAAATCATAGAAGTGGTACAACATATTATACAAGTCATAACTTTATTATTGCGACAACGTTATAAATGCCCTTTATTAATCATATACATGAACAAACCATGCAAACTATAATATTCCACTTCATTCCGTCATCCCAACCTCGTAGATGCTCCTGGCTTCCAGCGAGGCTCCATTTTTGGAAGAGGATTCGGCTGAAGTAAATCAAAATAGCTAATCGTTCGGTCTTTCATCCGTTCCTTCAATGGTAGCCGATGAGGCGACAATCCTCTCCTCTTCTTACGAATAGACATAGTCTTTGAAGATTCCCCCGCTACCTTGACTATTTCAATGTCGATTGAAGTCTCCTCCACATCCACATCCACATCCACATCCACATCCCCGGGCTTCTCCAAAATATCCGCACACAAATCAATTAGATCATTTAGATCTCCACCCACGCATTGTGTGTGGTCCTTCTCCACCGCATCGATCTCAAAGTTGTCTGCATATCGTCGTTGTTCCTCCGCCGCCCTCATCCTCCAAGCTTGTGTAGATTGTGAGAAGGGAGTCATGACATACTCATCACGAAATCGATCCCTAGCACTTCTCTCATCTCTCTCACGCTCGGGTGTTGCATTGAATGGAATATGGGGATCGTCAAAATTGTGTATCTCCTCATCGCATTCTACACCCTCAAACATGACTCTCCCCTTTCCCATCCTATCCATGATACTCTACCTTCGTTATATGTATGAGTCTCAATGATCTACTTATATATTGACCTCTAAGGACTTGATGACCATGACCAATAATTGATGTAATCCAATATGTAGAGGATCCAATTCTCGTTAGTAAGATAAAGTCAACGCAATCGGAATAAAAAAAAAGTTGGTTAGGTTAAAAATGTACACTTTTGAAAAAATCTTCCGACATCCGCATCGGAAACCTCTTTGATACCTCTTTGAACTTTCCATATTTGATTAGTTATCCACTCATTCAACAAATCATTAATTTGTGCTTCAACCTTAGTGGTTCATATAGTTTCATAACCGATGTCACCCATCCGAATGCACTTTCCTTCAACAAATCATTAATTTGTGCTTCAACCTTAGTGGTTCATATGGTTTCATAACCGATGTCACCCATCCGAATGCACTTTCCTTCAACAAATCATTAATTTGTGCTTCAACCTTAGTGGTTCATATGGTTTCATAACCGATGTCACCCATCCGAATGCACTTTCCTTCAACAAATCATTAATTTGTGCTTCAACCTTAGTGGTTCATATGGTTTCATAACCGATGTCACCCATCCGAATGCACCTTCCTTCAACAAATCATTAATTTGTGCTTCAACCTTAGTGGTTCATATGGTTTCATAACCGATGTCACCCATCCGAATGCACCTTCCTTCAACAAATCATTAATTTGTGCTTCAACCTTAGTGGTTCATATGGTTTCATAACCGATGTCACCCATCCGAATGCACCTTCCTTCAACAAATCATTAATTTGTGCTTCAACCTTAGTGGTTCATATGGTTTCATAACCGATGTCACCCATCCGAATGCACTTTCCTTCAATAAATCATTAATTTGTGCTTCAACCTTAGTGGTTCATATGGTTTCATAACCGATGTCACCCATCCGAATGCACTTTCCTTCAACAAATCATTAATTTGTGCTTCAACCTTAGTGGTTCATATGGTTTCATAACCGATGTCACCCATCCGAATGCACCTTCCTTCAACAAATCATTAATTTGTGCTTCAACCTTAGTGGTTCATATGGTTTCATAACCGATGTCACCCATCCGAATGCACTTTCCTTCAATAAATCATTAATTTGTGCTTCAACCTTAGTGGTTCATATGGTTTCATAACCGATGTCACCCATCCGAATGCACTTTCCTTCAATAAATCATTAATTTGTGCTTCAACCTTAGTGGTTCATATGGTTTCATAACCGATGTCACCCATCCGAATGCACTTTCCTTCAATAAATCATTAATTTGTGCTTCAACCTTAGTGGTTCATATGGTTTCATAACCGATGTCACCCATCCGAATGCACTTTCCTTCAATAAATCATTAATTTGTGCTTCAACCTTAGTGGTTCATATGGTTTCATAACCGATGTCACCCATCCGAATGCACTTTCCTTCAATAAATCATTAATTTGTGCTTCAACCTTAGTGGTTCATATGGTTTCATAACCGATGTCACCCATCCGAATGCACTTTCCTTCAATAAATCATTAATTTGTGCTTCAACCTTAGTGGTTCATAAACCCTAAACCCTAAACCCCTAAACCCTAAACCCTACGTCATTCCAAATTACTACCACATATGTGCCATTGATTTGTTCTCACACTCATGTAGAAGTGTTTCCATACATGGTTTGAGGGTTTAGGTTCCTAGCTTTCCAACGAACCCACCTGCTTTTTTTTTTCGATGCCTACATTTTTTTCATTATAATAATCAATCATTGACAAGATCTTGGCCGTTAGATTGGAGGGGTTATTTTGAGCAAGTAATAAAGTGGCATGCTCCTTTGAGTTTGGACTTTTGGGCTTGGCCTTTGGAGGCTTCACACTATGCCCAACTAAGGCTACCTTTACTATATTTTATTGGCTATTTAGGGTTCATTTCTTTGGACTCTCAACAAAGTTGGGCCGCTCAATCGCACTTTGATCCACTCCCAAGGGTTAACATTTATAGATGGTGACTATAGTGTCCGTTTTTTGGCTCTAAAAAATTCATATGAAGTCCAATTCATATGTGGTCGCAATTCTACGTTGTTCCCCTGCCGCCCCGTTCCCTCCCGTCCGCTCCGCGCTCCCCACCCGTCCGCTCCTCGTTCCATCTTTCATCCGTTCCCCCCCGTCCGGTCCTCGTTCCCATCCGTCCGCTCAGCGTTCCCCACCCGTCCGCCCCGAGTTCCCTCCGTCCGCTCCTCGTTCCCCACCGTCCGCTCCTCGTTCCCACCCGTCCGCTCAGCGTTCCCCACCCGTCCGCCCCGAGTTCCCTCCGTCCGCTCCTCGTTCCCCACCGTCCGCTCCTCGTTCCCACCCGTCCGCTCAGCGTTCCCCACCCGTCCGCCCCGCGTTCCCTCCCGTCCGCGAACATGGAGCGGACGGGAGGGGAACAGGGGGCGGACGGGGGGAACTGACGGCAGGGGAACGCGGAGCGGACGGCAGGGGAACGGTGGCGCGGACGGGAGGGAACGCGGGGCGGACGGGTGGGGAACAAGGAGCGGATGGGTGGGAACGAGGAGCGGACGGGATGGGAACGAGGAGCGGACGTGTGGGAACGAGGAGCGGACGGGATGGGAACGCTGGAGCGTATGGAGAGGAGCGTACGGAGGGGAGCGTGGGAGCGGACGGGGGGGAACGCTGGGGGCGGACGGGAGGGAACGGGTGCGGACGGGGGGGAACGCTGGGGGCGGACGGGAGGGAACGGGTGCGGACGGGGGGGGACTCTGGGGCGGACGGGCGGGAACGGGTGCGGACGGGTGCGAACGGGTGCGAACGGGTGCGAACGGGTGGGGACGCGGGAGCGGATGGAGGGGCGGACGGGGGTATATAAGTGGAGGGGACCACTTACATACCTTACTCCACTCCTTCTGGGCGCCCAGACAACCCTCCTCTAACACAGAGTGCGGGGTAGCGGGGCTCTCGGAGGAGTTAAGGATCCCTTTTTTGGGATCCTTTTACACTACTTTTGGCAGGTTGTGGCAGGTTTTGGCAGATCCACGTGGCCGTTATTTGGCATATTCCTTGTGACGCGCCCAGTCAACTGGCCTCTGCGTGAGCGCCGGTAGCGGGGTGCTCGAAGGGTGTGCCGAATAGTTGAACTTTAATTTTTAGGGACATTTTTGAACTAATTCCACAGCAACACTATTTTGAAGTGTATGCTTGGATATTTTGTAGCACTATTATGAAGTGCAATTAGTATTTTAAAAAGTAGAGTTCTAGATTAGAATTAGAAACTCCAATTTGGGTGGAATTAGAATTAGAAACTCCAATTTTCAGACATGGCAAGTGGAGGAACTGGAGACATGGCAAGTGCAAGTGGAGGATCTAGTTCTGGGTGTTCCAGAGGACATGGACGCAAGGCCGCTGATTTGGAGTGGAATGTTTACGATGATCCCTCCCAAAAAGCCAGGGTAGGTTGGGAGAATGTACCACAACCGTGGTCAGCGAAGACTGCAATGCAGTACGTGCGCTTCCCTCACTTTGATCGGTTGTGGCCAAGATATTGTCACGAGCGACATTGCAAGGCCGTCAATGCGAGCTATACGCAGCTTGAAGACGTGGAGGCAAAATGGAGATTCCTAACGATACTTAGAAGTATCTCCAATTTGGATAGATGGCCCAAGAGTGCAATTCCAAAGTCGGTGGCGTGTATGATGTATGCGGAGCACGTGTTGCGAGTTAGGGTGGATTGGTCAAGTTTGGGTGCTCTGCATGATCAAAAATTTGGGGGTATTGGAATTGCATTCACTAAATGCACAGTTCCGGATATTCCATACACTCCCGTTCCGGAGTGGTTCAGGAAGAATCCTAAACTAGTGGATGAGCCTGGGGCACCAATTCCAGAAGGTCGGGAACCAAAAAAACCACGTACTCGCAAACGACCAGCCAATGACGTGGAGATGGCCATCGAGGAGGCGTTTGAGCATATGGATGAGGAGGGCATGGAGGTAAATGTCGATGTGGTTAACGAGCTGGTTAACCAGGTGGTTAACGAGGCCCTAAACGAGGTAAACCCTCGTCAACTTGGTGCGGACATGATGGAGAGCAGAATGGAGGCATTGCGCCAGCAACATGCCGAGGAAATTCGTGAGTATAAAGCAAGGATTCTCGAGCTGGAAAATCGACTTGCAACACTTACGATGGGGGAGGCTGGCAGTTCAAGTAGTACACCAATTAACATCCAGTCTTTGGAAGCAGAGAGGGATACAGCTTTACAGGAGGCCATGATTGCAAAGTCACAAGCAGCGGACGTATGTACGAGGAATGAAGTAATGCAAGGAAAGATGGAGGCTTTGCAAAAGGAGGTGGTGGACATGCAACAACAACTTCAAGTGGTCAATGAAGTGGTTGTCGATCACGAATCCAAGATTGGCGCACTGGAGGAGCAGAATGCAATGTTGAGGAAATTTCTATTGGATGCGATCGTGGAGCGAACCAATATGAGGACAGGGACATTGCTTTCTATGGCCAAGGCTCGTCAATATGAAGCTGAATTTGAGAGCATCCAGCGAGAATGGAACCGCAATCATAGATTGCGGAACTTGATGCTCACGTCATGGCCAGATCAAGAACATATGTACCCTAGTAGGTGGGATGATGAGGATGACTTGAAATTGCCTAACGGGAGCTTGGATTGGCGGCAACTGATCGACTCCGATCATCATTGGGATGTGACCCAAGTGCATGAATATCCATACAGCATGAGGGGTGAGTTGTTATGGCCGGGTCCACATCCAATGGTCTTCGACGGATCCGTGTGTGGGATTTGCGGCAGTCCATTTGGCCCAGAGGGATGCTTTCAAGTTGGATCGTGTGGGGGCCAATTCCATCCACAATGTCTGATAGTGACAATGATCAGGAGACGGCAATGTCCCCATTGCAGATCACCCTTCCACCCTCGTTTGTACCTCCAATTTGGCCTTCGGGATTACATGCCTAAGGACTGGGTGGTAAGGCCAACGGACTATCCCTTCAACCTTTGCGAGTTTGATGGGACTTCTGTTGAGTGGAATTGGTTATTCAATCGTGCAACGGTTGAACTTTGGAACGATAACAAAGATGGCGAATGGACACAAAATCCACGTCAAATTTTGTATGTTGCAGACGAGTTGTTTCCCAACAAGCCCCCAAACCATGGCATGAAAAGATTTTTGTACCAAACTTTTGGTTGGCATTGGGATGCGACAACCATGCAATTACGGAGAGGCATTCAAACTCCTTTTTACAATGCAAGTGGTGAACTATCAATATCGGAGCATGAGTTGGAAGAAGATGCACATGAGATGCCCATGGAACGGGATTCCCATTTTGAAGCGCACTTAGAGCAGTCGTACCACAAACACAGAACGCAGTTGGAGGCAGTTGAAGCACTCTTGAATAGAGTTACGGATGATGCGGTATTGAGATGGCTAAATGGGGGGCCTAGACCACGTAATGCCACTCCACTGTCTCCTGGAAGTCGTCCATATCTCACCCGTGAAACCACGCGAATGATGGAAGCCGGGGAATCATCACGAGCACGACGAGGATCTACTTCAGCTGCAATAGACCTCGATTCAGATTCGGATTAGGCATTTTTGTAGCATGTTTAGAAAGTTGTATAGGAACGGAGGAAGACTTTGTACACATTGAACATATTTCATGTTCAAAGAATATGTAATATAAAGAGGAGTTACCGACAAGTTGTCATTTCTAAGATCGTGTAAAAGATAGCATATGGATGTCACATGTTTTAATGTTATTCGAAACTTTTAAAAACTCACTTGAATATTTGTAATTCATATGATAGTCTAACCAAAAGTACTATTGACTACATAGTCAATATTGAATACCACATAAAGATATAATTATATAAATATGCAATAAATAATTTTAAAAAACATGCAATAAATAATTTTATTACTATAATAAAATGATACAACTTCGAACGTAACGTTCGCTTTGTGGTCTAAATGTCTTACCGAAGGCCCTAAGGTTGTAACTTGTATCAATTTTGACGGAAGTAATAAATTATGGGAGTACGTGGGAGCACCGAAAGAACACATTTGTGCAAAACCATTACGTTCGAATCCGTACTGTAGGATCATTTGCTTCGACACATCTTGGGTCCTCTTCAGACTCGTCTGTGCTGAAATCATCATCCGTTTGGGGAGTCGCGCTTCGAAGATGCAACTCTCGGTCACGTTGTGAGAAAATTATCCTCTTGGTCGGCCGGGAGCCATCTGCATCCTGTATGCCATTTTCATCTAGATGTGGTCTACCCTCATCTTCATTGTAGTCTTCAGCAGTAAACGGAAGCGATCGTCCCTGATACCTCTTCCTAGTACGTTTGACACCTCTCGTAGTTCTCTGGCGCCCTCCACCCGTACCACGACTTGAGTGCACTTCATCTCTACTTCCATCTATAAAAGCATCCCCCGTTGTACTTCCGCCTCCAACTCCAAGACCACCTCTTCCATTGGATTGACTGTGTGGAAGTGAAACAGACGCGGGTGGAATTGCAATTGGTATGTTCTCAACAACATGTCGTCGTACAGAAGGACGACGTGGCGCCTCTATAGTAACATTTCTTGAAACATTGTGCATAGCAACCAAAGTAGCACCCACCGCAGTTGCACGTGAAACACCCAATCTAGAAGTATTGGCAATACTTCGAGTGAGAGGACGATGTTGACCTTGTGCATGCAATTGCACCGTAGAGGTGGATGCAATCCTTTGAAGAGCACGGAATCGAGTTGTAGGCATTTCAGGAACATTGGGCGTTGGATCTTCTATACGATGGTTGGATATGAGGGAGGCATCCATGGATTCAGAATGTACTCGGGTTGGAAGTGGATCATGTTGAACGTGCGTTGGCTCATTTACGGGTAGTACATTGTCGCCTTCACCAAATGAAAGAGAATCGCTCCGATGTTGCAAGGAATCTACTTCAATTCCCACATTCTCACTTGCCCCCATAGCAACATTATGGTCAGATGGAAACCCTTCTCCAGTGTGGAGAGTTTCAACATGCGGTCTTCCAATAGACCCCTCATGATCGTCATGCATTCCGTCGTTATGTTGGGGGACATCCGGTTCATCAAACTCAAACACCCCAAGGTTTCCATCACTACCATTGCCATCCTCATCTTCTGAACCATGATTCTCGGAATCGAGGTCATCCAAATCAAAGTCGATGTCATCAACATTGTTGTCTTCATCATTTCCAGCCCTATCAGTTGGATCCACGTCATCTTCGTTGTCATCTTCTTCGTCAAGGTCATCGTCAGAATGGACCTCATTCAATTCGTACCATTGAGCAGGTCTTGGGCCCCTCCGATGTCGAATGAGCCTACTATTGGTATATATGTAGACGAGGTCCTCAGCACGACTATGCTTCAAGCGATTGCGACTCTTGTTGTGAACGTATGAGTACATGCTCCAATTGCGTTCACATGCGGATGCGGAACATACTTGTGCAAGGATACGTCTTGCTATTGTTTGGAGGGCTTTAGCTCCACCTCCCATTGCATCCCACCATTCATGGAGAGGTGCGGCATGCACGCTCGGGTCAGTAGAATCAGCAAAAGGCCCTCGATTTTCAAGAAAATCTTGGTACTGGTGGAGGATTTGGACATAAGTGTCCTCATCTTGAGCAAGCCTGCGAAGAACTCGATTTAGGATTGTCCTTGAATTGTCATCCTCATGGAGTGGGGCCCAACCACGTAGAAGCGGATTTAACATCGCTCCAGCCCAGTGTAGATCATTCAACATCAACCTCCATCTATTTTGAAACGTTACCATAGCATTTGCAGCAAGCTCAGGGCTTAAGCGAAATGGAGGTTTACTGAATCCACGAATATGGGTTTGTAAATCATGCATGACCCTCCAAGCCATTCCCATTGCAGGCGCCTTGCCGTCAAATACACGAAGAGCTTTAACAACCGGGATCACCATATACAAGAAATTTTCGCACGTGTTCCAGAATCCATCAGAACGTATAAAGCTTCGCACAACAGAGCCCTTCATGTAAGAGGTGCCAGATCTCCTCCTCATATCACGCATTAGAGTGATCCAATCCTCATCAACCACCATTCTTTCCAAAGCATTGCGTACTTGGAGAAGACGTTCAATCATGATGAAGTTCGTAGCAAAACGGGTCTCTACAGGTAGGCGGAGTGAGAGATTTGGTGACAACCTCCGGAATATAGCTTGAGAAGCATGATGGTTTTTAACAAATACACAAATATGGCGGGATTTTTTTACCAATTTTTTCACCCATTCCTCCTTCCCCCAATCTTCTAAGAGGAGATCTAGGCAATGTGCAGCACATCCTTGAAAATATAGATCGGGATTTGCTCGAATCAAGTCGCGAGCAGCGGAGGCCATAACTGGGGCATTGTCGGTGCAAACTTGGACCACATTATGTCGACCAACCTTTTCCACAAATGGTTGAATTTGAGCAGCAACGTAGACATGATCCTTGTGATTTCCCGTGGTGTCAATGGTACCCAAGAAAACGTCTCCCTTTGTGCCACATTGAAGAACGTTTAGGAGAGGTCGGTTTTGCACGTTGTCCCATCCATCACAACATATTGTAACACCGTATTTTTCAACGGAATTCCCCAGCTTCTCCTTCACTTGCCTATCTAGGTCAACCTTTATATCAGTTAACAACTTCGTACGGATGGCATTGTACGATGGTGGTGTGTAGGCTGGCATTCGATGACGGGCAGTTTCACGCACAGCATGAACAAATGCAGGATGTCTCACAATGTTGAAAGGAATGTTAGCTTCATAAAAAGCCGTTGCCCATGCTCTATCGAGGAGTTGTTTTGTTGACACATTGAACCCCTCCGTTATGTTGAGTTGACGTAGTTCACGAGGAGGAGTGCCATATATCACAACATCAGAATGTTGAGTGGTTTGGGACATAAGCAAAGGCTCTGTTTCACTAATTACGGAGCCCGCTATAATAGGCTCCAAAGGTACAATATCTGCCACCAGAGAGTCCTCATTTACAATGCCTACATGTAAGGGCACAATGCCTCCGCAATGTTCAAACAAGGCCCTAATATGCGGGGGTACCATCCTACATGTGGAAACATCAGAAGCACCCCCTACATGAGGTCTATAACCAAGGTGGGCCAACATTCTATCTCCTCGGTAAGATATGACGAACGGGCAAAACCTACATTTAACCTGCCTTTGTGATTTACCGGGAACCCTCCCCTTATCCTCGTACCAATGATCCCATGCATCGTTTCGGCGTGGCATGACTTCAACAAAACCTGCAAATACAAACAAGTTAGAGCAAGTCACTTTGATCGCATACTAGGTCCTGTTCAAGAGTGCCACGAGGGCAACCCTAATTCACAGACACTAGATTGGACAAAGTATACTCTGCATTCGGGTCTCACGCATTCAATCCTCACTCCTCAAAGGAGAATCAAAAGACTTGAGACACACTATGTCAGTGGAGGCAAAAATGGCACCTTGCACCCTCAATTTATAGTGTTCGAATCGGACGGGGGAGCGGACGGAAGGGGTGGGAGCGGACGGAGGGGGGGGGGAGCGGACGGGGGAGCGGACGGAGGGGGGGGGGGAGCGGACGGGGGGGGCGGACGGGGGAGCGGACGGGGGGGGGGCGGACGGGGGGGGGGCGGACGGGGGGGCGGACGGGGGGGGGGCGGACGGGGGGGGGGGCGGACGGGGGAGCGGATGGAGGGGGGGGCGGACGGGGGAGCGGACGGAGGGGGGGGAGCGGACGGGGGAGCGGACCGGGGGGGGGGGGCGGACGGGGGAGCGGACGGGGGGGGGGGGGGCGGACGGTGGAGCGGACGGAGGTGGGGGGAGCGGACGGGGGGGCGGACGGGGGAGCGGACGGAGGGGGGGGAGCGGACGGGGGGGGGGGGCGGACGGGGGAGCGGACGGGGGGGGGGGGGGCGGACGGGGGAGCGGACGGGGGAGCGGACGGGGGGGGGGGGCGGACGGTGGAGCGGACGGGTGAGCGGACGGAGGTGGGGGGAGCGGACGGGGGGGCGGACGGGGGGGGGGGAGCGGACGGGGGGGGGGGCGGACGGGGGAGCGGACGGGTTGGGAGCGGGGCGGGGGACGTGGGCAGACGGAGGTTGGGAACGGGAGCGGACGGGGTGGAACGGGGATTGGGAACGAGGGCGGACGGGTGGGAACGGGGATTGGGAACGGGGGCGGACGGGGGGGCGGACGGGCGCTAGTAGAATTTTCCCCACTTTCCCTTTACTTTGCTGACATGTCGTCACACGTGGACAATGTAAATCCTACGTGTCCGAAATTGGGTAATGTAATTACACAAAAAAATCGGTAAAATTCAAGTCCGGCAGGATAAAGACAGCATCCGGCATAATCCGGCATAATGTCGTGACGGATACGTGTCGTGACGGCACGACATTATGCTGGGATAAGCCTCCGTCACGACACAATAGACAACCCTGCTTTCACCCAACCAAAGTTCATCCACCCTAATTTCATCCAAACAAAGTTCATCCAACCGTGGCGAGTGGTGAGAACTTCCTTAGGGTTTCGGTGGAGGTCTCGATTACGCTTCTCCAGACTACAATTCGAAGGGCAAAACCCCACGATTTTCAAGCTGGGCTCTTTCCAATTCGCTCGCCGTTACTAAGGAAATCCTGGTTAGTTTCTTCTCCTCCGCATGTAACCGATTGGACTTGAAAACACTACGATCTTGATTGATTATGCCCAATAGCATTGGGAACGCCAATTCAAGTCTTGTGCATGAGTAAGCATCTCTTTTGTCCTTCAATTCCGTTGAATGATTGGAAATTTGATGGACAGGGTTGAATTTCTTCTCTTGTTGTTGGATCATTAAGCTATAAGCAAAGTATATTTTTGGATCATGGGTTACTCAAAATATAGTTTTTTGACGAGGTTCATGACTGCTACATTGAGTGAGGAAGTGTTACATTACCATTTCTTTGAAAGAAAGTCAAGTTTGAGATTTTTGAGTTTCAATTTACATCTTTGGAAACCCACGAGTATCTGTTGACATACTTTTCTGGGACTTTCCTTGTACATGCTCGTGGATAACAATGATTTGAGCGGCCCTTTACCCTCATCTCTTGCATTGAGCCCAAAACTTCTTATTGTGTAAGAACTTCTTGTCCTCACCAAGGGATACTGTTGACATGTACTCAAGGACACTGATTCTTGAAAATTTAAATTTGAAGCTAGAATAGAAAGAGAATTTCCTTACACATGCTTGAGAATGCTCTGTGGCGTTTAGACTCACACAAGCTCTATCAACTGATGTTTTTTTCAGGCCATGGAATTATGACACATGCTTAACTTGTACTTGCCATTCAATTTGGAATCTTACAAAATAACTGCCGTAGATGTTGTATTGAGCTACAGATAGATGGATAATAATCCCATCAAGAGTAATATTCCCTCTGAGTGGTCTCAGATACCCGGCCTAATGAAACTGTAAGCACCAATTTGGAGGTCTTTTAGTCTAGACACCTTGGTATTGACCTCTACATGTCAGTTGAGTTGTTTCTCACACATCATCAATCTTCATAGAAATTTTTTCTTCCTTTTAATTGTTTGGACTTGTATTTTGAGCAACATGTCTTGTTTGTACAGGAGCTTGTGCGCCTGTGCGCTTCAAATTTGAAGACGTTTGTGGCATTCATTACCTGTCAACTATCAGTTGGAGCATTTTTTTGTTCCAGCTGGTTTTTTTGGTTTGAATTTTGATTCCAACGGATTAAAACTATGTTCTGTGATGTTTGAGGGAAGATTTGTCACATCACACTCATGAGATTTATTGAGGTATTTGCAACAATTGCGTGGTTTGACGTGGAATGTTCAGATCCTATTTTCATCTCCTAGGTTACTTGTACGAGTTGTCTTGGTAAGCTGGATGACATTGTGAAAAACAAACTCTTGGTCCACGTTGTATGACGCTTGGCTTCTGATGTTAAAATTTAAGAGTGTATCTCACCCTAAGTTGCCTATTCTCAAGTTGTTTTTGTGACATTAGAGTTATCCTTTAATAAGAAAATTAATTGTTGTTGCCATAATGGAGTGAGCTTCAATCACTTTCCAACGTCGAGCAGAAAACCTCCAGGATTGAAAGCATCTCGAAGCAGATATTTGATCTGAGCTGAGTTTTCTTGTGATACATTATGTTAGAGTGGTGGTTCTTATCATGAACATTCTTCACTTCTATTGGCCATGTAAATCACCTTGTATATGCTAACAATATTGTTTCTTTCTCCTTTATTTGTAGTTATTTCCTTGTGATTTTATTTATGTTGGATGATTCGCAGGGTTGCTATGTGGGTGATACGGGCTTGAAGACTGTTGGAAAGTACTGCAAGAACTTGAAGACCTTAACTTGCGGTTTTGCGAGCCTGGGATCTAAGTGATGATGGCACAATGGAAATTGCCCAAGGGTGTGGAAAATCACAAAAATAACTTCGTATAGCTGCTTGTGCATGAGTTGCACTGCAGGTGTGTCGGGACTTTCTTTTTCTCACTTCTCCTTTGTCGAACTTTCATTTCATTTGAAGTTATAGTATTTTGGACAACAGATCTTACTAAAAATTGGTTCATTTTGATGTGTTATGTTTTGTTTGTTTTGCATCATGTGATTTTTTATATTTTTTTATGTTCATTTCGAGTTGTGCATGCAATTCACAAAGTGTCATGAAAAATAACTCACAGAAGATGAAATAAAATTTATGCAATATTTTTCAATTTGATATGTACCCTTATAAATAATCCAATCATGTACAGGGTGGC
Source organism: Polytrichum formosum (assembly GCA_964035585.1). Taxonomy (NCBI): domain Eukaryota; kingdom Viridiplantae; phylum Streptophyta; class Polytrichopsida; order Polytrichales; family Polytrichaceae; genus Polytrichum; species Polytrichum formosum. Next base: position 32,544,586 of record OZ037938.1, read on the forward strand.
AACTGAGGTATAGCGGCCTTTAGAACCCACTGCTAAAAGTTGACAGATCTCTCACTTTTATTTTGTGACAGGTATTATTTTTATTTTGTACTTCAACCCTATAGGATGTCTAGCTTGTGCTAACCAAATCCAAATCGAGACTGCGACATTTTTGTAGTGAACATTCTTAGGTTCAATAAACGGTTATGTGGATTTTTGATTATGTTGATTTGCCCTGAAAGCAATGAAATGATTTTTAGATTAAGTTCTAAAAATAAAAGTAATTGTTATTAGGGTATCTCATCTTGAATATTGTTCTTTGAAATGGGTTATGGATTAAGTTCTTTGACCCAAAGTAATTGAATGGTATTCATGGGTACATTTAATTTTCATTGTAATAGTTGTTGAAATCTTTATATGCGAATATTTTTATAAGTAGATATAAGTTTAATATTAAAATTTGTATTATTTTTGTGCATGTGTTTTCAGCACCATGAGTCATAAGAAAAAAAACAAAAGATTTTACATGAAACAAATGAATGTTTAGAACTTTGTGATAGTTGTGATGTGGAAGTACCTATGAATGAAAAATCCATTAGTGAATATTATAGTTCTGAAAAACATATTAGAAAAAAAAAATTATTTTAGATGATTTTTTTTTAAATATGATTTAGATTGGGCACCAACGGGTAATTCTTGCTGGTGTAGTACTTGTAAGAAAGAATTACCTTCAAATAACGAGGGTTTGATTGTGCATATTCAAAAGTATCATTTTGAGGAATATCATGAGAATTTAGATAGTTTGAGTATTGTGCTATCTACTCACAGCAAAGTTTTAGAGGCTGACAGGGTTAAAGTTTGGATGTGTGATTTTCCATCCACACGGGCAGTATTAAATAAATATTTATTTTTATTTAATGAAATCACTAGTTTTGTTGATTTAATTGAAAATGGACCAAAACGAGAGTTACTAGGTTATTTGCGCAACTCTGTCTTTAGTCATTCTGAACTTAACTTAATTACCAAAGTTGCTTCTTATCTGGAAAAGCAAGGATCATAAGTTCAACAATCAGACAAAAAAGAATGATCAACAATATGTGCGTTTGGCATGCGGTCAGCATATGATGATACTGGATGATAAGTATTTTTGTTGTTTTTCATGGTTTGTTTTTAATTTATCAAATTTTTTATCTAATGTTTTTTTTATATGACAGGTATAATTATAAGATCAAGCACTGCTACAAGCTTAGTGAAGAGTTGACGTCATTTATAAGCATTAGGCTATCTAATTATTTTCTAAGTGTTTTTAAACATTTAAAAGCAATTAGAGTTCGTGAGGGTGTTGGAATCACGGAAGAAAACATTGAAAAATCACCTTTCACTAGTTTTTCGATTACGAGAGATTATGACTGCAAGCCTCATTTGGACCATGATGACTATGATTGAGGTTTTATTATTTGGATACAAGAAGGTAATCATTGAAATCTGGTTTTGGTTATTATAATTGCATTGAAATTTGACTTATTCTACATTCTGTATTATATATTCTAATATGTGATTTTGTTTTTGCAGAGTTGGTTAAAGATGAAGACCATCCGGGTTTTTTTGCGATGCCTGATATAAAATGTTTCTTTTATCCCAGGCATGGTGACGTTCTTTGTTTTAAATCTAAATCCATATATCATTGTAGTAGACAATTAGCAAACAAAAATCAATTATATTTAGTATTTTTCTAAAAATGCTCATTATTCAGGCAACTTGGCAAAATTATCTGATCGAGAGAGAGCTAGGAGAATATAGACTTTCAGATGAAACAAAAAAAATATGAAGAGGAATGCTCTTCTGATCACATGACAATTAGTATGTTTCAAGAATATTAGAAGCAAAATAAATATTATCGTTGGTATTTCAACCAAAATATTCTGATTGTATTTATAGTGATTGATATTAAAGTGTAATGATACTATAAATAGGACCTAAATACATGTATCTATGAGGTATGTTGATAATCATTTATATCAATATTTTTTCTCTTTAAAATTCATTAATTAAAATGATTTTTTATATTATATTATCATGATAACTGGCAAATACAAGTAGTAATAGTCTTTCAATTCTTTCTAGCAATTCCATGTCATAGACATCTTGTAGTTCAAATATAAAGTGATAAATTTAATTTTTTAAATACCTTGTAATGGTGTTATTGAGAATTAATGATGTTAATAAATTTTATTCTCACCACGCACATGCAAGGTGTTCGGTTAAGAATTTGTAATTATTGTAGTCATTATTAAAAATACAAAAATATGTTTTTCGTTCGCATTGATTGTTGGATTGAAAACACCATCTCTTTTATATTTATCTTCTTTTACCATTCTTCTCGGTTGTCAATCTAGGGGTAGTATAAGTTTTCATATCGGATCGTAATGTTTGTATGATTTAGGATTTAAAGTCTAGGATTTATGATATTGGAGGGTATCATTTTTTTAAGAATGTATATATTTATGGATTCATATACAAATGTATATGTTCAATGTATGTATTTTTATACGAAGAGGTGTTTATAAAACAATGTTTCAATCAAGAACCTCAACTTTCCAACCAAATTTAAATTTATAGATACAAGATGAAACACATGTTAATGCAGATTTAGGAAAGAAATAATTAAAATAAAAGAACCCTTATACAAGTATTGTGGTACACTCTCGAGATCCTAATAGCAAGCACCTCATTAAAGTCCGTCATATCGTTTAATTGAATGAGAATACCTAGATATTTTAAAATTTGGTATATAATTACTGGTATATATTTGGGTCATTTCACAATCTAATCTAGTGATTAGAAACTCATCCATAATAATTTAGCATATGAGCAAGGAAATAATTAATGGATATGGCGTATAAATTTTCCGCCATGTAGTCATTATGCATGTGAATTTATATGGAAAGTCTCTGAATATGATTTGACACACAAACATTTGGCATCATAGTACACATATTAAAGAAGACGTGCGGCGGCAATTTGATATGGAATTGGCCAATAAGTAGAAAGCCAAGTTTTTGGTTGGATAGATAAGACTCGAGAGGTATGATCATCTGTAATAATTTCCACTTAAAACGACTTTATTTAATGTAACCCATTTATTGCTCAATTTTTAGAAAATCTATTATATATCATTCTTACGCAATCTGATTTTCAAAAATGATGTGTATTCAATACAAAATCTAGTTCCATTTTGAAATAGAGTAGACACTTAAAATGCATTGAAAATTTGTTAAAAATGATGTAGTACCTAAAAAATAATTTTTGAATATGACATAAATAATATTTTGTTCTTGTTGATAAATAACCACCAATTTAAATGTTACAAATTTTATTTGAGAAATCATACCAAATTAGCAATTATGCCAAATTTGTAAAATTTGACTAATAGAAAAGAAAAAAATATCCCGACGAGAAATTTGGGCCCGATATTATAGATATAAAAGAAACATCTTTGGCCCATAAGTCAAACTTCCAAAGTGAAGTTGGAGATTTTTTTTTAAAATACCGAATTTGAATTAAAATATGAAGAAACAAATGCATCCCACAAACATCTGAATTGTTTAAATTATCGATTGCAATTTGATTATGAAAAAAAAAATGTGTTTATATTGGGATTGTTATTTCCCAAACTATAGGCATCATAGTGTTATTTCCATAGACAATATGTTTTTTCTTATAATTAAGATATTTAGTATAACACATAATTTTGGTCAATATCCTAATCATAATGTCAATTCAAATATGTCAATTGTGATTATGCTATGGACTCTGACATATGCTGCTGGTTAATACCCTAACCATATTTTATAATACACTGTTGTTTTATGAATCAATGGATGGATTAGGAATTATTTAATAATGAGACTTAGGCCTTATAAGAATGTATCCATATATCAATGATATGTGTTGGATTGTCCAAGAAAAAATGTAACATCAAAGATAACTAGAGATCGGAAAAAAACATATAGTTAGATTTTTATGAGCTGCACTATACAATCATGTGAATGGACAAATATTTCACGACGAGGGCGGGGCATTGACTTTGAAGATTAAACCACACATTTTTTACCTTTTGAGGGTCACTATCTCAATTGTTATAGATCACCAAATAATTAATATTTTTAGGAAGTATTTAAACATGTTATATGGAAAAAGACGTAATTTAATTCGCCTTTCATGCAATCAATTTTTTTGTGGGATTTTGTGATAATGTATATGTGTATAAATATGCTTATTGTGTAGGCTTTGGAACTTTAAGGATAAGACGGAATCCCAATTACGGTCCAAACAAAACATTGTCTTTTCAAACCTATTACGACACGTTGACATTTTCAATATATCGTGACAGTTATGTTTGTTGTGAGTATAAGCATCAATCCACTATCTTATTATAAAGTACTAAAGTTAATGAAGACCAAGTCGTTGGGGCTATACCCATGATCTCGTCAAGTTATAAGACCAAATTATGAAATGACCAAAACAAATTGAAATAATTAACGACAATTAATTATGTAGGGAGAAAGTAAACATTAGAATGAAAAATTATATTGGCTTAGATATGGGTGTTCTCGTTACCAAACATGAGGACAACCTCTGTCCGAGCACATAATTTTTAAATGAAAATATTGCATTAAAAATTCGGTATGGGTTAAGAGAAATTTGTATGAATTCATGTTTGTAGAATGTAGTCGTCAATGAACTACAACACTTCAACATTTGAAGCATGTTTGTTTATATTTCCAAAAATTGCTTGTTGAATATTTCTGAACTCATCAAAAGTATGGAATTGCCAAAATATTTGTTATAGGTTTGTGGCCAATTCATCTTAAATATCTTGGACTAGACTAATTCGGCGTCATTAAAGCTAAATATGATGTCAAATGAACTGAAAAAATAAACATTGGAGAATACTAGGATATGAATGGTAGTGGGTAGATCCCAACCAAGACAAAGAAGAAATATGACAATGTCAACCAGAAAGAAGGTCCCACCTATTTAAAACTAAATAATATGGATCCAAGTGTTGTGGATGTTTGAAATGGTGGAGAAGTCCATAGTTCGGTTATATGATATCACAACCAAAGGCATAATTTTGAACCAACTGTTGTGGCAATTTTTGTGTATATATTTGAATACCTTTCAGTTTCGATAGTTTACATATATCATGCTTGTAGATTAAAATCAACAACAATCTTACAACTTAAATATTATTGCACTTATGCATGAAATCGGCTTAGGGAAGCCTTTAGAATAGGTTTCTGTTCTCAAGCTCGATGGAGCAAATATTGTCAAACACTAAAAATGGAAAGGATCAGTATCATCCTTCCAAAATGGGCTTTAAACACCCCCATCAAACCTACTAATAGCAAATACATGAAGATGAAATCAAAAACCAAAATTTGGCCTATTGTGTATTTTCAGGTGGTTGTTGAATCTCATGTGTTAAGCTTAAAGTGGGTGTTTGCACAAACTACAATTCCTTAAATGTTTTTTTGGCTCAACCCATGTCAGCGGGGATGGAGAAATAGTGTTGTATTTTTACCCTATCATATTATTCAACACCCTTAAGGGGATCTTTTGTGTACACTGCCACAAGGGCATATGGAGGGTCCAATTCTTCCCTAATATCTTTTAATCATTTAATTTTAGTTTTTTTTACATATTCAATTTTTATACATGTAGTTTATTTTTATATATTTAAAGGGTATTTTTTCTTGACAAAATATTCTTCCACCACTTGCAACCATACCAGTGGATCCATCGATAGGAGAGTCATGTAGTCAATATGAGCAGTAACCCACCGCATTTGTAGTACGCTCCAACTCATAATTTGCATTGCGTTTCGTACCGCCCACAACTAGGATTTACCGCACGCTAGGGTTCTCTGCACGCTAGGGTTCTCTGCATGCTAGGGTTCTCTGCACACTAGGGTTCTCTGCACATAAAGGTTCTCTGCACATAAGGGTTTTACGTCGCGGGTGGCACTGGCTTTGTCGTGCATAGTTGGAGTGCGTCAACACTAGTTGGTGAGCACGGCACGGAGGAGCAATGGTTGATGAGCTAAGGAGGAGGAGGCTTGGCGGTGGACGCGCTTAGTGGGCGGACAAGCTGGGGCGGAGGAGCGTCACTGGGTGGAGGAGCTTCGGGAGCGATGCTGCAAATATTCCTCTACAGAGGTACTGCAAGCTTGTTTGCTTGTTTTCTTGCTTTCTACCTTTATTGCAAGCATGTTTCATTCCTTTGCAAGTTTGTTTTCTTTTTATGCCAGATTGCATTATTGGTTGATTTCCTCACGTTCTTTTTGTTGTTTTGAATTGCTAGTATTCTAGATTGGACGTTCCTACTGCATGAAGAGAAGGAGCTCGATGTGGGGGAGGGAGTTCATGGCAACTTTCTGCAAGTAGGCTTGCTTGCGAGCATTTTAGCTTGGCGGGAACACGTTGCTCACTGTGGGGAAAACATTCGGCAAGTTGCGCGAGTGAGGAACGAGTAAGGAGGTGACTGCTAGAGAGTAGGTGGTCACATTGGAGGAGCGTGGAGCCACGATAAACTCATGCCATGGCGGCCCACAACAAACAAGGGTAAGTCCTCAAAACCATTGGTGCATTGTATTACACGTTATAAAATTCCATGCTTCGCAGTGGGATCCTATCGTGGGATCCCACGATACAAAACTGTTGGTATAGTGGGATTCTCCGCTTGGATCCCACATGCTTGGTAGTGGCGTCCCATGGAGGGATCCATCATCCCACGATGCCATTAGCCATGGCTCGTGGTATCGTGGGATCCCTCGATAGGATCCCACTGCCTTGCATGTGGCGTCCCTTGCAGGCATCCTCCGATGCCAGAAGCGACGGCATCATGCATATTTTTGAACTCTCCTTTGAAATGTTTGGCATCCATAACAAGGATGCGTACACAAATATTGTTCCATGTATAGGATCCCACATGCATGGCAGTGGCACCTCAATTCACAATTCTGACTTTTTGGCGATTATTGGTTTGGCCCACAGAGAAACACATTTCTCCGCCTCCAAACCCGTGCGTTTGTCATTTTTGTGTAAGAGGCAGATTGGTGTACAAGCCCCGTTCACGGACTTGCCAATGGTATCCTATTGGGAGGCCAGCCCGGACGTTCTTCAGTGGGGGGTGTCTTGGCACGAGCGCCCTGACGGTGTTGTGGAACTTGAATTGAACTGCAAAATATACGCTCGCATAATGAACGGTTTCGGGACGGATGTGCAAGGCATTTGGAAGATATCAGATGCCGATGTTGGTGTGGTTGTTTACGATTACCTGCGCAAAGAAAATGGCACAACAGTCGCATTTATGTTGCCCGCAAGCAAGTGTGCACACGAGCTATGCAAGGAATCCGGCAATGCCCACGGAATGCAATTTGTTGGCGTTCCCTCTGCGGAGGATATAATTACAACATGGGAAACGATTAACGCCGAACGCCTTTTATGCAATGCTGGCTTGCAAGACCTTGTTGGGGTCTCAAAGAAGAGGGTTCGCAAACCCAAAGCTCCGACTGAAGCCTCCAAGATGGCGGCCACGCCACGCCCAACAAAGAGGAAGGCTCTATGGGACACACCAGCAGTTGGAGTAGAGGGTACCACAACCGGCATGGATATTGAGGAGGTTGGTGGTTCGCATGCACAGAAGTCCACGAAGCCAGTAGCTAAGAAGAGGAAGGGAGCTTCAGATAGTGAGCCGGTGGTTATGACTATGGAGGAGGCTCTGGAAACCGCATCTCTGAAAGGCAACACTGATGGTAAGATCAGTGTTGAGATTAATGCTGCGATTGCTCGTGGATTGGCACATTGCTTTCCATTTGGAAAGCAAAAGCTATTGGTGCAAGGAAAGTTCTTGATAGTTCCAGACTACAGGCTGCATGTTGCACCAGGTCCCATAAAATACCGTGAGATATTGGATACTAGGGTAACTCAAATTGTGACTTCCTTGACCGTGTTTGCACTTGTGCAAGCTCGACAACCCATCTTCTGCTTGCCCTTGAAAGAGCCGCCAAATGCTCATACTAATCCTCACAAGTGTCAAGATCTTATAGTGGATAAACCACTTCGAGTATAGATGAATTAGAGCATGCACATTTCTACATTAGTGGAGGTCAACACACCGTTGAGGCTTGCAGAAAGATTATGGAGGATGGAGAAGACTTGACTGATGCACAAAGAAGGATTTGAGTGAACATGAAGTCGTCATTGTGTGGGAGAAGGATCCTCACAAATTGAGATGCCTTTCTAGAGCGCTGAACCTGAAGCTTGACGAGAAGGACTGCAAAGAATCGTACGTACAACAGCTTGAGAAGGCCCATGACATTTGGGTTCAGATGGGGAAACCTGCGCCAAGCGAGTGCGGCGGGAAGCACTCACCATCATTTTTGGTAAGTCCATATTTTTCTTCAACCTTGTAGCTTCTTGTTGGATTCTTCTTTGTTGTTCAAACCTTGTTTTCGTATGAACCAACCTTTTTGCATGGGCATTAGCTATCGAAGGATCACACGATAGAGCGACAATGGGGTGCATGAGTTTGAATAGAGGTTCTGCCCATTAATTTTCGTTGTCTACTTTTCTTTTCTTTGCAGTTATTCAAGACAACGTTGGTCCCAATATTTGCGGGCAAGGATATTGCGGACAAGTATGGACTCCTGACAATTGAGGACTCCACTTGGGAGGCCTGGAAATCGGTCTTCAAGTTGTGGAACGCAGGTCAGTTGCCTGACTCCAAAGGGGAGCCCCTCTACGGAGCGCTTGTGAAACCAATTGTGAAGCATGACATGTCCTTCACGATAGGCATGAGAGATGATGATCTTAGGATTTTGGCAAAGGAGGTTGCAGGGTCAAAAGTATACTTGAAGGCCACGAAGGACTCAAAATTGAAGACTTTGAAAGACTGGTGCGATGAGGCGAAGATGGACCGTGTTGTTATGAATGAGATTATGCTTAAGTATCGGAACAAAGCTTTTCCGTCAAAGTCGTTGGAATATAAGAAGTATACTGAGGAAGAGTGGTTGGAGGTGGAGGCGGAGTTTGGATTCACCAGGGAGGTCATCGCCAATTTTCGGCAGGAGATACGCAAGTCTAGTCTTGGCAAGGATTGGATGGATCGCCGTGGACATGCATTGAGACCCACAAACGCCGTCAAGAACCCTGCCCCAGAGATATTTGAGTTGGTGGTTGAAGGTTTTATGAAGGCCTGGGAAACAGGCCGAGACACGACAACTCCTTTGGGCCAGGACATTGGTAGACATGCGTCAGACATATGCGATCGGTATATTTGCAGGACCGCAGGGACCGTGCAAGAGGTGGCCCATGATGCTAGCACAAATATCTTGGTGGAATTCACAAAAAACATGAGGATTGTGTCCTTTGTGTTTTGTTTTGGTGACGATGGCACCCCCATTGATGTTGGCGATGATGATTTAGCAGGTGTCCACTCCATCGTGAGAGACTTGGAAGGATATCCGAAAGGGCCAGGATTATGGGTTACCGACTTGTACAACCATCACGAGGTGGCTCAATCTTTGCAGGAAAACTGCAATAGCGATACAGAGTGTTTGTTCTACGTGCCCGAGCATGGTGTCACCAAAAATCCTCCACCCTTCGATTTCGTCCTAGCCCGAGTGGAAAAGTTTATAATGACATGTAGAGACTTCTCTCTTTGTAACCCAATATATAATTCCAATCTACCCTTGGAATATACACAACTTGATTAACACCACACTATGTAGTTTTACATTCCTTAATGTCGGGCAAGGTTATATCCTTAGCCTTTTCTAATGTCCACCCGGCCGCTTTGGCCACACATGCCTTCAAAGATATCCCTCTTGTGAATCGAGTCCTTGCCGTCGACTCCACACTACTACATGAGTTCTCGCTTATTGATTTCGTGCTATCACATGTCATCGTGGTTGATTCCGTATTGGTACATGATACTTCGCTTGTGGATTCCATGAGCACATAGGCTTTAAATACAAGTATTAAAAAATACTTATATACTTATCCTTGCCCTTCCTTCTCTAAGTTCTTCTTGATGTAAATCTCTATCAATGTCTTCCTACTAAACTTCAGAATAGTATAACTCCCACCCAACTTATGTTCTTCAAGTGAAATTTGGGGTGCACTTGTTAAGTACCTTATCAAAAATCTCCACACCAAATTTTGGCGCAAACAGAGTTCATATGCAAAAGTTATGCATGAAATTCTAACTCTAACTACTTAGTATGAATGCTGTGATAAAACATCCGGTCATTAAAACTCTAATAACTTCCAACTCCTACGTCCAATCAATCTAAAATTTTGACACAAGATAGATATATAAGTTCAAAAGGTAGTGTCAAATTTTGGTATCTATATCTATAACCCTCCAAGAGATACATACTTTCAAACCTTGCTGCTTTGTTCCTAGACACCCTCCCCTTCAACTTTTAATAACTCTTTCATCCCAATGACTGAAGCTCTCAAATTTTTACCACAAATCCCATACTTTATAACAAACAATCCCTCAAATTTTCATACCCATTGAACACTCTGATCATCCATAATTGACAAATCTCTCACTATGTAGTTCTGCTCAAGTTCATAACTAATAAAACACTACAAGTAATGCACCTAGTACAATCTAGTCACTCTAAATGCCACAAGTTTAAACAAGTTTGAACTCTCTCACTTCAATATGAATCTCAATGCAACAAGTTGAAGTTTACAATCAAACTCCAAATTCCTTAAACCCAATCTACTTCTAACAAGAGGTCAATCCCTCTTCAAGGCTAAATAGCCTTGGCTCTTCTCCTAAGAACTAAGCACACACATGTGCTCTTATCTTGCTTCCCACACACCCACACTTATAACCCGTGGGGTGCTTAAGGAGCACGAAGAAAAAAGAGGATGAGTGAGGGAAGAATGAGGGATTATATAGTAAGTTGAGAGGGAGAGAGGGCATGAGGTAAGGATAAGGTAAAAGGATTAGAGCCTCCAATCACAACCCCTTAACCTTCTTCTTCTAAGTAGGGACTCATCCCATTCACAAGGCTCTCGATAAGCCTTCGAAATCTCCTCCTACTTTGTAGGCTCTCATCTTATCTCCTAAGCCTTCCTCCCTCAAATGATCAACAAAGATCCTAATTCAAACATTTAACTAACCTTGGCTTTCTACCTACCACACTTTATCAAGGTATGTCCTCATACTACTTAAGTCCACTCCACACAAGCCTAATGCTTCAAACTTAGCTTTCTTCAAGCTTCACTCTTTTTATATTTTTGTGAATAATCATAAATCAACAAAACACTACTTGTAATGTTTTACAATTGTTAACAACACATGTGGGCATCAATTTGGGCTTACACATGGGGATGGGTTTTGTCTCGGGGGGGGGGTAGTCATTGGTTGGAGTAGCAATATACGTGCGAACAAATGATAGGGTATTTTAAAAACATGGGGGCAAAAAATTATAATTGGACTTAAGAATAATATAGGGTATCAAAAATGGCACTGGACATCTTTAAAGTACTATAGTGTATGGAATAATAGGTAATTTGGAATTATAAGTAATGCAAGCCATTTTTCTATTAACCCAAAATAGAAAATCACATAATGATAGCATGTGAAAAAAATAAATTGAAAGTAATACCCCCCTATAAAATAGTGGTTGTTCGCACCTATATCCTTAACTTTCTAACACACTACCCCCCCCGAGGGTTTTGTCCTTCCCCTGGGCATGATAGTGCCTTGTTATGTGTGACTGTTGGTTACAACTGCGAAGTTGAAGAAGGTCAAGAACGGGACCGATACAAATCTTTCAGGCGACGGACCATAATTCAATTCAAGCTCCCGCCAGTCCTACATGCTTCGTGCTTTGGTAGTTCTCAAAACTGGGATCGTCAAATGTGCCATATGAATTTGGAGTCCGTCAACAAGATCTTGCAACCCATGTTAACTGACAAAACTTTGTTGCTAAATGTATGGGGGGGGGAGCAACGTCACCAACATCGGGTTGGTATGTCATCATTCCATTTCGCTCTTATATCCTATGAAGATGTTTTTGTGGATATCAAAAAATGCCATGGGGTTGATCTGATGTTCTGCCACATGTTTTATCTTTGCAGAGGCATGCATCAAAAGTTTTAGAGTTTGTGAGAGGGACTGATACGACATCACCCACAACCACAGCCTCAAACATGGTGGCCTTCTTGAATGGTCACCGAGAAGTTGGTGCAAGCAATGTTGAGTACCCTCACCCACAACCCATTGTAGATGCAGAGCACACCATTCCTAACTTAACACCGGAGCTCACACCCATGGGCAAGAGTCTTGACGGTGACCCCGAACCGGCAGAGCCGCAATCGCAGCGTGTGGAGGAGTCTCCAAACTTGGAGATCATTCAGACACAGGCATCGTCAAGCAGTGTCCACAACATTGGCAGCTATGGTCCCGTTCCAGCCCCAATTTCGCCAAAGGAGAACGTTATGCCCGTGCTGCAGCGATGTGATAGCGAGGCTGATGTGTTAGTGCTTGAGGTGGATGTGCTAGATGATGTTGGCGTGGATAACCTGCCTCCTCTAATGAACATCGCAGGTGTTCGACATGTGAATGTTGATAACGTTATTTTGGAGACAGAGTCGCAAGAGATGCCTCCTCATGGGGGTGGAACATTGTCCATGGGGATGTCAGTGGATGTTGTTGTTGTGGACTCGCAGAAGGAGGTGGATGTAAGGCATGTAGCTGTTCAAAGCAAGAAGAACATCATACAACTAGAAAACGACAGCCCAAGCAATGTCGACAGGGACTCCCCATCAGGTTCAACCATTTCCAATTACACCTTAATTGATGTGCACAACTATGTCGTAGGATTCTTCGATAATATCGTGGTTTCTTAGGTGATGACCCGCCTTTCGTGGTTTTTTGTGTTGCAGAGGAAACAGTGAATGTGCGTCGTCGGAAGAAAAAACTCAAGAGTTTGAAGGAGGTTCTGCCAAAAGACGTGGGGAAGGCGTCCACGGGGGTTGAGTACGGCAGAGGAGGTAAAGCGCCAAAAACCAAAAGGAAGAGGGCGAAGAAGCAATGAATTTTAGGAAATGGGGCATGGTAGACGGATAGAATAATTTGGCATTTTTTGTACAGGAGAACACATAATTGAAATTTGTTGTGCACAAAGTTTGAAAACATTGAAAACTCGTCTTGTTTAGTCCATGGGGCCATGTAGATTGAACCCCCAGAGAGCCACACACACAACTTTAAGTAGCACATCATGAACATTAACACCCATTCTACCTCCTCAACCCTAGGAATCCCTCTCACCATATGTTGTTGTCCAATTTTGCAGATTTCAAACAATCCTCATGCATGAGTGTAGACATCGTTGTGACACATGCAATCACGAATTACTACGTTGTGCTGGATTTGAATGGTATTTTATTGAGAACAAGTCCCAACCCCATTAACACAACTAAAAAATACAGTAAACCATTAGTGACATTTAGGGTAGGTGTGAAGGACTTTTTGCTCCAATTGCTAGATAATTTCACAGTAATATTGTGGACATGTGCTAGACGGGAGAATAAGATTTTTTTCCTTGAATCTTTATCCAAGCACTGTGGGATAAACCTACTAAACCACTCTCGCATTCCCTTAACATTGTCACAAGAGCATTGTGAGTCTTCTCCGTTCCGAGATCCCATGAAGAGGTTTGTCCCTTTCTGGTTCAAAGACCTTAGAGTTGTTTTTGAAAGAGTTACTGGACCAAACACACAAAACACATTGTTGGTTGATGACAATCCAACGAAGAATTTGTTGAACAATCCTTTCAACGTTGTGCACCCTCCTACTTATGGGTCCAACCATGGAAACCATTCTAATGATTATCTATTGTCGACATTGTTGCCGTATTTGCTGTGCATGAAGTTGGAGGGTGGTCCAGTGCAAAGATACACTTGCAACACTCCCCTCCTTTACTCATCAATTTTGAGGAAAAGTTTATTAGCTAACTTTAGGAGGGGCTTGTGGCCTCTAGAGTAGGAGAGACCAGAATGATTATGCATGCACACCATCTGTATTTGAATAAATTTGGCCGTGCAAGAGAAGAATTCCACACAGTGAGTTTTTTCCAATGTAGTTAAGGTCTGCCAACATTTCCACCAACTATATGTTTTCCATGCATAGCATAGGAGCCCATGTCGTGCATGGCCCTATCGTGTATAGTAGAGCCCTATCGTGTGATTTTACAATGTGAATTGCAATGGGGTTTTATACTTTGTTCGGTTGATTGCAAAATGGACTTGTTTATTAATCGTGGATGGAGTCATGCGCTACCCGCAGAATACAACTAAAGGCACCCAACAACGTATGTGAAGTACACAAATATTGAACCACTAAAATGGCACCACATGCTTCATTAATTTAGATATTTGTGGACATCCAATATGTCTACCCCCTCCTTTACTCATCAGAAAGACCGTCAACAAACATCAATTCAAGGAAGAGTTCATTAGCTAACTTTAGGAGGGGCTTGTGGCCCCCAAAGTAGGAGAGACCAAAATTATTTTGCATGCACATCCATACAATGGATGCTCAAACACCAAGGACAACCTTAAATTCCAAACAGTGCACTCTTTTGAATCTTGTAAAGCTCTGGCAAGGTTTGCAGTGCCCAAATGTTTTTCGTGCATACCATAAGCTATCATGTGATTTTTCGATATGAATTGCAATGGAGTTTTATACTTTGATCGGAGGACTGCAAAATAGGAGGTGATTAATCGTGAATGCTGTTGCGCACTGCCCATAGAAGAGAACTGAAGGCACCTAACAAATGTATGTGAAGTAAACAAATATTCCTCCACCAAAAAGGCACCACATGCTTCATTAGAGATTTCTGGACATCCAATATGTCCAGATTTACCTAAATATGGGTTCTCAGCTAATGAGCTGTGTTCATGGGGCCTGCAATAGATTCAAGAATAAAGCCTCTAGATGTGAGAATCCTAGTGCTTTAGACTAAATTTGAAGCTAGGATAGCTGAACGTAGCTCATTCGTTGAGTAATGTTATTTTAAGACTTCAGGAAAATTACATATCCTTTTAGACGGATTTATAAAATATTTCCCAATGTAATATAGAAAAACTGAAAGATGTCAACATGTTACCAGTTGGACTTGGAAACACTAGGATATTGACCGATTACGCCCAAAAATCTCCCCGGACATTGATCTTGTAGCATGACTTGCAACATACTATGCTCCTGGGGGAGTTTCAATTAAGTTCGGGATAGTGTGTGTATGTTTGACAAATTTCATTTGATGTTCAACTTCAAATTCAAAGTGACATGTGACGTTTTCAAAAAAATAAAAACGAATATCAATTGACATCTACATTTTCTTCTAAAATGTCACCTCAATGTCACATGCCTAGTAATATGTGTCATTTCAATTTCTAATGTGTCAACTAATGTGTGGTTTTTTTCCTTTAAAAGTCACACTACATGCCAAATTCTAAATTGTGCGTGTCAATTGACATACATTTTTTTTGGGGTGCAAGTTTTGGCATGTCAAATGTCAAAAGCTTGCAAAAACTTCGTCAAAAAATACACACTGGTACGGGGAAACAATCTGGAACAGGTTATAAGTATGGAACACCACCTTGTCTGCCATTGATCCTCACCTAACTTAGCCCGCTACTGGAAATAATTGGTAAAACTTCAAATGACGGTGCCAAACAGGTACTTGAGAGTGATGACTCAATCGGTAACGAAAGCCCTACCTAATTTTCTGTGCAGATGTAATAATGGGTTCGCAGTGGAATGGCAAACGTTCCATTGAGAGCTTTGTTGGGGTTTCTTGGTAGCAATGGGTAAATCTCCAACACAGAAATGTTGGAGGAAATGACGATAAACAGGTTCTTGGGAGTGGATTGATTGGCAACAAAATTAAAGTTTCTGTGCAGATGTAAGTAATGGATTCCAAAGTATCGGTTGAATGGCAAACGCTCGATTGAGAATTTTGTTGAGTTTCTTGGTGATGGGTAAACCGAACAAAAAGAAAATGTTGGAGTAAATGACGATGGACAGGTTCTTGGGAGCGAAAAGTTGGCAACGAAACTCCCAGTAAGGAAGTAATGGGTTCCCGAAATACCTGTAGAATGGAGAATGTTTGATTGAGAATTTTCTGTACAGATGGAATTGTGACGGTGGTATGGCAATCATTTGATTGTAAGAAGTTTTCTGAGATTTCTTGGTAATGGGAATAAGTACCGAAGTTGGAGGTTTACCCAACAAAACAAATGTTGGAGCAAATGACGATGAATAGATTCTTGATAGTGATGAGTTTGCAACGGAATTCTATGCTCTGTCCAGATGGAAAGCTGACGGTGCAATGGCAGACATTTGATTGTGAGAAGTTTGCTGAATTATCTTGGTAATGGGTAAATACTGAAGTTGGAGGTGTACCCAACAACAAAACAACGTTGGAGCGAAGGACGATGAAAGGATTCCTGGGAGTGATGAGTTGGCAACGATATTCTGTACAGATGGAATTGTCACAGTGATATTGCAAACATTTGAGTGAGAAATTTTCTGGGTTCTCTTGGTAAAGAGTAAGTAGTAAACTTGGAGGTGTACCCAACAAAACAATGTTGGAGCAAACGACGATGAATACATAGATTCTTGGGAGTGATGAGTTGGTAACGGAAACTCTATGTTCTGTCCAGATGGAATCGTGACGGTGGTATTGCAAGCATTTGATTGTGAGACATCTGCTGGGTTTTCTTGGTAACGGGTGAGTACCGAAATTTTGGAGGTGTACCCAACAACGAAACAATGTTGGAGCAAATGACGATGAATAGATTCTTGGGAACTGATGAGCTGGCAACGAAATTCTATTGCTTGTACACATGGAAATGTGATGGTGGAATGGCAAACATTTGATTGTGGGGAATTTGCAGGGCTTTCTTGGTAACGGGTAGGTACCTAAGTGCCGATCAAATTCGGACATGGTGTAATTAACCCAACGGAGGATTCAATTTAAAAAACAAAAGATGGAGAGAGCATTCATGAGAAACACGTTCCCGGAGTGTTCTCAGCACGGGAATTCCAACTGCTGGGTACCAACTAACTTACAGTAGTTAGTTCTCAAGAGCGACCTCCCCCCCCCCCCTCCCCTTCTTCTCTTTGAAAGCCACCAGACACCCTGCTTCTTGAATGTGAGGCTTCTTTCCCCCTCTTTTTGAAGGAGCTGCAATTTCATTTCATAAGGTGGTTGTAACTTGTCTGTCTGTAGCTAATAATTGGGTGGTGCATGGGTCAGGGATTTAAGTTAAGAGCCGAATTAAGATGTGGTGCAGAGTCCAGGATTTAGTGGATCATCAGTTGCTTACGACTTGATTTGCTGCCGTTGTGCATTCCCCAATCTGAAGCTGTCTGAAAAACTTGATCCGTTGCAAGCTCCAGTGGTTGGTTCGCACCGAACAATTCTTTGTTCGGTTTTGTGGTTATCTTTTGAAGCTCTTAACATTTTGTGGATTTGTAGGGGTTGTTGTATGAACTTTGTGGATCGGTGATGGTCTTTGGATGTCATTTGGGTTCCAAAGGTTCTGAAAACTCCTCTCACGGTGGGCTGAGTCGTAGATCCATTCCACTGACGTTTATTTATTGATGTTGATTCCTCTTGATTCATCCAGAGTAGTTTTGGTTGGGTAGTGGTGATAGATTGTGCGACCAGTTGAATTACGTACCCCTCGCCTCCTGAGTTTCCAGTTTTCCATCTGGCCATCAAGAAACCAAGAAATGATTTTCCTGCCGCCAGATAAGTGGGAAGTAATTCGGTCCATTGTGAAGATGGCCCACATGGGAGATGCACAGTGAAGATTAGTAAAACCCGAACTTTTTTCATGCTGTGTGGTTGGTACTCTTGAATTTTACAAAGTGGGGTGCGAGGGCGACTCTTCAAGAATTTGTGGTGCAACGTTTTCCCATTCAATAAACAAGTAGGAACATCAGGAGTTGTTGAAAGGAAGAAAGCAATCTGTAACGATCAGTAGACAAATTAAAGGTTCGGAGTAGTAAGAATAGTAGTTGCCGTGTTTCTTGATTTTTCCTTGTGCAAGAAGTCGAAGCAGTGACCGATCGAGGAATAATGGCTATGGTTGCAGCGCCGAACGCGTCACTTGCATTGCCGTCGACCAACGGACATGCATTGAACAGCAGATCACCCCAAGTCATCAAAATCCCCATCTCCGACATGGGGGATCTTGGTAACGGTTGCTGCCTCCAATTCTCCCCGCACATTGAGAACGGTGGCTACCAGCCGCACACATCCCACGACGATTATCAGGTACACCCGCTTCGATAACCTTCAACCTGACACCAAAAGCATAGCAAAACTTAGAAAGATCATTAGCAGCTGTACGCATAATCTTCTTTCACAAGCAAGATTATCAAATTCATCGCTCCAAGGTTATTATAATTTCAGTATGTTGTATCTTTCTTTTGCTTCTCCCATTCTGTGAGCATCTTGCATCTCCATTTGTGATGGGTATGGCATGAGTGACGAACTTAGCGGTAAGTGGTGATGGGTGGTGATGATGTTGTATGGGCTTAGGGCTCTCCGCCGAGACAAAGCAAGGGGGAAGCGGATCATCATGTTGGCGGCATCTTCTCCTCCTTCAAGAACAAAATCTTCGGTCCCGAAGGTAAAAGTTCATCATATTTTTTAACATACATACGCATCAGATTTGTACAGTAGCAGTAGCACGTGAAGCTGCAATCCGTGTGTAATGTACAATGTACGCCAGGAAGAAATCAGCTACATACCTGAGGGGAGGAGGTAACTCTACGTGTATTGCGTCACGTATATTGTACAGAAACGGGTTCCAATAAGTAACCCAGAAAAGCTCTGTACTACTTAAGGCGGGGTTAATCGAAGCTTCTCCGCCCACACCGAGATTTCTGTACATCTTGGCTCGCAACAAACGCAAGTTAAAAGAATTTAGTGGGTAACTCCAAGGAGATGAAGGCATGCATCAAGAACTTAGAGAGAAGAAGCCATCTGATTAATTCTTTGTCAGTAGAATCGGTTGAGGGGGCGCGCTGCTCTAAATCTCAACTGTACATACATAGATCATCAGGGAGCAAGAGGAGAGAAGAGAAGTACCAACCGTATGGAAGAAGCGCTGTGTGGTCTAAATTGGGGGAACATATCCGGGTACCAAGATTCAGCGGTGAGTAAAGAATCATCATCGCCACAGAATAATGTATTATTTGGGTACAGTGATGATCTCTCCACCTCTCCCGAGCCTGGCGACATGGAAGAGCATGAGAATACCGGTAGTCAGACACTCCCGGGGTGTTCTTGCTGCATGCATCATCAGTACCCCATCCACCCTATCCACCCACTCTATCTTATGACAGGCACGCATGCGCCGACCACCACCGTGGAAGCGGCAAATTGGAGTCCTCCGGTACCTGCAGTGAAGAGCGATCAAAGCGACAAATTGGAGTCCTCCCGTAAAGAGTACAGAAGCGGTGGTAAATTCATGGAGTCCTCCTCCCGCAAAGAATATTTCAGAACCACTGAATTGGAGTAGTAGTCCCTCTGAGGCTAATGAGAAAACAAGCACGTCGCCAAGGAAGGCCACGGTTAAAAACGAGTGCTCAGACCATCAGAAAGCCCAGCGTACGCTTGAATATATATCTCTTAATAGGCATTATTAATCTTCGCAAACAATATATCGAGATACTGAATAATTATGTCAGTATTACTAGCATTCTTTGATTTTCCTTTGTCAGATAATTCTGAGCCACGTGCATGTGTGAGAATCGAATGTCGAATCGATGGCGGTGTCTAATTAGGCCGTAGAATAAATGCTGGTTCATCATCGTGTACTCGGTGATCATTATTGTCATCATCATCATCGTCAGCAGCAGCAGCAGAAATTGAGATCTATCGTGGTTGCAATAGTCTCACCCGTGATTCTATCGACATGCACATCATGCATCGCAATCCGAAGCACCACATGGTAGTTTGTGTTTGGTACGTAATTTCAGAGTCGATCTTCAATCCGATTCTCACTTATTGATTAGTGTCTTATACGGGGTTGATTGGTGATTCTTCAGTTCAAATACCAGAAGAGTATCAAACAAACGGGCATGGAGGTCACGAAGGTCATCATGAAAATAATCATCACAACGGGAAGGACGAGGGCGGCGAGATGCTGCATAAACTGAATAATGCAGGACCAATGTCGGAAGCACTTCACGAGCTCTGCGTTGCATTTCCCCCGGGATTCTCCCACTCGCCTCCAAGCGGGGGCGGCGAGGCGAACATTAACAATGCTCCAGCCGCAGCCGCCACAGACGGCACAGAGAGCACGGGATGCACCAGCAACCGCTCTTTGCCTTCAACGCCCCGCCCGAATGGTTTCGACATGGCACAGAAAAGGAGCGTGGTTAAGGCTGGGGTTGGCGGTGGCGGATTGGCTGACATGAACATCATGGGGACAGTTCAGCAGGAGCAGCCGGATCATGCGGTTTCTGGTAAATTGGCGAGAGCGGGGCAAGAGGGAAACCACTCCCTCGTATGTAGCACGCCAGCGGTTGCTCATTCGAAGGAGTGCAAGGAGGAGGAGCCTCCCGCTTCCCTCTCCCCGTCTAATCTTGGCGGAAAATCCAAGTGCGGCCGCCCCCGACCTGTTATGGGAGAGTACGACCAAGAGCAAGCGGCGAACAGTTCCAGTCCTCGCCAGCAATCGCACATTCTTCTCACCATCTCCACGCCTCCACCTTCAGGTATGCAATTTTCTACACGCATTTCTGACAAAGCCTCGACGCCTATTAACTTCTTTTTGCGATTGAGATACAAAGGCGAGATCATGGTAAGATAGATACGAGAGTTGATCTCTGGATGCAGAGAATATTTGTTTCTTTACATGAGCACTTGCATCACGTGTTTGCCAGCTACCTTTGTAATCATGGCGCATCTCTGAAATAGCCTCAACGCCTGACCTCTTTCTTGCGATTGAGATACAAGATTATCGTAAGATTTAAAGATACAGGAGTTGATCACAGGACGCAGAGAATGTTTGCTTTACAGTGGCAGTTTCATCACGTGTTTGCCAGTCACCTTGAAGATGTCGCTTCTCTGAAGAAGGCTCGACGCCTAACCTGTTTCTGCAATTGAGATACAAAGGCAGGGTTATGGTAAGATAGATAGCGAAGTTGATCATAGGATGTAGAGAATTTTTTCTTTGCATAAGCATTTGCATCACATGTTTGCCGGGTACGTTGAAGATGGCGCCGATAACTCTTGGATAAATTTGGCAGCGGCACATCATGATCAAGGCGAGGTAGTGACATACCAGGCGCAACTTCCAAGCAACCACTACATGGTGCCGGAGAACGGAGAAGCTCAGGACCAGCAGCCAAGGTGGAAGGACTTCAGCTGCCAGCTTCCCGAGTGCGTGATGAGCCGCGCAAATGCCAAATCGGCTGGGATCTCGCCAGCAGGGGGTGCGCAGATGGAGCACCTGCTTGCTCGTGTCAAGCAGGAAAAGACTGCATCACGCGCGCGAGCATGGGAGGAAAGTGCCAAATGCAAGGCGTTCAATCGGTGCGCTGCTATCCAGCTCCTAATTTGACATCTCACTTGTCGCAAATAGCTCTAACACCGCGTACAACGTGCAACTTCGTGTCTGAGACTTTGTTGTATGAAGCTGAGATTAATTGCAACTGGATGGTTCGAGTCTGTGAAGCTTTCGAAGCTCTTGACCTAGACCAGCAAGGTGATTGACATTTACCAGACTCATAATTTCAAGACTTCTTGCAATTATGTGTCTAGTACATGTCAATTCTGGACGTCTATCAACTCCAGATTGGAGATTGACTTGTTTATGTCTAATTTAAGGCAAGGTCTTCGGCGTACTGTCTCGTTTGATAGTGAACGATGATGAGTTTGCTCAAAAACATGGAAGAACAAGAACAAGCAAGACTGTTTTTCTTTTGGCAGGTACTCACGGGACGAGTCGAAGATCACGGCATGGGAGAATACGATGAAGGCCAAGGCCGAAGCTCGCATGCGTAGAGCTCAGGTACTTGCTCTGGCATTCAAGGATAACCTGGATCGACATGGATGGATGAATGTTAGCTTTCATTGCAATTGATCGGTTCCATCACTTCGGCATACTGAGGAAATTGTTTGTACAGATTCTTTTGTGGTATTGAAACTCATCAGCAACCGCATGCTTTGGTTCATTACGAAGGCGCTTGACGTCTCAGGTAATTTACACAACTGGTCATTATAATTGCGAAATTTCTGGTTCCCTTTGACAGGAGGACCTGGACAGGCAAAGAGCGAAGCATGTGGAGAAGATGAAGAACTCGGTGGCCAACGCGCACCGGGCGGCAGAGGAGATGCGGGCGGCCATGGAGGCCCGCAAAGCCGAGGAGATCGTGAAAGCCGAGGAGGTGGCGTCCCGCATACGTGCAACCGGGAAAATGCCTCGCAGATGCCTTTGTCTCAGTGCTTGATGATGCTGCAGCCTTCACACCATCATGTTCCTAAGAAACACTTATTCAAGAAGCTCCTCCTGCTTGAATTTTATGCATGTCCTGAAAACAATGTTCTTGTGCAGCAACAACAACGTTACTCGGTGAGATTAAGGTTAGGTGATCCATGTGCAACCTCACCTCACCCCGGAAATTGATGCGCGGCTCCAAAACTGACTATGCAAGCTCTTAGATGAGATGGCGATGAATTTGTTTAGATAACCTGCTACACACTGACACGCTTTGAACACAGATCATCAGAAAGTTGTAGAGTCATTTGTCAGTACTCTTGGATATTCTTGCCAGTGTTCCACCATTTTTATGGACTGAGCTCTGTAACATTCACAGGTATCCAACTGCGAATCCTGGCTTACTAGGTTTACGTACGTAGCTGGCTGATGATGTCTCGAAACTGTTGCCAATTCAATATGGACCTGTCCTGGGGGAGGGGGTTCAAATTTTGTTACGAGTGCAGTAGTACCTCATTCTATCCTTCGATTTGTACCTGTTTGTTTAGCAATTTGTGTTGGAAGGGTAACATCAAGATGTTCAGAGAATGTTTACCTCCTGCAATCTCTGTACCAAGGTGTTAGTTATAGTGATCCGAATTGCAAAAGTTTAAATCCTCGGGAAGTGATCTTCTCATAAACCTACTATGCGGCATTTTGCAGAATGTTTTGTAAAGAAACAGAGGTCACGGAGTGTCACAGTTTGCAGAATCCTTGCAATGTTATTAACATGTGGAGTGAGTCCGGCCGCCTCCTTGTGCATAAGTTGTGCCTTTGTGCAACAGGAAAACAAGGGATAGGTAGATCAGATGTAAGTACACCATTTATGGTATTAGTGTCATGTGCGTATTCGTGTCACTTACCCTATAATAAACTTATCAACAATTGAGCTTCATCATATGATGAGCAGCACTGTATTCAGATGATAAGAGAGAACAACTGAGTGGTTTATATCTAATTTGCTACAGTGATTGCCGGGAGAATATTCCAACACTAACTTAACAGTTACGTTGGCAAGAGTGCAAGAGTGCATTTACTTCTAAGTGCTTTTGATCCATCTACCTTGTTGCTAAGTATAGCTTGGACTTATCAACACCCTATTTTGAGGCGTATGCTATATTACACTAATGATTGACAACTTCCCCATTAGTGTCACCTCATGACACTTGGCGTTCAAGTGCACTTGCTAATATCTAGGCATGAGTATGTTCAATAGTGTTATGAGGTGTAAGGTAGTTGACCCATTCCCGATCACCGCCCCATTTTTGAAGCTTTGACCAACCTATTTCCATGTAGCACAATATCAATCTTTGATCAGTGTTGACTTGTCATGCTCGGAATCCAACTTAGCCAAATGTCAATGGCTAAGTTCACAGCTAGGTTTAGATTGCAAATATATTATTTAGGTGTCACCATTGTCGATGACAGGAATCAAGCATTCTTGATTTTGTAATTAGTTAGTGATTAGAAAGAGGGTAGCCTATACCATGAGTATAGGTCAAAGAGAATATCCATTTAAAAATTCATAATAATTAGTTATTGCAAAAACGTGATAAAAAATGGATTTCTTCTTATTTCTATTTTCTCTTACATAGTGGATTTTTCCTATGATCACATCTAAACCCCATATATGCTAAATTGTTTAACTAGTCAGGAAGGGGTCATTTACCTTATGCCTATGTTACACAATGGTCTACATGTTGATTTAAATGTACACAAATGACACTTGGCATTAGTATGCTCAAGAATATCTTCCTCTTGCATACTAAAATGTAAACACATGACATTTTCCATTAGCATGCTCAATAATATCTTTCCCTTGCATACTAAAATGCAAAACTATCATCTCAAGTATCCCAACATCGTGCTACAGTCAATGTCATAATGTAAATAATTTTCAAAAAGTTATTGTTGTTGATGAATAGCTTCATATTGGCAATCAACGGATGTGATACTTTGAAACCTCTAGACATTTGGTTTAGGCCCATTGCAAATAGTGTATGGTGTAGTGCTTCCACCATTTGTTGTTGGAAGAAAAGGTTGGAGGGGTAAAACATGACATTTCATGTGTACCCCTTCTTTCAAATGTTATAATATGAAAATCCAGAGGGTATTCCATGCCCCTTTCTCCCCTTAAAATAGCTCATCTCTCATGTTTCAAGAACCTATGGATATATCTAGGTTTAACTACAAAACTTGTCCATGCAATTCCGCAACCAACATTGAGTGAAATGCACTAAAAATAACCCTTTCATATGCTTAGGACTTGCTTAGGATCCCTATTTGAAACTCGATTCATTAGCATTAAGTTAGAACCCTTCTTCCACTGTAGTGCCACAAGCTATAGCAAAAGGAAAAAGAAACAAAAGGTATTCATGTCATGATTAAAGTAAAAGCATTCCCCAACCACATGCCAATTGGAGTGCAAACTTGTCACTGCACTAACTTGCCAAGTGCAAAGAAGTCCTCTTGAAGAAGATTCCTTTCTTATATGCAATGTGCATATAACCACCATCCATTTCTCAAGCTTCCAATTGTTGTGGTGATTAAGCTACTTGGAAATCATTATTCTTACTCGCTACTTACAACTATCCACATGTTGGTTCAAGTTATCTTGCAAGTGGTGCTTTATGCACATAGTTCACAATCAATTGAAGATTCTCTTTCTCTCCACTTCTATTGTCCATGTTAGCACCACTCTCCCTTTTAGCACAACTCTTCCTTTGATATCATAACATTATTAAGCAACTAGACGGTGGTCTTTTTCCAAAGAAAGGGGTTGCTATTAAAAACTCAAAATTTATAGCTGCATGTCAAAAACTTCACAATCACAACTTGAGTGGTCCCCATCAACATGAAATCTTGAAATCAAAAAGAAATTATGCTCACCCGATAACTAATTCCACATAACACAACCACGGAGCTGAGTAATGTTATGGTTATGGTGACGGAGTAGTAATAATGTGTATACTTATCAATGCAATGGAAATTTCACTTTTTGAAATTTAAAGTAAAATAAAACCTAACCTCTAAAGCAGGACGGAAGGTGACATTGATTCATCCATCCTTTCATTCGCTGCCCAAGCTTCATCCACACGTAATCATTCGCGCAGGCAGCACTCGTCACGGAGGTTCGAGAGACGAGAGAGAGAGAAAGAAACAGAGAGGAGTTGAATTTTCCTTTGCGAAAGTGCGAGTTCGGCGATCATATTTGTCGCGAAATTTGTCGGAGTTATGGAGCTTGTCAGAAGTGCCGCCATGGCTCTCCTCCTCTTCGCATCCCTCTGGATCACTCCTACATTGGGCGTCGTGGACGATAAGTGCGCTGCTTGTAAAGCCGTCGCTGTACGTCATCTCCTCTCCTCTCTGTTCTGTCTCTCAACTCTCTGCTTGCAATCCATCTCTCGAGCTCCCAACCCTTTCCTTCTTGCGTGGATTACAAATGTCACATCTGATTGTAGTACCTGTAGAGACGCCGGAATGTCTATCATTGGCTTGTTTGTTTCTGCACTTCCGTAAGTAGGGTTAGAGGGAGGCTCGTGGATGGAGCTTGGTGTCTCTGCTTGCAATCCATCTCTCCAGCTCCTAATCTTTGTCCTTCTTGCGTGGATTATAAATGCCATACCTGATTGTAGTACCTGGAGAGACGCGGGAATGTGTTCCATTGGTCTTGTTTGCTACTGCAGTTCCGTAAGTAGGGTTAGAGGGAGCTTTGTGGACAGAGCTTAGAGTCTCTGCTTACAATGCATCTCTCGAGCTCCCAATATTTGTCCTTCGTGCACGATTTACTAATGCTACACCTAATTTGTAGTACCTGTAGAGACGCCGGAATGTCTTCCATAGGCTTGTTTGTTTCTACATTTCCGTTAAGTAGGGTTAGAGGGAGGCTTGTGGATGGAGCTCGGAGTCTCTAGTTGCAATCCATCTCTCGAGTTCCCAATCTTTGTCCTTCGTGCGTGGATTACGGATGCCATACCTGATTGTTGTACCTGGAGAGACGCTGAAATGTCTTCCACTGGCCTTTTTGTTTCTGCATTTCCGTAATCAGGGCGAGAGGGAGGTATGTGGACGGAGCTTGGATGTGGTTGTTAGCTCCTGCCTCAGTGCTGTTTTTTAAATGCCTTCTGTCATCATAGTACCATTGTACAGGATACCGGGTTTTCATTGACAGGGAGATCAAAATGTCAGGGAAGTGGTTGAGATTGGTGCATGCTTAGAGCACGATCAGTGGCCTGGTTTCTATGCACAGTGTGGAGCACAGCATGCTTCTATGTGAATAATGAAGGGTAGACTGTTGGTTTGGGAGCTCCTCCGCATTGTAATCACCTACTTTAAGTATTTGGATGACAGGATATAGAGTTTTTTCACGACTAATTTATGATATGTGCACATAAATGTACTGAAAGGAGGAGTTTGTTTGTAATCTTTCAAATCATATAAGACAAGCCTCTGAGTTTCCGTGATTAGAGACAACTGATAAGAATAATGTGGACTGTGACAAATTCGATCTGCCATTTCAGCAGGATTTGGACTGTGCAAGTGATACATGAATGTGTGGCAAGATTTGTTATATGTCCAAAAGCTAGCCTTATGACTCTGGAACGGCTCTTGGAAATCTTCAACAGAGGTGTAGCATTTCACTCAGTTCCAGTATAGATCTTGAGCAGTAGTGCAGTAGTGCACTGTGAAGCAATAATGTTGAAGCAGAGCCCTGATATTGATGATTGGGTACATGTGAGGTGGTTGCCCTTGCTGTATATAGGTCAAGGAACTGACTCTCTTCTTTATGGTTCTGCAGATTGAGCTTGAGGAGTCACTTGCAAATGTATGTTTTCTTATTCTCTGCAAACTCATGAAAGCTGTTTGCTGAAAGAGATGTATACTTGTGACAATGAAGTTGTGTGGCTTTGCATAACTGGTACTTCTCTAGATTCTGGGTTCTAAGTTCCTTTCTTTCAAGGAAAAAACCTGATCAATGGCCCTCAATGGTTTAGTTGAAATAAAATGCACATACCTCTCTATCTTTCAGTGGCTTTGGATTTGTATTATCTATTTAAAGTTCATTGTGTTCTTGGTTGCTGCAGGAAAGACCAAGGAATCACCTGGACTATAGACACCGGCTTGATTCCAAGGGCCAGCGTGAAGGAAAAGTGATTGATTACAGGTGGGTTTGTCCATCTATGTTTGAATTTGGATGTTTCCTGTTGTTAGTTTGCCCATGGACATGGATGACTATCTCCCCATGTCTGTTCCTTGAATTGGTGATTTACTCGTGTGTAGAAAATGCATGCATGGATGCCAGAGTCAGTGAGTTGCGAGTGGTGGAGCTTTTAGATGGCCTATGTGCAAAGATGAAGCCCTATATTCCTAATAAGGTAAAATGTTCGGTCCATTGACATCCTGCTTGAGGATTATACCTTTTAATAAGTTTTTTATGTGCATCTTCAGCAAGGGTATGACATGGTGTGTTAATCTTCGGAGTATCCGTTATTTACAATTATTGGCAGCTTGTTAGCAAGTCTCTTCAGGGTCCTGATCCTACACAACTAATCAAAATTAAAATAACATTCAAGTTTTCTTTCTGGTTCTTGTGGATTTATGTATGTCTCTGCAAAGATGCAGTATTGATAAGGTTGTGGCTGTGGAATAGGTTGCCCCAGGTCAAACTTTTTGGTTGAAAATGGAAGGCGGAGTCCCAGATGCTCCAGAGATGGATTTAAGTAATCACAAATCTCCCTGTTGTCACTTTTGAAAGCACAGCTTATGGTATAGCATGTATGAGACAGGAAAAAGCGGTAACACTTCACAACAGCTGACAATGATGCCTTTCTCTTTGCAGATCGGCAGCACACAGAAGTGCACTCTAGGGCTATTGTTGAGTTCTGTGGCCGGTGAGTTATAGTCTCTAAGATTCTACTGCAAGTCCTTTGACCTTTGAAGCTACTGTACTGATTGCATAATATGCAACAGCATGCTGCATCACTTGACTTGCTTTTAAATTTAGAAAAGATTCAGGGGCTTTGCAGAAGATGCAAGTCCAATTGAGGGAATTGCAGGGTATTTACTTGTTTGGACAAAAAGGAGGTAAAATAATTGTAGAAATGGTAATGTTTACCTTTCATTTTCCTCATTTTCTGTGATTATTTCTGTGGCAGGCTACTGGAGACAACTGAAGAGGAGGTATGTCTTCAAATTAGAACTATTCTTATTTATTGTTATTGCAACTGATAATGTGAACATAGAGATATTTTTGTCACCAGATATTTTATAAGCTTTAGTAGGTCATGACAATTAGCCTGGTTTAGGAGCTTAAGGCTTTTGAATTATGAAGTGTGCAATTGTTAACATTACTGTGTCTTGATGATGTCCTTATGATGAGCATGATTGTGATGTTGTGAACAGTTGACAGAGAAGATTCGAGTTGGGGAAGTTGGTACTGGTGATGTTGAGCAAGTGCTATGCCAGGAACTCAGTAAAAGTTGCACGAAAACATCGTGAGTCGGCTTCCTAATTGCCTGGGGGTTCTGTTAGTTTTTCTGAATTAACTCTTCTATTTTGAGAGACTCCCCTGTGTCACTGTCATGCCATGTTCTTAGAGCCCCTTTTGCATTACTGGAGGTTAATGCACAGCTCATCAGAAGCAACAAGATAATATTTTTTTGCCTACCTTAAAAAAAGAGAAGAGACGACTTTGATGTTGGCACCGGCGTGAATAATGGTGTTGCTTCATCTTCAAGTTAGTGTAATTCTATATGAAATTCTGAAATGGACATCACAAGAATTAGAAGGACCTTGAAGAATGCTGCCTAGTTTCAAAGCCAAGCGGGTGCAGACAAGCACTTAAAAGTTCTCCAAGGGCAAGCCCTAGGTTTCCACATGATTGGTTGAAAGTATCTGATTTCCACAATACCCCCACTATGATTGGGTGCATTGGAAATCAATGTGATAGGAAGGTCACCCATCTTAGCACTATTCTGGGCATAGGCAACTTAACCTTGGAGGTTCCATGGGTTCCAAGCTAAAATGTTAAAATGTTAAAATGGTCCATGTAAATGTATATTCATGAAGGTTATATATTCATGTAGGCCATTTAACCTTCATGATGTATACTTGGCTACTCACTACATTTGCAACCTACCCTTGATAGAAAGTTGGTATAGATGTTGTACTTCAAATGTTGCAAACGGCTTGGTTCCGTTTTGAATTAACCCACTATGAGAGCACTAAACAGCAGATTTTGTGACTCATTGACAGGGAGACAACAGCACCTGATGCAAATGAAAATGATTCAGAAGAAGAGGATGAGGATGAGGACGAGAGGGGTTTAGGAGAAGGTCTTATTAATGGTGGCAGACATGACCAGTCAGAAGAAGCCATTCCACAGGTGGATGTAGGAGTGGATCCCGGAGAGTCCATAAGCATAGGCAGTGATGGTGAGCTTTAAAGTATAAATTCTTTTATCATCTGTACAACCAGCATTGGAGTATAAATGCAGGTATAGGAATCCCCTTGGGTATAGTTTTAAAACATAACTCGTCTTTGCAGCAGGTTACTCATTCAGAGTAAATATTGAATTGGTGGTTGGTTCTGGACTAGATTTTTCATTTTTGTTCTTCTGGTTTTTTTCTTCTTCTAGGAGGTGGAGTTTGTTGAGCTTGTTGCTTGATGTGGTGTGAGGAATTTCTTATATATTAGAGTTATGGCTTAACTGAATGGGACTTTTGGTTGGGAGTTGATTGTTTTGCATAGAACACCTTCCATGTGGGTAAGTTCTGGGTGCACAGAGGTAGTGTGGAGGTTTGAACAAAGAACATTGTATTTTGGTTCAATGAGGTTCAAACTCATTTTGGCATGCCAAGAGTGCTAAAATAGATTGCTCTTCATTCGAATTTGAACACTACCTCTGAGCATGCACAAATAGAGAGAAATTATATGTTTTGTATGTAAAACCACCAATCAGAGTACCTGCAGAGTCTAATCAGAGTCGTCATTCTAGTGACCACGAGTTGATGAACCTCTGTTGTTTGTACAAACATTCAAGAACAGCTTCTGATGTAACCTGTTCGTCGTTTCCGCTATGCCATCAACTAAGATTTTCTCTACGCTATCAGTTACAATTCGTATTGCAATATAATTACTATGCATATTCACATAAGATCTGGGAATCTGGAATTATATCATCCTACAATGACTGACTAGCTCGGAGTCTATTCATGCAGTATCCAAATATTTGTAATAGTGCATCGGAAAGACAGAAACGTATTAGATGTGTAACATGGTGGCTGGATACACTTCACCTTACAGTTTGAGTCCCCTGCAGACTCTTGAGGTTTCTGTGGTTGCATTGACACAACCTTAAATCATAGGCTCGCCATTGAAACTGGCTATTTATGGCTGACGACCTGAGTCCCTAGAGATAACTGATTATAAGCCACACTTTGTGTTGTGGAGTGTCCCCACTCCATTAGAGATAGGTTTTCCTCCCCTATTTGGAGATGTAGTACTTGACAGATACAAAATCTTTCTTCCAATTGGACCTCCAAGTTGATATTAGCCACTATGTCATGGAGGGCAGTGCACTCTGTTACTCTAGGGATGAATGAGCATGTTTGACACCATCAATGTTGTTCTAGTTTCACAAGGTATGCGGGTGTTATTTAGATACTCTTATTAATTGGACCCCTATATTTGAGTAGTGTGATTTGATGAGGATCAAAGAACAAACACCATAAATGCACATCTTTAAGAGAGATTGGACTACATCTTCGTAATTTATTGACTACTCAATCAATAAAATATGATAGTGAACACAATGGGGAGGACCTATATATTTCAGTGATGAAATCCACAAACATCCACTTCTGATCACCATATCTAAGTTACCAGAGGTCTCGTTTTCAATCCGATTTCTGCTGATGCCTCATCACAAGTCTGCTCATACAACAAAAGTTTCAATGTGTGAAGCTAATTAGTATAAGCTGGTGAACATGAAAAATGAACTGAACAACACCCACATATCTTGAGCCTTTTGGCTTCCCAGAGTTCAAAACCAATTTTAATTCCTTGCTAGATCCAATAAACAGGGAGAACGTACTGCTAGTTACAGATGAACCAGCTGAGTTTGAGAAATAACTGGTTGAAGTTCAAGCCTTCAGGAAAATTACCAATCATTTAGAGTAATCTGTATAGTATACCTTAAATTAATAAAGAGAAACCCCCGAAAGATCACAACATGTAACCTGGTGGACTTTGGAAACACTAGGATTTTTTTACTGATTATGCCCAAAACTCTCCCCGGACACTGGTTAGAACTGGAGCCATATTGCGGCACCTGCGCTGTAGCAACATTTATGTGCTGGCTGCAGGCAAGGAGTACCAGGGCAGGAGAACACTGGTTTGTGCAGCTTTTTGCCAACTCTCGGAGGATGACGATCTACCTAAGGTTTTAATGACCAACTAGACTTTGGGCAGCACCTTTCCTCTTTTTGCTGGGAATTGCACTTTTGCTTTGATTCAGGTGAGACTGTGCCATCCCTATCTCAGCAGCACGTACTCTTGGAAGCGGAAGTTGGACCCTCTCTCTCTCTCTCTCTCTCCTTCTCCTCCTCCTGCACCCTTTTTCGTATGTTTATTTTGTTTTGTTTTGGGGTGCTTGTGACTACTTGAGGCACTTTCAGAATTGTCGTGGAGATGAAGAATATCATTGTGAGCTCCTCCAGTACCTCCTACTTCACCGTACACGGTGTACTTATCAAGGTTGCAAACTTGCAAAGTCTGAGCTCGAAGGACTGGGACATAAGTTACGATTCAGAGTGCGTGATGGAGAGAGAGAGAGAGAGAGAGAGTTACTGTATACGAGCATATCTAAGGTAGAAATACCATAACCCGTGAAAATAAGGTGATTCGCATTGAAGATATGGTCTTACAATCATGAGATTATTTTCCAAGATAGACGAGAAGGATTCATGAAGAATGCAAGTTGTTTCATATTTTTCTGCCCTGTACAAAAAATTCTACAATTTTTCAAAGTGAAAAGTTGTCAAACACCCTACTCGTTCACTAATTCTCCCTACACCGAACACAGTAATCCGCATTTCCATACAGAACATCACCTAAACCGGTTAACTCATGAGTACATTAAACTTGACTCCCATTGGCTACACTAAGTGTACACGCATTGAAGTTGCCGCCTCGCCATGATCGGTTTTAGAAATGGCACTTCACTATTATGACGGCGGTCTAGTGCATGGGTAGAGGGTGGTTAACCGGTTTGGGTATTTCTACCTTATCATTCATCTGGAACATAAAGCCCTGATGTTACATCTTGTTAGTTGATTTGATACTGGAAGTACACACTGAAGATTGTAATTAGTGTCATATGGTATTGTATGTCACTGCGGTAACCTTTTTTAGTGACACGTTCTATGAATAAGTTTAGAAATGTTGTCATCTCAACTTACTTTCGGTTCATCCAAATGCCAATTATTGAAACAAAAGTTTGGTGTAATTTGCATCCTAACAAATCTGTGATGAAATATGGTTATGGGTGATTGAAATTTGGATGAAAATTCACTTAGTAAGTGACAGTAATTGCAACACTGTAAATCTATAATCATCCAAAAAAATTACAAGGAATGACAAATAATGTTAGGTGAACATTTAGGGTTGGTGACACAACACCCGGGTTTACAATTAGTGTTGAGCAAGACAAGTAGAATTGATGACACCAAATACAGTATTTAGTGTAGCTTTGAAGATCTTGAATTAGTCTACTCGAGGTCATTTGACATGAATTGGTAACAAATGTATAGGAGGTTCGAGTTGTATGTTGGATGGATGAGAGGTACGCTCGTACATGATAATTCTTTCCTCTCCCGTGAGGAGTCTATGACATGTGTAGTTTCCATATGTTTTTATTAAAATAAGGCTTTGACTAGACATGCCTAAATCAAACACAACAATAATATGGAGACATAAGGTATGTGGGCCTAATTTGGTTATTTTTCTTAATCGGAAACTTATATTTGAGTGATACGTGGTTAAGTGCGGATCGAAGAACAGACACGAAAAAGACGTGTCACAAAAAAATTGGCACACATTCTTTAATATTATTCACCACTCTAGATTTAATAGTCAACACAATTGGAGGGACCTAGGTATTCAATTAAAGAATCATCACACATGTACTTTTGATATCAAAATTAAATCAAGGCAAATCCAATTTTTAATCTAATATTCTTGATGGCTCATCATGCATTTGCTAATGCCACGCAATGTAAATAAGACCAATAGAAGCTAGAGAACATGAAAAACTAACCGAATAACCCAGGGGTGGACTCTTCATTGGAAACCTAAATGACGTGCATGGGTCACTATGAAATTAAACCCCCTATATACGAGAAGTTTGTATAGAAAACAAATGCATGTGTACTAATGGTAGATTAGAAAATGGACTTAGATATTTATATTAAGCTTTTCAATTTAATGTGATAAATGCCCCCACAATATATTATACAGAATATAAATCATGAATTATATAAGTCTTTATTACATATAGAATCCACCTTCACTTTCCAATGAGAAAGTCATTGAACACTTTTTCACATAGCATGTAACTCAACGATTGCATCAAACAAACAAAGACAAGAGCACAATAACTTTAAATAGCCACAATTTGGCAAGAAAAACTCAAGGAGCCCATGAGCGCTCTAAGAGCCTCCAAGTGGTAAAAACCTAGAATGCAAATGCAAACCCTAACAAAAATGGACAAAGTAGTCATTGAGGACTATCACCATATGACCAAAAATAGATGAAAACGTGAATTGGATGAAACTAACACATCTATTGTCAACATATTTCTCAAAACTTCGGGGCGCCTTTTGTACATCATAAAATTATTCAGATCCATAACAATGTTCTGTGGGACTGACAATATTCTATGGAATATTCCTCATATTCAGTCTGAATGGTGGAATATTCCGTAGAATACTGTCAGTCCCACAAAACATTGTTATGGATCTGAATAATGTTATGATCTACATTTACTTCAAAATTCTTAATAGCCTTCTTAAATGTACAAACTAGAGAAAAATAATACCTCTCGCTTATGTATACTTTGTACGCCAATGCCTCAAATAATACCCCTTCTTACACTCACATTAGTTTGTACGTGGTATGAAGAGTCCAAGCCCCCCCCCCCCCCGAGCTGAATAACAACCACATACCTTATGTTTGAGTGGCATGTGGTTAGGTGTGGATCTAAGAATTGGCACCAAAAGACATGTGTTCAAAAGAGATTGGACTACATGATGGGGGAGGGGGGGGGGACATATGCGATCACTTTAATGAGCACAAGAATCTTTACTTTGATGATGAATAAGATATTCATATGAGTTTTTAAATTTATGAGGCAAATGGCTTCAAGCACGACTTGGATTTGCTAATCGTCTTGCACTAATTATGCCTTTCATATGCAGAGAGAAAAGTATCCATCTAAGACATGTCTTACTTTTTGATCTTAAATGGACACCTATATTTGAGTGGTGTATGGTTAGGTGTGGATCTAAGTACGGACAACAAAAAGGTATCATGTGCTTATAAAAGATTGGATTTTGTGCTCAAAATTTGATAACCATTCTAGGCTCAATAGTCAACATATTCAAGAGGGTCACCTACATTATCACTTGATAAGAAAGAGAATCGTCACTTTGAGAGCGAATGAGACATTTATATGAGGTCCAAAAAATTATGAGGAAAATGGCTGTAGGCACGATTTGGTTTTGCTAATCATCTCACACTCATTGCATGTTTTTATCCTACAAGAACTGGGTGGAGAGCTAAACATGTTTGTTTAAGGCCCATTTATGTAAGTGAAACATTGGGTGTGCGTTTATTCTTCTGGTAACATAATGAGGTGGTTACAAAACTAAAATGGACATGGCAATCTTGTCAATTTTATGGAGCCTCTTGTCATTTCATCAAATTTCTTGCGTCCACACTTTGGGCCCCCCAGCACAAATTTTCCTCCAAGTGATTTTTCTATATACAATTATGTACCAGGGGTCACTTACAGAAATCGATGAAAACACTTGCATGTATCTCCAGCAAGCTGTGCAAGGAATACCTCATTTTCATTTTTGCAGAACCCACAGGTTTTATGTTGCAGGCCTTTCAAGGTTGAGCACTTGGCTCTGTAGCTTCGCAGCTTGCAGGATTCTTAAAATTCGTATGCCGGTGCGACAAATATATATGTTTGATTTTCAATCACTAATTATAGTTCCAGAATATCAACTGGGGAAATGCATCAGAGTGGCACACACGCTGATTAAGTATCTCGAGTCGCCAAGAAGTGTATATATGTACCATGAGTGTGGTCTCATCACTCGTATCAAGTACTTGTGCAGCTTGAGGAAATTGCAAGTCTGAGTCTCTGATGTCACTCGTGATGAAGATGACATGCATATAAGTGAATAGTAGGATGAGGTTATAGAAATTGAAGAAAGCAGCAACGTGGCCGGCCTCTAGGTAAACACTATTATTTTCAAAACCTTTTGCAGGCTTGTTGAATGTACAATGAAGTTGACTTTATATACAATAGTGTCTTCTGCCCACTAGGCCAAAAAGCGGTTGATAAGAATCGGATTTGTTTTTTAAGTTATTATACTTACCGCACCACCTGGATCCCATTGCGGCGTCGTGCAGCACTGCGTACTCGGGGGACATTCATTACGAGACGTTATGAAGTTGTTGTACTGCAGTAGCTGTTTCTCGGTGCTCACCGAATTCAATGGAGTCCAAAGTTTACGCCAGCAATACTATATGAGAATAAACTAGTGCTACTTTTTGGGTCTCAGCGACCAAGTTTCCAGGATCAAAGAGTCGAAATCTTTAAAATTCAATCTGCAGTGACTCTGGAGATTAATGGGTAAACAACTGGTGTCTTAGTTTCTCAACCTTTGCTATCACAAGTATTAGATAGGATTTTTTTTATTGTCTTATTTTTTAATGATGGGAAGTTATGGAATTCTACTTGATCTCAATGAAGAACATTTTGAGAATGCTTACATAGTAATGTATTGGCAGATAATTTTGAGGTTAGATCGGAACACAGATTGTGTCATCCATTTAGCAATCGTGATGAATCATGAAGATTTGTCATTTCAAGTTTTGAGATTGGATTTGAGGTGCACAAATTATGATCATGCAAGATTCTTTTGAACTCTAGGTGATACAGATGCATTTTGACATTGAATCTGTTCAATGTTGTTGTGGAGCCCTGTAATGTTCCAAAAATAATTATTTATCCACCGAACGCAGTCAAGTAAGGATCCCAAAATTGTTGCACTTGCTGGACCATTCTAGTCATCAGTTTGTCACGAGGTTCTTAAATAATCTCAAATGTCAAAAAATTCGGCTGGTACCCGGCTCAGCGCCAAGTGATGAAAGAAAGACCTTCTAACTTTCTCAGTTGACCTTTCTCTTGTCCCACTGCTACCTAGTACCTTAAACTAATCTTCAACTACATGTATTTAAATCTACTATCCGAACATGAGTAGTAAGCTGGAAGACCTCTAACACCGTAAGCTCAGGGCCACTTCACACACGAGACTGAGAGCCCGTGACCATTGCACTTCAACCACTCTCATTGCTGGAAAAGTTGGAGCCGGTCCAAGTTCACTTCACACTTTGCTTGAGGGACCAACGGAGTATGTGAATGCAAGATGAATGTAAAGTCGACATGGATTCCTACATGGCATCCAATGGATCATGTTTCATGGTCACTTACACTATTTTCAAAAACCATCTCTTGGAGGTAGGCCTAACACAAAAGTGGGAGACCATGGCACTCCAAATGCTCACAACTGTTGATTTATTCTATTTTATCATGTGTGAGGACCCGCATGAATAAAAATTCCTTGAAATAACATTTGGTTGAGGGCCCAGTCACATATGACTTCACACTACACTTGAGGGTCCGAGACCACACTACATGATTTCGTAGGTGTCTTGGGACATCCTTTGGACACTTCCTTTCGACGGTCACAGCTCTTGGCTCATGTGTGAAGTGGCCCTCGGTACCAGCGACCATATCAAAATATTTTATCAAAATCACACGTGATTGGTGGCACCTGCTGCTTAGTGCCTATATGTACTAATCTTATAGTTGTGTATGGTAGAAACATCTATAGTCATATGTTAAAGAAACTGAGCATAGTTCACAACATTATTCATATGTTCCTTTCTAATAATACTCATGCATTGCTTCATCCAAGTTCTGCAACTTGAATCTGCCATTGCAATGTTATGTTGTCAAAATAAACAGAGTATAATTCCAAATAGAATATGGTTTATTCCTAAATCCATCCAGCGTACAGACGTGAATAATGTTATGCCTATCATTTGGATGATGTCGTTTTTACTAGGTGTTGTCATAAGCACTTCAAAGGGGTTTCTGTCACATTTTACCATGTATTATTTGGGTGATGTAAGAGTAACTTATAAATTTTTAGAGTGTCGCCTATAGATGTAGGGGATTGTTAAATCGAGCACACACTAGTTAAAACGACAATAGTTAATACATAAGGTGTCGACTAGGGTTTGACTCGTCATCCAAGTTGGTCAAGTTTATTGATTCTAACAAATAGCTAATTAGCTTGCTCCTCTTCATGTGTGCAATGGGCAAATCAAATTCTAACAGGTCAAGTGACCGCACAATGCGTCTCTATGGTCGTTTTAACAAACTACATGGTTGATTTAACAATTCCCTAGATGTAACCCAAAATCAACTCTAGGTTTTTACAGGTTTTGATGTCCTGATCTTGTAAATCTCCAAAATTAGTATAGATCTAGATTACTGGGTTGAATTCTAGTCAAAGTGGAGGGGATCTTTTTGGGTATTTCTACCTCAATTATGGAATCGAGAATCTCCCAATCATCGTGAACGTACATAGAAAGTGTGGGGACTAATTCACAGGATACGAAAACACAACTGTTTGAACACCGGTGGACTATGTGCATTGTTTGTGGTCTTTAAGTAAGGTGTAATTCAAGTGCCCCTGTGATTATTTATCTTAAATAAATAAATAAATAAATAAAAACCCTGTTACTTTGCTTTGAAAAAGAGGAAAGAAGAGGAAAATATTAGGACCTGATCACTCTCACTCTAATCGTGCCAGGTTGATGTATAGATAGATAGATAGATATATTACCGTAACACCATAGCAAGTTCGCCACCTGGCGAACGAATATTTAATTTTTTTGAAAAAATAAGGTTCGCCTCTCAAAAATTGAATTTCTCAATTTTCGTTTTTTAGCAAAAAATAAGTAAAAATGACCCTAAATAGCTTAGAAATAGCAAAATATTTCAAAAACTAATTTATTCTATTTTCGTTTTTTTGTCTTCAGAATTTTCTAATTTTTACGTTTTTTTATTTTTAGAATTATTTTAGGACGAACCTGCTATGGTACTACGGTACTAGTACATCGATGTTGCAGATTAAGAGGCCGGTCAGAGTCGTGACTGTTTGAATATTGGGTTGTCGAAGTCTTTCAACGTGGTGAGATCGATGGTCCATTTGCAAAAGTTTCAAGAAAGAATTTCAACTTTGGAAAGAGGTTTGAATTGAAGAGACTCGTCGTCGGATATGAATATATCGTATCGGATGTTTGTCCAAGAATCTCGCCAGATGCATGACTACATGAGGACCTGCATTGGTCAGTTTCTGCTGCGGGACTCCTCCGTGTGGCCCCAACTGGCTGGCAAGACCTGACAACATTTATGAGATGTTTAAAAGGCGAATGTTTAGGACCAGTGATCGGGGAGATTTTTGGGCATAATTGGTCAAGATCCTAGTGTTTGCAAGTCCAACCGGTTACATGTTGACATCCTTTAAACCGGTTTTTCTATATTAAAACGAGGTATATTCCATAAATTCCTCTAAAGTGATCGGTAATTCTCCTGAAGTCTTGAACTTCAACTGGTTATTTTTCAAACTCAACCAGTTCATCTGTAACTAACCGCTGGTTCTCCCCGATCATTGTTTAGGACCTAAGGTAGGATTTGGGCAAACCAACCCACACACTCGTTCCTTGTTGGATGCCTAAACCCTTGCCTCCAAGGAACCAGCGTATGGGTTGTTTCGCCCCAACCCTAAGGTAGACATGCCTTAAAGCATGTAGTCCTAAAGTGGTGTGTGATTTTAACTAGTTTTTAGCATATAAGTACATATTCAAGTATGAATGTACATATCTGAAGGGAAAAAAACACCAAAAGCAAAAAAACAAAAAAAAAACCATTTAAGAAAATTTGTGGGCACCACTTTAAGAATTCATAAGATATTCATTTCTTTCCCCCAAAATAATAGCAAGATCAACTCTCATTGTTTTTCATTTGGATTTGTTAATGTGTTCATGTAAGTTTTCTTGGATTGTCAGACCCTTGCATATATTGGAATGTCGGAAGTGTCCACTTTAGGCACACTTACTTTAGGTGGATACTTTTCTTTATGCACCCACTTCTCATAGGATATGAAACACGTAATTAGCGCAAGATGATGAGCAAATCCAAATTATGCCTGTAGCAATTTGCCCTCATACTTTTTGGAGCTCATGTGAATAACTTATTCAATACCAAAGTGAAAATTCATGTGCTCATTGAGTGGTCATATAAGTCCCCCCCCAATCATGTGTATTGTTGAACCTAGAATGGTTAGCAGATTTTGGACACATGGTTTCAATCTCTTTCAAACATATGTCTTTTTGGTGCCACTTTTTAGATTGACACCTAACCACATATCACTCGAATATAGGTGTCCAGATTATCGTTGTGTTCGATTTGGGCATATCTAACCTTAGATGTAACATGGTGATCATAGCCATGATCATGTTGAGTACATAAATTGTCGATTAAATTAAGGTATGTGGCCCTATTGTGGACACTTCCAACTCCACATACAATATTGATTGTTGGATCAACTCAAGATTTGGCTCATCCGGTTAGCAATTGTGTATCACAAGGAATGCCATTTCAAGTTTTAAGGTTGAAGTTGAGATGTAAAAGTTATAAGAGTCCAAAGAAAACATTCTCTTTCTCTTTAAACAATCACATACATACTCCTAATTGTGTTATTTAATCAACCTAAAATGGTGTTTATAATCTAAACACACAGTTCACTCTTACTGTAACACGTATCTTTATAGTGTCTACTATTAACTACAAACCTTGGCATATACCACTCAAAAAACAAGTATCCAATTACAAAGAGCGACCACACAAGGACCATGTAATTTACTTGGTTGATAGGTTATAAATACTACAAGTAGGATTTAAGTTTATTCAGATTTATGCATGAAAATTGGACAACTCCAACTGCCAATATGACGTACACTAGATTGCAAAACTACACAAATATGCCCAGGGGGCGGACTCTTCATGCCACATACAAACTAACGTGTCTGTAAGAAGGGGTATTATTTGAGGCATATAGTACGTAGTATATATAAAGGAGAGGTATTATTTTTCTCTAATGTGTACATTTAAAAAGGGTATTAGGAATTTTGAAATTAAGGTAGATGTACAAAAGGGGGCCCTAAGGTTTAGTGGAAAATTTGACAATAGATGTGTTAGTTCTATCCAATTCACGTTTCGTCCATGGTTGTCATATGGTTATAGTCCTGAATGACTACCATGTCCATTCTTGTTAGGGTTTGCATTGGGGTTTTAGGATTTTACAAACTGGAGGCTCCCGGACAACTCATGGGCTTCCTTGAGGTTTTCTCTCCAAATTGTGGCTAAGTTATTGTGTCTTGGTCTTTGTTTGTTTGATGTAATTGTTGGATTACATACTATGGATGAAAATTTGTTCAATGACTTTCTCAATGGAAGTGGGTTTCATATGCAATAAGGGCCTATTTCAATCACAATTTATATTTTGTATATGTACTGGAGGCATTGTCATATTCAATTGGAAAGCTTGGTGTGTGTGTGTGTGTGTGTGTGTGTGTATATATATATATGAATTCATTTCCTAGCATGCCATTAGTACGTATACATTTGGTTTTTCTCCATAAAGCTCCCATATACAGGGGGTTTAATTTCATAGTGACCCACGCACATCATTTAGGTTTCCAATGAATAGTCTACTCCTTGGACAAATATGGTGGTTGGCAAACATGGAATACAAACATTCAAAGTTGTAGTTGTTGCGTTATTGCTGCTTTTGTTGTTATGGTTTGATATTTTTGTTCTCACAAGTGCACATCCCTTATTATTTTCAGACAAGTGGTTTGTCCAAATATACTCAAATGTCAATTTTACATCTCCAAGTACAACAAATGCAACAAGATAGCAGAAAGGCACCTTCTTTGTTAGGTCCTGTGTACCCAAAATAGAGGAACAAGAATTCGAGGACCTGGAGGAATGAGAGAGAGAACAGACTCAAACGGGAACGGTGAACAGTCCCGGCAACAGAACCAAGCAAGCTCGGGAGGCAGAGCGGCACCGGGCTGCAGACAGAGCCGAGAGAGATCACCATGAGGACCAGGACAGGTGGAAGACGGGAGTGAAGCCAGCTCCTCGAGGCCGGGTAACGAGTGGGAGAGAAGACCGGTTGAGGAACCCCTGGGCCGGATACATAAAGGGGGAAGGGAGCCGGCGATCGAGATGACGTGGGCGGCTCCGGGTAGCTGAATGGACACGCACACCGAATTAGGGTTAGGGTACTAAGAGAACACTTAGTGGCCTACACATAGGATTAGTGAACACTTGGCCACTTTAGGGACGTAATTAGTGAGCCTAGATGATACCCTTTGGTAATTAGGTGAAAGGACATAAAGGGGCGGCCAATTTTGGATGTATTTGATTAACTTTTCCGTTGCACAGTGAATGAACAAACTTTGGATGAACGGGGGGGGGGTTATAGATGATAACCGAAATTGCACGGCACATCTAGGAAATAGAAGGGATTGCAAACAATCTAATTCTCACAAACATCTATATTTAGCACGTGTTAGTTCTGTAAATAGATTCGGCAGACCTATATTTAGACTGCAGCCTTAATTCAGACTAAAATTAGCCTCATTAGACATTTGGCATTAGGGGCCACACCTAACCGCTAATTCAACTAATTATAAGATTTCAAAACCTATATAAAGGGGGCACTACGGACCCCTATACCACCTCATCATTCATTTCAACAATCCAACGTGAGCGTCAAGAGGAGCATTATCGGGAGCGTTTTGACGAAGACCTAGAGCACCACAAGACCCCTTTTGCAAGAACGATTGCCGCGAAGAATTTCCGAACGATGGAAATTGAAGAAAACTATCGTTAAGAAGAAAATGATCGCGGCCAAGAAATTCACAAGAACGAATGAACTAAGGTTCTTATGAACCTTAGAGAATTCTAAAATTCTAGATAGCTCTCAAGACGGAAATAACTAAAGGCCGAAAGAACTTGAAGATCAAGTATATCTCTTAGAAATACGAAGGGGAAATGAGAACATCAAAGGGTTAATCCTTAGAGGATTAAGTTCTCCCTAGCCCCTTTGTAAATCCTCTAAAGAGACTTGAACATTCATCGAGTCTTGAAGGCTCGCGGGACTGAGGGCCTGCGAGACCTTGGGAACGAGAACTTGAAGACTTTTTTTTCAAGAGCACCTAGTCCTAAACGAGAAGACAGAAGACGAGAGGCCGTAAAAGAACCGTACGGCTGAGGGCCCGTGTGACTATGGGACCGTGGTACCAGTGGCCGAGAAGACTCGAGAACTTGAAGGACTTTCCGAGATGTTTTCAAATCAGAGGCTACAATAAAGACTTGAAGACACAAAAGGCCTTGTTTCAAGAATGGGAGACTGAGGGCCCGTAGGACCAGAGGACCGAGAGCTCAAGACCAAGGCCCCGCAAGATCGAAAGCATTTTTTAGGCCAAGGCCTAAAAGAGTTTTCTAACTAAGGTCTAAGGCACTTTTGGATTAAGGAGTTGTCAAGATATCAAAAAGCTAACATACTAAGAGATTGACAAAATCCAAAAGCCATATGAAGGCTAAGGAGATTGCGTAACGAGTCCGAGACCGAAGAACTCAAGAGATTAGGGAAACTAGAGAAAGGAATTTAGGAATGTTCAAGGAGGAATTGAACTCTCATGATTAGAATACCAAGGAAAATCAGACAAAAGGGAGCTTTAGAAGAATGAAGACATTAAGAGAATTTCAAAGCCATCATTCAAGAATAGAAGACTTTGAAGACCATCAAGTAGCCAACTTTCACCTTAAAGGCATTGCAATGGATTGCTAATGAAAACACTCAAAGTAATGTGATTGTGAACTTTGATTGAGGATTTAGAATTGGAAATGAAATTGAGGAATGTTTTGATACCATTACATTGATTGCAAAAGCACTCTTTATGTTCACAACACTTAACCTTAAATATTAGATTTCGGGGAACATAAACTTGCAATCTTAGGTCAATGACTTCATGAGGATTCAAAGAGCAGATTCATCCAAGAGGAAAACACCTTCAAAAGTTAATTTAGATAAGTGTGGTGTCCATGTAAACCGGTCAGCAGCGGGTTACACCGTCTAAGTTTGCTGAGGGTTGAAGGTGACCTCGACATTTTGGCGACCATGCTGGGGATTTCGCCACATGGACGTTACACTTACCTAGATTAGAAGATAAAATTTACAACATACAATATTTGGGAGTAAGTTGGATGGCAGGCGTCAATGGAGAACATGTACTACCTATATTGTGGGAGACTCCAACAGGAGATGAATGAGAGACGCAAATGGGAAGAAACATTTGGACCGCGGAAGCAAGATCGTATAG
Organism: Polytrichum formosum; assembly: GCA_964035585.1. Classification (NCBI taxonomy): domain Eukaryota; kingdom Viridiplantae; phylum Streptophyta; class Polytrichopsida; order Polytrichales; family Polytrichaceae; genus Polytrichum; species Polytrichum formosum. The sequence continues at coordinate 32,588,985 of OZ037938.1, forward strand.
AGAGAGCAGTGCAACAGAGACTCGAACAGTTTAATCTCCGAGGATTCTACGTGCAGGGAAGCGAAGGAGGAGAAGAAGAGGACTCAAAGCAACAAGAAGTCTTGGCTTTGGGTAAGTGGCCATGGGATTATCCAAAGTATGATACTAGTCGGACAACTTTGAAGAAATGGGAAGGAACCAGGAGATTCCACGATCTCATGTGGGATATGCAGAAGATGTATGAAGACAAGGTCTGGCAATTACACCAAGAAAGAGAAATAGGATTCACGTACCGGTCACAATTTGAGAGAAACATTGCTGAGTTACCAGAGGAGCTGCAGGCAGTAATTTTCTCTAAGGTATGGAATGACGGAAGAGAAGGAATTAGCGCCTATGTATTAGGAGCAACGCGACATCGAGGTTACCACTACAAGCAAGAAGGTTTGTTGTACGATTTGTACGTTAGAAAGATATTCTTACCTCTGTATGGTGGTTTGCATGGTAGTGTGGGGAACTTGAATTTGGGGCAGGAGCAGGAACAAGAAACAAGAACTTAAACCAAGTGTCCAAGTAATCATCCATAGGCAAACAGGTGAAGTACGGGTGCATTGAGGCGTCAGAGCTGAGAGAGCCGGCCAAGACCATGACCCCGAAACACTCTCAGTAGCGTACATGGTTGATCATGAGGATACATCTAGTACAAGAAGTACATCACCAACTCCTAGAGAACAGGAGGCAGAAAAGAAGCATGTGGAGCGCATGCATTCCAGAGAGGACCGCATAAGGCGGACTGAAAAACTCAAAAGAGAAAGAGAAGAGAGGTACGCTAGGCGTACAAGACAACGAACTACAGGAAGTGAAGAGAGCCGATACGCTTCTGAACCACCGGCAGTAGGTTCCCACACCCCTAAGCCCAGCCACCATAGAAGTCAAAGTGAAGGAGGAGGTAATGGTGAGACAAGCAAAGGACATGAAGACTTGGATGAAGAGAACTTGAATCGAGGAGAAAACGAGGAAGATGAGGATGATCTGATAATAGGTACCCCTCTTGGAACCTATGTGTTGAGAGCAAAAGGTACAGGTAAAAACACGGGTACACATACCCCAGCAGATAAAGCGCAGGACAACACCCGTCAAGGAAACACGGCCGAGGAAAATCTTTTCAAACCAAGGAGTTGGGAGAAATTGAAAAGAAACTTTGAAGAACAATTTAGCTTTGAAGACTCCGGCTTCTCCGGAGAAAGCACGCGAGATAACACGGACCAAGGAGTAAAAAGACCCATCAGTCAAGAAGAATTTGACGACCTACGGAGAAAGTTTGAAGAGAAACTTAAGCAATTCCAAAACCTTGGAATTAACACCGGAGTCAGCCCACCACCAGCCAATAGCAACAACCCACCTGGTGTTGGAAGCAACTTACCCAACCCAGTCAACATGGCCGCACAACCCCGAAGAACGAAGGTTCCCTTACCAACCTACAAGGGTAAGACGGATCCCGATACGTATATGCAAGAGTTTAACAACGTGTGTCTCGCAAATCAAGAAGACACGGATGCGATCAAATTACAACTATTTCCAGTCACCTTAAAGAAACGAGCCTTGGAATGGTATTCCCAATTTGGCCCAAATCATTTTCCAGATTGGCCAACTTTAGGAACTGCCTTTCTTATGAGATTCAGATCAAAGAAATCAGAGGGAGAAGTCATTGAAAGCTTAGGCTCCCTCAAGCAAAAGAAAGATGAGACAGTCGAAGAATTTTATGAAAGGATTATGGTGGAATCATCAAAGATTCACCCTCAACCTAGTAATCAATTCAAGAAAGCATGGTTCCTTAACGGATTGAAAAAGGAATACGCTAAGCACATTGATTTAATGCCGACCGATGACTTGGATGAAGCAAAAGCATCGGCACGGAAGTTGGAATTAGGACAGATGAGGAAAGGGAGATTCCTCGATGAGAGTGATAGTGAGGAGTCAAGTGATGACTCAGAGGAAGAACGGCGAAAGAAGAAAAAGAAGACAAAGAGCAAGAAGACTAACTCAACTAAAGATGACATCAAGACTCTCAGAGAAGAGATAGAAGGATTAGCTCTAGGGAGCAGAAAATTTCGAACAGGCATCATTTGTCGAAGATGCCGTAATGAAGGACACTATGTTCAAGAGTGTCAGATGAAGCAATGCACAAATTGTAATAGCCTTACTCATAACACAAGTGAGTGTGTCTATGAAAGGCACGAATCTCGGAGACCGCGGGATAGAAGGTATGGGGTAAACCAAATACAACCCCAATCCAATCGAAGGCCAGGAGCAATAACTCCTAGGCGAGAAATGAATGAAAGAAGAGTTCGGTTTGAACCGAGGACGGAATTTAGAAGAGATGAGAGATCCCCCTTTAGGGAAGGCGATTACCGGCGGGAGGCGGGAGGCCCCTACCGGGGAAATGAATATCGCAGAGAAGAACGGCCATACTATAGGCCCAACGACAACTACAGAGATGACTTCAGGAGGGAAGGCTACTACCCCTACAAGAGCCAAGATTACCGGAGGGAAGATGGATACCCCTACCGAGGAGGTCCCAGAGGACCTATCAACCATGAATACAACCGAAGCTTGATGGACAGTACCAACACCAAGGCAGCGCCGAGAACTGGGTACACTGGCGTACCTCAGCGAGATGGCAACCCCGACGAGTGTTTTTACTGTCATCAAAAGGGACACCGGAAGACGGACTGTCCGCACTTTATCAAACACCAACAAGAGTTGAGTGGATTCAGGAATGCTAAGCCAGCCGTGGGAGCCAACGTGGTGTCCCCTGCTGTGTGTGTGATGACAAGAGCCCAACGGGCTGCGGCCGAGGGAGGCAAGGAAGATAGCGAAAGTGACGATAGTGATGATGACGACGATTCGAGCAGTGGCAGCTCTGAGGAGCAGGAAGACCACCAACAAAGAGATGAGAACTCTGATAAAGAGAGAGATGTTGTGCGCGAGCCGGACGCACACCCCGATGAAGACAAAGAGAAGGTGTTCGAGCAAGATGAACACGTTGATGATAAGGAGAAAGAGGAAAGGCCGATAGGAGCCAACAACAATGAATGGGAAGCTGATAGGAGAGTCCACCGGGAGGTGAGTAAAACTATCACGGAAATGCAGGAGGAAGAGGGCGAAGCTCTACCCACGCCAGAAGAGTTCGCACCTTGGTACCCAGAAGAAGAAGAGGCAAGGAAGCCTAACGAACGGAGCCCCGAGGAAGGAGGCGTCCCAAAGACTACCCAGGCAAGGGTAGATGAGATCTTGGAGAATGTGATGAATCACACAAGAGCCAACATTTCAATAGGGCAACTACTAGAGATAGCCCCCTATTGTAGGAAACGGGTAATGGCTGCCCTTACCAGCCAAGAAGGAACGTCTGAGAAACCGACCTCTACATACCAAGTGACAGCAAAGGCATTCGATGAGGAAATGCCCATGATATCAGTGATCGTAAAGAATAAACGAATACCGAACGCGTTGATCGATGGTGGATCAGGAGTGAACATCATCACAGACACATTGAGGAAGAAATTAGGACTCAAGAAGATAGAGCCCGCACCATTTACCATTAAGATGGCTGACCAGAGGAAGGTCATGCCCAAAGGAATCATCCGAGACGTACGACTGGATGTCGGCGGCATCGTGATTAAAACGACACTCACCGTCATAGACATGGTGAGTACCGAAGACAGTTACTCCCTTTTGCTAGGGAGGCCATGGTTAAAAGAGGCCCAAGCACAACATGATTGGCCCCTCAACAAATTGACCTTAACGCAAGGAGGAAACAAGGTAGAGATAAGCACCCAAAGAATGCCGGCCCTACCACCGGCCAAAAGACCCCTAAATTGGGAAGACTACGACTGGGAAATGGGATTGTCCGATGAGGAAGAAGCGATAGTCTATGAAGCCTTCCCAGAACTTCTACCCATGGGGAACTTTGATTTGAAAAGCTTGAGAAAGCTAAGAGAACCAAGCTGCAACACAGTGAAGATAGATACCCACCACGAACCAGGAAAACTTGGAGCACGGAAAAGAGAAACCGAGAAACCTCGGTCAAGAAAAGCAACGAAGAAAGAACAAGAAGCTATGGAAGAGAAACCGGTATATCCCTCCCAGTTTTACAAAGCAAAAGAAGGAGAGATAGAGATTGATCGCACCCCTGCCTCAGAAGCCGTTAAAGGGAAGAAGATAGCAGGGTGGACAGTTGAAGATGAAGACTTGGTGAAGAATTTAAACTTAGGAACTCTGGAGGAGCCTAAGTTAGTCAAAATCGCGACAGACTTGGGAGAATACGAAGCAAAGGTGAAAGAGCTACTCCTAAAATTCAAGGATGTGTTTGCTTTCACATATAAAGACATGAAGGGCATACCCCCTCATGTGTGCGAGCACAAGATTGAGCTGCAGCCGGAAGCCAAGCCGGTGCGACAAATGCGTTATAGGATGAACCCTAATTACGCAGCCAAGGTGAAAGAAGAGATTGACAAGTACTTGGAGGCGGGATTCATATATCCCGTGGATAAGACAGAATGGTTATCACCAATTGTGATTGTGCCAAAGAAGAATGGGAAACTACGCGTGTGCGTTGATTACCGGAAATTAAACGCCGTCACCAAGGTAGATCCATTCCCTTTACCTTTTACAGAATCCATCTTGGAAGCGGTTGCAGGACACGAAATGTACACGCTAATGGACGGGTACAGTGGCTACAACCAAATCATGATCGCCTTAGAAGATCAGCTGAAGACGTCTTTCATCACCGAATACGGAGCGTTCGCGTACAGGGTGATGCCCTTTGGATTAATGTGTGCACCAGCCACCTTTCAAAGGGGCATGATGAAGATATTTGCCGACTACCTCGACAAATTCATGAAGGTGTTTTTAGATGATTTTACAGTTTATGGAACCAAAGAAGACCACATTGAGCATTTGGAAAAATGTCTCATTAAGTGCCGCGAAAATGGAGTAAGCCTAAATCCAGAGAAGTGTTTCTTCTGCGTCAATTCAGGGAGACTCTTAGGGCACGTGGTATGCAAGGAAGGATTATTGGTGGATCCAAAGAAGGTAGAAGTTATCAAGGGATTACCTCCACCAACCACCGTACGAGGAATTCGGAGTTTCCTGGGACAAGCTACATACCATCGAAAATTCATATGGATGTACGCTGAGATCACACGGCCTTTGTACTTATTACTCAAGAAAGGAGAAAAGTACATTTGGACAAAATCTTGTCAAAAGGCCTTTGAAGAAGTGAAGAAAATGTTAACAACTACACCCATTTTGGTAACTCCCAATTGGACCATGGAATTCCACGTACACTGCGATGCCTCGAACATCGCGATTGGAGCCGTTTTGGCTCAGAACATATACGGGGATAGAGATTCCCCAATTCATTACGCTAGTCGACTCCTAAACAGTGCGAAGAAGAACTATAGTACGACGGAACGTGAAGCCCTAGCAATGATCTACTCAGTGGGCAAGTTCAGACACTATTTGCTAGCAAACCATTTCGTGTTCTACGTGGACCATCAAGCCCTGCTATACTTGGTCAATCGACCAGTGGTGTCCGGGCGAATCGCGAGATGGATGCTGTTACTTCAAGAGTACGATTTTGAAGTAGTTTATAAGCCTGGTAGGAGCCATATAATGGCTGACCACCTATCAAGGATAGAAAGTGGAGAAGACCCCTCAGGGGTACAAGACCAGTTTCCGGACGCAAGTTTATTCATGGTTCACGTGCAACCATTCGAAGACTGGCGAGCACCTTTCATTGAGTACCTTACCCACGGAAGATTGTTGTCAGCTCTAGCTACCCCACGAGAACAAAACAAGATCAGGCAACTGAGTGAGCCCTTCGTCCTAGACGACGCAAAGCTCAAGCGAGTCAGTATCTCCGGCAAGATACATGAGTGTATAGCCGGGGACATCATTGAAGAAGTCATAAGCGAAGCCCATGAGCAAGATGGGATACACTACAATCTAACTTCAACATGGCATTACATACTATGCACCCCATATTGGTGGCCTACTCGACGAAGAGACGTACTGGAATACTGTCAAGAATGTCCGGTATGTAAGGTTGTTGACCAAGGAAACGAAACCGGGAATATTACCCCACCAGATTCAGAGGACGACGACGATCCACTCCCTGTACAACCTTTGGAAGCGCAAGAAGACATGACAGGAAAAACAGAATCGGATTGGACAACACCATATGTCCAACACATGACATGTCTAACACACGGAACCCCCTGGGTGAGTTCCCTACCCAAAGAAGAGAGAAAATTGGTAGTGTACCGAAGCCGTTTCTTTATACTCATTGAAGGAGAGTTACACCGCATGTTTCATAACGGCATTACAAAGAAATGTATGCCTGGAAGGTATGTGAGGAGTTACATCAAGACCCTCCATATACGAGAAAATCGGCATCTCCCCATAAGCGCCACCAGAGAATTGGTTCTAAAAGGTCCTTATTGGTGGCCAACTATAGCGGAAGACGTCTCACTACTCATCACACTATGCACCGAGTGTGAAGAACGAGGAGAAGAGTTGCCAACAGAAGCAAGCTCTTCGGAACCTGGTAACGGGACGGACATTATACCATACAAGGAAACCTTCAACGATTGGAGAACGCCTCTAGTCGAATATCTGGCACATGGAAGATTCAAAATGGACATGGAGACCCAAAGAGGGCAGAGGGAAACCATACGAGAGAGCGAAATTTTCACTCTGGAAAAGGGAAAACTTCGAAAACTGGAGAAGAATGGAATGGCTAAAATTTGCATCGCTGGTTACCAAATAAAGCATTGGATAGGGAAAATGCACGTACACCAGCAGAGACACTTAGACGACCAACAAACTTGGCTTCGATGCTTGCAAGGGAATCGGTGGTGGCCCACGATGGGGCTGTGTGACATACAAATCTACATTATGTACGACTGCCCGTCTTGTCGAAGAAGATTTCGAGGCCCGCTCCATAACATAATTTGCGGGTCCGTCATCGTACAAGATGATGACAACAAGGATTGGAGGAAATTACTTATAGAATACCTCACATACGGGTATTTGAAAGGACCCTGCATCTCGAAAAATCAATACAAGAAAATAATTCGGCAAAGCCGAAAATATTTCATTGAGGAAGGAAAACTAAAAAGGATATTCTCAGATGGAGATGTGAAGATATGTATTGCGGGACGTGAAATCAACAAATACCTGCAAGAATTACATGTTACGGAATCCGGGGAACATCTTAGCGAAGAGATAATGTGGCACCTAATCATGTTTGGGCCATACTGGTGGCCCACATGCGGAGCCGACATTAACAGTTTATGCCGTCAGAAATGTACGGTATGCAGCAACCAAGCAGAGTTTTCAAAAGACCCGAAGACACCATCACCTCTGAACGGGAGAGACCTACAGGGAAAGATTGCTGCAGACTGGAGACGACCTTACATGGAGTACCTAACATGCAAGGAAATCTTTGACCAAACATTACCACCAGAGGTAAAAAGGGCCGTAACACAAAGCCATAAGTATTTTGTGTTCACCAACGGCACTTTGCAACGGATACGCAAAGGAGGAAAAGGTAACCAAGTTTGTATCCCCGAGACTCAAGTTCCCAGGTACCTAGCCAGGGTACATGGGGAAAGCGAACCCCACTTGGCTGCCATAGAAACATGGAAGGCCGTGGCCACGGGAGCGTACTGGTGGCCGACATGGGGAAATGACGTGTGCAACCATTTAAGATATTGCAGAACCTGCAGAGAAATGGAGACACCGGAGAAACACCCCAAGGGAAGTCAAAACTCATCTTCACCAAAACCAACGCGGGAGTCCGATTGGAGACAACCGATCATACAACGGCTAAGGAACTTTGGAGAGTTGAACCACGTTAGCACACATGAAGATTTGGGATTACTCAGCCTTAACACTGAGACGTATTTCATAGCCGAAGATGGGTTGAAATATCGATTACCAAATGGGGAAGTTAAGATGTGCGTGGCCAAAGAAGACTCCAAGGATTGGGTGAAGAGGATACATGAATATCAAATACCGCATCTAACGAGAAAAGAAGTACTCGCACAAGTACACAAAGGCCCGTATTGGTGGCCCACCATTTCTTCAGATATAAACCACTTAATTGACGAATGTAAACCATGTCAGATCACTGCAACGTCAGACCTTAAAATCGAGAACTACGGGACTATCTTCCTCCAGAATCAGAAGGCACATGATTGGAGGGAACCAATCATTCAATACCTCAAAAACCCAATGGAACTAAGCGACTTCGTCTTTCATGAAGAATTAGGTACCTTACGGACGGAATTACCTCATTACTTTCTAAAGAAAGGAAAGTTATGTGGAGGTCACCTTCAACCTTCCAGCCTTAGACGGTGTAACCCGCTGCTGAACCGGTTTACATGGAAGTTATTCTCACCTAAATTAGACTCCTTTTAGGTTTCCAAAATCTTTGGTGAAGGTGTTTGAACTCATAAAATTTTATAACCCTTAAAAGCTCCTTTTGGAATCCTTTGAGGATTTAGATGTTCTAAGTTTCCAAGTTTATGTTCCTCTGAATCTATCGTAAAGGTAAGGTGATCCTAAACCTTTAAATAGATTTGGAGACACGGTACTTTCCTTGATCAAGAGTTTTGTGTTCAAGTTCCCTTTTGTGACTCCCTAGGAGTAAAGTGACCAAGTTGTCAAGTTTAAGTTCCCTTAAACCTTAATGTCAAGGTTTAGTGTTTAGGGAAAGACATTTCTTATACATACAATATCTTTCATGGTTTGAACGATCTTTTCAAGATTCTTTATTCCATTCAAGAACATGTATTTATGGAAGGGTTACAACTCTTTGAAGTCAAACCATACTCCCTCGCTAAAGTTTCTACTTTAAGATTTCATTCTACTTTCAAGTTCCAAGAATCCACATGATGTTCTTGTGAAAAGCTTTCATCAATTGTTTGTTCCAAGTTCAAGTAGATATTCCTAAATCTCATGATTCAGTGTTTCTTAAAATCTCCGAAATAGAATTTTAATGAGTGAAATCCTAAACTTTAGCCGATTTGAGAGTTTGACGAGGATCCCTCTTGTTGGCCGCATTCCGATGCTCGAGTTGAAAAGACGTCGGGTGTGGCAATCTCCACGTCACGTCCAATTCCTTCTTGTGATTTCGACCTTGCCACCTTAGTTTGTTTTACCTCAAATCATACTCGAGTGGCTTTAGATAGTTGATTTGGTTTTGTTTCATCCTTGATTCTTTTTGTGTAATGCCAATTTAGATTCTCACGCTTTCAAGTTTGTTTAATCAATCTCCGAATTAATGTCTCCAAAAAGTTCCTCCTTTTTATTTTGTTTTCCAAAATTGTAATACACTCCGGATCCTTGATCCTCTTCGTGTTTTAAAGAACTCTAAGGTTTTCCTAATCTCCACTGCTTGAATTAATTCGAGAATTCCGTAATCTTTAAAGTTCGGGGATATCGTTTCAATCCCTTTAGATTTGCAAGTGCGAGGATTACAATCCTTTCGTCTTCAAAATGCGAGGATAGTTTATATCCTTTAATCTCCGGTAAACGAGGATAGGTTATATCCTTTAGTCTTCGGATGCGAGGATAGGTTATATCCTTTAGTCTTCGGATGCGAGGATAGGTTATATCCTTTAGTCTTCGAATGCGAGGATAGGTTATATCCTTTAGTCTTCAAGCGTCGTCCTCCACCTCGGATGGTTCGTGTTTATAATGAGGTGCTTTAGGGGCCATATGTGGCCCCTTTATATAGGCTTGGGAATTAAAGGATTTAAAGATGTGGCGGTTAAGCCTGTAAATGTCTGTATTTACTAATTATAGCCCTGAATGTCCGCACAGTCTAAATACAGCCTGGTCAGATCTATTAATAGACTGGCACGTGCTTAATTTAGCTCTACTCGTGAGGTACATATGGGTATGTACCAACCGCCAAGATGTGCCATCGGTAGTTGTCATCCCCTTTCTCTCATTCATCCAGAATAGGCTCATTATTCATTGCCGGTAGTTAAGTCCATCCAAAATTCGTCATCCTTGTGTCCTTCCATCTATCATCTAAGGGTTCATCCTCTCCCGACCCTTTACTATCCTACTTACTATCCTACTAATTAGTATAATGCCCTCGGCCACCTCACCCATTAGTAGCCTTTCCTTCTACTAATAGTCTTTCCTCTCACTAGTAGCCTATCTCTCTTACTAAGGGCTCTTAGCCTAGCTGGCGGCCCATGTATAACTTTGCTGCTCCCCTCTCCAAGCTTCAAAGCCGAGCTGGCTCCTCCTGCCACGTGGCGCATTCCGACCGGCTCCTCTCCTCGCTCGGCTCCCAGTCACCTTCTTGAATCCGCGGGCCTCCAGTCTCGTCGCTCCGAGTTTGCTCTCTGTCTCCTCCGAACGGCTTCCTCGCTGCTTAATGTAGGAGGTCTCTACATTTTATCCTCCCTCCTCCCAAAAGAGCATGTCCCTATGCTCGTGCTGGAGAGTAGTGATCCGGCTGCAGGATAGTCCGCGGACTTGGAGTACCGAAACGCCGGGTGGAGAGGGTGACCTCTTTTTCTCGGATTACCCGTGACACATAGTCCTTCAATTGTTGAAGCGTGTATGGACCGGGTACCTTGTGTGGATGTCGTTCCTGCAACCATGTGTAGTGTTGAATTGCCTCGTGACAGATGGTTGTGTCTTCTGTGGTGAGATTTTTGAGGGCTTGAGCGAATGTGATGGGTTGTTGCTTGACGAAGTCCTTGATCTGGCGGAAAACCATGCCTGGGTATGACTTGAGGGTGGGTAACTTGTGCATCGGAGGTTGGCTGAAGTAGGTTGAGTGGTGGTGACTGATGAAACTGAGTGTGCGTAGCACAAACCTGCCCACATAGAAAGGCGGCGATCCTGTGACCAGCTCCATAATCCCTGAAGGCATTTTGATCTCTCCTGTCACCCACATGAATGCCAATGTGTCTCGGGCTGTGGCATCAGCCATGTCCCAGATCCGTTCGAACTGGGTTTTGGAGAGGGAGGTACCTGATTTGAGAAGGGGTACCCTGCTGGTTAATAAATTCAACCCTTTAAGAGCATGGTAACATTGCATAATGGTGGTGAAGGGGGAAATATTCGCCGTTAGCTGTTGGTAAACAACAGTTTTTGGCAATATGCTTGCTCTGGAGATGTTTGTTGAATCCCAGGTTTCCTCTTCAGCTTGGTGAGGGCTCTCCATTACCCTCTCTATGGTGACTTGGAGATCGTCTCGCTCTCGTTTGATGTACGCGAGTTCCCTCTGTAGCTCTTGGATAGTCAGCCCTTGGAGTTCAGGGAGGTGTGATGCTTCTTCCACCAGTGAGTACAGGCCCGAAGTATTAGCCTGTGCATTACTGTCACTCTCGTATGGCGTCCTGTTACCCGATCTGGGCGTATCCGGGCTAGGATAATGTGATGTCATACGATACTGGTTAAGCTCTTCCATAGTGGTGGCTAAGATGGTAGTCTGCTCCTGATGCTGGATCTGCAAGGTTGAGAACTGGTGTTGCGTGGACTCTAATTCAGCTTCGGTTGTTTCCAGCTGTTGGGTTCGCTGGCTGAGGTCCTCCTTCATTTGATCAAAATTCGCTTGTTGTGTGCGTTTGGCCACAGTGAGAGTGGCCAGTGTTTCTTCTACAATGGTTAACTGGTTCTGAAGCTCGAAAGAGACTTCAATCTGCTCATCATAGTTTTCATTTAGGGTTGCTAATTCTTTCTTGAGTTTTCCGATTTCTATATGGAGCAACCCCTTTTCGACCTCCTGCTCCTTCGTTGTGAGAGGTTCTTTCAACCTTAGGCTCTGGTTGTAATGGTTAGTTGCTTCAGTTTGCAACTCGTGGAATTCGGCGTCCATCCTCTTGACGAATTCCGGCCTTGCTTTGCTGGTCAATGTGGTAAGCAATTGCTCCAACCTGCGATGAGCAAAACAAATCTGATTCACCATTGTCGAAGTGTCATCAGGTACTTGCCACTTCTCCGCAGCTTGTATTACTCGTCGTTTGGAGGGTTCCCCTGTTGTCTCCGCATCCCGAACTGCCTGGGCCTGATTCTTGGAAGGGTGGGGGTAGCGACTGGTGACCCGAATGACTGCATCCAATTTTCCTTTCCCTGTGGGATCACCCAATTTCCGTTTCCTGGGCGGGGGTTCTCTTTCAGTCATGGACAACCCTGCTGGGGTACCATACCCCGCTACCCTTCTTTCCTGGTTATCCAAGAGATTGGCCTCATCGATGATTATGGTCAGATGAGGTCCAATAGCTGTTTTCATTACTTTGGCCTTCTCCTCCTCCTGGTGTTGATGCAGGGTGAGCACTTCAGCCTTGAATTCATCAAAGAATTCTAAGGGCCAGTCCACCTTTTCTCCATTTAGTGCGGCCAATACTAAGTTGGCAAAATGGATGCTAATGTTGTATTGCCCCGAAGTATTAAGGCAGAAAAATGAGCTAAGGAGCCTCAAAGGTCTTTTTGAGCCTGCTACCTGACAATCTCCTACTTTCACACTTTTCTGACCTTCTTGGATGGTGGTGAGGGAAGGAAATAAGTCCTGTAACTGCAATTTTCCCCCTTCACCTGCCCTTTTGGGTGTTAAGTGAAAAACTTTGAAAAACAACTCTCTCCAATTTGCAGAGAATAAAGGCAACTCCTCACCTTTGATAGTGACCTGCAGTGTGTCTGTATGCAGTGTATTGATGGCTTCCAATGCTCTGGCTGAATGCACCACCCCCCATGGTATATCGCACAAAAACTGCTCCAGACGCAGCTTGCGTAAAAATGTCAGCTCCTCCTTGCTGAATTGAGTGCTCTTGTAAGCTGCGTCCGTGTGGAATGAAACTACCTCCATTGGTTTGTATGGTAACAAACCGTGCATTAAGGTGATAGTGGGAGAATCCTGTATAAGCTTGGCAGCTTTTACAACAGCCTGAAGTAACACTCTTTGCCAAATGTGCTGCTTGCACAAGGGTGGGTATAACTTGCTGTCCTCAGTGCTAAACTTGATAGTGGTTAGAGCTTTAAGGGTTCCTAACTCAATGTGTTTCCATGCCTTTCCTTCATCTGTGAGGGCCATGGTTGCAAGGAGAAAACGGTTTGTTTGGCAACTGTTTGAGACAACAAGAGAGAGCAACCGCCACACTTCGGCTGAAAAGAGAGAGTCTGGAACCGCTCCTGAGCCTTCAACCCTAAGTTTGCGGTTCTTGTTCTTGAAACTGCCAGGTTGGCTGTTCTTGAACCAGCTGGCATGTGAGGTGGCAGCCGGTAAGTCCTCTTCTCCCTGCCTTTGTTTGCTTGCAAGTTTGGTTTTGAACTGTTCACTGACCTTTTGCAAGTGGGTTGATACAGGTACATGTTCCTCTCAGTGGGATTCGCCCTTCGGGGCTTGAATCCCCAAATTTTTCTTGGGGTCCACTTGTTGGACCCCTCCAAATAAAACCAAATTGGAGTTGGTTTCCATTTTCTTATACTGATTCCTTTTGTACGTTGGTGCATGTGTGCATAATTTCAAAACTTTCAAATCCTATCCTTTTTGTGACTCTTTCCACAGTCTTGGCATGTGTATCTTGAAGCAATATTGTGAGTAGAGTCTTCCTCGGTTCTCTGATGGATGAATTTTCGAACTTGTTCTTGGATCATAAGTTGAGCATGAGGGAGGGGTTGGGTATAGTCGGTTGAAATCCTAGTGTTTGCCAGTCCAGCCGGTTATATGTTGACATCCTCTTGTTGTCTTTTATGAAATCAGTGTAAATACTGTGCATTCCTCCACACGTTCTGAAAGTTTTCTGTAGCTCTTACTGGGATTGTTTATTTTACAAACCCAACCGGTGCTTTGGTAATTATCTGTTGGTTCTCCTCTGGTCTTCACTGATCCGCACTTTATCACCTCATTCGTATTCACTCATATGTAATCTCATCCTAACTCATTCACTCGTAAGGTTTCAACTCTCATCCAATTCTAACTCACTAAAGGGTGTAATGGACATGTAGCCCGCTTCTTTCGTCCATCAAAATTTCAATAAGCCATCAGCATCCTTCCTCAACAACATCATCAAACTTATGTGAGCCTCGTCCAGTCATTTTTCTGTTGTTTTCATTCATAGTTGTCTTTCTCCTTAGGGAGATTCATCCTTCCCGTTTGTTAATCAGCAGTATCCAGGCTTCATCCCCAAAACAACGTTCATCCATCTCTGTAAACTTCATTCCGCGTACTTTTCAGCGTTCACCTGCCTTCGCTTCCATTCTTAAGGTTATTCCTCGAAATATCAACACCTTTCACGACGCCGTCTAGAATGACATTCATCCGTTTCCATCGAATTACTCATTACCTCTGCCATATTCGTTTCCATTTAATCATTACAGAACATGGGGACTTTTTTTTTTTTTTCTTCTTCTTCTTCTTCTTTTTTTTTTTTTTTTTTTTTCCAACTTCCATCCTTTCTTCATCCATCGGATTGCGCACAAGCATTCGTCCTTATCGTTTCTCATTGCGTTCACTATCTGTAGTAAACCTTCGTGTGGATGGGCAATCCTACCTTCAATAGTCATCCGCTTCAAAGGTTTTCCCATGTGGTGTAGACGGGTTCTTTTACCGTGCTCATGTACGCCGCGATTTTCCCAAAGTAGAAATTTTGGTAAATGGTTAATTATTGGTCGATGTAAAATTTTGTTGTCCTAACCCTTAGCCGTTTTAAATAGGTTTTATCTCCTTAATACTTCTCATCTTCTAGTGGGGATGAAATGGCTCTCACTGGTTTACTATTCCAGTGGTGAGGTCCCAGGTGAGTCTTTACCAGGGATCTTTCTCAAAAAGTTTATTGGTAAGTTGGCTCCACCCCAGTTGGGTCCAAGCCAGGTAAGGCAAGGTGGGCATGGTTTGTATTCCTTATAGGTGTTGTGGTTCCCGAACTTTCTCCTGAACTTGATAGTAGTTCCCATTGGGATAAGGTTTGTAATTGTATGGTATGTAGGTTGGTTTCTTTTTCATCCATTTGGTCAGGCCTTATGAGGTTTAAGGTATCTTCCTTTTGTTGTATTTGTATGGTATGTAGGTTGGTTTCTTTTCCATCCATTTGGTTGTCTGTTATGAGGTTTAAGGTATCTTTCTTTTGTTGTAATTGTATGGTATGTAGGTTGGTTTCTTTTCCATCCATTTGGTTGTCTGTTATGAGGTTTAAGGTATCTTTCTTTTGTTGTAATTGTATGGTATGTAGGTTGGTTTCTTTTCCATCCATTTGGTTGTCTGTTATGAGGTTTAAGGTATCTTTCTTTTGTTGTAATTGTATGGTATGTAGGTTGGTTTCTTTTCCATCCAAGGTTGGCTTCGGTGGTGCAATCACATTGGTTCTTTTGGATTTGACCAAATCGTTGGTTGACTGAGTGCCTTTGTCCCCATGGTTGCGGGAACGTGTTACACATTGTTCCCATAACTTTGTGGGTTGCGCGGAATAACCTTCTAGCATGATACGATGTATCTCCAAGTCCTCTTCATCTATAGTAGCTTGATCCGGGTATGGTAGGGGTTTGGTACGTGAGGTCGTCCCTTGGTCAGAGGGTTTTAATAAAAGCTTTGAAATATCCTTGCTTTTAGTTTGGGGTTTCTTTGCTTTAATCTCTGCTTCCAAAAGATGGCATGCTAGAATTTGTAAAGCATGAGCTTGGGGAGTCTCCGGTTCTTGATATGGTTTGAGTTTGTTCATGTTAACTCGCCCCAACTCTTCTCCTTGTAATGTGGTGACGTCCACCGATCCGTTGTCGTAAACTTGTTTAATCACGTATGGTCCTGCCCATCGTATTTTGAATTTGCCGGGCCCGGGTATTTTATGGCGTAAATGCCACAAAATTCGTTGGCCGGGGTAAAATCGTGGTTTAAGGGTGGATGCTTGCTCCGATTCTTTCTCCAAGTTTGCAGATTTCTTAGCCCCATTTTGTGGTGGCTTGGTTGCTCCTTGTTTGCATTGGTGACAACGTGTTTTTGGTTTTGGATGGTCGTGTCTTTCTTTGCGTAAGGTTTGCATGTGTCTCATGTTTTCTTCTGCTTCGTGTCGGGTCAAATCCATAGTCCTTAGTTGTTCCATTCTCTTTTCAAGAATGGGATGAATTTCTTGACTTCGTTTTTGGTACACATCAGGGTGAAGGTAAGCCATAGGTAATAAGGCTTCCGTACCAAAAACTAATGAAAATGGAGTGTGCTTTGTGGTAACCTTATAGGCTGTCCTATAGGCCCAAAGCGCTGCGTGTAACTTGGTGTCCCAATCTGTTCGATTGGCGTTCACCATCTTGGTCAAGGCAACTTTTATTACCTTGTTAGTACTTTCCGCTTGCCCGTTAGCCTGTGGGTAGTAAGTCGTTGATTTCCGATGTAAGATCATAAACTCTTGGGTGAGTACTTTGATAGTGTCATTAATAAAATGACTCCCTTGGTCGCTCACGAACTCCAAAGGACATCCAAATTTAGTGATTATTTCTTCAAAGAGAAATTTCGCCGTTGATTTCGCCGTGTTATCCTTCAAGGCTCTGGCCTCCACCCACTTGGTGGTGTAGTCGGTAGCCGTAATGATATATCGATTTTTGGTGCCTTTGGCTGGAGGATTGACCGGTCCAATGAAATCCAAACCCCATTTTTGAAACACCTCAGTAGGCATTGTGGGGTGTAAGGGTTGAAGGTTTGTGGATACTTTAGGACCAACCCTTTGGCATATATCACATTGAGTGCAATATAAATGAACATCTCGCTTCATGGTGGGCCACCAATACAAAGCGGTCAAAATCTTGTGGAGGGTGATTCTAGCTGAAAAGTGTCCTCCGGCTATTCCCTCATGAGCTTCCGCAACGATAGCTGTAGTGACTGGTCCGGCTACGCATGTTCTCCGTATGCCGTCTGGACCTTCTTTGATGAGTGTCCCGTTTTGTTTTAACATGAAAGGTCGGCTACGTATTGCTATTTGTTGTCGTTGCGTAGTCGACGCCTCTGTGGTCAAGCGTCCATGTTTTAAATAATCAATGTAGGGGGTTCTCCAGTCTTGTTCGTTTTCCCCTTTTGCTGTGATCGTGGTGCACTCTACCATTCGCCCTGTGGTTTTCTCGGGCCAACAAATCTCGCAGTTTCTGCATAAATAGTCAATATCAGGAGGGATCGTGGGCCACCAATATGGTCCCGTATTGACTTGTGAGATTATCTCGTCCATTGAGAGATGTGGGTTCCCTTGATGGTGGATGGTCTCCAACCATTTAACCCCTTTGTCTTTGGAGATGCAAAGTTTAATGTCTCCATTTGTGAGTCTCCGTTTTAGTTTTCCTTCTTGTAGGAAGTACTGGGGTAACTCTTCACGTGACACACCTAATTCCTCGTGGAAGGCAAAATTGCTAAGTTCCATGGGGTTTTTGAGGTGCTGGATGATTGGTTCTCTCCAATCACGTGCCTTCTGGTTCCTTAAGATAGTTCCATAGCTCTCAATTTTAAAACCTGGTAGTAAGGTATCCTGGTACCTTTTGCATTCATCGATTGTATATTCCACGTCCCGGGGAATATTTGGCCACCAATAGGGGCCTTTATATATTTCTATGAATATCTCTTCTTTCGGAAGAGGAGGTACTTGATACCCATAGATTCTTTTTACCCAATCAATGGCATCCTCCTTAGTGATGCACATTTTTACAACTCCATTTGGTAATCGGTATTTCAGACCATCTTCGGTTACGAAGTAAGTCTCCGTGTCAAAACTGGTTAACCCCAATTCCTCTTGGGTATCAATATGGTCTAGTTTCTCGATGTTAGCTAGTTGTTGTATAACCAAAAGCCTCCAATCTGGCGCCTGTGTTGGTTCTTGCGCAACTAAGTCTCGAGTTTTCGCTAGTTGTGTTCCCATTCCTTTGCAAGTTTTGCAATCTCTTAGATAGTTGCACACATCAACTCCCCATGTTGGCCACCAATATTCTCCTGTGGCCACGGCCTTCCATGTTTCCATGGCGGCCAAATGAGGTTCGGTTTCTTCGTGAATCCTGGCCAAGTACATGGGTACGTGGGCTTCCGGAATGCAGCGTTGGTTATCCTTCCCACCTTTACGAATTCTTTGTAGAGTACCATTGGTAAACACAAAATATTTATGGCTGTGTTCCACAGCCCTTTTGTCTTCTGGTGTTAAGTCTTGGGTAAAGATTTTCTCGCATGTTAAGTATTCCATATAGGGACGTCTCCAATCCATGGTGGGTGTTCCTTGGAATTCTTTCTTGCCTATGTGTAATTGGTTTTGCTTGCCTTTTGAGTACTCCGGTTGGTTGCTGCAGGTCAAGCATTTATGATTGCATAAGTTTTTAATGTCGGCTCCGCATGTGGGCCACCAGTAGGGTCCAAATGTGACTAGGTGCCACATCAACTCTATGCTAAGGTGTTCTCCCGAGTCGGTGATATGTAAGTCTTTTAGGTGCTCGTCGATTTCTCGCCCGGCAATACATATCTTAATGTCTCCATTTGGGAATATCTTCTTTAGTTTCCCTTCTTCGATGAAATATTCTTGGCTTTGACGGGTTATTCTCTTGTGTTGATTTTTGGAGATACGGGGTCCTTTAAGGTATCCGTATGTGAGGTATTCCACCAATAACCTCCTCCAATCCTTGTTGTCCCGTGATTGTATGGCGATGGATCCACAAATTATATTATGGAGCGGGCGTTGAAATCGCGTGCGACAGGATGGGCAATCGTACATAATATACATTTGTATGTCGCTTAGTCCCATCGTGGGCCACCAACGGTTTCCTTGCAAACAACGTAGCCAAGTCTGTTGATCAGTCATATGTCTCTGTCGGTATACGTGCATTTTTCCAATCCAATGTTTAATTTGGTAATTGGCAATGCATATCTTTGTCATACCGTTTTTCTCGAGTTTTCGGAGCTTCCCCTTTTCCAGAGTGAAAATCTCACTATCTCGCATGAGTTCCCTCTGTCCTCTTTGGGTTTCTGCATCCATCTTGAACCTCCCATGAGCCATGTATTCGACGAGGGGTGTTCTCCAATCGTTGAAGGTTTGTTTGTAAGGGATTATGTCCATCTGTTCATCAGAGGTACTCGATAAAAGGTGCTCGCCAATCATCAAAAGGTTGCACATGTACCATGAACAGACTTGCATCTGGGAATTGGTCTTCGACCCCTGAGGGATTTTCTCCACTTTCTATCCTTGATAAGTGGTCAGCCATCACATGGCTTCTCCCAGGTTTGTATACTACTTCAAAGTCATATTCTTGAAGTAATAACATCCATCTAGCAATTCGGCCAGATACCACCGGTCGGTTGACTAGATATAGTAAAGCTTGGTGGTCCACGTAGAAAACCACGTGGTTGGCCAGAAGATAATGCCTAAATTTGCTTATTGAGTAAATCATTGCCAAGGCTTTGCGCTCGGTGGTGCTGTAATTCTTCTCGGCATTGTTGAGAAGTCTGCTGGCATAGTATATTGGAGAATCCCTATCTCCGTGTATATTTTGGGCCAAGACCGCACCAATGGCTATGTTAGAAGCATCACAATGTACATGAAACTCCATAGACCAATTGGGGGTTATGAGTATAGGTGTGGTTGTGAGTCTTTTCTTCACCTCTTCAAACGCCTCCTGGCAAGCTTTAGTCCAGATGTATTTTTCTCCTTTCTTTAGGAGTAAGTAAAGTGGTCTGGTGACTTGCGCATACATCCAGATGAACTTCCGGTGATAAGTAGCTTGTCCTAAGAAGCTCCGGATTCCCCGCACTGTGGTTGGTGGAGGCAATTTTCCGATTATGTCCACCTTTTTGGGGTCCACCAACAAGCCTTCTTGGCAAACCACATGTCCAAGGAGCCTCCCCGAATTTACACAGAAATAGCATTTCTCCGGGTTCAGGCTTACTCCATTTTCACGACACTTGATAAGGCATTTTTCTAGATGCTCAATATGGTCCTCTTTGGTTCCATAGACAGTAAAATCATCTAGGAAAACCTTCATAAATTTATCAAGGTAATCTGCAAATATTTTCATCATTCCCCTTTGGAATGTGGCTGGGGCACACATCAATCCAAAGGGCATTACTCGGTATGCGAATGCTCCATACTCAGTAATAAAAGATGTCTTCAACTGATCCTCCAGAGCAATCATGATTTGGTTGTAACCACTGTACCCGTCCATCAACGTGTACATCTCGTGTCCTGCAACAGCTTCTAAAATTGATTCGGTAAAAGGTAGAGGGAAAGGGTCTACCTTGGTGATTGCGTTGAGTTTGCGGTAGTCAACGCACACTCGTAGTTTTCCATTCTTCTTTGGCACAATCACGATTGGTGACAACCATTCTGTTTTATCAACTGGGTATATGAACCCTGCTTCCAAGTATTTATCAATTTCCTCCTTCACTTTGGCGGCATAATTGGGGTTCATCCTGTACCGCATCTGCCGCACCGGCTTGGCTTCCGGTTGTAACTCGATCTTGTGTTCACAAACATACGGGGGTATCCCCTTCATGTCCTTATATGTGAATGCGAACACATCTTTAAAACGTAGCAAAAGGTCTTTCACTTTAGCTTCGTATTCTCCCAAATCCTTAGCAATTTTCACCAACTTAGGATCTTCAAGGGTTCCTAGGTTCAAATTTTTGACTAGGTCTTCATCTTCCACGGTCCATCCCGGTATCTTCTTCCCTTTTACTACCTTCACGGCAGGAGTACCGTCTACCGTTATATCTCCTTCCTTAACTTTGTAGAATTGGTCCGGATATACGGGTTTCTCTTCCATGGCCTCTTGCTCCTTCTTAGTAGCTTTTCGAGGTCGAGGTTTCTCTTGTTCGTCAGGGTTTGCTCTAGGCCTTCCTGGTTTCTTAGGGTTATCAATCCCTACTGTATTACAGCTTGACTCCTTCAATTTCCTTAAGCTTTTCAAATCAAAGTCTCCCATAGGTAACAACTCGGGAAATGCTTCATAGACTATCGCTTCCTCTTCATCAGATAATCCCATCTCCCAGTCGTAGTCCTCCCAATTTAAGGGTCTCCTTCCCGGTGGTAGTGCCGGGGTTCTTTGAGTACTCAATTCCACCTTGCTTCCTCCTTGAGTCAAGGTTAATTTGTTGAGGGGCCAATCATGTTGTGCTTGAGCCTCCTTCAACCATGGTCTCCCTAATAATAGAGAGTAACTATCTTCGGTGCTCACCATGTCTATGACGGTGAGTGTTGTCCGGATCACGATGCCGCCGACATCCAGGCGTACATCCCTGATGATCCCTTTGGGCATGACCTTCCTTTGGTCAGCCATTTTGATGGTAAATGGGGCGGGCTCTATTTTGTCAAGCCCTAGTTTCTTCCTTAAGGTATTGGTGATGATGTTCACTCCTGAGCCACCATCGATCAAAACATTTGGAACCCTTCTGTTCTTAACAATTACTGATATCATGGGCATCTCTTCGTCGAATGCCTTTGCTGTTACGTGATAGGTAGAGGTCGGTTTCTCCGTTTCCTCCTCTTGGCTGGTAAGGGCCGCCATTACCCGTTTCTTGCAATAGGGGGCTATCTCTAGTAGCTGCCCTATTGAGATGTTTGCTTTTGTGTGATTCATCACACTTTCTAAAATTTTATCCACCTTTGCCCGGGTAGTTGTTGGGACGCCTCCTTTCTCGGGGCTCCGTTTCGTTGGCTTCTCCGCCTCTTCTTCTGGGTACCAAGGTGCGAACTCTTCTGGCGTGGGTAGAGCTTCGCCCTCTTCCTCCTGTATTTCATGGATGGTCTTACTCACCTCCCGGTGGACCTTTCTATCCGCTTTCCATTCTTCAATGTTGGCTCCTATTGGCCTTTCTTCAATCACTTTGTTGTGTTCGTTATCCTCAAACGCGTCATCCCTTTCATCTTCGGAGTTCTCCTCCCTCTTTTGGTGGTCTTCTTGCTCCTCCGAGCTGCCACTGCTCGATTCATCATCGTCATCGCTGTCATCACTTCCACTATCTTCCTTGCCTTTCTCGGCTGCGGCCCGTTGGCCTCTTGTCATCACACAAACCGCAGGGGATACCACGTTGGCTCCTACTGCCGGCTTTGTGTTTCTAAATCCACTCAACTCCTGTTGGTGTTTAATAAAATGTGGACAATCCGGTTTCCGGTGCCCCTTCTGATGACAATAGAAACACTCGTCGGGGTTGCCATCTCGTTGTGGTCCGCCAGTGAACCCAGTTCTCGGCGCTGCCTTGGTGTTGTTATTATCCATCAGGCTTCTGGTATACTCATACCTGTCATGGTTAATAGGTCCTCTAGGGCCTCCTCGGTAGGGGTATCCATCTTCCCTCCGGTAATCTTGGGTTTTGTAAGGGGAATAACCTTCCCTTCTGAACTCATCTCGGTAGTTGTCGTTGGGCCTATAGTATGGCCGTTCCTCTCTGCGATATTCATTTCCCCGGTAGGGGCCTCCCGCCTCCCGCCGGTAATCGCCTTCCCTAAAAGGGGATCTTTCATCTCTTCGGAATTCCGTCCTTGGTTCAAAACGAACCCTTCTTTCATTCATTTCTCGCCTAGGAGTTATTGCTCCTGGCCTTCGATTGGACTGGGGTTGTATTTGGTTTACCCCGTATCTTCTATCTCGGGGCCTCCGAGACTCATGCCTTTCATACACACATTCACTGGTGTTATGAGTTAGGCTATTGCAATTTGTGCATTGCTTCATCTGACACTCTTGAACGTAGTGTCCTTCGTTCCTACACCTCCGACAGATTATGCCGGTTCGAAATTTCCTGCTCCCTAGAGCCAAGCCTTCAATCTCTTCTCTGAGAGTTTTAATGTCATCCTTAGTCGTGTCGTTTCTCTTACTTTTGGTTTTCTTCTTTTTCTTCTTTCGTTCCTCCTCAGAATCGTCACTTGATTCATCACTGTCACTTTCATCATGGAATCTTCCTTTTCTCATCTGCCCTAGCTCTAATTTCCGGGCAGATGCCTTGGCTTCCTCCAAGTCATCCGTTGGCATTAAATCAATATGCTTGGCATATTCCTTCTTAAGGCCGTTAAGGAACCAAGCCTTTTTGAAATGATCACTGGGTTGGGGATTAATTTTCGATGACTCCACCATAACCCGTTCGTAAAATTCTTCAACTGTTTCATCCTTCTTTTGTTTGAGGGAGCCTAGACTTTCAATTACTTCTCCCTCTGATTTCTTTGTTCTAAATCTCATAAGAAATGCGACTTCCAAAGATGGCCAATTTGGGAAATGATTCGGACCAAATTGGGAATACCATTCCAAGGCTCGTTTCTTCAAGGTCACCGGAAATAATTGCAACTTGATTGCATCTGTGTCCTCCTGATTGGCAAGACAAACATTGTTAAATTCCTGCATATATGTATCGGGATCCGTCTTACCCTTATAGGTTGGTAAGGGAACCTTTGTTCTTCTGTGTGGTGCTGCCATGTTGGCTGTGTTAGGTGGGTTGTTTCCAACACTCGGTGGGTTGTTGTTATTTGCTGGTGGCGGGCTGACTCCGGTGTTGATTCCAAGGTTTTGGAATTGCTTGAGTCTTTCTTCAAATTTTCGTTTTATTTCGTCAAACTCTTCTTGACTAACAGGTTTCTTCACCTCTTCGTCCGTGTTGTTTTGTGTGCTTGTGAGGCCAAACCCCCCACCCTTAAGCGTCCGTAGTCCGAGTAGTGGGTCTGGGCTCACATTCCTCCGCGGTATTGGATTTGGACTTGGATGAGTCCATAGTGCAAGGTTCACCCTTCAAGTGGTCTTGGATTTAACTTTGGTCTTTGCTTCCTTTGTCTTGCCATCGCGAGAGTGCTCTACATTCTCCATTAATTTGTGCACGTGGTTTATTTTTAAAGAGAGGATGCAAGTGTTAAAAAACACTATTCTCTATAGTCAATCTCAAATACATTTACTTGTGAAAGCCACACATAACACTAACTAGCATAATGTAACTAACTACTTGTTTATGAGCTAATTAAGTAGGCTATCTACTAAGCTCCTTCATGAACCCATCTCTTTACTTTCTAATTACATAAACCTAGCTCCTTCATAAACCCAACTCCTTCATGAACCCAACTCCTTAGCTTCTAACTAAATAAACCCAGCTCCTTCATAAACCCAGCTTCTTAGCTTCTAACTAAACAAACCCAGCTCCTTTATAAACCCAGCTCCTTCATGAACCCAGCTCCTTAGCTTCTAACTAAACAAACCCAGCTCCTTCATAAACCCAGCTTCTTAGCTTCTAACTAAACAAACCCAGCTCCTTTATAAACCCAGCTCCTTCATGAACCCAGCTCCTTAGCTTCTAACTAAACAAACCCAGGTCCTTTATAAACCCAGGTCCTTCATAAACCCAGCTCTTTACTTTCTAACTAAACAAACCCAGCTCCTTCATAAACCCAGCTCCTTCATGAACCCACAACTTTGTAGTTGTAATCCCCAACTACCTCACTAATTATTCAAGCCCTTAACTAATCTTCCTACCTAATTTTCCTAATTCCACTAACAACCCCTTTCTAATCACACAATTCTTCTCTAATCCTAAAATCCTAAAATCCTAGAGAGGAGAGGGGGAGAGAGAATTTCCTAACTTCACTAAGACTAACTAATCCACACAAGTATATTTTTGCACTCATCACAACCTCAAGTGCTCAACTCTTAAACATGGAACTTGCAACCACGTGTATTCAAAACATGAACTTTAAGTACCACAAATTGGAATCATGAATTAACTTTAAAATCCTTCACGTCAACACTAATTCTACCAAGAGGTCAAGCCCTCTTCAAGGCTAACAAGCCTTGGCTCTCAAACTAAAAACTAAGCACACACATGTGCTCCAATATGGCTTCCCACACCCACACTTATAACTCGTGGGGTGCCTTGGAGCACAAAGGAAAGAGAGGATGAGTGAGGGAAGAATGAGGGATTATATAGTAAGCTTGAGGGGGTGAGCACCCTCAAGGCTCACGATAAGCCCTTGAGATTTCCTCCTACTTAGTAGACGCCAATCCTATCTTCTAAGCCTTCCTCCCTCAAATGATCAACAAGGATCCTAATTCGAACATTTAACTAGCCTTGGCTTTCTACCTACCACACTTTACCAAACTTGGGATGCTTCAACCCAAACTTAGCCTCCTTCGCTTTCCGCCGCCATAACTTTCTCCCCTTACTTTCCCAAATCGTCGCTCACCACTTAATTCAAACCACGATGCTTAACTCGTGATTTGATTGGTGCTTTGAGAATTTGCTTATCCTCCACTTTGCATTCTTCCTTGGACCTTCCCCATTAAGTGGCCATGATGAGGTGGTCCACTTGTGCGCTCCATGTGATCCTCCATTCATCCCAATTCGAATGCACTTGCCTCTTGAGTCACTTTGGTTGTCTCCATCCATTTGTACTAGCCTACTCACTAACTACTCAATCCAAGTTCTCCTTACCTATCCTCATTCACTCAAATCCTTCCGAAGGTAAAAACACAATAACAACTCACATCCTAGCCTCTTACAACATGGTACTTCTAAGACTAACATTTCACTCTTTTTATATTTTTGTGAAGTAACATGCTACTTCAAAGTGCATCAACTAACGTTTCAAGGGTCTAAGACTAAATGTGGGCACCCTTTTGGGCTCACAGTGCTCCCTCCGGAGAAACCGGAGTCTTCGAAACTAAATTGTGTTTCAAAATTCCTTTTCAGTTCTTCCCAATTTCTTGGGTTTGAGAATTCTCTATCAAATCTTTCTCTTTGTGGGGTTTTACCTTTACCTTGTGTTTCGCCGATTGGGGTATTAGTACCCGTGTTATCCCTTGTACCTTTTGTCCTCAAAACATATGTCCCAAGAGGGGTACCTAGTATCAGGTCATCTTCATCTTCACTTTGGGTTAAGTTTTCTTCGTTTGTGCTTCCAACTTCTTTGTATGTTTTATCCTTCTCTCCTCCTTCGCTATGACTTCTATGGTGTATGGCCTCCGTGGCGTGGGAACCTACTGTTGGTGGTTCAGAAGCATTTCTGTTTTCTTCTTTTCCTGTGGTTCTTTGTCGCGTACGTCTCGCGTACCTTTCTTCTCTCTCTCTTTTCTGTTGATCAGTGCGTCTCACACTGTCGTCTTGGAAGTGCATGCGCTCCACATGCTTTCTTTCTGCTTCCCGTTCTCTCGGGGTTGATGATGTACTCTTCGTACTAGATGTGTCCTCATGATCAACCATGTACGCTACTTAGAGTGTTTCGGAATCATGGTCTTGGCCGGCTCTCCGAGCTCTGTCGCCTCAATGCATTCGTACTCCACCTGTTTGCTTATGGATGATTGTTTGGACCTCCAGTTTCTTTATGTTTTTGTTTATAATTCCTGCTCCTGTTCCAAATTCAAGTTTCCCACCCTACCATGCAAACCACCATACAAAGGTAAGAATATCTTTTTAACATACAAGTCATATAACAAACCCTCTTGTTTGTAATGGTATCCTCGATGGTGTGTTGCTCCTAACACATGAGCTCTAGTTCCTTCCTTTCCGTTGTTCCATACCTTGGAAAATATCAAAGCCTGTAACTCTTCTGGTAATTCGTCAATACTCCTTTCAATTTGAGACCTATAAGCAAAACTTATCTCCTTTTCCCTAAATTGTTGCCATATTTTATCTTCGTAAAACTTTTGCATGTCCCACATGAGATCATGAAATTTCCTTGTTCCTTCCCATTCTCTCGAAATGGTTTCACCTTTGTTATATTTTGGATAATCCCATGGCCATTTTCCTATGACCAAAATGTCTTGCTGTTCCGAATTATCTTCTTCTCTTTCTTCGCTTCCTTGCACAATAAATCCTCGTAGATTGAATTGTTCAAGTCTCCGTTGTACCGATCTTTCTATACGATCTTGCTTCCGAGGTCCATATGTTTCTGCCCACCTACGTCGCTCATTTGCCTCCTGTTGGCGCCTCCCATTATACTGATAGTATAAGTTTTCCATCGGTGCCTGCCATCCATCTCTTTTCCCAAAATATTGTATGTTGTAAACTTTTAACTTCTAATCTAGGTAAGTGTAACATCCATGTGGCGTAATCCCCAGCATGGTCGCCAAAATGTGGAGGTCACCTTCAACCTTCCAGCCTTAGACGGTGTAACCCGCTGCTGAACCGGTTTACATGGAAGTTATTCTCACCTAAATTAGACTCCTTTTAGGTTTCCAAAATCTTTGGTGAAGGTGTTTGAACTCATAAAATTTTATAACCCTTAAAAGCTCCTTTTGGAATCCTTTGAGGATTTAGATGTTCTAAGTTTCCAAGTTTATGTTCCTCTGAATCTATCGTAAAGGTAAGGTGATCCTAAACCTTTAAATAGATTTGGAGACACGGTACTTTCCTTGATCAAGAGTTTTGTGTTCAAGTTCCCTTTTGTGACTCCCTAGGAGTAAAGTGACCAAGTTGTCAAGTTTAAGTTCCCTTAAACCTTAATGTCAAGGTTTAGTGTTTAGGGAAAGACATTTCTTATACATACAATATCTTTCATGGTTTGAACGATCTTTTCAAGATTCTTTATTCCATTCAAGAACATGTATTTATGGAAGGGTTACAACTCTTTGAAGTCAAACCATACTCCCTCGCTAAAGTTTCTACTTTAAGATTTCATTCTACTTTCAAGTTCCAAGAATCCACATGATGTTCTTGTGAAAAGCTTTCATCAATTGTTTGTTCCAAGTTCAAGTAGATATTCCTAAATCTCATGATTCAGTGTTTCTTAAAATCTCCGAAATAGAATTTTAATGAGTGAAATCCTAAACTTTAGCCGATTTGAGAGTTTGACGAGGATCCCTCTTGTTGGCCGCATTCCGATGCTCGAGTTGAAAAGACGTCGGGTGTGGCAATCTCCACGTCACGTCCAATTCCTTCTTGTGATTTCGACCTTGCCACCTTAGTTTGTTTTACCTCAAATCATACTCGAGTGGCTTTAGATAGTTGATTTGGTTTTGTTTCATCCTTGATTCTTTTTGTGTAATGCCAATTTAGATTCTCACGCTTTCAAGTTTGTTTAATCAATCTCCGAATTAATGTCTCCAAAAAGTTCCTCCTTTTTATTTTGTTTTCCAAAATTGTAATACACTCCGGATCCTTGATCCTCTTCGTGTTTTAAAGAACTCTAAGGTTTTCCTAATCTCCACTGCTTGAATTAATTCGAGAATTCCGTAATCTTTAAAGTTCGGGGATATCGTTTCAATCCCTTTAGATTTGCAAGTGCGAGGATTACAATCCTTTCGTCTTCAAAATGCGAGGATAGTTTATATCCTTTAATCTCCGGTAAACGAGGATAGGTTATATCCTTTAGTCTTCGGATGCGAGGATAGGTTATATCCTTTAGTCTTCGGATGCGAGGATAGGTTATATCCTTTAGTCTTCGAATGCGAGGATAGGTTATATCCTTTAGTCTTCAAGCGTCGTCCTCCACCTCGGATGGTTCGTGTTTATAATGAGGTGCTTTAGGGGCCATATGTGGCCCCTTTATATAGGCTTGGGAATTAAAGGATTTAAAGATGTGGCGGTTAAGCCTGTAAATGTCTGTATTTACTAATTATAGCCCTGAATGTCCGCACAGTCTAAATACAGCCTGGTCAGATCTATTAATAGACTGGCACGTGCTTAATTTAGCTCTACTCGTGAGGTACATATGGGTATGTACCAACCGCCAAGATGTGCCATCGGTAGTTGTCATCCCCTTTCTCTCATTCATCCAGAATAGGCTCATTATTCATTGCCGGTAGTTAAGTCCATCCAAAATTCGTCATCCTTGTGTCCTTCCATCTATCATCTAAGGGTTCATCCTCTCCCGACCCTTTACTATCCTACTTACTATCCTACTAATTAGTATAATGCCCTCGGCCACCTCACCCATTAGTAGCCTTTCCTTCTACTAATAGTCTTTCCTCTCACTAGTAGCCTATCTCTCTTACTAAGGGCTCTTAGCCTAGCTGGCGGCCCATGTATAACTTTGCTGCTCCCCTCTCCAAGCTTCAAAGCCGAGCTGGCTCCTCCTGCCACGTGGCGCATTCCGACCGGCTCCTCTCCTCGCTCGGCTCCCAGTCACCTTCTTGAATCCGCGGGCCTCCAGTCTCGTCGCTCCGAGTTTGCTCTCTGTCTCCTCCGAACGGCTTCCTCGCTGCTTAATGTAGGAGGTCTCTACAAGTTAAAGCGAAGTTTTGCAAATGGGCAGACGAGACTGTGCATCTCTCAAGGAAAAGGAATCGAATGGTTGACAACCATTCACCATCAACGGTACCCACATCTTTCAATGGATGAAATGATTTTACAAGTCACCCAAGGGCCTTATTGGTGGCCCACAATTCCTCCGGACATTGACCATCTATGCAAGAAGTGTAGAGTTTGTTGGCCCAATGGAACCCCGGAGCATGTTGTTGACTGCAAAACTGTCACGGTCAAGGACAAAGAAGAACCGGACTGGAGAGCACCTTTCATCGACTACTTAACACACGGGAGGCTGACCACGGAAGCCTCAACCACGCAGCGACAACAAATCGCCATACGAAGTCGTCCATACATGCTAAACCACAACGGGACTCTGATAAAAGAAGGGCCCGATGGTATACGGAGGATATGCGTAGCTGGACCGATAACTACAGCCATCATTGCGGAAGCTCATGAGGGGATAGCTGGAGGACACTTCTCAGCCAATATCACCTTACACAAGGTCTTAACGGCTTTGTACTGGTGGCCCACCATGAAGAGAGATGTTCATCTTTACTGCACCCAATGTGACATCTGTCAAAGAGTTGGCCCCAAGATTTCAACCAATCTCCAACCCTTACATCCCACAATGCCCACGGAGGTATTTCAGAAATGGGGTTTGGATTTCATTGGACCGGTCAACCCGCCAGCCAAAGGCACCAAAAATCGGTACATAATCACAGCTACGGACTACACCACCAAGTGGGTGGAAGTCCGGGCTTTAAAAGATAACACGGCTAAATCTACAGCCAAGTTCCTTTTCGAAGAGATAATTACAAAATTTGGATGCCCATTGGAATTTGTGAGCGACCAAGGCAGCCATTTTATCAACGACACTATTAAGGTGCTCACCCAAGAATTTATGATTTTACACCGGAAGTCAACCACGTACTACCCGCAAGCCAACGGCCAAGCGGAAAGTACCAACAAGGTAATAAAGATTGCCTTAACCAAAATGGTGAACGCCAATCGAACTGATTGGGACACCAAGTTACACGCAGCGCTTTGGGCCTATAGGACAGCCTATAAGGTCACGACGAAGCACACTCCATTTTCGTTAGTATTCGGGACGGAAGCATTATTACCTATGGCGTACCTTCATCCCGATATTTATCAAAAGCGGAGTCAAGAAATTCATCCCATCTTAGAAAAGAGGATGGAGCAACTCAAGGTGGTGGATCTCACTCGACATGAAGCCGAAGAAAATATGAAACATATGCAACTATTACGAAAGGAAAGACATGACAAACCCCGGGCAAAGAGACAATGTCAACATTGTGACCTTGGGATAACCAAGCCACTCCAAAAGGAGGCTAAGAAACACGACACTCTAAAAGAGGACCTTACTCAAGCTATGGAGAAAAGTCAAAACTCTCGAAGCAACGAAGATGGGGAGCAAAATACTCCACCCAAAACACGTTTTTATCCCGGTCAACGAATCTTGTGGCACTTGCGCCATAAGATACCCGGGCCGGGCAAGTTCAAAATACGATGGGCAGGACCTTATTTAATTCAACAAGTCTATGATAATGGTTCAGTGGATGTTACCACCCTACAAGGGGACCGTTTGGGACGAGTCAACATGAACAAGCTAAAACCATACCAAGAGCCCAAATCAACTCAGGCTTATGCCTTACAAATTTTAGCACGCCACTTTTTGGAAACGGAGATACGAGCAAAACAAAATCCTTTATACAAAGGGACTAGTACTACACCAATTCCCATCACCCCATCTTCTCAATCAAATACGGAAATCATTTCACATATTGGTTCCACTTCTTACCAAAGTCAAGAAATCTTAGATGCTGAAGATTTGGAAATGCATAGAGTAATGCTAGAAGTATACCACATACATCCCTCAAAACAAGAGAGTGGTCAACCAAAAGATACCTTAAACCCCCTAAGGCACGACCAAGGGAAGGAAAAAGAAACCAACCTACATACCATACAATTACAACAAGAGAGAGATACCTTTAAACTCATAAGGCACGACCCAAGAAAGGAAACAAAAACCAACCTACATACCATACAATTACAACAAGAGAGAGATACCTTTAAACTCATAAGACACGACCAAAGGAAGGAAAGAGAAACCAACCTACATACCATACAATTACAACAAGAGAGAGATACCTTTAACCTCACAAGGCGCGACCAAAGGGACGAAAAAGAAACCAACCTACATACCATATCCCAATGGGAACTACTATCAAGTTTAGGAGAAAGTTTGGGAACCACAACACCTATGAGGAATACAACCCATGCCTACCCTACCTTACCTGACTTGGAGCCAATTGGGGGGGAACCAACTCACAAATGAAAATTCTGGAAAAAAAAAAAAAAAAAAAAAAATCTAGGTAAAGGCTCACCTAGGACTGACCACTGGAATAGTAAGCCAGTAAGAGCCCTTTCATCGCAATTTAAGGATGAGAGGATTAAAGAGAAAGGTCATTAGTACCTAAGCATAGGAAAACATAGCCAAAATAATCGCTTTCCACCAAGGATCACCAAAAGATGAATAGGAGTTGCTTTAAGGAGGGAAGAGATTCCCAACAAGTTACTGACACAATGATATGGATGAGTTACATTATTGGGGAAAAGCACGTATTCTAGGAAGTTAACGTCACAGAAGAAACAAATCACAAATCACGGAAGAAACTTGAGAGAGATAAGGATTTTTGAGTATTCTAAATGGGAACACCACTTTAAATGACTAAAAGGCTTGGACCTGTTCTCTTTTATTCGATTCTAAGAAGGGTTAACCCCTGGAAGACTAGATGAAATATGGGATCGGATGCGAACCTGTTAAAGGAGAATCCGGTCGAAGCTCGGGTAGAACTTTGGAGTCCAGGGGATAGAGAAAGGAAACTTGGACTTACTTTTCATGTGAAAGGGCCTAAACCATGAAGTTAGATGAAATTTGTGACTGGATGAACGAGGTCTGGAGAGAGTTGCGAGTCGGGTTGAAGTTTGTGTAGGAGTTGGAAACCAGGAGATGAAGAAAGGAAGCTGAACATTTCCAAATTATTTTAGTTATTTTTAAGAAGCTTCCTAGGGATAAACGTAAGATAGACTGGGAGAGGACTGGCTTGAAGAAGGAATCAAGTTTTGGAGCAGAAACACCACCTTAGCTGACTGTAACCACATAAACCTGGGTATCTTAGTAGAACCCAGGGAGGTTAGAGGAAGTACGGAATTGGATGAGAACTGGTTAAAGGAGAGTTGTAATTTTTGTAGATGGACAGAGTTGCAAAATCACATGGATGAAGAAAGTTAAGTTCCTGTAGATGCGAAGCTTTGAGAGCGTAATCTGTGAAGTTACTTAACTTGTGGGCAGTATTGAAACCCATGGAATACAATGAGCTTAAAATGTGGGAAAAGCCTTGGAAGAATAATGAAGTTGTTTTAAAGTAAGTGAATCTTTTGAACGAACTGGCTGCGAAAAGTTACCATGACACAAGAATGGAAATTAGAAATTACCACTTCCAAGGCAGTAGTCAAGAATGAGCATACAAAACCATAATTACCAAGCCAGTAGTCAAGTGAATACACATGACACAGGAAAAAGGAAATCAACTTGAAATTCCAAAAGTGACCATTGTGATCAACATTCGGCAACACGCACACCAACACGACCATCAGAAATTCAAGTATGAAGAAGTTAATTCCAATTTTATTTTCATTGGAGGGGCCCACACAAGGTGAGCCCCAAAGAAATGGGGATTCAACCCACCGAAGTGGGGAATCCCATAAAGGAGGAGGACTTACTGTACCTGCAAAGAACCACTCACACAAAATCAGTAAGTGGATGGAAGTAAAACTTGCACAATGGAAATTGGGTTGAGGGTATTACCTGGGCGAGTTAGAAGTCCAGCGAGGATGGGACCACCAACGAGCTGGCCAACGGAGCAAGCCAGTTGGGTTGTGTCAAACCCTAAGTCAAGAAACCTCAACCGCTTCATTTCAGCTGAAAGGGAGCTGCTGCGGAGAAACCACTTCTCACAACCACCGTGCGTAGCAGTTGCCAGAGAAGTTGTACCAGATTGTTCAATAGAAGCTAACAGGGAGGCCAGGATGGAGAGCTTAGGTGAGAGTAAGCCGCAGCTGAATGAGCAAGGAAGGTTTTGGAGGGAGTTGCAGTACACATGTCTGCAGGCTTTCACCTCAGTGTGTTGGAGCAAGAGTAACTCCCAGTGGTACCCAAGGTCTTGCAAATTTCATGTGTACCAAGAGATATTGTGCAGAGCAGTGAAAACCATTGAGGAGTCAAGTTTCGCTGATAAAATGAAGAGGAAGCAGGGAGAGGAGCAGCCAGCAAGATACATTTTCGTGGTGGATACAGTCCTTAGGCACCATCAATTCACCTTGGAGGAGGCCAAGTTCCTCAAACAAATCAATCTTGATGGTTTTGTAAACAGGGTTACATGGACAGTGTTGCATGAGGCTTTGGTTCGGGAGGCAGTGGCGAACCTCGAGATATCCACCATGACAACCACGGTGCAAGGCAAGGTAATTCCATTACTAGCAACCAACTGGAAAACTCAATTGCGAGATATTTTTGAGTTCACAACCCGAAAGGTCGCCTCAACCAAGCAATGGGAGCTCACAGAATTATTTCCATCGCCCAGGACAACATCAGATGGACAAGAGACGGTGAAGGTGACGGATTGCACCTACCCAGGTGCCAAGAAGCCTCTCAGAATCCTCAATTCTTTATTTTGTCTCAATATAACAGGACACAACCACATCTCCATACCTTTTGCGGAATTAATTCTAGCAGCTCTAAATGGCAACACCATTGATTGGGTGGAAGAATTTCACCAAGAACTTCGTGACGAAATTTTGAAACTCCACCAAAAGCATTCACAAAACCTGGTAAAGGTCGAAAGGACCGCCATTGGACCTCACCTTACACTGATTCTAAAGGCAGCCGGGGTTATGAACCTTCGACACGAGGCAGAGGCAGGGTTTCATGTGGCCAGCACCTCGAACACCCATAAGCCTCACAAAAAGAGGTGCACAGATGCACCGGTACCCTCTCCGAACCTTCAAAGCACTGTCAGAGTCAGGAAGACTCCGAAGGCGGATCCACAGGATGGCCATGCAAGCCCAACACCCCCTTCTCAAGTAAGAGACACGCCCCAATCCACTGTATATGAAACTGAGGAGCCCTGGCATGTTCCGGACGACGTACCTAACCTGGTACAGCAGATCACACAGGCCCATAGGCGGCTAGAAAATTTACTTACAACATTCACCAGCAAGGCACCGCCCAGGGTCATCCGAAATATAGGGCACCAATTTCACAAAGTACAGAGGACAACAATTCTGCAAGAGGGATCAAAATCAGGAGACAGTAAGCCTCAAATTGGATCTTTGGTCGCTCAAATCGGGAGGCTGGAAGAAAAGCTGGCCGACAAAGAGGAATTAATAGATCTTTACATTGAGAATTCTTTTCAAACCCAGACGCAGTTAGCTGAAAAGGAAGAAGAAGCAAACAGGTTGAAGACCGAGCTTCAGACAATTAATCATAGGGACCAGGACGAATTGCTGAGATTTCAGGACGTGGAGAAAACTCACTTGCAACAGCTGGAGGCCAAGGAGAAGGAAGCAGCAAAATTTCGACACCAGATTCAGGAACTTACCGAAGCGGCGGCGGCCCATAAGCAAAGGATAAGAGAGCTGAACAAGACACAACAACAGGAGCGGGAAGAACTCACCCGATTGCGCACCGAAAATGAGGAGTATAAAGCAGCCCGGGCAGGGAAGGAGCAAATCTCCAAACCCAAGGCCGACACAGGGATCGGACAAACCTCTGAACGGCCAATCGATTGGACAGAGCGGCAAGCTCTGACCACGGGGGCAGCCGAGCAAATGCTCACTGACTTGCAACACGAGCTGCAAGCGTGCAAGCAGGAGAAAGAGGAGCTAAACCACCAACTCCAACAAGTTACACCACCAATGCAGATGAGTCTACCACCATCTGCCATTCACCCAAAGACAGAAGTCTACAACCGCCTGTTAGAACACACTGAACCTGTCCGGACAGTCATGCAATACTACCAGGCCTACTGGCCGCTTGATCTCCTTACCAGCGGCTTACCCTTACCCAAAAGAGGCATCACCTTAAACCTGCAACAATTTCGAGAATTATGGGAGCAGGCGAGTTCGCGGGCCAGGGATACGTTGGCCTTCATGTGGACACTGGGCGACATTAAACTCTCCCTAGGCATCATAGAAGTGGTAACAGGATCGCCACCTTTCTATATAAGGAGATATATTCTCAGGAGTATGGCATGGTTAGCACAACATCAAGCAACACAAGACAAGGGAAGCAATGTCAGTCAGATCCTGCCTATCCTACGCCCTTACAACCACAATCAGAAAATGGAGATCACAAAACTCCAGTACATGCATGAAACAACATTCAACCAGGCCATAGACATTCTCCAAAAGGAGGATACCACGATCTGTTTCGAGGCAGTAAGGCGCCATCAGTGGCTCCTGGAGCACCACCCAGCAAAGCAAACCAATGTGACTCTTCCTCAACTGAAGGAGTATGTAACACAAACATTAGAGGAACAGCATGTAACCACAACAAAAGGGAAATTCGGCACCATTAACCATGGTACAATCCTCCGCATGCGAGCAGCCGAACCTCCAAGCTTCACACCCTGCGAGATCTAAGAAGCATGGGGACATGCTTCTCCTGAGGGGAGGGAGTAAAATGTGTACCCAAAATAGAGGAACAAGAATTCGAGGACCTGGAGGAATGAGAGAGAGAACAGACTCGAACGGGAACGGTGAACAGTCCCGGCAACAGAACCAAGCAAGCTCGGGAGGCAGAGCGGCACCGGGCCGCAGACAGAGCCGAGAGAGATCACCATGAGGACCAGGACAGGTGGAAGACGGGAGTGAAGCCAGCTCCTCGAGGCCGGGTAACGAGTGGGAGAGAAGACCGGTTGAGGAACCCCTGGGCCGGATACATAAAGGGGGAAGGGAGCCGGCGATCGAGATGACGTGGGCGGCTCCGGGTAGCTGAATGGACACGCACACCGAATTAGGGTTAGGGTACTAAGAGAACACTTAGTGGCCTACACATAGGATTAGTGAACACTTGGCCACTTTAGGGACGTAATTAGTGAGCCTAGATGATACCCTTTGGTAATTAGGTGAAAGGACATAAAGGGGCGGCCAATTTTGGATGTATTTGATTAACTTTTCCGTTGCACAGTGAATGAACAAACTTTGGATGAACGGGGGGGGGGGGTTATAGATGATAACCGAAATTGCACGGCGCATCTAGGAAATAGAAGGGATTGCAAACAATCTAATTCTCACAAACATCTATATTTAGCACGTGTTAGTTCTGTAAATAGATTCGGAAGACCTATATTTAGACTGCAGCCTTAATTCAGACTAAAATTAGCCTCATTAGACATTTGGCATTAGGGGCCACACCTAACCGCTAATTCAACCAATTATAAGATTTCAAAACCTATATAAAGGGGGCACTACGGACCCCTATACCACCTCATCATTCATTTCAACAATCCAACGTGAGCGTCAAGAGGAGCATTATCGGGAGCGTTTTGACGAAGACCTAGAGCACCACAAGACCCCTTTTGCAAGAACGATTGCCGCGAAGAATTTCCGAACGATGGAAATTGAAGAAAACTATCGTTAAGAAGAAAATGATCGCGGCCAAGAAATTCACAAGAACGAATGAACTAAGGTTCTTATGAACCTTAGAGAATTCTAAAATTCTAGATAGCTCTCAAGACGGAAATAACTAAAGGCCGAAAGAACTTGAAGATCAAGTATATCTCTTAGAAATACGAAGGGGAAATGAGAACATCAAAGGGTTAATCCTTAGAGGATTAAGTTCTCCCTAGCCCCTTTGTAAATCCTCTAAAGAGACTTGAACATTCATCGAGTCTTGAAGGCTCGCGGGACTGAGGGCCTGCGAGACCTTGGGAACGAGAACTTGAAGACTTTTTTTTCAAGAGCACCTAGTCCTAAACGAGAAGACAGAAGACGAGAGGCCGTAAAAGAACCGTACGGCTGAGGGCCCGTGTGACTATGGGACCGTGGTACCAGTGGCCGAGAAGACTCGAGAACTTGAAGGACTTTCCGAGATGTTTTCAAATCAGAGGCTACAATAAAGACTTGAAGACACAAAAGGCCTTGTTTCAAGAATGGGAGACTGAGGGCCCGTAGGACCAGAGGACCGAGAGCTCAAGACCAAGGCCCCGCAAGATCGAAAGCATTTTTTAGGCCAAGGCCTAAAAGAGTTTTCTAACTAAGGTCTAAGGCACTTTTGGATTAAGGAGTTGTCAAGATATCAAAAAGCTAACATACTAAGAGATTGACAAAATCCAAAAGCCATATGAAGGCTAAGGAGATTGCGTAACGAGTCCGAGACCGAAGAACTCAAGAGATTAGGGAAACTAGAGAAAGGAATTTAGGAATGTTCAAGGAGGAATTGAACTCTCATGATTAGAATACCAAGGAAAATCAGACAAAAGGGAGCTTTAGAAGAATGAAGACATTAAGAGAATTTCAAAGCCATCATTCAAGAATAGAAGACTTTGAAGACCATCAAGTAGCCAACTTTCACCTTAAAGGCATTGCAATGGATTGCTAATGAAAACACTCAAAGTAATGTGATTGTGAACTTTGATTGAGGATTTAGAATTGGAAATGAAATTGAGGAATGTTTTGATACCATTACATTGATTGCAAAAGCACTCTTTATGTTCACAACACTTAACCTTAAATATTAGATTTCGGGGAACATAAACTTGCAATCTTAGGTCAATGACTTCATGAGGATTCAAAGAGCAGATTCATCCAAGAGGAAAACACCTTCAAAAGTTAATTTAGATAAGTGTGGTGTCCATGTAAACCGGTCAGCAGCGGGTTACACCGTCTAAGTTTGCTGAGGGTTGAAGGTGACCTCGACAGGTCCCCTGTGAACCCCCAGAGTGGTCCACCACTCCGTGGAGTTACTTTCAGTTAGGATTTTAACATTAGAAGTTAGAATTGATAATAAATTGACAAAAAATATAGTTCATTTGGCAATTGGCCCAAAAGGGGAAGATGAATTACCGAGGACCTTGGGCCTTCACCCGTGAAGGAAGAAATATCTAGTTTAGGTAGAGTTAATCAAAATGGAAATTAACTAGTGGTAAAAACTAGCTAAGTTGGAAAAAATAGCTAACTAAACAAGAACTAGTTAGCAGGAAGAAATGTAGCTGGTAAAAACAACTAGCTAAGAGGATTAAATTAGTAGAGGCTAGCTAAGCAAGGATT
This sequence comes from Polytrichum formosum, assembly GCA_964035585.1. Lineage (NCBI taxonomy): Eukaryota > Viridiplantae > Streptophyta > Polytrichopsida > Polytrichales > Polytrichaceae > Polytrichum > Polytrichum formosum. The sequence continues at coordinate 32,627,503 of OZ037938.1, forward strand.
AGTTTATTAGTTAGTGTGGGTCACGCAAAACAAGTGAAGATGTTCGGCGTGAGAAAACAAATTAGCGTGAAGACTTTGAAGAAAAAAATAGCAAGGGGATCACTTGTCCCCTTGCCCCGTGCCAACTTGATGGTTAAAATTAGAACAAATTAGAAGGATTCCCGTCGGAGCCACCTCAACGAAGGGTTGGCAATTTCAACTGGAAAAATCCCCGAGCCAAAATTCAAGTAGAGTTTTTTTTCATTCTAGGGCTATTTAAAACATATGATTTGAGTGAATCATAAATTAGTTATGAATTTTCAAAGGTGAGTTACATAGTTTGAGCATTTCTAGTTGACTACTGCATTATAGGGAGACTGTTGGATTCATCTCGGCTCACCTTACCAATCTCATATTTTTTTTCTAATAGATCATTCTAATAGTTTTTCAGGGTTGTTTAGAATATGTGATTTGAATGAATTATGAATTAGATATGAATTTTCAAAGGTGTAGTACATAGTTTGAGCAATTCTAGTTAATTGCTGCATTACAGGGAGACTACTGGATCTATCTTGGCTTACTCTGCAAATCTCATTTTCTCTTCTTATAGTTATTTTTGATAGTTTTCTAAAGATGTTTAGAACTCTTGATTTGAATGAGTAATGAATTAAATATAGATTTTTGAAGTTGAAGGATAGATTGAGTAACACCATGTTTCCAAACCTTATAACTTTTGCAAATCTTATCCGATTAAAGTGAATTTTAGGTCTCTAGAAAACCAATGATGTAAACTAAATGAACTAATTATGATGAAGCTAAGATTACAATGCACTAAAATGAAATTTTAACCGCAACCAAGTTAGCTTCAAAGACGGAGACAAGGTCAATGTCCGGAAAGTGGAGCAAGGCAAGGAGGTGGCAGCTCGGCCAACATCGAGTCCAATCGAATGAGGAGCATTAAGGTAAGCCAGTAACTCTAACCTTCCATTTAGGATTGGAGGGAGCGCAATTAAGGTACGCATTTCTACACTTACTCACCTATCTCGTAAGATCAAGTGGTTTGACCATTTAACCCCCAAGGGGGTATCCAACTCCATTGTTTTTTAGGCCCCTTGGTATGTTTGTGATAGTAACTTTGATTATTAGAAAGTTTCGTATGTAATGAAGTCGGGTTAATCACCGACACGACCATTCTAAATGTTGTTGATGGAAATGTGGGGTTAATGGCCTACGAATCCATTATCATATTGTTGGCCCCAAGGGTTGGAGGTGATGGCTCCAACCCTTGAAGATTGTACAACAGGTTGAACACACAGATTGTCTTATTTCCCAGTCCCATCAAGTTAAAATTTTGTGGTCAAACCATGTTAAATTAACTAATAATCAATATAATTTATAAAACCCCCGTGGACAAAAAAACCAACTGGGAACTTAAGTCGGAGGATTGATACTACCTCCCTCCGGTGGCAAAGATCGGAGGATGTAAGTGTCAATCAATTTTCAAGAGACATGCACAGGGCCTTGAAGGGTTTGGGTTAAGGTGTGTACCAAATAGATAGGCGGTGATGTCATAATATATGAACTTAGTAAGATAGGTTTTGTTTAATGAACCATAAACAAAAAGGAAGGTTGAGAGTATGGGACTTAATTAAGGTCCCCCCGTTTAGAAATTTTAATCTATAAGAGGTAAGAAATTTGGTGTGGTCCAAAGTAAAAGATAAGATTATTTCATTCATTAGGGTTAGGTTGCATTGACTTCAAGGCTGGTGCATCTGCGCTTAGAGTAGGATAGATTAGGCATTAGGTTAGGAAAATTAATAATTACCTTAGGTACTTATAATCTAGGCACAATCTACCGGAAGAATACGACGCGATTACCAAATCCTCCACAAAACCAAACACTCATTAAAAAATCATAACATCCGGGTTCGGCTTGGACACCTGCTAAGGCAAGCCACCTTCACCGAAGGGCTTGTGCGGTACTTTTAGGCTCCCTCGGAGGGGGATGCCCAAAAGCACCACATCCCCCATGAAAACTTGATTCATTAGCACTGCATAGTGATGCTCACTATCCCAAGAAAATTTAGCAAAATGGAAAAATTCAAATGGAGAAGATTTTATTGAAGTAACAATACATCACACATGCTCCCATTTATACCAAGTTAACTTAGGAGGGAAAGATGAAGAAGACATGCTAATTTACAGATCTCATAATTGAGGGACGGAGCCACACCACCTTATTTGAATTGCCAATGAAGAATCAAGAGCTACAATCGCAATGGCAATGACCACCTACTCCCCCACAAGCCTATTGTTGGATAAATAAATCAAAGGAAGCATGCATACAATACAACCTCTTTCACGGATCACCAGTGACCTTGTATGGTTTTTTGGCATTGAAATAAAATTGTTGCAATTATCAATATATATATATATATATATATACACACACACACACACACAATGCATGTCATGATCACAAAGGCTTGACATCTATGTCAACTCATCCATCGTGGATGAAGGGGCTTTGGTAAAAACAAGTCCCCCATTCATTCCAACTAGGATCCACCATACTAATTCAAGATTTCTAATGCTCTTTCCGGAGTCGAATGACATGAAAGTAGTTGTTTTCATATTATAGAATAGTTTGTTGCATTTGAACCTTATGGCGGGACACCGATGTGTCATAATACACCGGTTAAACCCTAAAGCCCGTATCAACGTCAAAAATGATCAGTTGAAGGCGATCAAAGCAACGTTGAGATTATCTCAACGTCATGTACACGCTTTGATTTCGAAGTTGGTTTTTATTTTCGATCACTTTCAACCACAAAACCAATCGTTGAGGAGGCTCCAATTTCTTTAAGACACCGGTGTTCTGCCATAAGATTCATTTCCACCTTGCTAATAGATGAGTTTACATAGACACCATGAATCCCTAGCCGATCACAAAGTTGTCAAGAACAATATTGTGGAAGCAAACAATGATCTACTCTATAGCATACATGGAGTGACGACCCCAACGACAAGGAAATGACATGTCGTAATGTGGTGACTTTTCTAATGACGCTTCTTATGAATAAGTTTACAAATACTATCATCCTAACTTACTTTTTGATTCATCCTCCTTTTGTATATTCTGCATCCTAACATATATGTAACGTAACATTGTCGTAAATGATTGAAATTTGGATGAAAAATAACCTCATAAGTAACAATAATTCAAACCTTGGACAACTACCTAAATAACTATAGTTAACTATATTTGTTTCAATACAATATATGGAACAACTATAGTTAACTAGAAAATTTGCAAACCGATTTGAAGAAAAACTATAGTTAACTAGAAAAATTTCAGACAACTATAACTTGAGAGTCCCAAAATCCGTAAGGAGCCAACCGGCGAGTTTTTTCATTTATCTCAAAAAATGAAATGAAATATATTACAATAACTTTTTAAAGAGACCTTATGTTAGAATCAATGCTTGTCATCCATGATGGCCCATCCCAAGAAGGAATAGAACCCACCGTTCCTTGTAGCAGTTGAACCCATTATACTTTAAGTTACTTATACATAATGAGGTCGTGCTCATTGGGTGTTGATTGAGTCCGAGTCACAAACGGAATTAGGTCCCAAATTTAAAATTATGATTAAAATAAAAAGGAAAAGATATAGATGCTTTGATCTATCATGGTACTACACTACAGGTTGTGCTCAACTTTAGTTAACTAGATATAACTATAGTTAACTAGATTTTTTTTTGGTAGACTGAAATTAAAAGAACTATAGTTAACTACATTTTTTGACAGGTCAAATCACGAACAACTATAGTTACGAAAGGCAACTAGTTAACTAATAGTTGAATTAGTTGGTTAGTTGTCCAAGGCAGTGCCCGGAAAGTTTTTGGGCATCGTCGGTCAAGATCCGAGTGATTCTAAATCCAACCAATTACATGTTGACATCTTCCAGTTTTGCTCTATTCATTTGAGGCATATTCTATAGATTCCTCTAAAATGATCAGTAAATTTCTTGAGGTCTTGAACTTCAACCGGTTGTTTCTCGAACTCAACCAGTTCATCTGCAACTAACCGCCAGTTCTTCCCGGACATAGGTCCAAGGTCTGCAATAATTGCAACATTATAAACCTATAATGCCAAATATGTTTACAAGGAATGACGAATAAGTATCTTCTTCTTCTTCTTCTTTATCAATTTTGTTGCAGTTTTGTCCACCCTACAAAATTAGAACAGGGAGAGATCGCCAACGCGGCGGAGCATTTTTAATGTGAGGCCTGCATCCCAATTAAAGCATTCCCAAGTTTTCTTCTTCTTTGTGTGGCCAGGCAGTGTTCAAGTTTGAAGTGTGCACATGCATTTCAATGTGAAGGGCTTCAAAATAATCACACTTCACTCAAACTTTCAAACTTTCTTGCAACACTTCACCAAAAAAACAAACTTGATATTGGCCGTTTTGTATTGAATATGAAAATAAATTGATGTCTCACTATATTGAAGAAGTACGTGCAAAAAAATGATGCACTAAAATTATTTAGATTCCCTACACAATGCACTTAACCGTCATCCAACTCCAAAGGCAAAGTCCTCTAGTTTTTGGTGGATGTCCAAGTGTCAAAAGTTCTAGCCCAATCTATATTTTCCATCAGAAGACCGCATAATGACACTCGCATCAATGCATCCAATATTTCAAGTTTCAATCGACTTTTGTGATCACTCTTCACCCAATTCCATTTCAAAAATCTACGTTCACATATAGCTGTGCTTGCCAAGCCGAAGTTGCAGCCAATGCCGAGTCAAAGTTGCAGAGTCGAAATTGCAGGAGTTATTGAGATTTGGAAGTGTTTGCTAGAGTGTCAAGATTGGAGTCTAGCTATGTTTCTATTTGAAAATTGCAGCCACTGTATTTTGTGACATGCAATTTTTGGAGAGGCCTTCACTGTGAAAGGTGGACACTTTGCAGAGCACATTTTTGTGAAGTGCCCACCAAAAAAAAAACTTTTTTGACGGCCAAAATGGCATTTGACAGGTGTTGAAGACTTCAATATTGAACAGCCAGGCCAGGTGTTCTTGGACTTGCCAACCGATTCACAGCCACAATGTGGGGAAGCAAGAAGAAGCAAGAAGGAATGCAATCTGAGAAGTCCTTTGAAGTTCATGTGTTGTAATGCTGCCTCCAATTATTATTCTGATTCATTTCCGCATCTGAATATCCCTGCCCAATTAGCAAGGGAGTTTGCGGAATCTGAATCTGGATCATTCACCGGATGCCCAGCCACTTTCCCAGGGAAGCATCAATCATACAGCTCATGGCTTCATTGTTTATATTTCTTTTGGCTCTTAAGGTTAAGACAAGAGGCCAACAACTTGCTCCGGGGCGGTGGACGTTAAACCTCCCCCTACGGACTTTTAGAGGGTCGGGTCTAAGTTGGGATAAGGTCCCTCGGACAGCCCCTGGAAAAAAAATTCAGTTATTTATTGAACCCGATCGAAAAAACGTTGCCCGTCCTGCCCGAATTCGATGACAAAAGACTTGAAATCCATGAAGACCAAGTTAGTTTAGAAATTTGAAACCAAAACCCAACACATTGCATTCATCGAGCAATCTCCACATAGCGTTCAACAAAACTAGTGAAGTTCTTAGGATTCTCATAATCAAACCAATTGTCATATCAAGTCGAAACACAAAACCAAATCAAATGTATTCATATACTATGGTCCTCTATTGCTTCTAAGAGGAAACAATCCTCTACTTGTGACAAGAACTTCCTTGTTCTCATACGAGGTGCCAGTGTGGACGCGGCTGCTTCTACAATAGCAACAATCTCTACGTGTACAAGAAGTGCCATTGCTTTTGGAGGGGAGTCCAGTAATGCCATGAACTTTGCAACACTACAAACACCAATTACCATACGAGTGAGAAATGTCAAAGAAATGCCAAAGCAAAATACAAACATTAAAAGAAAATCCAAGGAGAAACTCACACATGTTTTTTTTATTAAATTTTTTAAGCCCTGGTGTTTGGGCGAGGTGGTAAGTCGAGTTTCCGTTTGGTTGAAACAAACAACTTTGTGCCCTCCAAGGCACAATCCTCGGTGTTAAGGCCTTCTACCCTTGGATAAGACTTCATGGCCTCTACCATTGGCCTTGGATCTCCCACACTTGGCAATAGCCTAAAGCTTCAACAATGTTGAATCATGACCTTTACTAGTGGACTACCTTTCACTCATGACCTATAATTCGCAATCTACATGAAGGCTTGGATCAAATCATCCAATATGCCTTCATAAAGACAAGTCATTTGTGTCCTAGATTTTTGAAGCCACTTGTTGTGGACCAATTATGCAAGGCTGCATGTTGGCATTTATGTACGTCTATGGTCATGTATTGCGTAAAAAAGAGGGGGAAGAAAAGAAAGAAAAGAAAAGAAAAGAAAAAGGACGACTACAATAGGCTCCAAATTAATAGTGGTGACACTTGGAATTTGAACAATGGGCATACCAAACTTGATTGTTAAAAATGATAATAGAAGCTTGCATTTGGGAATTAAGAATGCCTATAACTTTAAATGAACAAGGACCATGGTCCTATCTAGAGGTTGAATCTTATCCTAAGTAAATCTTTAGAGGCAAAGTGAATGGCACAAATGATCCATAAGCTTGTACATAGGTCTAAGGACATAATGCATATTTAGAGAAGGCCTCACATGAAGTGTGCATTCATGTCTAAAATGGTGTCGTAGGGTGATGGCTCCCCCACCCTAAACCATCAAACGGTTGGGGTAGGGTTGATGGCTCCCCTTGCCAGACCAAAGTGGCCCTCACAACATGTGGGAAACCAAAAAAAAAAATAATAATAATAAATAAAACCACCAAACCAAAAACAAAAAGTGTCTCGGCCCAATCTCCTTGGACATTGGTCAAGACCGACCCAATGTCTAGGGAAGCCCTCAACAACTTTGATCAAACTTGGGAAGAGAGAGAGGTATCCTTTTGTTGGCACCCGCAATCTCAATAAGGTATGTGGTTGTTATTTGGTTCTTTTTCATGTTCTCCAACTTCTACCAATTATATATACACAACCAAACTCATGTTGCATTAGCAAATCTACAATGAAACATATGTAGAAACCGATTGAAAATCAGACCTCCCTGGAGTTAGTTATGATTATCAAAAGTGCATTTTTGTTGATTTCTTAATTGGATACATAGGTCCTTCCTATTGTGTTCACTATTGAGTGTAGAGTAGTCATTAATTTTTGAAGACGTAGTCCAATCTCTTTTAAAACATGTGTCTTTATAATGTTTGCTCTTTGATCCTCACTGAACTACATACCAATCAAATATAGGGATCCAATTAAGAGAACAAACCACTTAAGACCCATCTACCTTATCACATGGAATTTGGAACCAGATATCAACAAGTTTAGTGGAAAATTGAGGGGTTTGTTTCCTTGGTTAGATATGCAGGTGTTATTTGGTTATTTTTCTTAATCAAACACCTGTAAATTTTTCTTGGTGTGTGGTTAGCTGAGGATCAAAAAACAAACACCATAAAGACACATTGTTTAAAAGAGAGTGGACTATGTCTTCAAATCTTATTAACTGCTCCACATTCAATACTTAACACAATTGGGAGGACCTAACATTCGATTCAAGTTCATCAACAAATGTGCACTTCAAAATCCATATTATCATAACTAAATCAAGGGAGATCCAATTTGTGTTGACGCTTCGTTGTAAATCTCTCGATGCAACCCACATTTATGTTGTGTAGATATAATCACTAGAAGTTGGAGAACATGACAAACAAACCGAATAACAACCCACATATCTCATGTGCCTCTTATACATGTGTTGACTCCTTGTAACGTGGCGGTGTGGCAAGTCTAATGGAGGGATCTCGCCTCCCTTCCAAGTGGGCTTGTCCCCCTTTTGTTAAAAACTCATTCTAGCGTCCCACTACCCTTTGACCTTCCCTCTAAAGAAACCTATAACTATAATTATATATCTTATCATTATCAACAACAACAACAAAAACACAAAGTCAAGTGATATGTCCTATTCAAGGAGGTAACTACTCGTTGTGGACGGAGACGTACTTAAAATAATGGTTGTGTTTGGATAAAGTTTAGTCATTTTTATATCCAACGTATCCGATCACGTCACCGAGTGTGTCACTTATTCTCGTCCCCCGAAAGAAGTAGCTAAAGAACCACTACGTAGACTTAACGGCAGGTCGTACTTATTGGAGGCACAAGCCGTACCCGCCGTTCGTGGTGTCCAAGGAGACCGAGCAACTTCGGAGGAGAACGGTCAATCGTGGGTCAATAGCGACAACCCCCGATCCATTGGCATCCGATATAACAACTAGGTGTAGTCCTATTTCTAAGTTTATGGAGAACCTTCCGTAGGGGCCTATTGAGGTACATGTAAGGTAGAAATACCATAACCCGTGAAAATAAGGTGATTCGCATTGAAGATATGGTCTTACAATCATGAGATAATTTTCCAAGATAGACGAGAAGGATTCATGAAGAGTGCAAGTTGTTTCATATTTTTTTGCCCTATACAAAAAATCCTACAATTTTTCAAAGTGGAGAGTTGTCAAACCCCCTACTCGTTCACTAGATTCTCCCTACACCGAACACGGTAATCCGCATTTCCACACAGAATATCACCTAAACCGGTTAACTCATGAGTACTTAAAACTTGACTCCCATTGGCTACACTAAGTGTACACGCATTGCAGTTGCCGCCGAGCCATGAGCGGTTTCAGGAATGGCACTTCACTATTATGACGGCGGTCTAGTGCATGGGTAGAGGGTGGTTAACCGGTTATGGTATTTCTACCTTAATTACTTCCATCTTCCCAGGATAAAAGGGGAATTATGCCTAGGTAATGCTTGGCCTTGTTAGGTTTTGTGTAGTGTTATGGTTGTGTGCAAACTAGTTATTGTGCATATAATGTTTTGCCCAACAATTTCAGAGATCAAATATAGAATTGCAATGGAAAATTTGACCTCCCTTGGCATTGTACATGCAAACGGATTTCTCAACAGATTGTAGGAGTTTACTTAATGGTGTGCAAACATGCTTCAATTTGCTCTCGGGGAGTTCACTAGACATGTATATATGTATACACGTGCGTGACAAGGGTATTTATTCAAGGGGTATTTAATTATCCATCCTTAAATTTTTGTACCGTATTATTATATAATTTGCTAATTTATTGTTTTTTAAATGACCCTATAATTACTTTTAAATTTGATGAAGCTCTAATTTTAAGCTAGGTATGTTCATTATAATTATTTGATTTTGCTCCAAAGGGTTTAAGAGCATTCAAAGTACTAAGTCACCAAAATCCAAGGCACAACAAGGTTTTACATTAAGAGTGTTCATAAACAATTTCAAACAACAAAATCAGCCCATATTCCTCAATCAAGTTACACGCACAATTAAACACAACGGTACTGAGTGTCAAAAAAAACAATTAAAACACCAACAACAAAGCAAGCAAAAATAGGGTCCATGCAATAATGTAGAAGGGTATAGAGTTAATACTACAACATCCTGCTTGAAGTAGACAGACACAAGACCAACCAAAACCTAATCCTCCAGCAACGTTCTCCCCCAATTTTTCCTAAACCCTAATCCATCATCCGCCCTCATCAATCTTTCATCCCATTTTTTCAACTGAATCGACGTAGTTTTCCATCCAAAATCTTCCCGCCTCTGAACACAAAGGACACCCTATTTCAAAAAAAACCTAGGATCCTTAAATCCTACGGTATATTTTTACAAATATTTTAAAAATGTGCATTATTTGTATCAAGCCTATATTATTTATAATACAAATTTTATCATACATACTCACCTATATTACTTCTAAGAAAATTCTAAGTTTTCCCTTTTGTGAATATAAATTACCCTATATTTTCCCGCACGTTGTTTTCTAATATTATCGCAGTGAACTCCCCGAGAATTTGCTTGTATCTCATGCCCCAAAAACTACAAACGTAAGAATTCTTTTTGGAGGTCATAGGTTGTTCGACTTACTAATTTTTATTAGTTGGACTATACGCGAATAAGTAGACGTTCTATGAGCAAGTGAGCTTTGAAAACCGTGTTGAGGACATCATTTTGCAAGTTCCACATAGTCTTGCATGTACATTGCGAGGGAGTTCAATATTTCCATCGCAATTCTAGATGTGAGACCCCAAAATGCAATGCATGACAATGTTTGCAAAATACATCAATAGAAAGGAAGAAAGACAATACCAACTCCATAATTTATAAGATTACATACACAACATTATTCAAATCCATAACAATGTTATGTGGGATTGAGAATATTATATAAAATATTCTTTACATTGAGCCTGATTGTAGAATATTCCGCATAATACTATCAGTCCCACATAACATTGTTATGGATCTAAATAATGTTATGTAGGAGAGTCAAAATAATTTGCAATAAAATATACTCATCACATAAAAAGTCTAAAAACGACCATGGTCATTGCAACATGACCCAAACGACAACTATTTGGTTGAAGCATCATATCTAGTCACTATATTGACTGCAATGGGAGTAGCCATTTTGTATAAAAAAAAGCCAAGTCAAAATTATTGTCGTCATGGACCAACATTCCTAGTAGTGAACGGGAGGCCACACACGTTCAAACATGTTGGTTCTAAAACGGAGTTTGGTAAGCCAAGGTAAAAGAATTTCGGCCTTGACATGTGCCTAGCTTTGAGAAGTTGGGTTTCAAGGTTGGTCCCTCTCTCTCTTTTTTTGGTTTAAAACTGTTTGTTTTCAACTTTGATCAGAAACGCAAGTCTTAAGCCTTGCAAAAACGTTGTCTTGGATCGGAATTGAAAACGGACGGTTTAAACCAAAAGAAAAAGAAAAAGGGACCAACCTTGAGACCCACTCCTCGAAGTTAGGCACATGTCAAGGCCAAAATTCTCTTACCTTGACTTACTAAACACCATTTTGGAACACAATGTCTTCAAACCATGTGTGGCCTCCCCTCGAGGAGACGAAGAAAGTTGTACAGTACTACAGTCTGTATAAGCTAAAAATAAAGTGCAAATCAACTCCACACATGCACACCCACCAAGAGCACTTCCTTCATTAGCGACAAACTAAGTTATGCACGGTATACTATGTTGAGCTAGTTTGCACTCATCATGCATGGACACCATGAGACAATTGTGAGGGAATACTAAGTTCCATTCACATGATATTGGTGACGACCAACAAAATCCCCCCCATTCAACTCAAGCATGGACATCATGTAACTTAGCCACCATGCAAATGCCCAATTCCCAAGAGAGCAACTCCCATTCATACTCACCATACAATGATCATGTCCATACTTGGCTTTCTAGGAATTTTTGGAGCGAATCCGCACGCTCATCCCACCTACATCAATGTCCAATTTCTTTTTCAAATTCTTTAGTGATGGTCAACGATGAGAGAGAGAGAGAGAGGCAATCCCTTAAATCCCTTACTTACCACTCTCACAAATTGAGGGTCAAGGGACTTTAAGGTAGAAATACCATAACCCGTTAATGACCACTACACAAAATATGATATTTAGTTTTTGATTATATTTAGTGTTGTTACCGCCCTACCATGCTCAACACTAATTTTCAATTCTTTGACAATTAGTGTTAGACATAAATGTGCCGCTACCTTCCCTACTGCCACCTCCCTTATTATATCATTTTTTTTCATATCCTTGCTAACACTAAATTCAAACATGTAACTTCCACATATTACCATAGTTGATATTTAGTGTTTGAGTTTACATTTAATGTTACTTACTTTCATAGGGTTATTGATATTTAGTGTATGTGTTCGTATTTAGTGTATCAAACACTAAATATCATATTTTGTGTAGTGGTGCACTAGACTAGGGGCAGATTGGTTCTTGTGCGGTCCCAAAATGGCTAATTGGAGAAGTGGTGGCCCGAAAAGGACGCATTGCTAGATGGGATGCAATGATTGGCCGGACAGGTGTTGTTTCACACCACTTGCGATCACTTTTGGGTGCCTTTAAGTTAACCATTTTGCGTGTCTTTGTATGCGGAGCAAAATATTTTGATGTTTAGATTAGGGAGACTCTATTGTACAAGTAGGGGGTTTGACTTACTTGCCTCTTTGAAAAAATGTAACTAATTATTTACAAGGAACAAAATTACGAAACAACTTGCATTCCTCATCATTTCCTCTTCTCCATCTCTGAAAAATATTGCACAAAATTTCAAGCCACTCGTTCTAGCCGAATCACCTTATTTTCACGGGTTATGGTATTTCTACCTTAGAGGGTCATATGAGGTTTCTCTCCTAGTAATCGGTGTAGAATTGAGATCTATGATGTGTATGGGGTTTATGTGGGAGATGAGCATGGGGCACCGACCCAAAAACACATTGAAAGCCAACGGTTATTGAAAGAATCCTATTTTCATTGACCACAAGAGTTGCTCAAAGGTGAGTAACTGTTGTGGACATTTTGAACAATTCAAGATGTGTACATTGGCATGTGTAATTCGGTTGCCTTTGCAAATAGGTTACCTTGTTAACCTTCTAGAATTTTATAAATTTGTTTATTCACATGTATTGCAACCACAATAGAATAAAAAAGATGTATTTTGTTATTATGATGGTAAATATTCAAGAAGCGTCAAGTTTCAATAAACTAGCATGGGGCAACCTAATTGCACATATTGGTGTGGGAGTATGATAACATAAGCATTACATTCCAGTACTTCAACAAATCCAGATGAGAAACATGAAAATTGAACTTACTATACTTAGGGTCCATCTGAGTATCTTATGATCTCTTGAAGTGGTACTCATAGATGAACAAAGGTATGTAGATATTATTTGGTTTGTTTTTCATGTTCTACAACTTCTACGGATTAGATTACATAAAGAAACTTGTTTTGCATTGGCAAATCTACAATGAAGCATAAGCAAAAAAAACCAAATTGAAAATCAGACCTGTCATGATTTAGTTTTGATTATCGGAAGTGTATGTTGTTGATTTCTTAATCGAATGCTTAGGTCCTCCCAATTGTGTTCACTATTGAATGAGGAATTGTTTATAAAAGTTGAAGACATAGGCCATTCCCTTCTAAACATATGATTCCATGGTGTTTGTATGTTGATCCTCACTAAACCACACACCAATCAAATAGCGGAGCCCGATTAAGAAACGTTTCCGAATAGCACCCGCATACATTGTACTCGGGGAAGTCACTTAGTGTATTCTTTGGGGACACATGAGCGTACAACACATATTTTTTGGGGGGCTATGTAGCTCATTTACTACATTTTAGTGGACCCTAGATTTTTTAATAATTCTACTTTCTTCAATTTCTTACCACCCTATGTGTAATTATAAATTAAAATTTCCATAATATTTTAGACCCTTCATTATTTATATTTATTTGAATTTTCTTTCGTGGACAATAGCATTGTACTATAGCATTAGAAATGGAATTCATCACGCAACAAAAATTAAGATGTGTATACAAGAAGCATGTTATTTACATAATTGGTTACATGTCTAAGCCCATTGATAATGGTGTACTTAATTGTTTCATCCAAACATTGAAAGAAGTTCACAAATTTCAAAACAAACCAGCATCACTAAAGTGTCCATAATGTGTTCACTAACACAGTAACACTAACATTGCACATGTTATCATGCAAAGTGTGAAGACAATTTGAAATGCCTACTTATGAGTCCTACGTGAAAATTGAGAAACGATCATCACAAAAGATGCCACAACCTCTCGCCTAGAACAAATCCATCAATCCACCATAGATTCACCAAATATGGCCCCACGGAGCTCTTTAAACCGTAGGGGTCAATGCACGATGATAGAATTCTTGTCTTGCATGGGAGGAACAACCAGAGAATTATACAAACGTCAATGAAATGTTCCTCAAAAGTACACTTAATAACCCTCATCCAACGAGTTCATCCATTTTTTAGATGGATTTGTGATCATTTTTCGTCTAGTTCTTAATTTTTTCTTACCCTAAACTCAACCTAAAAATAATAAAAATTCCCTACCAATTACTATAATGCTATTTTAGAAATACTATAAACATAATTTTGGGTATTACAAGTGACCCTATATTATATATAATGTGCTACCTCACATTTCTTTAAGGCTATGGTATATATTAAAAATATATAATTTTTATCAACCATGAATAAATGTCACCCTATATTTGTTCTCTCATAGTTATCTAAATTTTCGACAGTGACTTCCCTGGGACATTGTAACAAATTTCTTTCAAGTATGTGCCTTTCAACCTTAGATACGTACGTACAAGTTAGAAACCATTGAAGGTCATATTTTGCTTTAGGTGTTAGAAACTCCAAATGGTAAACCACACTAACTAAACAAAATAGTGTAGTTGCTTAGTAATGTTAGGCCTCCCCCTCCCCCCCAAAAAATTAAAAACAATTGTCCTAAGCCCTGGATTGGCATTTGCAAGGCTGAATATGGCTAGCCCATCCTAGTCGGATAAGTTAGAAAGTCCTATTTTTAATAGCTTGACACCACTTTTTGTGTATGGTAAGTTAAGCATTATGAAAACTTGGGTGACTTTTGTGAATCCCCAAACTCATGCTTTCATTTGCTTTACTTTACAGTAACTCAAATCTCCCAAAAACTACAAGTTTGAGCTCTCAACTTGAGCTCTAGTGTCATAACATTATTTCAGCCATGTGGGTCATTTCCATGACTCTGGAATAAGTCAATTATATTTTGTGGGCCCCTTGGACAAAGTAAGATTACTCATTTACTATTCATACATTGCTAATACTTGGAAATTTGGGTGGAGTTATACTCGCGGCACGAATCCCAAGAATCACTATCCAATTTAGTGTCATTCATTGAAAAATATTCATAGCAACACTATCACTAAAAATACCAACACTATTCACGATATTCTTACTATTGATACCAACACTATTCATTATTCGCACCGGCGTCAATGTCTTCCCATGAAGGTAAGATGATGGAAAACCATGTCAAATGCTAAATGTAGAATGAAACACAACCATGGAGTTGAATAATGTTATGGTAAATCAAAGGAGCCTTATTAAGTATTTTAGAACATTGATCTTTGGAGCTTGACGAGTCTCAGGGCCGCTTTACACCTAGAGGTCGGGCCAATTCCCCTTGAGGCCAATTGCATGAAATTTCAGCCCCTTTTGGGTTGGAGGCCAGCCTCAACTAAACATTACAATAAGATTATAACGGGGGCCAATTTTCCCATATGTAAAGGCCTTAGGGCTAAGAATCCAAGCCGATTCAATAAATCTAGCAAATTTCAGCCATAAGAGAGGAGAGGATGAAGTCACGATGAACCATAAGAGCCGTTCAGATTTCCACATAATCCAACGGATTTGGTTCGCTGAAAAAATCATATTTCATTAAAAAAGTTTTTTTTAATTGAAAACTCACATTGGCCCCGAGGCCAAGAACTAGCCCTCCACTTTGGGTGCACCCAATTCAACGAGCTCGGGCCATGTTAGACCATGCATTTTTTGATTAAAAAATTCATACCACCCAATCGACCCGACCTCTAGGTGTAAAGGGGTTGGGGCCGATTTCAGCCTTTTGACCAATCACAAGTGAGGATTTCAAGCCTCTTACACAACGAATTGGCCCGCCCGCCAGGTGTAAAGCGGCCCTCATTTATTTGCAGCTCGAAGCAGAAATCTATTGTATTTGTGACTCGGCGGGTGTGGCCAGGCAAAGACTAAAGTGGACTTTTGCAATGCATGGCACGACCTCTCCTAAATTAGTCGAGCCATTGAAGTTCACAATTGTGTTGACTGCACAGTCTGAGATGAGGTCAAGCTGCTTGGATCGGCTCAGATTTGTAGGGTCCATAATAAGCATCCGTGAGTTAGGGTGGATTTATTACACTAGGGCCCAAGGCCAAAGAAACTCCAATCTCGATCAATCCTATTGGTCAAGAGCCAATTGTTTTGACTCAAGCGATGACAAGGGAGATTTTTGGGCATGGTCGGTTGAAATCTTAAGGTAAGGTACAAATACCATAACCCGTGATTCGCATTGAAGATATGATCTTACAATCATGATGTAATTTTCCAAGATAGACGAGAAGGATTCATGAAGAATGCAAGTTGTTTCATATTTTTTTGTCCTGTACAAAAAATTCTACAATTTTTCAAAGTGGAAAGTTGTCAAACCCCCTACTCGTTCACTAGATTCTCCCTACACCGAACACGGTAATCCGCATTTCCATACATAACATCACCTAAACCGGTTAACTCACGAGTACATTAAACTTGACTCCCATTGGCTACACTAAGTGTACACGCATTGAAGTTGCCGCCTCGCCATGATCGGTTTCAAAAATGGCACTTCACTACTATGACAACATTATGTCTAGTGCATGGGTAAAGGGTGGTTAACCCAGGCCTCATAAAATTAGGCGTTCGCATAAATTAAATAAATTAGCTTAATTTATGCGCGCCGTGCATTCGAGGTGCATAAAATAACCATTTTTCAAGAAATGACTGGAAAATGTTAGGAATTGGACAACTGGAGTGTGTTTCGTATGGCGTTGTGTGTGGCATGTTTTATTGTGTTGACACGCTCCCATCTATATGGCGGGATAGAAGGTTGTGATCAACGTAGACGACCAACCCTAAACCCTAAATTGCACGCTGGACTACACAACCTCTAGGCATCTTTGAAATTATTTTCTTAATTTATGCGCGCCGCTCAAATTATTTTATGCGTTTTAGGCATCTATTTATAGAACGCATAATTTTATGAGGCATGGGTTAACCGCTTTGGGTATTTCTACCTTAGATGAGGCTAATGTGGACACCTCCAGTTTTGTGGAATCATGCAGCCGATGGATTTGAGCATTAGAAATTTGAGCAGGTTAGCAATTGCAAATTAGGATCATAGAATTTGAAATCATTGGAATTAGAGTTGAGGAAGGTGTTGATCTAGGCTCCGGAATCAAAGATTCTCTGTTTCCCAATCTAGTGTTATAGAGGGGGAACTCTTTTATTGCTCAACGTTGTGTAAGTGGACGAGATCATTAGCATATTCTACATGGGCCATTTGCCAATGAAAGCCAAGTTTAATGTCAATATTGGTTGTGTCATGTCTCTAAAGTGGTCACATGTAAGATAAAATGTTGTTGAATTGGCTTTTCATTCTAGAATACCCACAATACAAGTTGATCGGCACCTTATAGCCACATGTTGCCTCCTAATTTGCCCACCTTGCGCACAAAAATCTAGCATGTCCTAGCTCGGTGGATAGCACTCCTAGTTATGGAGGATGGTGGGTGTAGTTTGACTTTTGCGAAGGTGGCTAACCTAAGTACACTCTAACCTCCCTACTATCATGCCTATGGCAACCAAAGTGCACGTGAGATCAAGGAGGTATGTAGTTGACAAAAAGGCATGATAATAGAGAATCGGTGTAGCATGTGACATTATGGAATAACACAAAGCCAACACTGCAATAAAAACAATATTGAAAATGATGACAACGTGATGCATGCAAGTGTGTGGTTTGAATTCTTTGGTGGATTATTTTAATGTCAAACTCCATGATTTATGGGAGGGAAATGTGACAACAAGGAGGGAGATTTAAATTGAGCACATCCGTTCCCTAGGATGTCAAGATATAGGAGAGGGAGTGACATAACGGAAGGTAACGTTCTGGAGGTTAGGTGTATCATTGAGGCGGAGAAAAAATCATCATGTTTTCAAGTCCAATCGTTTTTATTTGTACCACAACCCCATGGCTGTAGGATACTAGTGTGTGTATTACCACATATTTTTTCTTCCCTCACTACTCATGTTACAGCTCATTGCTCACCGCTCATATGATAAGCACTCCCCCTAAATACTATGTCACCAGTTTACAGAGTATCAACGACAAATGGTTCACTCGTGTTCAAGTATTTTGGGAGACGTGCAATTTTTTTATTTAATTTTTTTTTCATTGCAATGTAATTACGGTCCGAAGCCTAGAAGCGGCCAAGGCTTATGCATCAATTGGGGTTATATCCTAGACTGCGCAGTGCATAACGAGTCAATGCACCTCAGAAAGCAACCCAGCAGCAAGACAATTACTGGGCCCTTCCTCACTCGTTTTCTCAAGTGCACTCGGTCCGATCCGACATACAAGACGTTTCATCATACCCTCGGACATCTGATTCCTAAAGCCATAGCCATGGCTGCTGAATCGCAATCAGTTGGTGTGATGAACCCTAATCCAAACTATGGGAGAAGGTAGACTAAAGATTGACTCAAGCCGCGATCAAAGGATCGAGTCGACCAAAGATGGAGATTGTTACCAACGTGGGTCAACTCCAATGTGACATGCAGGAATTGTGTTCTAACTTGCACAAAAAGAGGGGATCGAGCAAAGGAGTGCAAGAAACTTGCAGCCAGCAAAGCAGTACAAGCTCAAGATCACACAACAGGAGAAGCTGGCATTGGAGATGCAAGTTGTGGGAGATTCACACATGGCATGTGGGAAAAAAAAAAATACTCGATTGCACTCCAATTTAGAAGCAGAATGTGCATCCACTCAGTTCCAATGCTCACAAGC
This sequence comes from Polytrichum formosum, assembly GCA_964035585.1. Taxonomy (NCBI): domain Eukaryota; kingdom Viridiplantae; phylum Streptophyta; class Polytrichopsida; order Polytrichales; family Polytrichaceae; genus Polytrichum; species Polytrichum formosum. The sequence goes on from OZ037938.1 coordinate 32,646,146, forward strand.
TGAAAACCTTGCTCATGCCAACCGGGAAGCAATTGAAGCAACAACTTGACACGGCTATGGTCGAAAATATGAGGATCGAAGTGTAGTCGGAACGAATCAAAGATCAACTCGATGTTGTTAGTGACGAGCATGACAAACTGTAAGCGACATGGGAGGAGTTGGAGAGATTGACACGACTAGCCGATACCAACAGAATACCAATGGTGCAAGTTTTGGAAGAACTGTGTTTTTTTGCAGCATCTACCTCAAAAGCTTGTAGTGATGATGTCACCTTGCCATAGTCCATCTGCCGATTCATTACCAAACTTTTAAAAACAATCGCAGTAGCCGCAAAATGAAACGACAAAATCCACAAGGAGGACGTCAATTACAAAGCCACACCCTTGCCGACCAACAACCTATGCCAATCGCTAAATCAGTGGAACCCTCAAAATTTCCACTGATTTCGCATTTAGATGAACAATGCGATGATAATACAACACCGCATAACAAAGGGGAAAGCATCACCAAAGACACCTTACACCATTCATCAGCACGCGTTGCACAAGCTCATGAAAGAAATTGATGTGCAAGATGTGTCTTCTCCAAAACAACTAGAGGGTAGCAAAGAATCCACCCAATCAGAGGAACCAATAGAACACCCCCCAAGCGAAAATTACCATAGCTCTCTAGCAGCTTGGGCACCTTTCTGCCTAATAATTAATTAAAGTGCGAAAGTAAGTTAGGCAACCCAAAAAATAATATTCTAAAATCGGGCCGATTCAAAAAATAATTTAACATAAGTGAGACATTCATCCAAGTCATTTCTATAATTCATGGATGGTTTTCCTAATTTCATCTATGGCAGCTACGATTAACCTAAAGACTTCCCTTAACGAGCCCTTAACCAACTGTCCTTACCCTAAAGTTTGTCTTTTACTTGTATGTCAAGGTTTTGCTTGGCAACAAATTTTGCTTTGTGTGAGAGTAATACAGAGTGGTCTTTGTAAGAGACTATGCTGCTCTGGTGTTTGTGAGAGATTATTGTGTGTTAGGCACTCTTTGAATGTTATTTTTTTTGTGGACACTCAACGAAATTAATTTTCCAAAAATTTAGGCACCTTTAAAATTAATTATTTTTTGCCCAAGCTGCTAGAGAGCTACGGTAACCGATGTAATGGAGCACCTAGAGAAACCCCCACTACTCATGGAGGTTTATTGATCCATGAATATGCCCATTGCATGCGCCCTTTGCACTACTAAACTACACATAATCTCATCGACGTCTACACACATTGCACGGCAATGAAAACAGCGGCCTATGTGTAAAAGGCGTTGGTAGCAGCAGACTGACACATCCACCAAAGCAAAAGCTCTTATGTTGCAAAGAAAAACCTAAGGTTTGAGCCTGGGGGTGCACTTTTCATAACACGTATGAGTATTTGTGAGTGCACAGAAGGGGTATTAATTTGAACTTTTATATACTATGTATACATATGCTACACAAATTATAACTCGTAGTTATGTTCATGTATGGAGGACCTCTAGAAAATATACAACATTTGTAATTGTATGTTAGGGTCACTGGACTTTATGGGATAAGTATTTAATATTGGATGAAAATAAGATGAATAAATTTTCATTTCCTTATCTCATCCATGCACCGAAAGCCTAAACTCCTTACCGCCGCAAATCATGATAGTATGTTAAGTCTTAATTATCATGGTGGAGTGTGTTTTTTTAACACACCTGAAGCTGGAATTGTCAAAAAAAAGAAACATGGTAAACCAAAAAAATAGCTCCAATTAAGGTTTGATTTGCTGGGAGGTTCCAGGAGGCGTAAAACATTTGGTAGTGGTTGGGTGGAGTATTGGGATCCAATTGACTTGATGGGTTGTCCATCAAACATGGAGATTGGTTTATGTTGGTAACAAAAAGGAACCAACAATAAGTGGACTTGTGATCTTACGCATCATTTGATGGTAGATTTAGAAACAATAATTGCAGTAGCTTCTATGACATATATCCGGAGGATGAAAAAGTCTTCAATGACTTTATAAATGAATGTTAGGGTTTTACATTATACATATGATACGGGTTCATTATTATTCAAAAGTACATTTGTATACTTATGTTGATGACAGGGGAGTGCTATCTTGTGAGCAATGAGCGGTGAGCGGTGAGCAGTGAGCGGTAACACGTGAGCGGTGAGGAAGGAAAAATATTTGGTAATAGGCCCACTGGTATCCTATAACCGTGGTATTTTGGCACAAATATAGGGCTAAAAAATAAGAAGGGTGGGAGAATAAACAACAAAATTCTAGATTATGAGTAGTGAGAAATGAACATTGAGGAGTGAAAACGACAATGGGCACATATATGTATCATATAGAAATTTTAATATATGTATTGCATCCCTTATGACATGATAATAATAATTATCAATGACATTCATAGTAAGACCAACTTGAAAAACAAAATACAAGATATTACAAGAAACACTTAATTTTGCAATAAGTAAATAATATAATACAAACATAAAAAATGCAAGGATGATGAAAGTGGATAGAAAACATGTGTAACTCCAAGATATAAATGAAAGTTTATTAAAAAAAGAATGAAAAAAATAAAATCCTCGGTTATGGTACTTGAACAAGTGCTACCAAAGAACTAACCATCACTAGAACTTGTTGTGATGTATCCTGAACATGAATCAGCCTCTAAATCTATGAAATCCAAAACCCGCCGATCATAATGTTTAGTGTTTCTATGCATGGAAGGGGAAGGTTGAGCAGCAAGAAAGGAAGCCATATTCTCAGCATAGATAGGGAGGCCTCGAGGGGGAGATGGACTTGATAAAAATCTTGGATCTTCAAAAAAGGGCCGCCAACGTCGGCGACATTGTGGCATCACATTGCTAAAACATGACCACATAAATATATGAATAATTATTGTTTACTTCATATGAGTTTAGAAAAATATATGTGCAATATGCTTCAAGGAAAAAAACCAACCACATAAAGCATTTAAAGAAGAAAACAAACAAACTTACTCACAAAATAGATTGATGGCCTCATGATTAACAATTGGAGAATCATCCGAGTCTTCAAAATTGGCATCTTTGCCAATAGATAAAAGAGATTGTATAATCAAAGGCTTCAAGACGGAATCAAAAACATCTTGATCACCTTCCAATGCCAAGAGGTGACACTTCAAAGTGCGGCAAGCATGTATGGAGGGTCCTATCAAAGAAATAATAAATAATTATCAAGAGAACAATGAATGAATGAGAGCATGTTAGTTTGTAAAAAAGACATATTAAAAAGAATTGTAAAGAAAAAACAAAATGATTTATACCTGTGGCAGCAGTGAGGTCTGCAACAATGCCTTCGGGTTTAGAGAAAGCATCAATCAAAACTTGGAAAAACAATGGATGTTTTTCTCGTGGACCTCTCCAAGGTGTGATACCATCATCTCTCATCAATTGAGAAGTAGCATCCGTGAAGTTGTATAAAACATCATCATCCAAATCCATACCATTCTCCGAAAGGTCTTTGTCGATATTCATTTGAAAAGGCAAAGGCATGCGTTTCAATCCAGAAGTATTACTGAAAGAGCGAACAAGTAAGAGAGCTGTGAACTTGACGGTCTGCACAACAAATGTAAAATAAGTAAAACAACAAACCAATGAAATTATAATGTACACAAACAATATGATTCATGAAAATGAATTGTGAAACTAACCGTTTTGTTTGGATTGCGAGGATTGGCTAGACGAAGTGGGTTCACACAAGTCCAAGGTTCATGACCAAGCTTGAAATTGTAATTGGAAAAATATGAAGACAATTCTTTCGTCCACTTTGGATCTTCAGGATGAAATATCAACAAAGCACCATCGTCATGAAGATATTGCATGCAAAATGAAAAAAGGACAAGAAGAAATTTATCAGGTTTTGCATTCCAAGAAGGTATTGAAGAAGGAGGTATTGAAATTCCAGGCACAGGAAGCCCCTCCGGAATATCTGCAATAACCAAATCAACTGCTGGTGTTGATTTCTGAACACCTTGAAAGTAGAATGTGCGATTTACACCAACCTGAATAACAAAAATACAACCAATAGAAGCTCAGTATATTGTTGAGCAAGAAAGTGCAAAATAAAGTTGCAATGAGAATTACACATATAATTTGAAAGTCTCAGTAAAAAATACCTTAGTAAGAAATGAATTGATGTCGTGAAAAGATTGAGGCCAAGACTCGGTTTTTTCTTTGATAGTCAATATGTTCAAAAAAGAATCATTTAAAATGAGCTCAAATGAATCTTTATCAGAACTACATTGTGTAGTTTGAAAAGCTTTAGTCTTGATTTTCAAAGAAGTAAAAGGCTCTAAAATGGTAGAAAGAGCAAGGTTGGTATCCGATGGAGTGGCAGGTTTAAAAACCTTAAGCTTCTTGCCAGAAGGTTCATCATTGAAGATGCTATTGTCGTTAGATTGTTCAGGCACTTGAGTAATATTTTTCCGCTTGCCTTTTGTGGGTGCTGTACGTGGTAAGTCTTCTTCCACTGTAGGTGGCACAAATGCAGGCTCAAGATGATTACGCAATTCCAATTCGGAATGCGGAGTTTTACTCTTAGGACAATCCAAATACCATCCACATTCATACCAATGAACCTCATCCCAATCTTTGCATATTTCAGGAGTGAACATGGAATTTTCTGATTGAACATCCTTGAAACTATCAAAAAAAGCTGGTAGTTTATCCAAAGCATTGGCAGGAAGTAACACACGCTTAAAGTATCTGTGAAAAAAATGAAAACCAAGTTAAAATAGTTACAAAAAATGAAAAACAAATATAAGTGTTAAACATGAAATAAATAGAATACAAATATGAAATATACCTGTAAACAACCCGCCTCATTGCTTGAAGTCCCCCAGGCTGCTTATCAAAAGTCTTGTTTTTCATAATGCCATCCTTCAATTTGAACAATTTGAAAAATGCCGTTTCCCAACAAGTGACCCTCCAAGATTCAATATAATCAGCAAAAATTGGCAAAGGCTCTGCTGCATCAGGGGTGATCTTGAGGATGATGTTTAATTCAGAAATTGTGGATTCATAAAGAGCAAGAGCCTCTTTAGCCAACTGTTGGAAAAAAAACACATCAGAACAAAGATATTGAAGAACTACAAAATGAAAATAATATATATAATTTTTGTGATAAAAAAGATATTTGGACGAGATATATATAACTGACTCCAAAATGTTGCTTTGTGTAACCACAGATCGAAAGCCTTATCAGAAATAGGCATCTTTGGAAATTTCAAAGACATACGAAATGCAGGAGTTGAATTCCACAGCTCCAACCATTTGACCTTTTGCACGGCATCTACTTTGGATGTCACAAGATGCTGAAGCTTCTCTTGATTCATTTGAGGCTCATCATAACACAAATCATAATGCCGTTTGATTTGAGCCAAGAAATCATGTCCTAAACTAGGATCTGCAATGGGTAAATGCTTTGCAAGACTAGAGTCTAATTTCACACGTTTAGCATCCATTGTTGCATTCATGAATTCCGCGATACCTTCAGAGGACCTCTCAGGCTCAGGAGTGAGCTCAAAATATTTTTTTCTGGCTAAATCTCCTGCATCAGCAATATCACGCTGAAAAAAAACCAACATTAGTTGAATATAAGAATCAGATATAAATTAGAAAGACATGAGGAAAAAATCAAGATTGGTATGAAACTTACATTGTATAAATAATCCAAGAAGAGCTCACGTGTAAGCGTATACCACGTAGCGATAGTTTTTGTGATGCATTTCTTGTATTGGTCAGGTGTCAATAAATTTTTGAAGTTTTCAATAGGCAAACTTCCAATAGCTTGCACACGATACAGCTGATGAACAAGATTGGTCTTCACATGTGAATGTTCAACATGACTGAAACAAACAATATAAGTTGAATAAAAAACCGCATAAGAAACCGAATAAAAAAATGAAAAAAATGAAAAAAAATTTAAAAATCAGATGAGAAAAAAATCACCTGTTGAGGTCATGCATAGCCGTAAGGAGTACAGCAATATCGGGGGAAGGATTCAACAAAATGGAATCCACTGAAATGTGCCAATTTGCCTCTTCAGAATGAACCTTATCGATAACAGACCTCCACGCTTGCAAACGGTGATTTCCATCCCAAACCCAAAACATCTTGCCCACAAATTTATTGAGAATATCGTCTTCTTTCAAATATTCATCAAATTTTGCACTTGCATTTTTCCAGTGCATACTCCAAGAATCTATCAATTCTGATGTCACATCCTCAGTTTCCATATGATTGTTCACCACTGAAACATAAAATACGGCACTCCCAGATCTATATCCATGAACAAATCCCTGCTCCAACTTGAGGACATCTGACATTAAAGTTGGTCGAACCAAAGGCATTGAGAGTAAACGACATAAAGGAATGAAAAATCTCGACTTTGTAGAAGGTTGAAATTTCAGATTCTCAATGACCGAGTTGGAATCAAATGAATGATCACTCAAGATAACATGCGCTCTTATATGAGAAGAAGTGGCTTCCGCATTCAATTCAAATGAATCATTGTGTATCTTGCTATCCGAAGCCAAATGCTTTGAGGCATCGCTAGTTTCCATCTGAAACAAAAATGTAATAACATAGAATGTAAGAATCTGTTGATTCATGTAATTCAATCTAAGAGAAAACAAAATTTCTAATATAGAAGTTCAACAAGTTTTTAACAATAAGGGATGAACTCTACTGAAAAAATATTATATGAACAAGTGGTAGAACTAAGCAAAATGAATCTGATCCACTTTATTTCATATTTTTCTATGAAAATCTCCAATTGATATGAACCTTCAAAGTTGCCTAAATGAAAGAGGCACTGCTAAACATGAATTCTAGAATGTACCAAGGGTGTACATTAGATAACAAATCTAAGACCCCACAAAAACAGTAGAGTTTGGAAAATTCTCAAAAATTCAAATGGAACCCTAAAATCCTACAATAAATCATGTATGTTAACGTGATCTAAATGTACACACCTATTTTTTTTCATTTCCATCCAAGTCGGATCAATAATTTTCAAAATTCATCTCTAAAAACCCAAATCTACCAATTTCGGACTTAAAAAAAAAAAAAAAAAAAAAAAAATCCAAAAACTAAACACACACACACACACATGCTCAATCTGGGGTTCAAGGGTTTAGGGTCCTCTAAGGTATTGGCGGTGCCGCCAATACCTTCAAACTGTTAGTGCACATTACAGTTCGTGCTCCGCCATTCTATTAAACTGTTGTCTACTTCTTTATTTCATTCTCACTAGGGTATTGGCGGCACCGCCAATACCCTCAAACACAATCGCATATCCCTAAACAAAATACATCCACATATACTTGTACAGATTACAATCACACATTCTTCAATATATTGCAACCACATATGTTTAGGGTGAACTCATTCACATATGCTTTGAAAAAAACCAAACAATACAAACACACAAGAATCTAGAAGTTTACCTCATACTTTGTTACGCCAAACTTCCATCAACCAGTGACAACTACTCTTGTCTACCACCGCCTCTCTTCGGCGTGTCGCTCCTCTCAAGGTTCAACAAACGAAAAGAATATGAACTTAGGGTTTTGGGTCATTTTATATCTAATTTTCTAACGAATGAATCTTATTGGATGAAGAACAACATTCTCATGACACGATTATTTCAATGACAAATACTTGTACCAGGCGTATTGGCGGCACCGCCAATACCCCTGGGGCTCCCATACGTATTTTCATATTCGTATCCACGGGGTATTGGCGGTTCCGCCAATACCCTTGGGGCTCTCATACGTATTTTCAGTTTCGAACCTGAGGGGTATTGGCGGCACCGCCAATACCTCCTACGTAGAAAACTTGAAATACGGATCATAGCCTCTAAGGGTATTGGCGGTGCCGCCAATACCCCCAGGTACGACTGTGAAAATACGTACGAGAGCCTGGGGGGTATTGGCGGCACCGCCAATACCCCGTAGGTAGAAAACTTGAAATACGGTTCACAGCCTCTAAGGGTATTGGCGGTGCCGCCAATACCCCCCAGGCTCTCGTATGTATTTTCACATTCGTACCTGGGGGGTATTGGCGGCACCGCCAATACCCCCTAGGTAGAAAACTTGAAATACGGTTCATAGCCTCTAAGGGTATTGGCGGTGCCGCCAATACCCCCCAGGTACGAATGTGAAAATACGTACGAGAGCCTGGGGGGTATTGGCGGCACCGCCAATACCTCCCGGGTACGAAATTGAAAATACGCATGACAGCCCCAAGGGTGTTGGCGGTGCCGCCAATACCCCCGGGTACGTAACTCGTAATACGTATAAGAGCCCCAAGGGTATTGGCGGCACCGCCAATACCCCCCGGGTGCTAAACTCGTACTACGTAATAGCCGCAGGGGTATTGGCGGCAGCGCCATTACCCGTGGCGCTCTCATACATATTTCAAGTATTGTACCTGGGGGGTATTGGCGGTGCCGCCAATACCCGTAAGGCCTTCATACGTATTTCAAGCCCCAACACCCGGGGGTATTGGCGGTGCCGCCAATACCCCTGGGGCCCCCATACGTATTTCAAGTGCCAACACCCGGGGGGTATTGGCGGTGCCGCCAATACCCCTGGGGCCCTCATAAGTATTTCAAGCGCCAACACCCGGGGGATATTGGCGGTGCCGCCAATACCGATGGGGCCCTCATAAGTACTACAAGCGCCAACACCCAGGGGTATTGGCGGTGCCGCCAATACCCATGGGGCCCTCATACGTTTTTCAAGCGCCAACACCCGGGGGGTATTGGCGGTGCCGCCAATACCCATGGGGCCCTCATAAGTATTTCAAGTGCCAACACCCGGGGGGTATTGGCGTTGCCGCCAATACCCCTGGGGCCCTCATACGTATTTCAAGCACCAACACCCGGGGGTATTGGCGGTGCCGCCAATCCCCCTGGGGCCCCCATACGTATTTCAAGCGCCAACACCCGGGGGTATTGGCGGTGCCGCCAATACCCGTAGGACTGTTATACATAATTCAAGTTTCATGCCCGGATGGTATTGGCGGCACCGCCAATACCCTTAGCGCTCCCATATGTATTTTCCGTTCCTTGTAGCAGCCCAACTACAAGAGACCATAAACCGTAAATAAATGTATATAAGTGAGACAATAAAGGTTCAAGACATCCGTCTGTGGATGCGAGTTGTCTAAAGAAACTGATGTCTCGGTCTGCATCAACTCGGGTTCGAATCCGGTTGGCTGCATTGACTGGTGCTATCCCCTAATGAGCTAGTGGTTAAGCAGGAAATAAAGTAGGACGGATACATAGAAGAGTTTCCTACGCATGTATGCATAGATCCTTCTTAATTTTTTTAGTGTAATTACTTATTGTGAACCAACCAACACACTTGGTTTCCTATCCGACTGACTATTAGTCTCATAAAAAAAATCTCATTTTGTACGAGGAGGATTTTTAGAGCAATGGCAATATCATGTGCATTTTGAAAGATTTTTTTTTCTATGACTTGTTTAAATGATTGTAAGTGTAAGGTGAGTACTTACGCAATACATTTCGTCTTCGACTTCATCTCCTTTGTCTTCGTGCAGGGAGTTGTTTTCAGCATCTTCAGACATCCTGTTGTATTCGTTCTCTTCGTCTTCATCGTTTTCTGCATCTTCAATTTGATCGGCGATATTGTTCGATACATCCCCATCCAACTCTTCTCTAGCCTCCTCATTCTCTTCGTCCAAATCATTCAAACCTATACTCTTTTCAGTTTCTGCTAAATCGTCTATATATTTCTGTACTACAATATGGGATTTTTTCCTCATACTACTCGCTCGTTCTCGAACTTTCTTTGTTGTAAAATACAATCCTTTTCGTCTTTTCCTTCTTCCACTCAATTGTGTACTAGTCTCATGATGATCTGCCTCTTGCATCTGTGATAGTGAAATCTAATCTCTACACAACTCACTCTCTATAACACTCACATGGAGTGTGATGCATACTCCTTTATATATGAATTGAATCTTATCAACGTGTCGTTCTTTTATATTCATTATAATACTTATTTCAAAATATTTTGCCAGCATACACTTCCCTTGTTATTTTAATGATGTATAATTTAGAAGCTACTTACAAGTAATAACTTAATTATCAAATTTAAAATGGCATGGAGGCCTTTAGTATTAAACTGGGTAGGGTTAGGGTTAGGGTTTCAAAAAAATTTGCGCTCTTTTTGAGAAATTATTTTATTTGTTTATTTGTTTTTCTCACGCGGAGACTCTCTTATTGCTGTTTATTTTAATATTTGAACGTAATTATCTTCATAGCTGTTGAATATTTAGGTTGTTTCTTATTATTTTCCTACTTTAGGGTTTGTTGCGTAAGGCCCTAAACTACCACTACAAATAGTGTCTCATCCACACATTCTAATGTCTCTCATTTTTTCCTTACTTCCAAATGGCTACCATTAAAGCATCTGGATCATTTGTGCCCTTCATTTTGCCTCTTGATGATGATAATCACGTGAAGGTCTCAGAGGATTTGCTTAGTTTGAGGTTCAATCTCCGGATAGGATCTATGTACGTTGAGCAAGAGATGTATTCCGTGGACGGTGATATCTTGGAAACTATTTTGATTCAGAAGAACATCTGTGAGGATGGGTATGTTTGGATTTTGGGTCCAGGATCATTTAGAGTTATAGGGCTTTCTGATTCCCAGATGCAAGCGTCCACTGTTGTGTTGACAAACGAGTCTGGCGCATCTACTGTCAATGTACCCAGTGTGCCTACTGTCAAGATAGAACCAAGTGACGATGACGTTCTTGTACTGTTGGATTCGGATGATGGTGTTTGTCCTATTGTTGATCTTTCAGATACATCATATTTTTCTTATAAAACTAAGAGTTCCAATCCAGTTTTGGTCTCTGTGGATATTGATAAAACCCCTCAGAGTTCGTCGTACATGAATTTGGCTCGCCATGGATCTCCGTCTCATCGTCCACCTCTGCATCCTTCATCATCTTCTTCAGGTTTTACTATTGTCGATGCATTGAAACTGACAAAGTCTCGAAGAAGGTCTAAATCCGATCTTACTACAATTGATTTTGACAGTATAGATATACGTGATGTCAAGTACTTGCCACCATCTTTTGATGGTGATGTTTTATTTATCTTGCCTCCAATAAATATGAGTGTTCCTAGTACGTATGGTCGTTCCATGGATGGTATGGATAAGATGTGCGACGGACATCCTTGGTGCACAACAAAAACAACAAATATCCAAAATAATTTTGGACTTTCTTTCAGGCGTTCCTCTTGTGCCGGTCATTTGCAGTGCACAAACAAATATTGTGATTATATGTATCGCAATGCAGGTGTCCACAACTGCACTGAATGGATTGGATCGACTCCTGTCCCATTTTCTGTGGGAGATGTCGCCCCAGAAAAATCAAGATTGGAATGTAAGGTATGTCGTTCCACACCAGTGTGTATTGCGTTGTGTCATGCTCGTATAATATATGTCCACTCTACATCCCCTGGAATGTCAAGGGCTTGTATACATCTTGGTGTTCATGAACACTCTGTATCAAATGGTACATGTCGTGAGTCACTTGATATAGCTTACCAATGCGTTGCCAATGAGGTCATGAAAACACCCACTGCCAAAAACTCTGCAATAGTTATGGCAGCAAGCAAAACATTCCTAGCAGATTATCTTTTGAAATCTCCATCAAACGGTGAAGGTCATCACCTGGCAGGTTCGTCATTGGAAGTCGTCATGGATAAATTCAGTACTCTTGCCTCCCCAAATTGTCGTAACTTTGTATCGGGCTCAAAGCTTTTTGTTCGTAGTGGGATGGGTACGATGGATAGTATCATGGCGCTCAAAGACCATTCGGGCTTCAAGTACGTCCATGGCAGTAGATTCCCCGGGCAATCCAGAGACAAAGTATTTGTCTTCAAAATGTCAGTAGATCTGCCGGGAAGTGGTGTGGATCTTGTTAAACGTATGCAGGTGGGAGGAGATATGGAGAATTCATGGATAATGTTTGACCATGTCAAACGTCTGAAGGACTGGACCACCCTTGCATGTCATGTGTACGATACCAAGTACTGTAAGGTGCTCACCATTGCGTGTTGTGACATGCAATCTGAAGATGGCGTAGCTCAAACTCTTTTCTGGGAAAACTTGAATTCCGTCATGGCGGAAAATGGAGTGTCAACCGTGAATTTCAAGGGTTTTATGGCAGACAGTGCTCAGGCAAATTGGAATGCGGTCAGGAAGATATATGGTGAAGGTGACCCAAGTTTGCCAATGGTGGGTCGTGAGCGTACTTGTCTTTTCCATTGGTCACAAAGCTTGGATAAGGTGACGCAGAAGTATATTAAGGCATCTTTGCAGTTTCAGCACAAACAGCTATGCAAAGATTACAAAGACGCGAAAACAATGGACGAAGCCGAAACTAAATATCATGTCATTCGTTCATGGTGGTTGTCCTCTGGAGCTGCTACAGAAGAAGGCATTCTCGGCTTATCTGAGTGGTTGGGGTTCTGGCACTTTCGTTATAGGCAATGGGGTGGTCATATGATTCTTGTAAGTGCATTGTCACTATATATCTTTGATGTTCTTTTACTTTTGAATATTCATGATATATCTGTACATATACAATCTACTATAATTTGTGTAATGTTTGCAGGATATGACTATGGATGAACGTGCAGAAATGCCAACGTGTAATCTTGCAGAGACGGTGCACAACAAATGGCTCCAACAGTCTGGAAACAAGATGACTTGTCTGTATGAAGCGACTGTGGACGATTTGATCCGTGCATTCATGCAGATTGCAAATTACCGATCGTGGTTGAGGGGTGGTTCTACTGGTAAAGGCCCTGATTCTGCGTCCTTGAAATTGAAGGCTGCTGCCAGATGTGGAGATCCAAAATTACTGGCAGATGCCATGAAGTCCTATCCAGGGGTGGAAGATCTCAATACCAGGGATTGTGCTTTGGAGGGGTCCGAGTTGTTTGGATCCACCAAACGAAAGCTTGATCTTCTACCAGGTGCGGATTGTGACTCACATCGACCTGATAAAGTGAACTATTCGAATCCTTGCCCTAACACTAGGGTTAGAAGGGCATGCATAGAGGAGTCCTTGAATTCTGCAGAGCATTGTGTGGCACATGCCACATCAGTGTTAGAGACCGATTGTATTTCTTCTCTTTGGCATATTGCAAGATTGCCACCCAACTCTGCCAAAAGATGTTGGGCAATGCAAGCCAATACAGGAACTCTGTGCAATGCCAAAGTTGGAACTGGCAAACATGGCACACCAGCTCCCACATACAAAGGATTGAAGAAAGAGTACCGCTCCACCAACAATGTGGAGTACGAGTTTTGGTTTTGCCCTGATGACATCAAACGTTGTGTAAGTGGCAACAAGAAGAAGTATGTGCTAGACTGGCCTGTTGTACCTAGCATATGGCCTGTGAAGATAGGTACCAATCTCTCAAAGCAGGAGGTATTGGCACTCGAAGACGCTGGGTTCCAATTGCAGCAGAGAGAGGCTCTCTCTCCTCGCCGTAGGCTTTCAACAATTGCAATGCTCCCAATCCCTCGGACAGATTTCCATGTGCCACTAAACCCAGATGCCCACCCAACTTCCAGGTTTGGAAGGTCAGTGCGCCGCAATCTAGCAACACCGACAGCAGATCATAAAAACAAATGGGAGAGCGCCGGGCTCATGGATGGTTATTATGTGGTTGGAATAACTGCCATTCCATATCCAGGATTTGGAGTGCTAATCAACATCGTCTCCAAGGAGGACATCACATATCGTGTCACAATTGGCGACATGCCGCATTGCACATGCCCTGACTTCACTAAAATGTCATCTCAATCTTTGGGAAAGAAAGGAAAATGGGTGTATTGCAAACATCTTTATTATGTGTTTAGATTTTTGTGCAAGGTGGATTATGATAATGACAAGTTCATTCATGCTCCAACGTACTCCTACAACGAGGTGATGCGGCTACTTGAACTTGCCGGTGTTGTAGAATGTGAGTAATATTCCAAGTGTTGTAGAATGTGAGTAATATTCCAACTGTTGTATTCAACCGTATGTTTGAGAATTTGAGTAAGTGACATGCACGGGGAGGTCACTGGCAAAAAATCGTAGAACAACGTGCGATAAAAAATAGGGTCTAATATATTCATTGTAGGTAAATTTTGCAAAAAATGTACATATAATATAGGGGGGTTTAAAATAGTGAAACATGTTTACATGTAAAATACCATCACATATAATGGCCTCTTTTATCTAGTCATTACATGTAAAATAGCATGGAAACAATTACTAGGAGTAGTAGGTCTAGGGTAGGGTCTGTGCTAGTGGATGAAAAGAGGTAATTTTCTATTGAAAATGCTTGGATGGATGACTTCGCAGGCTGGCTTGCTTGAACGTTACTGAACCAACGATTCCAACATGGAGTTAATGGTCTCTACCCATGTGCCGGGAAGGGAAAAAAATGTAGTATAAGTAAAATAGGGTGTTTTAAAACGATTCCCCAAAAAAATTATAATTATTGATAGGGTGTATTAAAATACAAAAATTTACCTTTATTTTGAAAAATACCATACCTTATAATCTTTTCTGCAAGGTAAATAGCCCCCCGATAAATAGGTGTTGAGCGCACGTGTATGCATTAACTAAAGAGGGAGTGACCTCCCCGTGCTGACATGTATTAGTCTGGATTTTTATAATAAAAACCTACAATGGATTGATGGTTTTTAAAATATCCATGGTAATAGGCTCCTTTTATTCTTCTTCAATCAAAATGTGAGCACATTATATATCCTAAATTGCAAAAATACAAGTGCTAATTTTGGAAAATATATCCTAAAACCGTGACCAATTACTAAATTTGGCATCATTGCTCATGTGTTACCGCTCATTGCTCATGTGTTACCGCTCACCGCTCATTGCTCATGGCTCATTGCTCATGTGTTAGCTTCCCTCGTTGATGACAATATATAAATGTAAATTTCTTTTACATATACATATTGTCACTTGTATTTGTATCATTGAAATTGTATGTGTATTGCTTGATTTCACAAAAAGAAAACTTGTATATAGGGGGTTTTTAGAGTGTGTTGCAAATGCACGTGGTTCTTGGTTTTGAGTGATAGGTGCACCCCCGGGGATCTTAGCCAACCAAAGATTTTGCAGTCATGTCGCACTCTTCGACATAGAGAGAAATAGTATAAAGAGAGAGAGAATCACACATTTGAAGCTTTCGGAAATAGATGTAGCTCTCACCCATGTTAAACCCACAAGGCCGAGGCCTTAATACAAGCTCCACTCATAATTCTAACACTCCACACTATCGTGCTTAAGCGCACTTCACTATATCTCACGATCACTAATCATATGTATATGAAGAAGATGTCGAACTCCTTGTCGAGAGCCCTTTAAATACTACTAATTAGGAAGCTTCACTCGAAATATCCTAAATCTACTTACTCGTAGATATAACACATAATTCTATGATAACATAGATGTAGCTAATCTAGGCAATCCTATCACCGTCGTCTTGATAAGATGAACACTTTGTCATCGTTCTATCATCTTTGGACATTAGCAAGAGATAGCCACATCACCATTATCTTCTAGAACTTATCTCAAATCCTTATTTTCCAATCCTAAGTAAATCTTAACAACACAAACAAATCCATAAATTTAACCATAAGAGTATCCCCACACTAATAGTGAAATCCGTCTTCGGAATTCCTCTAGTCCAACAAATTTACATAAGCCTTCTTCAATTTGTCATGATTAATCCGATCCGGATAATCCATCCCGTCCAAGTTCCGTAAAGAGTATGTACCGTTTTCCGTAAAAATCTCTTTGATCTCGTACGGTCCAAACCACTTGGGTAGTAGTTTTTTGTGAGCCATTTTAAAATGCCTCGAGTCGTATACCATCACCAAATCTCCAACTTTGAACACTCGCTTCTTCACCTTCATGTTTCACGTCCTCTTCATTTTTTTTAGCAACTTCAATCGCTTGTCTTGCCCTCATTTGAACCTCATCCAATTCGTTAAGTTGTATTAACCGCCTTTGTTGAGACTCATCCAAATTCAACCGCATTTTCGTAGCAGTGCGTAAGGTCATGAGTTTGAATTCTATTAGAAGCAAAGCCTCAATGTCATAGGCTAAACGGAATGGAAAGAATCCGGTAGCCGTTTTGAAAGTGGTGTTGTACACCTATATTGCATGATAAATCTTGAGGTCCCAATCACAAGCATTCGCCCTCGTCTCAGTTTTCTTTGCAATCATAGAACACAATGTCTTGTTCGTTCGTTCCACTAATCCGTTAGTATTTGGTTTGTATGTAGTTGTCAATTTGTATTTGATTGCTAATTTATCCATCAAATCCTCACACATGTCACTTCTAAGTTGAGGTCCATTATCCGAAACCATCTCTAAGGGAATGCCAAAACGGGTAACAATTCACTTGTACACAAACCGAGCTACCTCCTTCTTTACTGAAGTTTTCAAGCTCGAACTTCAGCAAATTTCGTGAGATAATCCATAGCAACAACAATGAAATGATGTCCCCTCTTGGTGGTTGGCAAAGGACCCATCAAGTCAATACCCCATTTTTCAAATGGTCCTAACGGAGGGATAGGATGCAAATTGCCGCTCACCGTAGATTTGTTTGCGAATACTTGACACACTTCGTAACGTTTGCAGTAGTCAAAACTATCCTTAAAATTTGTTGGCCAATAGTATCCAGCTGCAAGGATTTTCTCCACCGTAACCCGTCCCACAAAATGTTCTCTACAAAAACCTTTATGAAACTCTCGCAACAATTTTGGAACAACCGTTTTTTCCACCGCACGTCGAAGAATCCCGTCTCTCCCACAAAAGTAAAGCAATCGACCTATCAAGGTGTAAGAACGACTTTTGTGTGCGATTCTTGTTCTTATCTATTTAGTTGTACCCTTTGGAAAATTCATACCTTCGAGATATCGAATGATGTCGTTGTATTCTTCAAGCTCGTTGTCAACTTCCACTAACATCAACATCGCATCAGGAAAGTCGTCATCTTCAGAGACAACCCCCACCTCCTTCTCCATTCGTGAAAAAAAGTCGACATTTCCGTATTTTGTTCCTGCTCGATGTACGATTTCTAAATCGAATTCTTGAAGCAAGATTATCCACCTTGCAATTCTCCCTGTCGCGTTCGGTTTGTTGAGAAGGTAAACCAAAGCCTAATGGTCTGTCACTACCGTTGCTTTCGTCCATAGTAAATAGTGACGAAATTTCTTCAACGCGAAAATAACTCTCAGCCCCTTTCGTTCCGTGACCGTGTGGTTCATCTCCACCGACGTGAGTTGTCTACTAGCATAGCAGATCGGGTGATCGTATCCTTCCTCGTCCAACTGTGTTAATGTTGCATCGACTCATTCTCCTGATGCATCTGTAAACACTATGAACTGTTTCTCCCAATTCGGAGTTCGTAAGATCGGTGCTGAAAGTAGCGCATGCTTCAATTTTTCGAAGGCCTCTAGTACTTCCGGTGTAGCTTCCGGAGGAGGAGCATCATCCTTCAAAAATCTAGTTAGAGGTTTAGCGATCACGACGTATGTCGAGGTCACCTTCAACCCTCAGCAAACTTAGACGGTGTAACCCGCTGTTGAACCGGTTTACATGAAAGTTACTCCCACCAAAATTAGTCCTTCTTTAGATTCCAATTTCCGCTGAAGGTGTTCGCGCTCATATAACCTTATAACACTTTAATGCTCCTATGAATCCTCAAGGATTAATTGATCCAATTTCTCAAGTTTATGTTTCCCTGAAATATTAAGGTTAGGTGATCCTAAACCTTTAAATAGATTTATTAGCATAATACTTTCCCTTGTGGTGTTAAGACCTTTTATAAATCTCCAGGGATAAGATGCCCAAGTTGTCAAGTTTATGTTTCCCTGAACCTTAATGTCAAGGTTAAGTGTTTAGGGGAAGACATAATTTCTGCATACAATATCTTTCATGGTTTACAACCTTCGAGCCTTCATTATCTTCTAAGAACAATTCCAAGAATGTTACCACAAAGAGTTTCTAGTTCAAAGCATACATTTTGACGATATAGAAATCTTTGAGAATTATCTTATATTCGTTCGGTAGCCTATTGAGTAAGTTAATGGATTTTAATATTCCAAAGTTACTTGAGAACCTTCGAGTATTAGAATTCTAGTGGTTCTAATTGCATATGATAAAAATCAATCTTTACTCAAGATATTCGATCGTTATCACCCTCATTTATGAGGTATTGAACTCATTACCTAAGGATCCCCAAGTATGCCCCTTAGTTGCTTCGGAATTCTCTTAGGCCAATTCCCTTGGATTTAGTCTTAAAACTACGTGATTACTTAGTATCTATACATGCCCGGTATGACAAGACCGGTTGCCGGCAAGCCCCTAGCTTGCCTTCCCTCACCCATGATTTCCTTAAGTTCACTGTAATGATTACTCCTTACGCGGCCGGCTTGAGGTCGGAAAGTTACTTGAGTGTACCGCCGAGGTAGGATTTACCTCCCCTCTGTAATCTCCTTTAACCGGGTCCTCGAACTCCTCTTTTCACCTTGTTAGATTTGAACCTTTGGCGCTTGGTAAATTCCCTTGTGATGAAGTCTTTAGTTGCGGGTGGTAAGCCGAGTCAAGAGTCCTCCTTCTATTTTGCCTTGGCGTACTTAAGTTTCTTAATTCCCCCGAGTTAGGATAAGTTAATACCTCGGCTACTTGTCTTATATTAATATGCCCTCCGAGTTAGGGCCTTGCACAAACCTCGGCTACTCGCATTTACTTTAGATTGCCCTCCGAGTTAGGGCACGAGTAAACCTCGGCTAATCGCAAAACTAACTCCAATGCCCCCCGAGTTAGGGCACGTGAACCTCGGCTAAATATATTAACTTGAGAGAGAGAGCTTAGAGGTTGACACTCATGTAGAGTTTATGCGTTCGAATGAAGTGTATTATGTGCCTTTAGTTGGCTTGTTTATATAGTGTTCACAATCTACCTTAATTAGGATGTGGCGGTTGGGCCTAACTTCCCCTAATGCCACATGTTCATTTTCGGCTATTTTAAGCCCTGTATCCGGTTACAGTCTAAATTTAGCCTGCCGGATCTCTTTATAACAGTTACAATGAATGAATGTGAAATGTACCCTTAAGGTTCATGTGTTGGATTTCTTGGTTAATCCTAGATGTGTAACCCGATGCGGTTACCATCCATAAGCCTCATCCATCCGGAATGTAACTTCTTCATTCATAGGGAATTGTTTATGGTCATCTAATAGAACTTTCATCCTATTAGGCATGTCTTTCATCTACCCCTTGCTTAAGTAAACTACTAACTATCCTATCTCACTAACTTGTCCATCCCTACGCGTTCCCGGCGCGCTCCCTTTGTTCCCGAGCTGCCTTGGTACATTCCCCTGCATTCTCGGCACGTTCCCAAGCGTTCCCAGTTCCCAAGCCGCCCATATATCCGGAGCCGATCTTCGTCCGGTCTTCAAGGCCTTATTCGTCTTGGTTTGCCACCTGTCCTTTCTCCCCGGGTACCCAGCTGTCTTGCTGTTGATGTCCGTCTTCCTGGCCTTCCTTCGCTGCACTCTCCCGCCACCTCTCCTACGGTCCTCGACCGCTGCTCTTCGGTGCTCGTCTCTCGCAATCCTCGACCCCTGCTCTTCTCTTCTACTGCCTTTTTGCTTGGAACTGGGAGGGTGTACAACGTACTTATGAATGAATCGGCGATAGTAACCCGTAATCCCTAAAAATGCTCTCACCGCACGTTTGGAAGTAGGAAATGGTACTCCTACGATTGCTTCAACCTTCTCCGGATCGGTACCGATTTTTTCCTTCGAAATGATGTGACCAACCAAACGTCCAGATGAAAATCCAATCTTTATTTTTTCTGCGCTTAGTGTGATTCTCGATTCATCTAAACGTTCAAAAACCCTCTCCAATTTCTCCAGATGTGAGGCCCGATCTCCGTAGACTCCAAAGTCATCCATAAACACTCTCACAAAGTATCCTAGATATGGTTCCAAGACCTTGTTCACCAGTCTTTGAAAAGTAGCTGGAGCATTGCAAAATCCAAATGACATTACCTCATAACAAAAGGTACCCCACGGTGAAGTGAATGTTGTCTTGAATTGATCCTCCGGTGCAATCTTCACTTGATGATATCCACTATATCCATCCGCAAAGGAGTACAACTCGTGTCCTCCTACCTCCTCCAGAATTTCATCGTAAAACGAGATGGGATATCGATCCTTCTTCATAACGTCATTGAGCTTCTTGTAATTCACGCACACCCTCAGTTTTTTTATTTTTCTTTGAAGCCAAGGTAATTGGAGATACCCATTCCGTATTCTCTACCGGTTGGATGAATCATGCCTCTAACAATTTCTCCAATTCTATCTTCACAATTTCGGCGTATTTGGGATTCATTCAGTAAGGTTTTGCCTTATGGCCTTGGCATTTGGTACAAGCTCAATCTTGTGCGTCTCCAAGGTAACTTCACGGAAGTCTTTCGAATTGAAGGCGAAAATATGAATGAACTTATGCAAAAAATTGCGAAAACGCTCTCTTTCTTGAGGAGATAATTTTGCCCCCAACCGAATTTGATTCAACCTCTAGGTTATCACCTCGTCTGTCAAAACCGGCTTCGTCTTTGTTTGCTTCACTGGAATTTGTATGTGAGGAGAAATTTCTCCCTGCGGAACTACTTCAATTGCATGAAGTCCGATCTCCTCATCCGAAGAATCGTTTGTGTAAATTCCTTCGGATTCCGAACTGTCGGCTTCTGGTGAATCGGAGTCGGATTCATCTGATGTTGGTGCGCCTCTTAGCGGTACAAAAAGAATTTATTGCCGATGCGGTCCCTTCCCAATCGTCATGTAACCTTCGCCCCACTAATTTCGAACGTGTGCTTTTGTAAGCCACGGCCGTCCTAAAATCATTGGATATGATTCATCCTCCTCCAATATCATATGAAAATCTACGGCCGTGAAAACCCCTAAGACATTTATACACACATTGGATATCATATCTTGAGGTTTGCAAATCCTTTTGTTGGCCATCTTCAAGGTGATTGACGAAGGTCTCTCGATCGCAAGGCCTATGTACCTCATTGCAGGAATAGTCATCACATTGACACTCGCCCCGCCATCCACAAGAACTGCTCTCAAAATAGAGCCATTGCATTCAACGTCTATGATCGGATCATACTCTTGTTGAACCGCAATTGTATTCAGAGATTGAGGAACGGAATAAACCTTGTGTGCAGACAAACTCTTCCTCAATTCTTTGTGAACCGATGGAACCATTGCTACAAGCTGTCCAATTGTGATCTCCGCTTTCTTAACTCCCACGTCCTCTAAGATCGAATATAGCCCTTGATTTTCGAAATTAAAAAATCATGGAAACCGAGCCGTCTTCGCCAAGATTTTTTTGACCCTTTGTCTCTCGCCATCTCCTTCATCCGCTACACGCTTCAGGATTCCGATTCTTCTTGCATTTGTTTTACCCCCATTATATCAACCTCATGTCGTAAAGATTTTTCGAAATCTACAATCGCCTTCTCCCGTGTCTCATCTTGGATCTCGACAAGGTTAACACGACCCCTAGTTTTATCATCCGCAAAAGTAACTCGTCTTGACGAAGGCCTCTCTTTGCCTCACGGTCCGGACAATCCCTCGAAATGTGGCTCATTTCCTTGCAAGCATAACATTGCACTTTGTTTGAATCTCATAAATGAGAATATTTTTTTACTAAATTCTGCGATCAGCCCGACACTTAGGCATTCCCAAGATACTTTGGTAGCCTCCGGTTGTCTCTCATACCATTGACAAGCCCTTCCTTCAAGGAATTCCGGTAAGAAAGTGACCCAATTTTCTGTTGTTCTACTTCCAGTACTTATGCATGCTCTTTTATAATTTCTTAAAAATGTTTCGGGATCTTCATCCTTAACGCCATTAAACACTGGAATCGACATTGTGATCCCTCCTCCTAACACTCAAATTTCAAACCCTTACAAATACTAAGATTTAATTAAAGTGCTTCATTACCTCTCAAAAAACTCAAAAATATGAATGGCTATAAGTATCGCATTCATAAATGTCTCTCCATCAAGCAACTCTTTTCAAGGACCCCTAACATCTAATATTCCACGAACTATGCTCTCTTGAACATGCATTGCCCGAATACCCACTTGAGGCCCCTCAAAACATCCATAAAATTTGACTTCTCTCGGATTATTGGGATTACGTACCGCGCGTAACCACAATACCAAAACGCAAACGGATCCTCTCTGAACCCCAACCAGTTGGCTTGGACCTTCCTCCACCCGTGTCTGAAGATTGCTCGAAGGTTGCGTCAATGGTTCGATCTCCTCCTCCTCAAGAATTTGAGAGTCCTCCAAACTCCGTTTTGACATCATGCGAATATAAGGCAACTTCAGAATATTATAACTTTCTCTCACTTATTCCAAATGATTTCAAATTTTTAGGGTCATTAGAAGAACTAGTTATGGACCACCTCCCAAAATTTCAACTCATTTCGATTTTCTACCTAGAAATTATGTCCATTTCAATGTTGACTACTAAAAAAGTCTCTCATATACTAGCTCTCAAGTAGTTGCCAACTCGTGTCCCGGCAACGGAACCAAAAATATCGCACTCTTCGACATAGAGAGAAATAGTATAAAGAGAGAGAATCACACATTTGAAGCTTTCGGAAATAGATGTAGCTCTCATCCATGTTAAACCCACAAGGCCGAGGCCTTAATACAAGCTCCACTCATAATTCTAACACTCCACACTATCGTGCTTAAGCGCACTTCACTATATCTCACGATCACTAACCATATGTATATGAAGAAGGTGTCGAACTCCTTGTCGAGAGCCCTTTAAATACTACTAATTAGGAAGCTTCACTCGAAATATCCTAAATCTACTTACTCGTAGATATAACACATAATTCTATGATAACATAGATTTAGCTAATCTAGGCAATCCTATCACCGTCATCTTGATAAGATGAACACTTTGTCATCGTTCTATCATCTTTGGACATTAGCAAGAGATAGCCACATCACCATTATCTTCTAGAACTTATCTCAAATCCTTATTTTCCAATCCTAAGTAAATCTTAACAACACAAACAAATCCACAAATTTAACCATAACAGTCCAAGGATGGAATGGAAAGAAAAGTAATGCCTACAGCTAGGTACTGATGTGAATGTGAGCCCGTTAACCTTGTGTTGATCATGGTTATGCATAATGCAATGACGGAATGAAGTTCCCAAAGATGTTAACTGCATGATAATGTCCATTAAATAGCAGTCATTGCAGATCACTGTTTTTACCAAAAGTTACTTTAGGGGCATGTGTTATATGGATTGGATAAGGAAACCGTGCCGTAGGGACAGAAGCCAAGCCCTGATTGCTACGGCTAAGGCAATACGGTTATTTAAGCTCAACTAGAAAGTATGGAGACGGTCTTTAACTAACTGGAGTTCTAGCAGTGGCCACATACACTGGTACACAATTTGACCTCAGGCCCCTGGCACTACACATTGCTTTGTGCTTGCTATGGCAATGTTTTCTTCTACCCCACCCACACTAGATGTAACCAATGTTGGTACTCACCGTTCATTGGTGGCCTGTACCAGTAAGTGTGGGTGGGCTATTAATGAACCTCAGTGTTTTTGTACACTCTTTCATATCCGATGTTCTACTTGTGTTTATGTGTCTGTTAGTCCCAATTTGTGTTGCAGCTCATCCATGGAATCCGGTCCTTTAACACTATTTTGACAATATTTTTGTTATTGTTACCATTTGGGTCTACATACCATGCAAGAACCTTGACATCTGGAGAGAGAAATCACCTTAACTTACAATGTGGTTTACAATGGGATTGATCCAATTAATAACTTGGGTATACAAAGATTGTCTCACCTTGACATACCCATCAAATATCAATACTTGCTGGTGTTACAATATCGGTACTCATGGGTAGCATAACATTGCTAAGCAACTACATGATGGTTTTTTCTTCCAAAAATAGGAAGACATGATTAGAATACTTTTATATATTACAGCTGTTTGTCAAAAAGTTCACATTTTATAACATGAGTGCTCCCCATGAACGAGGGACTTGAAATAAATGAGAAATTTTCTCATGCGAAAACTTGGTCCCATGGAATGCATCCATGGAGCTGTGTAATGTTATGAGATTCTTTGATGCCATGGTTGATGTTGATTATTGATACCATGCTTTCACTTGTATACCAAACCAACACTAGTGTAAACCCAACCAATGAATGGGGAGAACTAACCACTACACTAAATAGGATATTTAGTGTTTGATTATATTTAATGTTGTTGTCACCCTACATTGCTCAACACTAATATTCAATTTTTTGATGATTAATGTTGGAAGATATGCTAGAAGATATGCTGGAATTCTCCATTTATCATTGTTTTTTTTTCATATCCTTACTAACACTAAATTCAAACATGTAATATTTACATGTAATTCCACATATTACCATAGTTAATATTTAGTGTTTGAGTTTACATTTAATGTTACTTGCTTTCATAGGGTTATTGATATTTAGTGTATGCGTTCGTATTTAGTGTATCAAACACTAAACATCCTATTTAGTGTAGTTACAGATGAACCGGTTGAAGTACAAGACTTTAGACAAATTACCAATCCTTTTAGAGGAATCTATATAATATACCTCAAATTAACACATAAAAAACCGAAAGATCACGATGTGTAACAGTCGGACTTGGAGACACTAGGATTTTGACCGATTATGCCCAAAAATCTCCCCGGACGGTGGACCCCACCTCACCCAAAACAGGACAGTCGTGAGACCTATGTGCTTTGTGGAGCCGAAGACCTCTTTGTGGGCCCTTTTTGCCTCCACCCGGGCTTGGCCTTCAAAAGCGGACGGTCGCCCTTGAATTTGAAATGCAACATGAGGCACAAAAGCATGAAAAGTCTCCATCTCAAATAGCAAAGAATCACACTTTAGCTTTTCAGTCAGCTCGGCAGTCATGGATAGGATACTTATGGTCGCCGGAGGTCTCCCTATAACAACAATATTTCTACATAGCCAATGAATCCGAAGCATTCAATTGTGAATACTATGGGCCACTTCACACATGTAGTGTGGTCACGGACCCTCAAGTGTATTGTGAAGTCATATGTGACCGGGCCCTCAACCAAATGTTATTTCAATGAATGTCTATTCATGTGGGTCCTCACACATGATAAAATAGAATAAATCAATGGTTGTGAGCGTTCGGAGTGCCATGGTCTCCCGGTTTTGTGTTAGGCCTACCCCCAAGAGGTGGTTTTTGAAAGTAGTCCAAGTGACCATGAAACGTGATCCATTTGATGCCATGTAGGAATCCATGTAGACTTTACATCCATCTTGCATTCACATACTCCGTTGGTCCCTCAAGCGTAGTGTGAAGCGAACTTGGACTGGCTCTGCCCTTTCCACCAATGAGAGTGCTTGAAGTGTAACGGTCACGGGCTCTCAGTCTCGTGTGAAAAGTGGCCCTATGTCTACAAGAAATGCAAACTGTCGGGAAAAAATAATGATAGCGATGAGCAATTTAAGTGGTGATTCGCACTTATAGGTGGTATGGGTGTAGTTAACAATGGACAAGTTTTAAAAGAACGTGTCACAATGAGATTGGGTTGAGTGCTCATGGTATAGACATCAAATTAAAGTTTACTAGCTGACAAAATTAGAAGGGACAGTGTGATCGTTTAAAGAGGCATGGAATCTTTAGGGCCACTTTACACACGAGACTAAGAGCCTTGACCATTACACTTCAAGCATTCTCATTGGTGGAAAAGGCGGAGCCAGTCCAAGTTCGCTTCACACTACGCTTGAGGGACCAACGGAGTATGTGAATGCAAGACGGATGTAAAGTCTACATGGATTCCTACATGGCATCCAATGGATCATGTTTCATGGTCACTTGGACTATTTTCAAAAACCACCACTTTGAGGTAGGCCTAACACAAAACCGGGAGACCATGGCACTCTGAACACTCACAACCATTGAAATATTCTATTTTATCATGTGTGAGGACCCACATGAATAGACATCCATTGAAATAGCATTTGGTTGAGGGCCCGGTCACATATGGCTTCACACTACACTTGAGGATCCGTGACCACACGACATGATTGTGAAGGTGTCTTGGGACAGCCTGTGGACACTTTCTTTTGGGCTGTCACAATTTCATGGTCACAGCACTTGGCTCGTGTGTGAAGTGGCCCTTAGTTCAACCTGTTCTAGCATTCACATTCTAATTCTGAAACTTAGAATAACAATTGCGATGATTCAAAATTGCTCACTGGGTGACACTTCCCGATCCAATCAGATGGCAAAATTTGTCCATGGAGGTGGGAAGTGCCCATAATAGGTTGCAAACCTTAATTGTATCTTACTTGGATTGCCTTAATTCTTAAAGGGTTCAAGGTTTGACCCCGTGTCAAAGTTGTATGATAAAGTGCGATTTGAAGGCGGTATGATGAGGGTTGTAAAGGTTAGACTATATTTCTATGGTTTCATCAAACAACATTGTCATTGAAGACAATTTGTTAATAATTAAGAAATTCTCCCCACAAAACACGTTCAAACAAAAAATGAAGCCAAATTTTGATCTCCCAGTCCTCTGCGTATTAAGCTTCATACCTATCACTTTCATTTTAAGAGTCCCTTCAAGTTCCCGGTCACAATTATGATATCAAATTGACAATGCACATTCATTGTGCCATTAAGTACTAGTGTTCATTAACCCTAAAAGTCCCAAGCGACCAAAAAGTGATCACTCACTTTCAAAAACCTCCTAACTCCTACTTGTCATGGTCTTCCCCCCCCCCCACCCCCCCGGCCCTTTTTTATACAAGGGTTATCAATCAAGTTTCTTACATATAGAAGGTTATCTCTCCAAACTTTACCGTCAAGGAAAATCTATACACCAAAATGCCATAAAATGCCCCCACATACTTAATCCCAACCAAAGGAAAGTAGATGACCAACAATACATGTCCTAGCCCCGCCCAAAATCCCTGAGCCTATTGAGGGGTTAATCTTACCGACCATTTCTGGCACCATTTGTCAACATCTCTAGTTGTAATAGTGTGAAAAGTGGTGGGCCAACATCTATTTCTCAACATAGTTTGGTTTGATCGGGGCCTGAGCCCACCTCCCGAAAGAAAAGCCATACCCTTACCTTGGCAAAGATAAGGCAAATGTGCTCACGTCGACTGAACATTGATATCTGTTTTTTTCTTTGTTTGGCTTTATCTTCATGGCCCTATTCCGTTGCAATGAATGGAGAGAACCGACCAATAGTTATTGATGAACCGACCACTACACTAAATAGGATATTTAGTGTTTGATACACTAAATACAAACACATACACTAAGTATCAATAACACTATGAAAGTAAGTACCATTAAATGTAAACTCAAGCACTAAATATCAACTATGGTAATATGTGGAAGTTACATGTTTGAATTTAGTGTTAGTAAGGATATGAAGAAAAAAAATAACAATAATAAAAGGAGAATTCTAACATATCTTCTAGCATATCTTCTAACACTAATTAATCAAAAAATTTAAAATTAGTGTTGAGAAGGGTAAGGTGGTAACAACATTAAATATAATCAAACACTAAATATCCTATTTAGTGTAGTTTGAGAAATAACTAGTTGAAGTTCAAGACTTCGGGAGAATTAGGGCCACTTCACACACGAGACTGAGAGCTTGTGACCATTACATTCAAGCACTCTCATTGGTGGAAAAGGTGGAGCCGGTCCAAGTTCGCTTCACACTACACTTGAGGGACCAACGGAGTATGTGAATGCAAGATGCATGTAAAGTCTACATGGATTCCTACATGGCATCAAATGGATCATGTTTCATGGTCACTTGGACTATTTTCAAAAACCACCTCTTGTAGGTAGGCCTAACATAAAACCGGGAGGCCATGACACTCTGAACACTCACAACCATTGATTTATTCTATTTTATCATGTGTGAGGACTCACATGAATAGAAATTCATTGACATAGCATTTGGTTGAGGGTCACATATGACTTCACACTACACTTGAGGGTCCGTGACCACACTACATGATTTTGGAGGTGTGTTGGGACAGCCTTTGGACACTTTCTTTTGGGCTCTCACAATTTCATGGTCATGGCTCTTGGTTCGTGTGTGAAGTGGCCTTTAGGGTTAGTTACTAACCCTTTCCAATCATTTTAGAGGATTCTATGGAAAATACTTCAAATTAATAAAGAAAACCAGAAATTCATCTTAAACTAGATCCTGTGGCCAGTGCCAAAATTTCATCATGCCATTTGGAAGACTTTGCTTGAATTTGCTGAAGACCATCAGAGGATTTTAACAAGGCTCCCACAATTGCTTGGCATATTATCCCATACGACTCTTCACTCCAATTGCATAAGGTAGAAATACCCAAACCAGTTAACCACCCTCGACCCGTGCAGTAGACCACCTTCAGAATAGTGAAGTGCCATTTTTGAAACCAATCATGGCGAGGCCAACAACTTCAATGCGTGTACACTTAATTTAATAGCCAAATTTAGTCATGTTTAATGTACTCATGAGTTAACCAGTTTAGGTGATGTTTTGTATGGAAATGCAGATTACCGTGTTCGGTGTAGGGAGAATCTAGTAAACGAGTAGGGTTTTTTTTTTTTTTTTTTTGAGACAGAAGGTTGACAAGCCAACGCCAAAGCACAAGAGGCAGTTGACCACCTGGCAAGTTTTCCGTCAGGTAGAGAGGAGATTTCACAGCTGGGATTCGAACCGCCAACCTCTTCCTTGAGATTTGGGTATCCCTCCACCATCATCCGGTAGTTTAAGGTCGTCTCGGACCACGAGTAGGGGGTTTGACAACTTTCCACTTTGAAAAATTGTAGCATTTTTTGTACAGGGCAAAAAAATATGAAACAACTTGCATTCTTCATGAATCCTTCTCGTCTATCTTGGAAAATTATCTCATGATTGTAAGGCCATATCTTCAATGCGAATCACCTTATTTTCACAGGTTATGGTATTTCTACCTTAACACCTTCAAGAGACCATGATTCAGTCACATTCCTCATCTTAGTACACCCTCTTCAAACATGCTCAACCAATGGCCACCGTTGGAATAAATGGTCATTGTTGGATCTTCCCTTAAACCTTGGAGATTCTCTATACTTGCGTTCTGATTTGAAATTTAGTCTTAACCTTCATGATGTGATGATAATATCATACTAATACCCCAAAGTTCTCAAAGAATATTCTTGGTCATAAAGAGTAGGCAAACCTACTCAGTTTATGTGATGTGATGTGTTAGAGATTTGATAGCTCAAGAAATAATTTGGTGATAACTTGGTGTTATAAAAGGTGTGGATATGGGTCTCAATGTCTATCAATTTGTACTCAATATGCCTTGGCTCCAATGGGTTCAACCTCTAAAGGCTGAGGCGGACGTTTTTTTGCCTAGGTAGTCATTGCCACCCGACAATACCAGCATACACATTTGGGTGCATGCATGGTAAAGTGGTCCCAACAAGTGCTCCGGTACCCTATAGCAATAGTTATTTTTTGGTCAAACACCTCGAAGTAGTAGCAAAATGTTGTTTAAATTGAATATTTCACCATGTTGACCTATATTGTTGTGTCAAGTATTCAAATGTAGAATACCAAGATGAGATGTTCAAAACTTGTCATTAAAAGTAATGCTCAAAAGCAAATGACTAGATTTGGTTTTAGACATAAATTTCAAGACCTTAACTATTTTGAAGTTGATTTTTTACTTCATATTCCTTGAATATATTATATACTTGAGGCCATCATCAAATATTTTTTATAGAAAATAATCAATTCAATGGAATTTTATTGCATTTTGATAATCACTTGTTCAACATCACCACTTGCACACCACTTGCACTGTCTTCTAAAATATATACACTTCTTTTGAGATTGTTTTTGTCAACACAAATTGCTTGACTTTGTAGATCAATATGTTTTAAAAGTTTATATGATTCTTTTTTCACAAAATTCAAATTTTGCTTTGATTTTGTTTTTGTATAGTAACAATACTCATCACATCTCGACCTCCAAATAAGAATATCAAAACCATTTGTTGCTTTTTAACCATCGCATGCTGATTTGAAGATTAAACACTATACACTTTCATTTTGGAACAGACTACTTTTTTTTTTGAGACAGAAGGTTGACATGCCAATGCCAAAGCACAGGAGGAAGTTGACTAGAACAGACTACTAAGGCACATGATACGTTCATGGACATTGACCTAAGGAAGACACCTAAAATAGAGAGGATTAAATGATCAAATTGTTGAATAATTATCCAAGTTGGCAAGCATTGGTCAAATAGGTGACCAAGACTCATTACCAATGAAAGCATCTTCAAGGTATGATTCAGTCGCCAAAGCAATGAAATGGGGAGGACCGACCGGTAGTTATAGATGAACCGGTTGAGTTTGAGAAATAACCGGTTGAAGTTCATCAAGACTTTAGGAAAATTACCGACCGTTTTAGAGGAATCTATGGAATATACCTCCAATTACCAAAGACAAACTAACGTGTCAACATGTGAAGGAAGTTCTGGTTGGACTTGGAAACACAAGGATTTTGACCGATTATGCCCCATAAAATTCCCGGACATTGTAGCCAAGCATGAATTTATAATAAACATGTTGAATAATACAAGTGATTCTATGAAATAGTGATGGGATTTGCACCAAGTGAACTTTGGAATTACTCCTTTTGGTAAGATGACTTCACAGAAGTGCAAACATGATTTCATGAAGGTTCTAAGATAGTTCATGAACTTCCTTACCAATGTTACCAGTGTTGTACCAATTTCATGAACCTTTTCTAGTAGTTCATGATTCTTCTAAACCAACTTGACATGTGGTGAACCTCAATTTCATGATACTGGACCCTTACCTCTAACAATTTCATGAATCTTCCAAACCAATTTCATAACTCTTTTCGCACTATGTGGTTTTCATATTCTCAAACTATGGTCCACCCAATTAGATCATCAAGTTGACATTAGTTTCTATCTTGAGTTGAAGGTCCTACCTATGTGTGTGTGTGTGTGTGTGTGTGATAGGTAAGGGAGCTTGGCCAATGAGGTGAGAAACACACTGCTTAGGATGAATCTCCATGACATCTAAGCGGGCTCCAAGGCCACTGAATCTCACAAACCAAGAAATTTATTGGTCAAGAACAAAAATTTGGACCCAAGGGATTAACTCTAGGGTTTGGGTCCAAAGTATGAAGAAACATGAAGTGGCGCTAATGTGGCATCGCTAACATGCCAAATATTTGTGGTCTCTGCTCAAGATAATATTCTTATTATGTGGAGAAGTTTATCTTCAAGCTTAGGTCTAGTCTTGAGGTGGGTAGTGAGGGGTGTTAATTAAGGGTGTTTTGGGCCCCAAGTTTCTTGGACCTAGATCTGATGTAGACCCAAGGGTGAATGTTCACAACATCTACTGAGGGCGAGGGGAGGGAAGAATGAAGAATTGATTAGTAATGTAGAGTGTGGGGTCCTTAATTTGAAAAACTAAAATAAACTCCTAAACTGAGGGTAGAAACCTTGAGTTGGTATATTCAACATAGATTGGGGTGAATTAGCAACCACCTATAGGGGCATTTTTTTCTTCCTATTATACCCTCCTTAGGAATTAAGGAACCAAACCAATATATACTAGTGTTGAACTGGCATCATTTTTTAATACCATTCCCGTGTCTATAATGAGGATTTTGCATTTTCTCTCGGGAGATGCACTCATTATTACAAATATTGACCCACGTGGGTGCACAAAAGAGGTGTTAAGTGTGCTTAGGGGTTACAAAATATACATAAGGTATGGGTGTTATTTATTCTAGCTTTGTAAATATACTAGGCATATTATTCATATAATCCTAGTTGCATTTCCACCTTTAGGCTCTTACTCAATTATAATGAAGTGGCTAACCTACCAGAGGTCCACATGAATATTTCATCCAATATGTGAACCATATTCATTCATGAGATTTAAGATTTAGGACAAGAGGGGGAAGACCACTCTTTGGAAGCCCTAAAGGTTTCTCATTGTGGAGCTTGCAAGGTGGATTGAGGGTGGAGCTCGTAGGTGGTTTTTCTTCTCTTCTTCTTGTGGTTGCTTCTTGTTCCGCTCATGAGATTGTTGTTGCAAGCTGTGATGTTTTGGGGGTTATTGTAATGTCAGAGTTTGGACATTGGTTTATGGTGCCCATCTTCATCTTCAACATCAATAGTTTCCGGACACTGCCTTACGTATGCTTCTGCATTATTACTTACACCACATTTTGGTTCAACCGAGTGGGTTGGTGTTTCTCAGTGACGGCCATCGCCTACTTTTGTTCACACTGAATACAAGAGCGCAATTGGTATATGTCTTGTCAGGGTCACCAACTCCTACAACCCTCAATCTTATTATTCAGGTGTGACTCATGTTGTCCAAGGATAGGCTCACTACAATTGAGTTTGGTATATTGTATGTCACACCTAAAGTTCGATTATCTAGAGCTGGAGATAATGATTATTCATTCAAATTGGGATGTGATTGTGTGGTATCCTTTATCTCTCAAGAAGTCAAGAAAAGAGGGAAAAAAGCAAATTAGCCAAATCATTAACCACCGAGACTTGATATTTGGGAAGGTTCTAAAGGATGCACTGCAAAATTGGCAATAGATGGATTAAGTACATTGACAACCAATTGACCTCCAAATTTGTATGAGTTATATCCAATGGATGAACAAGTGTTCAATGATTTCATCAATGATAAATAAATGTGTCTTCTTAAGAGTATTTTACCCATATTTTTCACATAATCTTTTTGGTGTATACATATGATTGGAGTCTAATTGATTTATCTATTTTTCACTTGTGTATATATTTGAGGGGATTTCTAGCTACATGTTTGTATGTATATCATTTTTATGAGGGGGGAAATCTTGTATATTAGGGTATTAATTTCATGGTCATGAACGCATGTGGTTCCCAGTTCTAACAATGAGTGCACCCCCCAAGCATTTTCTCTACCAATATGATATGGGTATTTGATGGGTGGTTTTTTTTTGTTTTTGATACCATTTGAGTCTATGCACCATGCAAGAATCTCTATATTATGGGCATTGTAGTATCGACATAATTTAGAATGGTATTAACCCAACTAATAACTCGAGCACACAAAGGTTCTCTCTCATTGACATACCCAACAAGTATCAATATTTGAGTGGTATTACAATTTTGATGCCAATGGGTGGGTTCGTTGATGCCATTATTAATGTTGATTATTGACTATGTATTCACCTATATACTGGTCCAACATTGGCATGTACACCTCATATTGAAGGTGTTGGGGGCCATGTTACGCACATACCAAGAGCCGTGACCGTGAAAATGTAAGGGTCCTTAAGAATTATCCAAAGGTACCAACCATGGGAAATAGAAATCCAGTTATGTGATTGATGGACCCTCAAGCTTAGTGTAAAGTGAAAGTGGACCATGTTGAAACACTCCAACATATGCTCCAATGGCAATTTAATTGGTTGTCTCAGTCCCTAGTTTTGCGTTAAATCCGCCTCTTTCTAAAGGTCCTAACACAATATTCGGTACACCATGAAACATTACATACTTGTTGCCATGTAGGACACCATGTAGATTTTTGATCCATTCAAATTTCTTTGGTTCCTCAAGCCTTCAAGGTTCAGTTTAAAGTGAACTTGGACCGTCCCTGGCATCTTGACCAATCAAATGTTTTGTATATTGTAGCATGATAGCCAGTTCGGCACAAAATGTTTCTAGAAGTGAATGCCACATTGATTTGGAAAATATAGACTCATTTTTGTCAAATTTTCATTCAATGATCTTACATTATTGTCGGGATATGGTAAATTTCTTACCCTGCACAAGATTGGTAGGGTTGGTAGTTCACTGTTAGATATTTAGATGGAGAAAAAGTTCAGATTATATTCAAGATCACTATGGGTTAAACATGCAATTACAAGACTATGTAGTAAGAACTTGGTTTATATACTCAACAAGTTTTTGGACCTCAATACACATAGAACATGCATCTGTAACTAGCAGCCAGTTCTCCTGGTCCATTGTATTCGGCCGGCTAATTCATGGGTCGAGTTCCCTAAACCTCGAGCGGAAAGTGGCCCCGAGAGTCTGGCAGAGAAAGTGTTCCATAACTTATCCAGTCAGCTGGTGGGGGTGGCGCAAATGCTGACTTCGTTGTGGGCGCTGGCGGCTGCAACTCAACTAATTGGCAACGGAAATCTCTCTCTTTCTCTTTGGCACAAATTGACAAAATTGATTGCAAAGGTAACCCAAATTACTACCAACCCAGGCGAGCCAGCGCAACCCGAGTGGAAATAAGGAAATGATGCTCATATGAGGTCTATCCATCCAAGTGACAACTAAGTTACTCCGAGTCACGATAAGGTTTCTGACCCCCCACGTACGGTCAAACTCGTTAGGAGCATCTTGGTAGGCCACGTCCGGGGCCTCTTCCAAATCCTTCAATGTCCGTTTCCACTCAATCCTACCATAATCCTATAAGGCGTCCCAAATGACTTGACGTGTTTATCTCTCTCTCTCTCTCTCTCAGGGCCTGCAGTGACAACATCAATGTCTCCCACCACAACCTAACTTAACTTAACTTAACTTAGGGCCACTTCACACACGAGACTGAGAGCCGTGACCATGAAATTGTGAGAGCCCAAAAGAAAGTGTCCAAGGCCGTCCCATACACACCTCCAAAATCATGTAGTGTGAAGTCATATGTGATGGGGCCCTCAACCAAATTGTTGTTTCAATGAATTTCTATTCATGCAGGTCCTCACACATGATCAAATATAATAATCCAACGGTTGTGAGCGTTTGGAGTGCCATGGTCTCCCGGTTTTGTGTTAAGCCTACCTCCAAGAGGTGGTTTTTGAAAATAGTCCAAGTGACCATGAACCATGATCCATGATCCATTCGATGCCACGTAGGAATCCATGTAGACTTTACATCCATCTTGCATTCACATACTCCGTTGGTCCCTCAAGCGTAGTGTGAAGCGAACTTGGACCGGCTCCGCCTTTTCCACCAATGAGAGTACTTGAAGTGTAATGGACACGGGCTCTCAGTCTCGTGTGTGAAGTGGCCCTCCCTTATAGCAATGGAGAACCGACCGCTAGTTGCAGATGAACCGGTTGAGTTTGAAGAATAACCAGTTGAAGTTCAAGACTTCAGGAGAGGAATATATACCTACCATTTTAGAGGAATATACCCCAATTTGACAACGAAAAACTGAAAAGCTGTCAACATGTAACCGGTTGGACTCGGAAACACTCGGATCTGGACCGAGTAACATATGCCCCAAAAATCTCCCCAGCCACAGATGCACTGCAAGCAGATAATGGAGGAGTCTCCTTCAAGAGGAATATACATAAAGAGTATGGGCCACCGTAACAGAATATGTCTTCCTTATAAAATCCACAAAAACTCGGGCTGGATAACAGGATTCTTGTGCTGTGAAGGTAAAAGATACCCACTTTTCTGGAAAGCACACCATTGTATGGTATTTAGTGTCACGAACATGATTGGTGAAAAACCCTAAACTAGATGCCTAGAGGTCTCATCGTGTCGTGCCTGATAATTGGTCAACATGATACTATTTGTCAACCTCGTAACTTTTTGAACGGGGAAAAAACATATACATTATGGCATTTAATGCACCACGTTGGGATACTTGAGATGATAGTTTCAATATGCAAGGGGAATTGTTTATTGAGCATATTGATGGCAAGTGTCATGTGTCTACATTTTTAGTATGTAAGTGGAGGATATTCTTCGGCATACTGTTGCCATACTTCATTTGTGCACATTTTTAGTCAACTTGTGACCATTATGTAAGATAGGCATACACCTCATAACACACTTGAACATACTCATGCGAGGATATTTGTAAGCGCACTTGAATGCCAAGTTTCATCAGGTGACACTAATGGTGAAGTTGTAGATCATTAGTGTGACCTGGCATACGCCTCGGGTAAGTGACATTGTTACGCACGTAACACTATATACCATAGCTGGTGTAGCACTTGACCAACGCAGTGACGATTTGGTTTGGTATCCTAACACCTACCGAGGGGGTGTGGTAAAAATTTCCACCTATAGGTTCATTGTTGATTGGTCTTGTAGTAACCCCTAAAAGCCGAAACAAAATCTAGTCAAAATTGCTTAAAATAATGTAGTCCAAATACAAAAACTTATTAAGAAAATTTGGCATCCACATGTCCAAATACATAAGATATAAGGTCAACTTGTGTATGTTGGTATTGTCAGAAAATGGTGACTGCCTGGGCAAAAATGTTTGCCTTGGCCAATAGGGGTTAATCTTACTAGACTAATTAAGGGCCTTTGATCCCTATTTAGTTGTTTCTGGGGTTCTTAAATAACTTGGGGTTCTACATAGTGATCAACATTTTCATGATCCTTGTTGGTAGGTGATGTGAACATTTACTCACGAGTTGGTGAGTAAAGTAGACACTCTTCGGGTGGCAACTCTCCCCCTTGTTGAACAATGGCTTCTAAATCACTCCTAATGCTTTAATGTACAAATGATTTGGTATTTCACAAAAAGGACATTCGGAGACAACCATGGACACCCTTTGTGTTTGAATGGTTCTAGAACTACATTGAATGATCCTATTGGTATGGTGGGCCATAATGTTTCTATAGAGCCCACATAAGTTGTGATAATGGGAATTAATGCGGGTCGTGTTAAGTTTGATTCCAACCCAATTCTTTAGTTTAATATTTAGATTTCCGGAAGATTGATATGGGGGACTAATATTTTATTGGCTCTGCCCTTTGGGGAAGAGACTTAGTGATGGTATTTGAAATAAGTCATAAGATCGGCCTCTATCCTTAAGGAGTTAAGTGTTGTAACTTAAAGCCATACTCTTACTCTAAATAAAAGTAAAAGCTATCTTAACTATTACTTTGAACATTACACATACTAGGTACCTGAAAACTCACAATTGCATGCAATTATCATATAACTTGTGGTTTCAAGCAAGCATGACACATTCCCGTTCATATGCAAGATAATACTAGGATCGAATACTCTTGTGACTAGCAGATTATTTAGTGTTACTTGGTCCTTGACCTAATGCTCAAGGTGTTGGTCAGAAGTCTCCAAGATGACTTAGGGGAAGACCCGGGGTGTTGGGCCACATTATCTCCACCTTGAATAAACAATTCATGTGGCCTACATTAATAATGTCTTCAGTAGTTTTCCACCAACACTAATAGGACTATTAAGTGTACATGGGAGGAAATTGTCATGGACCAGGATCATCGTTCAAATCTCTTGAGTACTTATTCACTTCTCAATTTTTCTCTTCTCATAATTTATAGTCTTGAAAGTGCTTATAATATGAAAACAACTCTAAAGTAATACCACATTAAAATATTTTAGCAACTTTATACCAAGTTCTAAAGACGGCAACCCCTATGGATGCTACATCTCACCCTCCGCGGAAAAATAAACTGGCTAAAAATAGTCACGCGTCCAAAAGGGCGTCAAGAATGCAGTAAAACAACAAAACTCGATTTCTAGCAAAGGAAAAAGTAAACTAGCTAAACATAGTCACGCGTCCAAAAGGGCGTCAAGAATGCAGTAAACAATAAAACTCGATTTCTAGCAAAGGCACCCCAAATTCTATTTTTAACCAGTTTAGTTTTTCCGCGGAGGGTGAGACATATAGTTGGCACTCTAGAACTTTGACTAGACTTAATTGGTTACTTTTACCGACGGCGCACTTCTCCTAGGAAGTATGGGTCTAGTTTGTTATCTAGTTTCCTCTTGTTGAGGATTGGGTATGTAAGGTGTTTATTGCAATATGATGTATGGTCTTCATTTTTTTAATTTTTTTTTAAATGTTACTTTTGCTTTGGGGGGGGGGGCAGGGGAATGTGGAGGTTTTCGAGTAGTTCAATGATCCTTTTGTGTATGGAGCCACGGAACCTACGGTGATTACTATGAGTGGGTTGACTTTACATCCTTATGCTTTGATCGTGTCGATAAGAAGATTAAATTTATCTCGTTTTGTATATACAGGCAACACTTTGAATTCCTTGATACTTTGAAGGTTGACAAGTGGGATAGAGTGTTGTAGAGGGCACATCATCTCTCTTTGCCCTTGGTTTCTTGACGTAGGCTTGCAACTTATCTTCCAAACCCTAGATACCAAAACGACTAGGGTTGGCAAAAGCCATCCGAGTCATCATGTTTTAACGCTCGTGCGTGAAATCATAAGGGTTGACTCCAATTGTTTGAAATGTTTGATAATAGAAAGAACATGAAAAAGGTGAGCAATAAGAAGTCCTGATGACTCCTGCGTGTTCAACTTTCAAGCTGATCAGCTTCAAGATGCACCAATCATGTTGATTGAATTTTTTTGGAAGTCGTCCTGGGCTGGTATTATCATGACAATTTACACTCCATGTGTGTGGTACTTCAAATTGAGCATCCAAATTGATGAAATTGTGAATCTTGAACATCCTTCAAAAAACGTTCGATCGGGTAGAATAAGCCGACTCTTTTTCAGAAGTAACCTTGACCCCATGATATTCAAGTTGTGTGATTGGTCGCGAAACCAGAGATGGTCCAAGTTCACTTTGCTCTGGACTTTGAAGGCCAAAGGGACTGCAGAAATTTGAATGGATAACAATTTACATGGTGTCCTATGTGGCATCAAGTGGATAATGTTTCATGGTTTACTGGATGTTACGTTAGGACCATCAAAAGGATGTGAGTCTAATGCACAACTAAGGACTGTGACAACCAATTAAATTATCATTGGCTTCTAGAGATATTATATTACCATCCACCCAAACCCGAAAATATGTTGCGGTCCCTCAACATGGACCTCCTCGTTCTTTTTACGCTAAGCTTGAGAGCCCATCAATTGCAAAATTGATAGCCCACCCACACTTACTGATGCGGGCCACCAGTGAACGGTGAGTATCAGCATTGGTTGCAAACTAGTGGCTCTCACTGGCTAAACCAGCTCTACAAGTAGCCCTTGCTGGTAGGAATCGTTCATTGGTGACCCGCACCAGTAAGTGTGGGTGGGCTATCAATTTCTATTGTCTATGGTATGACCTTTGGAGGGTTTTCAAGGGCCCTTATTTCTTGATGGTCACGGGCTCTTGGTTTGTGTGTAGAGCAACCCTCATACGGTAGGCAGTGTTCAAGATTGAAGCCCTCATATGAGTTTCATTTTGAAGGGCTCTCAAATTTCAGCCCTTCAGCTGAAGGGTTGGTTCAAACCCAAGATGTCAATCCAAGAATATAGAAATGAAATACAAAACTCATATTAAACTTGTGCATGAATTATATGGTACATGTTTCTAGTACAATGTGAAGAATTAAGAATCGACCATCTAACTCCACTTGTTGGTTCTTGTGGCAGGCAGATTATACTGAGGACTCAAGTGACGTCTTCATCTTCAATTTGGGGTTGTGTTTTGAAGGGCTGTTTTGAGAGAGGTATATTTTGAAGGGCCAAATCGCGTTTGAAGGGCATTGAAGACTTCAATCTTGAACACTGACGGTAAGTTAATTCCTTTTCAGAAGCAATAAGATCATAGGATTCTCGTCCTTTCACAACAGTCCACACTGATAGAAAGGTGACTCTTGGCGTCTTCTAGAGGATAAGTACTTACCGGATCAGCTCCCCAGCCTTTTGTGGCACTTTTGAGGAAAAGGATCGTCATACGGTGGCCCCACAAAAAACTCTTCAGAAAAAACTCTTCAACCCTAATAACAAAAACACCCCTTCAAAACCTCATCACGGCGGCTTCATTAGCATGCACGATTCTACAAGGTTGCCAGCTTCCTCAAATGGAATCTTACGTAAGTTACAAGACACACAAGCAGCGAAGTTTATTAGAGTTCCGATTCCCTCCTCATCACCATCATCATCGATAGATCTGGGAAATTCGAACGCGAATGCATCAGTGGAATAAGCAAACACGTGAATGTATCGAGATTCCAAGTTTCCAGCGGTCAATTTATAGGTTCTCCACTCGAGCAGTGTCACAAGTTACCTTATAGATTCAAGAGATAGTAAATGAATTATTGTAGGTTGAATCAATCGCCATATGTTGAGTCAGCACTATAGAGATTTTTAACCGTGAAGAAATAGTATCAACCATGACTGGAAATCAGAATGTTGGTTATAAACTGTCACAAGCTGTAAACTTGTGATGTAAACTGTCTGATTGGCTGACCAGGGCGTAACTGGACTGCACTTGATGTAAAGGGGAAACCCCTAAGGGGAGTGATTTATGAAAATTAAGGCGCTGCCCAAAGACAAAGCTCAAAGGGCAGGAATTAAAATAAATAAATAAAAAAGGATCTCAAGGGCTTTCCCTTGCTTAAAAATCTTGCACTGATTTTCTGTTTACTTTCTTCTATGCCAAAATGCCCACTGGTACGTGCTGTAATGCCTTGCCCGTGTGAAATACTTTTCCCTCTATTGAAAGCCCGGGGAATAAGGGCCACTTCACACACGAGCTGAGAGCCGTGACCATGAAATTGTGAGAGCCCAAAAGAAAGTATCCAAAGGCCGTCCCAAGACACCTCCAAAATCATGTAGTGTGGTCACGAACCCTCAGTGTAGTGTGAAGTCATATGTGGCTGGACCATCAACCAAATGCTATTTCAATGAATTTCTGTTCACACACAATAGAATAA
The DNA here is from genome assembly GCA_964035585.1 of Polytrichum formosum. NCBI lineage: Eukaryota > Viridiplantae > Streptophyta > Polytrichopsida > Polytrichales > Polytrichaceae > Polytrichum > Polytrichum formosum. The sequence goes on from OZ037938.1 coordinate 32,687,137, forward strand.
ATCAACGGTTGTGAGTGTTCGGAGTGCCACGATCTCCCGGTTTTGTGATAGGCCTACCTCCAAGAGGGCTGGGGCGAACCAACCCCTATATTCGTACCTTATCGGGGAGGGCGAACGGCTAGGGATTCGTGGTACTCACTTAAAATCAACCATCCTACATATCGTGGATGAAGTGGCTCCAATACAAAAAGACCCCCTATGAGGTTGAGGGCCGATTCATTCAAATGTGACATCACTAGACATCCGGTAAGGTACCAATGTATGGGTCGGTTCGCCCTCCCCCTCCAAGAGGTGGTTTTTGAAAATAGTGCAAGTGACCATGAAGTATGATCCATTTGATGCCATGTAGGAATCCATCTAGACTTTCCATCCATCTTGCATTCACATACTCCGGTGGTCCCTCAAGCGTAGCGTGAAGCGAACTTGACCGGCTGCGCCTTTTCCACCAATGAGAGTGCTTGAAGTGTACTGGTCACGGGCTCTCAGTCTCGTGTGTGAAGTGGCCCTAAGAAACTGAAATTGGGATGAGGTGAGACTGGTGGGATGAAGAATTGGATTGGGATGCATGTGAGGCGGATAAACTAGAAATGTCAACGCCTAATGACAGGGCCCGGGACAAGTTACACACACACACACACATACATATATATATATATATATGGACACGAATAAGTAGGTTTATAAGTGGTTGACTTCTGACATGCATGTGTTGGCCTTATAACGACCATATTTCTTATTATAGTAGGCAGCGCACGAGCAAGTTATGATTGACTTAGACGTTGACATGGGAATATATGACTTTTTACACTGACACATGGGTCGGACCCATGCATGTATTGGCATATACATGTATATATATAGTAAACTCCTGCAATAAATTAGGCGATATATATGGTAGTACTACTGTAGTATGTATGTATGTAATGTTTGTTTATGGAGGTGGAGGATGAGAAACTGTGTCAGAAACTGCTTGTGGTTCTCCTCCAATTGCGGCACGGTTCCATGTCTGATTGGGTTGAGGACATGATCATGAGCAGGGCTTCCCTTTGCACCCGTCACAAGCCAAAAGAAAGGCAAATACATGCTGAAATTAATCTTGCCCGTCGAAAGAAAGGCAAAATGAAAAAGTGTCCGTCACATGGAAAGGCAAAAAAAAAATGAGCCCGTCAAAAGAAAGGTACCCTCAACCATTGCCCGTCAGCCATATCCCATAAATATGGGCAAACAATGTTGTATCCCGTAGTATATAAGTCACGCTTTGAGTTCATAGTGACTTAGGAGATACGAGTCAACTTCTACACTTGTAAGTGACACCTAACTAAACCCAATTTGAGTTTGTGTTGAGTTTGTTTTTAGTTTGTGTTGAGTTTGTGATTGTGATAATTGAAGAGGCTTTCATTAAAAGAGTAGACGTGAGGTAATTGAAAAATTATTGAATTGGGGGCTTTTCTTGAAATCTTGAACTTCAACCGCTTTATATGTAACTAGTAGTCAGGCATTGGATGCTATTATGGTGTACATGTGACGGTGTAGTAGAGAGAAAGTATCGTGTCATGAAATTATGAATATGCAAAGAACAACCGGATGATCACATCATGTAACCGGTTGGATTTGGAAACACTACGAACTAGCTATCATTTTGATCGGGAGGACACACTAGAAGAATGCAAGATGATGGGAGCTATGTATGTGCAAGCAGTTGTGGATAGCTTGAATGAAAGGTTTCCTGATTTACATGTTTTCAATGCATCGAAACTTTTCAATCCAAAGTATTATCCAAGTGATGAAGAAATTCGTATAACTATGTCAGAGGAATGGTTGGAGAGACTGATTGTAAAATTTGGATTGACAGTGGTTGAAAGCGATGCAAGTAGAGTTGAGTTGCTTGAGTTTGTAGAAACTTTGAGGCATGAATGTGAAAACAAATCATTGTACGAGGCATGGCAATTTTGTGGGGCCATCAACGAGTGGTATACCAATTGGCCACATCTCATGAAAATTTGGCAAAAAATACTTGTCATTCCCTCAAGTATTGCAATTTGTGAAAGGGGATTTTCCAAACAAAATGCTATCAAGAGCCACTTGCGAACTTCATTGAAGTTGGACACTTTGGATGCTTTGATGCGGGTATCATTATGCGGGATAGAGATGGAGAATATGGATTGGAGGGCGGTATTTGAGTTATGGCGCAACATGAAAAATCGGAGAGTTCTTAGTTTGGACTAAAGAATGTAAGAAGTTCATACTTCTCAACATTTGTATTTGAAAAACATGATTTGATCTTCAAATTTGTGTGAAAGATGAAAATTTTCTTAACCCGTCATTTGAAAGGTAGTTTTTGATGTTGCCCGTCACATTGAAAGGCAAAAAAAAAGTAGCCCGTCAAATGAAATGCAGACGGACCCGTCAAAAGGAACCACTGATCATGAGCATCTCTGTTAGGGCTTGCCAGATCATCTCCCACCTTAGAATCATCTTAGAATAAACCTCTCTTTAGGGAAACTAAAGACCTTCCTTTACACTGCTGTTCTCCCCTTTTACTAAGGTAGAAATACCATAACCTGTGAAAATAAGGTGATTCACATTGAAGATATGGTCTTCCAATCATGAGGAAATTTTCCAAGATAGACGACAAGGATTCATGAAGAATGCAAGTTGTTTCATATTTCTCTGCCCTATACCAAAAATTCTACAATTTTTCAAAGTGGAAAGTTGTCAAACCCCCTACTTGTTCACTAGATTCTCCCTACACCGAACACAATAATCCGCATTGACATACAAAACATCGCCTAAACCGGTTAACTCATGAGTACATTAAACTTGACTCCCATTGGCTACACTAAGTGTACATGCATTGAAGTTGCCGCCTCGCCATGATCGGTTTCAGAAATGGCACTTCACTATTATGACGGCGGTCTAGTGCATGGGTAGAGGTGCCGGTTTGGGTATTTCTACCTTATGGCACGTTTGGTTGTGCAAGAAAGTGTCATATGTTGCATAATCTAACATTTTGACTTCAAATGTCGTACTATTGAGGGTTTTTTCTTCTTAAAAACACATTGCATATTTCAATGTAAAATGTCATTTTGTATACACAATGAAGATACATAAGTATGGAAGAACATTTTTATTGAAGAAATATGCTCAAAGTGTCACACGATATGGAGTTTAAAAAACTTGTAGTCCCATGATGATGTTTTCATCATATCACACATTATGAAAGCAAGAACCTATGGTCTTCTGATGATGTTGGAAATTGACATCTTGTTCAATCTATTCATGAAAGATTGCATGTTCATCACATCTACAACCAAAAACTCTAAAGTATGCTCAGTACAAAATTTGATAGTAATTGGGCATATTCACGGGTTTGAGGAAGCTTGACTAGTGGTGTTGGCTGGCCATTTGTATCCCCTCCATTGGCTCTACAATGAAATCTAAACCCGAATGGATTTCTACCCCATGCTTCCACCAACTCAACCATGTTATACTTTGCATCAAAAACTTCGTCTCTTGCCAATTGCACATATTCTTCTATAGGCATTTTTTCACTTCCAATATTCAAAGAGGAAATGAGCCTTGTCAATTCATTTGTTGTGTCTTTCATTCTCGATTTCTCATGTTCATCATCCATGGCAAAATAAACTCTTCAATATGCAAGTGAAATCTTGGACATCCTCTAGCCGTTTTGTATGATTTGGGGATTCATCTCTCTCCACACTTGCAAGCACCACATAATAGTTTGCCTTACATTAGGCACTATTTTCTTTAGGTCCTAGTGAGTAATAGAAGAATCAAACTGAGAAAGGACCCATTCCAAAAGCTTTTTCTTGTATTGAACTTTGAATAAAGCAATTATTCCATGAACCAAGGGTTGTACCACACTTTTAATATTAGGTGGTAAGAAAAAAATATTGCTCAACTACAAGGTTGAAAAACCAAATGATTCACTCCCACCAACATGCTTAAGGGAATGAGTAGCATAATTGCTCATAATTAACATACCTTCCGCTTTTGAGATCTATAATGTACATTGAGGCTCATCATCCAACTCTCAAACACATTTGATGTCATCTAGGTTGTTTGGTTTGCAAACCACCACACATAATGTATTGGCAATCCCCTTCCAAAGCATCATGGGTGTAAAGATTTATAAATAATCACAAGTTCTACAGCTAGAGCAAGAGTGAAGCAGTCCTTCTAAATTTTGCACCCACATATTTTCCTTACGCTAGTGTCCTGTTGGGTTGGGCACAATAAAATAAACCAGCCTCATCCATATTGTAAACATCTTCCGGTGCCATAACCAATGAAGAGGAGGTCAATGCTTACCAAATTGTGTGCAAGTTGTCTTGTGTGTAGACATGGTCATCAACATTGAAATTATTGAAATTATATCGCAATGAAAGCATTTGCCACCCAAAATTGTTGTCACCTTTCAAGCCAAGAAATTGAAGAGTGGCATGACAAATTTAGGAGTATAAGTCAATTGTGATTTTGAAGTTTCCAATCTAAAGAGATGTGAGATTTAGATGTGAAGACAAATTTTGAATCAAGAAGAGAAATCAACAACTTTAGGATTCCAGTATGCAAATCCAATCATCCCTAAACCCCTAAACCTCCACCCAAACCCAAAGACTCAAAGTGCAAACGTTTGTTTTGAAATCAAGGTTTATAATGTTTAACTTGAGTTACATTAACCCATTGATGAATTCACCATGTACTCCCCAATCCCAAGGCATATCCTTAGTGTAGGCCCCACCACATGTGCGCATTAATTACCTTGCTATGACAAATCGGGCCTAAAAAATGTCGTATTACAAGTGTTGTAGTCATAGAATCATGGCAAATCGACACTAGAAAGTTCGGTCGACGGGAAATGCGTCATATAATCGAGGTGTGTATTATTGGGGTTAGACTGTATACTATTTATGATATTTAATGTCACATGCACTAATTGTGAAGGGACTTGACTAGATGTCTCAAAGTGTCACATTTGTTAGTTGCCAATATGATTTTATTTGTGAACATAAGTAAATTTTGTAAGGGGAAAATTGTCTACATTATGACATTTCACATAGCACATTGGGATACTTGAGATTGGGTTGCAAACTCATCTAGTAGACCATTTTTTGTGAATATAGGTAAATGGCTTGATATGGGGTGGAAGCACGGTAAAGTGGACATCTCTTGATCCTTACTCAGGTTTAAGTGAAAGTGATCCAAAACTATATACTAACTTTGAATTTTATGAAATAAAAATTCATAAACATTTAGAAAACATATGAATCTACAAAGCCAAGCAATTTATGTTCACAAAAAACAATTTCAAACAACGTATATGTATTTTAGAAGGCAGTGCAAGTGGTGGTGCAAGTGGGTGTCATTGAAAAGATAATTGTCAAAAACTTGTTTAAAATACAATTACATTACATTAAATTGATGAATTTTTGAAAAAAAATTTACGATGACGTCAAGTTTATAATGAATTCAAGGAATATGAAAAGAAATTCCAAGTTCAAAATATTTAAGGTCATGAAATTTACGTTCAAAACTATATTTAGTCAGTTGCTTTTACGCGTCACTTTTGATGATAGGTTTTGAAGATCTCATATTGATATTCTATATTTGAGTACCTAACTTAACAATAGAGGTCATCATGAAAAATAATATATTTTAAACAACATTTTGCTACTACTTATAGGCGTTTGACCAAGAAAATCATGGCTTTCATATACCGGAGCACTTTTTTGGTCCACTTTACTATGCTTGCACCATATGGTGTTCTTAAAATAACTCAAATTTGTATTTCATCTTTAGTTCTTTAACTAACAATTAGTAACCCAATTGTCTTCATGCTAGGGTCATTAGTTGGCAATCGACCATCCACTTGTAGTTGGAGAATCGGACAAAATAACATCGGTGTTTTTTTATATACACCAACATAAATGGGAGCGTGTTCTTCCTTAACATGGTGAACACGAGCTCTTTAATTTCCCTAAGAAGTGGTCCCAGATGACCCTAAACTACTAGATGATGGTGGAGAGATACCCAAATCTTAAGGAAGAGGTTGGCAGTTCGATTCCCGGCTGTGAAATCTCCTCTCTACTTGACAGAAACTTGCCAGGTGGTCAACTGCCTCCTGTGCTTTGATGCTAGCCTATCGGCGTTCTGTCTCAAAAAAAAAATTTAAATTTTAAAAAATAAAATCCCTAAGAAGGTTTTATCCTTGCACAAGCTGGGAGATGGTATGCCAACCCAGGCCCGTTATTCTCCAACTACAAGAGCTCAGTTGGCTATCAGTCGATGAGCCTGGCATGAATGGCAGATTGCATTCCCGGTATTGACTTCCAGTTGAAGAGCTTGAGGTGAAATTAATTAGAATAATTTTGAGCATAACTAGATAAGATCCGTTTACATGTATTCACAACAAATGATGTACTAGACGGGTTTGCAGCCTAATGTAGTTGGTCTACAACTTGAGCTCAAGCATCAAGCTCAAGCTTGCAAATTTGGTGGGGCAATGTAAAAAAATGTGAGCCCCATATGGCAAAAGACAACAAAGAGGTCTAGTGAATTCATGAACTCATTCTCCCACTCCAGGACATGAGACACCCTACTCATGAATGTCAAAACTCATCTAGGAAATCCCCCCCCCTCCCCAGAATGATACAATCCCACATTGGCTATACCCATGCATTTTGTACACCCAGAACATGCCAATGCCTTGCTCAACTCAAACCCAACAAAACTAATCATCGCTACTATCTCCTTCCAGAATACCTCCCACTATACCACTCAAACTCTAGTTTGTACTTCATCAAATTCACCTTCTACCAGGACCACAACCCAACATCAGCAATACAACGCAAAAAAATAAAAATAAAAAATATACAAATTGTTGAATGATGCACTTGAAGATGCCAGATGGTACATCACCTCGCTGGCATCCCTAGGGGCCTCCACACAGATAGCATCACCAGAATCTTCAAAGAATGCTAGATCCCCTTGTGCCTACCCATGCATGCATGCAACAAATCCAACCAATTGCTATGAAACACCTCACCCTACTCATGCTCTATTGAAGAAGACTTGAAACCACCAACTCCATGTACTACCCACCTAGACACAACAATAAAAGCCATACACTAAAGTGCCAGAATCCAAGGTTGAATCCTACAAGAAGACGCTTAAATTAACCCCCTTACACTGTTTATGGCAATTTGTGTCACCTGCCTGATAATGTCACTTACCCTATTTTGAGGCATATGTTGAGCTAGTGATGTCATTGAGAATGCAATCATTAAGATTGGTATGTCAATGATAATGCAATGCTTAAGCTCGACGCATGTTGTAGATAAGGTTGTTCGGCACAAATTTAAGCATGTATCACTATGTTCGTTAATTTGGGACTTTTTCGGCATTTTGAGACAGTTACAAATATAAGAACATGGATAAAATCACACAGATATTGGAGAATGTTGTAAGATGCAAATACTTTGAAGCGGGTGTTCATATCAAGAACCCAATTAAGAACTCATATCAAGATGGTTTAGGTAGGACGACCCAAACATTAGACCATGTTGTTGTGGTCCATATATTAATTTGAGACAAGAGAAAGTCTCAAATTAACGAATATAGTGATATATATGGAAACCAAATATACCAACATATGCAACCACCAAGGTATGCTCGGGAAATGGATGCCCAATGATATCCAAAGTGAGTGAATGAGATTGTTGGTGTCACTAGTAGAAAACATGGTAAAAAAGAACCGCAGTCGTTTTCCCATTGCGGTTCTTTTGACCACCCTGATCTGCAGTCAGTAAACGACTGCAGATTTGTTTTTTTGGTTTACCGACTAAAATTTTAAAATTTTTGGGGCGTGTAATACACCGTTGGAAAGGTATTTTGAAGACCTTTCCAACGGTATATTACAAGCCCCCAAATTCTTAAAATTTTAGGCGGTAAACCAAAAAAACAAATCTGCAGCCGTTTAGTGATTGCAGATCAGGGTGGTCAAAAGAACCGCAATGGGAAAACGACTGCGGTTCTTTTTTACCATGTTTTCTACTAGTGTGTGTAAATGGGAGAGTCTGCAATTTTGTGGTTTGATGCAAGGTAAAGAAAGAAAAAGAAAAAGAAAAGTTGGTGTGGGTTACACTAATGCACGATGTCCATTCACCACCTCCTACCCGTGGTCGCGTGGCAATGAAGGTGTGGGGTGACTTAATGCCTACTTTCATGGGTGGACCATGGGTTAGTGTTGAGTATACAAAATTTGCAACACATGACTAGGCTTTTTAATCCATTGAAACCATAACATTATTCAAATCCATAACAATGTTCTGTGGGATTGACAATATTTTGTGAAATATTCCCCACATTCAGCCTGAATGATGGAATATTCTGCGGAATACTGTCAGTCCCACAGAACACTGTTATGGATCTGAATAATGTTGTGACCGGTGCTCGTTTCTTTCCTAAGTTGTTATTGTTTAGGATAATGTGTATTAAGTATCTTATTTCAATTTGCGAGATTTTTTCCCATTAATCTGTAGATTTTGAGTGTGGGTGATGCAAGGTAAGAACTTGGCTGAAAGAAGAGTGGCTGTTTTTCAATGAAAGCAACTGTAGCCGAGGTAAAGAGCCGATTGTTATACATATGGCCTAACAGAAAACCCTGCTCCACTCAAGATGCTTAAAAGAGCTGAATATGAAATGTGTGAACCATGGTTTTGGCTTTGTTGGCCTTTTGTCTCAAAAAAGAAAAAAAGAAAAATGTGTAAACCAACATGCAATGTTGACTCATAGGAAGGAAAAGAAGACCCTGGGCAAAGTGAAAAGTCAATCCTTCTATGTAAAAATTCAAACAAGTACTCACGCCAGCTGCAAGAAGGAGCAAAGTTAAACAAAAAGTCTGGCCATCCATGAAGATTAAGCTAAAGAGACTTAGGGCCAATTTAGACTATGGTGAAGAAGTGCACCGGTCAACAAGTTTAGGGGAATGGAGCAATTTGATTGACTATGAAATGGGTTCTTCATTGGTTAGGGTTTATACTACGGCCAAGACTTCTCCGGTGGTGAACTTCAAGCATGCATGAAGAAATGATATGGATGTCAACATGGCAACACCTTTTGCTAGGGGAGTTCTCCGGATGTCAAGTTTTTGGGCAACCAAACCCTCGGACAAGTAACTTGACCTTTGGAGAATTCCAACTCGAGTTCTTAATTGTTTTTCCCATCTTGTCCAACTTACCAACCATTGCCTCAAATGGCCTTGTCTTACGTAGAAATTATTGACCAACGATGCACTTCTTCACGGTAGTCTAAACCAACCCTTAGAATGCTGAAGTTAGAATGAACTATCTAAGAGGGCAGCAAAACTATCCACCCGGCAGCAAAGGTGAATCATAGAACAAGAACTGGCCAAAGATGCAACCAACACCCTACACTTGCAGACAGTATAACACACTCAAAACTTTTTTTTGAGACAGAAGGCCAATAGGCTAGCGCCAAAGCACATGAGGCAATTAACCACATGACAAGTTCTGTCAAGTAGAGAGGAGATTTCACAGCCGGGAATCGAACCGCCAACCTCTTCCTTGAGATTTGGGTATCTCTCCACCATCATCCAGTAGTTTAGGATTGTCTCGGACCAAACACACTCAAAACTTTGATTTCGCCTCTTTGCTCATCCTTTCTGCCACCCCAACCTTCCACCTTCATCATCTTCAACACTCTAACCCAAGGCAAAATCCACCGCCCTGAATCCTTGAAGCTCTCACCACTAAAAGCTTGAAAGGCGCTCTTGTAGCCTAAAGTTGATCTCCGCATTTGTAGAGTGGCACCTCCATTGGAGGGCCAAGGCTAGACGCCCACCTCTTTGAGTTCAGACCCTACCACTATTACCCAAGGTGAAAATGCACGCAATTATAGTATATAGATATCTTTCTAGAAAATTTTATTCCAAAATTAGCATCACAAGCCCCAAATGAGTCTACATGGATCCACTTAGACCCCCTCTACCTTGATAATAGTTGTAGGGGGTCCAGCTCAAAGAGGTGGGAGTCTAACCTTGGCCCCATTGAAGGGGAGGCCACACATGTTCAAAAAGGTTGATTCCGAAACGAAGATCAGTGGGTCAAGGTAAAAACAAATTTGGCCTTGACATATGCCTACCCTTGAAAAGCTTGGTTTCAACGTTGGTCCTTTTTTTTATTTTGGTTAAAATTATCGTTTTTCAACTATGACTGGAGAATGAGGTTTCAATCCTTGCAAAACAACCATCTTGGATGAGAATCGGAAACGGACATTTCTACCCTATTAGAGAGGGACCAAACTTGAAACCAAGCTCCTAAAAGCTAGGCACATGTCAAGGCCAAAATTCGTTTGCGTTGGCTTATCGAACTCCACTTCAAAACCGGCGTCTTCAAACATGTGTGGCCTCCACATGAATGCCAACATCCAAATGCCCTAAGGTAGAAATACCATAACCTGTGAAAATAAGGTGATTCGCATTGAAGATATGGTCTTACAATCATGAGAATTTTTTCCAAGATAGACAAGAAGGATTCATGAAGAATGCAAGTTGTTTCATACTTTCTACCCTGTACAAAAAATTCTACAATTTTTCAAAGTGGAAAGTTGTCAAACCCCCTACTCGTTCACTAGATTCTCCCTACACTGAACACGGTAATCCGCATTTCCATACAGAACATCACCTAAATCGGTTACCTCATGAGTACATTAAAACTTGACTCCCATTGGCTACACTAAGTGTACATGCATTGAAGTTGCCGCCTCGCCATGATCGGTTTCAAAAATGGCACTTCACTATTATGACGGCGGTCTAGTGCACGGGTAGAGGGTGGTTAACCGGTTTGGGTATTTCTACCTTAGTGTGGCGCTTTTTGAGCAAAAGTTCTGTTGTAGTACTACTTCTCTTCATTGTTGTTGCATGGAAAGAATCAAAGTTGTTGTACATTTTAGATGCCATGGGGAACAAAACCAACAACCCTTCACAAAACGTGCTCTTATAACAAACATGAAATAATCCCGTGGTGAAACGCAATCATGAGTTTGAGGTTTTTTTGCTCCAAAGTTGCCTGGAGTCAAACTCATTCCGTCATCCGTTCTTCTTTTTCTTTTTCTTTTTCGAAGGGGGGGGGGATTGAAACAAACTCAATTGCAAGGAAATAGAACAAACACCTCGGAGCAAAATTGTGAGCCGAAGAAATATTGCCCATCCGAAACCGCAAGATTGCTACACAACTCATTAAGTCATTAGTTTTTCAAGTTGAATTGACCAATCAAAGTTGTCGTCATAACTCTTGCGTAAGCTATTTGCATCACCCGTCATATATTTTTCGCAAACATGCACATCTTGATTATTAAGGTCTTTTGACTTTGACCTAGGGACGGGCACTGGCAAAAATGTAGAAAATCACATGCAAGAAATGTAGGGTGGATTTTATTCAAGACACATAATTTTTACATTTTTTCTTAGATATACAATAGCGTCCTCTAAATGTGAATCTAGGAATTATATATAATGTACGGTGTGGTTTAAGTTGTGGTATTTTTTCTATTTAGATGTAAAGTAGCATAAATTAAGTTTAGATTTTATTTATTTATAGGTTCAACATAAATCATCTGCCATTAGTGGCATTGGATGAGAAATAGGCAAGATGTATGTGGACATGTGGTTGGATTTGTTGAAACGGTCGCCTTTGGATGAAAAGTACCGTCATCCGGCGATGGAAGGGTTGGCTGGCTTATTTAGGGTTTCCTAGGGGGTTCAAGAACCATACGCAGCATGCTAAAGTTTATAGTATGATGGTTGTATGTGTGTAATGTGCAAAGTAATATCTACGCAGTGTAATGTATGCATAGTGTATTATATGTGTAATGTATGTGCAAATTGTTCACATGAAAATTCTACTACTTATAAATAAGATAGGGTGATTATAATTATGCAACTATAAACTGTATATAATGATAGGGTGTTAGAAAATACCATTCAGTAGAAATTTAGCTACTTATAGGGTGGAAAATATTCAACGAAGGAAGGTAAATACGCCCCCCCCATTAAAAAGGGGGTTCTTGCACATGTATACATAAATGAAGTGTAGGTGCGGCCCCCATGACTTTGACACAATAATATATCTATGTCCTTGGCTAGGGATTTGTGGAGTCTACATAAACTCATCCATTGCGAAGGTGGAACTGTAGTAGATTATATTATATCATGTAATGACTATTTAAAAAAAATTGACTCCACAAATAGCATCACAAACCCTAGATTAGTCTAATGGAGTCCATTTGACATACAACAATCCACAATCTTTATAGGGGATTTTGTTTTATTAGAGCCCTTCAACCATGATGGGTGAGTTTACACAAACGCCACAGATCCTAAGCATGTGCACTCAACTTTCAATCGTCATCATTTCATACATGAATGTATACGTAAGCTCGAGTGTGTGCCACCCAAAATAAAATTAAAAAATTAAAAAATCTTGGATAATAAGTACAGGTAATCAACCATAAGCTAGAGCTTCACGGTGTCAAATATGTAAAACTCATCCATTGAAGGGGTTCTAGTGGAACCAAGCTCTTATAGGCTGAGGCCATGTTTAATTCTTATCAGATTGACTTGGAGTCTTTGATATCATGTTCAAATCTAACTTGTTTAATATCAAAACAAAATTTCAAGCTATAGAATAGTTCATAGCATTATTTAGATCCATAACGGTGTTATGTGGGACTGACAATATTTTGTGGAATATTCTACACATTCAATGTGAATGTGAAGAATATTCGGTGAGACTGACAACATTTTGGGGGAATATTCCCCACATCAATATGAATGTGAAGAATATTCCGCAAAATACTGTCAATCCCACTAACACTGTTATGGATCTAAATAATGTTATGAAGTTTCATTCATTGCCAAAAGATATAGAAAGCCATCATGATCCAGAAAAGAGAGTGTCGCAACACTTTTGGAAATGCACACAATGAAATGAGATCACACAGTCCCACAAAATATTAACGCAATTTAGGCATGACCAACTAAGCCCACATTAGACGTCTTATGTTTCCAAGTCATGTTTCTAGTTAGTGCAACTATGATAGTTTTCAAAGCGTAGTAATCAAAATAAATAGTTATTGTGTATCGTTACAATAATAAGATCAATCTAACTACCATATGTAATTGGTTTTGTTTCATAGATTAAAAAGACATGGTGTTGTGGCAACTTTGACAACTGTCAATAATAAATAAAATAAAAGTAACGTCTGTGTTTCCTTTCTACACTGACGTGAATGGGAGCCCGTTCCTCTATACTGTGATCATGTTTTACCAAGCTTCACCGTATAGGTATTTCCTCCCTTTCAGGAGGTGGGCTCCTTTAGTTCTCAAGAAAAGCGCTATACCTAACCTCTAGGGGGGGTCGACAGGTGGTTGTTTGTTTGACAACTGTCAACAATAGAGTTATGCGTAAAGTCTCTCAAACAGGGACGAAATCATGAGTAAATTCATCTATGAGGGATTTCATTACTAAGAGCTCGTGAGCTCATCATGTGTCAAAGCCTATTTTGAAATTTGGGTGAAACTCCTTGGACCTCCTCTTTCCATCCTAAAAACTGTGAGAAAACTTTAGATTCTAAAATATAGGTTTTTCCCATGAAAGCCACCACCCTAAATCCCAAATCAGCCTATGCAAGGCTCACTTGGCCACCCATCCTAGTATGACAAGCTAGAAGTTCAATTCTTAATAGCCCGACACCACTCTTTGAACATGTTAATTTAAGCCTAAAGAGGGGAAGTTAAGGTTACGCTCTTATACTCACATTTTAGCCAAATGAACATGAGTTTGATCCCAAGGCTTTACACAACACTCTAATGTGGGTAAGGGCTTTGACCACCAAACATTATCCAATTCTGAACATATAGGATTTTATGTCAATTTCTTATCCACATTCTGACATGCTCATACATGGTCACTTTTATTTTTGACGACCTTGTATAAAAAGAAGTGGGACCATCACTCATTTCTCAACCAATGAGAGATTTTAGAAAGCACTAGTCATGTTCACTAGTCACTAGTCACTAGTATAAACTAGCTCTAAAATGTAATGGCCCAACTTGACAAACCTAATGTTTGCGTACCGGCAACTATGATAGCTACCAATGGAAAAATACCTTTTTGGGGGAGAGGATTCCTAAGAAGTTTGCTAAGAAAATTATGATTTGGCACCTTCTTAGGGGCATCACACTTTGGACAATTTGGATTGAATGAATGATTGGGTGTCTGTGAGGCCAAACCCACCACCCTTAAGCGTCCTAGTCCGGGTGTGGGTTTGAGAATCACATATCTTATGTCAACAAAGGTAGAAGCTTGAAACTTAATTCAACTCTCCACCAATGCACTAGTCGTGCTAATCTTTATTAATTCCTTCTAAGAGTTTACATGCACCCTTCCTCCTACTCACCCTTTAGAGTTTGTCCCACTCTCCGTGTGAGAGCGACTAATTCACTACTTCCACCCTTTTAATGATTCACACTTATTTGGGAGTTTGCTTAGCTTCACCCGTTGCTTGAGATAACGATGCCTCGATGCCACTAGCATCGTGCACAGTCGCGTCCTTAGCCGACTCAAGCTCCCAAGTCATGGCCCTTGCCACACATGCCCTTGCCGATATTCCTCTTGAGCTCTTAGTCTTGATCGGACGTCTCAACGTCGTGAGAATCCATTACATCATCCATCAACTGTTATACCCAATTATTCCATGGCGAGGATACAAGCGTTAAAAAACGCTATTCTCCGTTATCACAATCATAACACACTCTATGGCTACCCCCACCTTACTCACATCCACTTCCAACTGCGAATCCTACCATTCAATGCCTCGTGCCTTCCTAGCTTGCTAATGAACTAATTGTCTAAATTAATATTAAGTGACAATCTAATTAACTAAGCATCACTAAGCAATAGTAACCCAACAGCTGTAGTCTACGGCAGCAGTCTTAAGTAGTAACCAGCAGCTGTAGTCTGCTGCGGCAGTATTTAGTAGTAACCAGCAACTGTAGTCTGCTGCGGCAGTATTTAGTAGTAACCAGCAGCTGTAGTCTGCTGCGGCAGTATTTAGTAGTAACCAACAGCTGTAGTCTACGGCAGCAACCTTCAGTAGTAACCAACAACCGTAGCTGCGGCAGCAGCTGTAGTCTACGGCAGCAACCTTCAGTAGTAACCACTAATTATCCAAGCCCCCTACCTAATCTTCCTACCTAGTTCCACTAATTTCCCTAATACCCCCTTACTAATTACACACTTTTTCTCTAGCTCTAAGAGCTCAAAATCCTAGAGAGGAGGGGGAGAGAGTCAAGAGAGGGAGAGGAGAGGGAAGATATATGAGAGAAGAAGGAGAGGAAGAGGATAGGAGAGAAGGGGAGGAGAGGGCATCCAACCACAACCCTTTAAACTTTCTCCTACTTAGTAGGACCTTATCCTATCCACTAAACCCTCACCTCCTTAAACCAACAAGATAGAACCCAATTCAAACATTTAAACCCAAGGCTCTTCCCTTTGCCTCGTCAAACTTTACTCACCTAACCAAAGCACTCTCTAATGCCACTATGCTTCTAATTAACCACACAAAATAAGCCTAAGGCTTGAAACATAACTCCACACCAAGCCTCTACTATATTGCCATTCTAAAACTAGAGTTTCACTCTTTTATATTTTTGATTGTTTCAATAACTCTCCAATTGCAATTCTAATTAAATTCTAAACATAAAACAAATATGAGCACTCATTTTGGGCTCATAGTGTCCAACCAAGAAAAATGGCATGACTCCAAAATGAAACATCTTGTTTGGGAAAACCTCATTATGTACGCCAAGGTGGCATGGGCTAGGGTTGTTGAATTCGTTGAGATTAACAGCTACTTGGTTGAAGCCCTCTTCAAAGGCTTTGATGAAACTTGGGGTGCTAGAAATGTTCTTTGTAGACATGATAGAATGAAAATTATGTGGAATTGGAAACAACAACGACAATGCATGTAGGTAGTTTGGCGCTTTGGCGGCTTGGGGATTGTCCTTGGTCGGTTGGGTGGGGGTTGTCATTGGCAGGGTACTTTGTTATTTTTTACGAGGCGGTGTGGCGTATACAAGGGGCCCCGTCTCCCCTCAAAGTGGGCGCACCTTCCTTGGTTTTTAATGCATTTGACAATGTTATAAACAACATTTTACAAATGGTTAGGAATAAAGAGAAATTCCTCACTTAAATCCAAGTCCACTAAATGTGGTAATTTAGAGGATGACAAGAATTCAAACATTGTCACACATCGAACCCAACAAATATCCAATCCAATCATATCCAATCATATCCAATCCAAACAAAAATGTAGTGTACAGTATTGACACTTATTTAAATAGCTATAAACTATTGCAACCTACTCATCAAGGTCTACGCACTCAACTGCCTTATCATCTACGTAAGGGTTACAAGCTCTTTGTGCAAACCTACGGCAAGGTCTCGGCATCGATGAGTTTGGCATATAACCTAAGCCATATTCTCCGCACAGACTGGCAAACCCTTATGTGAAGGAGAATTCATGGTTTTCCTTTTACTGCAAAACCAAATTATCATTATTAGAATGCAAATTGAAACGAATGAATATAAATTAGCAGAAACTATGGTTAGATTATAAAACTTACATACTCAATTGATTTTTCCTCACAATCTTCTTCACAGGCTCTTCATCAAAATCAATGTCAACGATTTGTGGCTTAGATGCTCCTACAGCGGGGCTGACACTGCATCATGCAAAGGAGACAAAATGGCATCAAACAATGTCGAGTCCTCCTCGTATGCAACTAGATGGCAACCTTGCATCTATAAGCATGGATAGACACACCTGCCAACGAAACATGTTGAGACAACTATTATGAAATTTTCACAAGCCATGATAAATTACACATAAAAAATCATTAAGCATTTTGAGAATATGTCATAAACCAACTTGTAGATGCGTAGGCATCAAGGACAACATACGGAAGAGTTGTCAGAGCCTCTATCAAAATTTGCATCGATCAAAAGTCCTTTTCTCTACCACCTCTCCATGGCACTTTTCCCATTCATAAGTTGTATGCTTGCGGATGTGAGATAAAAGTATATGTCTAATGCCTCCACATCCAAATAAGATATTGCACCCTTCTTTTGAAATATACAAACCCTAACCTTGGATTTGGACGGACATACAACATAACGTGGAAACAATGAGTGTATGAAGCATAAACCAATGTTAAGTGGTTCAAGACAAAATATAATTGCACATAAAAACACAATGAAGAGGAACAAAATAAAATACAAAAAGTTTGTGAAGTTTAGAATGTTATTGTCAAAGACGAGTCCCCCAGAAATCACAATGGCTACTCGTTGAAACCCCACAATCCTTCCATAATGCAAAATCATAAGTCACGTGGTAAATAAAATTCTAAGAACAACTCTTTGAACTTAGGCCATGTTTCTAGTTGACCTTTGTCAGCATCCTCTTTGTTGGTCTTTACACAAGTCCACCAAAGATGAGCTCGCTCTCTCAACAAGAAAGAAATTGCCTACATTTTTCTTTCTCTAAAAGCTCTCCATCAAACAAATTTTCCACCATTCCTAAGAATTATAGAATTGTCTTAGTCTTAAAGTTAATTCCACTAGAGAAAGCCAGTGGTTGCACGCTCTTCTGAATGTCTTGCAAGAAATTGTTCTTATCCTTATTCTCCTCCCTCTCTTTGTTTTCTTGTTTTTCTTCAACGCCTTCTCTCTCTGTCTTTGTCATTTCCTTTGCTTTCATCCCTCTAAGCTCATCCCATCTAGAATGACTTATACCTACCTTAGAAAGATATGACGAGTGGGCAGAGGAAGAGGAGAACTATTTATTACTTTAAAAAATCCATGATCATATGTATCTTTCTCCATAGGCATGACAACGGATGGGGAGATTGCATCAAGAATTGTTTGAGACTATGGTTGAGGGTTAAAAACCTCATCTCCTTGATTGTTTTCTGGTGGAGCACTACTGAAGGAAACCACGGTGCTAAAGCTAATCACATCAATACCAAGAAAAAATTGACGAGCACAACACAATGCAAATCAACAAAACCTCTCTTTGACACCAAAATTGAACACATATTAAACTGTTCACAATTTCCAATCTAGAGGTTCACCTCCCAACTTGGAGATACAAACATAACATAATAATGTGTTCTCCTTCCCCCAAGCCTTGTCCATATCTATCCATAGTACATAAGAGATGCCTTTAGAAGTCTCGAGTCTTACTACATGTAGACTAAAGCTCCCTTATCTATATACTTAGATCATTTAACCATATGATCATCTCTCTCTTCTATATAGATAATGCTTATCTCACTTCTCATCCTTCGACTTGTGTTCATCCACGCTCCTTAGCCTTGGACATCCATCCCTGCAATTCCCATCCTCCTCAATATTCCATTTCCCAATTAGTCCATTATACTATTACTTGGCAGTATGCGCTTGAGGGGCCCCAACTCCCCTCCAAGTGGCTGCGTCTTTATTGTTCTTCATCCATTCTTTCCTTTTTGTCGCAAAATTTTATACATAAATGTCATGCATGTTTTCATTTCAAGTTCAAGAATTGGAGTTGAGATGCAGAAGTTAAGTGAAGATTCTCCTTCTATTCAAGTAATCACAAATCACATAGTCCTGACCTCCCAATTATGCTAAGTATTGAACCTATATCGGTGTCTAGATTTTTCGCATATACTCTAATCTCATTGTAATGTGTGTTGTTTTGTGTCCATATTCAACTACAAAGGTTGTTCAATACCACGTATTTGTCTCTTGTTTAGAAGAGTGACCATGTAACATTGTTCTCCTACCAAAGAATTCCTTGGTCACAAATGCAAGAATAACTGGCCATCCGAGTATCTTAAGATTGAATATGATATGTAGTGAAAAATGATTTCTTTATTTGCAGTATGTTTTCACTCTATATCTGCTAGCTTGCAGCAGTGCCGTGGAAGGACCCTATTGAGGGCCACTTCACACACGAGCCAAGAGCCGTGACCACGAAATTGTGAGAGCCCAAAAGAAAGTGTCCAAAGGTTGTCCCAAGACACCTCCAAAATCATGTAGTGTGGTCACGGACCCTCAAGTGTAGTGTGAAGTCATATGTGACCAGACCCTCAACCAAATGCTATTTCAATGAATATTTATTCATGCGGATCCTCACACATGCTAATATAGAATAAACCAATGGTTGTGAGCGTTTGGAGTGCCATGGTCTCCCGGTTTTGTGTTAGGCCTACCTCCAAGAGGTGTTGTTTGAAAATAGTCCAAGTGACCATGAAACATGATCCATTCGATGCCATGTAGGAATCCATGTAGACTTTATATCCATCTTGCATTCACATACTCCGTTGGTCTCTCAAGCGTAGTGTGAAGCGAACTTGGACCGACTCCACCTTTTCCACCAATGAGAGTGCTTGAAGTGTAATGGTCACGGGCTCTCACTCCCATGTGTGAAGTGGCCCTGATTCTAAATCCAACCGGTTACATGTTGACATCTTCCGGTTTTGCTTTATTCATTTGAGGTATATTCTATAGATTCCTCTAAAATGATCGGTGGCTCTCCTGAAGTCTTGAACTTCAACCGGTTATTTCTCAAACTCAACCGGTTCATCTGTAAGTAACCACCGGTTCACCCTGAGCCCTGGCTTGCAGAGAAAGGGATGACACCGATCTCAAGTTGGCGTGAAATGAAATGAAATGGATTTTAACCCTTTATTGCCCCCAAGGACCCCAGGGGCTCTTTGTGAAAATGAGGTCCCACATTTCTTCTTGGGGCAACGGTCATTTGCCAAAAAAAAATTGCATGGACCTCGGGGATGCCCATTGCCATCCAACCGTGGTGTCTGATCGAAGATCCACACCTAGATGAGAAAGATGAAATTTTTCCAAGACTAGGGACCCTCCAAGCTCTTCATTAGAGCTCTCAAAGTCTTTTGCCCGTCTTTACCTATGTAGACTACCTGTTAGCTGAGGTTTGGTTCCCGTTGCTGCCCGCTTTAGTTCCTCTCAGTTTGAAGCCCACATTAGCCTGAATGGCGACCCGGAATTCAACGGCCACCTCGATCCAGCCTCCAGACTAGGAAACGGTCAATGGACTTTGACCAACCATAACTTTGCCATAAACAATCCAAACGAATATTTTTAAAATGGGAAAGTACTCTATTTTGAATGGGGAATATGCTTATATACTTTTTTGGAGGGTCCATGGTCAACCCGTCATCCAATTATAGAAAAAACTAGTATTTTCAAAGCTGCCCCTACACGGGACCCTAAACTTTCACACCGTTGGATTTTATGAGATTTCCATGGATTTTATATTTTCTTGGACCATAGAATGTGTGCTGAACTTACGTAACACAAGCAAAAGCCCGATCGGAAAAAAAAATTATTTAAAAGGCTTGAACTTTGTGTAACAACGGAGGTGGTTTGAAATTTAAGGATCACATGTAATGGACCCCGGGGCAAGAAAGGGTTAAAGTCCCGAAAGCTGAAAAGGTTAATGGGAAAGCCGGAAAGACTAAATGAGAGGCACTTTGGCATTGATCATAGCCACAAAGTCATTTGTAACCCGAGGCATGATGTCAAGTTGCTTAAAGATTCTACCTTTGGCAAAGGGTCCCCCGTAAGTTGAGGTAAAGTAGAAACAATAAAAAAACGGTGAATGATCACTACACCGTTCATGGTGTTTAGTGTCACTTACTATTCGGAGTTACATTGTGGGATAACTTTTCATTATAGCTCTCATTTTTTCACCAACAAAAGGTCGAATTGGTTTTTTGTACACTATATAACATAAGCATCTTTACTTGGTAAAAAGTTACACCAACAATAAAATGTTATAGCAATGCGTAACTACGAATAGTAAATGATACTAAATATCATAAGCAATGTAATGGTGCACTAAATACGGGTAGAATGATTCTTGTGTGGACCCAAAATGGCTAATCGTAAAAGTGGTGGCCTGAAAAGGATGCAGTGATGGACCACTTGCAATCACTTTTGGGTGCCATTGAGTTAACCGTTTCATATCATTCGTATGCAGAGCAGGATATTTTGATGCTCAAAGTAAGGAACTTTACTATACGTGTAGGTGTTTGACTTATTTGCCTCTTTGGGAAAATATAACTAATTATTTACACGGAATAAAATCATGAAACAACTTGCATGCCTCATCATTTCCTCTACTCCATTTATGAAAATATTGCACAAAGTTTGAGCTATTCTTTCTGCCTGAATCAATTTATTTTCACCATTTTCCGTATATCTACCCTAAGCATGCCTAGTTTGACTACTCACCTTAAACAAACACCTGTATTTGAGTTGTGCATGCTTAGGTGTGGATCTTAGAACATGCACCAAAAAAACATGTGTTTGAACAAGATTGGACCACTACGCGATCAAAGTTGTCTATTTTTGTAAACTTAATAGTCAACAAAATTGAGGGTATATATAGATATATAGATATATATATAGATATATATATAGATATATATATATATATATATAGATATATATATATATATATATATATATATTTCATGAAGAAGAGAATCTTTGCTTTGACAACAAATCAGATATTTATAAGGGCTCCAATTATTAAGACGAAAATGGGTACGACCAAGACTTGAAGTTGCTAAGGTAAGGGTCTTAATGAACACTTTTTTTTTCTTTCCCTATGGACCCACTTCTTGTAAGATATGAAACATGCAATTAGTGTGAGATGATTAGCAAATCCAAATTGTGCCCATAGCACTTCCCTCATGATTTTAGGAGCTCGTATGGATATGCGATTGTCAAAGTGAAGATTTTGAGTTATTAAATGATCATGAAGGCCCCCCAATTATGTTGACTGCATCTAGAATGAATAAAAAACATTGAGCATGCAACCCGATCTCTTTTGAACACATGCCTTTATCTTATGTTTATTCTTAGGTTCACACCCAACCATACACCATGCAACACTACAAGGAATGGGGGTCCTTTCCCACATCAAAATGACACATAAATGACAGTGTTTTGCAAACACTGTCATTTATGTGTCCTTTTCATGTGGGAAAGGACCCCCATTCCTTGTAGTGCAAACATCATGTGTTCACTTAAGATCATGCATTGACTTAGGCACGTCTACCTTAATCATCTTGCACAATTTCCGAGGTTCATGTCCTACTATGAGAAGTGGACATTGGGTTGAGGGCTAAATGAAAAGTGTATGTTTAAGACCCGCTTACCTTAACATATATGGGTGTTATTCAATTCAATTTCCATGTTCTCCAACTTCCACCATTTAGAAGTTTTACAAAATGAAACTTGTGTTGCAGTAACAAATCTACGATGAAACATCAACATGAATAAGATTAAAGGTCGGATGTATCCTGATTTAGTTATGGTTATTAGAAATGCATGTTTGTTGTTTTCTGAACTGAATACATAGGTCCTCCCAATTGTGTTTATTATTGAGTGTGGAGTAGTTAATAAAATCTGAAAGACATAGTCCAATCTTTTCCTTTTTTAAATGTGTGTCTTTTTGGTGTTTGTTCTTTGATCTGCATCCAACCCCACACCAATCAAATATAGGGGTCCAATTCAATGTCTGGGTAGATTTTGGGCATAGATGGTCAAGATCCTAGCGTTTCCAAGTCCAACTGGTTACATGTTGACCTCTTTTATTGATTCAAATTATATTCCATAGATTCCTCTTAAAATGATGGGTAACTTTCTTGAAGTACAGTCTAACCTCGATAATGTCACTCTTGTTTATAGAACACCTTGATATTGTCACCCAAAACTTCGAAACCAAATTTTCTAGTGTAAAACTCCCTCGTTATTATCCCTATCACCCTTGATAATGTCAGTATTTTTTTCCAAAATCTGTAGTGTAAGTGTGATAATAACAAGTAATATGGATGAAAAAGGCCGGATGGACAACAAATTCTATGGATGACGTCGGCATCTCCGTTGCCTTATGGATGATGTCCAAGGCAAGCCTCTAGAGAAGCTTTCTCCATTGGAGTACATAAACATGGAAGGTGAAGATGATTTTGAGGCTCGGGGGGGGGGCAGTTTGTTAAAAAGTTAAGGATATAGGTGCGAACAACCACTATTTTATAGGGGGGTATTACTTCCAATTCTTTTTTTTTTTTCACATGCTATCATTATGTCAATTTCTACTTTGGGTTAATAGAAAAATGGCTTGCATTACTTATAATTCCAAATTACCTATTATTCCATACCCTATAGTACTTTAAAGATGTCCAATGCCATTTTTGATACCCTATATTACTCTTAAGTCCATTTATAATTTTTAGCCCCCATGTTTTTAAAATACCCTATCATTTGTTCGCACGTATATTGCTACTCCAACCAATGACTACCCCCCCCCCCCCCCCCCCCGAGTTTTGAGGTGGAGTATATAGCTGAGGAGCTTGTACAATTAGTGCAAGATGGCCAAGAGGCACATGATCTTTGTAGAAGTAGACTCATTTATTGATGATAGCAATGATGTTGAGTCTAAGGTAGTGAAGTTAAGTGATGCACAAAAATATGTTAAAGATGTTTTGAATTTTATGGCTAGTCGAGGTTCTCAAATTTACAACACTATGGAGTTGTTAGGAATGGAAAAAACTCCATGACAAGCTCATTACAATTGGTGTTGCACATTTAACATCAATGTCAACAAAACAATGTGACATTAGGAGCTTCTTTGTCTCTAGTGAGAGGTCTTTACCTGATCTTAATGACGCATTATGATGTGCTATCTTTGTTATTCAAGCTTTTGAATTTGATTTTATATTTAAAAACATTGAATTCTCATCTTTGTTATTTTCTTTTGAACATTGTAATTTTTATTTGCTATTCTACCTATTTCTTTGATAATATCACATTATGCATAAATCTTCCAAATGTGACATTATCAAATATGTCACACCTTGTTTATATCACACTTTTTGGTGAAACGGATGGTGTGATATTATCAAGGTTAGATTGTAGTGTTCTCCCTCTTTAGTATGACACGTTTGGGAAACACAAAAAAATCGTATTATCAAGGTGTCGTCTTCTCATTAATATGACAAATGGCATAAAGTTGTCGTATTATTGAGGGAATACGAAAACATAAGTAATATGAGCTTAAAAATATATACAACGAGTTTAAGCAATATAGATGGTATGAAATAATAAGTTATAATTCCAAACCAATACAAAATATTCTCAAGAACTCTTGAAATAGGAGTCCAAAGATCTTTGGTGTTGCCTACCCAAGTTAGCAATTGTCATCTTATCTAAATTCCTTATTAACTTTTGAAAATTAATAATTTCATTAACACCAAAATATAAGGAGTTCTCTAATAAGAAACTAGACAACAATGATGCATGACGTTTAGCATCAAGATACTAGTGATGCTATATCACCCGTGTATAAGGCAACATACTAGGCAGGAGGCCACTCTAACCCTAACCATGTCCATTCTACACTAGTAACCCTAATCATCATTAAGTTCCCAATGATAAGTGAAGCTCCCAAGTAGTTCTCAAATGAAAATAGATGTTTTTAAGATGTACATAACATAGATGAAAGGAATTTTAGCATGGACTACCTCTTTAGTATGACAAAACGGAGATTCTAAATGTCGCATGATCGAGTGCCGTAGTCATGTAAAAGAGGGAGTTTTGGACTAAAAAGTTTGGTCTCGCAAAAATGTGTCGTAATATCGAGGGTGTCGTATAAACGAGTGTCGTATCGACGAGATTAGACTGTATTGAACTTTGACCAGTTAGTGTATCTCTCAAACTCGACCGGCTGGGGATTTGTGGCACTCACTTAAAATCATCCATCCTAGATATCGCGGATGAAGTGGCTCCAATAAAAAAAAAAAGCCCCCCTATGAGGTTGAGGGCCGATTCATTCGAATGTGACATCACTAGACTAATTCGGGGCCTTTGACTCTATTTCCGGAATCAAATTGCCTAAAAATAGTCATTTAGATGATTCCTGCATTTTTTTCATCCGCATGGATGATTTTAAGTGAGTGCTACGAATCCTTGGCCAACTCGACCGGGCGCATCTGTAAGTAGTGGTTGATTCTCCCCGTTCATCAGTCCGGTTAACAAGAAAAGTAACCAAATAACATCCGCGTGCATCCTTAAGAGGAAGAGACCATGTGTTTCCGGAGCTTGTTTTGGTGGTCCAAAAGCACTGTGCAAATATCTGCGTATAGGTTAAGTGATGAGAGCATTGACAGGGTCGCTTGGAACGACGACCATTCTGGTTTTAGTGGAGCCTTGAGGCTTACGTCCTGTCGTTTTGTAGTCAATTGCTTTCTTTCGGGAATGGAATGTTCAGCTCTACAATGAATACGGAAACGAGTCAAGGTAGCCTGCTCTTGAGTCCCCGACTTTCTTTCTTCTATCGAGGGAGGTGGCGAGGCAAGAGTGTGGACTGGTGGTGAGACCTCACTAGTAGGAGAGGTGGGTCTACATGACACGCGAATCTAACACGAAGTGTCCAGAATGACATCAGTTGGTGTCATTCTACACACTTCGTGTTAAATCGGCGTGTCGTGCAGACCCACCTTTCGTAGCAGTTTCTACTGTGTCAATGTGACCCTGGTTATTGACTGTTGGGAATGGCATGTCAATGGTTTCTTTGTGAGGTGCCTACAGTGACTTTCCAAAATGAGTCAATGGTTCACTTCGTTGATTTTCACACACCATGCCACGCAAATAAAAACAAGAACATACGATTTTTTCACTTGTGTACGTTGATAGTCAAAATCTAGTACATCGATTTCAAAGTCTCGTGACAATTGCAAAACTACACGTGGAGAAACAAATATTTGAAACGAACGATATACATTGACTCAGTTTCGTAACCTACATCTACTTGTAGGTCAATAATTTGTCCACCTCCTTTAGAAGCAAAAACAACTTGGATACAATTGGGGGCATGCTATGACAAAACTTTTGACACTGCTTAGGAATGATGGAATGGAAAGAAGCTTGTACACACTCCCACAATTGAAACATTTTTTTGGCTGGTGCTACATACTCATTTAATTTCCGTTTCACAAGTGCCCACACATGCACCAAGTAAGTACATCAAAATTTTGCATTGATAACCACTACTTGAGTAACTTTGCAGTATGTTTAGGATTATTACCATGTCAACATATGACATGAGAAGGGTTGAAACAATACCATTCAATTGTCTTCATGCCCCCATCTTGAGGAATGCTAAAGTATAGAGCTTGTGTCATCTTCCCTTTTATCTTGCACATGTAACCCATGCCACATGAATTCATACAATGCAACACAAAAATTGCACCACTGTCGAGGCCACCTTCAACCCTCATCCTTAGACGGTGTAACCTGCTGCTGACCGGTTTACATGGATATCACTCCCACCAAAATTAGATTGCTCTAGATTTCTATTTTTCTTCGAAGGTGGTTACATGTATACTATTATTGACACTTAGTTTGGTATCACGTTCCTTTCTCTAGCTCTCGTGGATTCTCAAGGGGTAGATGTCCTAGGTGCCTAAGTTTATGTTCCCCTAAATCCTAATGCCAAGGTTAAGTGTTTTTGGAATGGGATTTATTCCCATATCCAACATCATGTAGAATCACTCCTATATCTTTCATGGTTTGAATGACTTGCAATCACTCTTATTTCATTCAAAATCCAAGAATGTGTAGTTAAGAGTATCAAAGTCCTTTTGTAATACAAGCATACTCCCTTGCTAATGCAAATATACTTAGTTGGTGAAAAGCACTTGATTATGGGAATTTATGTATTTCATCATTCATCAAGTACATCTCCATATCGATTCCATGAAATTTAACATCAAAGTATTTGATCAATATTCCTAATCATTAATGTATATGATCTAATATCATCCATGGTCAATGTTCCCATACATTCTACCTATTTTTCTTAATTATCCCCAAAATCCTCTTTCTTGATGTGAGGGGTATGATGAAGTGAAATCTTAGTTTATGCTTGATTGCCCAGTGGTGGTCGAGGTAGCCTACTTGGCGGCCTCTCCTTCATCTTTCCTCTTTCAATGATTCCGTGTCCGTCGATTTATGCCTCTCCCGTCATTCGGTACTTAACTCGAAACTTCAACTCCAAAGATGCTCGAGGTTTGGTAAGTAAGTACCCTTATCTTCAACCTTCAAATGTTGGGTTGTTCAACCGAGTGCTTTGATGAATCAACCGAGAATTTCTCTTTGAGTCTTAATCCCGTGCGTTTCTTCAAGTTTCCTATCTCTAATGGATTCCCTTTAAAGCCTTGGGGTCTTCACGCTCCGGAACTTCTCATAGTCTCGGAGTCTTCACGCTCCGGTAATTTCCTAAGTCTCTAAATCCCTTAGTCTCTAAGGGTCTTGAAATTCTTTAGTGTCGAAAGGTTGGGAATCCCCTTAGTCTCTCAAAGGTCTCAAAACCCCTTAGTCTTTTCAAGGGTCTTGAAATCCCTTAGTTTTTCCAAGGGTCTTGAAATCCCTTAGTTTTTCCAAGGGTCTTGAAATCCCTTAGTCTTTCCAAGGGTCTTTTTACCTTCAAGGGTTTTTACGCCTTGAGGGATTTTTCTGAGTCCTTTTCTTCAAAAGTTCTTCAAGCCTCCTCGGATTTTGGCTATGTCTTTATCTTCAAAATTTCTTCAAGCCGCCTCGGATTTCAGCTAAGTTTTTCTCTTCAAAATTTCTTCACACCGCCTCGGATTTCGGCTAAGTCTTTCTCTTCAAAATTTCTTCACGCCGCCTCGGATTTTGGCTAAGTCTTTATCTCCAAAACTTCAAGCCTCACATGCCCAATAGGCTTCGCGGTAAGTCTTGTGCTCTTGATAGGCTTGCGGTAAGTCTTGTGCTCTTGATAGGCTTGCGGTAAGTCTTCCGCTCCCGATAGGCTTCGCTGTACTCACGTGAGATAGTCGTCATAAAAATGAGCTCCTTTAGGCCCCTTCTATGTCCCTTTACATAGGACCTAGTATCTACCATTTCTTTGATGTGGCGGTTAGGTCTCTTTCCCCTATTGCCAAATGTGTGATTTTGCTATTTTTAACGTTGTATGTAACTACTATCTAATTTTGGTCTAGGAAGATCTATTTATAGTAATAACTACATGCTATAAATAGATGTGATTGTGGGATACATTTGGTGCTTTTAACTATTTGCCTAGATGTGCCATAGGATTTGGTTGCATCCCGTATAATCCCATCCATCCAAAATTGGTTACATTCATTTGAAGAGGTTGAAATAGTTATGTCCATCCAAAGAGATTGTCATCCCTTTGGGCATGTTCTTTCATCTACTCATCTTCATCCCAAAAAGTAATCCTATTAACTAGGTGTTCACTACTTAGTTTCTAACTATCCTAACATGCTTGTGTGGCCACGCTCGCTCTGTTTCCGGTCGTATTCCCTCAGTCCCGGTCACATTCCCCCGGCTTAGGCCCATTCCCATGGCTTAGGCCCATTCCCATGGCTTAGGCCCATTCCCATGGCTTAAGGCCCGTTCCCACGGTCCTAACCTAACTGGCTCCCCGTCTTCTTAATACCCAGGCTCCCAATCCCGGTTTTCCACAGTGCGGCCTTGCCTCGGTCCTGAGATCGCTCCCAACTGGCGCTCGTCCTCATGGTCGGTTCTACTCCTTGCTGGTGCTTGCCCTCGTGGCCGGCTCCGCTCCTTGCTGGTGCGCAACCTCTGTCTGTTGGCTTTCGTTTCCTGCTGCCTTCTACGCTGGTCCTCCACCTCCGTAGCTCCGCCCTTGGCTCTCCCTCGTCATCTTCACTTGCCTTTGGCTTTGATCATGGCTTCTGGCTCCAATCTTCACTTCTGGCTTAGTTGGTGTACAACCACCTCCATGTTTAAGTGTCTGACTCACATGACGAGCATGTAATTGAGAGTCTCCATCCCTCACCCAACACCAAGTGCGACCATCAAACTAAAATCGATTGATCTTAGTCTCATCACTAAAAATCGCGCTATACCAATCATGGATAGTCCAATCTTGATGACATTGAGCAAATTCCAATCTACAATGCACATTCTTGACCGTGAGCAACGGCTTCTTATGCTTCTCCGATGACCCAAGACTTGTTTCGTGAAGTGCACACCTCATTGTGTTGGTGCTTGTTACCACATTCAAGTGCTCACTAAAAGAATTCCTCATGTCTACAACATTATCTAGTCCACCAACTTTGATGGCTCTTACACACATTCATCATTGAGCATGGGTGATTCTTCTTAAACACCTTCCTCTTGAAGGCTCCACATGAAGAACACTCTATGAATCCTAGAGCATGTGTATTGAGAGATACCCAACAATTTTGACACTTCACATGTGCTACATCTATGCTATAAGAAGGCTATAGCATTCAACCTCTTCTCCTCTGGTAATGCTCTCATGGGCAAAGAATACCTTCATAACTGTAAGAGAAAATGTCCTAAGAGATGACACTTCTAACCAAAAATGAGAGGAAGAACCGTAGGCGGTGTTGTGAACTTATTCTTGCAATTGAAAGGTGAGTGATGAAAACAATTCCAAAATGGAGTTAATAAACCTTAAGATCACTTGCAATGCAATTACTCTCTTGTTACTATAATAATCAACTGAAATTTGGAAGGATGATAGCCAACTTAGTTTCACATCTGATCCCAATTTATGGTTTGGCAAAAAGATCAACACTCTTCCATATATGGATTCCCAAAAATTGTTATTTTGTTGATTGACTCAATTTTGAGAGTTAGTGTATGTGAGCCTAAAATGGGCACCAATTGTAAACATGGTCAGAATCTACTAAAATGTAGCACTCTTCTTCCAACATTATGTACTCGACACTAGGGTGCTCCACCCCTACTGCCATGAATTTTGGAAGAATCATTCCCCATTTATGGTGGGCACCCTTGCAAAATGAACAATATTTAGTTTCAGTATTGCTCACTTTGCAAGGGTGAACAAACATGTTGGAAATGCTGGGGAATTTGCTCTTGAAGGAAATGGAAAATATAGTATAACAATCCCAAGATACTATGTCTGCATGCTTGCTACATGGGTCTAGCACCTGGTGGGCAGGTCAGCAAACACCCTACATCAATTGTGTCAAAAATGTAGCCGGCCATGGTTCGAGGCAACGAACTAAGGTAGAAATACCATAACCCGTGAAAATAAGGTGATTCGCATTGAAGATATGGTCTTACAATCATGAGATAATTTTCCAAGATAGACAAGAAGGATTCATGAAGAATGCAAGTTGTTTCATTTTTTTGCCCTGTACAAAAAATTCTACAATTTTTCAAAGTGGAAAGTTTGTCAAACCCCTACTCGTTCACTAGATTATGCTCTCACTGAACACGGTAATCCGCATTTCCATATAGAACATCACCTAAACCGGTTAACTCATGAGTACATTAAACATGATTAAATTTGGCTAAACTAAGTGTACACGCATTGAAGTGACTAGCCTCGCCATGATCAGTTTCAGAAATGGCACTTCGCTATCATGACTGCGGTCTACTGCACGGGTAGAGGGTGGTTAACCGGTTTGGGTATTTCTACCTTACGCCTCCCCTTTTAGAAAAAGAAGCCCGACCTGTAGGCTCAACAAAAAAAATCTTCTTCTTCAGAGAGAAAAAACTTAACAACCAACGTCACTACTGGATTGGAAAACATGAAGACAAACCACTTCGAGTGGAGGCGGCGCCCCTCAAACAGGCCACACTGCCAAATATAACACAACACCAGAGAAAAGGATTCGCCAACCAGGCCACCCACCAATGCACAATGACCAAAACTACTAAAAGATCTCAAAAGCCTCATCCTAAGAATGCATCCTTCCAAGTTTGCGATGAACTGGTTAAAAATCTGAAGCTATCATTGCATCATCTCATGAGATTTTACACAAGGATAACTTTTCAATGTATTTTCTACATCAGTTTCCGCAAATGTTAAACTCAACAATCATCCATAGAAAACATAGTCCCAAACAACATGCTTGTACAGTGCCCTCCAATAAGTATTGGTCACTATCCCAAAAGATGTAGAAACTTGACTGAAAGGAAAATTTTGAAATGGTAGTATGTACTCAAAAGTCCTCCGATTGAGGAGTTGTAAAGTGTGTTGGATAGATCATTGAGTCTATTTTCATGGTATATTAAGTTTGCAAAATGAAAGAACATATTTCCATAGTAATAGAGCTTTTTATAGTATTGTGTCTACCACCTTGTACCACCACCATAGGCATTGATTACAACCTCCATACGAAAAGGCATACTAGCAATGAGCACGTTGATGGTCTACAGAGACACTTCTTCCTATACTCGTTGGAGCATTTTGACCAATTCATCCCTATTTCTTGGTAGGGACTCCTTTTGAACATCATCTTTTAGAATCTTCCAAAGGTTTTCGATAGGATTTAAATCAGGTGAATTCGTTGGCCATTGAAGCTTCTTCATGCCATGCACATGTCTCCAAGCACTAGATAGGACACTACGATGCATTGGAGCACCGTCTTCCATAAGGATAAGATTATCTGGATCATCATGCAAAAAGTAAAATCCACTTAAACAACCCTCATACACAATGTCGATAAAATCGCTAGCTATGCATCTATGAGGTGATATTACAACAAGCGAACACTTTTGATAACCTGAGAATGCACCCCAAATCATGACAGATGTGCGACTGGATTTGAAAGATGGAGCCAACCAATTTGGGAAGTAGCGTTCATTTGGTCGTCTCCAAACTGTCACCTGTCGTGAGTACTTTCCAATCTCAAAGATTGACTCATCTGTCCACGTGATGTTGTGCCAATTGGATTCTATCCAATTCTGATGAGCTTTTGCAAATGCTAACGTATCTGCCTTATGCTTCAAACTAAGATATGGTTTTTTAGCAACAACACGATTGCGAAATCCAAGGCTCGTTATGACCTTCCTCAATGTATTAGCGTGCACTCTCACACTCATTTGTTCTACCAATCTAGCAAGTGGAATATGTCTATTTGATGTTAGGAGGCGACTTAACTCTCTAGTGTGTCGCATTGCCAATTAATGAGGCCTCCCACTCCGCTTCATACTATTTATTGTCCCACGACGCTAAAACAAATGGACAATGTTGGAAACATATGTTCGTGGGATGCCCATCTTCCTTCTAATTTCTGCATTTGACAATCCAGCGCTATGCATACCAACAATCATTCCTCTCTCTTCTACAATATACTCTCTTGACTTCATGCTCTCTAGATAGCTACTACATGACAAAAGCATGCATAGATCACACTACAACAATGTGCCCTACAAAAACAACCTCTTTCATGTTCAGCAACAAGAATTCCTCAAATGCACAATCAATTTTTCCACTCCCACCCTTGCAATGCCTTGCAATGACAAGAGAAAAGATTTGGACATCAATTTGTAGTTCCCTCAAGCAACTAGATCTTTCACAATGCATTCAACCGTCATCATGCATGCAATACACTTGTTAACCACCATGTGAGCGATATTCAAAGAATGCAAATTATCTTGACAAGATGAAGGATTGGTACAAATTGCATTACTCCCATGGTGCCAACACTTTATCTATTTAGAGCTCACAAAATTTCAAATCAATATCTCGTTACATGTGCATGCATGATCTCCTTGAAGTTGACATTGTTTTCTCTCACAGTCCAACAATTTTTAAAAACGACCAATACTTATTGGAGGGTATTGTACAATTGACAGAACCATTCTTATATGAAGAGTCTAGGTCTGAGCATGTGGATTTAACACAATACACCATTTATGATATTCAATGTTGTGTATACTTTTTTGCGAAGGGCCTAAATTAGATGCCTAGAAGTCTAGTAGTATCATGGTTGGGGCGAAACAACCCATACATTGGTTTCTTGGAGGCAGGGTTGCAGTCACCCAACAAGGAACCAATGTATGGGTTGGTTTGCCCTCCCCTAGTATCATCCACATAAATGTCAACATGACACTATTTGTCAAGACAAGTACTTTTCAAAGTGCAAGATTATTTACATTATGACGTTTAGAGTAGCACATTGGGTGCTTGAGATGATATTTTTATGGTACATGAAGATATTATTGAGCATGCAAATGGCAAGTGTATGTGGTTACATTAGTGTAACCTATTATAAGTATCATAATAGGGTAAGTGACAATATTAGTCATGTGACACTAAATACCATGAATGATGTAGTTGTTAGGGAGTTAGGACCATGTTAATGAACGGGGAGAACCAACCGCTAGTTACAGATGAACCGGTTGAGCTTGAGGAATAATGGGTTGAACTTCAAGACTTCAAGAAAATTGCCGATTGTTTTAGAGGAATCTATGAAATATACTTCAAATTAATAAAGGAAAACCAAAAGATTAGAACATGTAACCGGTTGGACTTGGAACACTAGGATTTTGACTGATTAGGCCCTAAAATCTTCCGGGACACTGGACCACAGTGTTTTTTTTTCTGGCTACAACTTCGTCATGTGTACCAACCAAACTTGCTCCCTCCAGATTTACACCACTAATCTTTGTTCCCTCCACGAGGTTGTAGCCAGAAAAAAAAACACTGCTGGACCATGGTTCTAATAGTGAACTAACAGCAAAATATTGCAGTCAAATTCTTTGTACACATGGAACTTACATTTACTAGGTAGTAGGTAGGTCAGACCAGTCTCCATACGGCCACTTTGGTCGTCTTTCTTGGTCGGTAGACTGCTTCAGAATTTATAAGGACCATGTTAGAAAAGGCTTCAGGTGAGAACAGTCACACGTGATCTAATATTACTATCACCTTTTCTAGGGTCATCATAGGATGTACCATCAAAAGGCTAAGGGTCATGACCATGAAATGGTGAGGGCCCTTGACTATCATCCAAAGGCCGTACTAAGGGGTGTTGGGAAACCTATTTTGTGTAGTGATGGGCCCTCAAACATAGTGTGAAGTGAGAATGGACCATGTTGAGGGACCATTGCATATTTTATTAGTGGGAAAAGAGGGGCAACCCTACCTCACTAGTTACATATCTTCATTCTCTCTCATCTTCACTCTCTTTTTGAGTTTTATATTGGTGAGGAAGGAAACTAGAGCATGATGGATCGTCTTGAGAGAAGAGGGAGGATTCTTGTTGCATTGGCTTTATATTGGTGTTTGCACATGATTGTGCAACACGTGCTTGATATGCAAGCATTGGAAATCAATGAAGAATACGAAAATGCCCTGATTTTGAGATCACCCTACCTCTCTTCTTCTTGCCGAGATCGTCTTCTTTCCTAGTAGTATCTTTTGCATCTCCTCTCATGCTCATATTTCTACTACCTCCCACATTTTGCGGCATTTGTGATCCAATCACTTCTACCTCTTCATCATTAAACAATTGAAAATTGTTGGAATTCCTACTTCCTAATGAGGGTCCGTGTAGCCCGAATTGCGGTTGACTCCATGACATCCAAGGAGAATTTTGGCTCCATTGTTGGATTTGGAGCCACTCCCATCTTGCAAGAAACTTGACATTGACGGGAAAAAAAATCAAAACAATCTCAATCAAAACATTGTCTACAATGACAAATACAACAAACTCCAAACACTTTGACATTTGGGAAATTGAGAGAGATGACCATTTGCCTATTTAAAACTAATCCGTCCTATAAAAATTATTGTTGGAAAAAAATTAAAATAACCCTAGAAGCCATTGATAGATGTTTCACTGCCATGGTCTGCCGGAATATGCGTTAGGCCTACCTCTTGGAGGTGGGCCTGACACAAATTTCGGCAGACCATGCACCCTTATCCACAACATGCCATGTAGGACTCCATGTAGACTTTTCATCCACGAACTAATCTTTGGGCTTTAGGCCTTCACCTCCTAGTGTGAAGTGAACTTGGATGGTCTCTGCCTTTTCGACCAATGAGAGCTCTTACATTGCAATGGTCATGGGCCTTCAACCTTGTGTGTGAAGTGGCCCTAAGTTAATAGTTTATTTGATTTAAATTAAATTTTATATTTTTATAATAAAATTGATATAGAAGGCTTAGCCAACGCCAAAAGCACTCAAAACTAAGGAAGACACATCCACTTCGAGGGGAGGCGAAGCCCCTCGAACGTGCCACACCGCCACATAAAAAGTAAAAGTGACGAAATTCGTTATATCGAGACTTTTCAGCGATTTTGAGATAAAATGCTAGTTATTAGAAATTCATTTAAAAAAATAGTAATTGAAATAAAAAATAAATAATGCTCAAACAGTGATTTGCTAATACAATTCTAAAAGTTGGTGTTCTTACCTATTTATTAAAAAATTCTAGTAAAGAGATAAAGCGGTTTATCTTTGAGTCGAGGATAAAATGAGACTCTGAAATGTCTCGATATAACGAATATCGTCATAAAAGAAAACTGAACCAAGTAACAAGTACCCCACCAACGACAACTAACCAAGCCATCCAACCAAGGACTGCCCCTGCTCCACCAACCAAGGACAACCCCCATGCTACCAAGTGATGGAAGTGCCAAACAATCTACACACATTATCATTTACAATTCCAGGTGATTTTCATTCTATCACTTCTAAAAAACACGTGCCTATCTCCCCAAGTTTGATCAAATCCTTTAAGGAGGGCTTTAGCCAAGTAAATGCTAATCTTAACAAATTAACTATCATTTCCCAAGCCATCATGGTGTACATGATGAGGTCGTCCCAAATAAGATGTGTCATTTTGGACTCATGCCATTGTTTATGATTGAACACCCTATTATTTTGGTCAATCCAAATCATCCAAAGAGTAATCCCTCGAAGGAAGTGCCAAATCTTAATTTCCTTAACAAACTTCTTAGGAATTCTTCCCCCAAAGAGATTTGCTTTCAATTAAAGTCATAGTTGCCCGTTCTAGCCCCACAAAACTCATGCATGATGAAGGTGGCCCACCGCTAAGCACGCCTCACTTGAATGCACTCCCAAAACTTGTGTTTAACCGACTCACTAGTATTGGGAACACAAAAGATACATTGCTTGGAGATGGAGAGTGGAACGATGCAGACCTTCCATTCATTAACTATGATGGCCTTATGCAAAATGAACCACATGAAAGCGACCTCTTTGCCGGAGCAAGCCAGTTTCCAAACCTAAGACCAGTAAAATATGTAGTTCCCCAACATGTGGCTTTGCCACTTGTCAGCTACCCTCATGGTCCCAGAGTTCTTGGTAATAACCGAGATCCTACCAAACTTTGTGGTATAGTTGAGGAACCGGTAACCTTCCACCCATCACCACTAGTCCGGATTTCTTCCAAGGGTGACAATTTTGCCATAAAAAGGTAATCTCTTGCTTCTCCTTGCCCCAGGGGGTGCTATCATGTGAGTGATGAGCAATGAGGTTGGAAATATTTGGAAATACAACCACTAGTACCCTATATTTATGGTATTTTAGCATAAATAATTATAATTTTTTGTATAAGAACTTCCAACAAAACCCATAAACTACAAAAGTAGTTAGTGGATGTTGCCATTTAGACTCAATTATGGAATAGCACTTTCCTGTGATATTAGCTTTCTCATGGATCTTACAGGGTTATGAACCCAAAGGTTCACAAGCATTACATTGCGACAACCACCAACAAACTTATTCAACCCCAAGGTGACCAAAATCTACATGGCCATGGCGTTTATGTCAAAAAGATGGATTGGGAGTTTCAACATATTGTAATTATCCAAGTCAATTTGTAATTATATTCTAAACTTCAACAACCGTAAGGTGGCACAAGGGTTTAGAATAGGGTTTTTGAAATGATGTAATTCTCAACATAAAAATATGATCTTATGTCAAGTATTGATGATGTTATACACAAAAAAATTAATCATAAAGTATGGGATCAATTGGGACGAATTGCCTTACTAGTTCATTGTTTGACAATAACTAGTGTCGTGACGTGGGCTGGTTAGTGGATAAAACTTTGACATTCATGTGAGTTAGTTGTGTCTCTAAGTATATTACTAGATTAATGTTAGTGTGATTATTGTTCTAGTTCATACATTAGTTGTGGTTGGTTGAAGGCCGGTTTTAGGGTTTGTTGATTGGGTAGGTGTCGCAACCCTTGCTAGCTCCCCTTAACTAACTTGGTCATTTTTTCATTTTAGTAAGGGTCACAAGTGCTAACCCTTTCCATTCCGCCATGCGACTAGTTAGCTCCTAATACCACGGACATTATAGTTCATGAGGGGGGGGGGACCAACCCTCCTACTTTTTCATTTGGGACTCACCCCTTAATCGGTAACCAATTCTTAGATGTGGACTTCCATCCATGGGAGTCCAATCTTATGTTGATCATTGTGTTGCCGGAGCAACACTACAACAACCCGAACCATACTAGGCAACTATGCCCTCACATTGGGCCAATGCCCATGGAGGCCGTGCTGTCACGTGAGGTGACATCGGGGGCTAAATCACGTCAAATTAGAAGTCAATGGACTCCATTAGGAGTCCATGTGTGTTTGGATGAGTAATGGACTCCATTGGAAGTCCTAGATAGTTGTTCATCCACTCCATGGATGAAATCCACCTAGACGGGGGGTTATGTGGAGAGGAAGGCATCTTGACTTGCCATTGTTGTCAAGTCAAGTCTTGTGAGTGTGTTTTGAGAGAGAGAGCTTGTTGTTGCTATCTTGTGGCTATGGTGTAGTAGATCATGAGTAAAGCCTTTGCATTCTTTCTCCATCACTTGCACTCTTGGATTCTCCCTTCGTGGAGTGAGAGATAGCTTGACTCTTGTGTGTGAATTTCAGAATTTCTTAAGCTTTGTAAGGAGACTTCTTAGTTTCTTGAGCTTGGAGAGAGAAACCCTCATACTTGACAACAATTTCTTTGAGTTTTTCAATTTTAGTTTGTATTTTGAGTTCAAATGGCTAAGAACTCATGAGCAACTGAGTAATACATGTGTTAAGAGGCTTAGTTTGCAATTCATCATAGCTTGCAAGACAAATCTTGCAAGGAATCTCCTTATCTCTTTCTTTCTCTCTTCATCTTCTTGAGAGAACAAAACCAACAACAAGAAAATTTATTATTATTATTATAGTTGTTGGCAAATTGCAAACTTTTGCTTGCAAGCTTAGGAGGTTGGAGGCCAAAATCCAACAATTATTTCTTGCAATTTGCAAGAAAAAAAATTTTCCAATTTGTTTTTTTTTTATTTGTGGGAGAGAGCTTCAAGAGCTCCCTCCCGGAGCCCCTGGACTCTCTGTCCGGGCGGGCGGGCGGCGCCAGCCAGGCCCAGGTAAGGCCTAACCTTCCTTTTTTTTTTTTTTTTTTTTTTAAATTTATTTTTTATTTGTGTTTTTATTTTTTAATAAATATAACTTTTTTTATTTTTTTATCTTTTTCTTTTTCTTTTATTTTTAATTTTACATTTTTAGTTTTATTTGGTTTACTTTTTACTTGTTACTGTTTTGACTTTTGCTTTTGACTTTTACCCCCTAGATTCTCGCAAAAAGTTCATTTTTACTTTTTACTTTTTACCTTTTTTTACTTTTACATTTTAGATTTTGAGTTTTCAATTTAACTTTTACATTCGACTTTTTACATTTTGATTTTGACTTTTGATTTTTCCTTTTCACTTACTACTTTTTACTTTTCACCTTTTTACTTTCATTTTTAGGTTTTTGTTTTTACATTTTTACTTTCACCTTTCAAACTTGGCATTTAATTCTCACAAACTTTGAGGTTCAAATTTGGGGGCATACTAGCTCCGATTGGAGTGAAATTTGAGACTATCTTGTGTGAAATTTGCCAAGGAATCCAATGGTGTAATTGGATTGTTGAATGGAATTCAAAATCATTGCTGAAATTATTAATTTCAACGCTGATTTTTGTTTTTGGGAGCAAATTAACTCCGAACGGAGTGAAATTTGAGCCTAATTTGTGTGAAATCTTCCTA
This sequence comes from Polytrichum formosum, assembly GCA_964035585.1. Taxonomy (NCBI): domain Eukaryota; kingdom Viridiplantae; phylum Streptophyta; class Polytrichopsida; order Polytrichales; family Polytrichaceae; genus Polytrichum; species Polytrichum formosum. The sequence goes on from OZ037938.1 coordinate 32,726,176, forward strand.
GGAGTCCATTGGTGCAATTAGTTTGTTGATTGGAGTCCATAATCACCTTGGAAATGAGCATTTTCAACGCTGATTTTTGATTTTAATTACCAATCTCAAACCTTTGCACAATTTTGGAATTCTGGGGGCATAAATAAACACTTGGCATTTGGCAAGGGATTGCCATTTAGATAGCCCGCAACAGGTGCAGGTTGCCCATTACCTTGTAGATAGTTGCAGGTACTCAAGTGATTATTTTATGGTGCAAACTAGGAGCCGATATTATCGATCTCCATCACCAGATTACTTGGAGGACGTGCATACCACAAATCTTGAGCCAGAGGTAGATACCAACGAGGCTTTTGAGCCTATTTCGGCGTTGGACACTACTAGTAGGCTTCGGATTTGGAGTGTCGGCACGTTCGACGAAATGGAGGACGATCACCACGGTTCAGTGCGTGATCGGTTTTTAGGTCGAGCTGGGGGCATTTTCTTGCCCGATTGGAAACTCCGGTTTCGTACCTGGATTAAGGAGAAACGTCAAAGGTCTTCCAATTTCAATGATTGGTATGCCTTTGAACTTCTGCCTCAGCATTTGAAGTATGAGGCACTCCAAACTTATGAACGCTGGACAGAAGGTCATCAGCGACAACTTCGGGAGGTGGAGCAGTATTGGGAGGCTCGGGTTGAGCTTATTTCAGCTCTTAAAGATGGGGCGGTTGCCACCTTAGCTCCACCCACCTTAAAGGAGGAGGAACCACTGGAGGAGTCTAAGGACAAAGACGTGGCACTTGGGCCAATAGTGGCTAGCAGTAGCACGGCTACCTTTTCACGGATGGCACGTGCTACACAGGTAGCATTGACGGCTGTTGGTCCACCACCTCCATTTAATCCCCTTGCTGAATTTGTCGCACATTTGGAGGTGGAGTATGGTGGGTTTAGGCGAGACCAGATGCAGCGCATCCAGGATTTTCGCCGGGAGAAGGATGACACTCCACGGACCATGTACACGCGACTCGCACGATTTGCTGTTGAGTCGGGAGGTGTTTTTGCTGAGAGCCAACTTGTCAAAATCTTCTTGTCTAAGATTGATAAGCGGCTACTTGAGTTGGCATCACCTCGGATTATCCTCGACTACGAAGGCAGAGCTACGCTTGCACAAGCGTTTGCCGTGGTTGAGAGATGTGATCGGGCTCTCTGTCAACATGATGCCACGGATATGGTATCTTGGATGACAGAGACTAGCAAATCAAAAAGAATTGTCACAGCTACTAGTAGTTTAGCTGAGATTCAACCTGTTAAGGAGCAAAAGATTTTGTATTGTTGGGGTTGTGGAGAAGCTGGTCATTCAAAGAATGATGCCAATTGTCCCAAGAAGAAGAAAAACCAGCCTTTGGGAAAAATAAAACAAAAGATAGAACCGGCAAAGGCGGGGGAAAATTCTAAGAAGAGGCAATTGAAATGTAACCATTGTGGCGGCACTAACCACGATGTGGATCATTGTTTCCAACTTCACCCTGAGAGGCGGCCTGCCAATTATGTGACTGGCAAATCTTCACGGGAGCAAACTCTTGAGGCTAAGGTTGCAGAGCTTGAGCAAAAGCTCAAATCTTCTGCATCTTTTGCTCAAATTTCTGAGCCGCATGCAGTTGTTGGCACTTCCGGTTCTGACATGTATATGTTCGGAGCATCTGGAGAGGTGGTAGCTGCAGCTTCTACCCGCGCACAGACATTGGCAAATTTAGTGGCTTCTACAAGTGCTGGTAGCAACGAGGCTTCACGTCCTCGCCATGTCGGTCCAGCAGACCAGGTTGGTCAAACACGGCTACCTCTATCATTTGGATTGATAGACACTACTACTGCTATTGGGGCTAAAAACTCTTTACCTTTGAGAGATGGGGATTCCATTTCAAAGGACATTATGCAGGTATTGGCACATAAAATTCTTCATATGCCAATTTTCTCGGATTCGGAGTTGATGGTTCCGGATTTCAAACATGCTGGATTTTTTCATTTAGCTGGGAGAATGTTAGAAGACAAGGCGGATTTGCCATCCCTTCAAGTATCCCAAGCTATTGTTGACGTGCCTGTGACTGAGAAGGTGGAGGACTTAGCCAATTTGCGAGCGAATCTTGCAGATGAGGCAATCATTGCTTTTGGTAAGCACACTGATATTCCTCCTCCAATAATTCCATCAATGGACACGTCTTTTTCACATTGTGCAGCAGGAGCAACATATTTTGCAGATATTTCTGCAAGATCTGCTCGAGAGCGGCATAATTTACAACCTGGAGTTGTACGTCTGGTGAACGACAAAACTTTGTTTGTCGTGTCACGCACGGATAATCCCACTATTCGTGCTATACCACTGAGAGTTATGATGGATTCTGGTGCTCAACCGGTTATGATTGGCAAAGGACTTGCTGACAGTCTGGGGTTGATGCCAACAAATTTAGATCCTTGTCCATTCACAATTGTGACTTCAGTGGGGGGGGGTACTGAACGTGCAACAGGTTACACCAAGGCACCTCTCCGTTTGATTTTTAACGTGGGGGCAGGACCTACCTACACTCATTTGACAATGAAGTGTGTTGTTACCAATGCAACCAACTATGATATACTAGTTGGTCAGCAAGCTCTTTATCCACTTGGCTTTGGTTTGGATAATTGGACCGAGGAGGCGTGGATTAGACCGGGATGGTCTACTGGTGATGGCAGGAAGGTATTTATTCCTGTAGCGTTTGCAGCTACTTCTATGACTATGGTTGCGGAGGCAATGTTTGGTTGTAGTGGTTTAGTTTCACACTTGCCTTGTTCACCAATTTTGTTGGAGGAAACATTGGCCTACACTTGTAATGTAGCAGAGCAACGAATTTTGCCATGTACCGAAATTTCTGCTCGACATTTCAAGGATCCATCTCCACCATGGCGTACTCCTAAGGAGTTATCTGACCATTGTCGACACGTTGTAGCGGCTTTGGAGCTTGGAGAGGCACCTCCAATATCATCCTCATTTTCTTTTGCCCAACCCATTCGTTGGCAACCGTCACCTGAAGGTATCGTCCTTGTAGAGATCTTTGGGGGCATTGGCACAGGTTTGGCTGCAGTATTAGAGGCTGGGATTACAGTTAGGCGGTATATTCATGTGGATAATGGATATGCAGCCAACAGAGCCGTTCGACACCACATCCAACAATTGTTGTTGAGATATCCCACACAATTGTCAGCCTCTGCTATTCATGGATGTTGTGGTCAACTCCCCCAAGACATCACTATGATTAGTGATGAGGATTTGAGAAGGTTGGGCCATGTGAATTTGATTATTGCAGGATGGCCGTGTCAAGGCCATTCGCGTGCAGGAACTGGCCAAGGTTTGGATGACCCTAGGTTTAGTTTGTTTGCGGATTTGATACGATTGATACAATGGTGGTTTGCCCACCAATCAACTCCGCCAGGGTACATTTTGGAAAATATGCCATTATTGGGTGATACACGGCACAAAGTGGTGAAGGATGGTGAGTACATTAACCAACTTCTGGGTACTCCAACATTTCTGGATGCTGCATCCTTGGGATCCTTTGCTCACCGGCCTCGTTGGTTTTGGACCAATTTGGTATCACCTCAGGTGCTTTCAGCGGCAGTCGCTCGAATTCCTCGGCTTATGAATCGCAAGGTGGATGACATTTTAGATGATCATCGTGTTTCCTTGGCGGTTACCAAGGATGACACCTTGCCACTTGCAGTAATTAACAAGGTGGGAATTCCGCGAGGTGCACTACCGACTTTTGTGACATATCCACAGTCTTTTGCATTTCGATCTCGTGGACCAGGCATGGTTTGGGATTCAAAATCCCAAACTTATGATGAGCCTACGGCAGATGAAAGGAAACGAGCCATAGGTTTATCTACAGGTACCACAGCTGCTCACGGGCTTCAAGAAGGTCAGAGACGTTTTCTATTGGGACAAGCTATGGATCTCAATAGCATGGTGTGGATTATTGGAATTTGTCTTGCTGCTCAACAATATTTTCATGACCAATTGCTTACTCTGAGGGCAGAGGACAATGGTCAGGGGGCAATGGAGCTGCAATCCAAATTTCACATGGAGGTCAATGATGCTGAGGCATTATTTTTTTTGAAGCAGCATGCTGCAGAAGAGCTTCGAGCTCAACGTGTTTTTGCTGCTTTGGCCCAAGATTTTGGTGTGTCTGATTGTAGTGGAGAGGATACGCATTTGATTTCAAGTGCAGATGATGGGGGCAAAGGTGTTACCCTCTCCACGGACTAGCAATCACAGGCTGTGCTGGCACCAAGTGGCAATCCTTCTATGGAGAAGGAAACCACGGAGTTTGACGATTGGCCAATTGAAGTGGGGCCAAAACTTATTGGTGCCGAAGCACGAAAGGTACGAGCATTTATTCGCTCTTACCATAATTGTTTTGCCTTTAGTCTTCATGACCTTGAAGGATATAAAGGTAAATCTGTTCGTATTCAACTCGAGGACGACCATCCTATTTTCAGACGGCCGTACAGACTTAGTACATCTGAAAGGTTGGGTGTTCAAACTCGATGTCAAGAATTATTGGCAGCGGAATTGATTGAACTCTCCAATGGAGAGTATGCTTGTGCCACGGTTATGCCTTCAAAGAAAGATATCTTTGGCAACTGGACGGAGAAACGGATGTGTGGTGATTATCGTCCAGTCAACCGCAAGACCAAGTCAGATCGATACCCAATGCCGATGCCAGAGGAGTTGTTTGATGCATTGGGATTTGCTAGAATTTTCAGCACACTGGATTTGAGGTCTGGTTATCATCAATTGCCTTTGTTGTTGGGTGATCGGGTGAAGACCGCATTTTGGGGAATTGATAAAGATGGCAAAGATCAACTTTATCATTGGAAATTTTTACCATTTGGTCTCAAGAATGCACCAGCTGAATTTCAACGGGTGATGGACCAATTATTGGCTGGTTTACCGTTTGCTAGATGTTACATTGATGATGTTATCATCTTTAGTAATAGTCCACATGATCATGTGAGACATTTGCAAGCGGTATTTGAACGGCTACAACGGTGGGGACTCCGTTTACATCATGGAAAATGTAAGTTTTTCCATGATCAACTGCCCTATTTGGGCCACATGATTGTTCCTGGCGGTCTTGGTGTGCAACAGGCAAAGGTGGATGCTTTGCACAAAATTCCCGCACCTAGTGATGTACCACGACTTCGGGCATTTCTAGGATTGGCAAATTATTATAGAAGGTTTGTCAAAAACTTTAGTTTGATTGCCAAACCTCTCACCATTCTCACGGGGAAAGACCAACCATGGATTTGGAGTCGGGAACAACAACATGCATTTGATACATTGAAGCAGAGGCTCGGTTCAGCGCCAGTCCTGCGACGCCCAGATGTGTTTAGAGCTTTTCAATTGCACACGGATTGGAGTGCAGTGGGATTGGGAGCGGTATTGACACAGAAAGATGAAGAGAGAAAAGAATATGTGGTGGTTTATGCATCTAGAAGCAATAATAGTGCTGAATCTAATTATTCTTCTTATGAAGGCGAGGCCTTGGCGGCTGTTTGGGCCATTGCACATTTCCGACCTTATTTATATGGGCAAAAATTTACTTTGGTGATCGATCATCAGCCTTTAAAATGGCTTATGGAATCAGATAAACTCACCGGGAAACTTGCTAGGTGGGCATTGTTACTTCAAGAATATGACTTTGAAGTTGTTCACCGAGCAGGAATTGCCAACTTGGATGCAGACGGATTGTCTCGCAATCCAAGTCCTTCAGATGAGGATTTAACTGGAGCCAGGTGGCATGGAGATTGTGATCGTGAGGCGGTGCCGGGTTGGCATGCAGCCACATATCTCACAATTATGTCAAGATTGGCTGCTGAGATCCTTGTGGAACACCAAGATGAGGAGATCGATAAATCTCTCATTGTTAGTGATGTGTGGGAAGACCATGCGGTCTTGCACAAACTTCAACAAGGGACATATCCCCTTGGACTATCCGCTATGGAGCGAGATAGAGTTAGTCACCGAATAACAAGGTTTCGTTGGACAAACGGCTTGTTATTTCGTGTGTGGCCGGACGGAACGAGGCGCATCGTTCCAAGGCCAGATCAAAGAGCTTCTTTAGTACGGCAAGTGCACGAGGAGCTTGGACATTTTGAAATGCGAAGGACACACTCTATGTTACGCAACCAATATTGGTGGACTGGTATGTATCAACAAGTTGCCACTTATGTTTCCCGGTGTGAAGTATGTGACCGAGTCAGGTCAAGTTTTAATACTTTATCACCTCAACTTCAGCCTTTACCTATTATGGGCTTGGGATATCGTTGGTCTTTGGATTTTGTCGGACCGCTTACTGTCACTCCACGTGGGGCAAAGTATGTACTTGTGATGGTGGAGCATTTTAGTAAGTGGATTGAACTCGTGGCTCTTCCCCAAAATTCCTCAGAATTGGCAGCTATGGCATTTCTTGATCGAGTTTTGGCACGGTTTGGAGCACCTGCAGAGGTGTTGACGGATCAAGGGAGAGAATTTCTTGGATCTTTCGAGGCTTTGTGTACCAAGGCTTTGATTGATCACCGAACAACCTCCAGAGATCACCCTGAGGCAGATGGCTTAGCTGAACGAGTTGTTCAGACTGTTAAGCGCGGTTTGCGGAAGTATGGGTTGCTTCATGGCAACCATCGCGATTGGGACTTGATGTTACCATGGATAGCAATGGGTTACCGTTTCAGCAGATGTTTGGACTCAATGTCTTCATGATCGGGCAGAGTTCTCTCAGAAGGCCATGCCTGTGGCCATGGAGAACTTAAATATAGCTCAACATCGTGATACATTACGGTATGCCTAGATTCGCAGTGGAGCTTATCGACCTCAGGTTCGTAGATTTTCCAAGGGGGATTATGTTTACTTGCAACGAGAGGCGCCTACGACATTGGATGTCAAGGCTGGGCGCACAATTTTGCGGGTAAAAGATGTTTTACCAAGTGGTATATTATTGCTTGAAGGCAAAGATGGACGGGAATGTCGTGAGCATTCAAAGAATTGTGCTCCATGTCACCTTCCCATCGACGGCTCTGTGCATCCCGAATTGGCGGTTGTACCACAGGGTCTGCCTTGTTATGTGTGTGGAGAGAAGAAAGGAGCTGCAACAATGTTATTGTGCGACCAATGTCAACGTGGATGGCACATGGCATGTTTGACACCTCCCCTTTTGACTCTTCCTTCTGGCAATTGGGTTTGTCCTCGTTGTCAGAAATCCTCCCATTCCATGGCCGTTAATGGTCATGATTGAGGACTTTGTGGATGTTTGCCACATGTCTTAGTGGTGAAGTTGTTATCTATTTGGTAGGTAGTTTTATGGGATTGAAAATCACATTGGAAGAGTTATCGAAGAATTCAACATAAATTGTTGAAGGCGATTAAGGATGGGGCTCACATTGCACCCAGCCTACAGTTCTTGGGTAACTTCCTCAACCATGAGTTTAATTCTCTAGATTACCACTACACCAACATGGATATGTACAGATGTAGCAATAACTTCATCATGTTCAACACCTCTACCGATGAGTGTGTTTGTTCCTAGCTGATTGGAGGGGCTCCTTATCTGCTAGGGGGGGCACTTGAAGAGGTGGTTGTTTAGCATATTAGTTTGCTATGTTTATTTTTGCTAATTGATGTTGATGACGACACTCGATCTGTTGTGTTTAACGATCTTAGTTTACACGACAGCTGTCACGTGAGGTGACATCGGGGGCTAAATCACGTCAAATTAGAAGTCAATGGACTCCATTAGGAGTCCATGTGTGTTTGGATGAGTAATGGACTCCATTGGAAGTCCTAGATAGTTGTTCATCCACTCCATGGATGAAATCCACCTAGACGGGGGGTTATGTGGAGAGGAAGGCATCTTGACTTGCCATTGTTGTCAAGTCAAGTCTTGTGAGTGTGTTTTGAGAGAGAGAGCTTGTTGTTGCTATCTTGTGGCTATGGTGTAGTAGATCATGAGTAAAGCCTTTGCATTCTTTCTCCATCACTTGCACTCTTGGATTCTCCCTTCGTGGAGTGAGAGATAGCTTGACTCTTGTGTGTGAATTTCAGAGTTTCTTAAGCTTTGTAAGGAGACTTCTTAGTTTCTTGAGCTTGGAGAGAGAAACCCTCATCTTGAAGAGGTGGTTGTTTAGCATATTAGTTTGCTATGTTTATTTTTGCTAATTGATGTTGATGACGACACTCGATCTGTTGTGTTTAACGATCTTAGTTTACACGACAGTGCCGTTCGGCCTCGGGTGGATTTGGCCGGCCATGCCGCCTCATCCATATAAGCCTCTAGGACTCTAGGCAGGGCCCCTACTCCACCATCAAGTAACCTTTTGTCTCTCTCCCAAGACTTGGGGCCAAGTAGACATTTTCCCTTAGCCGCTGGGGCTAGAATCCCCCAGCAGCTTCAAAACACCATAATTTCTTCATATATTCTCTGATGCTCACATCCGACCACTCCATCGTCATTTACGTTTTACATAGATGCCGATGGACCACTCATTTGCCCCATTGGGCAGGTATTGAGGAAGTTATGCCTATTCAAACCTCGGCAGTCCCGGGAGCCACTCCCAGGCCACTGCTGTACCAGGGTGTTGTCCCAGGATAGCTCCCCACTCAAATTGCCATATCTCCTAGCTCACACCTCCGATTGAAGTGTTCTTGAGCATTCTAGAATCCGCACGCCATAAGCTACGCATAGTGTCAGTCACAAACCTCCACCCTTCATTGCGTCGTAGTCCAGGTGATGGTGTGCGGCTCACATGTAGTGTAGTAACCCAATTAACCCTTATGACCTAACTCCAACCTGAATGATGAATTGGTGTGTTTGACACCTTTTTTTTAATTAAATTAGACCGCAAGTATTCACAAACACTTAGGCCTCACACCCACATACCAAGAATCCAACTAGCCCTCTATCATGATCTAAGAGAATCCAACCCACACACCACTTATTCACCCAACCCTTGGGCACATTCACTCACTAACCTCTAATCTTAAATCCACCTACACTAGTTGAGGTTTTAGCTAATCACTAGGCCCTGCCATTTACAAGGTTTGTGAGTTCCCCTTGACAACCACAGCCACTTGGCCAATGCTAAGTCAGCCGAGGCCAAACCGGCTACCCCTGTAGCGGCAGTCCCCAGTTCACCTCTTGAATTCCACTGTTTGGTCTCGGACTGGCCGTGAGGGCCCAGATGCCTGGCCTCGTTGGGTCAGTACCCATCTCCCTCTGATAATCCAGGTGATGTTGCCCGATGCCTGCTCTTAGCTGCCCTCTGCCAGAAACCGCTTCTCGCTAGCTGCCTCAACTCCGCAGTGATTCCCTTCCTTGCAGCTGCCCTTGCCTCCGAGATAACTATGGACTCTGTCACCTTTCTAGCCGAGTAGCTGCCTCCTCTTGCGCCGAGCTCATCCCTCACTTTGATTTCGCCAATGTCACATTCTTCTGCCTACAGCTTCCACAATCAATCTCACATGTTTTTCCGCCCCTGCCCCTGTTCTGTTAGAGCAGCATTCACTTCGCCGAATCCAAACCCCAGTTCCTGCCGCGACATTCTCATTCAACGCCGTCTCAGCTTGTTGCCCTTTTTTCCTCCAAGAGAGAGGAAAGACCTTTTATGTGGCGCCCCTGGTTGAACTTTGAGCTGCATTGTCTCCCCTGAGGACTGCCCTGGTCCCTCGAATTCTCCAGGGCTCCGCCCAGCGACCGCAGCTTTCTCGCTCCTGGCCGATTCCCGAGAATGAACCTATAACCCGAACATTCCTTTGGACCCCCTCCCTGGATCCGGAGATCCAGGGTCTAATCCTCACTCAGAGGCCCCCTTGTAAACCAGCAGTGACCAAGGCTGGTCATGAACAACACCTTACACCCAACCAACAAGGGCCTAGCCTAATTCAACCAATCCCTTGCCTCAAACCACTCCATCCTTACCTAAATTACCCTCTCCCTAGATTGCATCACTTAATTATTCATTTTAAATTATGTAGCTCCTTGTGAGCCCAAAAGGGTGCCCACATTTAGTCTTAGACCCTTGAAACGTTAGTTGATGCACTTTGAAGTAGCATGTTACTTCACAAAAATATAAAAAGAGTGAAATGTTAGTCTTAGAAGTACCATGTTGTAAGAAGCTAGGATGTGAGTTGTTATTGTGTTTTTACCTTCGGAAGGATTTGAGTGAATGAGGATAGGTAAGGAGAACTTGGATTGAGTAGTTAGTGAGTAGGCTAGTACAAATGGATGGAGACAACCAAAGTGACTCAAGAGGCAAGTGCATTCGAATTGGGATGAATGGAGGATCACATGGAGCGCACAAGTGGACCACCTCATCATGGCCACTTAATGGGGAAGGTCCAAGGAAGAATGCAAGGTGGAGGATAAGCAAATTCTCAAAGCACCAATCAAATCACGAGTTAAGCATCGTGGTTTGAATTAAGTGGTGAGCAACGATTTGGGAAAGTAAGGGGAGAAAGTTATGGCGGCGGAAAGCGAAGGAGGCTAAGTTTGGGTTGAAGCATCCCAAGTTTGGTAAAGTGTGGTAGGTAGAAAGCCAAGGCTAGTTAAATGTTCGAATTAGGATCCTTGTTGATCATTTGAGGGAGGAAGGCTTAGAAGATAGGATTGGCGCCTACTAAGTAGGAGGAAATCTCAAGGGCTTATCGTGAGCCTTGAGGGTGCTCACCCCCTCAAGCTTACTATATAATCCCTCATTCTTCCCTCACTCATCCTCTCTTTCCTTTGTGCTCCAAGGCACCCCACGAGTTATAAGTGTGGGTGTGGGAAGCCATATTGGAGCACATGTGTGTGCTTAGTTTTTAGTTTGAGAGCCAAGGCTTGTTAGCCTTGAAGAGGGCTTGACCTCTTGGTAGAATTAGTGTTGACGTGAAGGATTTTAAAGTTAATTCATGATTCCAATTTGTGGTACTTAAAGTTCATGTTTTGAATACACGTGGTTGCAAGTTCCATGTTTAAGAGTTGAGCACTTGAGGTTGTGATGAGTGCAAAAATATACTTGTGTGGATTAGTTAGTCTTAGTGAAGTTAGGAAATTCTCTCTCCCCCTCTCCTCTCTAGGATTTTAGGATTTTAGGATTAGAGAAGAATTGTGTGATTAGAAAGGGGTTGTTAGTAGAATTAGGAAAATTAGGTAGGAAGATTAGTTAAGGGCTTGAATAATTAGTGAGGTAGTTGGGGATTACAACTACAAAGTTGTGGGTTCATGAAGGAGCTGGGTTTATAAAGGAGCTGGGTTTGTTTAGTTAGAAGCTAAGAAGCTGGGTTTATGAAGAAGCTGGGTTTATAAAGGAGCTGGGTTTGTTTAGTTAGAAAGTAAAGAGCTGGGTTTATGAAGGACCTGGGCTTGTTTAGTTAGAAGCTAAGGAGTTGGGTTCATGAAGGAGTTGGGTTTATGAAGGAGCTAGGTTTATGTAATTAGAAAGTAAAGAGATGGGTTCATGAAGGAGCTTAGTAGATAGCCTACTTAATTAGCTCATAGACAAGTAGTTAGTTACATTATGCTAGTTAGTGTTATGTGTGGCTTTCACAAGTAAATGTATTTGAGATTGACTATAGAGAATAGTGTTTTTTAACACTTGCATCCTCTCTTTAAAAATAAACCACGTGCACAAATTAATGGAGAATGTGGAGCACTCTCGCGATGGCAAGACAAAGGAAGCAAAGACCAAAGTTAAATCCAAGACCACTTGAAGGGTGAACCTTGCACTATGGACTCATCCAAGTCCAAATCCAATACCGCGGAGGAATGTGAGCCCAAACCCACTACTCGGACTACGGACGCTTAAGGGTGGGGGGTTTGGCCTCACATAATTGGTGCGTCCGCCGGGAGCGAAGCGGAAGGTAGTTACAAGACTTGGAGGCGACTAGGAGACTTGGAGGCAACTAGGAAAAATTGGAGACACAAACTTGAGAGAAGGGAAGGAGCACCCGAAACTCGGTAAGTATTCTCTCTTTGGGTTACATTTGAATTCATTGTATTTCAACTATTCCTTGGAATGAATTGCATTGTCAATTACGCAAATTCATTTTTGAGGAAGGAGCGCGGCGAAGGTACGTCCTCAACCTTTTTGGGGATTTGCTAAGAACTTAAAAGGAACCTATAACCGAGTAGCTCATTAAAACATTAGAGGGTAAATTCACCTTAGGACATTGAACTTTGACACTCACCTCGGGTTGAGTCTCAAAGTTTTGGGAGTTGTCATTTCATGCTCTAGATTAAATTAATATTTCACAAAGTTTATGGTGTTGTTACATTGAGTCACGATTGAGGGGAGTGCTAACTCACAGGGGGATGCGATTGCTCAAGGTATGTTTATTTCTTCAAAGTGAACTCATTAACTAATTAAGGAATGCCTTTTGTACTCGTGATTGTTGTTATCCGTTGTAGAGGGTAATTCCCGAATTGTGGATGGTGTGAGAAGTTGAAGGGTGAAGCCTCGACTTTTAACATAATCTACTCGGAAGGTCACCCCCTCACAATCGGTATTGTGGTGAGTGTTAATTTGCGGGAAGGTGCGGAGGTGATGCTCCGACTTAACCAAAAAATTAACATGAACATGCCTATCCCCTATTGGGATTCTTTCACCTAAGTGGGCTTGCAGGTTCTTTTCCTCACCTCCTAAAAAAAAATTATAACCACACCAAGACAAGTGAAAATATTAAGAGGGGAATTGCTAGGATTATGTGTGGTCAAGTGAGGGTCGATCGATTCTTATGGAATGCAAGGTAGGACTCGCTCACAAAAACCAAGTTTGATAGTAGGACTAGAGAAATCTACTCGAAAGAGGCGGTCCTCTAAAATCAGTGATAGATTAGAACAAGATAATGTTAGAATAGAGAGTTGTTTGAACGTCGAACCTAGGACTAGGTCAATTCTAGACACCTTAGAACTTGGAGTTCAACTTGAAGAGGAGATCACTCCCTCCAAATTGAGTGGTGAAACTTCTTCGGAAAATTACACACTTAGAGAAGAATTCCCGGTAGAAGTTGATAGGGGATTGTTGAATAGTTCACCGGTCACCATGGCCGAGGAACGGGGGATGGATCCACCACCCATACCCCAATTCCGCCCATACCTCCTATACCTCCAATAGACCCATTGGTTAGGCCAAGAGGCCTACCAATTGTGGTTCCACAAAATTTAGCGGCGATGGATATGCCATCTCATCTCCCTAAATTTTATGGGACCAAGGATGAGGACCCCTCTCGGCACATGGAACGGTATATCGAACGGTTGGCTAGCTTCCTCATAACCGACCCGGGTTATTGGTTAGTGTGGTTTCCTACCACTCTAGAGGGGGAAGCCTATGAATGGTATCGGGATCATGCCGAGGGACATTTTAGGGGATGGGAACAATTACAAAGGGAGTTTCTTAACGAATTTAGGCCGGAAGTGGGTCAAAGTACCGCATTAAGGGCATTGTCGTCATTGAAGCAAGGAAGGGAGGAAGAAATTTCGGCTTACATTAGGAGGTTTGATTTAGTGTGCACTAGATTTGTGGGTACCATGCTCAACGACGACACGCTAAAGCAATTTTTCATTCAAGGGTTTTTTAAGTCCGGAACTATTAGGGGTGTTCTAGAAAGGAATCCCTTGACCTTGGCGGATGCCAAGCGTGCGGCTAGAGATATTGAAAACTTGGATAAAGATCACGAAAGGCTATGGAGAAGGGAGGATGAATTGATCCCACAATTCATCCCCATACGCCCTAGGGTGGTAGCGGTAGAACCCGCTAAGTATGAGAACCAAATTCCATATGCCATTGTGGACACCGGCCCCCGACCTTTAGCGGTTAGGGAACCGGCACCTCTTTTGGCACTACCGGCCCCTAGAACGGATCCACACTTGGAGGAGGTTGAGAGAAGACTAGGTGCTAGCCAACTAGGATTCCAAGAGGCTATGATAAAACAAATGCAAAGCCTCACGGATCAAATGTCATTAATGATCCGGAGTCAACAACCGGGGCCTCCACCCCCGGTTGAGTCGGGTAGGCATTCTTCCGGATTATGGTGTGTCCAATGTGGCCAACCGGGCCACACGCGTCAATTTTGTAGAAGTGGACAAAACCGTGACCAAAGAGGAAACGGTAACCCACCTCAACAAAATCAACGAGGTCAAGCGCCACCTCACTATGGAAATGGAAGCAATAGAGGACCACAACCTAGAGGGCAAGGTGGCCAAAATTTAGAGAAGAAGGAATTTCATCCCTTTTGTGGAAGGTGGCACGCTCAAGGACAATGTTGGTCCGAAGGTCAAGAGTTTAATTGTAGCAATTGTGGAGGAAGTCATCCCTCGGATACGTGTCGCCAACCGGACAAAATAATTAATGTCCCTTACCCGGTGGCTAATCCACAACAACAAGCAAGGGATAATATGCGAGGTGCTAGGCCACAAGGAGTACCGGCCAATGAACTTAGGCCACCTAACTTATACTATGACCATAGTAATGCTAGGCAAACTTTTCATCCACCGGCGGGCTTGCAAACTACAACCGGTTACATTCCAATACAAAATAGACAAGGAGTTCCACCTAATGGTAGTAACGGGAGACAAGCGCCTCCAACGGATCCGGGACCATCTAACTCCCAAGATGTTAGGTTCATGGATGGAGTGTTGGAGGCCACATGTGATGACATGCTTCCTCTCCCAACGAGAATTGGAGAGGAGCAAAGTCAATGGCCTCCTCACACCAATGCTATTACATATGAGTTAGTGAAGGGTAAGGGTGTGGTTGAAGAAGCACCTGCACTAGCGGTAACTACTAGGGCTAGGAGAGGGGATGCCCCGTTGGAGGTAGGAATAGGAGAGCAAGGAAATTACTCTTCGGATGAAGAGATTAATCTCTCCGAGTTGGATAGGGTAGCTAGAAGAGCTACTAAGGATGTGGAGAGGGAAAATATAATTTTACAAGATAGGGAGAGGACTAATGCGGTACATGACTTGGATAATAGCGATGTGGGTGAATGGGAAGGACCGGGGGTTCCCGTAGACGAATTCGACGTAGTGGGTAATTCTAAGGTGGACAAGTCTACCGGGTACGACTTGTGGGCGGACCTTAGTACACTCAAGGCGGATATTACTTTCGGCCAACTATTGGAAATTTCACCCACGGCAAGGAAAACATTAAAGGAGGGAATGCCGGTACACAAGAGGATGAGGAAGGTGAAAGCTAAAATAGCCGCTAGGATCCAATCACAAGGTGGAAGAGACGTGAAAGCTATAGAAATAGAAGTTGTTATAGTAGATAAGGTGGTTCCTAATGTGCTAGTCGACGGAGGGAGTAGTCTAAATATACTACCGGAGGATACTATGAAAAAATTGGGACTTGGACTCACGGGGCCTTCACCTTTGGTCATAAATATGGCAAATCAAAGTTCGACTACGCCTTTGGGGATGATCAAGGATTGTAGAATGACTACGGGAGGCGAGGAGTACTTGGTCACCTTCCATGTCATTAAAATGCACTCCAACAAGGACACCTTCCCCATTTTGCTAGGTAGGCCTTGGTTGCGGATGGCGGATGCTATGGTCAATTGGGGTGGACCTAAACCATCCATCACTTATGGTCCGGAGGGTAATAGGGTCATAGTGTCCATTGGTTCATTAGAAGGATGGATGAAGAAGGAGATGTATTTGCCATTGGAGAAGGAAATTGATGACTTAAACGAGAATGAGATTGGCAAGGCATTGGTGGGAGTCGTCCATCCCGAAGGTCAAAGGGTTGTTATAGATTCGGGCTCGGGAAGTCTAGGTCCTAATTTTTACAATTATGGGGATAATGGGGATTATGCCCAATGGCTAAGGGAGTACCCCGAGTCCGAGGTTGATGTAATGGTTACATTTCACCAAGTAGGCTTAGGGAGTGAATTTCCTAGTGTTAGTTTAGGAGAGGGCTCATTGTTGGAGCCATGTGAGGTGCTCACCGAGGAAGAGTGGGTTAGCGGTGGGTTAACACCTTGGGTAGATGACGTGGAAGAGGGTGAGGTTAGTTTAATTCATGTAGATGGGACTCAAGAGGAGGATGTGATTATTGAGTCATCGAAATTGGAGGAGCCTTTACATTTCAAGACCACGTCTACGGGGATAGTTGTAGGTCAAGATGTGAAAGATTACCCCAATGTGCCTTCCGATTGGTATCGGAACAAAGAGGAACAAGCACATGTGTCGGAAGCGGATTGGCGGTACGTGGATGTGAAATTAAAGAATGGAAAAACCCGACAAATGAAGATGGGTTCCAAATTGGGGGAGAAAGAGGTTAGGGAGTATAGCAATTTGGTGGATGAATTTAGTGATACTTTTGCATGGTCCTACGATGAGCTTAAGGGAATTCCTAGGGAAATGGTAGAGCACCGGATTCCTTTAATTCCGGGGGCGAGGCCAATTAGACAAAAGGAGAGGAGGATGAATCCTCAATTGCAATTGTTGGTGAAAGCGGAATTGGAAAGGTTATTGAAGGCCGGGTTTATCAAGCCGGTGGAAATCACGGATTGGGTTTCTCCTATGGTCTTAGTGAAGAAAAAAAATGGGAAATTAAGGGTTTGTGTCGACTATAGGAAATTGAATTCGTGCACACAAAAGGATCACTTCCCCTTACCTTTTATCACCTTGTTGCTTGAGGAGGTTGGAGGTCATTCGCGATATACCTTTATGGATGGGTATGCGGGTTATAATCAAATTTCCATAGCCCTCCAAGATATCCATAAAACGGCTTTTACTACACCTTGGGGTACTTTTGTGTGGGTAGTGATGCCATTTGGGTTATGTAATGCCCCGGCTACTTTCCAACGATTAGTAATGTATATCTTCACCGACTTGTTGTTCAAATCCATGACCGTCTTTGTGGACGATTTTAGCACACAAAGTAATGTGGACGATCACCTACATTGTGTTAGGGAGGCATTGGTTAGGTGTAGGAAGATGAGGTTAGCATTGAACCCGGATAAGACATTTTTGGGAGTGAATAAGGGAGTGTTGTTGGGTTATGTTGTTAGTGAGAAAGGTAGAGAACCCGATCCGGATAAGATTGCGGCCATAAGCGACTTGGCAACTCCAACCAATTCCAAGGGGATCTCTAAGTTGTTAGGACATGTGGGATGGTACCGGGAACTTATTCCTAATTTTTCAAAGATAGCGGTGCCCATTACCCATTTGCTCAAAAAGGATGTCAAATTCGAGTGGACGGATGCTTGTCAAAAAGCCTTTGAGAAATTGCGGGATAGGTTGAGCACCTATCCGGTGTTGATACCACCCAATTGGGGTAAACCTTTTCACGTCTATTGTGATGCTAGTAATGTGGCAATAGGGAGTGCGCTTTGTCAAGCAACGGGAGAAAAAGAGAAGGATCAACCTATAGCTTATGCGAGTAAGCAATTGACCCCCGCCGAAAGAAACTACTCTACAACGGAGAGGGAGTGCCTAGCCATGGTGTTTTCCGTTAAAAAGTTTAGGCATTACCTCATGTGCAACCCGGTTGTATTTTTTGTTGACCACATGGCTATCAAGTATCTAGTTAACAAGGCGGAGTTAAGTGGTAGGTTAGCTAGGTGGGTTTTGTTATTAGAAGAATTCGACTACACGGTGGAATATAAACCGGGTCGTATGCATTTACAAGCGGACCACTTGTCTAGGTTGTCGGAGGAGATAGGAAAAAATCCGGTAAATGATATGTTAGTAGATGATAGCCTCTTTGTGGTCACTTCTACACCGGAGTGGTATGCGGGCATAGTGGAATTTCTAACAACCCACAAGTTGCCCAAAGAGTGGACAAAAGAAGAGAGAAGGAAGGTGAGGGTAAATAGTAGGCAATTTGTTGTAGTGGGCCATAGGTTGTTTAGAAGGGGGTCCGATGGTATTTTACGACGATGCGTGTCAAAAACGGAGGTTGAAGCGATTTTAATCGCTTGCCACGATAGCGCTTGCGGCGGTCACTTCTCGGGTCAACTCACCGGGCAAAAAATACTTAGAGCGGGCTACTTTTGGCCTACACTATTTGAGGACGCCCATGACTATGTAAGGAAATGCGACGCTTGCCAACGGTATGCCCGAAACGACCTTAGAATGGAGATGCCTTTACATGTATCATTACCCTTAATTCCTTTCGAAAAATGGGGCATCGACTATGTGGGTGAGGTCCATCCCCAATCTTCAAAAGGAATGAAATATATTGTGGTGGCAACCGAGTACCTCACCAAGTGGGCGGAAGCCAAAGCGGTGAAGACCGACACGGCGGAACACGCGGCAACATTTATGTACGAAAACATAATTTCGCGGTTCGGGGTGCCGAAGATCCTAGTAAGCGATAGGGGTACTCACTTTTTGAATGACTTGATTCGAGAGATGACAGAGAAATTTAAAATTGATCACCGGAAGACTACTCCCTACCACCCACAAACCAATGGACAAACGGAAAGGGTTAACGGAATTTTGGTGAGTATACTACGCAAGACGGTTATAGACTCGAAGCGGGATTGGGATACGAAACTAACGGCGGCACTTTGGGCATACCGTACAACCTATAAGGTAACTACGCGTGCTACACCATTTTCCTTAGTCTATGGTCTTGAAGCGACACTACCAATCGAATATGAAGTCGAGTCACTTAGGGTGGCCGTGAGTACGAGACTTACCGAAAGTCAATCCTTACGAAATCGACTAACCGATTTGGAAGCACTTGACGAAGGGAGGAGAATGGCGGCTCAACATATTGAGGCAATCCAAAGAAGGAGAAAGATTACTTTCGACAAACGACATAAGAGAAGGGCCCTAACACCGGGAATGATGGTCATGATTCAAGACGCACGAAAGCTTGAATTTCCGGCGAAATTCGATGCGGTATGGTTAGGACCTTACCTTGTCTATGAGGTCTTTCCTAATAATTCAATTCAATTGGAAACGTTGAATGGTGAGCTCTTTCCTACCCGTACATCGGGAAGTAGATGTAAGGAGTACCGAGCTTGACTAGGCAACTTACCCTTGGAGCAAGAGATGTTTGGATTCATCCCCCGATGGTCGCCAATTATGTGAGCCCAAAAGGGTGCCCACATTTAGTCTTAGACCCTTGAAACGTTAGTTGATGCACTTTGAAGTAGCATGTTACTTCACAAAAATATAAAAAGAGTGAAATGTTAGTCTTAGAAGTACCATGTTGTAAGAGGCTAGGATGTGAGTTGTTATTGTGTTTTTACCTTCGGAAGGATTTGAGTGAATGAGGATAGGTAAGGAGAACTTGGATTAAGTAGTTAGTGAGTAGGCTAGTACAAATGGATGGAGACAACCAAAGTGACTCAAGAGGCAAGTGCATTCGAATTGGGATGAATGGAGGATCACATGGAGCGCACAAGTGGACCACCTCATCATGGCCACTTAATGGGGAAGGTCCAAGGAAGAATGCAAGGTGGAGGATAAGCAAATTCTCAAAGCACCAATCAAATCACGAGTTAAGCATCGTGGTTTGAATTAAGTGGTGAGCAACGATTTGGGAAAGTAAGGGGAGAAAGTTATGGCGGCGGAAAGCGAAGGAGGCTAAGTTTGGGTTGAAGCATCCCAAGTTTGGTAAAGTGTGGTAGGTAGAAAGCCAAGGCTAGTTAAATGTTCGAATTAGGATCCTTGTTGATCATTTGAGGGAGGAAGGCTTAGAAGATAGGATTGGCGCCTACTAAGTAGGAGGAAATCTCAAGGGCTTATCGTGAGCCTTGAGGGTGCTCACCCCCTCAAGCTTACTATATAATCCCTCATTCTTCCCTCACTCATCCTCTCTTTCCTTTGTGCTCCAAGGCACCCCACGAGTTATAAGTGTGGGTGTGGGAAGCCATATTGGAGCACATGTGTGTGCTTAGTTTTTAGTTTGAGAGCCAAGGCTTGTTAGCCTTGAAGAGGGCTTGACCTCTTGGTAGAATTAGTGTTGACGTGAAGGATTTTAAAGTTAATTCATGATTCCAATTTGTGGTACTTAAAGTTCATGTTTTGAATACACGTGGTTGCAAGTTCCATGTTTAAGAGTTGAGCACTTGAGGTTGTGATGAGTGCAAAAATATACTTGTGTGGATTAGTTAGTCTTAGTGAAGTTAGGAAATTCTCTCTCCCCCTCTCCTCTCTAGGATTTTAGGATTTTAGGATTAGAGAAGAATTGTGTGATTAGAAAGGGGTTGTTAGTAGAATTAGGAAAATTAGGTAGGAAGATTAGTTAAGGGCTTGAATAATTAGTGAGGTAGTTGGGGATTACAACTACAAAGTTGTGGGTTCATGAAGGAGCTGGGTTTATAAAGGAGCTGGGTTTGTTTAGTTAGAAGCTAAGAAGCTGGGTTTATGAAGGAGCTGGGTTTATAAAGGAGCTGGGTTTGTTTAGTTAGAAAGTAAAGAGCTGGGTTTATGAAGGACCTGGGCTTGTTTAGTTAGAAGCTAAGGAGTTGGGTTCATGAAGGAGTTGGGTTTATGAAGGAGCTAGGTTTATGTAATTAGAAAGTAAAGAGATGGGTTCATGAAGGAGCTTAGTAGATAGCCTACTTAATTAGCTCATAGACAAGTAGTTAGTTACATTATGCTAGTTAGTGTTATGTGTGGCTTTCACAAGTAAATGTATTTGAGATTGACTATAGAGAATAGTGTTTTTTAACACTTGCATCCTCTCTTTAAAAATAAACCACGTGCACAAATTAATGGAGAATGTGGAGCACTCTCGCGATGGCAAGACAAAGGAAGCAAAGACCAAAGTTAAATCCAAGACCACTTGAAGGGTGAACCTTGCACTATGGACTCATCCAAGTCCAAATCCAATACCGCGGAGGAATGTGAGCCCAAACCCACTACTCGGACTACGGACGCTTAAGGGTGGGGGGTTTGGCCTCACACTCCTAATAACTCATCCCACTAATTCACACGACTAAATCTAAGCTATTCCAAACCACCTCTAAATTCTGATGCCTCATGCTTGTTATCACATCAGCAACCCTAATGACCGCAATCACTGAGGTCTTTCGTAGATTTTTAATGTAGAATGGTCATGGGGGCACCATATTGGGCTCACACATAGCTTATGGCCTTACTCTTGTGACTCCTAGTCTCCGTGGGTGGGAGGCGTTCCCAATGCCCGGGGCCCTCGCCCACACTAGGATTACTTGGGCCCTCTCACCAACTGCGCCACAAGTCCCAGGTGTCACTCTGGGGTCTCCTTTGTGCCCATGGTGTTTCGGGCACTCCTCATGAAGAGGTATGCGATAGTAGGTTAGTTATTAAGGTTAGGTTAGGGTGACTTAGGACTAAGTGGCGGTGGCAGCAAAACCCTAGCCGCCAAGGATTTTATTGTGCCTTAACCCCAATGGCTTTCTATTGGCCAAAAGGATTTAAAGGATGAATACTTAAGGAAGGGGAATTGAGGTATTTAGTCATTCGAGTGGGCATTTCAGTCTTGGAGTTTAGAGAGTTAGAGGATTTAATAAGTGTGAATGTTTTCTAAGTGCTTCTAAGTGCTTAGAATATTTGAGGGTACTAAGGTGACTTGGGAATGTGAGGAGAAACACTAGAGTCAATAGTTGTATCTTCTACACTTGATCTATAAAGAAGGTGTAATTTTGGATATTGATTTTGGTATATGGTACAAAATTGGAGGAAGATCTTAATATGAAATTTTGGAGATGTGTTTTTAGTGAGATATCTTATTTATATGCAAATTTAAAGGATCTGATTTTGTGCTGGACAAGGAGCATTGAAGTCTTGAAGTGATGGGGATCCAAAAACTGAAGCAGCTAAGTGACCTAACTTTAAGAGTTTGGTTTTCGGTGAATATTGTGATTGTGGGGATGAAACTTGGAAGATAGCAACTGAGATGTCTTGTCTAGACTATATCAAAAAATAATAATGTATAAGACTTATAAATTGTAAGACGTGGACATGAATGCAATCGGATATTTGAGACAATGTTGAAACTACAAAGTCAATTTGAAGGAAACACTCATCCGGGTTGTACAAAGGTCTAGGCATGAAATTTGATGTGTGAGGTCATGATTAGGTATAATACTATCATGTAAAATTCTATGAAAAAAGAGTGATTGAATTAGGAGCTATATGGGCCAAAAGTTAACTAAGTCATATTAGAGAAGAATATATAAATTAGAGAACTAGCGTTTGGTGAGTGATGCTCAAGAGGGAGACATTCTTGGCACAAAATTCTACCACAACAAGAATTCATGTGTTTTTCCGAGCACACACTCCATACTTCTTGACACCAGAAAGTCTTGGAGGGTTCTTTGAATTTTGAAAGTCTTGGGAGTGGCAAATATGAAAGATTCTATTTAAAAAACTTGAGTTGGAAATCAATTTTGGTGACTTTACGGTTAACTCTAAAATGTCCCAAATGTTTAGAAATAACTAGAGACACCTCTCACAAATTGAAGTCCACAAATGAGAGAACAATAATAAACAAAACTAAAAATTCAAACATTGTCATACTTCCAACCAAAAAGTATCCAATCCAATCAAACATGTAATGGATGGTATTGAATACTATCTAAATGTACCTATATTATATTAGCCTATTTATCAAGACCATCGCTTTTGAACTACCTCATCACCTATATACGGATTATGAGCAATTCATGCAAAACAAACAACAAATAGGTGAAGACACAATCAATGCCATTAGTTGAGCCACACTCTTTATATAGGGGAGCAACATCTTGGAGCTTGAAGGAGAACTCGCATTTTTTTTCTTTCTACAAATCAAAAGATTGATTGTTAGATTTCAAGTATACATATCTAATGCGTTCAACTTCTAGTGAGCAAAAAATAAAGACACATTGCGAACTTATGTACTCAAATGATTTTTTCAAGCAACCGTATTTATGAGTTCTTTGTCAAAATCTAGGAAGACACTATATGGGTTAAGGCTATATGGGGTCCCTAGTAACTTACAAAGATCCCTCTTCTCGGCCCACTTCCAATTGTACCTTGCAAGCCATTCCGGCTAATGTGTGTATTTATCAAACCAATACAAACACAACTTATCCTAGTTAATATCCATTGTTGTATGAATTTTTTGTTTTTTGTAGCCTAAACGGAGTTTAAGTGAGAATAGTCACTTATTTGAACTAGAAAAGATAAAACTACTTAGTATGAAATGGCTATTGTCTTGAGATAGGAGGAAGTAGGCCATGTGAAGGCTATGGCTTGGTTTGAAAGGACAAAACTGTAATAACTACCTTGTGGGGTGAAGAGGAGAAGGGGCCATTCTTTTTGTAGGCAAGAGGCGAGAGGCCGAGAGCTTGGGTGTTTTTTTTTTTTTTTAAAACTTCTTCTGACATTTGTGTGAATCTTTGTGCGAACCTATTTTGAATAGTAAAGATATATTATAGCATATGCATGTGATTTGCATATGCCAAGTCCATTGTCTGTTGTGTGTTTATATTGTTAATGTGCCTCTAGGGGGGATTGTATTGGAGAGGGAAAAATCTGTTTATTTGCCAAGCAACAGTTCAATTGAGAGTGAATTTATAAGTTATACAGGAGGGATTCCTGAGTTTGATACGTCTGTGTAACTTGTTAGCAGTCATCGTCACTGATTGTCTTAAATATATAATGTCTGTATTAATTTGAGAACAGTTTTTTCCTCGGACAGACTTGGCCTTATACTGTGGCGAATTATTAATTTAGCGAATAAGTCGATAGTATGAGTAAGTGAGGGACTAAGTAAATCAGGGATAATGGAATTAGCATTGAATCAAATATTTTCCTGACATTGTTTGTCCTCGAGTAAAGTGAATTCATTTAATTAAGCCTCTGATATGGCTGTTTGCAAGTGTGGATTGAAGCAAGGCTATGGTCTGGCTCTTATTAATTTCCTATTGATATTGCAACGTATATAATTCGGGGTTGTGGGATTTCGGTAGTATCAACACATAATCGAATATACTATTGACGTAACTTTAGACTGCATGACTGATTTGTTTGCGAGTGTAACCGGATTGATCCAGTGGATAATCACCGTGCAAATAATTTTGAATATAATTCCTAATTTTTAAGTCATGGGGTGGCTGGATCCATACTGAATTGATTCACGATGACATGACCATATCTTAATATTTTCAAGTATTTTAAAAGAGTGTAAGAGGAGTGATTCCTCGATTGAGAGCTTGCAGTCAACTTACGTGCAATCCTGTAATTAAAGTTGAATGATGTCCAATACAGAATTATTTTAATGTATCACCCATTTGCTTGAGTGCATGACATAGTTAAGAGGCTATAGTCTTTTCATTGATACACTTACCTATTTCTAAATTGCCTCTAAAGCTAATTGCACCAACAAATCAATTGTCATAAATGTGATTCAAGTCTCTAAATCAATTGGAGAGAAGAAAGTAGTGTTGTTGTAATATGTGAAAGAGTTAGCGAGTCGTGGCACCAGATTTCTGAGTATAATCAACTCGATCAGAGAATAAGACTATTGTCTTCGTAGTGTAAATGGAGAAACTGTTTCCTTCTAACCTTTGATGGAAGTTGAAGCGACAACATGTTTAGACCATTGTCCACGAAAGGTTAACCGGGTGCGGAGAAGACAAAAGGACGTGCCGCTTATGATTCCAGTAAGTATTGATTGCAAATTAAAACATTAAGGGAATTAAGGTTAACGTATAATTTCATTACCTCTACGAATTGGATTGCTTAAGCATTATTTGTAAGAATGGTAAATGGAATGAATTGATGAATTAAATGTTTTGAGATTTAAGAATGTGGAATTGGAACATTAAATGAATTCGATGAGTTTATGAGTGATGTGAGAATATGTTAACATGCATAAGTGGTTTGGATTTATTGCCTTGAGGAAAGAGATTATAATTGCCTTGGCCAAGACCAGGTAAAAGACAATTGTCGGACCATATAACTAAGATTGAATCTAATCAAAGAAGACTGACCATCCTAAAAGGATTACCGCATTGTCTTTTCAAGTTACATTAAAAGGGACTAATTAACGAAAGACTATGGACTCTGCTGAAATGCCCTTGGCTTCGGTAAAGAGACAAAAATGGGTTATTTATGCAAGACCATTGACTATGGCTGTGCCTATGCTTGTGCACCGCACTTGGTTCAATTAAAATGAACTCACTGCCAGACTATTGCCTGGGAAATTAGAGTGAGGTGAGAGACTGTCACATTTGCATGTACTGACATGGAGCGGTTTGTAGAGTTTTTATCCCTTACCCGTAAGCCAATTGTCAATCATAATTCAAAATAAAGTGAATTAACCTTGTGTTTTCCTTAATAAAACTTATCTGTGACACCTAGATGTTGTACAAGTCACCTTTTAAGTCTTCCCTGAGTATTTCCCTGGGTTTGTTCATAACCAAAAATTGACTACATCCATCCTTGATGCTTCGCTAAAAACTTTAAGCCTAACTAACTCATCCACCGACTGCTTGTCTCCCCTTATCATGAAGAAAAAATCATTTGTGTACTAAAAGACACACTGTTTTTTCTTCACTCTTGGAAGGATGATTCCTTTCAGTCTCCCCTCTACCATTGCTTTCTTAAAAAATGCATGAGGACTCCCCCGACAATTAGAAAGAGGCAAGGCACAAGTGGGCACCCTTGGTGGACCCCCCTTGCAATTCTAAAATCTTCCCCTGGACTGCCATTCAAGTTAACCGCAACAAAGGCATTTCCAAAGAGCATTTTGACCCACCGGATGTATTGCTCACTAACTCCCATCTAGTGCATTGCAGAGAAAATGAATCTCCAAGATGTTTTGTCGTATGCTTTAGAAAAGTCAAGCTTAGGAAAGATTGTTTGTTGCTTGAAGTTTTAGCCCAATGTAGCGCTTCTTGAGTATAAACTTAACAGGAAGGAAAGTAGTTTGCTCTAGATTAGTGATATTGCTCAAATGGATTGTAGCCTAAGTTGTAGCATTTTGGCAAAGATCTTATAGATTGCAGTAAGAAGAGTAATTAGTCACCAATAGTTAAGGTCATATGTGCATATGTGCACCCAATCCAAGCTTCATCTTTCCTACTTTCAGTTTTTAGCTCGTTGGCATATGGGTAGGGTTTTGAATTCTTGTTGTGATTTCTCATTTTTTTGGAGCATTTGTGGATGCAGAGGAGGGGGGCGACATCAATAGGAGGCATTTGTATGAGTGATACCAACTACGACTCGAGGTACTCAGTTTTAGTGATGTTCTTGGTCACAAACTAGGTTTGTAATATCTTTGAAGTTGAAATTGTTCTCGCCTGCTAATGCCTATGCTAGTCCAAAACTTATTGGATATTGCAAGCGCGTTGAGAGTGACACATATGCAAAACTCATACCACTACTTTAAGGTATTCATATTGTAGATTGGCCCTTTCAATTCTTTGATATTGAGAGTAGATGTAGGATTAATTGCAAGTTTGAGGGGTTCAATAGAGTTTATTCGAAAGTATATGTTCCCGGGTAGTTCACTGAGTGCATTTAAAAAACCCCATTAGGTCCACGCGTAGGATTAGATGATTTCGCTAGGCAAGCAACACCAAAATAAAATAAAATAATAAAATAAAAACAAAATAAAATAAATCATTTTTTTCCTGGTAAAAATCTAGAACTACATTCCTCGCTAAAGAAAAAATATAGACCTGCGGCCTTTTCTATGCGGCATAATATAGGGAGGATTAAATTTGATTGATCTAAAATTTTAAAAAGAATCCAAATAATGAAGGGTCCATTCAAAGTAGACAATCCCATTACAAGTAAGGTAGATAGGTTTAAAATGTGGGCCATTCCTTTTTTGTAAAAATAATATAGGGGTTGAAAATAAAGATCCTAGTATGTATGTTTAATAGGATCAATTTTGTACGCATGCCTCATGAGGGATGGATGAAAAATGGCTCATCGTTTGCCCAAAAATGGATGGAAATTGCAATGCCCGTTACATGTCGTCTTCCAACACTGCCGTTTGTGAAAAACACCTAGGGTTTTGTTACTTCCTTGAGTCCGATGTGTTTTGAGCAACTTTTTGTTGAAACTCCTCCTTGTTGAAACTTATGGTAACAAAGTCTAGCAAGTATGTCTTGTTTGTAGTTGGTTTAGGATCTCCTTTGTAGAGTCTCCTTTGTAGTTGCTTTAGGATTAAAGGCAACCGTGAAGTTCCATATAGGGTTTCAATTTTTTGGCTGAAGGTCTTACCGTTGTTTTAGGGTTTAGAGTTTAGGGTTTAGAGTTTTCATGCACAACTTATGATTGATTGTTTCGCTTCTGCTGGGATGGCCATGTTGGTGTTTACGGATGGCAATTCAAGTGAAGATGTCGACTATGAAGGGCGATTCTGTTGTGCCACAATATTATAGCAAGTTGAAGGTTTTTGAGGAGGAAGTGCATGCCTCGCTTAGGGAAACGTACACCTCACTTAGGGAAATGTACGCCCTGCTCATAATACTTTGTCCGTCAAGGTGATAATTTGGTTGAGAATGTGGAAGTATGGATAACCCCTACTCTTAGAACTTGACGTTTGTATTTTTTTTCCGTAAATCGCTTGTTTCTTTGGTGCATGTTTGGACACTGTTGTATGGGACAGGGTTACAAGGTTGTTTTGTTTTGCATACCCTAAACCCACCCGCACAGACTTATCACTATATTCGTTAATTTGAGACTTTCTCTTGTCTCAAATTAATATATGGACCACAACAACATGGTCTATTGTTTGGGTCGTCCTACCTAAACCATCTTGATATGAGTTTTTAATTGGGTTCTTGATATGAACACCCGCTTCAAAGTATTTGCATCTTACAACATTCTCCAATATATGTGTGATTTTATTCATGTTCTTATATTTGTAACTGTCTCAAAATGCCAAAAAAGTCCCAAATTAACGAATATAGTGATACTTGTAAGGAACCACATGACTTCTGCGTAGCTGCAATGGTTGCAATTTTTTGTGTTTGGGGTCAGATTTTTACGGAGCGGGTGTTGTGTTTGTGAACACACACTCACTCTTGTTGTGTTTCCACCCTCAGCCTCCTTTTTTTATGCGTGAAGGTTATGTTCTATAGGCTATAAAATTGTAGATTTTAAAGCAAATTTTAAATTGCATTATGCTTAAGTATCCTTGTGTTCTTCATCACTTACCATTGTATGGTATTATTTAGGTTATGGTTTTGGAATGATATGCATCATGTTATCACACTTGTTCTTCTATGATGTGGTTAATGATACACATATTTTGCACAAGTTAAGATTTGTTTTGGTAAGCACAAGTCTTTCATCTATATGATAAATTTTTGCACTTACTTTTTGCAATAGTATGTTTGCTCTATGTCTTTTTGTTGCCATGGGTTTTCCCACCACTTTTGCATTGCATACACTTTTAATTTAACTTCTTTTAATTAAAAGGAATGTAGGCTACAAAAAATTGTAGACTCTAAAATAGGCCATTTTAGAGAATTAAGTAATTACAGGGAGCTTTTAATTTGTGCCTTGGAGATAAATAGCCCTTAAACAAATACCCCTCCGCCGGATGTGGTGCACAAAAATCCTATAGAGTGACCTACCCGAGTATATGTTCTACCACTAGTTGATCCCAACTTGAATCCAAAAAGCACATGCATGGTTGACCTAGATTTTATTTCCAACTCCCATCAAACTCTAGAGTGCATAGTAGAGGAGGCTAAAATCCAAGATCTCACCCAATTTGATGACTATATAACCATTGCCTTCACCTATGGGTTCTAAGAGGTAGTGGT
Organism: Polytrichum formosum; assembly: GCA_964035585.1. Classification (NCBI taxonomy): domain Eukaryota; kingdom Viridiplantae; phylum Streptophyta; class Polytrichopsida; order Polytrichales; family Polytrichaceae; genus Polytrichum; species Polytrichum formosum. Next base: position 32,754,932 of record OZ037938.1, read on the forward strand.
GAGAGCATTGACACATGTGGCATCTGACCTAAAGTCCACATTGGTTCACATACTAAATTTAAGGCAATTTGCACACTAATTCAACTTTGATTGCTACGTATGATAAAAGATCATTTCAAATCATATTTTGAAAGAAATCAGAAGTATTCAAGTATGAAAACATGAAACACCCTCAATAATACATGAAAACAACAACCAAAAACATCAAATGGGCACTCAAAAATATGAAATTAGCACCCTTAAACATCAAATAAACATTGCAAAACATTAAAACAACACTTAACAAAGGGATGGATCACTATATTCGTTAATTTGAGACTTTCTCTTGTCTCAAATTAATATATGGACCACAACAACATGGTCTAATGTTTGGGTCGTCCTACCCAAACCATCTTGATATGAGTTCTTAATTGGGTTCTTGGTATGAACACCCGCTTCAAAGTATTTGCATCTTACAACATTCTCCAATATCTGTGTGATTTTATCCATGTTCTTATATTTATAACTGTCTCAAAATGCCAAAAAAGTCCCAAATTAACGAATATAGTGATATGGGGATGATAGGTTTGGCGCGGTCCTGTTGTGGTACCTCATACATAAACCCTAAACAACATAAAGAGGTAGATGGAGGATTCAAGGTAAGGTGTGGGAGAACTGGTTATAATCGAAGATACCCTCGGGCAACCCAGCTAAGAACCGGTGGGAGATGGTGTGGGGCAGCTAATATCCGCCCACTCTTGAATGGGAATGGATGAAAAACCATCATCAACTTTATAGAACCGGTTGATTTCCTATGCACTTAATTTTTCCTTCCGTTATACGGCCTAAAATATTGAAATTGAACCGGTAATTTATCCATTTCACTTGGTTGATTTTACATTAAACTTTGGATCTCACCGTTCACTGGATTATGGTGTTGAGTTTGAGTTGGGCAAGGCATTGATAGGGTCCAGTGGTGCAAATGCATGGGTACAAATGGAGGGATTACGTTGTCCATGGGGGGGCTATGTGGGTTCCAACATTCATTAGTAGGGTGTCTTGTGTCCTAGAATGGGAGATGAAGAGTTTATGTTTTTTCAAACTGCATTGTTGTGTTGGGTTGTTCGGATGTTATTGATAGTGGGTTTGGTGCACATGCAAGATGTGATAATCAAAATCAAACAACCTATTGCAATACAACGGTGTTGAGGTTGCATCTATAACCTTTGAAAACACCTCTATGTATGGAGGGAGAACCTTTAAACTAGGAGGTGACGTAACGGCCATCATATGTATGCAAATTTCATAAACAACAGTTTGTGCCTCAATAGTGAAAACAATGGAGATCATGTAACATTGGTGTTGTCCATGTCAACCTCTGAAATAAAACTTGTTTTCTATAAATTGAAACGTAGCCGTTTTCTTGTGAATGAATAATGCAACAAGAAACGCCAAGTCTACATTGTATATTCAATATATAGAAGATTACATCAAGTAATTTGAATCAACATTACAAAAAAAAACATAGATACAATGACAAGGAATGATAATTGCAAGGATTAGGGTTAACCATTTGCCATTAGAGACCTAGGCACCCCAAACAAAAGTTCAACTCATTTGATGGCCCACCACTTGTTGGAGATAGTGAACTTGTAAGTGTCCGCATAAGTTTTCCCTAACCTCTTTAAGTTCAAGGAGTATTATGAGCACGCAAGCTTCATCATGAAGGAAAGCATGCACAAATTTAGAGATAACCTTGATTTGGTATGGGTTGTGCGCGTTACACCTAGGAATGGTGGTTGGAGGGGAGAATGCACTGGGAACCATGAGCACCTCTGGCGAATTTGCAATGATGAGATCAAAATGATAACAACCAAATGACACATGTATATAAAAGAAAAGAAAAAATTGTATTAAGAAAACAATCATGACTATGAATAAGGGCATTGAAACAAAACAATGTTATGAAAGGTACGAATGTTACCCTCTTCACAAATGCCAAGGTCTCAAGTAAGAGAGGCATGTATCCGCTCCATTGTCCGTAATTGTTGGATGGAAGTATTCTCCCCATAATAAACACATGTGCAAATATGGTTTTCAATGATGAATCAATCCTATTTTCTCCACTTCACTTTTGTCCTTCATGTTGCAAATGATGAACAAAAAGGAGAGGAGCGGCTACAACTAGAGCTTCCAATCTAGAAGGAATAGACATTTGTCCCACATCCTCCAAAGGCAATGAAAATATTTGAGCATCTTGATCAGGAGGGATTATGGATTTAAAGCCACGTTTCCGCTTAGCACCTTGCTAAGTTGGTGGGGGCGCCAACTTGGCATCGTCACCCTATAAACTTGAATCTTCCTAACTTTGGGAGCACCCACCTTAGACCTCTATGATTTCTCCTCTACCAAATAAATGTTAGAGGGCAAACAATGAACCATGGGCAATATTGCAAAGTAGGATTCTTGCAAGTCCTAAACTAGGATATAGTAAAAATGCAAAGTCTACCCTCCGCATCCACGCCAACAAGTATGCAAGAGGTTTATTCAACATGATCGCCTCAAGGCTTGCGGTTCTCTCTTTGTGTTCCTAAGCAACACCCCCCCCCCCCCAAAAAAGGAAGAAGAAGAAGAAGAAAGTATATCATTGCAATATGTTCCAACCAACACAAAGCTAACACATGGAAGACCAATGTCACAAAGAGGAAAATACATAAAAACACTAGTAAATGACACCATTTATTGCAATGCCTCCATCATGGATGTCACTTAGTTTAGAAAATTTTGTGAAAGGGGAGTTGCCCCAAAACAAGGGTTGGAAAGCCTTTGACCAAAGGAGTATCCTCCAATTCTCAACACAATGTGATGGACATAGGGCATTGTAATGCCACCTCACAACACCCAAGTCAATACTAATGCTCTTGAAGCCATTGATAATTGTTTCGTCCAACTACAAGGCACAATTATATTTTGAAATATCACAAAAATAGACTAATAGAGGAAAACCCCAAAAATGATATCACCAGAAAAACTTAAATGAGCATAGAGGGAAGCTCTAACAACCCAGCTCTCCAAGTTGGGTTCTTTCACAATACCAAGAGGGAAACAAAGGGATTCTCGAGACATAGTTCACCAACACTACCACAAGCCCCATACTTAGTCTCTACATGAGTGGATACAACCCTTTGCAACTTCTCCAATGGCATCTTTGGTTTTGTTGTAACACCAAACGCTTATTAATCTTCAACAAAGATATTGGCGCTATGAACGAAAGTAAGAGGAATTGGTGAATCAAAAAACATTCGAGAATGACATAGATGACAAAAGAAATGTAGTTTGGGGTGGGGCTGGGGCTGGGGGGAAGAAAAATTATGAGGGATTGGAATACATCCACAAAGAAATCTTCCATGTTTGCACGGTTGCCCACTACAAGCAACTTTTGAGCTATTTGCTTCCAATGGAAGTGATAGCCTCTTTTTTTTTTCTTTTGTTTTTGGGAGCAACTTGCATGACATCCCACACACCTTTACCACTCCTAACGTTCATGCCATTCTTCTGAATGAAATTTTGGATGGCATCCTCTGTGACCGCTGCCAAGTGGAGAGAAGAAATTATCGCATACGAACGTACTTGTTGTTCATTCTACATAAAACCCTAAAATAATAAGCCACCCGAAGGGTACTGTTTTAAGTTCCGTTGACACCCAAGTTTTATTTGAAGACCCTAAACTAGTCTCATCCGAGTTATATGAGATGAATCCACCACAAACCTATAGGGGGTCAAGTTTTTATGACGTTGGATGGATGAGTTGTACACTTGTAAGGTATTCGACAACCCCCTCTCCCCTTCTCGGTCAACCAATTGTCAAACATTCGGCTGCCGAGTCGCGTCGATTCATGGGATTTCAATTACTTTATGCAATTGGGGGTTCTATAGTAATATGCTTTTCCGGGATTTTATTGACATGGAATGGCATCTAACCTAAATCCCATCATCATGGCTACAGCCCACCGCATAACTTAAGTAAGTGGTCGCGCGTGTTGGTCAACAAAGAACATGTGATCTTCACTCGCCGCCACTTGCAACTAATTTGGGAAAGAAGTTACCGTCCCGAATCCCGGCCTCCTGCTTGCAAATGCCCAGAAAACCTTGCCAAGCATAGACCACATGTGCATACGTCAAATATGACATTTAGTGTCACTTACTACTTGGAATTATGCGAATCTATATCTATTTACTGTATGGTCCGAGACGACCCTAAACTACTAGATGATGGTGGAGAGATACCCAAATCTCAAGGAAGAGGTTGGCGGTTCGATTCCTAGTTGTGAAATCTCCTCTCTACTTGACAGAAACTTGTCAAGTGGTCAACTGCCTCCTACGCTTTGGCGTTGGCATGTCGACCTTCTGTCTCAAAAAAATTATATATATATATACACACACTATATATATATCTTGTGTTTTACCAACAACTATTAGATTGGTTGTTTGGACATTATAGAGCATTAACAACTTTATTTGATACAAAAATACATCAGTAATAAATAAATATAATAACACTGTGTAAATCCAAATAGTAAGTGACACTAAATATCACATTTGGTGTAGTAATACGAGTCGCAGAAAATACTACTATGGTCGTCCGACTGTTCAAAGTAATATTTTATTTGCTTCAGATTGGAGTGAGTCTCTGAGTGGAAACACATTGCCCTATTTAGTAGAAAGTTCAAAGAGTGGGCATAACATCATTCAAATCCATAACAATGTTGTGTGGGACTGACAATATTATACGAAATATTCCCCACATTCAGTCTGAATGTGGGAATATTCTGCATAATACTGTCAGTCCCACACAACACTGTTATGGATCTGAATGATGTTATGGGAACCAAAGAAAAGGTTCTAAGGTAAGACAAATGAAAAAATTGTAAGTTATTTTTTTATATGATTTTGACCCAAGATAATTTGCATGGGTAAAGAGGAAACCTATTCGCAAAGGCAACCTAGTTGCACATATCAATGTGGTGGTGGGAAGGGAAGACGTGGCACAAAAGGCATGCAAAAGCCTAAGTATTTTATGGTAATAAGGTAGGTATGTCCAAAATCAATATTACCCTAGTTGAATACATTGGGGAGGGTTAAAATATATATCTCTCACACGTAATGTGGGCATTAGGTTATGTCATAATTTTCTTCACAAATGTACATGTTTATGTTTATTTTCTAGAGAATCAAGAGAGGTAGGTGTTGGGATCAAAATAGGTAGATGTTGGAATCTCAAAATGTTTTAGTCTGAATCTAGATTGTGCAAGGAGGGAGAGACCAATTTCAATTTATGATAATTTTACAAAAGAGCCATTGAGCGCGACCAAAGAATGTTATGATGTTGGTTTTGGGTATATTTATCTTAATACAACTTCAATGCCTTGCCCCACACACCATACATACGTTCTTCAATGCCTCTCTACAGACTTATATTGCAACTCATCATATTGTTTCGTGAGGTAGGTGGGCCTTCTTGTGTGGTCACTCTTTTCAATTGGACACTTATACTTGAGTGGTATTTGGCAAGGCATATAGTAAAAAGTGGACACCAAAAACATGCGTTAATGATGAGACTGGACAATATGCTCAACCTATAGACATAAACCTACTTGACATAATTGGGAGGGGGATGGGGATCAAGACTTTGACCTTAATAACTTTTGCGTCTCGACTTCAATTGTGAAACTTTAAAATGACAATACTTTTGGGTCACAATTGTTAATTGGTTGGGATTACTCTTTAGATAATCCAACGCATAACATTACTAAGACCGGGATGGTTTTCTCCCTTTCCCCCTAGAAAATACATTACATTGCATCCCTAATTATGCTAAAGTTTATACGTTTGTGCTTAATATATTTAGGGTATTCCATGTAACAATCAGTTTTTTTTTTGCACCTCTCTCCAATCGTAACCCTTGTCAATGGTAGGTTGTAGGCAAACCATTGTTTTATTGGTTGCTCCTAGAGCCAAGAAAGGTTGAGACCATGTCATGCAAGTTACTATCATAATATATATGGTGACATATGCCAATAGATTTGGAGCCTTGGGCTATCACTCGTAGGATTGCAATGTTTCAAACACACTTGCCATTGACATGAATCTACTTTGTGTCATTTCCATCCACTAGCTAGGCGGTTCCTTTTACAACCGTGTCATAATGGGCCGCCCATCTGACACATCAGTCAATTGGGGTTTGTGGCAAGTTCATCGCCCATGGCCTTGTTTATCGCTAGAGGATGGAAGCCTGCTTCAACATTCTAACACCTAGCTTAGGCTGAACAACTAGCCCAATAGCCCATTTCCTTCCAGCTTTGCAACATATTTAACAACTTGTGTTGGTAACTACATTGACACCATGCCATTCACGGCATTAACTCACATTGTTGCTCCTCATGTTGGGTAATTATTTTTTTGTTTCAATAAAATGAGACGCTTAGGGGGTAATTACTATTGCAACAACAATTACTCTACATATGGACCCACTAATTGGTTGTTGCCGAGATTTGGCATTCATGTTTTCGGGGGGGGGGAGTGTTTAGAGCATCACCACCCATGAATGAAGCTGAACTGCAAAAGTTTAAACACAAAACAAAGATTCATCTAGGTTCAGTTTGGGTAGGAGGCATATGCCCCACCCACAAACTCGCTTTTGAGTCCGACTCCAACGAGCACCCTCAAACCCAGTAATTTTTATTATTAGGAAGTAAATCTTGGAGGAGTATAATACTCTTGTCTTATTCTCGATTCATTGGAGTTCAGGTTAGCTTGGTGCACTGAAAACTTGCTCCGTTTTGCAGGACAATCACTGCACTGAGGCTGTCCTCGGAGTTCAGTTCATCCAATTTTCAGATGGGTGGGGCAATTCCAAACTGAACTGAACTACTCTACATTCGTTTTGCAGTTCAGTCCACTACTGGTGGCAATGCTCTTAGGGTTTAGTGAGCAGGGTTTGGGGGGCATTTGGGGTAACAAGAGAAACATAGAGCAAAGGCTTTGAGAAGGCTTGAAGAACTTGGATTGCAGATGCACACAACAAGGGACTCACGAATTCCATAAGAGAAGCAAGCCTCACTTGCATAACATTATTCAGATCCATAACAACGTTATGTGGGACTGACAATATTTTGTGGAATATTCCTCACATTCAGCTTGAATGATGGAATATTTTGTAGAATATTATCATTCCCACATAACATTGTTATGAATCTGAATAATGTTATGTGCTCACGTTGTTGCTTACAATGGATTCTCCTCTCCAATATGCAAATGTAGTGTGTAAATAAAGTGAATCCAATGTACATACGAAAGTTATGAAATCCCTAATACGGGATGCAGTTGCGCACATTGAATCAAGCCAATTTCACAAGCAATAAAACAAGCAATTGGTTTGAAGACTCATTTGTGTTGTTGTGTATGTTGCACTGTGTGTGGTCATTCAACCTGCTCACATTGGCACTCACATTCAATTTGATCCGCAACAACCACATCCACGAAACCATGCCCCCAAGCCACGTTGAAATTTGACCCTACAGTAAATTTTCACATAATTACTCCAGTAACAATGCTCAAAAAATTCACCATGATTAATATTGTAAACCACAAAGAAATTGTAGTAACAGTAAAACAATTACGCTCACGTATATTACCAAGGTGAAAGTCCAACAGCCAAACACAACCTACTTATATTAGCCAAATACAAGTCCCCACATGCTTTACGATAATAATGACCTGGATGACTGAACACACACACTGCACATGCTACTCGATAGATGAGGCCATGGTTTATGGGACTCAACTTCAATTGCATGTGTTTGTTTTCAAAACTCAGTCAGGAATACAGTTGCCTAGGACCCACTATCCTACTTATTAGGGCCACTTCACACACGAGCCAAGTGCCGTGACCATAAAATTATGAGAGCCCAAAAGAAAGCGTCCGAAGGCCGTCCCAAGACACTTCCAAAATCATGTAGAGTGGTCACGGACCCTCACGGGGGGTTCACTCCATTGTCAAGTTGAACACCACGTGTGGCCAAAAAAAATCTACTTTTGGTAAGTTGCATCACCAAAATGGGTCAAAATTTTATCAATTCTTTTTCATGGGTAGATATACACGGTATCTATTACATAGTGAAAAATGGCAACCAAATTTGATGATCTGTTTTTTTTTAATAAAACATACCGTTTCTAACTAGAATGACGCAGAATTGAACTAAAATAATTACTACAAAAATGAAGATGACTAAAAATTTCAAAAAATTATACAAAAGATATTATCAATGGTTATGTATATGCAGAAAAAATATCATAACTTTTAAATTTATCTATTCCATGTAATATAGGGGTAGCAAATTTTGGCCACACGTGGTGTTCAACTTGACATGGAGTGAACCCCCCGTGCGGACCCTCAAGTGTAGTGTGAAGTCATATGTGACTAGGCCCTCAACCAAATGCTATTTCAATGAATTTCTACTCATGCGGGTTCTCACACGTGATAAAATAGAATAAATCAACGGTTGTGAGCATTTGGAGTGCCGTGGTTTCCCGGTTTTGTGTTAGGCCTACCTCCAAGCGGTGGTTTTTGAAATTAGTCCAAGTGACCATGAAACATGATCCATTGGATGCCATGTAGGAATCCAGGTAGACTTTACATCCATCTTGCAATCACATACTCCGTTGTTCCCTCAAGCGTAGTGTGAAGCGAACTTGGACTGGCTCCACCTTTTCCACCAATGAGTGCTTGAAGTTCATTTGAATCAGTGGAAATTGGCCTAGACATAGTAGAAACAAAATTAGAATAAATTTCACATTATATGAATTTTTGAAGTCACTTATGACTAGCTTCCTAAATCCCTTCCTAGAACCCTACTTTTCACACTACAAATGGCTTCCAAAATTGCCCCAACACTCACCCAAAACTACTCCCATTTTTCGCCCAAAATCAATTTTCTTTCTCCCAAAATTGCCCTCACCTTTTGCCCAAACCGCCCCTGCATTAAAACCAACTCTCCACCCCATAAAAAATTCAACCCTTACAACTTCTGCATGTGGGATCTTAATAAAATACATATACGTAAGCCACCCCAAGCCACGTTCTAATTCTTGCCCAAATCCAGTCCCACTTCGCCCAGACTTACCAATCTAGCATTTCAGGATTCCGGCAATCAAGCTGAGATCTTTGTCAACAATGGGGTCCAAGAGACTTAGGGCCACTTCACACACAAGCCAAGAGCCGTGATCATGAAATTGTGATGGCCCAAAAGAAAGTGTCCAAAGGCTGTCCCAAGACACCTCCAAAATCATGTAGTGTGGTCACGGATCCTCAAGTGTAGTGTGAAGTCATATGTTACTGGCCCTCAACCAAATGCTATTTCAATGAATTTCTATTCATGCGGATCCTCACACATGATAAAATAGAATAAATCAACGGTTGTGAGCGTTCGGAGTGCCATGGTCTCCCGGTTTTGTGTTAGGCCTACCTCCAAGAGGTCGATTTTGAAAATAGTCCAAGTGACCATGAAACATGATCCATTCAATGCCATGTAGGAATCTATGTAGACTTTACATCCATCTTGCATTCACATGCTCCATTGGTCCCTCAAGCGTAGTGTGAAGCGAACTTGGACCAGCTCTGCCTTTTCCACCAATGAGAGTGCTTGAAGTGTAATGGTCACGGGCTCTCAGTCTCGTGTGTGAAGTGGACCTTAATTAACTTACTCTCTTGTAGACTTGAAATGGGGTCACTTGTTTGACAGTATTTGTTGGTTGCAAAGTATGGGAGTAAGTAATATATGCTTACCAGATTATATTAGATACTCATCTTATTATTCCAACAATGTCTTATACGAGCTCTGCCCTTGTCTAGGCCTAGGGCCCCTGTTTTAGTAAAGGCTAAGCTAAGCCATGAGAAGACTTGGTATCCACCATTTCCAATACCTTGTAACAAAAATTTAACTAAATTCAGCCAATTAAAGAGTCTAAATTCAAATAAGACTTAGTGTAATATCTATCAATTGGAAATAAATTAAGAGAAGCTTTAAACAATTCTAGTGGACATGAGTGGGACCAGTGTATATGTTTGACAAAGTTTTTGCAAGCTTTTCACTTTTCACACGCAAAAACTTGCACAAAAACAAAATTCACGTCAATTGACACGCACAATTTAGAAGTTGACACGTACTGTGACTTGTGAAAAAAAAACACACGTCAATTGACACGCTAGAAATTGAAATGAGACGTATTACTAGGCAACTTAAGTGCTATAAACTGTAGCTCATGTATCCATAAAACATAACCCATAATAGTAGGAGAACTTCCTACACTCACTTACATACTTAAGTTTAACCTTGTTCTTGTAATTTCCTTTGTAACCGGGAAGGCTCTACGACTGAGATGATGATTAGAGAGGTGGTGGAGGCTAAGTACAAGGCCGACAAGACCATTGTTCTTGGTCTCTTGCGGATGTATTTCCATGACTGTTTTGTGTAGGTATATGAATGAACAATTTGCCCCAGCAGATCTCAAAGAGTGATGCTTTGGCTTGTTAGATATTGGGTTAATTTTGAGACGTCTCAACTTGACATTGGGATGATTTGAGGTAGACTTTGCATAGTATAGAGATCCCCTTCAAATTGTGTTTAATGTACAATCCATTTTTACTTGAACTTGCTTGTAGATGTTTTCAAGAGTTGAATAAATTGAATATCAAATTTCAATATGATATGGTTGATATCACAACTATTATTGTAACCATGAATATCACTATGTCAATTTTATCACGTCATTTTTAATCCGGGAATGGACCTATGTTTGGTTGTACAAGCAAGAATTTGGAAAATTTCTTGAGGGAATCTGCAATAAATCTTCAGTTGGGTTAAGAAAATAATACAGAAGATCGTATTATTCATGTATTGGCAATTGATGGGCCCAATGAACTACAGCAATTCATATTATTGGGTGCATATTATGTGCAATGAGTTGTTCATGCTTTGAATGATCGTTTCCCAAACCTTCCAGTATTCAATGCAGCCAAATTTTTTAGCCCTCGTAATTATCCAAGTGATGATAGTGACTAAATCACAAATTCTAAATTGTGGCTCGAAAGGATATTATTGAAGTTTCAATACACTGAAGAAGAAAGTCACATGTGTAAGGGAGAACTCCTGGAATTTACGGAAACACTTCGACATGAGTGTGAGAACAAAATGATATTTGAGGCTTGGCGCATATGTGGTAGCAATTTGGAATGGCACACAAATTGGCCTAAACTTATGCAACTTTGGCAAAAATTATACTCATTCCATCAAGTATAGCTATTTGTAAGGAAGGATTTTCCAAACAAAATGCAATCAAAAGCCACTTGCGCAATAGGTTGAACTTGAAGACCCTTGATGCTCTCTTTATGCGGGTCTCTCTTTGTGGGCTTGAAGTGGACGCAATGGATTGGGCTACCATCTTCAACATTTAGAGAAACATGCGAGACCGAAGGATACTTACACTCCATTGATAGTTTTTTTTGTTACGAATCAAGATTGTATTTTAATTATCCATAATACTAATTTTTTAAAATAATTGTGTAACCCAAAATTGAGGTGACATTTTAGAATAAAATGTATATGTCAATTGACATTTATTTTTGTTTTTGGAAACGTGACACTTTGGATTTGAAGTTGAACGTCAGATGAAATTTGTCAAACATACACACTGGTGGGTATGTTCTTATTCACACTAGAATCTGGTGGGCGAGTAGCCTACATGGAAACTCACCCTTAGTCTCTTAGATCTCCACTTTCACAACATGTGCTTCACAAATTGTCTTAGTCATATGTGTGCAACTCATTGTGCATCTTCTGCACCCCCAACACTATATGGCAAACCCCTTGGCATGCACTGAGACATTTGTATGCAACGGACAATGTGTTCATTGTGGTGGTCTATGGAAAGATGGACACATGTCCAACTAATTCTTTTCTTTTCTTTTCTTTAAATTTTTTTAAAGCCACATGCCAAAAGATATTCCCCAAAACAAACATATGACAAAAGAAAAAGGAAGTAAATGTGAAAAGGTGGGGATCACAAGTGCAAAGGTGGGCATGGTGGGGGAAAGTAGGGGAAATGGCTTGCATGGAGCCAAGGTGACGACATGGCCTGGTCATAGGACAAAGTAAAACGATTAATTTAAAAGCAATTTTTTTCTACGTTTAAAGTGCTACATGGGGGCATGGTGGTGGGTCCATAGGGGGCTTATGAGCATGGGCGGCATACATATATATGGCGGGTACGCACAGACATGGGCATATGGTTGCATGGGGTTGGTTCATCTGGGATATCAATTCATCTACACATGTGCAACGAGCAGGGACGACACGGGTCCAAACTAGTAAATCTCTATTGTGGTATCCTACTATATTCCTTTAGATAATGGTATTGTGGTCGTCCTCATTTGAGGGAAGGTTCTTGTCGTTGGTGTTTGCAAAATCAACAGGATCATCAAGCCACTCCTACTCATAGGAGTCACTCTCCCCACTTGGTCTCTCAAGGTAGGGAGGCATAGGGTACATAGCCTCAAGTACATGGTTGCAATTGTCGTCAAGCCAAGCGGTAAGGTCGGGAACCTCCCATAGGTGCTACAAATGAACTAATGACACATCGATATCACCACCATTCTCCATTTTGCAACCAATGTTGTCTAAATCCTAGCAATACGTGTCAATTGTGGGGAATACAACTAAAAAGTTGAACATTGGCGACATATTGTGAAGCACCATTGTGTTTGCAACAACCAGGGCTCTTCAAGCAACAAGGTGTCTGCATATTATACAAATGACAGTGGTGGTGATGGTGGTGCAATATCCTATGTACTAGTGTCAACGATCACACACAATCAAGTTTGTTGCCAATGATCAAATGGTATTCCTAGCAATGATGTAGTGGATGTTCATGCCACCAAAGTCCATAACATATACAACATACCCCAAGACATTTGTGTATTGGCTAATGACTACGCCAAAATACCCTAGTAATTGGACAAACCTATAGAAGGCAACGGATTCAACAATCTTAAACCCTCTTGTACACATGGTACATCGACGGATGTGCTACTAGGGCAACTATAGTGGCATGTAGGGCATGCTGCCACGCCGATGGACTTGTCAAAGTGGTTGCACATGTGCCTTGCGAGCTCATGTTGCTAGACGGCCCAACGGGCGCATTCGATTTACAACATTGCACAGGTTGTCCGGACCTTAAAAATCCCTATAAGTAGGCATCTCAAGATTGAGTGGTCCCTTCGCAAGCAATTGGAAAAATACAACTCCTTCAAAGGACGCATATTGTGGTGAACAGTTTCTCAAAGCTTGGCAGTGGGCGGATAACAAGTGCCAATGCCCAAAAACCTCATCCAATGCAAACATGTCGCCGACCAATTATGCGTGGAGAGTGACCAAATGCAGCAATGGAAGGAACGAACTTACGAGCTACTTCATCATGTAGGTACATGGGGGCAACCAAACGGTGGCCTCAATTTGTGGGGGAACCCAATTGCAACCAACCCTTGAGCTTGATGCTACTACATGCATGTTGTCACGGGACGATTTTGCACAACCCCTTCCCCTTCGTGTCCGAGCTAAGGTAGAAATACCATAACCTGTTAACCACCCTCTAGCCGTCCACTAGACCGCCTCATAATGGTGCAGTGCCATGTCTTAAATGGATCATGGCTCGGCGGCAACTTCAATGCAGTGTAGCCAATGGGAGGCAAGGTCTAATTGTGAGGCCAAACCGCCCACCCTTAAGCGTCCTAGTCCGGGTGAGGGATGGATGTCACATTTGTTTTGCATAGCTCCCTCTTACCAACTTCATTGGAAGTCATTACATTTCTCATTAATTCGTACACACCAATTTATTCCATAACAAGGTTACAAGTGTTTAAAAACACTCTGCTATTAGTGCTCTCTTAACAACCCCTATCACTTCCCACACAAATGCACACCAACTTATATGAATATCTAATTATCTAACCAAACCATCCCTCTCAACTTGGGGTAATAGACATAGCTAGCCCACCATCCGAGCTCCCTAAGCCTCAACTGCAGTCGCAGCTGGCCTAACCCATTTCAGTCACGACCGGGCCCATCAAGGGTCCATACCCGGCTCCTAACTCGGCCACAATCTTCAATTCCCAGTAGCCTAAGCTGCCATAGTCTTCAAATCCCAGCAGCCTAAGCTCGGCAGCTTCAAATTCCAGCAGCCTAAGCCCCACAGTCTCAAACCCTAGCAGCCTAAGCCCCACAGTCTCAAACCCTAGCAGCCTAAGCTCGGCAGCTTCAAATCCCAACAGCCTAAGCCCACAGTCTCAAATCCTAGCAGCCTAAGCTCGGCAGCTTCAAATTCTAGCAGCCTAAGCCCACAACTTCAAATTCCAGCAGCCTAAGCCCACAGTCTTAAATCCTAGCAACCTAAGCCCGGCAGCTTCAAATCCCAACAGCCTAAGCTCCACAGTCTCAAATCCTAGCAGCCTAAGCTCGGCAGCTTCAAATTCCAGCAGCCTAAGCCCACAACTTCAAATTCCAGCAGCCTAAGCCCAACAGATTCAAATCCCAACAGCCTAAGCTCCACAGTCTCAAATCCTAGCAGCCTAAGCTCGGTAGCTGCAAATTCCAGCAGCCTAAGCCCACAGCTTCAAATTCTAGCAGCCTAAGCCCACAGCTTCAAATTCCAGCAGCCTAAGCCCGGCAGCTTCAAATCCCAGCAGCCTAAGCCCGGCAGCTTCAAATCCCAGCAGCCTAAGCTCCACAGTCTCAAATCTTAGCAGCCTCACTAACTATCTACCTAATTCTACCAAGCCCCCTTCCTAATTACCCTAACCAAACCCACTAATTCCACTAAGCCCCTACCTAATTCCCACATTTTTTCTAGCTCTAAGAGTTCAAATTCCTAGAGAAGAGGGAGAGAGAGCAAGAGGAGAGGGAGAGGAGAGAATGAAGAGAGAAAAAGAGGAGGAGGGGAGGGCACCCAAGACCACAAGTCCCTCAACCTTCTCCTACTTAGTAGGACCTTATCCTATCCACTAACTCCTTACCCCCTAAACCAACAAGAACACGTTCTAATTCAAACATTTAAATCCAAGGACCTTCCTCTTGCTTCATCAAACACTACTCCTTTAATCAAAACACTCCCTAATGCCACTAATCCTCTACTTAACCACACAAAATGGCTTAAGGCCTAAACCTAAATCCACACTAAGCCTCATTCTTTTTATACTTTTAATTGTTTCAATAACACTCCAAATGCAATTCTAAGTAGATCCTAAACATAAAACAAATATGAGCAACCATTTTGGGCTCATATAATTGGCGACCATCGGGGGATGGATCCCGAATCTCTTGCTTCGAAGGCAAGTTGTCTTCAACCTCCAAGTCGGTCAACCTTCGTCCATGATTGACTTCCGACAAGGTGAGAACTCATTGCGACCTTAAGAGACTCCATTGCAAACTAGATCGATGTCTAAGCAACATTTTCTCGGAACTAGTAACACATTGGTCCTCCTCTTCATTCTCGGACGTTTCGATATAACATTGTTGGTACCCCAATTGAACTCTAATTCCGTCTTTCACCCATAGTGTCCAAATTTCACCCCAACATTTATGTGGATCGCGAGATGACCATTCTAACTTCCAATGTCCAATTTGAATTGGAACATCTATGTAATCCCAATGTCCTTCGGGTACACAAACTTGCTTATTTTCGGTTCCATGCCAATCCGCCGGTGCATGCGGATAATCCTTGACATCTTGTCCAACCACAATTCCAGTTGACGTCGTCTTGAAGTGTAAAGGCTCCTCCAAATTCTCCATTTCCATGATAGCATCCTCATCTTGAGTCCCATCCACATGTACTAAACTTACGTCACACTCTTCCCTACTATCTACCCAATGTGTCAATCCTCCTAAAATCCACTCTTCCTCGGTGAGCACCTCATATGGTTCTAACAAGGAATATTCTTCACTTCGTGACTCAAGAATGTCATCGCTCAAATATGGATGGTGGGACGCCGTCATGATATCGAATTCCGACTCCGGATAATCCCTCAACCATTGGACATATTTCCCATCATCCCCATAATTGTAAAAACTAGGACCTAGAACACCCGAATGAACCACTCCTACCAATGCCCCATCATTTTTTCCATCCTCCTTGGCATCACGTTCATCCTCCGAAGATGACACAATCTCTTGTCAAATCCAACCACCTAACGACCCTATGGGGACTTTGACCCTATTGTCCTCCGGACCATAAGTAATGGATGGCTTGACTCCTCCCCAGTTCACTATGGTATCCGCCATTCTCAACCAAGGCCTACCTAACAAGATGGGAAATATATCCTTGTTAGAATGCATCTTGATGACATGGAAGGTGACTACATACTCCTCCCCTCCGGTGCTAATCCTACAATCTTTAATCATTCCCAAAGGCACGGCCGGACTTTGATTCGCCATATTGATAATGAAAGGTGACGGACCCGTAAGACTAAGACCTAACCTCTTCATGGTATGCTCCGGTATGATGTTTAGTCCGCTACCTCCATCCACTAACACATTAGGAACCACCTTGTCCACCACCATAACCTCAATCTCAATTGGTTTGACATCCCATCTTGTTTCTTTCGTTTGAACAATAGCCGACATCCTAGGCTTAACCTTCCTAGTCCTCCTAGTCACCGGCATTCCTTCCTTGAGAGTCTTCCTAGCCACGGGTGAAATCTCCAACAATTATCCAAAGGTAATATCGGCCTTAAGTGAGCTAAGATCGGCCCACAAATCGTAGCCACTCGACTTCTCCACTTTGGCATTGCCAACACCATCAAACTCATCCAAGGGAATTCCCGGTCCTTCCCATTCTCCCATCTCACTACCCTCCAAATCATGAATGACATTAGGCCCCTCTCTATCATGAAGAATCACATTCTCCTTCTCTAACTCCCTAGTGACCCTCCTAGCTACTCTAGCTACCCTATCCAATTCGGAAAGATTAGGAGTCTCATCCGAAGAATACTCCTCTTGACCTTCTACTTCTACCTCTAATGGGGCCTTCCCTCTCCCAGCTCTAGTGGTAACCGCTAATGTCGGTGTCTCATGAATAACCTCATCTCCTAGACTCTTCAACTCATAGGTGATGACATTGGTGTGTGAAGGCCATTGACCTTGTCCCTCTCCACTATCCATTTGGAGAGGAAGAGTGTCATCATGATGTGACTCCACTACACCATCCATAAACCTCACATCTTGAGAATTAGACGGACCCGGATCCGTAGGAGGAACTTGTCGCCTATTGTTGAAGTTTTGTGGACCCCCTTGCCTACCTTGTATCGGAATGTAACCATTCGCCATTTGCAATCCCGCCGGTGGATGAAAAGTTTGTCTCGCATTACCATGGTCGTAATATAAATTCGGTGGCCTAAGCTCATTCGGTGGTCCACCTTGTGGTCTAGCTCCCCTCATGTTGTCCCTCGCTTGTTGTTGTGGATTGGCCACTGGGTAAGTCGCACTAATAACCTTATCCGGTTAACGACATTCGTCTGAAGGATGGTTTCCCCTACAATTACTACAACCATGACCTTGTCCCTCGGACCAACATTGACCTTGTGTATGCCACCTCCCACAAAATGGATGGAACTCCCTCTTCTCCACGTTTTGACCACCTTGACCTCTAGGAGGAGGTCCCTTATTGTTGCCTTGTCCATATTATTGTTGTCCTTGACCTCGTTGGTTTTGTGAAGGTGGACCACCGTTTCCTCTTTGATCACGGTTTTGTCCACTTCTACAAAATTGACGAGTGTGGCCCGGTTGGCCACATTGAACACACCACAACCCCGATGCATGTTTACCCGACTCAACCGGAGGAGGAGGACCCGGTTGTTGGCTCTTGATCATCAAAGACATTTGATCTGTAAGACTTTGCATTTGTTTAATCATGGCCTCTTGAAATCCCAATTGACTAGCACCCAACCTTCTCTCCACTTCTTCAAGGTGAGGATCCGCTCTAGGAGCCGGTGAGGATCCGCTCTAGGAGCCGGTGAGGATCCGCTCTAGGAGCCGGTGAGGATCCGCTCTAGGAGCCGGTAATGCTAGAAGTGGTGGCGGTTCTCTAACCGCTAAAGGACGTGGACCCGTGTCAACAATAGTATATGGGACTTGACTCTCATACTTGGCCGGCTCCCCCGCCATCAACCTCGGTCGAATGGAAATGAATTGTGGTATCAATTCATCTTCCCTTCTCCACAACCTTTCATGGTCCCTATCCAAAGTCTCCATCTCTCTAGCCGCCCGTTTGGCATCCGCCAATGTTTGAGGATTCCTCTCAAGAACACCCCTAATTGTCCCCAACTTAAAAAATCCTTGAATAAAAAATTGCTTTAGTGTGTCATCATTGAGCATGGTGCCCACAAATCTCGTACACACTAAATCAAACCTCCTAATGTAGGCCGAAATCTCCTCTTCCCTACCTTGCTTCAACGAAGCCAATGCCCTCAAAACCGTGCTTTGACCAACCTCCGGTCGAAACTCATTCAAAAACTCCCTTTGCAATTGCTCCCATCCTCTAAAATGTCCCTCGGCATGGTCTCTATACCACTCATAAGTCTCACCCTCTAAAGTAGTAGGAAACCATACCAACCAATATCCCGGATTGGTAACAAGAGAACTAGCCAACCTCTCGATGTATCTCTCCATATGCCTAGAAGGATCCTCATCCTTGGTTCCATAAAACTTAGGGAGGTGGGATGGCATATCCACCGCGTGTAAGTTTTGTGGAACCACAATTGGTAAACCTCTCGGTCTAACCAATGGATCAATGGGGTTTTCCTCCGGTATAGGACCCTCATCATCTCCTCGTCGTGCCATGTCAACCGGTGGATCCTCTCCTATGTCTCTATCAATGTGTATCGGAATCTCTTCCCTAGACGTATAAGCATCCGAAGATATCTCACCAATCGATTTAGAGGGAGTTACCTCTTTCTCCACTCTAATCCCCCCTTCTAATGTCTCTAGCAATGGACTAAAACTAGGCTCAACATTTAAACAACTTTCTAATCTAACATCAACTTCTTCTACAACATCACTAATCCTAGATGATGTCCTCCTACGTCTAGATCTTTCTAATCCTAATGTCAAGTTTGGTTTTTGGGATCGAGTCTTACCTTGCATTCCCCAAAGAATCGATCAACCCTCACTTGACCAATCATACTCCTCACTACCTTCACTCATTAATATTATCACTTTTCTGGGTGTGAATTAAAAATTGAGGAGGTGAGGAAGAGAACCTGCAAGCCCACTTAGATGAAAAATCCCAAACAGGGGATAAGCATGCTCATGTCAATTTTTGGTCGGGCTAGAGCATCACCTCTAAAACCTTCCCTCCATTGACACTCACCACAATACCGAGAGTGAGGGGCTGACCGTCGTCATGCACCGTATCAAAGACCGAGGCATCACCCTCTTGTCTCCAATACTATGCTATGACTAAGGAATTACCCTCTACAACGGATAACGACAAAAACAAGTACTAAAATCATTCATTAATTAGTTAACAATTCACTTGGAAGAAACAGTCGTACCTTAAGCATTCGCATCCCCCTGCCGTTAGCACTCCCCTCGACCGTGACTCAATGCGATAACAACAACAAAGTTTCTAAACTAACAATCTAATCTAAAGCATGAAATGTCAAATTCCCAAGACTTGGAGACTCACCCCGAAGTGAGTGTCAAAGTCTAATGTCCTAAGATTAATAACCCCTCTAATGTCTTAGTGAACTAATCGATCATAAGGTTTTTTTATGTTTTTAGCAAATCCCCAAAAAGGTTGAGGACATACCTTCGCCGCGCTCCCTCCTCAAAACAAAATGCATAAAGGAAATATGCAATTCATTCCAAGAAAATAAAGAAAATGAAATAGCTAGGAAATCACAAAAATCAAAAAAGTCTAAGTAAGTCACTTACCATGAGCTAAGCTCTCATCCCTATCTCCCACGATGTCGCCTCCAAGTCTTCTCTAATCCCGCTTCACTCCCGGCGGACGCACCATTTATGTGAGGCCAAACCGCCCACCCTTAAGCGTCCTAGTCCGGGTGAGGGATGGATGTCACATTTGTTTTGCATAGCTCCCTCTTACCAACTTCATTGGAAGTCATTACATTTCTCATTAATTCGTACACACCAATTTATTCCATAACAAGGTTACAAGTGTTTAAAAACACTCTGCTATTAGTGCTCTCTTAACAACCCCTATCACTTCCCACACAAATGCACACCAACTTATATGAATATCTAATTATCTAACCAAACCATCCCTCTCAACTTGGGGTAATAGACATAGCTAGTCCACCATCCGAGCTCCCTAAGCCTCAGCTGCAGTCGCAGCTGGCCTAACCCATTTCAGTCACGACCGGGCCCATCAAGGGTCCTGTGAGGCCAAACCCCCCACCCTTAAGCGTCCGTAGTCCGAGTAGTGGGTTTGGGCTCACATTCCTCCACGGTATTGGATTTGGACTTGGATGAGTCCATAGTGCAAGGTTCACCCTTCAAGTGGTCTTGGATTTAACTTTGGTCTTTGCTTCCTTTGTCTTGCCATCGCGAGAGTGCTCCACATTCTCCATTAATTTGTGCACGTGGTTTATTTTTAAAGAGAGGATGCAAGTGTTAAAAAACACTATTCTCTATAGTCAATCTCAAATACATTTACTTGTGAAAGCCACACATAACACTAACTAGCATAATGTAACTAACTACTTATCTATGAGCTAATTAAGTAGGCTATCTACTAAGCTCCTTCATGAACCCATCTCTTTACTTTCTAATTACATAAACCTAGCTCCTTCATAAACCCAACTCCTTCATGAACCCAACTCCTTAGCTTCTAACTAAATAAACTCAGCTCCTTCGTAAACCCAGTTTCTTAGCTTCTAACTAAACAAACCCAGCTCCTTTATAAACCCAGCTCCTTCATAAACCCAGGTCCTTCATAAACCCAGCTCTTTACTTTCTAACTAAACAAACCCAGCTCCTTCATA
The DNA here is from genome assembly GCA_964035585.1 of Polytrichum formosum. Lineage (NCBI taxonomy): Eukaryota > Viridiplantae > Streptophyta > Polytrichopsida > Polytrichales > Polytrichaceae > Polytrichum > Polytrichum formosum. The sequence goes on from OZ037938.1 coordinate 32,776,020, forward strand.
AACCCAGCTCCTTCATGAACCCAGCTCCTTCATAAACCCAGCTCCTTCATGAACCCACAACTTTGTAGTTGTAATCCCCAACTACCTCACTAATTATTCAAGCCCTTAACTAATCTTCCTACCTAATTTTCCTAATTCTACTAACAACCCCTTTCTAATCACACAATTCTTCTCTAATCCTAAAATCCTAAAATCCTAGAGAGGAGAGGGGGAGAGAGAATTTCCTAACTTCACTAAGACTAACTAATCCACACAAGTATATTTTTGCACTCATCACAACCTCAAGTGCTCAACTCTTAAACATGGAACTTGCAACCACGTGTATTCAAAACATGAACTTTAAGTACCACAAATTGGAATCATGAATTAACTTTAAAATCCTTCACGTCAACACTAATTCTACCAAGAGGTCAAGCCCTCTTCAAGGCTAACAAGCCTTGGCTCTCAAACTAAAAACTAAGCACACACATGTGCTCCAATATGGCTTCCCACACCCACACTTATAACTCGTGGGGTGCCTTGGAGCACAAAGGAAAGAGAGGATGAGTGAGGGAAGAATGAGGGATTATATAGTAAGCTTGAGGGGGTGAGCACCCTCAAGGCTCACGATAAGCCCTTGAGATTTCCTCCTACTTAGTAGGCGCCAATCCTATCTTCTAAGCCTTCCTCCCTCAAATGATCAACAAGGATCCTAATTCGAACATTTAACTAGCCTTGGCTTTCTACCTACCACACTTTACCAAACTTGGGATGCTTCAACCCAAACTTAGCCTCCTTCGCTTTCCGCCGCCATAACTTTCTCCCCTTACTTTCCCAAATCGTTGCTCACCACTTAATTCAAACCACGATGCTTAACTCGTGATTTGATTGGTGCTTTGAGAATTTGCTTATCCTCCACCTTGCATTCTTCCTTGGACCTTCCCCATTAAGTGGCCATGATGAGGTGGTCCACTTGTGCGCTCCATGTGATCCTCCATTCATTCCAATTCGAATGCACTTGCCTCTTGAGTCACTTTGGTTGTCTCCATCCATTTGTACTAGCCTACTCACTAACTACTCAATCCAAGTTCTCCTTACCTATCCTCATTCACTCAAATCCTTCCGAAGGTAAAAACACAATAACAACTCACATCCTAGCCTCTTACAACATGGTACTTCTAAGACTAACATTTCACTCTTTTTATATTTTTGTGAAGTAACATGCTACTTCAAAGTGCATCAACTAACGTTTCAAGGGTCTAAGACTAAATGTGGGCACCCTTTTGGGCTCACATAATTGGCGACCATCGGGGGATGAATCCAAACATCTCTTGCTCCAAGGGTAAGTTGCCTAGTCAAGCTCGGTACTCCTTACATCTACTTCCCGATGTACGGGTAGGAAAGAGCTCACCATTCAACGTTTCCAATTGAATTGAATTATTAGGAAAGACCTCATAGACAAGGTAAGGTCCTAACCATACCGCATCGAATTTCGCCGGAAATTCAAGCTTTCGTGCGTCTTGAATCATGACCATCATTCCCGGTGTTAGGGCCCTTCTCTTATGTCGTTTGTCGAAAGTAATCTTTCTCCTTCTTTGGATTGCCTCAATATGTTGAGCCGCCATTCTCCTCCCTTCGTCAAGTGCTTCCAAATCGGTTAGTCGATTTCGTAAGGATTGACTTTCGGTAAGTCTCGTACTCACGGCCACCCTAAGTGACTCGACTTCATATTCGATTGGTAGTGTCGCTTCAAGACCATAGACTAAGGAAAATGGTGTAGCACGCGTAGTTACCTTATAGGTTGTACGGTATGCCCAAAGTGCCGCCGTTAGTTTCGTATCCCAATCCCGCTTCGAGTCTATAACCGTCTTGCGTAGTATACTCACCAAAATTCCGTTAACCCTTTCCGTTTGTCCATTGGTTTGTGGGTGGTAGGGAGTAGTCTTCCGGTGATCAATTTTAAATTTCTCTGTCATCTCTCGAATCAAGTCATTCAAAAAGTGAGTACCCCTATCGCTTACTAGGATCTTCGGCACCCCGAACCGCGAAATTATGTTTTCGTACATAAATGTTGCCGCGTGTTCCGCCGTGTCGGTCTTCACCGCTTTGGCTTCCGCCCACTTGGTGAGGTACTCGGTTGCCACCACAATATATTTCATTCCTTTTGAAGATTGGGGATGGACCTCACCCACATAGTCGATGCCCCATTTTTCGAAAGGAATTAAGGGTAATGATACATGTAAAGGCATCTCCATTCTAAGGTCGTTTCGGGCATACCGTTGGCAAGCGTCGCATTTCCTTACATAGTCATGGGCGTCCTCAAATAGTGTAGGCCAAAAGTAGCCCGCTCTAAGTATTTTTTGCCCGGTGAGTTGACCCGAGAAGTGACCGCCGCAAGCGCTATCGTGGCAAGCGATTAAAATCGCTTCAACCTCCGTTTTTGACACGCATCGTCGTAAAATACCATCGGACCCCCTTCTAAACAACCTATGGCCCACTACAACAAATTGCCTACTATTTACCCTCACCTTCCTTCTCTCTTCTTTTGTCCACTCTTTGGGCAACTTGTGGGTTGTTAGAAATTCCACTATGCCCGCATACCACTCCGGTGTAGAAGTGACCACAAAGAGGCTATCATCTACTAACATATCATTTACCGGATTTTTTCCTATCTCCTCCGACAACCTAGACAAGTGGTCCGCTTGTAAATGCATACGACCCGGTTTATATTCCACCGTGTAGTCGAATTCTTCTAATAACAAAACCCACCTAGCTAACCTACCACTTAACTCCGCCTTGTTAACTAGATACTTGATAGCCATGTGGTCAACAAAAAATACAACCGGGTTGCACATGAGGTAATGCCTAAACTTTTTAACGGAAAACACCATGGCTAGGCACTCCCTCTCCGTTGTAGAGTAGTTTCTTTCGGCGGGGGTCAATTGCTTACTCGCATAAGCTATAGGTTGATCCTTCTCTTTTTCTCCCGTTGCTTGACAAAGCGCACTCCCTATTGCCACATTACTAGCATCACAATAGACGTGAAAAGGTTTACCCCAATTGGGTGGTATCAACACCGGATAGGTGCTCAACCTATCCCGCAATTTCTCAAAGGCTTTTTGACAAGCATCCGTCCACTCGAATTTGACATCCTTTTTGAGCAAATGGGTAATGGGCACCGCTATCTTTGAAAAATTAGGAATAAGTTCCCGGTACCATCCCACATGTCCTAACAACTTAGAGATCCCCTTGGAATTGGTTGGAGTTGCCAAGTCGCTTATGGCCGCAATCTTATCCGGATCGGGTTCTCTACCTTTCTCACTAACAACATAACCCAACAACACTCCCTTATTCACTCCCAAAAATGTCTTATCCGGGTTCAATGCTAACCTCATCTTCCTACACCTAACCAATGCCTCCCTAACACAATGTAGGTGATCGTCCACATTACTTTGTGTGCTAAAATCGTCCACAAAGACGGTCATGGATTTGAACAACAAGTCGGTGAAGATATACATTACTAATCGTTGGAAAGTAGCCGGGGCATTACATAACCCAAATGGCATCACTACCCACACAAAAGTACCCCAAGGTGTAGTAAAAGCCGTTTTATGGATATCTTGGAGGGCTATGGAAATTTGATTATAACCCGCATACCCATCCATAAAGGTATATCGCGAATGACCTCCAACCTCCTCAAGCAACAAGGTGATAAAAGGTAAGGGGAAGTGATCCTTTTGTGTGCACGAATTCAATTTCCTATAGTCGACACAAACCCTTAATTTCCCATTTTTTTTCTTTACTAAGACCATAGGAGAAACCCAATCCGTGATTTCCACCGGCTTGATAAACCCGGCCTTCAATAACCTTTCCAATTCCGCTTTCACCAACAATTGCAATTGAGGATTCATCCTCCTCTCCTTTTGTCTAATTGGCCTCGCCCCCGGAATTAAAGGAATCCGGTGCTCTACCATTTCCCTAGGAATTCCCTTAAGCTCATCGTAGGACCATGCAAAAGTATCACTAAATTCATCCACCAAATTGCTATACTCCCTAACCTCTTTCTCCCCCAATTTGGAACCCATCTTCATTTGTCGGGTTTTTCCATTCTTTAATTTCACATCCACGTACCGCCAATCCGCTTCCGACACATGTGCTTGTTCCTCTTTGTTCCGATACCAATCGGAAGGCACATTGGGGTAATCTTTCACATCTTGACCTACAACTATCCCCGTAGACGTGGTCTTGAAATGTAAAGGCTCCTCCAATTTCGATGACTCAATAATCACATCCTCCTCTTGAGTCCCATCTACATGAATTAAACTAACCTCACCCTCTTCCACGTCATCTACCCAAGGTGTTAACCCACCGCTAACCCACTCTTCCTCGGTGAGCACCTCACATGGCTCCAACAATGAGCCCTCTCCTAAACTAACACTAGGAAATTCACTCCCTAAGCCTACTTGGTGAAATGTAACCATTACATCAACCTCGGACTCGGGGTACTCCCTTAGCCATTGGGCATAATCCCCATTATCCCCATAATTGTAAAAATTAGGACCTAGACTTCCCGAGCCCGAATCTATAACAACCCTTTGACCTTCGGGATGGACGACTCCCACCAATGCCTTGCCAATCTCATTCTCGTTTAAGTCATCAATTTCCTTCTCCAATGGCAAATACATCTCCTTCTTCATCCATCCTTCTAATGAACCAATGGACACTATGACCCTATTACCCTCCGGACCATAAGTGATGGATGGTTTAGGTCCACCCCAATTGACCATAGCATCCGCCATCCGCAACCAAGGCCTACCTAGCAAAATGGGGAAGGTGTCCTTGTTGGAGTGCATTTTAATGACATGGAAGGTGACCAAGTACTCCTCGCCTCCCGTAGTCATTCTACAATCCTTGATCATCCCCAAAGGCGTAGTCGAACTTTGATTTGCCATATTTATGACCAAAGGTGAAGGCCCCGTGAGTCCAAGTCCCAATTTTTTCATAGTATCCTCCGGTAGTATATTTAGACTACTCCCTCCGTCGACTAGCACATTAGGAACCACCTTATCTACTATAACAACTTCTATTTCTATAGCTTTCACGTCTCTTCCACCTTGTGATTGGATCCTAGCGGCTATTTTAGCTTTCACCTTCCTCATCCTCTTGTGTACCGGCATTCCCTCCTTTAATGTTTTCCTTGCCGTGGGTGAAATTTCCAATAGTTGGCCGAAAGTAATATCCGCCTTGAGTGTACTAAGGTCCGCCCACAAGTCGTACCCGGTAGACTTGTCCACCTTAGAATTACCCACTACGTCGAATTCGTCTACGGGAACCCCCGGTCCTTCCCATTCACCCACATCGCTATTATCCAAGTCATGTACCGCATTAGTCCTCTCCCTATCTTGTAAAATTATATTTTCCCTCTCCACATCCTTAGTAGCTCTTCTAGCTACCCTATCCAACTCGGAGAGATTAATCTCTTCATCCGAAGAGTAATTTCCTTGCTCTCCTATTCCTACCTCCAACGGGGCATCCCCTCTCCTAGCCCTAGTAGTTACCGCTAGTGCAGGTGCTTCTTCAACCACACCCTTACCCTTCACTAACTCATATGTAATAGCATTGGTGTGAGGAGGCCATTGACTTTGCTCCTCTCCAATTCTCGTTGGGAGAGGAAGCATGTCATCACATGTGGCCTCCAACACTCCATCCATGAACCTAACATCTTGGGAGTTAGATGGTCCCGGATCCGTTGGAGGCGCTTGTCTCCCGTTACTACCATTAGGTGGAACTCCTTGTCTATTTTGTATTGGAATGTAACCGGTTGTAGTTTGCAAGCCCGCCGGTGGATGAAAAGTTTGCCTAGCATTACTATGGTCATAGTATAAGTTAGGTGGCCTAAGTTCATTGGCCGGTACTCCTTGTGGCCTAGCACCTCGCATATTATCCCTTGCTTGTTGTTGTGGATTAGCCACCGGGTAAGGGACATTAATTATTTTGTCCGGTTGGCGACACGTATCCGAGGGATGACTTCCTCCACAATTGCTACAATTAAACTCTTGACCTTCGGACCAACATTGTCCTTGAGCGTGCCACCTTCCACAAAAGGGATGAAATTCCTTCTTCTCTAAATTTTGGCCACCTTGCCCTCTAGGTTGTGGTCCTCTATTGCTTCCATTTCCATAGTGAGGTGGCGCTTGACCTCGTTGATTTTGTTGAGGTGGGTTACCGTTTCCTCTTTGGTCACGGTTTTGTCCACTTCTACAAAATTGACGCGTGTGGCCCGGTTGGCCACATTGGACACACCATAATCCGGAAGAATGCCTACCCGACTCAACCGGGGGTGGAGGCCCCGGTTGTTGACTCCGGATCATTAATGACATTTGATCCGTGAGGCTTTGCATTTGTTTTATCATAGCCTCTTGGAATCCTAGTTGGCTAGCACCTAGTCTTCTCTCAACCTCCTCCAAGTGTGGATCCGTTCTAGGGGCCGGTAGTGCCAAAAGAGGTGCCGGTTCCCTAACCGCTAAAGGTCGGGGGCCGGTGTCCACAATGGCATATGGAATTTGGTTCTCATACTTAGCGGGTTCTACCGCTACCACCCTAGGGCGTATGGGGATGAATTGTGGGATCAATTCATCCTCCCTTCTCCATAGCCTTTCGTGATCTTTATCCAAGTTTTCAATATCTCTAGCCGCACGCTTGGCATCCGCCAAGGTCAAGGGATTCCTTTCTAGAACACCCCTAATAGTTCCGGACTTAAAAAACCCTTGAATGAAAAATTGCTTTAGCGTGTCGTCGTTGAGCATGGTACCCACAAATCTAGTGCACACTAAATCAAACCTCCTAATGTAAGCCGAAATTTCTTCCTCCCTTCCTTGCTTCAATGACGACAATGCCCTTAATGCGGTACTTTGACCCACTTCCGGCCTAAATTCGTTAAGAAACTCCCTTTGTAATTGTTCCCATCCCCTAAAATGTCCCTCGGCATGATCCCGATACCATTCATAGGCTTCCCCCTCTAGAGTGGTAGGAAACCACACTAACCAATAACCCGGGTCGGTTATGAGGAAGCTAGCCAACCGTTCGATATACCGTTCCATGTGCTGAGAGGGGTCCTCATCCTTGGTCCCATAAAATTTAGGGAGATGAGATGGCATATCCATCGCCGCTAAATTTTGTGGAACCACAATTGGTAGGCCTCTTGGCCTAACCAATGGGTCTATTGGAGGTATAGGAGGTATGGGCGGAATTGGGGGTATGGGTGGTGGATCCATCCCCCGTTCCTCGGCCATGGTGACCGGTGAACTATTCAACAATCCCCTATCAACTTCTACCGGGAATTCTTCTCTAAGTGTGTAATTTTCCGAAGAAGTTTCACCACTCAATTTGGAGGGAGTGATCTCCTCTTCAAGTTGAGCTCCAAGTTCTAAGGTGTCTAGAATTGACCTAGTCCTAGGTTCGACGTTCAAACAACTCTCTATTCTAACATTATCTTGTTCTAATCTATCACTGATTTTAGAGGACCGCCTCTTTCGAGTAGATTTCTCTAGTCCTACTATCAAACTTGGTTTTTGTGAGCGAGTCCTACCTTGCATTCCATAAGAATCGATCGACCCTCACTTGACCACACATAATCCTAGCAATTCCCCTCTTAATATTTTCACTTGTCTTGGTGTGGTTATAATTTTTTTAGGAGGTGAGGAAAAGAACCTGCAAGCCCACTTAGGTGAAAGAATCCCAATAGGGGATAGGCATGTTCATGTTAATTTTTTGGTTAAGTCGGAGCATCACCTCCGCACCTTCCCGCAAATTAACACTCACCACAATACCGATTGTGAGGGGGTGACCTTCCGAGTAGATTATGTTAAAAGTCGAGGCTTCACCCTTCAACTTCTCACACCATCCACAATTCGGGAATTACCCTCTACAACGGATAACAACAATCACGAGTACAAAAGGCATTCCTTAATTAGTTAATGAGTTCACTTTGAAGAAATAAACATACCTTGAGCAATCGCATCCCCCTGTGAGTTAGCACTCCCCTCAATCGTGACTCAATGTAACAACACCATAAACTTTGTGAAATATCAATTTAATCTAGAGCATGAAATGACAACTCCCAAAACTTTGAGACTCACCCCGAGGTGAGTGTCAAAGTTCAATGTCCTAAGGTGAATTTACCCTCTAATGTTTTAATGAGCTACTCGGTTATAGGTTCCTTTTAAGTTCTTAGCAAATCCCCAAAAATGTTGAGGACGTACCTTCGCCGCGCTCCTTCCTCACAAATGAATTTGCGTAATTGACAATGCAATTCATTCCAAGGAATAGTTGAAATACAATGAATTCAAATGTAACCCAAAGAGAGAATACTTACCAAGTTTCGGGTGCTCCTTCCCTTCTCTCAAGTTTGTGTCTCCAATTTTTCCTAGTTGCCTCCAAGTCTCCTAGTCGCCTCCAAGTCTTGTAACTACCTTCCGCTTCGCTCCCGGCGGACGCACCAATTATGTGAGGCCAAACCCCCCACCCTTAAGCGTCCGTAGTCCGAGTAGTGGGTTTGGGCTCACATTCCTCCGCGGTATTGGATTTGGACTTGGATGAGTCCATAGTGCAAGGTTCACCCTTCAAGTGGTCTTGGATTTAACTGGAATTTCACTTTTAACAACTCAATGTACGATTTCAATACGTATGTGGAGAATGCACAAGTTAACTATGTTATTTTAACCTCCTTATGCTCGGGTGCTATTTTGTCTTTGTTTGCTTCTAACGTCCATCCGGCCGCTTTAGCTACACAAGCCCTTAAGGATATCCCTCTCCTAAATGGAGTCCGTGCCGTTGACTCTATACTACCACTTGAACTATCACTTGTGTATTCCGTATCGCTACTATAAGAGGTCTCACTTGGTGTCTCCATACCGTACATAAGCCTTTAAGTATTAAGAAATACTTATGTGACTTATGTCAATCTCTCCCTCGCACCTTTGGTCTTTGCTTCCTTTGTCTTGCCATCGCGAGAGTGCTCCACATTCTCCATTAATTTGTGCACGTGGTTTATTTTTAAAGAGAGGATGCAAGTGTTAAAAAACACTATTCTCTATAGTCAATCTCAAATACATTTACTTGTGAAAGCCACACATAACACTAACTAGCATAATGTAACTAACTACTTGTCTATGAGCTAATTAAGTAGGCTATCTACTAAGCTCCTTCATGAACCCATCTCTTTACTTTCTAATTACATAAACCTAGCTCCTTCATAAACCCAACTCCTTCATGAACCCAACTCCTTAGCTTCTAACTAAATAGACCCAGCTCCTTCGTAAACCCAGCTTCTTAGCTTCTAACTAAACAAACCCAGCTCCTTCATAAACCCAGCTCCTTCATGAACCCAGCTCCTTAGCTTCTAACTAAACAAACCTAGGTCCTTCATAAACCTAGCTCTTTACTTTCTAACTAAACAAACCCAGCTCCTTCATAAACCCAGCTCCTTCATGAACCCACAACTTTGTAGTTGTAATCCCCAACTACCTCACTAATTATTCAAGCCCTTAACTAATCTTCCTACCTAATTTTCCTAATTCTACTAACAACCCCTTTCTAATCACACAATTCTTCTCTAATCCTAAAATCCTAAAATCCTAGAGAGGAGAGGGGGAGAGAGAATTTCCTAACTTCACTAAGACTAACTAATCCACACAAGTATATTTTTGCACTCATCACAACCTCAAGTGCTCAACTCTTAAACATGGAACTTGCAACCACGTGTATTCAAAACATGAACTTTAAGTACCACAAATTGGAATCATGAATTAACTTTAAAATCCTTCACGTCAACACTAATTCTACCAAGAGGTCAAGCCCTCTTCAAGGCTAACAAGCCTTGGCTCTCAAACTAAAAACTAAGCACACACATGTGCTCCAATATGGCTTCCCACACCCACACTTATAACTCGTGGGGTGCCTTGGAGCACAAAGGAAAGAGAGGATGAGTGAGGGAAGAATGAGGGATTATATAGTAAGCTTGAGGGGGTGAGCACCCTCAAGGCTCACGATAAGCCCTTGAGATTTCCTCCTACTTAGTAGGCGCCAATCCTATCTTCTAAGCCTTCCTCCCTCAAATGATCAACAAGGATCCTAATTCGAACATTTAACTAGCCTTGGCTTTCTACCTACCACACTTTACCAAACTTGGGATGCTTCAACCCAAACTTAGCCTCCTTCGCTTTCCGCCGCCATAACTTTCTCCCCTTACTTTCCCAAATCGTTGCTCACCACTTAATTCAAACCACGATGCTTAACTCGTGATTTGATTGGTGCTTTGAGAATTTGCTTATCCTCCACCTTGCATTCTTCCTTGGACCTTCCCCATTAAGTGGCCATGATGAGGTGGTCCACTTGTGCGCTCCATGTGATCCTCCATTCATCCCAATTCGAATGCACTTGCCTCTTGAGTCACTTTGGTTGTCTCCATCCATTTGTACTAGCCTACTCACTAACTACTCAATCCAAGTTCTCCTTACCTATCCTCATTCACTCAAATCCTTCCGAAGGTAAAAACACAATAACAACTCACATCCTAGCCTCTTACAACATGGTACTTCTAAGACTAACATTTCACTCTTTTTATATTTTTGTGAAGTAACATGCTACTTCAAAGTGCATCAACTAACGTTTCAAGGGTCTAAGACTAAATGTGGGCACCCTTTTGGGCTCACAGGTCCATACCCGGCTCCTAACTCGGCCACAATCTTCAATTCCCAGTAGCCTAAGCTGCCATAGTCTTCAAATCCCAGCAGCCTAAGCTCGGCAGCTTCAAATTCCAGCAGCCTAAGCCCCACAGTCTCAAACCCTAGCAGCCTAAGCTCGGCAGCTTCAAATCCCAACAGCCTAAGCCCACAGTCTCAAATCCTAGCAGCCTAAGCTCGGCAGCTTCAAATTCTAGCAGCCTAAGCCCACAACTTCAAATTCCAGCAGCCTAAGCCCACAGTCTTAAATCCTAGCAACCTAAGCCCGGCAGCTTCAAATCCCAACAGCCTAAGCTCCACAGTCTCAAATCCTAGCAGCCTAAGCTCGGCAGCTTCAAATTCCAGCAGCCTAAGCCCACAACTTCAAATTCTAGCAGCCTAAGCCCACAGCTTCAAATTCCAGCAGCCTAAGCTCCACAGTCTCAAATCTTAGCAGCCTCACTAACTATCTACCTAATTCTACCAAGCCCCCTTCCTAATTACCCTAACCAAACCCACTAATTCCACTAAGCCCCTACCTAATTCCCACATTTTTTCTAGCTCTAAGAGTTCAAATTCCTAGAGAAGAGGGAGAGAGAGCAAGAGGAGAGGGAGAGGAGAGAATGAAGAGAGAAAAAGAGGAGGGGAGGGCACCCAAGACCACAAGTCCCTCAACCTTCTCCTACTTAGTAGGACCTTATCCTATCCACTAACTCCTTACCCCCTAAACCAACAAGAACACGTTCTAATTCAAACATTTAAATCCAAGGACCTTCCTCTTGCTTCATCAAACACTACTCCTTTAATCAAAACACTCCCTAATGCCACTAATCCTCTACTTAACCACACAAAATGGCTTAAGGCCTAAACCTAAATCCACACCAAGCCTCACTCTTTTTATACTTTTGATTGTTTCAATAACACTCCAATTGCAATTCTAATTAAATTCTAAACATAAAACAAATATGAGCACTCATTTTGGGCTCATACTAATGTACTCATGATTAACCAGTTTAGGCGATGTTCTGTATGGAAATGTAGAGTACCTAGTGAATGGGAAGGGGTTGGACAAACTTTCCACTTTGAAAAATTGTGAATTTTTTGTACAAGGCAGAAAAATACGAAACAACTTGCATTCTTCATGAATCCTTCTCGTCTATCTTGGAAAATTATCTCATGATTGTCAGACCAAATCTTCAATGCGAATCACCTTATTTTCACGGGTTATGATATTTCTACCTTACATGAGCCCTTGAGCCTCGGGCGCGTCCGCTTGGCATCATTGACATTAGAACAATCAATATGTTATGTGCACATTATAGATCATCCCTCTTCTGCCTGGTCGTACCCGTGGCATCCCATCTTGGGCTTTGGGTATGCTTCTCATATGAACTTGTGGTGGATTTGACAAATGACCAATACGTTGTTGGGGTGGGGCAGAGCCCTACATTGGGTGCCCATACCCATGCCCATGCCCAAACCCACCCATGCCCATGGGTTTTGGGTGGGCATGGGTTCGATATTATTGGGCATGGGTGGGCATGGGTGGGCAAGGGTTCGATATTATTGGGCATGGGCGGGCATGGGTGGGCAAGGGTGGGCATGGGCATGGGTGGGCCAAGACTTGGTGTAGGCGGGTAATGCACATTACACAATTTTTGAATACATTGGCGGCAATTTTAATAGCATGGGTGGGCATGGGTGGGCACGGGTCATGCTATGGGTGGGCATGGGTGGGCATGGGTTGGCACGGGTCATGCTATGAGTGGGCATGGGTGGGCATAGGTCGTTGCTGATGGGTATGGGTGGGCATGGGTACAAATTCGAAGGAAAATGTTGGGCTCTGGGGTGGGGTAATGGACAATGAACGTGGTTGCAACATGAGCACCAATGGGGACATTGGTGAGAGTGGGTGGGGTTCCGACGTTGTCCGTTTTCGACTCAAAGTAACCACATTCCAAGCCAATGCTTCCCAAGCCAATGCCTCTAAGGTAGAAATACCCAGAGCGGTTAACCACCCTCTACCTGTGCACTAGACCGCCGTCATAATAGTGAAGTGTCATTTCTGAAACCGATGATGGCGAGTTGGCAACTTCAATGCGTGCACACTTAGTGTGACCAATAGGAGTCAAGTTTTAATGTACTCATGAGATAATTGATTTAGGTGATCTGTATGGAAAAACGGATTATCGTGTTTAGTGTAGGGAGATTCTAGTGATCAAGTAGGGGGTTTGACAACTTTCCACTTTGAAAAATTGTAGAATTTTTTGTACAGGGTCGGAAAAATATGAAACAAATTGCATTCTTCATGAATCCTTCTCGTCTATCTTGGAAAATTATCTCATGATTGTGTGGAGGTCACCACCTACAACCTTCCAGCCTTAGACGGTGTAACCCGCTGCTGACCGGTTTACACGGACAGTGCACCTATCCAAATTAGGTGGTTCGCAAACCTCTAAATTCCGAAGGTGGTCTGATACATTATTTTTGCTAATAAGTGATATGATGTTTCCTCTTTATGAATTTCTAAGGAGAAAGGAGCCTAAGCTTTCAAGCTTATGTTCCCCTAAATCCTAATGTCAAGGTTAAGTGTTATAAACATAAAGAGTGCTTTTGCAATCCATGTAACAGAAAACCAACATTCTTCAATTCCATTTTAATTTCAAATATCCTCAAACAAAGTTTACAATCATTTTATCAATCCATCAATGTAATAACTTCAATGTAAGATTTGACTACTTGATGGTCTTCAAATTCTCTTATTCTCGAATGGTGGCTTGAAGCCTTCTTAATGTCTTCAATCTCTTAGAGATTCTTTTTATCTGGTTTCCCTTTATATTCTCTAATTATGAATCTTAGTTCTCCGGTCTTGAGAGAACCTCTTTCGGTCTTCATTCTTCAAGAGGATCTTCCTCCTTAGTCTCCAATCTTGAAGAGAATCTTCAATCTCCTAAAAATGCCTTAGCCTTGAAAGTAGTCTTCTTAGCTTCGAAAAGTATTCCCTTAGCCTTCAAAATGCCTTCTTAGTCTTCGGTCTTCAAGTTCTTCTTAGTCTTTGGTATCACGGTCCTCCAGTCTCACGGGCTCTCAGTCTCGTGGTCCTTTAGTCTTCAAGTTTCCTCGAAAAGTCTTCAATCACTTTGAAGAAGTCCTCAAGTCTTCTTTCCTTTGGTCGCGCGGTCCCTCAGTCACGCGGGCCTTCAGTTTGGAAGACCGGCTTCGTATGAAATATTAGTCCTTCAATCTTAGTCTCGCGGGCCTTCAATTTGGAAGACCGGCTTCGTATGAAATAACGACCTTCCAATCTTGAACTCGCGGGTCTTCAATCTTCAAGGCTCACCAAAAGGTCTTCAAGTCTTCTCGCCTTCGGTTTCGCGGTCCCTCAGTACCGCGGGCCTTCAATCTTCAATGTTCACCCAAAAGGGGTCTTCAAATCTCCGAGTCTTCGGATTCGTTAAGAATCAGTCTTCAAGTCTTGTAAAATCGCCGTCCGGTTCCGCGGTCCTCCAGTACGCGGGCCTTCAGTATCGTGGGCCCTCAGCTCCAAATTCGGTCTACAAACTCGAAGCCGTTCGTCTTCGAGTATCTTCAAATATCGCTAAGTCTTCGGTCTTCGTCTTCACGTCTTGCGGCCTCGTGGTCCCTCAGCCTCGGGCCTTCAGTCTTCGAATATCTCTAAAATTTTAGAGTCTTCAAATTCCTCTAAAAGTTTTAGAGTCTTCAAGGTTGTCGAAAAGATCTTCGATTCCTCGAGTAAAATCGCGAAGCTCCGATTGTCATCAAATCGCTCCCGATAATGCTCCAAATAGGTCTTCGTTAAAACGCTCCCGATAATGCTCCTCTTGACGCTCACGTTGGATTGTTGAAATGAATAATGAGGTGAATTAGGGCCTCTTAGTGCCCCTTTATATAGGCTTCGCAATCTTGTGATTGGTTGAATTGGCGGTTGAGCATTTGGCCCCTAATGCCAAATGTCTCAACAGGCTAATTTTAGTCTGAAACAAGGCTGCAGTCTAAATTTAGGTCTACCGGATCTATTTACAGAACCCACACGTGCTAAATATAGATGTTATTGTGGGGAAGATTGGTTATGTTCTTCTAATTTCCTAGATGTGCCTAGGTGTGTTCGGTTACCATCCATGAGTCATTCATTCACACTTTCATCCTTCATTGCTTAGATAGTTAAGGCGGTTAATGTCATCCAAGGGATGTTCATCCCTTGGCGTTGTCTTTCATCTACATCCTTTAGTAAGTGAGTACGTGTCCACTAATTATTCACTAAAGTAACTAGGTGTCTACTAATTATTCACTAAAGTAACTAGGTGTCTACTAATTATTCACTAAAGTAACTAGGTGTCTACTAAGCAGTCACTAAATAGCTAGGTGGCTACTACCTCTAGTTACTAATGTACTCACTTACCATCCCAAGAGGTGACTACATGTGTACTAGTAACTATCTAAAAGTAACTACACGCTCACTAGTTTAGCCTCCTTACTAATTCGGCCGTTCCCTATGGTATGTCTTGTTCCCGCCGGCTTAGGTATCGTTCCCGAGGCCTAATCCGTGTTCCCGCCGCATTAAGTAACGTTCCCGAGGCCTAAGCGCGTTCCCAACTCCACTTCCGTTCCCGGGCCACGTGGCCGACGTCCCGGTCTTCAAATACCCGGCCCTTCAAGTGTTGAGCCGGTCTTCTCTCCTACCCGTCGCTTGGGCCTTCAGTGAGCTGTCTTCGCCTCCGCTCTCCGAGGTCGCCTTGTCACCGTTCAGGGCTGTCTCTCCATCCATTTGGGGTACACAGATTGTAAGACCATATCTTCAATGCGAATCACCTTATTTTCACAGGTTATGGTATTTCTACCTTATCGACGTTCAAAAATGCTGCACGGCCTCCCAGTCTAAAATGTGTGAAATGTAAGTGTGAAACAACACTCGCCAATTGTGAGGTCAGGGTGTCTTGAGGCCACATTCTGCATCAATGAGGACGAGACAATGTGAGGAGGTGCTTCTTGAATGAGCAACCAACCAAATGTCGTGATTGCAAGGGCGTTGCACTGCAAGAAGTACCAAATTCGTGCAAAATCTCCGCTGCAAATTCAAGGTGCTAAGGGCAATGTGGCGGGTTTGATGATCCATGATCCCATAACGAAACGTGGGAAAGCGTAGAGCTCGGGAATTGCAGTCGACAAATGTTGAGCAGAACGATTGCATGGGATGTCTACCCCTTACATTCATGAGAACGTAATTGCAGAGCATTTGCAATTGCGATGTGGAAGAGGGTGGGAATTGGAATCTTGAAATCTACTTTGAAATGAAAAATCCTTGCCACGAAACATAAACAAGGGAGGAGCAACAAACAAAGACCTCTCTCACGCGCCACAGTCATGGCCACAAGTTGCAAATAGGAATGACGACTGCGAAACCGAAGAGGAAGGGGTTGCATGCACTCCCATTGGGGATACACACTCATGGGGGTAGCTGACTTAGAAATGTAGGCCTAAGGGCCGCTTCACACACGAGCCAAGAGCCGTGACCATGAAATTGTGACAGCCCAAAGAAAGTGTCCAAAGGCCGTCCCAACACACCTCCAAATTCATGTAGTGTGGTCACGGATTCTCAAGTGTAATGTGAAGTCATATGTGACCGGGCCTTCAACCAAATGCTATTTCAATGAATGTTTGTTAGGCCTACCTCCAAGAGGTGGTTTTTGAATATAGTCCAAGTGACCACGAAACATGATCCAGTTGATGCCACATAGGAACCCATGTAGACTTTACATCCATCTTGCATTCACATACTCCGTTGGTCCCTTAAGTGTAGTGTGAGGCGAACTTGGACCGGGTCTGCCTTTTCCACCAATGAGAGTGTTTGAAGTGTGCTGGTCACGGGCTCTCAGTCTTGTGCATGAAGTGGCCCTATGGGTGAAAGGGTGTTTTGGACCCCAAGTTAGCTTAGAACTAGACCCTAATGTGAATCCACCCTAGCTTACTTAGGGCCACTTCACACACAAGGCTAAAGGCCCATGACCATGGCGATGTAAGAGTTCTCATTGGTCGAAAAGGCGGAGACTGTCCAAGTTCACTTCACACTAGGAGGTGAAGGCCTAAAGGCCCAAAGAAAAGTTCGTGGATGAAAAGTCTACATGGAGTCCTACATGGCAGGTTGTGGATAAGGGTGCATGGTCTGCCGGAATTTGCGTCATGCCCACCTCCAAGAGGTGGGCCTGACACAAATTTTGGCAGACCACGACTTTTTGATAATTTTTCCATCATGATAGATTGCAGGGCAGATTCCAGAACAGATTCCATGATAGATTCCAGGACAAACAAACACCACCAAATAATTCCCTTGAATTGATAGAGTTTAAGACATATTATATTAAACCAAATCCTCCCCTCTTTTTCCGCCAACAAAATATGCAATGGTCAAACAACATGGTCCATTCTCACTTCACACTATGCTTGAGGGCCCGTGACTACATAAAACGGCTTTCCCAACACCCATGGTACGGCCTTTGGATGAGAGTCAAGGGTCCTCACCATTACGAGGTCACGGCTCTTGGCTCATGTGTGAAGTGGCCCTGAGCATCTACTGTGCTCGGAAATTCAAGTGAAGCTGCAAGAATCAATGTGCCAGGATTTTGTGCATCAAAGTACAGATACAGACACACGGAATGTTTGCCCCCAAATTCCCTACACTTTCAACTCTTCGTGCTTGGAAGACTTGGAAAATTGTTGGGGACCGCCGATGATTCTTTGTCAACAAAATAGTCTTTGAGAACTCGTACGGTCTTGCCGGCACCATGTCTCTTGCTGTGAAACTTACAGTAGCTTTGAATGAACGAACAAACGTGGGCCGGCATCATCATCACATGACCTCGAAAGTAAAATAAACTGCCCGCCACCAGGTCTGTATACAGGCAACGACTAAATAACCAATAACCTCAAAAACACCCATGACTTTCAAGCAGTCGAAGGCACGATCTCTCACTTAAGTTAACTTTACCGGCTATCGTCTAAAAGTCCATCAACTTCATTCAAAGACGGGTGGGGGTAAACAAACAAGGTTGAAACTCGCTCTCGTTTCTTTCTTAATTTCGTCGATCTGCTAGAGCAACTATATCAGTAAACCCGAATTAGTCGCAGTTTTATGGTCCACCAATGTTTCAGACCTTGGACAACTAACCAACTAATTCAACTGTCAGTTAACTAGTTGCCTTTCGTAACTATAGTTGTTCACGATTCGACCTGCCAAATAATGTAGTTAACTATAGTTGTTTTAAATTCGATCTGCCAAAACATGTAGTGAACTATAGTTTTATCTAGTTAACTAAATATCTAGTCAGCTAATGTTGAGCGTAGCCTGTTCACGGAATTCTGTTGTAGTGTTATAGTATCACTAGTATGTTATTTGTGTTGGTGGTGTACATGGAGGTTGTTCCGGAGCCCACCATTGTGAGTGATTATATAAAGGTGTTTCTTGACGATCCTCAGTGGCCAAAGCATATTAAAGACCCTCAACTGAAACAAACCAAGAGGCGAATTTCTTTGAATATATAATAATACTTGGAACTTTTCTAGTTAACTATAGTTGTTCTTGAATCTGGTCTTAAATCTTTCTAGTTAATTATACTTGTTCTTCAATTCGGTTTGAAATTTTTCTAGTTAACTGTAGTTGTTCCCTAAAACGTATTGAAAAAAATCTAGTTAACTATAGTTATTTTGGCAGTTGTCCAAGGTATGCAATGTTTGCGTCCTCTTCTCCCTTTCTTGGATTTGGTCATTTGATGGATTTATGATCTAGAATTGTCGTAGATTCTAGATCCATAGTTTATACATTTCATGACTATATTTGGTGGTTGAAAACACCATGAGACCCCTACAGTGTAAGACTTGTCTAGGTCAATCACCAAGAAAGCCATACATCTTGTTATTTGAGTTGGTCCCTAATAATTTTATTGAGGATAAAAGGTTTACTCAAAACTTGTTTTGTATAGCCGTTAAATGTTCAAGTAGTTTCCTTCAATTCATGGATTGATTAAAAAAAATTGACTTCTTGGTTTTAAAAGACAATTTATCTTCATCTTTCTACAAACTTGTAATATAGTGATTTTAGATCACATCCATATGGTTATAATGCTCAAAAACGTTCACGCGCTTTGTAATTTTAATTAAATAGCGGTCTTGCACAATGACATGATTAAAGCTCACTTCAGGGTCTAGTTGGAGGTCTCAAATGTAATTTCCGAGTCAAATGTGATAAATAAAGTAATTTGAAGGTTATACCTTAGAGGGCTCTCTATTTTGACAAAAAATAATGAAATTTCTCTTCAACTGTGCCACGTGTCAATCCTACATTGGTTGAGACCCACTTGAATCCCCATGTGAATACTACATTCCCGGGGGGTGCACTCCATTGTCAAGTTGAACACCACGTGTGATAAAAAAAATCTACTTTTTACATAAAGCATCACCACAATGGGTCAAAGTTTTATCAATTTTTCTTCATGAGTAGATATACACAGTATCTATTACATAGTAAAAAATGATAACCAAATTTGATAATTTTATTTTTTTATAAAACATACCGTTTCTAACTATAATGATGCAAAATTGAACTAAAACAATTACTACAAAAATGAAGATGAATAAAAAATTTCAAAAAAATAAAAAATATTATCAATGGTTATGTATATGTAGAAAAATATCATAATTTTAAAAATGATCTATGGCATATAATATAGGGTAGCAAACTTTTATCGCACGTGTATTGAAACATAAGGGGGTGTGATCGCCCCCAAGCTACATTTTAGCACTAGTAAAGATGAAATAGAGTGCCCTCTATGGAACTTTCTAGCCTCTAGGAGCAGTTCCTAATAGACATGGCCTCTTGACTTCTCCAAAATCCGTTTGATCATTTAGTACTGGTCATCCAGGCCTTTTTGACTTGTCTCAAAAAAGGGAAAAATGGACAAAAAATTCAACCTGATCAATGGTGATTTCTCACACACTGCACTGTTTTTTGCATTTAGTGTTGTGTTACATTTAATGTTGTTACTATTCATTTACCTGCAACACTATCTACCAACCACTTCACAAATAGTGTTCAAGTAGTGGTGGTAGAGATGGTGGTGGTGCAACCATGCGGCAACAAAACACAAAACATAAAAATATTATAACACTAATTGTGGAGATGTAAACATTAAGGGCGTCACTGGCATTTAGTGTTGTGGTTCGTAATTACTGTTGCTAACACTAAATGCAAAAAACAGTGTAGTGTTTAGGTTTTGGGACATGCTCAAAAAAATTCACATGTCCGTGGACATGTCACTATTTTTATTTATTAGTTTTGGCATATGTTTTGTTACAAACTTCTATTTCATTGATATGAAATTCTAAAAACTACACATATAAAACTTTCATTATTTCATCTTTGTGATATACTAAAACCAATAACAAAACTTCAATAACCATTCACTTAATCATGTAACTCCCTACAAAAAGTAAGCACATATCCATATTTTGTTGGTAAAAAAACCACTTAAGTACAAGCTCTGATGATATTAAAATATTAGTCAAAAAATAAAAGGTAGAATAATGATTTAAATTATAGAAACGTACATGTATATCATATCGCCATATCATTGGTGCCTCATATTTCTTCATAACAATATGACATGATCCCAAAAAAATTCATCAATAATAATATTCACCCACAAAATCCACATCAGTGCATCAAGTGTTTCCAATGACAAACTAGCTCGTATGGGGCTCTTGCTCAAGTTTTGGTTGGAGAAACCTCTCTCACACATTGATGTACTTGAAGGGATTACTAGCACTCACTACCAAAGTTTGTGTAAGTATGGCCGATTGGTGAACCACTCACAAGTTGTGGTTGCATAGTCTCATTCGCTTCATCACTTGTCCCCTTGATAACCACCTCACATCATGAATTTATAGCACATCCACATGATCTTGTGCACACTCCTCCATTAAGTTGTTCATCTTTCATCTATGATGCAATAACCAACCCACCCATACATAAGCCTTGTGAGCAAAATTATCTAATACCAATAGCTCGGGTGTATTTATAGCATCACCTCCAGTTGTGAAAGCCTCCATGTTGTGATAGGGGGAAGTGGGGAAGGTGAGGAAGGTTGGCTGGGGCATGATTCATGCTTTGGTGAAAAACAATATTAGCTAAGGTAAGCAGGCCTTAAGTGGACCATATTCTTTCCACCCCCATCTCTAGTAGGATATGCAAAACATATTTAGTGCAAGTTGACTAGCAAATTTCCAAATCGTGTTGTAGCCAAATTCCAGAGTTTGTATGAATACCCTATTCATTGTCAAAAAAATAATTCTTTAAGTTATTAAATGACCATATAGATTCCTCCCATTTATGTTGACCATTGCTTCTGGTCAAACAAAAAGTCAACAAAATTATGAAGACATTGGCAATTTCTTTTCGGCGCGTGGTTTTTTGGTGTCCATTCTTATATTCACACTAACCGTAGAACATTTATATATATGGGATGTTTATGTTACTCTATAACTATTCTTAATCAAACACCTATATTCGAGTGTGTGGGGTTCAATGAATGAAAGAACAAACACCAAAAGACATTATGTCTGTAGAAATAAATTGGACAAAGACTTCAGATCTAATCAACTACTCCTCACTCAATAATGACCAAAATTGGGAGGACTTACGGCCGGTTCGCACGGGGTCCCAAGTCCTAAGTATGACATGGATGCCCACATGGCAACACTTTTTGGAGGTGAGGCTCGGGACTTGTGCTGAGAGTTGGGTCAAGCAAAAAGCTAGACCCAACTCTCAACACAAGTCCCGTGAATATTTTTGCATAAAATAATCAAGATCCGACTTTAATGATGATTAACCATATTTTAATGGTTTCTTGAGGCTCAAAGGTTGGGACTTTGCCTCCATGTTGGGACTTGTTAACATAAGTGGGACTTGGGATTTGGATCCCCATGTAAACCAACCCTTATGTAGTCTCAAGGAATCAACAAACATGCACTTCTGATAACCATAACTAAATAAGGGGAGGTTTGATTTTCACTCTGATACACGTTGATGCATCTAGTCGATTTGCCAATCCAACAAAAGCTACGTTGTGTAAACCTATTTGATAGAAGTTGGAGAGCATGAAAAATGAACCAAATAAGGGCCACTTTCACACGAGCCAAGAGCCATGACCATGAAATTGTGAGAGCCCAAAAGAATGTGTCCAGAGGCCGTCCCAAGACACCTCCAAAATCATGTAGTGTGGTCACGGATCCTCAAGTGAAGTGTGAAGTCATATGCGATTGGGCCCTCAACCAAATGCTACTTCAATGAATTTCTATTCATTCGGGTCCTCACACATGATTAAAATAGAATAAACCAACGGTTGTGAGCGTTTGGAGTGCCATGGTCTCCCGGTTTTGTGTTAGGCCTACCTCCAAGAGGTGATTTTTGAAAATAGATTAATTGATGTGAAACATGATCCATTCAATGCCATGTAGGAATCCATGTAGCCTCTACATCCATCTTGCATTCACTTACTCCATTGGTCCCTCAAGCGTAGTGTGGAGTGAACTTGGACCGGCTCTGCCTTTTCCACCAATGAGAGTGCTTGAAGTGTACTGGTCACGGGCTCTCAGTCTTGTGTGTGAAGTGGCCCTAATACCCGCATACCTTGGGTGCATGTTTAAGTTCAGACACCAAATTAGGCACATGTACCTTAGCAATGCTTTTCATATACTTAACGGGGGGTTTTTTTGTTTTTGTTTTTTTGGATGCCAAATGCATAAAGAACCAAGAAAACGTGCCCTCACCGAGGGGAGGCAGGGCCCCTCGGGCGTGAGACACCGCCACATAAAAGAAAAACCAAGACCCCACCACGGACAACCCATTGGACCCACCAGGCCAAGGACCACCCCCACCCCACTTTGCCAAGGACAACCCCCAAACCACCAGAATCACCCATCAGGGGCCAACCGTCCTTACTACGTTGCCTCTTCCAATTCCACGTAATATGGAGATTGTTCCTTCTACGTAAAACATTCCTAGCACCCCAAGTTCGGTCAAAGCCTTGAAGCATGGCCGCGGCTGAGAAACTACTAATCTTAATGTGTTTGGTCACCTGTTCCCATGCAGCTTTGGCATAGATGATCAGTTCATCCCAAATCCTATGTTTGACCTGAGCCTCATGCCATTGTTCATGATGGAAGACTTTGTCGTTGCGCTCAATCAAGACGGTCCAAAGCGTAATACCTCGTAGCAGGTGCCAAATTTTGAACTTTATACTAAATTTCTTGAGAATCCTTTTGCCGAACAATGTTTGCTTCCAACTAAAACTATCATAATTACTAGTTCTAACCCCACAAAGCTCATGCATGATAAACATGGCCCATCTCCAAGCCCTCCTAGCTTGAATGCAGTCGTAGAACTTGTGTTTGATTGATTCCCTCGTGTTCGGGAGGCAAAAGGGGGCATTGTTTGGAAATAGAAACTGGCGCAATGCGTGCCCTCCATTCGTTAACATCCACTCCCTTATGCCAAATGGACCACATGAAGGCGGCTTCCTTACCAGACCGAAGCGGTTCCCATACCTGAGACCAGTAGAACATGTAGTTCCCGGAAGGTAGGCTTGCCATTTCTCTGCCGCACAGGTAACTCCCTGGTTCATGTTGATGATAGAGTCTCTACCAAACTTAGTGGTATAGTTAAGGAAGTGGAGTCCATCAATCCACCGCCACCGGTCCGGGTCCCAACCAAGGGTAGCAATTTTCCAATAAAAGAATGTAACCTCTTCTCTTTCGCCTTCCTTCTTCATACCTCTATTATTACGGATAATTTTCACCTTGTGAAAGAATCCAACCATCTCACCTTCGGGGTTTTCCCATTCCCTAAAGCAACGAGAATGGGTACCAACCATAAAGCATTGCGCATGGAGGGGCATATAAATGTGGTGCAGTTGCATGCAAGGTGGAGTAAAGTCATTAACTCATTGAAGTACGAAGGTGGGATCCTCCCCTCCGTTAATGTAGAAACCAACCCATTGTCCCAGGCAAGTCGTATTTGAGTCATCCTCCAAGAGGTTTCGCCATTTTCCGGAGAGTTTATATGTAAGAATGGCCCAATCTCTAGCCTTTGTCGGTGTAAGACTAAACTTTTATTTTGCCCTATCTCAGGTAAGAATTTTTTTTTGATCATTGTCCCATACGTCATCTACGCACCGGATGCCCTTGCAATAGAAGTCCAAGCCTTTGGCGTAAGCAAAACCATTATCAATGAGTTCCACCCCGTTTGACCACCAAATGTTCGAGTGCAGTAATTCCATCCGGGTGCGAGGGGGAAGTTGGTATAGTCTTTTTACCATCACCTTCCATGCCTTACTAATATGGCCTCACACCCTGGAGCCCGCGAATCCAATGTGTTGCTTATTAGTGAACCAATCTAGACCAACTCCCCAACTGCGTCCTCTCTGTGGGTTGAACCTTGCCAATCTATATCTAAGCATGAGCTGGAGGTTAGATTCTCCGGGTTACATTGCCTTAATTACCCATTTATAGAGGAGACTAGTTTTGGCATCCTCCGGGGTCTATTAAACCAAGTCCTCCAACTTTCTTCTTCATGCAACATTCCTTCCAACTGACTCTCGTGCGGGTGAGTTGTTCCTTCCCAAACCATAGATAATTACGAATTGCCCCTCTGATTTTTCTAAGGATCTTGTTTGAGCCCCCCCCCCAACCGTGATAAAGAACCATAGTGTGGAAAATAGCATTTGGTTGCAAATGATGACTCTCCCTGCAGGCGAAAGTTTCATAGTAAACTTTTATTGTAGAGAAATTGGTCAACATTTAGTGTGTTTAGGTTAAGCCCGAAAGGGGTGCCAAGAAGTTTAGAAAGATCTCCCTCCTCTACCCATTGCTAGTTATATCTTGCTAACCATTCTGGCTTGTGCGTATACTTGTCAAACCAATATGTGCATGACTTTTCCAAGTTGATTTCCATCCCTAATGCTTCACTAATAACCTTAAGTATCTGCACTAACTCATTAACGTATCTTTTCCCCCCCCTAACCATAATCGACGAATTGTCTACATACTGGGATATGCTCTGTTTGTTTTTTCCCCCCTGGGAGGGAAATTCCTCTTATTCTCCCTTCCGTAACTGCTTTTCTAATCATGTGTGTAAGGGCTTCCCCTACAATGAGGAAAAGATATGGTGCAAGGGGGCAACCTTGTCTAACTCCCCTCTCAACCTTGAAGTTGTTACCCGGGCTGCCATTAAGACTAACTGTCGCGGACGCATTACCAAAAAGGAGTTTAACCCACTTGTTAAATTTCTCCCTAATTCCCATCATCTACATTGCGTGGAAAATGAATCTCCAAGATACCTTGTCATATGCCTTAGAAAAGTTGAGCTTTAAAAAATTGTAGGTTGTCTAGATGTCTTTGCCCAATGTAAGGCTTCTTGTGTTAGTACAATATTATCTAGGATAAACCAAAGCGGTAAAAACGATGTTTGCTCTAGACTAATCACATCTCTCAGCATGGGTTGAAGCCTCAATTGTAAAGTTTTGGCGAGGATTTTGTACGTTGCTGTGAGTAAGGTGATAGGCCTCCAATAGTTGAGGTCAGTGTTCAAGATTGAAGTCTTCAATGCCCTTCAAACGCGATTTGGCCCTTCAAAATATACCTCTCTCAAAACAACCCTTCAAAACGCAACCCCAAATTGAAAATGAAGACGTCACTTGAAGTCCTCAATATAATCTGCCCACCACAAGAACCAACAAGCATAGGGCATTGTCACTACAAGAAGTGGAGTCAGATGGTTGATTCTTAACTCTTCACATTGTACTAGAAACATGTACCACATAATCCATGCACAAGTTTAATATGAGTTTTGTATTTCATTTCTATATTTTTAGATTGACGTCTTGGATTTGAACCAGCCTTTCAAATGAAGGGCTGAAATTTGAGAGCCCTTCAAAATGAAACTCATATGAGGGCTTCAATCTTGAACACTGCTTGCTACTGTAGTTGCAGGCAGTGTTCAAGATTGTAGTCCTCAATGCCCTTCAAACACAATTTGACTCTTCAAAATATACCTCTCTCAAAACAACCCTTCAAAATGCAACCCCGAATTGAAAATGAAGACATCACTCGAAGTCCTCAATATAATCTGCCCACCACGAGAACCAACAAACGTAGGACATTGTCACTACAAGAAGTGGAGCTAGATGGTTGATTCTTAATTCTTCACATTATACTAGAAACATGTACCATATAATTCATCCACAAGTTTAATATGAGTTTTGTATTTCATTTCTATATTCTTAGATTGACGTCTTGGATTTGAACAAGCCCTTCAACTGAAGGGCTGAAATTTGAGAGCCCTTCGAAATGAAACTCATATGAGGGCTTCAATCTTGAACATTGGTTGAGGTCCTTAGCGTCCCCTCCTTTGGGAATTAGGCTAATCAGACCCTTGGTCATCCCCTCATGCAGTGACCCTTTCACTATCCCCCTCAGTATCATTCTATACTTAGTGGGTGCAAGCATTGAAAGAATAACCGATATGCATTACCCAACGAACTATGACACCAAACAAATTCATAAAGTACTCAAGCATACATGGGCGCGTAGAGAGAAAAAGACGAATCAAAGTGCGGTGAGACGCACAGCTTCTCCAGGTCATGAACTCTTTTCAATTTTTAGGTTTTGCGACCTTTTTCCTTTACAAAAAGAATTGTGTCAATTGCATGTTTGGGACCAGTGTTCAAGATTGAAGCCCTCATATGGGTTTCATTTTGAAGGGCTCTCAAATTTCAGCCGTTCAGTTGAAGGGCTGGTTCAAATCCAAGACGTCAATCCAAGAATATAGAAATGAAATACAAAACTCATATTAAACTTGTGCATGAATTATAAGGTACATGTTTCCAGTACAATGTGGAGAATTAAGAATCAACCATCTAACTCCACTTCTTGTAGTGACAATGCCCTACGCTTGTTGGTTCTTGTGGCGGGCATATTATATCGAGGACTTCAAGTGACATCTTCATTTTCAATTTGGGGTTGCGTTTTGAAGGGTTGTTTTGAGAGAGATATATTTTGAAGGGCCAAATCACGTTTGAAGGGCATTGAAGGCTTCAATCTTGAACACTGTTTGGGACGTGTGACGCGAAAACAAAGCCATTAAAAACTGTGTGTAAAAGCAGCGGGTGACTCGATGATGACCTAAGTAATTGGTGGAGCCTAGCATGTAAGTTAATGTATGAAGACAAACAGTTTTGTCTGCACCGAGTTGACTCAGGCAGTAAAGTGGCAAGGCTGCAAGTGGCTATGAAATTGCCCGAAGGTGGCGAGGAAGGCCACTCACAAGCCTCTAGCATGAGGCTATAAATAACAAGTAAACCAATGAATTTATGCATGTATGACTCCGGTCCACGGATCGTGTGCAAAAACGACCCTTGCATTGTAGGTAAGTTACTCGTCAAGATTCCAACACGTGGTGGAGTGAGTCCGTTTGAAGTGAATCTGATAAATTTTAAGCATGGGAATAAGGGCCACTTCACACAGAAGGCTGAAGGCCCCTGACCATGGCAATGTAAGAGCTCTCATTGGTCGAAAAGGCGGAGACTGTCCAAGTTCACTTCACACTAGGAGGTGAAGGCCTAAAGGCCCAAAGAAAAGTTCGTGGATGAAAAGTCTACATGGAGTCCTACATGGCAGGTTGTGGATAAGGGTGCATGGTCTACCGGAATTTGCGTCAGGCCCACTTCCAAGAGGCGGGCTTGACGAAAATTCCGGGAGACCATGAATTTTTTAATATTTTTTTCCAGCAGGACAGATTTTAGGGCAGATTTCAAGGAAGATTCTAGAATAGATTCTAGGACAGATTCCAAGACAGACAAACACCACCAAGTAATTTTCTTAAATTGATAAAGTTTGAGACATATTATATTAAACCAAATCCTCCCTTCTTTTTCCGCAAACAAAATATGCAATGGTCCTGCAACATGGTCCATTCTCACTTCACACTATGCTTGAGGGCCCGTGACTACATAAAACGGCTTTTCCAACACCCATGGTACGGCCTTTGGATGAGAGTCAAGGGTCCTCACCATTACAAGGTCACGGCTCTTGGCTCATGTGTGAAGTGGCCCTAAGCATAAGCACCCATATAGGGGCCGCTTCATACCTTGACCAAGAGCCATGACCACGTAATTTTAAGGGCCCTTCGAAATCGGTTTAAAGGTCATATTGTGGGAAATAGAAATCCAATTTCTGCAACCAATGCGTCCTCGAGTCTAGTGTACAGTGAAAGTGGACCATGTTGAGGGACTCCAACACATGTTCGGTTTCCCACTATGGCAATGTAACATTTTTTAGAAGCCAATGGTAATTTAATTGATCGCCACAACTCCTAACTTTGGCATTAGACCCACGTCTTTGTGATGGACCTAACGCAATATCGTGTAGACCATGAAACAATATCCACTTGCTTTCACGTAGGACGCCAAGTAGATTTTTCATCTATTCGAGTTTCTTTGGTCCCGAAGGCCTTCAAGAGATAGTGTAAAGTGATCTCTAGCCTCTCAACCAGACACATGATTTATGTATCACAAGTCAAGGGCCCTCAAGCTCTAGTGTAAAGTGGTCCTAATGAGCATTGTGAAGTACCCATATGAGGTGAGTGTGCCTTAAACGGACGTTTTTCACTTTGCACCTAGTGTTCATAGGCTACAAAACATGCAATTAGTGCAAATTCAATTAGTCCAATTTGCCCTTGAGTTTGACATGCCTCACTCAACCACGTTGAGGGTATTTAAAATGATTACAAGTATTAACTTACTTTGTGAATGTTGTGCTAGGTGTTGCTACAAGGTTCAAACCAATTACTTGATTAGTATTACTCAAAGCCATTCAAACAACAAATATTAAATCTTAGTTTGCTAAATTTTAAGTCAAGCACAACAATTCCGATGTACGATTGTAGTTTGGGTACTTGAGCCAAATCAAGTACATTAAAAGGTACGTGGTAATCAAGGACTTCAAAAAACCACCTCGTCAATGATCATATGTTGCAATAGATCTGGATTGTCGTGGAATAACATCCCCATAAGTTTTATAGCCAAGAACGACTAGTCGCCCTCACGAGAGTTGAGTTTTATAAGCATATGACATGGCGTCCATGGTACTCATTTGATTGGTAGTGCACACTAACTTGGATTTGCAAAGTTGCCTCTTAAGTGTTGACTACAACATTTTGGTGGATAAGACGTGACATTTGAAACACGGGAAGGCTTGTAGTCAAGAATGGACACCAAAAAAGAAGAAGTTATTATTATAGTGGGCCTTGTGATCAAAATATATTAGACACCGTTCTAATTTCAACAGTTAACACAATTGGGTCCAAGGTCTATGTGATTGTTTAGAGAAAGAGATGATCGTCACTTTGACTTCATATAAGTTTTGCATCTCAACCACGATTTGAAAGTTGAATTGACAAATATTGTAATTCATAAATGCTCCTAAAATTACAACGCCAAAGACTTTGCATTAGTATAGAATAATTCAATTGGAATGAATCAACCCTCAAACATATAAAAAAATCATTTTTACATGGTGCCACGAACTCACCCCGAGTCTGTTGAATTATCATGGACACAACATAATGGAATGGGGTGTACATTGATATGTGCAATTAGGTTGCATTTGCAAACATGTTGCCTCTTAAGTGTTGACTACAACATTTTGGTGGATAAAATGTGACATTTGAAACACGGAAAGGCTTGTAGTCAAGATTGGACATCAAAAAAAAGTTATTATCAGAGTTGGCCTCGTGCTCAAAATATATTAGACACTATTCTAAGTTCAATGGTTAACACAATTGGGTTCATGGTCTATGTGATTGTTTAGAGAAAGAGATAACTGTCACTTTGACTTCTTATAAGTCTTGCATCTCAACCACGATTTGAAAGTTGAATTGACAAATATCTTAATTCATAAATGCTCCTAAAATTACAATGCCAAAGACTTAACATTAGTATACAATAATCCAATTGGAATGAATCAGCCCTCAACTTATAAGAAAAATCATTTTTACTTGGTGCCACGAACCCACCCCGAGTTTGTTGAATCCTGATAAACATGATATAATGGAATGGCATGTACATTGGTACGTGCAATTAGGTTGCCTTTGCAAACATGTGGCCTCTTAACCCATGCAAATCACCTTTTGGTCAAAAACCCCAAGAAAACTTGCAAAACGTTATTCATCTGTGTGAAAATCACAAAAATATAGTCATCATATTATTGTTGTAGTGAACATTAAAAATGGTGTGGAATGTCAATGTATTAGTTTGAGGCAACCTAATTGCACTTACATATCAAGGCCACTTTGCACACAAGCCAAGGACCATGACCATGTAATTGTGAGGGCCCTTGACTCTCATATGAAGGCCATCTAATTGTCTAAGGCCCGTGACTCTGACATGATTTGCCAAAATTTGTGCAAGGCCCACCTCTTGGAGGTGGGCTTGACGCAAATTCTGGCATACCATGACACATTATCCATAGTCTGTCATGTAGAGATCCATGTAGACTTTTCATCCATGATAATTTATTTGGGGCCCCATACACCTTCACCTTTCTAGTGTAAAGTGAACTTAGACAATCTCGGCCTTTTCGACCAATGAGGGGTATTAGGATGCAATGGTCACGGGCCTTCAGTCTCATATGCATTATTAAGAATAAGAGTCTAGACTCCAACGTAAGCCTACTAGGGGAAGGCTTTTAACTTTGTTCAGAGGTGTGCCGCAATGTGAACACAACTATCTCTGTAAATATAGATCCAAAACATGAGGTTACTATGCTAAATATACCAATTAGTGAGGGTGGTACTAAATTCCTTTACGCCATGAATTAGTGCCACCAAAAGATCTTAAATCTAGAGACTAGGAAGCATTGTTCATCTTGGCACTTGGCACTATTCATTGACAAGCATGTGATGCGCACTAATCACAAGCATGCACTAATTTTCTCGAAATCTATGGTAAATAAGCATAGAATCTACCGTAGTCATGAATTTAGTGTCACTCAGGAACAACTTCAGCCCTCGGTAACTTTGAGATTTGGCTAGATTGTGCGTGTGACTTGAATTAGCGCCACCCTCACTAATTGGCATATTTAGTGTAGAGAATATTGGTGACAAGTCATTATGTAGGCTTGGTGATGTGTCTTCTTAAAAAGACGACCTCCTCTCTAGGTTGTCTACGGTCGGCTATTTATCAAAGTAGTTGACAATGCCATTCTAGTTTCCTCGGTAGATAAATATAGGATACATTATCATTTGCCCACCCTTCAGTGACTGTGTATAGCAGGACTAATAATATAAGTGCCATTTATATACGATTCTTATCATTGACTCATGAAATAAGTCAATGGATTATTAAAGTATAAAAATTCCATTAGAACAGTAGTACTCGAAAGAACATGCACGCATGTGGGTCCAAATTGCCAGTTGACCTGTTGTCTCACCCTAAACCCGGAGTCAATAAAAGGATCTCGCTGGGTTTACCTAGAGTCATAGGCGGTCAATATTTTGGATTTGGTTCCCACTTTCAAGGCTCGGAGGGCAAAAGCCTCCTTCGAGGGGCAAAAGTTTACTTCTTAGCTAGTGGGAGTCCATCTAGCTTCTTTTAGTCTGTAATGCGAAGATTCTTCTTGGGATATCACTCGGCATCTACGACAAGGGATCCCATAAAAATCCACAAGTTTGTTGTTAATTCATTTCAACTGGGTCTCACTAGACTTTGGCCTTGAAGCGGGGTCAACTTATATTAACATAATAACGTTGGGTTGTACAATGTTTCCTTGTGTTTTCACCCTCCTCAGTTTTGGCTACTGTAAAAATTTATCATTCTTCTTCTTCTTCTTATTCTTCTTCTTAATTTTTTAATTTTTTTTTAAATTTATGAGATAGAAGGCCGACAAGCCAGCGCCAAAGCACATGAGGTAGTTGACCACCTGGCAAGTTTATGTCAAGTAGAGAGGAGATTTCACAGCCGGGAATCGAACCGCCAACCTCTTCCTTGAGATTTGGGTATCTCTCCACCATCATCCAGTAGTTGAGGGTCATCTCGGACCACATTTTCCTTCTTTTGATAGCACACAACGGAAATGTAAGACACATGTAACGGGAGACACATGTAGTTGTGCACACTAATTCTTCACCCCATTCTCAACAAGGTATGTGAACATTTGGGACTCTACAAACACTCATGATGATAGGATGGAGTCTGAAATTGTATCCTCTTGTTGTGTTTACTATTGAACCTAGAAAGGTATCTATGTTTTGAACACAATCCAATCTCATTGTAAGAAGAAGAAGAAGAACTCCGGTCTCTAGAGGAGGCCGGAGTGAATAGAGTGTCTGTTCATAGAACATCCTAGGCCACGCCTTGGGGCAATGGCGTTGGATATAAAACTGCTTCACCCTTTGTAAGGAGACAAACACTATATTTAGTAACTAATAACCATTACCGGTAACCGGTAGCATGTAACCGTTTTTAGCAAAAAAATCATCCAATAACATGGCACTACTTTAGGATTTGGGCGAACCAACCCATACACTTGTTCCTTGTTTGATGCCTAAACCCTTGCCTCCAAGGAACCAATGTACGGGTTGTTTCGCCCCAACCCTACTTTAGGGGGCAAGGTATAGCGGGTTGTAAGTTTATTTATTAATTTATGGTAAGTCCTGGAGGTCTGTGATAGTTTGTCGATTCTCTAGTCTTTGTTTATGAACTAGTATTGAGTGTGCATATTGTGTGGCGATTATGTTAATTTGTTTGAATGTACTTTTGATTTTCATGATAGGGAGTTTAAGCATTGTTTCTAGGTTTTTCATTGATGGGATGTGTGTTGTGGCCCTTGCACCTGCGACTAATATCATGAGTGGGGTACATTCCATCCCCTTGTTATGATGTTGTTTATGAGTGGTTGGTATTTTGTGGTTTTCCTATCAAGGGTTTATGCAACAAAGTTGTCATTACAATATGTAAATTCTATAACTTGTATGGTGAGTGATGGTTGTACGGGTGGCCAATGATGCACAATGTGTCATGTTTAACCCTTTATTGCCCCCAAGGACCCCATGGGCTCTTTGTGAAAATGAGGTCCCACGTTTCTTCTTGGGGCAACGGTTATTTGCCAAAAAAAATTGCATGGACCTTGGGGATGCCCATTGCCATCCAACCGTGGTGTCTGATTGAAGATCCACACCTAGATGAGAAAGATGGAATTTTTTCAAGTCTAAGGACCCTCCAAGCTCTTTGTTAGAGCTCTCGAAGTCTTCTGCCCGTCTTTACCTATGTAGACTACCCGTTAGCCGAGGGTTAGTTCCCGTTGCTGCCCGCTTTAGTTCCTCTCAGTCTGAAGCCCACATTAGCCTGAATGGCGACCCAAACTTCAACGGCCACCTCGAACCAGCCTCCGCCTGGAGCAGAGGAATTGCCTGCACACCTGTGGCAGGCTGCTTCGGAGATTGCAGCTTGGATTAGGGATGGTCAAGGGGGCAATAGCATTCAGGTTCGAGACCTGATACAACACCTGCAACCTGCACAACTACTTCTTGCGGCGTCCAGCCTGCGAGGATTTTCGATTCCCGAAGTGCCCACTGCCGCAACCTTTCGCGCTGCTTGGAGGATCTACGTTGCTCGGTCTCTAGGCTGGACAAATCGCAGAGAGGAGGGCAGCCTGCGAGGATTTTCGCCGGAGGTGAATTTTCACCTACGAAATTCGTTCTTCCGCGATGCCGAAACGGGGGAGGATGCTGGTCGGCGTCGCAGCAGCGACATCGCCATCCTCGCCACAGCAGGTCCACTCCACCCCCGCTCCTCGTCGTCGCCGCGCTCACCTGCAAGCACCACCAGGAGCGATGTTAGCGGAGATGGGGTCGGGTGCAGACGACGTACCTGCTCGCCGACATCGACGTCGCCCCGCTCATCCTCGCCCCTGCCTCACTCCACCACCTGCACCAGCTGCCAGGTCGCCGCGCTCACCTGGCCAGCTAGCCATCCCCGCTCCCGATCGCCGGACTCCACCACCTGCACCTGCACCCGACCCGCACTCACATTTGCAGCCAACCGTCCCCGCTCCCGATCGCCGAACTCCACCACCTGCACCTGCACCCGACCCGCACTCACCTCTGCAGCCAGCCGTCCCCGTTCGCGATCGCCGAGGCGCTTACCTGCGTGGATGCAGCGTGCAGCTACCATCGGCCACCCTCGACCCCAACGTCCCAGAGGCTTCGGCAACACCATGTGAAGGTTTGCGTGCACTTGAATTTGGGACTTCCCCCCCCCCTGTCCAAGCTCTTGTTTGCCTAATTGCTGCATTCCTCCTTCTCAACCAAGCTCGCTTCAAGCTGCTGCTGCAATGTTGCCTCCAATGCCGCAAATTACTTTGAATTTTTTAGGATCCTCAAATTTTGTGAGCTTCGGACAAGGTTCCAGTAGTGTTCTGCACCCTCCTGTAGTTGAAGCTCCCGCTACTCAACTCCCTGCAACTCACACCTTTCAGCATGTTACTTCTCCTTTGCTTGGGCAATGTAGTGTCCAAGAAGGAGTCATAGGAGATTCATCAGTTGTAGGTGTTGGCACAAAAACTAAGAAAAAGAAAAATTCCAATAATCTGCCCATTCAAAGTTCATTGGCCAGGGTTACAAGAGCTGCAACTAGGCTCCAATTTGGAACTCTCACCGAATCTGATGTGAATGGCCACGTAGGAAATGAGCGTATTGATTTTCCAACTTTGCCTGTGAGCAATAGCTCTGCATGCGCTAATGTTTCTTGTCCTTCTGGCTTGACTGCATTGCCTCAAGTATCTCAAGTGCCACAACCCTCCTCTAATGTGCATTCATCATTTGTTGTGTCCAATGTTGATTCATCGCGTGTTGCTCCAAACCCTGTGCATATTGTTCGGTCTTTGTTGAGGCAGTCAAGAATGCGAGGTCGTTCTGATGTTGGTTATGCTAGTAACCTGGGTGTCGAGTCTCATGTAGTCCATGACCTTGTTGTAATGCCTAATGAGAATGCACATAATGTTCATGACACCCCTCATGAAATTCACATGTCAAATGTATCTACAAGCCCTGATCATGACAATCCTCATCAAATGTATGTGCCGACGGCATCACCGGCAATGGTTAGGAGAAGGAGCAATAGACTAAATGGTGTAGGGATAGATGTTCAATACCATGACAATTATGACATGGGCATCCTAGGGAAGATTGTCAAAATTTTCACTAGAGATCTCCCTGAATTAGAGTATGTGAATTCATCTATGCACAAGTTGGTCCATGTGTATGGTGTTGTGGTGTCTAAGTTTTGGAATGCAGAGGATGAAGTGCACATGTTGATCATTCAATTATTTGGTAGGGGGGGTAGGCATTCTGTTGCAGATGTTGAGGTTGAATGGGTAAATGATGGAGACCCTAGCATTTTTGACCACATAAATGAACAAATGTACGAATTGAATGAGCATGTAAATGTTAGTACATCCTCATCTTCAGAGTATTGTAGTTCTGCGGATATGTCATATGTGCCAAGTACAATTGTATCTGAAGAGGATCATTTGGAAAGGGAGAAACTTACCCCTACATCTCGGAAATGGTTCATTGAAAAAGGGTCACCAAGAAATGAGATTGGGCTAGGATATGATAACCTTGACATGTTGTGTGCTATGAAAGAGGATGACAGGTTTGCGGGTGGCATGTGGAACTCTCCTTTGAGCCAACTAGCCGGATTTGAATGGAAAGGGGGTGCAACAGGTTTAGTGGACAACATGAAGAGGTTTATCGAACCATATCGTTATTTCCAAAACTTTTGGACCCATGACATATTGGTTCGGTTGTGTAAGTACACTAACATATATGCATCCACGTGTCCAGTAATTAGGAAATGGACACCTATATGTGTGGACGAGATGAGAGTTTTTTTGGGAGTTTGTATCATGATGGGATTGAAGAAACTATCCTCATACCGCTTGCATTGGTCCAAAAAATTACTATGGAGAACACATGAAATTACAAGGGCAATGACACGAAAACGATATGAAGCAATAGTTAGGTGCTTGCATTTGGTTGATAATGACTTGGTTGTGACTGACAAAACCCAACTTGGGTATAGTCCGATAGCCAAGATAGAATGGTTAGTGAATGAGCACAACTCTTTATACGCAAAATATTGGCATCCGGAGCAAAACCTAACCGTCGATGAGATGATGGTTAGGTATATGGGGAAGAGGTCTCCGATAAGACAATACTTGAAAAATAAACCTTGCCGGTATGGGCTCAAGTGTTGGGCATTGGCCAATGCCAAATCTAAGTTTGTACAAAAGTTAGAGGTTTATTGTGGAAAAGAAGAGTCATTGAATGCAAAGGATGAAGCGTTGGTTGGCTACAAAGTCGTAATGCGTCTTCTAGAAGGGTTGGAAGATAAAGGCCATATTGTCACATGTGACAATTTTTTTACCTCACCCAAATTGTTTTGGGATTTGATGTTGAAAGGGATAGGTGCAACGGGTACTACCAAGACCAATAGAAAGGGATGGCCACAAGCGTTGACTTTGGCTAAAGAGGGTCCGGAGAGGGGGGACATACATTGGAGAATGCACGCATCTAATTTACTAGCAGCAGTAACTTGGTATGACAATAAGCCAGTAAGTTTGTTGAGCACGGCGTTCTCACCTATTGACATGAATGATGATGTGTTTGTGAAAAGGTGGCATAAGACTGCGGAGAAGTCCATTCCATCTTCCCCAATTCTAGTTCATTACCAAGCTCACATGAGAGGTGTGGATGTGGCGGATCAACTTCGAGGCTACCACACGGTTCAAAACAAAGATCACAAGTGGTGGCATCGTTTATTTATGCACACTCTTGACACGTCATTGGTAAACTCATGGGTCATGTATAGAAGTAATATGCAAGAGAAGGGTGAAAAAAAATATTTATCCCATAGGGAATTCAATTATGCAATAGCAAAGAAACTAACATTGTTTGCTAAACGGCCTGCAGCTACATGCACGAAGGACAGTGGAGTTAGAAATGCACACATGCTTCATTATAGCATGATGTGGAGCGGGCACAAAGAAAGGAAAAGAAGAAAGTGTGGAACATGCGGCAAAAAACAACAATATTATTGCCCTACATGCGACGACCAAGCACTTTGCCTAGGTCAATGTTTTGTGACATGGCATGCAAAATAGTCACAAATTATATTTACTTGATAGTCACATAAGGGTTGGGGGTAGGCAAGAACTAGTGCTTGTAGGGGGGTTGAAGAGGGTCAATTCCTCTCAATAGCAATTTTTTGATATATATATGTATTTGTACATGAAATAAATGAAATTATGCACAATACCATATACACGGTATGTAATATGTAAAGCAATTCGGAGATAATTGCACATGAGATGATATTTGGTAGGTATCGTAGGTAGGAAGATGAAGTATTGGCGGGGCGGGTAGGAAAGTTTTGGCTCCGCCCGAAAGAATCCGGGCAGCTAAACGGGCGGACCCGAAATTTTTTTCACACCGACCAAGGGGATGGGAGTTTTCCACATGAGGATGACTAGGAAACGGTCAATGGACTTTGACCAACCATAACTTTGCCATAAACAATCCAAACGAATATTTTTAAAATGGGAAAGTACTCTATTTTTCATGGGGAATATGCTTATATACTTTTTTTGAGGATCCATAGTCAACCCGTCATCCAATTATAGAAAAAACTAGTATTTTCAGAGCTGCCCCTACACGGGACACTAAACTTTCACACCGTTGGATTTTATGAGATTTTCATGGATTTTAGATTTTCTTGGACCATAGAATGTGTGCTGAACTTATGTAACACAAGCAAAAGCCCGATCGGAAAAAATGTTTATTTAAAAGGCTTGAACTTTGTGTAACAACGGAGGTGGTTTGAAATTTAAGGATCACATGTAATGGACCCCGGGGCAAGAAAGGGTTAAACCTGGCGTTGCAATGGCATCTTTGGGCACCACATGTGCATGGTAGTAACCATGTTGGCACGATGTTTTCTTGAGGTAGTTCATTATGCGTTCCTGCGTTCATGTGTATAGTGTCTTGATATTTTAGTTGATAAAATGAGTTTACGTATTTCCCATACAACTTTATTGTGTCTTTTTGTTATTAGTGCATGGATGTGTTATTGTACATGTAGCCATGTATCCACATCTGATGAGTTGCATATAGGGCATGTTTTCGATGGGTAGGCTTCTCTACTGAAGAATAGTTGCTTTCGGGCATGACCCATATACTGTCCAGTTCATAATTTTATTAAGCATGATTTTTTTTTTAAATCCGTGACGGTGGGATTTGTCCAAAAGTCATTTGATAATACTTTATCAATGTTTTTGTTCTCAAGCCATTTGTGTAGTTGGTGTGTTTGATTTGCAATAATTGTTGAGTTGTATCCTTTGTCATGTTTAAGGATGTGTTTTCCAAGGTGCCTAATGGGACCTTTGTATGGTGTCTCTTGCATGGAGTGCCACCAGTCTCATTACAACACATGTTTGTTTGCCATGTTTGTTCTTAACCCTTGAAGGACGTAGGGGCTCAATGCATAACATATATACATAATATCTACGAGCCTCATCTAATCTCGCACTTTTTAAATGTGGGGGGGTCTGAAACTATATTATCTAATGCCAAGGATAAAAATAAACATACTCATATATGAAATTGATCATCATAATATAAAGTGTGTATTTGTATCCAAGAGCACTTAAGTTGTGTATATGAACCCAAATTTTCAATGACATTGAGGTATTCAGTTGAATCAGAAAGTGCACTCAAGGAATAAGTTAATTTTATATAGGGGCATTTTTTACACAATTAGTTTCATATGGGAGTATGTATTTCAAATACACGTTTTTGTGCACAAAGAGGCCCAATCTAGGCCTCTCATACACTTCATCCTAAAGTACAAGACTTTGAACTTTCCATAAAAAAATGTCATGTTCCTCTTTTACACAAAAATAATACAATCACAAATGCACATGAGACATTAGTAATTCCAACTTGATTCATTTGTCCATTCTTCTAGTTGAAATTGTCTAATTCCAACTAGATTCATTTATTCATCGAGAGCTCCCATGAATAACATCCATATGTTGGGAGTTGTCTAACTCCGATCCATATCTTCTAGTTGGAGTTGTCTAACTCGAACACAAAGATCTTCTAGTGGGAGGTGTCTAACTCCAACACAAAGTTCTTCAACTGGGAGTTGTCTAACTCCCGTGCACAATTCCTTCATGGGTTGTCTAGCTATTGTGCACCATTCTTTCTTAGGTTGTCTAACCCAATTCTTTCTTTGGAGTTGTCTGACTCCAAAGACCATCTGCTCACATGATAAGTACAACAAAGTATGGTTAGTATTTCTTTCTTGCATAAACACAAATTGGATCTTTTAATCTAGGTATACCACAAAAAATTATAAGTGATGAATTCAAGACTCAAACACATGTGGCAAATCAAGTTTAGCGTGACCACATAAGGCCTACATACCTTAGTTGCTTGCATACATTACAATTATGTGCCAAATGACACCCTTTACACCAAATACTACGGGCTAGAAGTTAGTGTCCCAACATACAATATTGTGACCCATTGCATTTTATGTGTGGGTTGGAATTGAGGATGATTTATAAATAAATAAATTATTTCTATCCAATTATAAATAATAAATTACTAAAAATGTGTATGTTTATGGTATAACATTGATATTATATTTTCAACCCACAATACTTCATGTTCATAAAAAAATGTCAAGTCCATATCGCTACTCTACAACACATAATATTGTGGGCTCAAAAATGGTGTGGGTCAAGCAAAATCATACTGACCAAAATTAATATAGCATGACACAATTATAGTGGGCCACAATAGGAGGCGTAGAAGGTCTAACAAGGAATGGTCAAAATTTGAAGCATTAAATATGACTTTTTAGTCCTACAATAAGAATTTTTCCAATAGACCGGTTTCCATTCCATTTTGTACTCCTTGATATTTGCCCTGTGATATATACTTATCTAAAATGACCACACCATTTATGATATTTATTGTTACTTACTATTTGGAGTTACATTGTGCTATAACTTTTTACAATGGAGCTCATTTTTTACCAAAGAGGTCAAATTTGTTGCTTGGACACTATATAACATTAACATCTTTATTTAGTAGAAAAGTACATCAACAATATAATGTTGAAGCCATGTGTAATTCTGAATAGTAAGTGACACTAAATACTATAAATGGTGTAGTGGATTGCCTAGAGTATTGACCACAAGTTGGTCATTTCTCAAATTCAATAATTTCATTTATGATAAATAAAATCACTTTCTATTTAGAGTTACATAGTGCTATAAATTTGCCAAGAAATGCAAGTTTTAATCAAGTAAAGTTGTTTATATTGTATAATGTCCATACTACCTATTTGATTTTTGTGAAACAAGACTCCATTCTTTTTGAGGTATTTAAAAAAAATTGTTTGTCACTATTGAGGTAAATGTACAATTTCATAAATGAATATCATTTATGTACAATGTTTTAGACTCCTTCTCGCTTTGCCCTTTGACGAATAAGATCAAGCCAATAAATTCGAGTAAATAGCGCAAAGCTTGAGTTCAACAAAAGTTCATAATGTGGCCCACATTAGGGTCCACCCCCACCATCTAGTTAAGGGGAACCAACTAACTTCTAAGCTAGTGAAGATTAGCTAACCAAAATGTTAGTAAACTAAACTCATGGTTGAATCGCCTGCACCACCTAGTTAGAAGAATTAGCTAACGACATTAGTTAGTGAGAATCAACTAACGAATATGTTAGCTAACCAATCTCACATCCACACCCTCTAGTCACGACTAATCAAAGGTTGACCAACCACCAACCATATTTGACTTGCCAAAGTTTTTAGCGTTATGATTTTTATGACCCACATCATTTGTGTTCATTGTAATCATTGTGAAATGAAATAGTATTGAATTGCATCATTTATCTAAATTTGAACATTGGAAATTATTATTATTATTATTATTATTATTATCAATAACATTTATTTAGTATTTCAAATGTATGCTAATTTAGGATAAAGTTAAAAATAGTATGGTCCACCTTGTAGTAGAACGAAGAACTCGGGGAAGTCACTTAGTGTATTCTTTGGGGACACATGAGCGTACAACACATATTTTTCGGGGGGCTATGTAGCTCATTTACTGCATTTTAGTGGACCCTATATTTTTTAATAATTCTACTTTCTTCAATTTCCTACCACCCTATGTGTAATTATAAATTAAAATCTCCATAATATTTCAGACCCTTCATTATTTATATTTATTTGAAATTTCCTTCGTGGACAATAGCATTGTACTATAGCATTAGAAATGGAATTCATCACGCAACAAAAATTAAGTTGTGTATACAAGAAGCATGTTATTTACATAATTGGTTACATGTCTAAGCCCATTGATAATGGCATACTTAATTGTTTCATCCAAACATTGAAAGAAGTCCACAAATTCCAAAACAAACCAGCATCACTAAAGTGTCCATAATGTGTTCACTAACACAGTTGCACTAATATTGCACATGTTATCATGCAAAGTGTGAAGACAATTTGAAATGCCTACTTATGAGTCCTACATGAAAATTGAGAAATGATCATCACAAAAGATGCCACAACCTCTTGCCTAGAACAAATCCATCAATCTACCATAGATTCACCAAATATGGCTCTTTAAACGCGTAGGGGGTCAATGCATGATGATAGAATTCTTGTCTTGCGTGGGAGGAACAACCAGAGAATTATACAAACGTCAATGAAATGTTCCTCAAAAGTACACTTAATAAACCTCATCCAACGAGTTCATCCATTTTGTAGATGGATTTGTGATCATTTTTCATCTAGTTTTTAAATTTTTCTTACCCTAAACTCAACCTAAAAATAATAATAAATTCCCTACCAATTACTATAATGCTATTTTAGAAATACTATAAACATAATTTTGGGTATTACAAGTGACCCTATATTATATATAATGTGCTACCTCACATTTCTTCAAGGCTATGGTATATCAAAAAAATATATAATTTTTATCAACCATGAATAAATGTCACCCTATATTTGTTCTCTCATAGTTATCTAAATTTTCGACAGTGACTTCCCCGGGACGAAGAAGAAATGGGGAAAATGAGATGCGAGCATTCAAGGAAACAAAATCATGCTCATCATTGGTAGAAGTTACTTAGCATTAGGGACATGCATGAGTTAAACTTTCTTCACAAAAGCAAGGTCCAAAAAGTTAGCTAACTTCTAGTTCGAGAACTTTAATTCATACCTAAACTTCAACTGAGTGGTGCATGCGTGAGATTGATTAGCTCTCATATAGGTTAGCTATCTCATATGTTAACAAGTTCTCTTGACCGAGCGATGCGGGCACAATATAGCAAATCTGAATCGTTACTTACTCTAACCAAAGCCTAAACCTAGAAGTGCAGGTGGACCCCTAGAAACACAACCTCCAAGTGATGTTGTCCATGTTTATTAGTGTGTAAAGTGTTATTTTAAACATTAGGACTTCTTGGCCTCAAGGGAGGTATTCGCGGAGAGGGGAAATTTATATGAATCACATACAAGCGTCCCTCTCATTTGTCCAACATAAAAGTTGTGAATTAATATGCATTACAAAGGTTATCAATTTTGCTCATTTTGGCACTAGAGTTCGCTTCAAAGACCATGAATAAGTCTAGTGGAAATCATTTGAAATGAATCCACCACTAACCTGTAGGGGATCTAGTTTTCATGTTGGATGGATGAGAGGTATGCTCGTATGCAATGTTCCCCTCTCCATTTGATTAGCATATGCTACAAAGTTCACCTCAATGTTGGTAAATATACGATTA
Source organism: Polytrichum formosum (assembly GCA_964035585.1). Classification (NCBI taxonomy): domain Eukaryota; kingdom Viridiplantae; phylum Streptophyta; class Polytrichopsida; order Polytrichales; family Polytrichaceae; genus Polytrichum; species Polytrichum formosum. Next base: position 32,818,722 of record OZ037938.1, read on the forward strand.
ATATTCAGTGATGAATGTCATATTGGATTCTACACAATTGTACTATACAGATATTGCATTGACAAATTTCAAAATATGTGTGTGTGTGTGTGTGTGTGTGTGTAGATAGAGAATTAGTGTGACACGTCATGAACTCACGTGTGTATGCGTACATCGAAAGTCAATGACCGATCCTTATTGTTGTCGGAGGTTGGATTATAAATATGGTGTAAATTGGATTTGTACACTATTAGCTTGGACTTGTGTTGTACCGACATGTTGCACTCTTGCATATAAATACTAATAGATTGGTAAGATTGTAAGTCCACTATGATGTGTAGTTGCTTTTAGCAAGTTTGCAAAGTGATCATTGTTTTACCTCCAAAGTACTTCTTACTTATCTTGTAGCTTGACTCGTGCACGTACACTCGTGCGCTTGAATACACAAAAGGAAAGTCAAAAATGTTAATTCCCTTGAGTAACGGAGTGCAATGATATCTGTGACATAACAACTAATTAATACATAATGCATAATGGCTATAACATGAGATCTTTCCAATGCAAGACACCTTCATTTGGCTATTTTGTCAATGCCCAACTTGTGACTCATGCCCAAGCTCTATACACTTGACATGATTTTGAAAACCACCCACCATTTGAGGTGCATGTGCCCTTTGACCTTGAAAACCAAGTTGGGTGGTATGTACACATTTGACACATATTACTATAATGGTTTACTCTTTGGAGTTACATGTTGCTACAACGTTTTACTAGGAGCTTCATTTCTTGCCAAGCAAGCTATGTTACGTTCCTTTATGTGTGTGTTATCTACTTATGTTACCTTGGTTAAAATAATGATATCATTAAGAAAAAGTCATAGCAACATGTAACTTCAAAAGATAAACCATAGTAATAGGTGAGAAAGGTACATTGATTATCACAATTAGTGTGTGTTATTATTTAGAGTTGCACAAAGCTATAAATGTTTAGTGAGGATGTAATATTTTGCCAAGCAAAGTCATTTATATCTATAGTTTCCGAACAACATGATGACCTTTGTTAGTAAAATTTGAACTCTAGAGTAAGACGTTATTGGACTGTGTAATCCAAATAGTAACACACACTAATTAGGATAATTAGTGTGGTTGTCTTCCTTGAATAGTCTGAAAATTTCCCTATAGTCTACCCTCGATATGCGTTACCCTGATGAATGTTAAAAGTGCCTATGTGTTAAGGAAACTTGTGCTCCCCAAGAATAAGTTTCTAGGATACTTTCAGGACTATGCGTTCCACATGGGATACCCAAACATGATTGCCCCCTCTCCTCTTCAATGAAGGCATGTTGATAAGTGTTAATTTGGATGAAAATAAGGCTATAAAATTTTATAACTTGGATGAAATTGAGTTAGGTCCATCATGCATTTGACTTATACATAGAGTGAAACTGGACCCACTATGCATGCACATGAGTCCATCAATTATGAATTGGAATTTGATCTAAACGGTCCCTACGTACCTATTGATGAGGAAGCTATAGGTATGCTCGATGAAAGTGATGTTGTCACTAATAATGAACCCATTGAAGAAGCAGACAATGCACAAATTGGTGATGTGGTGGTAAATAGAGTAGGATTCAAGGACGTTGAAAGTTCATTGGTGACCTTGGGAAAAAATTGGAACAAACACCGAATGATGTTACACCTCTCAACCAGAGCAATCGGAACACTTCAAAAGAAACTAAGACCTTGGCGTGCACAAGAATCTCATCAAACTAACTTCAGATTCATTCTTCCATCACATTTAGATATGCAATGAGATTCATATATTGCGCGATTTCATCTTTTAGTTATAATATTATTGTTTTTTGATTCCAAAAGTCACATGAGTGTTATTCGTGCAAGTGTTACATATTGTTATGCTACCCTCAATGATTGTTGAGGTGTTAACACCACATACGTGTCACAAGTTTCCTTGCTCCAAAATGTTAACATATATCGAGGGTGGACTGTAGTTTGCTCCTTAAAATTCTCCTTTCTTTAAAAAAATGTTCTTTAAGTTGAATTCATGAAATATACCCACATCGATAAACTATGCCTATGATAAACCGTATTGTTTGGGACGAGGTTATCCTTGCAAGTACGCCTTCACAATCATGCATGATGTCACTCTTTATGGCGCAAGATTATAGCAACTCCGTGAAACTTATTCAATTATGCCAATAATGTGAAGAAGAAAAAAAGTACATCGATCATGCCATTCATTCTTGCCTCCGTGGTTGACCTCACATGGAAGTTGCTTAAATTTATTACTACCGCGTACACTTTTTCTTTTTCTTTTCTTCTTGAGGCATAAGGCCACAAAAAGCCAACACCCAAATGCATAAAGAAACAAGGAAACACACCCACTTCGTGGGGTATCGGAGGTGAACCCCGGCCCTCCGACGCGTCACACCCGTGTATGTTATATACACATGTCAAATGAATGCGGATGCATTCAATCAAAGTCAACTCGTTTATATATTTACGTCGTTAGAATGTGCTCATATGTATTAAGAAAAGAGTTTCTCAAGGTTGAAAGTCTTCAAGTTTGGGAATCAAGTACGTGGGAAACAATTACTTTTGTTTATGGTATTTAGTGTCACTTACTATTTGGAGTTATGCAATGTCATAACTCTTCCTACACAATAGATCTCAACTGGTACCAACAAAGGTTAAATAGAATATTTGGACACTATAGAACATAGACTAAGTTGACTTTACTTGGTAACAACATACATTCTCAGTTTTGAAAATAGCATTGAGTAGTTGGGAATTGTACATGACACTAAATACCATAAACAATGTAATGTTTTTCACAAAGAGCAAGATACTATGCTCATTATCCCATGCATTGGATATATATATATATATATATATATATAAAATCTTATAGTAAATGGCACTTTACAACATAACATTATTTAGATCCATAATAGTGTTATGTGGAATTGACAATATTCCACATAATATTTCCCGGATATTCCTCACATTCAGTATGAATGTGGGGAATATCGGGAATATCCAAGAATATTCCATGAATTATTGTCACCCTGCATAACATTGTTATGAATCTGAATAATGTTATGGGTAGGGAGCTTTGCTAACATTAAATATATTTATCTTCCAATCTAAAATCTACACCAAAATTACAAAAGTAAAAAAAATTGATCTTCATTAGACATAATTACAAACCGGTAACTCTTTACTTTGGATGGATGAGACACACACATACTTGCATGTACCAATTTCCCTTGGCCCTTGCAACCGCAAAACAATATTTCAATTTCGGATTCAATTTGAAGTGGATGGAAGAAGGGAAACAACCCTTTGTAGTTTGAGTAGTGTTATGAGCATTATGCCAAGAGCAATTTATTAACTCTCAAATAATGTCACCCTAGAAGAATTAGGATGCATTAGTTGGATTGCAACTCACCATTGAAATGCAATGAATTTAAATCGATTTAAGAGTCCGGGAAGCCAAAAGGCTAATGGGCTGAAAGTACACCAAGATGGTTTCAAATTGGCTAATTCTCTAGTTACAAGTGTAGCTGCAATAAATACACTGGCAAAATTAGTTTGAGAGGAATAGAATGAATGTTATTGGGTCATCATAGGACACTAGATCGCAACTAGTAATGCATCAATTGAAGTAATGAGCCTTTGGATCCTAGCAACTTGATTTGTGCATATGTTTTCAATTGGAACCTTGCCAAAGGGGAAATGCAAGCTCCCTCTAAAATGCTTTAATATGTGCAATTAGGTTGACCCACAATAATATATCAACATTCCACATTATTTTGAATATTAATACCACATTAATAAAAATACAATACTTTTTTCATTGTTATTATATTAGGGATGAATGAAAAAGGTTATAAGTTTTCGTTATATGGTTTTGACCCAAAGTAATTTCATGGGTGAAGAGGAAACATGTTCGTTAAGGCAACCTAATTGCTCAAACAATGAATGGGGAGAACCATTACCTACACTAAATATTGTATTTAGCATCACTTACTATTTGGCATTACGCAATGCTATGACTATTTATTATATATATCATTTTTTGCCAACAAAGATCAAATTGGTAGTTTGGACATTATAGAACATTAGTGTCTTTACTTGATTTTTAAAAATTAATATAAAAAAATAGCATTGTGTAACTTCGACTTAGTAAGTGACACTAAATAATATTTAGTGTAGTTGCAGATGAACCAGTTGAGTTTGAGAAAAAACCGATTGACGTTGAAGACTTTAGCAAAATTATGGATCATTTTAGAGGAATTTAGAAAATATAACCCAATTTAGTAAAGAATAACTGAAAGATGTCAATTCGTAACCAATAAAATCTAGGAATTGGAGCCTTTGGCCGGGCATAGTGTGAAGCCTCCAAAGACCAAGCCCAAAGTCCAAACCTTTGGCCATGAACTCCCACGGCCTCTCAACTTGGACGGCTATAATGTGAAGCCTTCAAAGGCCAAGCCCAAAGTCCAAAGGAAGAAGGAGCATCCCACTTTATTCCTTGTCCAAAACAATCCCTCCAATCTAACGGCCAAGATCTTATTAGTTTTTAAATTTTTTTTATGAAAAAAAACCGACAGTCTCTCGACCATAGTTTGGGTTTCCATTCCTGTCCGGCCCAAACTTTCTTCGAGAATCCGTCGCCTTGGTCAAAAAGTATTGTCATGTAGGCGTTTTGGAGAGCGACAACCTTTTGGACTTTGGCCTCTAGTGTGAAGGGTCGAGGGGTTGAATTCTTGATTTCTTGCAATTTTATCAGTTGAAATCAATGGCCTCTCAACCTTCATCCATAGTGTGAAGTGGCCCTTAGATGGGTGTGTTGTGATCATAGAATAAAAGCTTAAGATGCATAATCTTTATTCAATTCATCATGAACCTCAAGTAAATGGAAGAGAGGGAACAAAATTCATGGAAGGTTGATTAATAGAGTTATCTGTAAAGTCTCTTGAAGAGGGATGAGATCGTGGGTTTGATCTTAATTTGATAAAACTTTCTATTAAGAGCTCGTTAGTTCGTCATAAATTGAAGCCTTTTTTGAAAGTTGGGTGCAAATTTTGGGACCTCCTCTTCTCACCTCTCAAACTTTGAGAGAACTATAGGATCTAAAATGAGGTATATGCATGGGACCTATCATCCTAAACCTTGGATTGACCTATGCAAGGCTAGCTTGGCCCACCCATCCTAGTAGGACAAGCTAGAAAACCAATTTTTAATAACCTGACACCACTCTTTGTATGTGGTAAGTTAAGCATTAAGAAAATTTGGACGACTTTGTGTTAATTCTCATAAACTCAAGGTTTGGGACTAAACCCATGGGTTTATCTCCTTTACTTTACAAATGACTTTAATGTTATGAGCATTTTGTTAGGGTTTCCATTTGTTAGCTCTCATGTTGAAAGTTGAATCACGATGCGCTGGCTAGATCGGAACAATAGGGCCTTGAAGTTCTTGACTTCTATCCCATGTCTATGACATAGGTATATGATACTGCTACATTGATTATGCCAATTAGCGAGGGTGGTACTAATTCCTAATGCACACACTATTTAGCCAAATCTTAAAGTTATTGAGGGTTGAAATGTTACCAAGTGACACTAAATTCATGAATACATGCTCATTTACCATAGATTTCAAGAGAATAAGTGCGTGCTCTAAGGTGTTTGTAATGTGATGAATGTTTATATATGGAAACATGTGTTTGTCAATGGATAGTGCCAAGTGTCAATACTTTCAGTGACTAGTGCCAAGTGTTGATGCTTTCAATGAACAATGCCAAGTGACGATACTTTCAATGAATAGTGCCGGGATAAATAATGCTTCTTGGATCTTTTGGTAGCATTAATTTTATAGCATAACGAAATTTAGTATCACCTTCACTAATTTCCCTCACTCACTATTAGCCCTCCCTTACTAGTTGGGATAATCAGTGTAGTAAACTACAATGATTATCCCAATTAAGTAAGTGTTACTATTCGGAGCTACGCAATGCAATAACATCTTACTCAATAGTTCAATTTTTACTAAAGAAAGCCCAATAGGTTGTTTAGACGGTTGGGGCGAATCAACCCCTATATTCGTACCTTACCGGGGAGGGCGAACGGCTAGGGATTCGTGGCACTCACTTAAAATCAACCATCCTACATATCGTGGATGAAGTGGCTCCAATACAAAAAGACCCCCTATGAGGTTGAGGGCCGATTCATTCAAATGTGACATCACTAGACATCCGGTAAGGTACCAATGTATGGGTCGGTTCGCCCTGGCCTTGTTTAGACATTATAGAACATAAATGGTTTTGCTTGGTAAAATATTACATTCTCCTTAAATAGTTATAGCACTGTGTAGCTACGAATAGTAAAGTGCACTAATTGGAATAATTAGTGTAGTGGTGCATCTATCACTATATTTGGATATTGAGGCAAAGGTAATGAATTTCGAAGTTCATGTCGAAGGAGTTGCATGTATTATGAAGGCTCCTTTACACTGAGTCTTCTCCTTGGCGGGGAGTCTCTTATGCATGGTTGTTCACTCAAGTCCACTTTACACTTGATCATTGGACTTGAGAGCTTCAATGTTTTACGGGGCTTACAATGCTTGGGATGGCCCCTTGATGGAATCCATGTGGAACACTACGACAAGCTCTTGGTCATTGTTGACAAGCTCAAGTGGTCCAAATTCTAGCTACCCCACAAAGAACACTTAGGAATATTGAGAGTTGAGCTCTTGTTTTGTGGTCCCAAGCCAATGAGCTTTCAAGTGCCACTCTTTGGTTTGTCATGAATTATCCTCGATTTATTACTTGAATTATCATTTCCTTCTTGATATCTCACTTTCAACTTGATGATATCCCTCTTGATACCTCACACACTTGCTTGCAATAAAGTACCGAGAACTCTCAAGGGGATCTATGAAGCTCTCAATAGTTTGAGCTTTGAATGAAATCTTGTAAATTTCAAGTATTCAACTCCTGAAAATTGCAAGTTCAAGCTCTCAACTTGAGCTTTAGTGTAAAGAGGGAGTTTCTTATTAGTGTGATAGTCTCGCCTTTAAATACTTCACATACCTGATATTAAACAAAAGAAAGTTAGACAACAAACAACCCCCTGTTGATCCCCCCTGGAGGGTAGGGATAGTGCTTTCTCTAAAAACTAAAGGAGCCCACCTTCCGAGAGGGAGGAAGTACCCTTACGGTGACGCTTGGTCAAACATGATCACGGTATAGAGGAACATGCTCCCATTCACGTCGGTGTAAAGAGAAACCCCGACATTACTTTTATTTTATTTTATTATGTGATAGTCTCTATGGACGTTTATAATAGGGGTGGTCATGGTTGTGGTTTACTTTGTGTTTATTCCATGGAAAAGGCATAATCAATGTTAAGCACAACCACAACCACCCTCTACCCCATCCCTCCCATTACTACACGTGCTTACCACCCTTAGGGTGGTTGTTTGTGCTAATGTGGCACCACTAGAGAGTTTCAAAGCCAAGATATGGGGAGAAAATCGAAGAGGCCACCACTTCAACATTATAATCCAAGGGCAAGGATCGATAATAATGACTTCAAATTGTTCTCATGTTCAAGACCTAAACAACAATAAGTTTGACATCACCATTGGATAAATGATGCAATTTATTTGGTGGCAATGATTAAGTGCTAAGGTAATGCTCCCATGCTCCTTCTAGCACATGGTATGAAAATCTATGCAGGTTTGCAAGGGCCCATTCAGGATCGGCTAGCATGGATACATTAAAACCTTATGTCCACATGAAAGAGTTCTCATTATGACCAAATCCATGAGCTTTCTTTGTGATTTCACCTTAAGCGGAAGTTCACCCCTCCTTTTGCTATCAACCTTGACAACTCCTTTTTGCTATAACCTGGACTTAGGTGTGGATGTTCTCTCTTTTGGATTTATGAATTTACTTCAATTCTAAGAAACCGAAAGGAAAGAGAACTTAACCAAATGATAAATTGTGATATAGAAGAACGACCTGACCATCAGCCACAACCACAAGGATTTGTACAAGGGTGCAAGCATAGTAAAGTGGACCAAAAAAGTGCTCCAGTATATGAAAGCCATGATTTTCTTGGTCAAACACCTATAAGTAGTAGCAAAATGTTGTTTAAAATAGATTATTTTTCATGATGACCTCTATTGTTAAGTTAGGTACTCAAATATAGAATATCAATATGAGATCTTCAAAACCTATCATCAAAAGTGACGCGTAAAAGCAACTGACTAAATATAGTTTTGAATGTAGATTTCATGATCTTAAATATTTTGAACTTGGAATTTCTTTTTATATTCCTTGAATTCATTATAAACTTGAGGTCATCGTAATTTTTTTTTCAAAAATTTATCAATTTAATGTAATGTAATTGTATTTTAAACAAGTTTTTGACAATTATCTTTTCAATGACACCCACTTGCACCACCACTTGCACCGTCTTCTAAAATACATATACGTTGTTTGAAATTGTTTTTTGTGAACATAAATTGCTTGGCTTTGTAGATTCATATGTTTTCTAAATGTTTATGAATTTTTATTTCATAAAATTCAAAGTTAGTATATTGTTTTGGATCACTTTCACTTAAACCTGAGCAGGGATCAAGAGCTGTCCACTTTACCGTGCTTGCACCCACAAGACACATGTGAAGGAAGAATAATATTGTAAGTAGTTGTAGTTGATTATTGTGGTTAAGCTATGTGGGTGTTGTTCGGTTTGTTTTTCATGTTCACCAACTTCTACGGGTTAGATCTACACAATGAAACTTGTCTTGCATTGGCAAATCTATGATATGGCAACAACAAAAATTGGACCTCCCATGATTTAGTGCATGGTTGTTGATTCCTTAATTGAATACGTAGGTCCTCCCAATTGTGTTCACTAATGAGTGTGGAGTATTTGATGAAAATTGAAGATTAAATCCAGTCTATTTTAGACATTTATCTTTATGGTGTTCGTTCTTGATCCTCGCTAAACACATGCCTATCAAATATGAAATATACGGGTTTAATTTAGAAAAATAACCAAATAACACATACATACTTTAACCACAACCACAATCACCTTTGTAAGGGTCCATCTCCAGTTCATGATTAAGGCTTCGGTTACGTGAAGAAGCCACTCAAATTAGTTATATTCCGGGTGCACCGCCCATGTAAGAATTAGCTAACACATGAGGTAGCAAGTAACCTATTTATGGGAGCTTGTCAATCTCGTGCCCGCACCACCTACTTTAAAATTAAGGTTTAAATGAAGTTATTAATCTAGAAGTAAGCTAACTTTTGGGACCTTGTTTTTGTGAACAAATCTTAACTCTCGCATACCCTAATGCTAACTGACTTTCTAACCATGGTTAGTCCAACTTTTTTCTTGATGCATGCCTCTCATTTTCCCCATCTCTTCCATGTTTTGCTACGAGGTGGACCACACTACTTCTTACATCATCCTAAATTAGCATACATTTCAAATTATTGAAAATATTATTAAAATGAAAATTATAAGATTGAAAACAAGATGCATATTAATATATAATTCATCTTAGTTATAATGAAACACAAGTGGTGTGGGTCACAAAAATCATAATGTTCAAAAACTTTAGTGTCATGATGTTCAAAACTTGGACAAGTTGAGTAAACGTTTCCCTCCCATATATCACGGGTTTTGACATTAAAATAAACCACCAAAGAATTTAAAAGTAGATGCTCGCACGCATCACATCGTCATCATTGTAATTTTTGTCATTATTGAAATTTGGACTTTGTGTTATTCCATAATTAATGTTACATGATACACTAATTCTACTTTGTCACGCATCCATGTTTAACAGAACTCCTTGCTATCACGTGCACTTTGGTTGCCACAAGCATGATATATATCACGGAGTTTAGAGTGTAGTGTAACCTGCTATCCTTTTTTCTCCTCATCACTGCAGTCGCTGCAAGTGGCAGAATTTTAAGGCGGAGAGTGTATCAGGTCCTTTTAGAGAAGGTATCGAATGACTCAAATTGGGGGTCGGCGGTCACGAGCCCCGTGGAGAGGCACTGATCATCGAGATTCACAGCAGCATCCAGTGGCAGCGCTGCAGCTGGGAAATTAGAAGTCCAACATCGAAAGGATTTTCTAATAATGGGCGTCTTCTTTCGGCTGTAAGTCGCCCACTAGTAGTCCACACTGCTGCTCCGGAATCCAGGAAGTTTCCACCTCTTTCTATTGTCGGATGCTGGGGGCAAACTTGCTAGGTGAAAGAGACGACCTCAATCCTTCCAGATTGTTACCGGGGACGGTGCAGGAAGATTAAAGTTATTAGTTAGAGGCAAGCACTTGATCATCAACAAGTACTCCATGATTACATCATCACGAAGGCCGGCCCAGCTCCCTCAAGTTCAGTGTCCGAGGAGATGTTTGGGTATAATCGGTAAAAATCCCAGTGTTTCCAAGTGCAACCGGTTACATGTTGTGATCTTTCCGTGGATTCCTCTAAAACGACGGGTAATTTTCCTGAAGTCTTGAACCTCAACCGGTTCATGTAAGTAGCGGTCGGTTCTCCCCATTTCATTGCTCAAGTTCACGACCTTGTCCAATTTCTAGGATTAAGTTAAGCTAGATGGTAATATGGTGAAAGTGTAACATCTATCAGTGTCCTAGATATCAGAACAATGGTGAGAAGAAACTTCAGGGCTCCTGTCACCTAGGAGAGAGGGAATTATGGTATACGAGCATGCCTCTCATTCATCCAACATAACAAACTCGACCCATCATAGGTTTGTTGTCGATTCATCTCAAATAATTTCGAGTGAGTGGATTAATTCGGGGTCTTTAACTAATTCGCCAGGTGTCAAATCAGTTAAAAAATTATCCTCTGGACTGCATACTATTTATGTTGGACGAATGAGAGGTATGCTTGTATACAATAATCCCCTCCGATTACCTACACGAGCAAGGGAATTATGTGCAGATTAGGGGCATGTCAACGAGTACAATGAATTACTTCACAAGGTTCTTGACCTATATGGGCAATATCTATGGTGGGAGTAGATGGTACCAAGTCTAGTGAAAGTGAAATCTCTACCACTATCCTAGATATCGGGAAAGAGGCGAGGAGCCACTTCAACCTGGGTCATGTGATTACTTAAGGTAGATGGGTCTTAAGTGGCTTGTTTTCTTAATCGGACCCCTAGAAATGACTGGTATGTGGTTTGGCGAGGATCAAAGAGCAAACATCATAAAGACACATGTTAAAATGAGATGGAACTATGTCTTCAAATATTAATAACTACTCTACAGTTGATAGTGAACACAATTGTGAGGACCTATGTATCCAGTTAATAAGTCAACAAACATGCACTTCTAAAAATCATAACTAAATTAGAGAGGTCCAAATTTCAATTCATTTTTTTTACAGTTGTTCATTATAGATTTGCTAATGCAACACGAGTTTTGTTGTGTAAATCTAATCGGTAAAAGTCGGAGAACATGAAAAATGAGCCAAATAACACAAACATACCTTACTTGAGGGAGTTCATTCATGTGAAGATTAGAGGTCACTCTAATTTTTAACTCACAGATAAAATATAGTAGACCACAGTATTTTTTACCCACGCTAACTTTCAACCTACAGTAATAGGTGTCAATGACGTAGATGGCAATACTGGTGAAAATGATCATCTACGATGAGCATAGAGTACTGGGACAGACGCGACGAGCTAATTCTTCAGCCTCCAGGCTCCTCGTGATGGAGGGAGTGGAATCAGCAGGCGGTGATTGAATTGGTAGTACTATATTCTATACTTACATGAAACCACTAAACAAAAACTTTTCTGCCGGATCCAGCGTCTACCGGTGGTTGATGAGGTCACCTCAAGTCAAAGCAGAGATCAGACTATTAGCCTACTCCTTGCAGTTACTGCTGATGAGGAGGCAGGTCTACTTGAGACGCAAACACCAAAGATAACCCACCAATTCTCTCAACAACCTGTTGCCTGTCTGCCTGCTTTCTGCTTCTTGCGGTGTGAACCACTGTCTGTCTCTCTCTCTCTCTCTCTCTCTCTCTCTCTCTCTCTCTCTCTCTCTCTCTCTCTCTCTCTCTCTCTCAATAAGTTGTCTCTCTCTGTCTCTTTTCGTTGAATGTCAGTGTGTGTTGTGGAGGGTTAGAGGCCTTCAAAGACTTGGATTTTGTCATCAAAAAAATCCAAAGTTGTTGATGATGAAAGAAGAAGAGTATTTACTTTAGATCGGCAAAGTGGTTAGACTTGTGATCTGGACAGAAAAGTTGGTGTACTTCGTTCGGACCGGACAGGGCGTGGGAGGGAGGGAGGGATCCAGGAGGATTCTGGTCGACCTCCAATTTCTTATCATCGTCATCACCACCTCCGAGGTGGTGGTAGGTTCGGTGCAGTGCATTTGAAAATCACAGGAAAGATGAGGAGGTAGCTAGCCAGCTAGCTGCCTTTCAAAGAATGAATTGGAAAGTCTGGATGATGGTTTGAAAGAATTCTGGATGTTGCTCCAAGTTGATAGCTTCGACCTTGCTTTGCCGTCGTCGTCGGCCGGCTCGCTGCTGCTGCTGCAGGCGGAAGTTTCAGGGAAGATTCAGTGGCGGTTTCGAATTTGAAGATAGATTCTGCAAGTTGGAGGAGGCAGAAGAAGGAGGAGGTTATAGCAGAAGCAGTAGGAATTACCGAGGCCGGCGTTCCAAGGTTTGCAAGATTCAAGGTTTGGGTTTGGATTTTGAATCCTCCTGGGTTGCAGGGCGGAGGATTTTTGAGGATTAAGTTGAGACCACTAGAGACTCGAAGGGTCGGGTTTGGGGTTGAATCCTCCTGGGTTCACTTGCAGGGAGAGGATTTTGGAGGATTAAGTTGAGAAGACCAGAGATTCACGTTTCGGGTGGGGGTTGAATCTTCCTGGGTTACACTTGCAGGGAGAGGATTTTGGAGGATTAAGTTTGAGATCAGAGATTCAAGGACGGCGTCCACCGTACTAGTGATTCATCATCATCCTGTCGAAGTTTGGCGCAACAAGATGGGTCCTCCGAGTGCGGAGACTGGCGAGAAGCTGGAAGGTGGTGGGCCTATTAGGTTCGTGGACATGATAGGTGCAGCGATGGCTGCCCAACAACAACAACATCAGAAGCAGCAGCAGAAGCAGCAGCAACAACAACAAAAAAACATTATAACAACACCTAGCAGTAGTGGCCGAGTGGACAGGGTGAGCAAGATCGACCTGTCCGTCAAAATTGAGGAGGACAGTGTGGATGAAGAGGACGAGGAGATGCAAGATGCCCAAGAAGCAGCCGTCGATCATCCTCTTCCTCCTCCTCCTCCTACTACTACTACTACGATGATTAAACCCACCTCCTCCAAAGTTTCAGAGTCAGACGAAGGAGTTTTGAAGGTTTCGAAACACTGGGTTAGCCCTCCAGCAACTCTCGTGCAGGAGACCAAAGAGGAGCAGCAGCAAGCTGTTATGCATAACAGTAGCTCCCACGGAGGGTTTAGGAGCTATGGTGATGGTCAGGGCAATACCACCGTGTTCCGGGACATTAAAGCAATATCAGCAAGTTTGGTGAAATCCAACAACGACAACAACATAGTGCATGGAAAGTCTAGCACTGAGCGCGGTTCTACAGTGGAGGATGGCTCTCCTCCCTCCTCACCGCCTGTATCCCTGTCCGGTTCGGCCGCCAGTCAGCTCCAAGCCGAGGTAATCCACACCTTCAAAAACTTGAAAGAAATAACTAGTTGTGAAATAGGTAGAACTGTGGATGTTCATGATGATCTCGGAAGACTCACTCACACATGGGAAGCTGGAAGAGCTTGGTGGTGGTGGCGGAGGGTAAGTGATTATTGTGGGTTGTTTTGAATCCTTGTTTTGGGATGGAGACGACGAAGCCGACCATTAATCCAAGTCGGCCATCGTCATCAACTTATGAGCTTCTTCTTCTACTTCGATCGAACTGAAATTTGGGGTTGACCACCTTGAGATGTGATGATGATGTCACAGTCGTCGTTGGCGAAAAACAAGAAGGGTCCCAGTTACCATTGCAGGCCACCATTAGGAGTTGGCAAGCCCTCCTGTTGTGTGTGTATATGTGTGTGTTATACAAAGATCCGCAAGTATACAAGTCTGCGAGATGGCGAATTTTGAGGTGTGCAAAATTTGAGCTTCTTCGATTTAATTTTTGGGGTGACGAACTTGAATGATGTTGGTCACAACCGAAAACAAGAAGAGACAAAGCTGTCAGTAGTCACCCATTGGTCACCATTTGGAGTTGGCAAGCCCTCTTTCTTTGTGGAGATGCACAACTTTTATTAAAGTCTCTGAGATGGAGAATTTTTGACATGTGAAAAATTTGAGCTTCTTCGATCGAATCGAATTTTGGGGTGACCAACTTGAGATGATGTTGGTCACAGTCGTTGTCGTTGTCGTGAGGGCAAAAAACAAGAAGGAAATAGAGACAAAGCACTAGCCATGCACCCATTGCAGGTCACCGCCATTTGGAGTTGGCATGCCCTCCTGTTTGTGTGTTGACAGAGAACCTTCACGTATGACGTGACAGCTTCTTCTTGAAGTAGAGATGCACAAATCTATGGATTTCTGAGATGGTGAATTCTGATCGACATGTGTTGGTGAATGAATGAATGCAGTTGACAGCCGCAAAGAAGGAGATATCACGCCTGAGCGAGGAGAATCAGAGCTACCGGGCCATGTTGAGCCAGCTCTCTTCCGAGTACAACAAAATGGTGAATGCCATCCACCTCCACAACGAGTCCATGAGCCAATCCGCCGCGACGCAAGTTGTACTCCAGGTACGATGATTCACGATTCTTCTACTAATACGATGATCTCTTCCTCATGAATGTGGCCAACTCGAAATTATGTTGGTATTGTTTTGGTGCTTTCTTCTTGTTTTTGGTCGCCGACCACGGTGACCATTTCAAAAGTTGGTCATCCACCTTTGACCTGAGCTTGTTCGAATGTTCGGGTGACCAAACACAAGAAGAAGACGACGAAGAAGATCACTAACCTCTAATAATCTGGTCACCATTTCATGTGGATCTAGTTGGCAGGCCCTCCTCCTGATTTTTTCCTGTTTCCAAAGACTTCCCTCATTGGATGGAAGGAAGGAGATCCTCATCATCACAACATCTTATTCATTATCAGAGTGAAGATTCTCATGCTCATTAAGTGGTCATATAGCCCCCCCAAATCAAATGATTATCATATTTTGAGCATGTAGTCCAATCTCTTTCAAACATATGTCTTTTTGGTGCCAGTTCTTAGATCCACACCAAACCACATATCACCCAAATATAGGTGTCTAGATTATTGTTGTGTTCGATTTAGGCATGTCTACCTTAGATAACCAACGAGAGATGCATCAAATTCTTCTGTAACCTTGATGATGATGATGATGTCCAGGCTCCAGTGCAACACGATCCTGCTCCTGCAACAACCGAAGAGAATTCTCTGGCCGGTAGTCCCTCCAGGTCTTTCCAATCCCCAGGCACCCACACAATGAAGAGCAGCAGCAACAACGGTGGAGGAAACAACATCAACATTGGGCAGAAAGTCGGTGGTGAAGATGCATCGAGTCACCATGGACACAGAATTTCATCTTCCCGGCCGGGAAGTGGTACCGCTTCCCCGGTTCTGGACAGATCACCATCGCCGTCTCCCCCGGGTCCTACCCCTGTGCCGTCCCATCCCACCTCTCCTGCGCTGGAAGATCATGGGCAAGCCGAGCAGAACGGAATGTGGCAGCCTAACAAAATGCTCAAAACTATGCACCAAAACAACAACAACAACAACAATAATATGCCGATCACGCAGGTGGAAGCAGATCCCAGCGTTCGGAAGGCTCGTGTGTCTGTGCGAGCACGCTCCGATGCTCCAACCGTAAGTAGACGCAAAAACTTTTCCTTCATCAGATAGTATTCAATTATGAATCTGAAGGGTCGAATACACTACAAAGGTGGTGGTGGTCGTGGTTAACCACCCCAAGCAACCATAACTACAATTTTCTTTATTCACACTTGTGCGAATCTTGTGGTTCTGGTTGTGGTTGATGGTGGATGGGTCTTTTAAATTGCAATCTATTATTGGTTTAGGTCTTGGATTTGAGAGGAAATTAATAATTATTATTTTGTTGGCTTTGGATTGTAGCGTTAAAGTGGTTGTCTCAACTTTATCCTGACCTTGGCCTTGAAGCTCTTTAATGATGTCACGTGAGCATGAACAACCACCCCAAGGGTGATTAACCACGCCAAATAGAGGGGTTGGTGACTGTGGGGATGATTAGCGTTTATTATGCCTTTTGCATGGAAACAGAACTAAAAAGTTAAACCACTTCCACAACCACCCTAGTGTCAACGACCCTTGAAACAGTGATGGAGATGTGGTTTTTTTTTATGAAGTTGCTTGAATGGCAATTGTATGTGATCTGATAAGCTTACAAATTTTTTTCGATCCTTTGGTGCAGATGAACGATGGGTGCCAGTGGAGGAAGTATGGTCAAAAGATGGCCAAGGGCAATCCCTGCCCTCGTGCATACTACCGGTGCACTGTTGCCCCTGGTTGCCCAGTTCGCAAGCAGGTAATAATCTACCATTCTCCGAATACTTTCCTTTTGGCTCAACGATGCAACCTCTGTTTTGAAACCTTACGAAACTCACCTCAAATCCTGGAGGATAAACTTCAGAGCTTCCATCCATCATCTTACTCTTCTTCATCTCTTTATCCTACACAGGTTTGGGGTTATGTTTCCTCATGCCACAAAAGTAAAGGCAGACTCTGTAATGCATGTACTCCGGTGCACTTTGTCTTCATATATAATGTGCTGATCAATGAATCCCTACAAAAGTCTTAGATCTCTATGAGCATTGGTGATAGGTTCTGATGAGAATGCTCCTTGCTTTAATGAATCTTTCACCTCAAGACACCTCAAACTCGTAAAGGTCAAGTCTAGCTTTCAATAATCATGCTCTGCTTACCCAGGGTATTGTTTGTATCACAGAAGTATTAGGCAGATCTATTATGCCACTTCACTTTGTCCACTTTGTCGTTAGATACATGTTGATAAATTCCAATAAAATGTTTCATAAAATCTCCATGAGGCTTGATGATATTGGATTCACATACAAATGTGTACTAGTTTGACATGTATGAGTTGCAAATCTTTTGTGTAGGTGCAAAGATGTGCTGATGACATGTCCATCTTGATCACAACATACGAGGGCACTCACAACCACGCCTTGCTGCCGGCTGCAGCTGCCATGGCGTCCACCACCTCGGCTGCTGCTTGCATGCTACTCACTGGATCCACTTCTAGCGACATGTGTTCACGCATGGCACCTACACCTCAACTCTTCCAAATGACGTCTGGAGTTAATCCTCAGGGGTCCCAAAACCCTCAAGGCGCTGTCCCCACCATCTCTGCCTCTGCCCCATTCCCCACCATCACATTGGACCTCACCAACAACCCCACCACGCAGCTCAGCCTCCGCCTTAGCAATGGGTCGGGCGCCACACCGGCCAATGTTGGAGGGTTTTATTCCTATCCAATGGGGACACATGTACTATTCTTACCATTTTCTCACACAAACAAAGTACCTAGATAATATGTTCATTAGTTCTAGTTTAGCACATGAATGCACTTGACAACACCTCCAGCAAGAACAAGAAGAAGTCAAATGATAACCAAACGCAAACACAAAACTGGCATAGTTGAACTTGTCCTGCACTTTGAGTATTGATCACGAGTGATTGCATCATACTCCTTACAAGGGTAACTTATGCATGCTTTGCACGTACAGTCTAATACTAGATCAAAACAACAATATGACTCATAGCAACCAACTTAAGCATGGAACTGACAAGTGCTTCTAGAGTTTCACCAGTTGTTAACTGTTCAATACAGTAATACTAGAACTGAACAGAAATTTCTTCGTTCAATTTATACTAGTCCTGTGGGGTTTAAGAACAAGTGAGTGGCAACACAATGGCCACAACATGGAATGGAATCAAGTGCTTATAGAATGAAGTTTGAACTAGTATGCTAATTGTTCAATACCAGTAATACTAGAACTGAACTTGTGTGGCCATAACCTGCCAGTAAAACGAAGTAGTCGCTAAGTGCTCAATACAATAATATTAGAATTGAAATTCCTTTCTGCAATGTATACTAATTCTATGGTTTCTGCAACAGGCAAGTGGCAACACTATCTCCACAACATGCAATGGGCAGCAGCAGCAAATGATGATGGCACCCCACCAACAACACCATCAACAACAGCAACAACAGCCTGGAATTCCCACCAGGAGCGCAGCTACCCCCATGTTTCTAGCCAACGGCACTGCCTACACACCTTTGGTGACAAATTGTGCGCCTTTGTCAACATCTTCTGGTAATGTTAACCAATCCATACAGCACCAACACCATCATCAACAACAACAACAACAACAACAACAACACACCAATTCTCAAGATTTTAGAGAAAACCCTCAACAAGCGTTGGCAGATTCTGTATCTGCCATTACTACTCACCCGGACTTCACTGCTGCCTTGGCAGCTGCCATTACCTCCATCTTTTCACAGAACAACACCCAAAGTGCGCACATTCATGCAGCAGCCCAACAATTGCAACAACAAGCAAGGGAAGGGGGAGTAGTTAAAGAGACAACAACTTCACAATCGTCAGCATTCACTGTTGTGACCCCTGTAAATGGAGGAGCCACCCAAAGAGAGAGAGTGGAGAGGCAATCACCACCAAGAGTAGGAGGAGCTCCAGCTCCAGTACCTGTTGCAGAGACAACCATCTCTAGTATTTTGAACTCTGCTTTGATGTCCATCACAAATGATCAGAAGCCTGGAATCAAATCTTCATCTGCTGCGAGCCATTTGGTGGCCACAACCACTGAAAGAGCACAACGATAACCATTTGGTACATGAGGTGGCATTCTTGGAGGTTGTTTCCTCAATCTAGGCCACCGATCACCATGATCAAAGGGTGTAGATGGGAGGGTGTCAAGCCAAAATGGTTATGTCAGGTAACTTTGCTCGAAACTTGAAAGAGCACAACAATAACCATTTGGTGCATGAGGTGTTGTTCTAAGATTGCACCAGGTTATCCCCTCAATCTAAGTTGTAGATCATCATGATCGGAGGGCCTAGAGGGGAGGGCATCAAGCCAAAATGGTTATGTCTGGTAACTCCGTTCGGCCCTCAAGGCCTGAGCCGAGTTACCTAGTTCATAGCTATTATGATGTTTTGTAATATGTATATGATGAGGTTTAGGGGTTTGGAATACTAGGAGATTCAAGGTTACCCGAGAGATGAATTTGAATACTTGCTCATTAGCAGAGGGTGCTTGGAGTGGTTTATTTGGATCTAAGATGATGATGAGGATCTACGTTTCATTTGAGAGCTAACAATGTTGGCGATGCTTTGGAGCATATCATTATTGCATTGCAAGCATACGGGTCTTGTAATGCAATGCTGCAACCTGTGAATATGTAGGGCTTTAAACATTGCCATTCTTTCAGGGGCGAAGTCGATGCTGCTCACTTGACACTGTCAAAATTTGTGAGACGTCTTCTGATCCTTTGCAATAAGTAGTCGAGTGACTCCCTTAAGGAAAAATTGTACATACGTGATCAGACCATTTTATGGTCCATTTTCATACTAGAATCTTGTTGGAAACATCCCTCACAACCTTCCCAACCTCTTTGGTCTTACCCTCTTTCTCATCACTTGGCTGTTGCAACTCACCACAAGGAGCTTTGGGCAATTTTACTACCTAGGCCTCCTATCACTAGGTTTTGTCCACTTTACTTGGTTTCTCATGTGATGGATTGTCCAATGTTCCTTGACTATATGACCCTCATCTAACGCCCTCTCCATTTGTCGACAGCTAAGTAATAGAAACAAATACGATTATGATATGTATCCAATGAGGTGAGTATGCCAAAAACCAAGACATGATCTAAAACCAACATTATGTACCATTATACATCTAAAACCCCACATGTGCGATTGTGGTACGTAATGTAGGTTTCAGATTTGGTCTAAGTTCTGGGTATGCTTGCCTAGTGCAACACATAGGTATACGGCATCTTTTTGATTGACCATGTACAAACTTACACCAACCTGTAGGATTGCTTCTTTGACCAGGTCAACACTCACGTCTGAGTCCTCTTCAACATTCAAGGTCTTCTTCTGCCATCACACTTTTCTTTCTCTCGGTCTCCTTGTTGGAAAGCCTGTCACTTCTCACTATCGATAAAGTTCAAACAGCTAATAGGGGACAGACACTCATCTTCTAATTCACAATTGATGGTGCCTGGAAAGATCCAATTGATGGCATATTAGAATTGAGCTCAACATGAATGACAGCGCTCTATCTAGCCTCTCATGAGAATAATAGGTGGAAAATTTATGAAATTAATCACAACATAATCCCCTGAAGGAAATGGATTGACTTGAAACTTCTGTTGCGTGTGGGTTTCAAAATAGTGTGAAAACTTTATATGATAACGTGCCATGGGTTGTCAGGTCTCAGCTTTCAAGATGATCCCTTGTAGTATAGATTTCTGATCGGGATGTGGCATTGTGAGTTCAAACAACAATAATAGAGATGACGTGTATCCACTAAATAGAATTGAAAACAGACATAGTTTACAAAACTGCTCTCTCCAAAACGTTGATTTTTTTTAACCAGCAAGTTTCAAGAACTTTTTCACAAGGTGCACCTTTTTACAAATTTTCATGCCCATTCTGCACTCACTAGGGTCGTTAAAATTCTGTAGGGGACCATGCCTACATGTTTGGGTTGTCAACTCTCCAGTTCTAGTGTTTGGGATTCTTGACGCATTCCCATGACCAACTACACCCTCTAGTGCAAACATTGGGCCCACATTGATTAATCTACAGCAGTGGACCAGAGCATCTTAATACATAGACGTGCAAGGAGATGCCCACATGTCATCCTTGCGAAGCCTATTACCCAACTAAGATGAGTGCACCTTTCATGAACCATGACTCATAATGGATTCTCACACATATGTAATATCCAAGTCTAAAATGTACATATGTGAAAGAAAGTCATCGTAAGTCATCATCTATGACTTTCACTTAAAAAACTTAAAAGATACTCTCACCTTGACTCAAAAATAAGAAGCTCAATTCTCATATTCCTCATTTGGATGTATGATTGTCACATGTAATTTTTATTTTGTAAACAAACCTCTATACTATATGCTGAAGGTTTAAAAATTCCACAATAGGTGCACCCACCTTAGCTAGCCCCAGTATTTGCAATTGCCAATGACACCACTATTTGCACTGAAATTAAGCGGGGAGTCAATATTGGATACACTCTGGCACTTAACGACAAAGACTTAACAGTTGTCATACCTATGACCCATTGAAGTGCTTTTCAATTGAAATATGGTCCCAGACAAGGAAAGGAAAGCAATTTTCCTGCATGGAATGCCTAGCTAGTAACTAGATTCAACTTGATCTGAAGTCTACCTTGTATTCATGAGTCCTGGAAGAGGCTGGAAATTACATCTTTCTGTTGCCGTGTTCATTTGAAATTGCCAGTAGTCATAACCTTCGATTCCAGCTGATCTTCGTGCAGCAGATGTGGGTCTATGCTCATCATGTTTTGAATCTCCATGCGTCAATGTTTCAAAGCTGTACTCATTGCATGAAGCAGCATATACCTATATAATTTCCTGGTCTTAATTAGCTGGGTTATATACTGTTGTGAGCAAATCTTGTAGGTCAACCTGTGGCTCCAAGGCTGGGGGGTAGTGTGCTGCAGGGATACCCCATCTCTCTGTGCCCTTAGTTTCTTGGGGTAGGTCATTGTCAACTAACCCACCATGTAAACCTTGCGGAGCAAATAGAGTCTACCAAGGCCATGCAAGCCGCCTTGTTTTGAGGTTCTAGCTTTCATGGAATCTTAACAGGTTGACATGCATATTTGGGTTCCATATAGTACAAAATGAGCAAGTAGAAGATGTTGAAGTGGGGCCCATAAATGTTTGAAAACATTTGAAACGGAGTTTGATAAGCCAAGGTAAAAGAATTTTGGCCGTGACATGTGCTTAACTTCGAGGATCTTAGTTTCAAGGTTGGTGATTGGTCCCTCTTTTTTGGGTTAAATTGTTTTTTCAACTCCAATCGGAAACGGAGGTTTTAAGCCTTGCAAAACGGCCGTCTTTGATCAGAGTTGAAAATGGATGTTCATACCCAATAAAGGAGAGACCAACCTTGAAACCAAGCTCCTCAAAGTTAAGCACATATCAAGGCCGGAATTCATTTACCTTGGCTTGTTAAACTTTGTTTCGAAATTGGTGTTTTCAGACGTGTGTGGCCACCACATGAGCAATAGAAAGGTAACTAAATTCAAAGGGTACATGAGGCAACAACCCAAGGAAACAAAGGACATATATTAGGGATGGGATTCTGATCCCCCTATGCAACACTTGTCCAATTTTGATCCAAGTCACCCTATAGCGCACCGTCAAGCTGTGATTGACATGTTCCTTGCTCTATATAGCAGAGAGAGTATTAGGATTTGCAAAGGCCGAATGGTTGTAAGGTCATGTAGGTCATCTTGTCACTACTAGGAAATCTAGTCCTGGAACACACTTCTTATTTGACACAAGCGGTGATTAGCACATGACCCCATTGACAAGTGTTGAGTCCAATCAACAATTACCATAAATTACCTTTGACTCCTGTCAATAGGGTCAAGTTTTAATGACTGCCTATGTCAAATGGGAAGTGTGTTCTAAAACCCATATTTCCTAGTAGTGTGTTTTAAAATTCTCACAAGGAACCTTAAAAGTTGACAACACATGTTTGGATTATTTATAGCACAAATCCCCCAAACTCGGCCGGCCGGAGCAGTGTCCGGAGAGATTTTTGAGCATAATCGGTCAATGTCCTAGTGTTTCCAAGTCCAACCGATTACACGTCGACATCTTTTGGTTTCTCTTTATTAAATTGAGCAATATTCTATAAATTCCTCTGAAAAGATGGGTGATTTTCCTGACGTCTTGAACTTCAACCGGTTATTTCTCAACCTCAACTGGTTCATCTGTCACTCGCAGCCGGTTCTCCCCGTTCATTGGGCCAGAGAGGGATGGGGTACTGATCCCCTCTGCAAAGCTTGTCAAAATTTTGATCTAGGTCAACCTTTGGCGCTCTGTCAAGCTGTGATTATTATATATCCTGCTTTTTGCAAGTAGGCTGGCTGCATTCTTTGGCCCGAATATACGAGACGTACTCGTGGCGCCTAGACACGTATCATCATTCCAGATAGTTGCACTTGATCCACTAATGGGTTACCACTGTACATCAGGCTTCCAAGCCTCTTTTGAAAGCAAAGAGATACTACTTAGACACTACTTTTCCCTCAAAGAAAAACGTAAAGAGTTTTGTGGATCATTGTCGTCTCCTCCCCCCAAACCCTGTCCCTGAAGGTCTAGCAGACTAAAAAGGTAGATGGTACCACTGGTGAAAGTGAAGTCGTAAATCTACCAATATGCTAGATATGGGGACTTCTGCTTGCAGGGCCCTTCATGTCATGCCCGTGTTCCGGAGAAAAGTCGAGGAATCTTGAATGGATGAAACACCACTCTGTTACACTTCGCCAAGAAGATCAAAGGAAGCTGCCATGCAGCCTAATCCTATCGGTATTGAAAGCTAGAAGTCTTTCGGCTGATCGGGTGCCATCAACAATCATAACTACACCTATAAGTCAGTTGAACTTGTGAAGAAGTTTGTGTGTACAAGTAAGCAGGCAACTTCCAGGCCTCCACTAGTGGGGACTAGTGGTAGCACTTTCTGCAAGCAAGCAATGAATTAAATTCGTTGACCCCTGCATACAGCATGTAATCAGGCAGTTCAGGTTGAACCCACAAATTTAGAACCAGAGATATATATCAGCTTTTTTGAAAGTAGTATAAGTAATATAAAAACTTATAACAATATGTTGGACCTGGGTTGACGGTCTCCGGCGAAGTCCTGCTGCACTTTAGAAACTTCTGTGACAAAGGTGATACGGGACCAAATCGGATGAGGTTGAATCATCATGAGTCATGACTAGCCCATGAAACACTCATACCGTTCATCTACAAGACGGGGAGATCCAATGGCTAGTTTCATGGGAGTTGGTTGAAACTTGAGTTTGAGAAATAACCAAATCGCATTCACTGCTTTAGGAGAATTGTCAACCCTTTTGGAGGGTTTTTTTGAATATACTATAAAATAATATAGAAACAAAAAAGTAATTAAAAAATGTACCCTGTTATTCTTGAAAAGTTTTGGGTCTAGATTCTAGAGTCCTAGGTTTGTTCAATCTCTCCCCATTCACTGCACCGATGTATATGGAGCTGGGTTACGCGACTGACTTGGATGAGATTGAATCAGATGTCATGACTAGCCAACCCATCAAACACTTACACTGAATCTACAATTTGGGGAGATCAAATGTCTAGTTTCAGATGAGTTGGTTGAGTTTGAGAAGTAAGCAATTCATTATCCAAGACTTTAGGCAGATTGTCGACCATTTTAGAGGAATGCACTGAGTATATCTTTAAATAATAATAAAACACCAAAAGAAATCAATCAGAAACCGATTACTCTTGGAAAGTTTTGGATCTACACCAAATCATCCAACCGATGGATTTGAGAAATTGAAGCTTGAGCAAGTTAGCAATTGCGAATGAGGACCAAAGAATTTGAAATCGTTGCAATCAGAGTTGAAGAAGGTGTTGATCTAGGCTATGGAATCAAAGATCATATTGCCAAATGAAAATGTGATCTAGCCCGGGGCATCATTAACCTCTTGGTTCTCGGAGAGAACCATAAATAAGCTCCCGCCAATTGGTGTAAGATTAGGGCAAACCTTGAGACCTTCGAAGACCCCAAAAGTCTTGCCTGACCCTCTACGTACAAACAATTGTATAGAGAATGTACTTGGGTGCTAGGGTTCCCGAGGACACAAACGACAATGCAACGAGACACTCACCTTTTATCGCCACTTAAGTTTTATTTTGTACATAGAAGTTTTGTGAATGTTATGGAATTGTCTGCATTGAAGTTCTTTTGAAAGCACATTATATGTGTATGTTGCACTCAAAAGTTCAGCATGAAAATATTTTCTTATGAAGCTAAATTTTGTGTCTATCTAATGATTTAAAATTGTTTTAAAATCTATCGAAACATAACATTTTGTAAACGACGTTGAATGTGTACCAAAAAATTACTTACTTTATCCTTCACCCATAAATACCCTACCCATAACTATTGGCTACTTTTGACTGAGTAAAGGGTAGTACCCTTCAATGGCGGGTGTAAAGTTTGGGCCGGGTATCCTTACGGCCTTAAAGATGTGGTCTAGTGATAGAGTGCCCTTTAAGAGTGGAAATTACATTTAACCCAGGTATCCTTACCCTTCTACAAGAGCTCAATCACAATACCCGGTGAACACTAGTTTCTACCTTACACAGAGTTGGAGATTTTGAAGACTCAAACACCCAAAGTGTAAAATGTATAAGTCAAGAATGGCCCGCCTTATACATTTTCATTGTACTTTACCAACCATGAAACTTCAAAATTAACAAGAAAATCAATAGAAGTGAATTTTTGAGACTCTTAACAACATATATCTAATATATATTTTGATATTATTTCAATAACTATGGATTTAATAAAAAAATAACATCATAATAAAGGAAAAACACAAAAAACAACTAAATTTTAATGTTAAGTGGTGAATCCCACTAGAGGTGTACAAATAGATGTGAGGGGTCCCTAATTGTCATGCCACACTACATCATGACATGAGGCCCCTTGATGTGAAATTTTGTTTATTTGTGTAACGATTTTAGATGGTAAAAGAAAGAAAGAAAGAAATAAATAAATGATAAACATTTTTTGGTCGACTACTCTAGCCAACTGCTACAAGCAGTCAATTTCCAAAAAAAAAATTAATCACAAAACTTCAAAAGAAATTTCTAAACCGTATATTTTGTTGGTTGCAAGATCTAATGGTCCATAATCTTGTTGGCTGCAAGATCTGATGGTCCAAAATTTAATCTTTGAAACTTTTTGCATTTCTTTTTTGCAAATCCATTTCGCCAACTAGGTGGTAGTCTATTGGGAGTCTATCAAACTGTTGACTAGGGTGTTCACTGTGTTGGTTTACCAAAGGGTGAATTCTCGAACTTACTTCCGTTGACGTGACATTTTGGGTATGTTGTCAAGTGCCATACATGACATGACTTGATGTTACAGACGTTAACAAATAATCAATGAATTTGACACAAAGCCAATAAAGTATGCCAAATATAGAACACTGCCATTACTCGTGGCCACATTGATTGTGATATATATGAAACTCATGTTCAGAAAGCCTATATATCCTCTCAAACTTCAGGCTTTTGGTCATCTCAATCTTATGAATGGTCCAATAGTGATACAATTTCATCTCGTTTAAGTTTCATGAGAGATATATGAATCCTCAATATTTTTTGAGTTCTTATAATAATAAAAACATATGGTTTATTTAATTTTTTTTTTCTTTCTAATACAACCATTTTTCAATATAATCATAATCAAATTTGCATGTATGATTCGGTAAACAAATCCATCCATTTCAAGTCAATCTTGCATTCTTCCCTGCCAATATTAACCATGTGTTCTCCATCATGGGATGTCACTCTTTGTGAGATATTGAACCAATTCCAAAATACATAGGGTTCAATAAAATCCAAAGGAGTAAAATATATAAAACAAAGACATAAATATTGGGTATTAGGAATCCTTTTTGAAAATATATTAGGTACATTCTAGAATATTCATCAAATATGTGAAACATTCCCAAAATGCCCTTCACCATAAGCTTCTTCCTTTTGACAAAAAGATTCTCATAACATTATCTCATCAATGTTATGACAATAACACCTACCATCGTGGACCACAACAATGATGAAGGTCTACATTATGAAAGGTCGATACGCAAGTGACATAGACCTGACACATGCATGTGTAACACGTGATTACAACAATTCCAAGAAGTGCCATTCATGTCAGTGTTTATTCTACCAACTCATGTATCTACTACGACTTAACCAGTCATAGGTTTTTTTGGGTGTATTCATGACATGGGCTAGAGTACGGCTTGGTAAGCCTTCATTCACGGCATAACATATAAGTAACTCAAATGCATCCAAAATGAATAACATTGCTTTTAGTTCAAGGATCCCAAATTGTACAACATTGTTGACCCTCGTAACATCACATGCGACTTATTAAATTGGTCTCTTAAAGACGCATTGGACTCATGATCCCATTTGTATCTTGGACACTTGCGCCAAAACTTCTTTATAGTTTGCCTCTTGAAATTTAGCGGACCCCTAATGCGGACTTGTGTGACCAAGTCAAAGACGAGGATCCATGGGCCGCCACCTCCTTTGAAAACACCCTAATATTTTAGGTCACATGAGGACAGAAATTTATCATGTAATTTCAAGAGCTCCACTTTAGAAACTACAACATAGGGTAGTGTTTTCCATGTTTCAACATGCATTCAACTGGTCTTCAAAAAGGTTGTTTGGGCGCATGGAAAGTTGATAGATAGGTAACCAAACAATCTTGAGTGGGTCATTGGCCTTTAGACTCAACCATATTTTTTTGTTTTTTATTTGTATTTTATTTTTCTTGACATAATTGAAACAAACTTATTTCAATGCCAAAATCTGTACAAAGCCACTGGGGGACTTGAATAAGAGAGCGTGGCAGGCTTTCTTGGGTGCACCTTGTGGAACCAAAACAAACGACAATGAATAAACAATCTAGATATGATTAATTAAGCCCACGTTAGGCACCTGGGTATTCTAGTGCATAGTTTTAGTGTTATCCCTATGGTAGAGAAGTTCGTTCCCTCCCGGATTTTGTCGTAGTTCCCAAGCACATCATTACAAATGGTTGCCCTGTCCGCACTTTTACAAGCAATGTCTCATGCAATTTTGGCGTATTCAAGAAAGCTTTGCCAGTTTGTTATATTTTT
This sequence comes from Polytrichum formosum, assembly GCA_964035585.1. Lineage (NCBI taxonomy): Eukaryota > Viridiplantae > Streptophyta > Polytrichopsida > Polytrichales > Polytrichaceae > Polytrichum > Polytrichum formosum. Next base: position 32,846,856 of record OZ037938.1, read on the forward strand.
TTTGACATCCCACCTAGTGTTCTTGAGCCTACTTTCCTTTTTAAAAGCTAATGGAAGTAGGTAGCCGTAGGAAGCTCACCTACATTAATGGTAATCCTAGGTCATTCCTTTCAACCCAAGTGGTCCACAACATGATACCTCTCAACAGCAACCAAATTCTTGAGATTTTGCTAAGTGGGGAGGAAATTTTCTTTCCATAAATTCCATGTTGGCAATCAAAAGGTTTCCAAGGTCCCTTTGGCCACAATTTTGATTTCATGGCATCGAGGATTCCAATGGAGAAGTCCCATGCTCTGTGGGGAACCCTACAATCCCAAAATCTATGCGCGATCGTTTCGGGAATGTTTAGCACAACAATCAGTTCATGTTACCCAAGCTCTGACATGACCTAATTGTCCGCCCCAAAGATAATCCTTCAATAATCCCTTCATGTTCTTAATTGCTTTCCAAGTCCATGTCCATGTCCAAAATGTATTGAAGAACCACAATGTGGATACTAGAACTTGATTTATAGTGAGCCTTCATCCAACCACTAAAAGATCATGTCTCAATCCCCACTAGGTAATTTTCTTTTGGATTTTGTTGATAAGAAAATCGTCTACATCTTGCACCTCTTATGATAATCCAAATGTCGTGCCTAATAGCTTGGACATTCTTTTTTTCATCCCATTTACACTAGAAAACATCTAGCCATGTTGGCTATGCTTTCATAGTGCTCTACTAGTATGCGATTTGTTATGATATTGTCAAGTCATGAGGCCAAGCTAAAACATTGAGTAACCTAAGCAATTTCCCCACCGCTTCGGCTTCTCCTTCAATCGTAAAAGACGCGTCATCTATGTATTGGGCAAGGGTTTGTTGTTGGGAGTTTCCCGGCACGATAACACCTTTGAACTCATGATTAGCTATTGTTTGCTTAATCATGTAATTAAGGACCTCCCCTATAATCACCAATATGTAAGGAGCCAACGGGCAACTTTGCCTAACCTCCCAATCAAATGTCAAAACTCTTAGATGATTGTCCATTGATATTTACCTCTTCCTTATGTGTACTATATATGCTAGTGCCTCAAATAATACCTCTAGTTACACTCACGTTAGTTCGTACGTGGTATGAAGAGTCCGCCCCCTGCTTAAGTAGCTATGGCCTCGAGTTGGATTTGTTAATCATCTGGTACTAGTTTAATCACGTGTTTCATATCCTAGGAGAAGTGGTCTAGTAGAAAAATGTACCGTAGCTCTCTAGCAGCTTGGGCAGTAAATAATAAATTTCAAAGGTGCATAAATTTTTTGGGAAATTAATTTCATTGAGTGTCCGAAGAAAAAGAAATAACATTCAAAGAGTGCCTAAAATCACAGTAATGCAAGTGACATTCACTGGAATCCAATAAGGTAGCATCAAATAACTTCAACAATGTCTTCATGCAGCATCAATCTCACTCATGGTCTAAAAACAATACAAGCATGAATTTGCTCCACAAGTCATGCTGGCACACTACCATAAAAATGGGAATGAGACAAACAAACGGGAATGAATGTCTAACTTATTTTAAATTACTTTTTGAATCTGCCCAATTTTAGAATATTATTTTTTGGGTTGCCTAACTTACTTTTGCACTTTAATTAATTATTAGGCAAAATGGTGCCCAAGCTACTAGAGAGCTACAGTAATACTTATTACACCGTTCATGGTACCGTAACACCATAGCAGGTTCGCCACCTGGCGAACGAATATTTAATTTTTTTGAAAAAATAAGGTTCGCCTCTCAAAAACTGAATTTCTCAATTTTCGTTTTTTAACAAAAAATAAGTAAAAATGACCCTAAATAGCTTAGAAATGGCAAAATATTTCAAAAACTAATTTATTCTATTTTTGTTTTTTTGTCTTCAGAATTTTCTAATTTTTACGTTTTTTATTTTTAGAATTATTTTAGGACGAACCTGCTATGGTACTACGGTATTCAATGTCATGTACACTATTTGCGAAGGGCCTCAACTAGATGCCTAGAGGTCTCAAAGTGTCATGCCCGCTAATTGCCAATATGATTCCATTCGTCAACATAAGCAACTTCTTTTAAGTGAAAAACATCTACATTATGACATTTAGAGTAGCATATTGGATACTTTAGATGATAGTCGTGCGTTTTAGTATGCAAAAGAAAAATATTTTTGAGTGTACTAATGGCAAATGTCATGTGTTTGCCTTTTAGTACTTATGCAAGAGGAAGATATTCTTGAACAAACTTATGGCAGGTGTCATTTGTGTACATTTTAGTTAACTTGTAGATCATTATGTAACATAGGCATGCACCTCATAACACTATTGGACATACTCATGCCAAAAATATTAGTAAGCGCACTTGATCACCAAGTGTCATGAGGTGACAATTTTGGTGGAAGTTGTTAATCATCAGTATACCCTAGCATACGCCTCAAAACAGGGTAAGTGACACCATTATGCAATTAACACTAAATACCATAAACTTCGTAGTGGTTTTTTTGAGACCAAGGTCCTTATGGGCCAATGAACGGAGAGAACCGACTACTACACGAGATAGTCCTATTATTGTGGGCCATAGTAACTTTCTAGAGCCCATGCTAATTCTCATAGTGATAATTAATGTGGGCCACATTATTTTGAAACCCATGCTAAATCTCTAGTAGAAAACTAGCGTGAGCCACATTAATTAGTTTCTAAAAAAACAAATAATGTGGGCAACTATTCTAATTTGTACTACTGATGTCCTATGACTAATATTCAATCTGTTGGTCGGAAGTCTTCATGGAGACTTAGGAAAAGACCCGTGGTCATGAACCCACATCAATTCCACCTTGACTATAAAAATTAGTGTGGCCCACGCTAACTATTTTGACGCCAATTTTCCACCCACACTAATAAGACTACATAGCGTAATTACATATGAACCGGTTGAGTTTGAAAAAACAACCAATTGAAGTAGACTTCAAAAAATTAACCGACCATTTTAGAGGAATCTATAGAATATACCTCAATATTAGTGAAGAAAAAACTGAAAGATCACAACATGTAACTGGTTTGACTTGGAAGCACTAGGATCTTGACCGATTATAACCCCAAGAATCTCCCCGCCCACGGTTCCGGATCTCCTTAGCTTAAGTTAAAGATGCACGTGTGTTTTTTCAACGACACATGGCTCTTGCACTAAGTTCCATAACAATTTGACTTGTGATATTGCAATGGAAGTTGATGTCATGTGCCTTAAACCCTCAAAAAGGATGTGGGGTCTCAACATACAACAATATACACAATGTATACGAGCCTCACCAATTGTAGAAATATGCTCTAAACTCTATAATATCTCGTTCGTGGCAACCAAAGTGCACGTGATATTCAGGAGTAAGTCAATGTTGCAATATGATCATAAATTACAATGACGACAATGTGATGCGTACAAGCGTGTTGTTTGAATTCTTTGGTGGTTTATTTTAATGTCAAAACATGTGATATATGAGAGGGAAATTTGATAACAAGGAGTGACATTAAGGAGGTTAATATTATGGAGTTTAGAGTGTATATATGTATATATATATAGTTATTTATTTATGCATTTGAATTTTTATCATATACATTGTCTTATGTCAAGGAGAAAATAAAAAAATTACTCGTACTTGAGGTTAATGCTCAAAATTCAACATATGTACTTGCATCCAAGGGCACCCAAGCTACGTATTTGAACTCAAATCTTCAATGACGTCAAGGAATTCAACCAATTCAATGAGTGTACTTGAAAAATAAGTTGATTTTAGATGCAGTCACTTTTTACATGATTAGCTAAAAATGGAAGTATGTAGCTCAAATACAAATTTTTTTGGGCTTGGAGAGGCCCAATTTGGACCTCTTAGATGCTTAAGGGTGAATAAGTCTCGGGTTTAGACGACTAGGTTCAACGACCAAAGAAACCTCCAAAATCCAGCGATAGTAGTGGTCAAGAGCAGATTTTGGACCCAAGGGTTCAATTTACACTACACTAATTATGGTACTTAGTGTCATATACAATATTTGAGAATGGCCTAAACTAGATGCGTAGAGGTCTCAATGTGTCACGTCTGCTAATTGCCAATAAGATACTATACTTCAACATAAATAACTCCTTTAAGTAAGAATTTATTTACATTATGACATTTAGCGTAGCACATTGGGATACTTGAGATGATAGTTTTGCGTTTTAGTATGCAAGGGGAAGATAGTATGGATCATACTAATGCCAAGTGTCATGTGTTTACATTCTAGTATGTAAGAAGAAGATATTCTTGAGCATACTATTGCGGAGTGTCATTTGTGTACACTTTAGTCAACTTGTAGACCATTATGTAACATATGCATACACCTCATAACACTATTGAACATACTCATACCAAAATATTAGTAAGCGCACTTGAATGCCAAGTGTCATGAGGTGACACTATTGGTGAACTATTGATCATTAGTGTAACCTAGGATACGTTTCAAAATAGGGTAAGTGACATTGAATACCATGAATGGTGTAGTAGGGTCTGAGTCCAAGGTACCACAACAATGGAAGTTTGATTCATGTGCCACAATAAACTTTGGGTTACACTAGGATCCAAGAGCAAAGGATCTCCAAAATCAAGCAATGCTAGTGGTGCAAAGCAAATTTTTGGACCCAAGGAGTCAATTTACAATAGTAGGGTTCAGGTCCGAGGTACCAATAAAATAAAGTGACAATAATGTGAGACCATTTTCCTTGTCAAAAATGAAATAAAAATAAAAATAAAAATAAAAATAGTCCACTTAGTTTAAGAAACCAATCTTCAAGCTCATGTCGAATCTTAAGCCCGAAAGTAAGGCCCACAAAGGGGTGTTTTAGACCCAAACATTTTGACCTAGACTTAAGTTGACCCTAATACATATGTGATGAGCATCTCTTCAAGTTGATCCATTTGCCTATCCGCACAAGGGGGGGGGGTATTCGTAGGATATTGGACATATACTTAATGAATATTCTTTGAATATAACTAATATATTTTCAAAACAAATTTGTAGTATCTTATGTTTATGCTCAATGGTCAACACCCACTCAACACTAACCACTGTGCACACACCTACCACTTGATAAGACTGAATATATAAGGCATATATGCTCTTTGAAGATTTGTTGTTGCTGAACCTCCTGGAAGTAGGTCACCACAGTAGGCTCATCTGTCTTAAAGATAATCCTAGTCAAATATCAAAGCTAAAAAAATTATTCTTATAAATACCTAGCAGATTTGTCAAACTATAAAATAGTGAAATCAAATAGAAAACAAACGGATTGAAACAAAAACATATCCTATAAATAGTGACTCAATTTTTTTAAAATCTTCGATGAAGTTCTTTTTTCCAATTTTCTACTTTAACTATAAAATTTGCCAAATGAGTCCGCCCCCCCCCCCTCTCAACACATATGGGGTCGTCAAAACACTAGTAGGAAAAGAGGGTTAATTCAAGCACGGCCCATTTAACACATTATCATCTAGGTTCTTTCAAAAAACCAAATTTTTGTGTCAAAATGATCAAATTGACACACATTTATGATTTGATGCCAAAATGTGATCTTCCAGATGGGTCATAGGTGTCATATGTCAATATACCATGTCAAAATGACCTCAATTTCCTACTTCATATGTTCTAAGGTCTTTTTGATTATGGACTCTTCTCTAAAAGCAAGTCAACAACTAATTAAAGTCCATTGATCCTAATCCAAATCTAGCAAACACAAGAACAACTGACCTAAGCATGCGAACGGCTCTCTTTTGTTGAGTGGGCTAAGGTAGAAATACCCAAAGCGGTTAACCACCCTCTACCCATACGCTAGACCGCCGTCATAATAGTGAAGTACCATTTCTGAAACCGATCATGGCAAGGCGGCAACTTCAATGCGTGTACACTTAGTGTAGCCAATGGGAGTCAAGTTTAATGTACTCATGAGTTAACCGGTTTAGATGATGTTCTGTATGGAAATGCGGATTACCATGTTCAGTGTAGGGAGAATCTAGTGAACGAGTAGGGGGTTTGACAACTTTCCACTTTGAAAAATTGTAGAATTTTTTTGTACAGGGCAAAAAAACATGAAACAACTTGCATTCTTCATGAATCCTTCTCTTCTATCTTGGAAAATTATCTCATGATTGTAAGACCATATCTTCAATGCGAATCGCCTTATTTTCATGGGTTATGGTATTTCTACCTTAATCAGCGAAGAGACTAGGATGCATCATTTTCCAATACATAAATTACCTTCAGTGACCGGGGAGATTTTTGGAGCATAATTATCAATCGAGATCCGAGTGTTTCCAAGTCCAACCGGTTTCTTCATGTTGACATCTTCTGCTTTTTTCTTTATTAGTTTGAGGTGTATTCTCTAAACTCCTCTAAAACGATCGGTCGTTTTCCAAAGCCTTGAATTTCAACCAGTTATTTCTCAAATTGAGCTGGTGTATCTGTAACTACACTATTGTGTCTAATTAGTGTGGGTGGGAAATTCACGTGGGTTGGAAATTAGTGTGGCCCACACTAAATTTCAAGTGTTTGCATCACTTTGGATGTAATTCGTACTGTCATCCATCCGTGTGTGTTAGGGTTCTCCGCAAACAACCTCCGTGGGATGTGTTAGGTGCTTCCCGAGGTGCTTCCCGGGATGGAATTATGAAGTTTCATCCAATTGTGGAAACAACAACGCCCACACAAAATTTTCACCTTTGAAATTAGTGTGGGCCACTCTAAATTATAATTTGAAATTAGTGTGTTTTATTGGGAATTAGTGTGCCCACACTAATTAGACACAATAGTGTAGAGGTCAGTTCTCCGCATTCATTGATTACCTCATAACTCGCACATTTCAAGCTTCATAGCATTCTTGAGCAAGTGTTCGATGTCATTTCTCTTTCTAGATCTCTCGCGCCACAATGCTAGAGGACAAGACATCTACTAACTACACCAAATATCGTGTTTAGTGTCACCAACTCTATTTATTTGTATTGCTCAATAGTAATTGTAAACCGGGTAATTGTGTAGTGTCACCAACACATAATGTAAAAAACCCAAACATTGTTCGCCATTCATCCATGATAATATTTCATTACTGGAATGTTAGGATGTAGAATATATCAAACCGAAAGTGGATTCATGAACTAAAGTAAGTTGGGATGACAATATGCTTTTAAACTTAATCATAAGAAGTGTCACAAGAAAAGTTGCCATGGTGATGTAAAATACCATATGACACTAAATACAATATTCAATGTAGTGCAAGAAAGAAAGTAAGGGTAAATTGTGCTTCTTTGAAATGCCTTCAAGGTGATTCTCATGTAGTTGTGGTCCAATGTGTTGTAGTCACATAATTGTTGCAATCTTCCAACATAACATTATTCAGCCATGTGGGTCAGTTTCATGACTCTGGAATATGTCATTTATATTTTGTGGTCCCCCCAAACGAAGTAAGGATATTCATATACTATTCATACATTCAAGCTGACACTTGGGAATTTGGGTGGAGTTATACTCCCGGCACTATTCATAGGAATCACTATTCATCCCAGCAGAGTATGGCGACCATAACCAATCACTTAAGAGACTCTACACCAAATTTGGAGAAGTGTAAGGTGGTGCAATTCTTTCCCATGTAGGAAGATAGAAATCAAGAGGATTGCAAAATTTTCAGTAATTTTATTCCTTAAACTAAAATTACTGTGAATTTTTGAAGCCAAAAGTTGGCTTGGACACATTACCAATGTCTAGATTTTGCCATAACCGCTCATTTTGAGGCAAATTCATCCTCGCTTTAGCACTCAAAACTAGGGACATGTGTCATGGCACTATCAATTCCTTGGTGATACCCATAACTGAAGTTGGAGACTTAGGGATACTTTCCATGTAGGCCACTTCACCAACCATATTCTAGTGGAAATGTAGATTCCAAATGGTGGAATCTACATTTCCACTAGAATCCAGTGGGCGAGCGGCCCTACATGGAAACTAACCTTAGAAACTATGAAACGTGGGAACCTTATTTTAACCACCCACGAAAAAAATTTACCAAAATCAGTCCCAACATCATCGAAATTATGGCACCATATAGATTCCCGATGGGGTCATCACCGGGAATAGGCGCCTCTACTCTACTATTCATGGCAAACATCATTCATTACGGTGTTATTCATTGAAAATACTATTCATAACAACACTATCGCTAAAAATACCGATAGTATTCACAATATCCTTACTATTCGTACCAGCATTATTCATTATTAATGCCACCGTCAATTTTTTCCTATTTTCTAAGTTTCTTCACATGAAGGTAAGATAGTGGAGACCCATGTCATATGCTAAATATAGAATGGAACACAATCATGCAACTGAATAATGTTATGACGTGAGAGAAATTTATAGAAATGTTAGGATGTAAAATACATCAAACTGAAAGTGGATGAACTAAAAGTAAATCGGAATCACAATAATTTTTACACTTATTCATAAGAAGTGTCACTAGAAAAGTTACCACGGTAACACAAAATACCGTATGACACTAAATACAATATTCAACTTGTAGTACAAGATCGACAATATATGTTAATTGTGCTTCTTTGAAATGCTTTCAAGGTGATTGTCATGATGTCGTGGCCCAATGTATTGTAGTCACGTAGCTCCCGCAATTTCCTAAAAGAGATGTTTTTTTTTTTGCAAAAGGGAACATCTAGGTGTATGATAATAAGAGAAAGTGAGGCCTTTTAAGGAAAAGGTGCAAAACTACCACCGCAATTCTAGTTATGGATGTAGAACAAGCTCTCTACTTTTGAGTTATTTATTTACTAAGGGGGCGGGGCGGGATGGAAAAATGGCGTGAGGCATTCCTTATAGTGGCCTCCACGGTTTTCCTTGTAGAACCATCGATACCATGCCAAGTTATGTGCTTGCTACCTAATCATGTGTTGACAAGTAACATGGGTTGATGCTTTTTTTTTAAAGTGGTGAATTGTGATTACGAAATTGGAATGTGGCGGTGAATTGATGATTATGTTACCTATTAAATTATATGTAGATTATACTAGAACGTTGGTTTGGACCGTTGATAGATCTATAGATAGATAGATTAGATGAATAGATATGCCAGTTCCAAGTGAAGCAAGCATGAATGAAGAGCTTCTTTGCCCATGGGTTATTGCGTCCTTTTGGAGGTGTTGGCCATAGAAATATAAGAGACCTAATTTTGTCATTCTTATGATTTACCACACGGATGCATGTTGTTAGAGTATTGATATGCTTTTGCTATATGGAAGTTTGTTTTATACATAGATTTCTTTTTTTAGCACATTGTTCAAACACCCACACTTTGCGATTTGATATTTGGAGGGTGAGTTTGTGACCATGTGTGAGTATTCTTTGAGTTTTATGAATACTCTTTTGCATGGAAGGCAACTTGGACCATTCTTGCATGAAGAGGATTGCCAACTCTAGCAATTGGTTACAAAGCCAATTGATCAAAATGGACAAATTAACCGACCCAAATTTCAAGTCTTAGGAATAAAATACACTAGCCTCTTTAGAGACACAACAAATAATTCAAATACCTTCTTAATGCCTATAATGCATTTCAAGGCACTAGCCAGCTTTGAAAATCTTCAAAATCTCAATCGGTTGTTTCCAAGTTCTTCACATTGTTTGGCCCCTTCAGAGATAATGGCTACAAATTTTATTTGAATATTAATTTATTACACATGTGTTTCTTAGAATCACTAAAAGAAAATATGGTCCCAACCAGCATGGTTCCAAATAATTGTTTTGTGAAATTGAAACACCCAATCTAGACCCTTCATACAATCGTTGTGCCAATCTTAAAAACATGTTTAAAAACCGATGTGTGCTTGGGACCATGTTTTTCTACTAGTGAGCATGGTGTTTGTTGGAGCTTGGTTTTTTTTAAGGTGAACCCCATGAGAGGTACTCAAAAAGTAGTATGAGCGGACTTTATACTTTATGTGTATTCTAGGCCGGGATCTTTTGAAGCTCTTCCGGCTTTGTGCAAAAGCAAGTCAACAAACGATGTCCATTATCTTTTTTACAAGTACTTACTCCTTATTGGTTTTATGGCTTCGATGTGTTTCAATGGGATCACACTCAACGTAAGCGGGTCTCGTTTGGTTATCCATCTTAAGCGGACACCTACTTACATTTGAGTGGTGGGTGGGCTAGCGTGGATTCAAGAACGGACACCATAAAGGTATGACGTGTTTGAAAGAGATTGGATAACGTGTTCAAAATTTGTTAACTATTCTAGGTTCAACAGTCAACATAATCTGGAAGAGGGCCACATATAATCATTTAAGAAAGAGAATCTTCACTTTCGCTTTGAATCATTGTTCGTATAAGCTCCAAAAATGATGAGGAAAGAGGTTTTGACCGCAATTTGGAATTTTTTTTAAGGACCACGTGCTAATGACGTTCTTAATAGACCCACTAACCTTAATTACTCTAAGCCCAATTTTTTGCAACCCACAAAAAGTTCTTCCAAGCGACTAGCCCGGTGCTTTTTGCAGGCTTTTTGAACAACTATTTGATGGTTGCCGGAGACTCGGATTTGACTCAGTCGTGGTTCTAAACAAATACGGTTATGGAGCGAGATCGTGTGTTGGAAGTCATCAAAGCAATTTTGGAGAAAAGTGTTTGGAAGAACTTCGAGTTCGCCGAGCCTTCTTGACCGTATGACTCGATATTTGTCGCACACATACGCCATACGGGTGAGGTTAGAACCGCTTTCCAAGCGTCCAAGATATCGTACAAAGCGGGATCACTGACAGGAAAAATAAAGAAAATTTATAACAAAAACACAAAGCACGTGTTAAGAATTTAACGTTTTGTTTCGAGCCCAACATGCACAAAATCTCATAAAAAGTATCATCAGAATCGTCACCTTATCCAGGCACCCACAACGGATTGGCGTGCATTGCAGAGGATATGTCCTCATTTTTCAACCGTTGGTTCACAAGGTCCATTCTAGGTTTAGATTGCCAAATGTGAATGCTGCTATTTTGGTGGAAGTTGAAATAAATGGTGATGAATTTGGCATGACTTGGAAGTGAACTGCTTCAAACATAGACCTTATGTATAAAGGATGGATATTTTAGATCCATGTATAGATGTGCACAACTAGATGAAGCATACTTTGTGTTTTAGTGTCCCCCTTACAACTCCGTTAGAGATAGGGTGTCTTTGCCTATTTTAAAACGTAGTAACAGGTGGTTTCAAGTCTTTTTTTTTCCAATTGAACTATTAGGTTGATATTAGACTCTATCTTACTGAAGCCATTGCACTCTCTCACTCTACAAAATTAAACTTTTTGACACCATCTTAATGTACTTCTAGTCCCATAAAGTTTTTTTTGGCTTCCTGGACTTTGAAATCAATTTCTTTTCATAGACGATGAAGAGACCAATGTGGATCCTTTTGCTTTGTTAAGGGGAAAAAGAAACTTATTGTGACTAGTAGTAGTGGAACTATACTAGCCAAGATAACTGATTCTAAACTAATTCTGAACCAAATCAATCTAAGGGTCTACACACTGCACAATTTTGGAATCCAAAGATCAATTTCAACCACTTGGCAGGAGTCATCAAAGATTATGTCTGTATTCATACACTTTAGGCCAATTTCAAGCTAACCAAGGATTATAGCATTACAACAAAGACTCCCAGTAACTACAGGTTCAGACTCCCTAAAAATCACACTTGCATTAGTGAACAAGGTTTGAGAACTATAAACATGACCCACAGATCAAGGAATAATTTCCATTTTAAAATGGACAAACATGACATGTCACATGCCTATAGGCAATTGACCACTTCGAAAATGACAAAGATGGTCATGTCTACAACAAGTGGGTTCAAAGCATTCTTGAGCATGTGCAAGGACATTCTCTTTCTATTCTAGCTTCAAAAATAAATCCAAGAATCAAGGTACTTGATTACATGCATGAATGCCAAGCATTGTCAAGTAACAAAACTCTCATTAGTCGAGACCCCCAATGTTACCTTTCTTCGGACAAAGCCATCAAGTTCTCCCATCTATTAATATTCAACTCACTTAACTTGGCAAAAAGAATCTCACCAAGTGTAAACTTTGCAAGATGCTTATCTAGGGTCAACACCCACTACACCACTTAAGAATGCTATGTTATTGGAGATGACGTGTGTATTTTAATGAGGGAGACATATCAATACACAGCTGACCAAGAATATAGTTCTTATCTCCATCCAATCTCTTCACTTTGAACGACCTTTGACAGTGTTACTAGAGGCCAGTAAACTTTTCCTTCAACATGTTGAATAACTACAAATGACACTCAAAAAACCATCACACCATTCCCCAAAATACAAAACACAATATCTTTGCAAAGTGTCTTTGCAAACAAAAATCACATGAAATGCAATGGTTAATAAATAAAGTACTTTTCACAAATCTGTAAATCAAGGCATGCCTTCTCTAACTGATTCTGAACCAAATGATTGTGAAGGTAAAGACATTGTAGACCCTTCTCCAAAATGAAAAACAATATAGTCATCTCTGCAAACAAATATGATGTGCAATGCTTATTAAAGAAAATACTCTTCACAAATCTGTAAAGTAAGCCATGCCTTTATCTAACTGATTCTGAACCAAGTAGATCATGAAGCTGAAGGCTTTAGGAACCCTTTAAAACAGGTGACAAAGGAACGCATACAATAAACCCATGAAGGTTTACCTACTCACCAATACCGTATTCCAAACTGAACAACAACAAAATTGCTACTAGGATGCAGAAGGGGTTATTATGGATAACATGCTAAATTTTAGATCATACACCAATGGTCGTAGTTTTTAGTCAAGATTGTACAACATTTGCACAAGGAACCTGTGATTGACCCAGATTAGGTGGTATGATCAGGTGGAATCCATCCGTTGTCTGCAACACATGAAATACAGTCCTAATATCTCAAGTGAGTGACCATCCACACTGAAATCCTCATGATCGACACTACATGGACAACTCACAATCAACTCCACCTAAATATGTCAGGAAAATAATTACCATGTGATACTCTGAACAGAAGCAATTGCCAACACTATTCATGTCAACATTCTTTTCTTGTGGGCTTTTTCCAGGAGATGATTTTGAGGATCTTATTAATCAAATTAATGGATTCCAGTATCCCCACGAGACATTGGTAGAGACTGTGAGGACCGCTGATCAACATCACCTTCAGTCAATTCCCTGACATTGCGTACTGGTAAGCGGATGCCCAACCCCGCCTTGTGCATCAAGGACTTTGTGTTCTCTAGCTCCTCCTTTAGCGCCTGCCAACACAATCACTACACCACGTCAGAACGAACTCCTGAAATTCAAATCTGTTGATTGAGCCAGGATCCGCCAACTGAAATGGGACTGACTACTGAGTAGACTATCAACATTTACTCCTAGAATATCATGGTATAAATCACATTACTTTCTTGATATGATGAGACCTAGAGACATTTAGGCATCTCAGGTCATAAATAAGATTAGTCTACAGATTTCAATCTACAACCCCCAATAGGTGGTATTGTTTCATAAGCACTGCAGCAGAGTATCCTCAAAAAGTATCCTGACATCTACAAACAACTTTTGCAATCAAGCATGCTTAACAAACATGCTGGAATTTCCAAGGACAACCTTACAACAAAAGCATTCTAGGATACAAAAAAATATGACCTCATTAGTTCTAGGTGTTTTGTAAATTGGGAAACACTAAATCTATCAACAGGAAGGGACAGGATATGCACCTGATGGTCCTTCTCAAGCTGCTCGTGCTTTGTTAAGAATGAGTTTGCACGACTCTCCCATGCAACACGCTCTGATTCCCACATTTGACGCTCTGCTTGCACCTTTTGATCCATTGCCTGTAAAAAACAACACATTCTTCAATTTCCATCATCACTGCTTAGGTTCAGTTAATAGCTACATTAAATAGTCCTATTAGTGTGGGTGGAAAATTAGCATCGAGATAATTTAGACTACACTAATTTTCTAATCGAAGTGGAATTACCATGGGTCCAAGACCCCGGGTCTTTCTCTAAGTCTTCATGAAGACTTCCGACCAACACCTTACATAAAATAAAATAGTCACCTTACATCAAAAGTAGCACAAAAACAAATAATCACCCACATTGATTTTCTAGAAAAATAATTACTGTGGCCCAAGCTAATTTTCTACTAGAAATTTAACACGGGTTGAAAATTAATGTGGGCTCTAGAAAATTACTGTGGCCCAGAGTAATAGGACTATTTAGTGTAGGTAGTGGGCTCAGTGAAGACCTGCAAAAAGTTAACCTGGACAAAGTACATAATACAACACAATTTGGATAAACCCAGAAGTGCAACATCTCCACTTCTAAAACAATCTTGTGCAGGTAACACATCTATACACAACAATCATGCCAATCCTTTGAAAAACACAAAAGCTCACAATGTCCTTACATATGTCCTAAAACATCAAGAAGGGTACATAGATCCAGAGAAGCTCTAACAGACTTGTAAAACAACATCTTTCATTCTTCAAAGGTTGATCTACATGTTTAGCCTCAGCACTTTGTTTGCATTGTGGATACTGTAAGTACAAGGATTTTAACATGTCCTGACCAGCTCACAATGCTATACCTGCTTTTCAGAGTCCCAGGTACTGATCATTTCTCGGAGCTTACGCTTGAGATTTCGATTTGTTTGCTTGTAATAGACGTTGTCTTTATCCAGAGCAACGATTTTCTGTGTAACATCAGGGGCTGTCTTCTCATCAGAGTCTTCTTTGATTGCTACTGCCTCAGTCTCTTGCAGTTGAAAGTCCGCTAGTGTTTTTGATAACATGTTTTCCGTCCTGCATGAATATGAAGTCTCTGGATTTCGGATACAATTTTCGATTTCTTATATCTGTATTGTTATTATTCTTATTAGCTTTCATTTATGATGTATTGAAATGTCTATACAATCTTTTTTGCAAATGACTTTCCTCAAAATAACATCTACAAGTACATGTTCAGTCTACCTTCTGTAAATTAGATTGTTGTGTACAACTGTTATTAAATTTTTACACCTGGCCTTCTAAATGACCGCAGCACTTGCTGTAACCAGTAAATGATGTCAAAGAATAGTCTACAAGATAGATAAATTATCCCCATATAAGAGGAAAAGAGGCCCAAAAGGCTGGACTCCCTGCACCCACAATGTTACAGATCTATTAGCTCTCATGTCTCATATGCTTGTGAGAAACTTGGCATCATTTCCTGAGTACAGCAGTCTTCCCAAGGATTTTCCCATAACTGAATACAATGCATTTCGCATCTTAAAGACCTTCGGACTCCTTATCCATTAATGAAAACAGGAAGTCTCAAAGAATCTGAAAAATCCTGCTTTCCCAACAATGGTGTTGGGAGTGTATGGGGTCTACTAAACAACATAAAATCTTATGAGAAGTCAAATAAGGCACTCACCTTTCCAGTGTTGGGGAAGTAGACACAGTCTCGACCTGTTTCAACAAGTACTGCACATTCTTTGCATGCTGCGTTTGCAACTCTGTTAACCTGCCCAAAAGGATCCCCCATCATCAAAGAACTCCATAACTGCAAATATCATGTAAAGTATGTGTAGTCTAACCTATATTGATAGAGACACCTGCTTTGAATCAAACGACTTGAGAACACAACCCCCTCTAAAGGTCCCTGAAATCATCTGACCAATTTTATGGCAGTACAACCTGGGGTGCAAATAGTGGCACTACTTAAACACCACCAAGGCAACCATTTCTGAACTATTAGACACTAATAAACTGCAACTATGCAGGACAAGAGTTTAGAGGTTCAAGACACTATGGTTGATAAAGTACCTGCGGTCGAATTCAAGCTCCTTCAAGCGTGAGTTACGCTCAACTTCATCCAGTGCTAGCTTCTTCTCCTTCAGTTGCACTTCAAGATTCGCAACTTTCTTGGCGTCCTGCCTTTGCTTCTCCATTACTTCTACAAATTTGTCCAAGTACTTGCGCAGAATCACTTTTGCTTCATGAGGAGCAACCACCTCCAGCTGAGCCGATATTGCAGCCCTGATCCATAAGCCAAATGCCATGTATGAGGTATGATGAAAATATTTTGGCTACATGAGGACCCAAATTCATCCAAATCACCATCTCTGCCAAAAACTGAAATGATGGTTTGGATCAAGCCACATTTCGCAATAGTCGCATCAACTGAAGGGGCTGAAGGGTAAGAAACCGAACTTGGTATTCAGTCCTTCCTGTATTTTGCGCTCTTGTTCAGCAATAGACAAGGCTACATACTCTGCCTGTGCATCCAGACCCTCAATACGTTCATCCAGGTCACTAAGCTCCTCTGCTTGCACAAGAAATTTGTGCGATTTTTGGCAGCCCTCAAGGGTTGTGCATGTTTCCTTCTCATGTTCACACTGCTCTTCTAATGCTGCAGCCTGTTCCATATATTGAATGTGTAAGAAATGAGAAAAAGGAAATGAAAATTGCAGAGGTACACAACACACTTACGATCACATAACAAAGGTACCATTAAACAAAAAATCCATTGCCCTCTTTGCACAATCTGGAGAGTTATGCAAGGCTACTTAGATAGGTTCATTGTGGAAGCATAAACCTTGGCAAGAAGTTCACTTGCAAGCTCGTGTTTTCCCAAGGACCTCGCTTCCTCTGCTTTGGTGACCATTGAACAGTGTTCTGTTTCTAACTTTTGTATCCAGGTTTTCTTGTTCTCCAATTCTTGGGCTATGTCATGCACAGCACGTGCATGCTTCAACTCCAGCTTTGACCTCTCATTTAAGCAACCATCCTTTTCAGACAATAACTCTTCCTTCTTTGCTTCCTGTTTCGCATTTACACATCAGAGAAATTGAGAACATCAAAATCAAAAATTCAAAAAAAATAAGATCTTACTGGTTTTTTTCTAGATTCAACCAAAATAAAAAGTAACTGTGATCAAATTCAGTGCAATTCATGATGATACTAGTGTACTGTTGTACATCTAAATATAGCACAAACAGAGAAAGAACTTGAAGAAGATATCAATTGTGCACAGGGCTGCAAATGATGTACATCAGTCTAAGACTTTAAAGGAACAACCACAAATCCATAAGGAACCTTCCACACTACAAATCAAAGTTGTTGGATGTGCAGTTTGACATTGGCCCTTGACAGAGTTTGAGACTTGGTACTGAAATTGGGTTGAAATGGAGAAATCTTCAAAGTTTAGAAGGACAAGAATACAAAGGACATCAAAATCTAGGTTACAGGGCTAATCAGTTCCATCCTCCTTAATCTTTTTAATTTTCTCTTCAGCCTGGTTCAATTTCTTAGTCACACAAAACTAGTTTACACTGCTCCATACAGCAGAGTACTGCAAGCACATTATTGTCTCTGCATTGCCCTTGATATCCCATCATCTACATACATCAGATTTACTGTACTTTCCAACATAACAGAAAAATACCCTCCTACTTCATGATTCTATGTCCCTTTCTGTCTGAACTAGACATTAGTGGCTTCTGACAAGCCCCAAAAATCTACTAGTTTCAGATTGTGTCTGCTGAATTTTGTTATTCATATGCTCTTTCAGTTATTCTTTGATTAGATGGGGCAGTTTGCCTATGACCTTACCACAAATGTGATGGTGTAACAAGGCTATCCTATCTCACATGCCGTATTCAACTTGGTTAATTAAGTGAGAACTATTGAGTTGATAAATGTCAATAACACACAAGGCAATGTATTGACTGGCCAGATGGGCCGCTTTCAGACTTTTTAGCTTCTTTAGACAATTTACATTTCAAGTACAATTTTTCAAAGATGTAATGCAAGAATGGGAAACTTTGGGGAAAATCTTACCTGTTTGTCTTTCAAGGTTTTGGCCTCCTCCATCTTTAAAACCTTGTCTATCTCTTGGTCTAGAAGGGCCTCCATGCACTCCACATTCGCCGCAGCAGATGAATCAGCAAGTATAGGTAGAGCAAAACTTCCTCTTCGAGAAGTGCCCTTCAGGGACTGATCATATGCTATACTCCTTTCTCGGTTGCTAATTTTTGGCACATCCATGTCCACCAGGATTCCTAGCTCCTTCAGCTTTTTGTTAGCCACAGCCCTCTCTTCATTTTTCCTCCTTACAACTTGGCGTTGACGCTGATTCTCAAGCTGCAACCCTCAACCAATCTTAAGGGTCAGCAAGCACCTAGAATTATTACCTTACTCAAAACTTGCACTGCAACAAAACCTAATATGAAGAGCTATGACCATGAGACTCCACTTCCAATAGCAAGACTGATGTACCCAGAACTGCAAGGACTGAAACAAACACACATCAAGCTGGAGTCATGACTTAAAAATGAATGCGTGACAACAAAGTGGAACTACAAGGTATGGGACCTCACTTCCACCTAATCAGTTAGTGACTACTTGGGAGGACACCAATGATAAGTTCTGATGGTTGACAAACCTCCAGTTCACGAACTCGTTTGAGCTGATTTTCAGATTCTCGTTTAAGTATAGCCATGTTCTTCTGATGAATATCATGCTCATCTTCATACTTCTCAGTGGTCTCCTTGATCTTCATTTTCAAGGAATCCTGCTGTGCTCGCATACGGGTAATCTCATGCTGCAATTGCTGCACCTGCTGTGGCACTCAAAATTTAGCCAAACATACATGTTCTTACATCTGCTGTGAGAGAACCTACGCAAAACCATAATTATGAACCTGAGCACTGTTGCAGGACTTCATGTTATATATCACCCAGAAATCTGCAGATTCAATAACATGTTTCACATTGGCTGCTATGGCTGATGTAAAGTCCTACTGCCACTGGAATTCAATCGAAGTGGGTCTCATCAATAAAATACAGTACTTTGCCATGAACAAAACTGTAACTCAACATAGCTCATTCATTGTTGGGTACCTTGACATCCGACTTTGCCTTCTGGCGCTCAAGGCGCTGAGATTCTTGTTCCCATCGCTGTTTCTTCAGAGCAATCAGTTGACCTGTAATCTTCTTTACTTTCTCCTCATACTGTTCTCGCAGTCGCTTCTTCTCCTCTGCCCCACGCACAGCATTTTTATCTATGGCCTCCAACTCCTTTTTCAAGGATTCTACCTCCTCCTCCTTTCTTCTCATCTGCAACAATTTGAAAGAAAATTTAGTCATTGAGGAAAACTCGAAAAGGCATGAAGAAAACTTCACCTGTCCGAAAGAGATTTGGTGTTAAAAAAATAAAGTGCAGCAGAATAGGTCCCTTGATGACATTGAAAGACGTTGTCATAAATTTAATTTGAAACTCGGCACCTCCAAATGGCATTCAGGTGCATTTAGTCCATTGCACATGGCTGTTATGCTACATTCAGGTGTTTCATCAAAAATACAATAGGCTCTACAGAATCAACAGTTACCCCAACACATCAAAGTCAGCTCCATTATGATTTTGTTCAATTCTATATTTTAGAGGGCAACCTGACAGATACAGACCCTCAACTTCATCTTGACAGAAGGACTCACCAAATGCAATCACTCAAACTATGAGGGAATCGAATGAATCACATTTTAATATACAAGAATTGCAAACACACCAGGAGAAGGTGATGGCGGTGAACCTCAGCTTCAAGCTCAAGCATCCGAGCCTCATATTGTGCTGTCAAATGCTTTGCTTCGGACTCATTTCTGGCCAGTTCTTGAATGAGCTCCTCTTTCTGTTGGATGCTAAAGGCTAACTCATGCAATTGTTTGTCCATCACCTACAACAAAAGTCCACTTTGTGATCAAAAGGAAAGTCCTTGTTGTATTCACCTGGGAATCTTAGAACACCACCTGTAGGAATGCAGACATGAACAAAACTCACTCTGCACTGCAATTCGAAGTCAAATTAATTGATATCTATTTTCTGAATCATCCCAGGCCCCAGTAGCTTGAGACTTTACGTCCATTCACAGGTCCGTGGACTCAACAAGAGCCTTGCTTAATCTAATGGACCTTAGTATAACCCAGTAGGATGAACTTGGTGGTGCTACAAATCCTCGAAACCCCAGGACATTTCTGAATAAATTGACATCATTAGGAGCCTAATGCCCCCACAACACAAATGGCCACAGTAAAATCTGCAGTCTGCCAGATTTTCTAATATTCATTCAAAACAACCTGTATCGTTATAATCAGATAGGGACTAATCACAGTTTTTGGGAACAAGTAGCACTAAATCCAAAAGCCCCAACTGCCAAAGCGTAGGGGAAGGGAAACAGAAAATTGCCATAAGGTGCACACAAAACACTACAGTACTCACAGGCCAAGCCCAGGATACCCAACAATGACAAAAAAATAAAATGAGGAATTTTATACATCAATGGAATGCCTGAAGGGCCTACTTGACAGATGGAGATGGTGGACTTGTCCATCCCATAATCCGAATAGGGGCAATGCTTCAGTGAGGGTGTTTGCCAATTATTGATTCTCTATTGACTCTAGTGTACAAATTCTACACTTGCTGCAAATTATCCTAGGTTGTTTTCCTATCTGCACTCAATTTTATGTTACAATAGTTGCCTTCTCAAAGAGATCAGGGTAGTAGTGGTTAGGCAGTCTGGCAGTCTGGCAGTCTGGCAAGTCGATGCAATCCACATCACGCGAGGAGGTCTGTGTAGCACTGCCAAATCGATGTGCAGTCATGCCGGCCCAACCATGTCATACGCCCGTATGTGGTTGACAGGCATATTAGCCTGTGAGGCACTTCGTAAGGAAGTTGCCCTTCTGTCAAGAGACGATGCTGTAAGATGGATGGGAAAGCGAAAAACCAAAAAGTTATATCAATATCAACACACCACTCGCATCACCAAAATAGCAAAACTGCAATATGGGCACTGTCCAAGCTCTTCCTATTGAAGAATCCCACCTGTTTGCTGCGCTTAAACTCTCGTGTTTGGACCTGCACATCCTCTTCCAGACGAGCTTTCTGCTCCTCAATGACTTTCTTTTCAGAAAGTAATCTCTCTTTCTCTTCTTCTTCCGCCTATACACAAGCATGAGATCTCTCAGAAACAAGCAAATGCTTCAAAACTTCCAAAACCCTACCACTAAGTGTAAATAACCAATACCCATGCACCAGATGTCTCCAAGATTGTCCAGAACAATGTGGAAAAAGAAACAAAGGGAGGGACCTTCATCTTCTCAGTAAGCTCATCCATGCGGGTGTGGCTATCAGTGTCAGTTGAATCGCCGGCACATTCCATGGTGTCGCACTTTGTCTGTATCACCAAATGCAACTTTCTATAACACATGGAAAATTCATACATCATATATACATATATCCCAAATTTTCTGGCCTAGGTCAAGGGTAGAGAGTAATTTATAAACTTGCAAAATCACAATAAAATATCATGTGCCTGTAGACATATATATGAAGACATGCACATGATGGTTCAGAATAAAACCTCATCATGGGCATCCCCATTTTCAGTATACACGTCGCCATTCTCTCCTTTCAACATCGACTTCATTCCAAGCACAGCTGGTAGTCCAGGTACACAAGCCCCATTCATCACAAAAGCATCTGGTCGGCCAGACTGCAGAGTTTCAAGAGATAGTCGAAGCTGGCTCAACTCATCCTCTTTGGCAAAGGCCTCCTGTGACATTCGCGAGATGATTGCAGCATCTTCCTCGGTTTTTTGAAGAAGGGTCTCCTTCTCATTGTTCAGATCTCGAGCCAGTTTCTTCAAGGCCTTGATCTCCTTCATCTGTTTGAGTTCATAAAAGCCATTTAGAAGATACAACCATTAGTTTGGTACCTCCAATGTATCAAAGCACACCTTGCGACTCAATGAGATAATAGCATCTGCAACGTGGCTCAAGCGTAAGAAAAGGACCATATTGGTTGTAAGAATAATATTGAAAGATGTGCTTCCACCTTCTCAGCAAAAATCCGTTCATCTCTGACGAGATCTTCTGTGGCTTCTTTCAGTGCCTCGTCTTTGGCCTTTACACTACTTTCCTTGGCTGCCAGTCGCTCTTCCAACACACGAATTGTGCGCAAATGTTGGTTAATAATGTTCCGTGTACCTCTACTCGTTCGCCCAGGCGAAATACAATTTCCACCCTGCACAATACACAAATACCAAAACATCAGCATCATATAATCTTGTACGCATGTGTAAGCTGAACCATTAGTATCTGGCACAACCCAAACAACCAAAGGATTTGGAAAGTGCTGAGTGAAATTTAATGGGGAAAAGCAGCATGTAGACAATGAATCCAAATTAAACGGGTGACCAAATATTGAGGCACTTACCCTTGAATCTGCTTTGGAGGGAGAAGATAAGAAGTCCCGTATGGATGCAACACCTTGACTATCTTCAGGTTGGGACCTTGGCCGCCAACTTGACCCACGATCCTTAGTGGCCCCTCGATCTCCCGAAAGGCTGAGGTCCTTCTCTGAAATGACTCTTCTAGAAGCAGCATCTGCACTAGCTGGCCTATCTAGGCCAGATGGTGAAGTTGCATATGACCCATAAGCAACAAATTCACTATCAATGTCACCCATGACCCTTTTTGTCATATCTAGAATGTAGCTCTTCACTGTGGAGCTGATGTCTTTGTTGCCTTCCCACTGGGGCACTGCTTGCAATAATGCTGTCATCTCTGAGTTCACCTCATCCAACTTTAACTGTAATAACATAAAATCTGGTTAGGACACACACTTCAGGGCTTCTGTGACACTCCTGTAAGATCACACTTGCTAGGTCGAAAGCAGCCTAATCGACCCTTCCCAGGCTCACCAGGTCACACAGAACGCACAGAACACTTAAATTCAAGGTCAACCAACATCAAAATACGCAATGTTCCTGTGCACAAGGAAATTGAATGGACTGGATTCGGAAAACCACTGATATCCTGGAAAAGCCCAAACAGCCTAAGAGTAATGAAAAGTACAGCCCAAGTTATGCACCCAGGGGAAGTTTCCAAAGTTTCAGGGATTACTAGGTCAACTGCTAAGATGGAAACCAAGAACGCAAAAACGAGATGACAGCTCTCATTGAACACTAAATGGGATATTCCAAAACATGAAAGCAAAGAATCAATTATTCACATAGCCCAAATTGACATCAAGAAATCTCACACCCAATTCTCAGAGCCACACAAAGATTCTTTGATGTGAAATTCCAAATGGTAAGGCTAAAACACACTCATGAAAAAAAGAATCAAGGTAGACATAAAGATCCTGTTGATTCTAAGATTTAAATATCCACTATCACATAGTCAGAGATGCTTCATAAACCACCTGCCAAGTAATATTAGGTTAAACAATCCATGAGTTCTATAGCACATTGCAAAGCCAATTTGAACTGTTCAGAAGCTGAGGTAGACAAGACTTGGAACAGCATTTCTATCATAGTACACCTGAGCCAGCCAGTGAAAGAAGGAATAGTATAAGAACCTGATAATGGTCACGTTCAGTACGCAATTCCAACATTTCCTCCTGGAGCTGGTTCACCAGCGATTGTGACGCCTGCAGATTTTAGATCCTCATATATTAGTCTCATGTTAACACTTGATACCTTTGATGAACACTTATAACTTTCCATGAGGATGAACGCCTTGCCCACAGTTCCTCACAGATTTCAAAGCTCACAATATACAGAGACAGATGAATAGCTGAATTCTATGAGGTTCCAACAGGAAGCTAAAGAAGGTTTCAAAAGGCTCCTCACAGTGGTCATAAGTTCATACCTGTATCTCTTCTTTTAATTTGATGCATTCTTGCTCCCTTTCTCTACTTTTACGTCGCACAGTTTGAAGTTCTGCAGTGACATCCACTGATATATCCGCCCTTGCCCTTCACAAACACAAAGGCAATAAAACACGTCAGATTTTACTTTTAAGGATGCCTACAATAACATACTTGCCCAAATACAAAAAGGTCGAAACTATCCCTCTACATTTGGCAGTAACATTTGGATTTTGAGAACATGATTGCTCATATCTATAAGTTGAAAGTGAGGATGTCAAAACAAGACCATCCTCTAACAGCCTAGACTGCCCAATAATGATCATTCCATAACAAGCTTAAAGCCAACTGTACAGAGTTCTCATTAAACCCTTAAAAAATATAACACCGCTCTGACAAGGCATTGCTTGTTGACTCCAAGGCGATAGATCATTTTCTTTATCAATTAAATATAACAACAATACACACTCACAGCAGTTCAAGAAGACAAAGAGTGGTAGAAGGTACCGAATATCAGCCAGAAACTGTCGATGTGATTCATCTTGAAGAAGCACCTCCAGGCTTTGTGGCCCACTCACAGGCTCAAGGCCCATACTCCTCATTCGAATGTTCAGCAACTCTACTTGCAGAGCCTGTATGTATGAGCCAACCTTGTTATGGAAAGAGGAACAATTTATGCATTCAGAGGGACATTTATAAAAAGTGAGGGCAAAACACATCAGTCAAAGTGAACATAAACCACCATGTTTCTTTCCAAACTAAGACATCTTCGAGTACAATAATAATTGGTACTTTAAGCCACAATATCCTTGTAATTTGATTAGGTGTGCTTACTCGAACTTCTTGCCGGAGCTGATTCAGCATGACTGCCTGTGGATCACGGTTGATGACAGGCTTGTTGCGGATATTGCGGGCCCGATTGGCATACTTTAAGGTGTTCAGCGTCTCCTCAAAATTGGTATCTGCTGTGCTGTTGAACAATTGTGACAGTGAACAAACAAAACCCACAATGAGATTCTGTGTGCGTTGTTGATGGCCTTCCAACCATGACAATAGAGAATGCAATATATCCTTTTCTTCATCTTTCCACACACCCAGCATAACTGTAAGTACCTGATACATGCAATCATGCATGTACGGCTGTTCCCACCCAGAGAGTCCTGTAACATTCCAAAAACAATTTGTAATCAGTTGGAAAGTTTCATCTCAATGAGCATTCATAGGTGGAAGATAGTATGATCAACTATCACACGTGACGTGGTCTAAAGCAAGAAGGCATGAAGAAAAATAAACCTTGCTTTTGTATCCATTGCATAACCGATCAATGAAGTTATAAATTCTCAATAGAAGAGAAGTAAGCAATAACCAAACAGGTACAACATCATTCAAAATTGAGTGAATGAGAAATTACAAGCATAAGATTGATTTCAAAATCCCTCAACATGTAAGATGACTGGTATTTAAAGCATCAACACAAAACTATCATGAATTGCCAACAACACCAATATAAGTGGAGTCGGGAAGACCTGTAGCATACGTGTGAGCTTTGACTCTCGATATGGCACATGCTGGCCCCTTTTCCGCTCATCGCCCAATGCACTTTACAAACAGAAAAGAAGCCCACCTCATGTCTAAGTGCACTGACACTAAAATCCAATGATTAAACAAATTAACTATTCCCTATTACTAAAGTATTGATAAAACTCAAACCAGCAAGGCCTTTAAACTGCACATCACAATAGGGAGCTTTTAGCAAATCTAATTTGAAATATCATCAGTTTTTATAAAAGCAAAACCTGATGACATTGCCCAGGGCAAGGAGACCACAGTTAATTGTGACGGACTCTTTAAATCGCATGCCCACAGCACCTGTACGCTTAGCCCTTTCTGAGCCCGCTAAGTCAACCTGCAACCAGCTCATTACAAGACAGCTCAGGGTTGCTTTCATTATGAAAGCACCAGTAAACAACTGGCATTTTTGCAGTTCCAAGTTAGGGAGCACTGTGTCCAATTTCAGGGCCTTTGTTATCTATTGATATTTTCTTACAAAAACATTCAACAATTATGTTCAAATAACCTTGTCAGGAGATCAAGCATAACATGCATCAAATCATTCATTGATACAAATCTCTCAAGTGCCTGTTCCATGTCCCCAAGGTCTGCATTTCCGATACTTGTTGACCATATTACACTTTTAGCTATAAGGACAACACTAGAAAATTGCAATATACTTGAATCCAACATGTTGGCAAAGAAGTTGACCAACATATTACATGAATCTTTACTTCAGCATCTTTGAGCAGATTGTAATGTAGGTTTCCAAGTATCTTTTAATCCTAACAAGTACACAACAGTGCTCAAGCAAGCTTCTGAGTGTACTGAAATGGAGAACCTCCACAGTAGGATTTTCTGTATGTTGGATGAGGCAGGTCGATAGGATTACCAAGTGAAATTTAGCTGTGATGACATCATTGCTACTGGCACCTTCTTGGAGAGTTCGCTGCTCCACAATGATGGTGAAGATAGCATGTGAGCGGCTTGAGTGCTGATTCATCAAGGTACTGCCAGTTGTGCGGAAGACTGACCCATGCTCCAAATACCTGCAACATTGAAGAGGAAACCCATATACCAAAACAATAAGGCCAACAGATGTTGAAATGCTACTCAATCTGAGGTATATTTTCACTGGCACTCGCAAGGCATGTATAGCATTTATCTCTTCAGGTATGCAGGAAGGACCAGCCACAGTTGCAAAATACAGGAGGACGTGAAAACCTGATCATGTTTTCAAAGCTGGTGACAACTTCTTCTTTAACACCTGCTAGAATTATGTCACCATTTGCATCTTCCCGAATAGAGATGGACTTTGATGGTGTGTCTGGGTGAAGCAAGTCCTTGATCTCCTCATTATAAATCTCAACAAATGCACATTTGACCTAAGAACATAAAATGAAAATTCTTTATCAGTGCCCAATTTTCATCACCTTAAATGCTATGGTGTTGATAATCCTACAATCTCAATAGTAAAAATCCTGAAAAAGATAAAAGAACTGTCCCACCAAGGCTAGCAGATAATATACATAAAAGCAAGTGATCTATAAGAAGGTTCAAAGAGAGTACAAGAAACTCCGCCTGACTGCTGCGTTCCTCAATGCTTTCATACAGCTGTCGAATTGCACGGGGTAAAATTCCAAGCTCCTCTTCCAATAACGACACATTGTTTCCACAACCCATCGTAAAAGTCTTTCCTGATCCAGTCTGACCATAAGCCAGCACTGTTGCATTGTACCTGCTCCCATCCAGGCCTCTCAAATTTTTAGGGACACTTGGATCTAGGTACACACAGCTATCTCAGCTAAGTATTGACAAAGACAATAAGTAGAATGGGTGACAGCCAGACAACACTGCAAAAAGTCTTGCAAAAACTTCATCTTGAACAAAACCAACAATGTAAGATGCAAATGGCTCTCTACTTCAACTTGAACAAACCAACAATGTAAGACACACAGGTTCTCTACACGATCTATGGAGAAAAACAATCCCTCTATCAGCAGCTGTGGACTTATTTAATTATGATGTGCAGCTCTGGATTAATAACCAAGCCAATTGCATGCACTTAAATGGAGAGCACATATATGAAATTTTACATAAATAAAAATTTCTCTCCAGAGACAACTGTAAAATGATTGTGGACTCTTTGAAGTGTGAAGGTTCATGGTTTAAGGGTATTAAGATTCATCCCACACAACCAGAAACCGGAAGCCCAAAGCAAGATATCAGAAACTAGCCATATGGTTCCACCAAGACATGAATAAGCATATGCAAACAATGAGTGATAGATGGAGAGCAAAATATGTGGCAACTGAAATGAGGTCTGAAATACAAGAGAAGTGTTCAGTGCTCTATAGTGTAGTGTGGAAGCGTCAAGGGCACCCTTGTGTCTCCCATTCAACAAAAGTTGAGTTCTCAGTAGTTTAATGGCCGTGGGCAGGGAATAATAGGCACTTTGATGCAAACATCATCAAAAGCCATGTACGAGAATATTGTGCAATTGTAAGCCTTAATCTGAGAATGTGTGAATGACTTTACGACTTAAGTAAGGGTCATACATAATAGAATGAAAATTAATCGGATTTTGCCCCTTGATTATGCTCGGCATTCATTCCTAGAGATGAGGATCCTGATTCTTATAGATCTACTCCTTGAATATACTTAGAAAGAGAACGAGATCACAAAGCTTAACCTCTACCATATCACTTGCATCCAAATGAGTGCATCCTACTTTTCCACCTGAAGCTCAAAGAACCAAGATTCTTTAAAAATGGCCTCCACATTTGCTCCAATAACGAGTACCATCCTCTCTCACACTCAAAGGGATCACTGTGGAAGTGTGGGTGTCAAGTTCACGAAAAGGTAAGTTCTCATTACATTTTTGCAACAGAATTCCAAAGTTGGGCATAACATTACTAAGCTTCATAAGAGGGTTTCATGGAGCTGGGAATCATAGGCACTTTGGTGCTTGAATATTGTACAATCAATTATGCAATATTGTGCAGTTTAAGGCGTGATCTGATTATATGTGAAGGCTTTCCGTCTTCTGATAGGCTCACACATGATGGTGTGAGGACTAATCTGGGAGCTTGCCACTTGAGTATGCTGGGCATCCATTCCTAGAAATAAGGACACTAATTATTTCTTGAACATTCGGTTCCTCAAGTCCCAAAAGAAGCAGAAAAAGAACAAGCTCACAAGGCTTAAGGCTTCAGACGAATGTAATATGGAGAGGCTTACCCAGCACAAAAGAGGGTTCCATGGGGCTGGGAATCCAAGGCCCTTCGATGTTTAAAAAATTTGCAATTTTAAGAATGTTCATCTTTTCATAGGCTCGCTCATAGTGGAGTGAGGACTAATTGGAGTATGCTGGGCATTCATTCCTAGAAATGAGGACACTAACTCTTGAACATTCAGTTTCTCAAGTCCAAGTAGAAACAGAAAAAGAACGAGCTTAAAAGGCTCAAGGCTTAAGAATTCAGAATGTAAGGTAATGGAGAGGGGAGAGGCGTACCCAGCACATAAGAGGGTTATGTGGGGCCGGAAATACAAGGAACTTCGATGCTTGAATATTGTGCAAATTTTAAAATGTCTATCTTTCGATAGGCTCACTCATAGTGGAATGAGGATTAATCAGAGTATGCTGGCATTTCATTCCCAGAAATGAGGAAACTAATTCTTGGAAATCCGTTTCCTCAAGTCCACATAGAAACAGAAAGAGAACGAGCTCACAATGCTTAAGACTTAGGGCTTAAGAAGAATATAAGGTATTGGGGAGGGGAGAGGCATACCCAGCACACAAGAGGGTTATGTGGGGGCAGGGAATCATAGGCCACTAGATGCTTAACTATCGTGCAATTTTAAGCTTTAATCCAATTAATTGGAGTACGCTCAAATTTCTTCCTACAAATGAGAACACTACTGGGAAATTCGTTCCCTTGAGTCCATATAGAAACAGCAAGAAAAATGAGCTCACAAGGCATAAGGCTTAAGGCTCAAGAATTTATGAAAGTAATGAGGAGAGGCATAGCCAGGACATGTGAGGGTTAATGGGGCTGGACATCACAGACCTTTGATGCTTGAATATTGTGCAATTTTCAGCCTTCATCTGAGTGTGCTCGGCTTTCATTCCTAGAAACGAGGCCACTAATTCTTGGAGATTTGTTTCCTCAAGTCCCAATAGAAACAGAAACTGAACGAGCTCACAATGTCTTAAGGCTTAAGGCTTGAGAATTAAGAAGAATGTAAGGTAATGGGGAGGGAGAGGCATACCCAGCGCATAAGAAGCACACAAGAGCGTTATGTGGAGCCCGGAATTGAAGGCCCTTTGATGCTTGACTATTGTCCAATTTTAAGCCTTAGTCCGATTAATCGGAATATGATCCGCATTCTCTCCTAGGAATGAGGACGCTTATTCTTGAAAATTTGGTTCCTCGAGTCCAAATAGAAGCAGAAAGAGACCGAGCTCACAATAATTTAGACTTAGGCTTAAGAATTAAAATGTAGGGTAATGGAGGGGGGAGATGAGGACCCAGCACCTAAGAGGGTTACCTTTTGATGCTTGACAGTTGGGGATACATTTTGAGCGTTAATCCGATAAAATTGGAGTATCCTGGTCATTCATTCCTAGGAATGAAGGCACTAATTATTTCTTGAACATTCAGTTCCTCGAGTCCAAATAGAAACAGAAAAGAGAACAAGCTCACAATGCTTAAGGCTTAAGGATTAAGACTTAAGAAGAATGTGAGGCAATGGGGGAGAAGCATACCCGCCACATAAGAGGGTAATGTGGGGCCAAGAATAGAAAGCACTTTCATGCTTGAATGTTGTGCAATTGTAAGCATGTCCATCTTACGATTGGCTCGCTTATAGTGGAGTGAGGACTAATCGGAGTATGCTTTCATAGCAATGAGGAAACCAATTCTCGGAAATTCGGTTCCTCGAGTCCAGTTAGAAACAGAAAGAGAACGAGCTCACAATGCTTAAGGCTTAAGAATTAAGAATGTGAGGTGATGGGGAGGGGACATGCGTGCCCAACACATAAGAAGATTATCTTTGATGCTTGACTATTGAGCAATTTTGAGCCTTAATCCGATAAATCGGAGTATGCTGGGCATTTGTTCCTAGAAATGAGGACACAAATCCTCGGAAATTCGGTTCCCGAGTCCAAATAGAAACAGAAAGAGGAACGAGCTCACAGTGCTTAAAGGCTTAAGGCTTAAGAATTGGGAATGTAAGGGTAATGGGGCGTACCCAGCACAGCAGCTGTCAACGAGGGGCTTGACGCAGTCGAGGTACACATCCTCCTGCCCGATGGCAGGCCCAAACACATGGTCGAACGTGAACCTCCGGTCCTTACCCAACACCACTTGCCGTCCGTCCTGCGAATACGACACGCACTCGTTGCACTTCTCGACGATTTCCTTCTCAATCAGCGGCCTCGCGCGCACCGCCACGCGCACCGATGACGATCCATCGTCCGATGGCAGCAAGCATGAAGGGGGTGGTGGCAATGGTGCGGCCAATGCTGTTGCGCCTGCTGGAAATTCGTGGGTTGGGGAGAGAGGCACCGTCATCTTTGAGGGATAATGCCTCCTCCTCCTCCTCCTCCTCCTACTACTACTACTACTAACTTCTGCTTACCAGCAACTGTCATGCCAACAACAACAACAACGACAACAACTACTCCTCGCTCTCGTCCATCACAAAAAAGCAAACAAGCACACAAAGGACACGGGAATCGAAACCGGTAGCCACTACTTAGGAATCCTACGAACTGGGGAATTCTTTACGCTCAGGCATTGGTGATGGTGCTGCTTCGTAATGGCGGGCCCGAATGACAACTCGACAAACTACTTACCAACGGGGAGAGAATTTCATCAGGCCTCTGCGGAGAATAATGACAAAATGGAGTTCAAAATTCTGTGGGACGGAATTCAACGAGGGAAAAGGCAAAAAAAAAAAGAATGGAACAGCCCAACCCCCTCTGCTGGTCGACAACTACTCTCAGAACGCTCGATCGCTCTAGACGAGAAAGAGACAAAACGAATGCGAAGCTCACGGCCAATGAAGCATACACAAACACTGCAAACAAACCCAAAAAACAAACAAAAGAGGGTCGAATCACCCCCAAAAAAAACCAAACCAGCACCAAAAAATCTAAGGTGAACGAACAAAAACCCTAAAATAAACTCTACGAACCCCTCTCCACAGCAGCGCCACAAACCCACTGCACCATCATATCACTCCCAGAAACCAACCGTAACCTCCTCTTGTTCTCCAGGAGCTTCCGATGCATCATCATCAACACTCTATAACTCTCTATACTCTCCATATACTTATTCCCACATCCCAAACAACAAAACTCGAAACGAAACGCAACGCAGCGACCCGATGATCAATCACCTCGACACCAACTTCTCTACTTACTTACTCCCCCTCCCTTTCCTTCCCTTTCCTTCCCCCCGGGGAGCTTCCAAGTTCCTCAAAGAAGGGCCAACCCCGTCAAAATTGGCAGAGGAAGCGCTGAAAAATGTGAAACAAAAATTCGGAACAGACGCCAGGACGCATGCAGGGAGTTCGGAGAGTGTGTGAGGAGATCGAGTGGGATTGCATTCGTGGCGCGGGAGATAGCGGCGATGGCGGGGGCGTCTGTTGAGGAAAGAAAGAATTCTAAGCGGGCGAGAAGAGAGAGAAAGGAAGGGAAGGAAGGGGCATGCTGACGGGAGATGACGGGCGTTTTGCCACGTCATCTTACTATTCCTCAATTATTCATTAGCAGTCAGTGAGTAGTGAGTGGGGGGGGCCAGTTGGCCCCCCTCTTACTTATGTTTTTTTACCTAACTCTGAGCCTGCTATCCTTTTTTACTTTAAGTTAGTTAGTTATTCACCGGCCCTTCTTTAATGGTGGTTTCAGTCTTTATTGCCACGCTCCTTTATTACATACATACAGACAGTAGCCTTTACTTACTTCATAGCTTTAGCTTTGGACCCTACAAGTCAACCCCTTCTAGGCTAGTAGTAGGTGCCCCTTTGTTTTATGTGCTTGGTGTTTCATTTTAATTGAGGACCTTGTCCGGGAAGATGTTTGGGCACAATCGGTCTAGATCCTACTATGGTATCCTAGCCTATGACCGAGAGCTACACATTGGTGAATTTTCACAGTGACCTCTTCTATGGTAATGAATGATTTAAAATTTTTCATGCAAGGTAAAATGAAATATTTGTCTATTTCAAAAATTTGGAAATTTTTAAAATTAATTTTTAATTAAATATTGTTTTTTAAAGATGTTCCCTAGGGTATCTTATGATAGACCTAAAGAAGTTTGACGTCGATGCTAATACAACTTATGAGCATTTTATAATTATCCACAAGCAAGTAAGAGGTTGTAAGAAATCCAACATTACTAAGCCGTAGACTGACTTTGACCTTACTATGTCAAGAGACATCCTAAACGAATAACTAATCTCATCCAACACGTTGTGGCAAGGACTCATGTGCCTTGAACCGAGACCTATGGGCCTTGAACCGAGACCTATGTGCCTTGAACCGAGACCTATGGGCCTCCTCCTCCTTCTTCCTCCTTCCCCCTCTCTCTCCTCCCCTCTCTCTCCTCCCCTCTCTCTCTCTCCCCCCACGTCATTAAATGCATTAATGTGAGGTTAGTTGAGCTAGGGACATGTCATCCACCTAGGGAACATTATTTCTAATTTGTTCCCTAGAGCTCAGTTTAAGGTTACATATCGGTAATAGGCCATATTACCATAGTATTTCCAAGACCAACCGGTCACAAGTTGACATCTTTCGGGCTTCCTTTACTAAATTGTGGAATATTCTTGTAAAATTCCTCAAAATGGATCGGTAATGTTCCTAGAGTCTTGAATTTGAACCGGTGATTCTTAAAACTCAACCGGTTCATCTGTAACTATCGTCCAGTTCTCCCCGTTCATTGTTGAGGACTTTGGTGACTACTTATTAGGGCCGGTTTAGACTACGGTGAAGAAGTGCACCAAGCCCCAAGACATAGTTATTTAAGGCAACAGTGGGTAACTCGGACAAGATGGGAACACAATTTTATTTTTATTTTATTTTTCAAAAAGTCTCGAGTTGGAGTTCTCCGGTGGCCAAGTTTCTTGTCCGAGGGTTTGAGATTGCCCAAGGTCGTGACTTTTGTAGAACTCTGCTAGCAAAAAGTGTTGCTAGCCATGTCATTTCTTCATTCATCCTTGAAGTTTATCCAGCATAGAAGCCTTGACCATATCGTAAAGCCCGGCTGATGAAGAACCCATTTCGTAGCCAATCATATTGCACCATTCCCCTAAAATTCTTGACCGGTGCACTTCTTCACCGTAGTCTAAACTGACCCTTAGTAGACTACATACCCGTGGGAGTTTGTAGGCTAGTTCATGAATCGTGACTACTGTCACAAGTGACGAAGTATTTATTTACTTGAATGGTATCATTTTGTAAGGAGGAGGAGAGAGGAAGTTATTGTATGCAACCTTTATGTCTCATTCATCCAACATAAAAGTCCTGAAATACTATGCAAACCGGAGGTATTTTTAAAAGTTGCCTTGACACCAAAATTAGTTTTAAGCAACCCGAATTAGTGTACTTGAGGCCATTTGAGATGAATCAGCAATCTCTCTCTCTCTCCACAATGAAAATGATGTTCTACTTTTTTTTATCACAATTGAGTTATGCCATGCCCACACTAATTGGTGGGCATAGCTAATGGACGACTCCCACTAGTAGGGCTTACGATTTCGTTCGCTTTTAGCCGACAAACGCTCAAAATCCGAGTCTATTACATCTAGTCGTTGAAGCAACTCATAACATGGCCACACTTACTGATATGGTGCGAGCAACGAACGGCACTTACTAGTAGGGGCCACTTTTAGAGTTAGTTTAGCCAATGAGAGCTACTAGATATAATCAGTGCTGGTAGAAACCGTTCATTGGTGGCATGTACCAGTAAGTGTGGGTGGGCTATCACTCGCCTTCTCTATGGTGGTTTTTGTCTTTAATACATGCTCGTATGTTGGCTTTAAACCCTACAAGTCACCCCTTCCTATAGGCTAATAGGCATTCTTTTTTGTTTTTATGTGGTTGGTCTTTCATTCTAATTGATGTATCATGCAACTGAGTTACCCATCGAAGTTTGATGGCTAGTTCATGAATCATTACGAAATGTTATTCATTTATATGAGAAATCGTTTCATAAGGCTCAATGAAAATCGTGTAAGAATTCCATCACGTGTTACGAAAGTGAAAGATGGTTTGAAGGTTCTTAATTAAAATAGACAAAGACAACACAACATTGCATTTAGTTTGTTGCTCTTGCATCAAATGTTTGATCTTTCAAGATTATATCCTCATGGATCGAAAAAGTTTGTCAAGGGTCGCCGCTATGGTAATAAGTTTGAGGGGTCTTAAAGATGGGTTTGCATTACAGTCCAAGACCAATGAAACTCCAAAATTGAGGAATCCTGTTGTTTGGGAGTAACAATTCAAGCACTTCATAGTTCATCACGAAGGGCATAAGCCATCTCCAACTTTAGGTCATCTATGGAATCAATCATCAAAATGGGGGATTCATGTCCCATTTTGGAAGGAATGCCTCATAGTTGCCGTTTCCCACATCCTTTGTCGTCATCTTAAAACAACTAGGTTCAAATCTATATTTGCTTCTATTTGGAAAATAGTGCCAAAAGTGTTGAGAGGAGCAAAGAGTGCCTAGATATGGCATGTGCTTATGGGTGGCAATTATTTTGAGAAGGCCCTTAGTTATATAAAGATGAAACACATCAACGCCTAAAACTCAAAGAAACCCTCAAAGACTTTCAACTTACAAGCATAACACGGAATCCACTTCAATTTCCTCTAATTCCCAAATTCAATTCATGTTTATTTACAAATTTTTTTATTTAATCTCATGATGCTCAACTTTGGTGGAAGTACGTACATTTTGGGTTTGTATTGGACTACACTAAATAGTTCGATTAGTGTGGGTGGAAAATCAACATGGAAACAATTAACATGAACCACACTAATTTTCCAATCAAGGTGGAACTAACGTGGGTCTAAGACCTTGGGTCCCTTAAGTTCTCATGAAGATTTTTTACCAACACACTAAATACTAGTTATAAGAGAAAAGTGGCACAAAATAGAAAAATCACCCACATTAATTTTCTAGAAAAATAATTGATGTGGCCCACACTAATTTCTACAAGAAATTTAGCGTGGGCTGAAAACTAATGTGGGCTCTAGAAAAATATTGTGGCCCACAATATTATGACTATCTACCGTAGTTTGGGGAGCTTAGGATTCATGGCAACCATGTTAGGGGGGGGTCTAGCATAAGGTGCCCCTAAAGGTTTACAGTTCGTTAATTTTTACAATAACCACACTATAGTAACTTTAAGGACTTTGGTGATATTGTTTAGATCAACATTGCTAAACAAACCAAATTCTGAGCTACAAGTGGTTTGCAACGTTTTCACCTTCAACTTACATGACCATCGCGAATCCTTATTCAATCAATGGGTGTTTAACAACACTGGAGGCATGGCAACCAAATTGCAATTGAGAAAACGTTGGAAAACCCCTTATAGCTCATGAAACAAATCTCGCATTGGAATTAACATCAAAGAATCCAACACAGTCTAGTGAGAATAAGTTGGGATGAATCAACCACAACTCTACAGGGGGGCAAGATATTTACATCCAACTTGCTTTGCACTCATATTGGAGATTGGGTAACTTAGCATTATCATGGGTGATAAGCAAGTTCGACACAAATTAACTCAAAGTTTGAGTAAAGTGTCATGTGTCACTTTATTACCAATTTAGGACTTGTACAAAATCCCATGTGGCACCTCAAAAAACTACACTAAATTGGATATTTCAGTGTCACTTACTATTTGAAGTTACACATTGCTAATATTTTACTATTGATGTGTTTTTTTACCAAGTAAAGTTGTTAATCTTATGTAATGTCTGAACAACAATTTGACATTTGTTGGTAAAAATGAGATATATAGTAAATAGAGTTAGCATTACGTGATTCCAAATACTAAGTGACACTAAATATATTTAGTGTGGCATTTCGGCACCAAAGTGTCAAATGTGCTTACTACCTATAGTAATACGGAAGCCTCACTTATGTTTGTGCCGATAGACCCAAGAGTCAAGGCCAACCATGCATTATTCCTCACCAACTAAGGTACTATCAAGGAGCACGTTGGCTTGGGCTTTGTGACATCTAGGTAAAGTCATCCATCATGGATGAAGGGACTCTAATAAAAGCAAACCCTCAATAAATTGAGGGTTCATTTCATTCCAATTAAACTACACTAGACAAATTGCATGTGTTTAATTACAATTCTTTAAGTAAAGACTAATCAAAACCATTAACATCTTGAATAAAACCACCATTGTGTTTTGACATCTACGACTGATTACTTTGCCTCGACACCAAAAAGCTCTACTAGATGCTTTAGGTTGTAAAAGTGTGCATGCCTTATTCGACTGTTTACCTTAATCAAACGCATGTATTTGAGGAGTGCATGGTCAGGTTAGATCTAAGAACGGAACCCAACAAGACAAGTGTTTTAAAAATTTGGATTGCGTGCTTAGTGTCCATCAACCATTCAAGGCTCCAAAGTCAACATGACATTATTCATATCCATAACAATGTTCCGTGGGACTGACAGTATTATGTAGAATATTCCTCATATTCATCATGAATGATGGAATATTCCACCTAATATTGTCAATCCCACAAAACATTGTTATGGATCTGAATAACGTTATGAGCACAATTGGAGAGACCTATGTATTTATTATAACAAATCAACACACATGCACTTTTGTTTAATCATAACTAAATCAAGGAAATCCGGTTTTTGCCGATGCTTCATTGTCAAATTTGCTAATGCAAACCAAATTTTGTTGCATAAATTGATTGATAGAAGTTGGAGAACATGGGAAATGAGCCACTTACCTTAGGTAGCTTCCGTAAAACCTCCCACGAAATAGAAGGATGAAGGATGTATAGTTGTGGATGAAAAATGCAATGAAATGACACGTGACATATGTGTTATGGTGGCTATGATTATTTCATGCAGAATGATACTTAAGCAAAACACTTACCTGCCACACCGCCACAGTTTGCATGTGCAGGAGGAATCATCTCATGATGAGAGACATTCAAATGAGAATAAACGGCAAAGTGGATGGAAATGTGGTATGGGCTTGGATGAAGATTCTCACGCTTTGGTTCCTAACGTGTGTTGGGTGTTATTCGGTTCATGTTGTATATGTTCTCCAACTTCTACCAATTACATTTACACAACTAATGTTGTGATGCATTAGCAAATCTATGGTGAAGCATCATCAAAAATTGGAATGAAAATCGGATCCCTCCCCTGATGTAGTTAGGGTTAGCAAAAGTGCATGTTTGTTGATTCTTTAACTGAGAATACACAGGTCCTCTCAATTGTGTTCACTTATTGAGTGTGGAGTAATAAGTGAAAATTGAGGATGTAATCCAAATTTGTTTAAGCATGTGTCTTTGTGAATGGTGTTTGTTCTCTGATCATCACCTTACCACACACCAATCAAACATAGGGTGTTTGCTTGACAAAAGTAACCAAATTTAGCACATGCATACCGAATATTTTTTGTTCTCCCTCTTTACTAAGACATGTTTGGTCACGCAGAGGAAGTTGTATTCTCAATAACATGACATTTTGGCCTCAAATGTAGTATTATCGAGGTTTTATGAGAAAACTGCCTATTTCAATGTAAGATGTCATCTTGGATACATAATGAAGATACGTAAACATGAAAGGACATTTGGAATGAACAAATATGTTCACAGCGAGGCCCTCCCTCGGTGAGGGCGCGTTTTCTTTTTTCTGGTTCAATTCATTTGGCGTTGGCCGTGTTGGCTTTCTGTCTCAAAAAAAAATGTTCACAGTAGTTTCCAAAGTGCATTCTTAAGATTCCTCTGCATGTTTCAAAGTGTTGATCACATACGAACCTTAAAATCCCACGACTTGTGCACATTAATTATCTCAATTATATGACAAATCGGGCCTTAAAAATGTTGTGCTATGAGCGTCATAGTCATAGTATGGCGGTAAATAAAGACGAGAAAGTTCAGTCAATCGGAAATGCATCCTGTATGTAGTCGGGGTGTGGTATGATCGAGTGTCCTAATATGGAGGGTAGACTCTCCTTTCCCTTTTCAACTAAATAAAGCTCGATTTTGGTAGTTGTAGGAACGTAAGCCTACTTGTACAATAAATAAAAGTATGCTTCAACGTTTCAAAAGTGCATTCTTAAGATTCCCCTGCATGTTTCAAAAGTGCTGATACTGTACTAAGGGCCACCTCACACACAAGGCTGAAGGCCCCTGACCATGGCAATGTAAGAGCTCTCATTGGTCGAAAAGGCGGAGACCATCCAAGTTCATTTCACACTAGGAGGTGAAAGCCTAAAGGCCCAAAGAAAAGTTCGTGGATGAAAAGTCTACATGGAGTCCTACATGGCATGTTGTGGATAAGGGTTCATGGTCTACCGGAATTTGCGTCAGGCCCACCTCCAAGAGGTGGGTCTGACGCAAATTCCGGGAGACCATGACTTTTTTATTATTTTTTTCAAGCATGACAGATTTCAGGGCAGATTCAAGAATAGATTCTAGGATAGATTCCAGGATAGACAAACACCACCAAGTAATTCTCTTAAATTGATAAAGTTCGAGACATATTATATGAAACCAAACCCTCCCCTCTTTTTCCGCCAACAAAATATGCAATGGTCCCGCAACATGGTCCATTCTCACTTCACACTATGCTTGAGGGCCCGTGACCACATAAAGCGGCTCTCCCAACACCCATGGTACGGCCTTTGGATGAGAGTCAAGGGTCCTCACCATTACAAGGTCACGGCTCTTGGCTCATGTGTGAAGTGGCCCTAACGTTGAAATGATAGTTCCGTTTTAGTATGCAAGGGGAAGATATTATTGAGCATACTAATGTCAAGTGTTAATTTATACACTTTGGCCACCTTGTAGACCATTGTGTAACATAAGCATGCACCTCATAACAATATTGAACATACTCACACACGAGCCAAGAACGTGACCATGAGATTGTGAGAGCCAAAAGAAAGTGTCCAAAGACCATCCCAAGACACCTCTAAAAACGTGTAGTGTGGTCACGGACCCTCAAGTGTAGTGTGAAGTCATATGTGACCGGGCCCTCAACCAAATGCTATTTCAATGAATTTCTATTCATGCGGGTCCTCACACATAATAAAATAGAATATTTCAATGGTTGTGAGTGTTCGGAGTGCCATGGTCTCCCGGTTTTGTGTTAGGCCTACCTCCAAGAGGTAGTTTTTGAAAATAATCCAAGTGACCATGAAACATGATCCATTCGATGCCATGTAGGAGTCCATGTAGACTTTACATCCATCTTGCATTCACATACTCTGTTGGTCCCTCAAGCGTAGTGTGAAGCGAACTTGGACCGGCTCCACCTTTTCCACCAATGAGAGTGCTTGAAGTGTAATGGTCACGGGCTCTCAGTCTCGTGTGTGAAGTGGTCCTTAATAAGCACTCTCGAACGCCGAGTGGTGACACTAATGGTGAAGTTATTTATCAGTAGTGTAACCTAACATACACCTCAAAATAGGGTAAGTGACACTAAATACCATAAAGGGTGTAGTTCATTTTTGAATATGAAGTCGATATTTACATTTCTTCATTGGCTAGGGCAGTGAAAGTTGGCCAACTCCTAATGACTTGGATGAACGGGGAGAACTGATCACTAGTTACGGATGAATCAGTTGAGTTTGAGAAGTAAGCGGTTTGGAAGTTCAAGACTTCATGAAAACTACTCGTCATTTGAGAGGAATCGATTATGGAATATACTTCAATCAATAAAGAAAAACCAAGAGACCATACATGTAACTGGTTGAACTTGAAAACACTAGGATTTTGACCAATTATGCCCAATTTCTCCCCCGGACATTGCATGGGGCGAAATCTAACAACCTTTAATTAAATCCAAGATTTGTAAAGGGGCTCCATAACATTACTGAGCAATGTGCATTCGTTCATGTGGCCCCTGAGAATATAATCATGGGATGCCCCAATCTAGTGCAAATTCATATTCAATCTAAGTTTCCTTGCACTAGGTTGGGGCATCCAATGGTTATATTCTTAGGGCCTACATGAATGAACGCACGTTGCTTAATAATGTTATGTCTATGAAGAATTGAAGGTGGGTGGCCGTATATGGGAGATGGGCTGGTCATATGGATGAGGGGCGGGCGAGGTCTGCTTGTTTCTAGCAACCAAAACAATTTCGGCTTTTGGAAAACGTTATGTTGGTGTAGTACATTGGTTATCCCAATTAGTAGCGAGGGAGGACTAACAGTGCGTGTGGGAAATCAATGAAGGTGATACTATATTTCTTTACGCTATGAAATCAGTGCCACCAAAAGATTTGGGAGGCATTGTTCATCCCGACACTATTCATCCCAGCATTGTTCATTGACAAACATGTGTTTTGCATATAAATTTTTGTTAGCACTCTACAAGCACCTTAGAGCATGCGTTAATTTTGAGACCTGGTGAAATAATGCATGTTTCGGAAATTAGTACCACACACACTAATTGGGATAATCAGTGCAGTGATTTTGAGGAGATCACCCAATTTTCAATTGTCAACTATGTTGTGTAACCAATTAGGCGGTCACAACCTGTTTCATTGAGAAGCAAATACAAAATGTTAATGACATCTACAATGTGAGGGCGCACCTTGTAGATCTATACATGTGTATTTATAGATAACAATTGTGGATATAGTTTCCACCCCCTCCCACCTTGTAACACATATGCATACAATGGACAAAGGTGGTCAGGCCCTCACCCTGCCGTTCCCCACTACTCCTTGTGGTTCATCAAAGATGAAAAGCATTATAACTACAACTACCTATCTATATATTTATACAACAAGAACAACATGTGACAAAAGAAAACGAGGAAACAAAGATGGGAGAAACCTAGGGGAGGTGGCATCCATGGGTTGGAGGGGGAGATATATATGGATATGGATGTAGGCATACCTTTGTATGGTAGGTACACATGGGCAAGGGAACCTATAATTGCATGGACTTAGTTGGTTGGGATGGGCTGGGATATTAGTTCATATATGCGGGTGCAACATGCCAAGACGGCATGGATTCAAGCTACACTAAAAATGATGTTTAGTGTTTGGTACACTAAATACGAACGCATACACTAAATGTCAATAACCCTATGAAAGTAAGTAACATTAAATGTAAACTCAAACACTAAATATCAACTACGGCAATATGTGGAAGTTACATGTTTGAATTTAGTGTTAGTAAGAATATGAAGAAAAAAATAACAATGATAAAAGGAGAACTCCAACATATCATCTAACACAAATTGTCAAGGAATTGAAAATTAATGTTGAGCAGGGTAGGGTGGTAACAACCTTAAATATGATCAAACACTAAATATCATATTTAGTGTAGTGTTATACATAATGAGAACATGAAAGTCCAACTTAATTAAATGCATTGTTTACACAAAATGATGGTAACAAACGTGATGTAAGCATTTTGTTTCCACTTTTCAACCAAAAAAACACACCTCAATACATCATAACATCACATTATCATGGATACTTACACTAGACAACAAAAGAATGGTGGTAGTTAACACAATAACTCCTAATAAACACGTTTAAGTGAGTTATACCCAATAGCACATGTGTGTCTTTTGTGGAGTTTTGGGTCGTATAACATTTTGCATGATGGACTTGTGTCTCAACCACTCCACCTATCGGGGCTTCATGATTCTCCAATCCTACATCAAGTACATCACTCAATCAAGTTAAAGAAGGACTTTGAAGGAGTACAAAACTAAAGAGCATGTTTTGCACCTAGACATATGGCAATGATACATAGAGACACTAAGAGTACAAGTGCCCATTGCATAAGGTAGACGGGTGTTGTTTGGTTACTCTTGGTTGTTTGCTACCATGGGCTTTTTGGATTTGTGAGGTTGAAGTTTATGTGCATCCGCACGTTTGTATGAAAGAAGCCATGATAAATCTAGTGAAGTCCTAGAATTAGACTTGAATTGTTATGGTTTATCCGAATCTATTGGTATTGAGCCATCAAAAGGTCGTACATGTCTCCCCCGACTGTATTAACTATTGAGTCTAAAGAGAATAACAAATTTTGAACCCGTCATCCAATATTATTTTAACATGTGTCTTTTTGGTGTCCATTCTTAGACATGTACATACCCATTG
This sequence comes from Polytrichum formosum, assembly GCA_964035585.1. Taxonomy (NCBI): domain Eukaryota; kingdom Viridiplantae; phylum Streptophyta; class Polytrichopsida; order Polytrichales; family Polytrichaceae; genus Polytrichum; species Polytrichum formosum. Next base: position 32,889,576 of record OZ037938.1, read on the forward strand.
ACCACTCAAATATAGGTGTATAGTTAAAAGTAGACCTGCTCTTGAGGCTGACACTTCGTGTGACTTATGGGAACCATGTGTGGCAAGGGCATTCTTGTTTGGGGGTGTATATCTTGATGGCAAGCAATTAGATGACCCGTTCAATTGGGTAATTTTCTAAATGTGGACATTTTGTAGTACCTTTCAATCACTTTAAGAGGCTGGGGTTGGTCATTTTCATGTACCATATGTTGATTATAAATCAACAAGTGGCTTGTCATAAGAGTGTTATGCCCTCTTATTATCCTCCACATGTGGCCAATTGTAGTTGGTTGTCCAGTGAAAGCCAAACTTTGGCTCATTTCAAAAGTTGTCTCAAAAGGTAGAGCCAACAATTCATTGCAATGCAGTTTAGCCTCAAAGCAATTTCATGATTCCACAAACATACACAAAGTACACATGCACTCAAGAACCACAAGATTCGCGTTTATTGCGGAATCATCAACCACTGACATCTCCAAGCCAAATGAAGGAAATCACAGGGGAGTATATACACGAAAACCTTTTTGCAAATTTTTATCCCATGATATCTTAGAGACAATATGAACTTAATTTCATGGAATTCACAGCAACCTACATTGTCCTACCCCCGGAGTTTTTTGTCCTAAAATTATTATCCAAGATCAGATGTTCATTGATGTAGAAATTGTTTGGCACACCAAATTATTTGGCAAAATTTTCTAAATTAAAAAATCAATAAACATTTGATCTCAAATAATAATTTTGGGATAAAAAAAACTTTGGGGGGGGGTGGAACAATCATTTTGGGACGGAAGGAGTACAAGTTCTGAATTATAGAAAAACATAACTTATGTTACAACGTCATTCTATACTTGGGAACTAGAATGGTGGACTTCCATTGAGAATGAAAAACAAAAAGTTGTATTTCACCTCGGGTTTAGGGGGTGTATGACACCTTTGGTTTTATGTTTTGTAAGATCATGCAAAAGGAATGTACCCATAGATTCTTGATGACATTAGAGTTTAGGGCCACTTCACACATGAGCCAAGAGCCGTGACCTTGTAATGGTGAGGACCCTTGACTCTCATCCAAAGGCCGTACCAAGGGTGTTGGGAAAGCCGTTTTATGTAGTTACGGGCCCTCAAGCATAGTGTGAAGTGAGAATGGACCATGTTGCGGGATCGTTGCATATTTTGTTGGCGGAAAATAGGGGAGGATTTGGTTTAATATAATATGTCTCAAACTCTATCAATTTAAGAGAATTACTTGGTGGTGTTTGTATGTCCTGGAATCTATTATGGAATTTGCCTTGCAATTTGTCCTAAAATTTGTCATGTTGGAAAAAATATTTAAAAAGTCATGGTCTCCCGGAATTTGCGTCAAGCCTACCTCTTGGAGGTGGGCATGATGAAAATTTTGAGAGACCATGAAACCTTGTCCATAGTCCGCCATGTAGGACTCCATGTAGACTTTTCATCCATGAAGTCTTCTTTGGGCCTTTAGGCCTTCACCTTTGTGTGTGAAGTGAACTTGGATGGTCTCTGCCCTTTTGACCAATGAATTGCAATGGTCACGGGCCTTCAGTATTGTGTGTGAAGTGGCCCTCATTCCGCTTCTCAATAACAATGCACTCTATCTCTGCTCATGTAGAATGCATGTGTTTTTTCATGCACAAGGTAACTAATGGGTGGGTGAGCCATGTCGAAGCTATAACCATTTCTACCGAGGAGTTGCACCCTTTGTCAGAACTATAAATTATGTGCATGTGTCACCTTGAAGTTTAAATACATATATGTGTTGGGGGATTGTTAAAATCAAACACGTAGTTTGTTAAAATGACCACAAAGACTCGTCACACGGTCACATGACCTGTCAATCTTTTTATTTTTCATCGCATACATGAAAGGAGTAAGCTATCAACTACGTGTTATAATTAAGCAACTTGGCCAGTGCTTTTGTATGCGTTTGTGTGGTCATTTTAACCATTGTGTGGTCAATTCAACAATCTCTTATATTTTAGTGGACATAAAGAAACAATATACACACAAATGTTTGACTAAGAAATAATAAATCATATGTACAACACAACAAACAAATAAAAAATACAATAGCATAACACATGTGTACAACCAAAGAATATTGTAAAAAACAAGCCTATGATAGTTATAGGCATAATCATTGTGTGTTATTGGTTATTGAAGTATTTGAGTACTTTTTCATTTATTGAATGTTATATATATAGTCTCCTAACAAAATTGTTATTGTAACCAATGCAATTATTGTCTTCAAGTCTACCATGACATAGTTGGTCAAATTTAAGTCCACGTTGAAGGGCAAACCACACATAGCCTTAGCTTGCAAGTTTGGTAGACCAACATTTCAAAGAAGTTGGACCCTTGAATGTGCCTGAAATGATGGAGGTTTGGTTCCTCCTCATTTTTCGATCGATCTTCAAGTACAAACCCACTCCTTATTTTGGCATGATTTCCAAGTTCAATTCCAAACTTTTAACTTGTAGTCATTAACAAGAAGATGATGAAGAAGAAGAAGACTTCACATTGGTAATGAGTATGATATTGATATAACGTTCAAGAATGACCTCGGCTTTGTTGATCATCCATAACATCACTCAACACCTTTTGTCGTGTTCAGTGGGATCAAGTGTCAGCTCGGGGAGATCACTCCCTTGTAAAGTTGAACAACCACGTGCGAACACTTTACATCTAAAAAATCCTACTTTTTACATAAAGCATCACCAAAATGGGTCAATTTTTTTTCATGAGTAGATATACACGGTATCTATTATATAGTAAAAAATAGTAACTAAATTTGATGATTTGTTTTTTTTATAAAACATACCGTTTCTAACTAGAATGACGCAGAATTGAGCTAAAAAAATTACTACAAAAAATGAATATGACTTAAAAATTCAAAAAAAATTCAAAAGATACTATCAATAGTTATGTATATGCAAAAAAAAAATCATAAAATTTTAAATTATCTATGGCATTAATATAGGGGTAGCAAACTTTGTTCGCACGTGGTGTTCAACTTGACAATGGAGTGATCTCCCCGAGAGTGTCAGGCAAACATAGTTATCTTTTCATTCCAAGATACATGCTATGGGGATCACTCAGGTTGCGTACTATAAAGTTTTTGACAAGCAACTGTAATTTCTCAAAGTTTTCTTAATCGCAACCTCTTTCTTTAAAATGAGACCATTGCCTAGTTGCTTAACAATGTTATGCTTGTACCAATCATGTGTTTAGTATCCTAGGAAGAGTAGGCCAATCGGGAAAAATAACCATTGAGTACTAAGACCCTTGTACCTCACATGCAATATGATAAGCAATAACTTACCATCCTCGTGTACTACCAAGTGACAAATAAGTTGCATGGGGATCCCGGGTTTTCATTATCCTATTCATCGGTGGGATTCTATATATAGTTTTGTTTCAAAATTTCAAGAGGACCGGACTGGCAACAATCTCCGGAGTGACGGAGCTGCATATGGATGATAGTACAATTTTCATCCAATGTTGTACATGTCAATCCCAAATTTGGTGAGTTCATTCAATTTATAAAATCAAGGGATTTTTCTTAAAAGATTTCATCTGACACGGGAAACCACGGGAAGTTTGCAAAATATTCTGCTTTGTATTTTAGAACTGCAAATTACATAGAGCTAAGTTAGATTGCCGAATCAGGGGACACTACAGTACTGCTTTTTCACTGAGTTGAAATCCATCCCGGATTTTACGCGGTCTCTTATGAAAATTGTGTGGTGAGAATCTTGGTGTCCTTATGGGTCCACCGTCCAAAATGCATTAAAAACATCCAAGTGGTGGGTCATTGGATCTTACATTGGATGAAACTCAACAAAACCGTAGCAGCCAAATTCCACCCTGGCCCACTTTATCTAGTGCCTGAGGAAGATCCTCCCTCATTCATTACAGCTACATGATTTTGCGTCACATTTGGAGAAGCATTAGGGCCACTTCACACATGAGCCAAGAGCCGTGACCTTGTAATGGTGAGGACCCTTGACTCTCATCCAAAGGCCGTACCAAGGGTGTTGGGAAAGCCATTTTATGTAGTCACGGGCCCTCAAGCATAGTGTGAAGTGAGAATGGACCATGTCGCAGGACCATTGCATATTTTGTTGATGGAAAAGTGGGGAGGATTTGGTTTAATATAATATGTCTCAAACTCTGTCAATTTAAGAGAATTACTTGGTGGTGTTTGTATGTCCTGGAATCTGCCCTGCAATCTGTCCTTAAAATTTGTCCTATTGGAAAAAATATTAAAAAAGTCATGGTCTCCCGGAATTTTCGTCAGGCCCACTTCCAAGGGTGGGCTTGACGCAAATTCCGGGAGACCATGAAACCTTATGCATAGTCCGCCATTTAGGACTCCATGTAGACTTTTCATCCATGAAGTCTTCTTTGGGCCTTTAGGCCTTCACCTTCGTGTGTGAAGTGAACTTGGATGGTCTCTGCCCTTTCGACCAATGAGAGCTCTTAGATTGCAATGGTCACGGGCCTTCAGTCTTGTGTGTGAAGTGGCCCTAAGGTGGTGCAATTTTTTCATGTGGAGGAAGATAGAAATCATGAGGACATCAAAATTTTCAGTACTTTTATTCCTTAAATTGAGAATAACCATGAATGTTGAAGTCAAAAGTTGGCCTAAACATATTACCGATGGCTAGAATATGCCATAACCGCTCCTTTTAACCGCTCGTTCCTCCTCACTTTAGCACTCAAAACTAGGACATGTATCATAGCACTATTGGCTCCAACTTGATTGAAATTCTAGTACCATGTAGATTGTTGATGGGGTCTTGATCAAGATTAGGTGCCTCTACTATAGCAAGGAGTTAAGGATTGAATAGCAATACCTTATAAAGTAGAGGCATCCATAACTGATCAATTAAGAGATTTTGCACTAGGTTTGGAGAAGTATTAGGAGGTGCAAAATTTTCCCATGTAGGAAGATAGAAATTAGGAGGATTGCAATTTTTTTGGTAATTTCATTCTTGATGTTGAAATTATTGTGGATTTTCGAAGCCAAAAGTTGGCCTGAATATATTACCAATGTGTAGAGTCTACCATAGCCGCTCATTCCTCCTCACTTTAGCACCTAAAACCAAGATATGTGTCATGCCACTATTGGTCTTGGCTTGATAGAAATTGCATCCTGGCATGATTGAAATTACAATACCCAATAGGTTGCCAATGGGGTCCTGATTGGGAATAGGTGCCTCTACTATACATCATTATCTTCTTACAACAACAACTTCAAGAAGGCCAAGGACACACACACATATATAATTGTCATTGTTATTATTTTTTGAGACAAATGAAGCACTTTACTTCATACTCAAAATCCAAACAAGGTCACATAACATTACAAAAGTTCCTTGGTTGTGGTTCCATGCAATGAATGGGGATAACCGACGCTAGCTACAAATGAACCAGTTGAAGTTCAAGACTTCAGGGCAATTACCTATCGTTCTAGAGGAATCTATGAAATATACCTCAAATTAATAAAGAAAAATCAAAATATTACAATATGTAACCAATTTGACTTGGAAATACACTCTAAACTCCGTAGTATCACATCTGTGGCAATCAAAGTACACATGATATTATAGAGTTTTGTAGTGTTAACATGAATGCGTGATACTAGTGGATTCATGTAGCATGTGACACAATGGAATCACACAAAGTGCAACATATTAAATGGTGTGGTGTGGTCCACTCCGCTTCGCCTTCCCGGGCAATGTGGCAGATGCATGCACCAATGTTCAACAAGTGGCAGAAGAAGAAGAAGAAGAAGACACTCCGCATATTGACACATGGCGCAATGCAAGGGTGTGGGTTGACTTCTTTGGTGGTTTGCATTAATGACAAAATTTGTGATATAAGGGAGAGAAAGGTGACAATAAGGAGTGAGATTTGAACTACGAACATCCGTTCCCTAGGGTTTCGGGATATTAGAGAGTGAGTGACATTATGGAGGTTGATATTATTGAGTTTAGGGTGTACTAGGATTTTGACTTATGATGCTCAAAAATCTCCTTGGACATTGGTTATGTGGGACCATGTATCACGTGAGCATAATTCTATTATTATTTCAAGATCACTTGTTTACGGGGAGCACTCCAGATGTGTAATGTGAACTTTTCGACAAGCAATTGTAAATTATCATAGTTTTTCTAAAGTAAAAAAACATTACATCCTCTTTCTTTGGAAAGTGACCTTTATGTAGTGGCTTAGTAATGTTATGCACTAGGAGTCTAAGATCCAAGTGGATGTAGCATGGCAAATTTTGGGGTACACACGGTGGAACCGACAATTTGAAGCAGGTTCCACCAATGTTGGACTGGTATAAGGTAGATGGGTATTAAATAGTTTCTAACTAGTCCACTTATCATGTGATATGAAACACATGATTAGTACGAGATGGTTAGCAAATCCAACTTGAGGCCTTAGCCATTATGTCCTCATGATTTTTGGAGTTCATATAAATATCTTACTTTCTATTGGAATGAATATTTTCATGCTCATTAAACGATCATACATGTTCCCTAGAATTTGTTGACTATAAAACCCAAAATGGTTATCATATTCTGAACATGTATTTTAATTTCTTTAAACAAACATATCTATATGGTATTTGTTCTTGGAGCCACAGCAGACCACATACCGCTCAGTTATATGTAGAAAAGTAACTGGAGAAGGGATGTCCACCTCATAAGTGAATGCACAATATCTTGAATATGAAACATCACAAATGGTATCATAGAACCTACATGTAAGTATCACATATTGATACTTGGTGGGTATATGAAGGTGAGAGAATTTTTGCATACCCGAGTTATTATTTGGGTCAATCCCATTCTAAACCGTGTTCATACCAGGGCAAGCTTACCTAGGTATGTAGGTTTTTGCACTGTCTATAGACCCGAATGGCATCAAAATTATTAAAAAACACACACACACACTTCAAATATCCATACCCTACTAGTACCAGAAATGAGAAATCCTCATTGAAGCTAATTGAATGGTATAAAAAGGAGATGATACCGATCCAACATTGGTTACAACTTAGGCACAATCGATTACTGCAACATGACGAGATTTGACATTCCAAGAGACATATTGGAGTTGGAGTGTTGGTAGAAGAAATTGTTGCCTCCCTCACAAATTGTTGAAATTGTCCATAAGTTCGTCGTTGGTGAAGGTCTCTTCGGAATCCTACCGTATTTGAGAAAGTCTTGGTGTATAGTTTGGTACATTCTCCTTGACTCCTATCCAATCTCGTAGAGAATTCAAGGCCAAGCTTGATTTGTGGAGCCGTGTGAGGTGACTTCACAAATCTAGATGAGAAACATAGAAGTTGAGTTTGCTAATTTTGGATTCCATGTGAATATTATAGAATTTGATTAAATTTGTTTCTTTGAAATGTATACATTTCAAACTTGGATATGCACATATATGCAAAAGTATACATTTTTTAAACATTATTGATCAACGTGTCATAGTATATGTACCCACCTTAAGGGTGGATTTACGTGAGGGTCCAAAGACCACATGCCACCTCCACTTTAATTGTTACATGATTGATTTTATTGAAGAGAGAGAGAGAGAGAGAGAGAGAGAGAGAGATCATACCTAGATACAACTTGCCCTTATATCAATATGGTTTAGAATGATACTGGCCCAAATAATAGCTCCAATATGCAAAGATTCTCTCACCTTGACATATCAAATATCAATATATTGTACGACTAGTATTGCATTTTTTTATACCCGCGGTAGATTCTTGAATCCATTTTCGATGTTTATTATAGAAATACAATGCATAAGAGACCAAATATTTAGGCACTTGAAGCTCAAAATGGGCCTCAGAGATCTTCCTAACGTATTTCAAATTGAAGGTTAGAGGATAAAGTTTTGACTGGGATTCCCACTATTCCACGGAACTCTAAATTCATGTGGTAAGGCCAAATATCATTCAATTGTCATGAACATAATGGACAAGTATTGGAGGAGCATTGTGTTGCCAAATAATATTATTTCATGTGGTTTCATGTAGAGTAAGTGTACCTTAATTTTAACTTGATATAAGACTATGTTCACACACATAGGATATGATGTATTTTGGTTGACGCTACGAGAGCTTAATCTAAAAGCTCAGAATGTTGCAAGAGGCAAGTTTGTAATAGGTAACGCATGAGGGGGAAGTGCATTATGGGGAACGAGGACAACATGTGAGGCGGTAGCTGAGCATAGGTGTTCATGTTCCCCATAATACACTCCCATGTGTGCATTATCAGACGTAAAGGCCCAAGGGCGGATTTCGGCAGCTCTAATTGGTTGGAGAAATGTAATGCCCTGCCCACAAATGTAATGCACTTCAAAGTATGTGGGGTGCATTACGCCAAAGTAAGGGAACCTTCTATTACAAAGGGAAATTCGGCATATGTCTTTATGAGAAACAAATTTGTGATTGACAATTGAGGATGCATGTATAAGTCATGGGTGAGATTCCACATCAAATTAGAGTCTTGCATTGGCTCCTTCTTTGCAAAATGCATATCATGAAAAGGACCATCTACATCCTAGTTTATGTTTTCGGCCTTCTCCTAATTCCATAGGACCTCTGCACCCTTTACAACCTCCCAACCAAGTCCTTTATATAGCTCATTGAGTTCACATATTAGAGTTATTCCCAAAGTCTCTCAAAAACTCATGTTTTGGTGATATTTCATAATGTTTAAGAAGTATTCAAGTGGTGTTAAAACCTCTGGTCTTGGCAAATTGGTGTTGGAACCCCTTGTTTGAATGAGGCTTTATGGATAACTTTATTGTCATGAAATGCAATTCCTTACCACTGGTTCTCTTACACTAGATGGGATTCGAATCTATGAATATGGGTTGGAAATCTTCTATAATAATAGATCATCAAACCATCCAATGGAAGATAACCAATGACAAGGAATAACGGTTCCCATAGTGAGAGGAGCTTGCATAACCTCGTCATGGGATTGAAAATCTTCACTTTCAAGATTTATATGTGAATCATACGATATCCAAACTACACAATTTTGATTGCATGGCAGAGCCCTACATTGGGTGCCCATACCCATGCCCATGCCCAAACCCACCCATGCCTATGGGTTCGATATTATTGGGCATGGGTGGGCAAGGGTGGGCATGGGTGGGCCAAGACTTGGTGTAGGCGGGTAATGCACATTACACAATTTTTGAATACATTGGCGGCAATTTTAATAGCATGGGTGGGCATGGGTGGGCATAGGTCGTTGTTGATGGGTATGGGTGGGTATGGGTACAAATTCGAAGGAAAATGTCGGGCTCTGCATGGACTTCCTAATCAATAAGCTTTGTTTTTTTTATGTTTTCTTATCTTGAACAAGCACTTGGATTCTTGTAGGTATCACAATAGCACTAAGGGCTGCTTCACACACAAACTAAGAGTTGTGACCATGAAAATCTAAGGGCTTTTCATAATCATCCAAAGACAATGCTCTGAAAAATAGAAGTCCAATTCTATAATTGATGGGCCGTCAAGCAAGTTAGTGTAAAGTGAAAGTGGACCATGCTGAAGGACCACAACATATGCTTGGGTTCAAGTCCCCACCATGACGATATAATATTCCTAGAAGCAACGACAATATAATTAAATCGCCATGGCCCCTTGTTTTGCATTAGACACACTTTCTTTTGATGGGCCCAATGCAATATCCAAAAGGCTCTGAAACATCATCCACTTGATGCCATGTAGGACACCATGTAGATGTTTCGTCCATTCAAATTTCTTTGATTTCTCAAGCTCTCATGATCTAGTGTAAAAGTGAATTTGGACCATCTCTGACTCCTTGACCAAATACATGATTTGCATATCATGGGTCAAGGGCCCTCAAGCTCTAGTGTGAAGTGGCCCTAAGGGCCACTTCACACACAAGACTGAGAGCCCGTGACCATTACACTTCAAGCACTCTCATTGGTAGAAAAGGTGGAGCCGGTCCAAGTTCGCTTCACACTATGCTTGAGGGACCAACAGAGTATGTGAATGCAAGATGGATGTAAAGTCTACATGGATTCCTACATGGCATCGAATGGATCATGTTTCACGGTCACTTTGACTATTTTCAAAAACCACATCTTGGAGGTAGGCCTAACACAAAACCGGGAGACCATGGCACTCCAAACGCTCACAATCGTTGATTTATTCTATTTTATCATGTGTGAGGACCCACATGAATAAAAATTCATTGAAATGGCATTTGGTTGAAGGCCCGGTCACATATGACTTCACACTAACACTTGAGGGTCCGTGACCACACTACATGATTTTGGAGGTGAGTTGGGACGGCCTTTGGACACTTTCTTTTGGGCTCTCACAATTTCATGGTCACGGCTCTTGGCTCGTGTGTGAACTTTGAAGTGGCCCTAAGTTAACACACATGCCCTTAAATTTATAAAGTGGCCCTGATAGGTAGCAGTGCCAGGACTGACTAAGTTAACTTCAAAATCACTCAACTCCTATGTTTTGTTGAAATATAAGGTCCTGAAGGGCCTTCAGTCCTGACACTGTTTTCTCTCATATGCCAGTAGATCGTGGAGCTGGGTCAGTGTTTTTTTTATTGTCAATCTTTGAAGTGATTTTTAACCCTTATCGGACCATGTGCGTGTTTACTGTATGGGATATGGAACGATCTGTACGGCCAACAAGTATTGAAATGATATTTAAGTTAGTCACTGACGTGAATCATGGCTTCACTTTTGTGTTGGTCTAAGTCTCTATGTAATCCCCGAACATGTAATAACGAGATTAGAGAGCCCCCGAAGATTAGTGATGCCTTTTGAAGGTGAACATCTTAACAAGTGTTCAAGATTGAAGTCTTCAATGCCCTTCAAAATATACCTCTTTCAAAACAATCCTTCAAAACGCAACCCCAAATTGAAAAGTCCTCGATATAATCTACCCACCACAAAAACCAACAAGCGTAGGGCATTGCCACTACAAGAAATGGAGTTAGATGGTTGATTCTTAATTCTTCACATTGTACTGGAAACATGTACCATATAATTCGTGCACAAGTTTAATATGAGTTTTGTATTTTATTTCAAATATTCTTAGAGTGACTTCTTGGATTTAAACCAACCCTTCATCTAAAGGGCTGAAATTTGAGAGCCCTTCAAAATGAAACTCATATGAGGGCTTCAATTTTGAACACTGCCTTGAACGGCACGGACAATCCATTCAACACTTATCTCCCCTAAGGGCAAGCTTCTAGGTTCCCACATTGTTGGTTGAGAATGTCCAGTTCACCTGAAATACACCCACTATTTTTGGTGTTTTAATGGATGGGCTTTGAAGTTGGTCCAAGTCATTTCATGACAATCGATGCATAGGAGGTGGTTCAAAAATGTCGAAACACAAGACATGGTTTGGTTTAGGCTTTCAAGGTTACTCCCCTTGGACAATTAAGGTTAAAGGTATACGTGCCTTATGTGGTCACTTTTTGTAATTGAACACCTACATTTGAGTGGTATATGGGAAAGTTTGTCGTTAAGAATGGACACCAAAAATACATATGTTACAATGTGACTGGACTAAGGGATGGCTTAATCCAAGGCCTTAAAGCGGATCCCATGGGAACTCCAAAGTTAAGTTGCCTACGGCCATAATGTATGTGGGTGTTTATTCCATTTTTTTTAATATTCTCCAACTTTACCGATTAGATTTACACTACAAAACTTGTGTTGCATTAGCAAATCTATGATGAAACATCAACAAAAATCGGACCTCCCATGACTTAGTTATAGTTATTGGAAGTGCATGCATGTGGATTTCTTAACTGAATACGTAGGTCCTCCCAATCGTGTTCACTATCGAGTGCGGAGGAGTTTATAAAACTTGAAGACGTAATGCAATCTCTTTTATACATGTGTTTTTCTAGTGTATGTTGTATGATCCTCACCTAACCTCACACCAATCAAACATAGGGCTCTGATTAAGAAAACACATGCATACCAAAATAGTGCTTTGGATAGGTGATCATCATAGCACTTGATTTTTGGCGTAGCCTACCACCTATGGTCCACCCAATCATTGTGGGGGTGTCCGAAGTGAACTGAATATTTTCAACCAACCATGATAAATCTAGGGGTTTGCCCTTTGAAAAAATAGGCATGCAGACTTGTCCACACCCATTTAAGGTGTTCACCTTTGAAAGGAGGTGGTAGTTTTCACATGCCATCTAATGCTCTCCCAATTTTCCTGATGCATGTTTTTGGATTACATTTAGACCTAGATAAACTCAAAGATGACGCAACACTATAATTCGCATGAGTGGCGAGGCCGGAAATTGTCTTTCTTTTCTTTCTTGACTGGACTATGAGCTCAAAATAAATACGCCATTCCATGTTCAACTGTCAACACGCTTGGGAGGACTTGTGTGATCAATGAAAGAGAAAGAAAGAAAGAAAATCTTCATTTTGACCTCCTATAACTTTCACATATCAACTCCAAATTCAAAATTGAAATGACTATCTGTGGGATTTGTATTTGGTAATCAGATCGAACAATCTCTAGTATGATCAAATGGTCAAAATTGTATGTGGAGTTGGAAGTGCCCACAATAGTAGGGCAACATATATCTTAATGTACATTACTCTTAACTATAAAATTTGCCATAAACCACTCAAATGTAGGTGGTCAACTAAGAAGAGTGACCACATAAGGCATGTATAGGCCTTAGAGGTAAAGGTAGACATGACTAGCCCCTAATCATACACCTATATTTGAGTGGTATATGGCTTGCTTGTAGTTATGGACATATACCCAAATGACACATGTTCCAATAGGATTCAACAAAGTGCTCAAAATATAGACACTATATCAAGGTCAATAATGAACCTAAGTGGGAGGACCTATATTGTTAGAGATTGAAAGGAAAGAGAACCTTCACTTTGACCTCTTATAGAATGACAAACTTCGCGATTTGCAATTGCTACCTAGTTGAGACAATTTCCGATCAAATCAAATGGCCATAAATGCTTGAGGAGTTGGAAGTGTCCACATTGGCCATGTCTGCCTTGGAGCTAATAATTAAGAACCAAGATGTCAATTGAAGTGCAGTGTAGTGTGCACATTCTTCTTGTTGCAAAATTTCAATGAATCTCAATCAATGAGCGGATTCCCCAAACAAAATGTTGTTCAATAGTGAACATAAGTGGGGAGGACCTAACATAGGTATACCCAAAATCATCACCAAACCTAAAACCACCACTATGTACCACATGTTTGGGAATCCGTGAATTCATTGAGATTCACTGTTACTTTCAATCACTTCGAAGTAATTAAAGAATGTGCACACTGTAACAACTGCACTCCTCTTCACATGATCTCATTTCATAAATATCATCTCTAAGGTAGACATGGCTAATGTGGGCACTTTCAACTCCAAAAGCATTTATGGCCATTGGGTATGACCGGGAATAGTCTCAACCTCGTAGCAATTGTGAACCACAATGACTATCATTCCAAGTTTTAGGATCAAAGTTGAGATGTAAAAGTTATAAGAGGTCAAATTGAAGATTCTCTTTCGTTTCAATCTCTCACAATATAAGGTAGGTATACTCAAAACCATCACCAAACCTAAAACCACCACCACTATGTATCACATGCATACATTTGTTGCTTCTACATGTATGCATGTGGTACATAGTGGTGGTGGTTTTGGATATAACCACCACCACTATGTACCACATGCATACATTTGTTGCTTCCACGTTTATGCATGTAGTACATAGTGGTGGTTTTAGATTTGGTGATGATTTTGAGTATACCTACCTTATATTGTGAGAGATTGAAACGAAAGAGAATCTTCAGTTTGACCTCTTATAACTTTTACATCTCAACTCTGATCCTAAACATGGAATGACAGTCATTGTGGTACACAATTGCTATGAGGTTGAGACCATTCCTGGTCACACCCGATGGCCATAAATGCTTGTGGAGTTGGAAGTGTCTGCATTAGCCCTGCACTACAAGGAATGGGGGTCCTTTCCCACATGAAAAGGACACATAAATGACAGTGTTTGCAAAACACTGTCATTTATGTGTCATTTTCATGTGGGAAAGGACCCCCATTCCTTGTAGTGCTGTGACCCTGTCTACCTTATTAGAGATGATATTTAAGAACTGAGATCATGTGAAGAGGAGTGCAGTTGTTGCAGTGTGCACATTCTCCCTCTAATTACTTGGAATTGATTGAAAGTAACAGTGAATCTCAATGAATGCACGGATTCCCAAACAAAATGCTGTTTTGCGTCATTCATGTCTATCATCAGCCTCATGATTGTGGTGGAGATGATTATAAGATGCATCCATAAATTCTGATATTAAGTCGATGCCGAGTGGGTTACCTGACCTTCAGGGCCACTTCACACACGAGACTGAGAGCCCGTGACCATTACACTTCAAGCACTCTCATTGGTGGGAAAGGCGGAGCCGGTCCAAGTTCGCTTCACACTACGCTCGAGGGACCAACGGAGTACGTGAATGCAAGATGGATGGAAAGTCTACATGGATTCCTACATGGCATCGAATGGACCATGTTTCATGGTCACGTGGACTATCTCCAAAAACTACCTCTTGGAGTTAGGCCTAACACAAAACCGGGAGACCATGGCACTCCGAACGCTCACAACCGTTGGTTTATTCTATGTTATCATGTGTGAGGGTCCACATGAATAGACATTCATTGAAATAGCATTTGGTTGAGGGCCCGGTCACATATGACTTCACATTACACTTGAGGACCCGGGACCACACTACATGATTTTGGAGGTGTCTTGGGACGGCCATTGGACACTTTCTTTTGGGCTCTCACAATTTCATGGCCACGGCTCTTGGCTCGTGTGTGAAGTGGCCCTCAGTGCGCGCCTGGTTAGTTTTTTGGGCATAATCAGTTGAGATCCTAGCGTTCCCAAGTCCAACCGGTTACGTGTTTTCTTTTGCGTTTCCTTTATGAATTCGAGGTATAAAGTCTCTAGATTCCTCTCAAATAAATGGGGCAATTTTCCTGAAGTCTTGATGAACTTCAACCGGTTATATTTCCAAACTCTAACTGGTTCATCTGTAACTTAGGGCCGGTTTACACTATGGACCATGAATTCGGACCATGGAAGATGGCGTTTGTCAATGGTCCGAGTTCGTGGTCTGACTTCCATGGTCCGAGTTTATAAAAAATTAGTTTTAAGAGCCATGGGCCCCTCACTAGGTGTAAACCGAATGTGGACCAAGAAGAATGACCAGGCACCAAAAAGTGAAGGTGCTGATTTTTTTAATACATGCCCAAAAAGGGCAATTTTGAAAAAAATAAATTCAAGTTTGACCATTCTCTTGTCTTCTCTTGGGCTTAACTTGTCTTCACTTCTTGTTAAATGTGTCGAAGATGTGGCTTGCAAATCTTCTCACAACAATTTTTACAAAAAAAAAAATGAGCGATTCAATTTGTACATGTTCAATGTAATTTACATGTGACATGTACCTTGTGTTGTCACTACACTAAATAGGATATTTAGTGTTTGATTATATTTAATGTTGTTACCACCCTACCTTGCTCAACACTAAAGTTCAATTCTTTGATAATTAGTGCTAGAAGATTTCCCATTGCGGTTCTTTTGACCACCCTGATCTGCAGTCACTAAACAACTGCAAATTTTTCTTTTTTCTTTTTCAACTGTAATTTAAATTTTTTTTGGGACGTGTAATATACCGTTGGAAAGGTATTTTCAAGACCTTTCCAATGGTATATTACAAGCCCCAAAATTCCAAATATTGCAGTGGTAGAGCAAAAAAACAAATCTGCACTCAAATTCTTGAGTTCTAGATGTCCCATGTTGTTTGGTGAAACACGTGGGAGCCGGTATAAGGGGAAAAACAAGGTAGTGCTAGTATGTCTCATGGGCTATCATATGATTAAGGCCCATAGAGGGTAGATTCGTTAAAGAATTATTAAAATGGTGATCCTTTGCCATGGGCCCTTGCCTTTTCCTACCAGACCACCTCTTGCCTCTCTCAACGAAAAACCCGTTGGACCATGTCAGTGCATTTATTATGCTTTAAAATTTATATTTTGGGGACCTCGACCTCCGTGGTCCCTCTGCCATTTTTTCTCTAGTGTAAACCGAAGTTGTCCCGGGACAAGTTCAGCAGCCAATCAACGCTCTTACATCGCCGTGGGACAACTTCATGGTCCATAGTGTAAACCGGCCCTTAGTGGTCGGTTCTCCCCATTCATTGCCGACCTTCTGATTTGTAAGTACAACAAATTTATTTCATTGCCACCCGGGTGGATTCTCAGAGCCACTGTCAAGTGCAGTCTAAATTGGGTCGGATATATCGGTGAATTGCATGCTATCAATAATCAACATCAATAATGGTATAAGACATGTGGGTGGTTTTATTTGGTTCATTATTCATGTTTTCTAACTTTTAGCAATGTGACTAAACAACACATGATTTGGGTTGCAGTAGCAAGTCTACGATGATGCATCAACAAAAAATCAATTTGAAAATAAGATTTCCCTTGATTTAGTTTATTTTTATTTTGTTTTTTTAAGACAGAAGGCCGACAGGTCAGTGCCAAAGCACAGGAGGCAGTTGACCACTTGACAAGTTTTTGTCAAGTAGAGAGGAGAATTCACAGCCGGGAATCAAACCGCCAACCTCTTCCTTGAGATTTGGATATCTCTCCACCATCATCCAATAGTTTAGGGTCATCTCGGACCATCCTTGATTTAGTTATAGTTATCATAAGTGCATGTTTGTTGATTTCTTAACTGAAGACGTAGGTCAACACCCTCGTTATAGTGCATCTCCCATGTTTCAAGGTACTATAGGAAAATCCCGTTTTAACTTCATAACTTGTCCATGAAAATTCCACAATCAATATTGAGTGAAATGCACTCAAAACAACCCTATTGTAGGCTTGGGAAGTTAAGGGTTAATAGAATTAGAAGACATAATCCAATTGCTCTTTAAAAATGTGTCTTTACGTTGTTTGTTCTTTGATGGCTTTAATCCTCACCCAACCATAGACCAATCAAATATACCTATTCAATTAAGAAAGCTGACCAAATAACAACCACATACCTTAAATAACCTACATGTGGGTATCGAAATCACAATACAAGTCAACTCTTGATACATGTAGGGTGTTGCGTGGTCCAACACTTTGAGTGCCAAAAGCTAATTTTTGCGTTGGATTGAACATGCTCTTGGCCAATGGCCATACAATGCGTGGCTTTTATGGGTTTTGATTATTTTTGTTGGTTTTGGTGCGTGTCGTATCAAACATCACCCTCCGGAATTTTGTGGGTGTCTTAAAGTGACCACTAAACGAGTGCGAGAATCTTCATTTTAATAATGGATAGGACATTAATGTGAGCTCTAAAATTCTATGAGGGAAGTAGCTAGGGCTTTGAATTGGATTTGCTAAGCATCTTGTACTAATTGCGTGTTTCGCATACTAGAAGAAGTGGGTTGTTCAGAAAAAGTAACCATTTAAGACCCATCTACCTTATAGCTAGGTTTAAGAATCACGCAGCACGGTCGAGCCACTCAACGCAACCTCAAAACTACTTGCACCAGAAGCGTACAAGCCATAAGGGAGAGAAAATCAAGCTAAGCTTATGGAGTGGTGGAATAGTGGTCAGCAATGTGCGTTCGTTCATGTGGGCCCTGAGGATATAACCATGGGATGCCCCAACCAAGTGCAAGGAGGCTCAAATTAGGTCTAAATTTACACTAGGTTGGAGCATCCCATGGTTATATTCTTAAGACCCGCATGAACGAACACAAATTGCTTAATAATGTTCTTGAGAAGCCACCACCACCCAAAATATCATAGAATAATTGATGTCAATCATGTGAATGTTCTTCCATGCATTGGTTGGTGGCTTAAGTAGTGGTTATGTTGGAGGGTTTGAAACACTTTAGCAGGAATATTCCATTGTGAGGCTACGTGTGCTTTGAGATTCACAGTCTCAATTATTATAATTGCCACTATTTAGAGGGATCTGAATGCATTCCTCAAATTTTGCCACATGTCACTCCTACGGTGATTGGGACCCCACTATGTGGACACTACACTGATTATCCCAATTAGTGAGTGCTACTATTTGGAGTTACCCAATGCTATAATTGTTTAATGAGAATGCAGTATTTTACCAAGCAAATTCATTTATGTTCTATAATGTCCGAACAACCTATTCATTTTTTTCTTAAAGTAATAATTGAAGTCATGAGTAAGCTGGTGTTGCATTCCGTAACTTTGAATAGTAACACACACTGATCGGGATAATCGATGTACATTCCAACTCAAGTGAAGAGGAAGTAGAGTAGAATGAGGTGGTATCTTCATTGCACTTCCCCTTGAATTCAAAGTGCATGAAAGAAAGGCAATAAGGTAGACATGCCAATGTTGGCCTGAACATATTATCAATGTGTAGAGTCTACCATAACCACTCATTTCTCCTCACTTTAGCACTCAAAAACCATGACATGTGTCATGGCACTATTTGCTCCGGCCTAATCGAAACTCGATCCTAGTTTGATCGAAATTCAATCTCAACCTTATCGAAATTCTTGTACCCTAAAGATTGCCGACATGTCCCTGATCGGGAACAAGCGCCTCTATTATAGAATGTGTGCAATGTGCACTTTCTCGTCATTTCCCCCATTTACATGTCTTGATTTGTCACATTGTAAACCTTTTAAGGTAGAAATACCCAAACCGGTTAACCATCCTCTAGCCGTGCACTAGACCGCTGTCATAATAGTGAAGTGCCATTTTTGAAACCGATCACGGCAAGGCAACAACTTCAATGCGTGTACACTTAGTGTAGCCAATGGGAGTCAAGTTTAATGTACTCATGAGTTAACCGGGTTAGGTGATGTTCTGTATGGAAATGCAGATTACCGTGTTTGGTGTAGGGAGAATGTAGTGAACGAGTAGGGGGTTTGACAACTTTCCACTTTGAAAAATTGTAGAATTTTTTGTACAAGGCAAAAAAATATGAAACAACTTGCATTCTTCATGAATCCTTCTCGTCTATCTTGGAAAATTATCTCATAATTGTAAGACCATATCTTCAATGCGAATCAGCTTGTTTTTCATGGGTTATGGTATTTCTACCTTAAGTTATCCTCCAATCAAAACTCTAACTTTGGCCACACCAATGGTGTGGGGGGGGGGAGGGGGGGTTATTAAGGCTTTAAGCCTTCAATGAACCCTAATGATCACCTCCTCACCCATGAAGTAAAAGGAGTGATTTGGACTATGGTGGCCGGTTTGCTTCACGGAACTTGACCCTAATTGCGTATTTCATATCCTACAAGAAGTTGGTGCATAGAATAAAATTATCCCTCTTAAGCCCCTCCTCCACTCAACCCTAGCTTCAACTTGTCAAATTTGCCAAAAGGTTTGAACCACTTTCCAAGTGCAAGTTCACATTGCTAGTGTGATGAACTGATTCCCAAGCCTCAAAAATTTTAGAATTTTACGGGCTTTTCCCACATGACGAGGGTTTTATCCCAAGAACCCGCCACATCATCAAAACATTTTTGTAGAGTTGCACACATTCTCACATGCTTGTGTCTAAATCTTTCATCCCCTCATGTAGACGGGCCTAATATGGTCACTTATCTCAACTGGACACATATATTTGAGTGGGATGTGGTTAGACAAGGCTTCTAGAACGAATGCCAAAAAGACATGTGTTTGAAAGAGATTGGACTACGTGCTCAAAATGTGATAACCATTTTAGGTCCAATAGGCAACATAATCCGGGGGACCTATATGACCACTTAACGAGCACGAGAATATTCACTTTGATACTAAATAAGATATTTATACGAGACCCAAACATAATGAGGAAAACAATAATGGCCTCAATCAAGGTTTGCTAACCATCTCGTATAGATCATGTGTTTCATATATGAGGAGAAGTTGGCTAAGGTAGATGTGCCTGATTTCGTTACTCATCTTTATCAAACACCTATATTTGAGTGGCACATGGTTGGCTTTGGCTTCAAGAATGGATACCAAAAGGAGTAAGTGTTTATAATAGATTGGAGTACGTGCTCTAAATATGATAACCATTCTAGACTCAATGGTGAGCATCATTAGGGGTCCACCTATATGGCCACTTAATGACCAGGAGAATTTTTACTTTGATAATGAGGAAAAGATATTCATATGAGCTCCAAAAACTATGAAGAAAGTGTCTATGGCCTCGATTTGAATTTGCCAACCATCTCGTACTAATTACGTGTTTCATATCCTAGGAGAAGTGGGCTAGTAAAAAGAAGTAACCATTTAAGACCCATGAAACATTGCCATTAGACCGCCTTCATTTTTGAGTTGTGGTTTTTTTGTTAATAGTTTTGTGTGGGCGACCTTAGCTAACACCCTTTTTGGAGCTACAAAGCTCTCCACTTCTAGTGTAGCTACAAAATACTACATACCTTGGACAACTAACCAACTAATTCAACTATTAGTTAACTAGTTGCCTTCTATAACTATAGTTGTTTGTGATTCGACTTGCCAAAAATGTAGTTAATTATATTTTTCTTCTAAATTTGGTATTCCAATAAATATAGTTAACTATTATATATATACATATATATAGTTAACTAAAGTTGAGCGCATCCTATTCACGGAATTTTGTTGTAGTGTTGCAATGTCATTAGTGTGTTATTTGTGTTGGTAGTGTACATGGAGGTTGTTTCGGAGCCCAACACTATGAGTAATTGTATAAAGGCTATTTTTGATGATCCTTAGTGGCCCGAGCATATTAAAGACCCTCAATTGAAGCAAATCAAGAGGCGAACTTTTTCAAATATATAATAATACTTGGAAATTTTCTACTTAACTATAGTTGTTGAAAAAAAAATCTAGTTAACTATAGTTATTTTGGCAGTTTTCCAAGGTCTGATATACTAGGAGGTTGTCCTATTCACTTCAAGTGGTTCGGTAAATTCGGGATTAATCTTGGCAATATTAAGGCAACCACATCATACACTATGTAGGCTCACATGTATACCGTGTAAAGATGTGAGAGGCAACTACACTAAATATATCAATTAGTGAAGGTGACACTAATTCAAGTCACACGCACAATCTAGTCAAATCTCAAAGTTATCAAGGGCTAAAGTTGTTACTGAGTGACGCTAAATTATATGCTCAATTACCATAGATTTCGAGAAAATTAATGCGTGCTTGTGATTAGTGCACACCACATGCTCGTGGGCCCTTGAAGTGAACAATGCCAAGTGCCGAGATAAACAATGCTCCCTAATCTTAAAGTTAAGATCTTTTGGTGGTATTGATTCATAGCATAAAGAAATTTCGTATCATTTCCATTAATTTCCCGCCCTCACTGATTTCCCACACTCACTAATTGGTATATTTAGGGCCTGGCCGCACCCGGGGGTGCCAGCCCGGAACCGGTGTGGTAACCGGACTTCAACCTAAACGGAACCCGCATCCGAGGGCTCCATACCGGACGTTCAGTGGCAGTGTCAGAGGCTGTCGGGGGCATGTTCCTCCCGGATAACGGTGCCAAGTGCAATGAAACCAAGGTTTTCAAACGTTGGTCCCAAGCAACGTTAGGAGTGAGCTGGATGAGAACGCGGTTTTGTAGACAAATTTTGTTTGCAATCATCCCATGCAAGTTGACTGTGGCTTGCTCCGCGCGGGCTCCCTGCATATGCTTCGCGAGTTTATTTCGAGCTTGCTTCCCAAATACCAGAGAGACGTTGCCTGGGCGATTCGAGGGAGGTGTGCTGTTCTATGCGAGATAGAAACTTTCTGAGATGTGCAAATGGCTTCGTGGAGTCAAGCGCAGGCCGAGACTGCAGTGAGGGCTGGGCTGCTCGGAGGATGAAGGTGGCCACAATTAAGTGGGTGCACTGAGTGCGATCGTCGGAAGGCTGAGTTAGGAATCGATCTCGAGATTTTGGTCACCCTTGTTTGCATGCATTGTTGCAATTTCTAGACATCGAATGGAAAGATGGGGGGGGGGGCATAGGTAGTCAAACTCTGTGAATTGTTGAGCTCGTGAAATTGGCTACTTTGTTTGCTCCTGGTTTTGGAAGTGCATTGGAACTTATAGATTGAGAGTTCATGGAAAAGCACTTGAAGACTCTTCAATGTCTCTGCACTAGCTTTCGGAGCTTTGCTTGAGATTCTTTTTTATAATGACAGAAGATAGAGAACAAGAAAAACGAACCGAAGAACACCCGCGCACCTTACCTAAACCCTAAAAAAAACACCAAATTGAACTCAAGGGTCAAAAAGTATCATCTTAGACTACTCGACATGTTTGAAGTATAAGTAGCAAGACAGTCTATTTCAAACAAAACCACTTACTTCGAAATTGAGAATTCTGCCTTGACGAAATTGAGCAATCCTTGGTGGTGCGTCTCATACCAACTCCCTAGAACTGGGTGCCGCACAATGGTAGCACAATTGTAGCCAGAAAATTCAACAGAAAACCCAAATTCGGCCAGAAATTGGCAAGAATCGGAGGAAACTCACTCGAACCGCAGCTCTGGAGGTTGCTATCAATCGTCGTCGAGTGGGTAGAGATCTGCATCCAATGTCCGAGAATCGGCATGCTTGCTCCATTTACATTAGTTGATGCCGCGAGTTCAAAGCGATCCTAAAACCCAGCGAGGTCGGAGAGCCCTTGGAGCTTGGAAGCGCATGGTGACAGAAAAGAGCTTGGATGAATAACGGTCATCTCCGTCACAAACCCGGCCATTGCGGCCTCCGGCATGGCACTAACAGCAAGGACTGCCTAAACCCCTACCCGGTTGGGAGCTTCCCAACTCACCTTGGTCTTCTCCGGTTCCGGCCCATCACCACCTGGTGCGGCCAGGCCCTTAGTGTAGCTAAAAGTCCTAGTAGCACTAACCCCCCCCCCTTAGTAGGGTCAGGTGGAGAGAGGCCTGAAGGCAAGTATACCTTAAGCTATGCTAGGTTTTGAAGAGAACCTAACCTCATTAACTAAGGGCCACTTCACACATGAGCCAAGAGCCGTGATCATGAAATTGTGAGAATCCAAAAGAAAGTGTCCAAAGGCTGTCCCAATACACCTCCAAAATTATGTAGTGTGGTCACGGATCCTCAAGTGTAATGTGAAGCCATATGTGACCGGGCCCTCAACCAAATGCTAATTCAACGAATTTATATTTATGCGGGTCCTCACACATGATAAAATAGAATAAATCAACGGTTGTGAGTGTTTGGAGTGCCATGGTCTCCCGGTTTTGTGTTAGGCCTACCTCCAAGAGGTGGTTCTTGAAAATAGTCCAAGTGACCATGAAACACGATCCATTCGATGCCATGTAGGAATCCATGTAGACTTTACATCCATCTTGCATTCACATACTCCGTTGGTCCCTCAAGTGTAGTGTGAAGCGAACTTGGACCGGCTCCGCCTTTTCCACCAAGGAGAGTGCTTGAAGTGTAATGGTCATGGGCTCTCAGTCTTGTGTGTGAAGCAGCCCTAAGTCACAAGATTATACACCAAGAGCAACTTGCTTGTCTTTTCTAATTATAGATGTACCCTAGCCGGGGGCGGTTGCACAATTGCCGTTGTTGAGAGGTCCACCGGACAATAAAGTTATCCTTAAAATCTCAGCCTTGGGAGACCTGACTTTAGACCTGTACCTTGAGTTTAGGTGGATTAACGTAAACTTAAGGAGCTTGCCTGCCCCATTTTGCCGGAGCTTTAATTAGCCCGGTGCAGCCTGCCAGCGCGGCTGCCTGGTAGAGTCGGCATCCTACCAGCGCAGCTGCCTGCCTACATTTGGCTCAGAAGGGGGTAGGGTGCCTCTAGAAACAAAGGAGTCAGGATCAAAAGCTCCCAAGGGTCCCAACTCAAGGTTCCCAAAGATTGACCTTGTCATTATTTTTAGTCTACTGACACAAGAAAACAAACCCTGTAAATATAGAATAGATCTCTCAACTCAGGACTGTAGCCTGACTTTCACCCGGCATCCTGAGACTTTAAGGATAACTTTAATATAGCATCAACATGCAACTTAGTCATAAATGGCCGTCCTTCTACTAACGTGGTCGGGGTGCATGCGGTTTGTGTGCTTGGGCGCGGGCAATCACACACCTGATTATTGGTTCGTGAAGTGGGAAGGGCTTTACAAATTCATGCCCCAATCACACCAAGCTTTCCATCCGGTTCGAGCCATGAAATTGCTAGGGATTATGTTGAGAAATAGATGTTGGCCCACCATTTTTCACACTAGTATAGCCAGAGATGGCCAATGGATAGTGTCTGATATGGATGGTGTGATCAACCCCTCAAGCTTAGTTTGCAGCCTTAGTGGCATCAATATGGAGCATTGAAGTGGTGTCAGAACACCCAATCTTGACGAAGTGAACGGGAGGCAGTTAACGTTGGTCCACATACAATTATATAAAAATGAAAGTCAAGGTAAAATTTTGAAGGCACCTAAAATGGTGCTCTTGAAAGTTTAGCAAGGAATTCGTTTTTACATAGTTGTCTTTTTATGAAAGTCAAATGCAATCCCTTCAATTCACCAAATTTGGGGGTTTTGACTAGTGTTGGACTGGTATATAGGTGAATGCATGATATCAATAATCAACATCAATAATGGCATCAAAGAACCTACATGTGGGTATCAAAATTGTAATACTAGTTAAATATTGATATTTTACGGGTATGTCAAAGTGAGAGAATCTTTGTATACACGAGTTATTATTTGGGTCAATACCATCCTAAACCATATAGATACTAGGGTGATTTTGCGTAGGCATGATAGTTCTTGCATGTATATAGACCCGAATGGGTATTGAAAACAAAAATATCGTCAAATATCCATACCCATACTCATACCTGTCAAAAGGTATGAAATCCTCATTATAGATACCCAAATGGCATAAAAAAGAAAGACGACACAAGTCCAACATTGGTTCTAACACCACTTGATATCTTCTTAAAAATTATAACATGTTGAAAGTGGGATTAAACTCCCTCCTAGGGCATGAGTTTTTGGGAAACTTTAAGGATACCCAACTAAACTATGTAACAACAGGAATATTTCTATGAATGAATAAATAAATGCCAAAATTTCATAAAAAGGTGAATTTCTTTTCACATGAAGAATTTATTCTCAAAGTCTTGAATGCGCGGCAATAGGGCCTACAGGATTGCTACTTACATTCTAGAACCCTCTTTATGGACTCTGCATTCAGCTGCGTCCTCGCCGCTTTGCTTCGCATTGTCGCACCCTCGTTATGAGCTCAATTGCGTAATCGCATTCGTCCGCCCGCGAATCGCTTTGGTGCGTAATTGGAGTAGGCGAGAAGAGTCCCTGTCTTTCATCGCCAATCCGTCACAATGAGTACCATGAAATTTTGCCGAGAGTGGTGAGATACAATTCTACCGACTCCTCTTAATCTATCACCTGCCTCATGTGACTTACATGCGAATTAATCTTATCTTCTCTTCTCTTATGTTTTGTACGTGTGTGTGTGTGTTTTTCGGTGGCAGTAACAATATTTTGTATCCGAAAGAAGATCGGGAGAGGAAGGTTCTGCTGTACGCCTGCCGGAATTGCGACCACCAGGTTTGTTAAGGTTTAGGGTTTAGGGTTTCTGAGGGTTTCATGTTTGGGCATGTTTTAAGAAGCACAATCATGTGCATGAGTTGCGGAGGATTGAACTTGAGATATCATGGTAAGATGCTCTTTCTTTGGAGAAAAGAAAGAAAGATGACCCTGTTGTTGCCACCGGTGTGAATTATGGTGTTGATGCTTCATCTCCGAGTTGGTGCAAGTCTATGTGGAATCCCGAAATGGGCATCATGAGAATTAGATGGCCCGTGAAGACTACTGCCTCCTTTCAAAGGTGAACACCTTGAACGGATGGGCGCGGACAAGCCAGCATGCACCTATCTCCAATCTTCCGCAAGGGCAAGCCCTTAGGTTCCCACGCGGTTGGTTAAAAAAATCCAGTCCACCTGGATACCCCACTATGATTGATTGGGTGGTAGGGTACGATGGAAATCAAGTCCTAGGAAGGGCACCCATCCATTGGACAAAAGTTGTTCATTCAGTAATTGATTGTGTTGGATACCAAGAAACGGGTGTGGTTTGTTGGTGCAGGAAGTTGCGGACAACAATTGTGTGTACAGGAATGAGGTCCTTCACAGCGCCGATGAGCGGACGCAGGTGTTGCAGGACATTGCATCCGATCCTACATTGCCGCGTACCAAGACTGTGCGATGTGCAAATTGTCAACATGGAGAAGCCGTCTTTTTCCAGGTTACACTCTTTGTCTCTTGGTTCTAGCAACTCCTTCACGAGGAGATATGACCCCTTCTATTTCCGGATTCACACGTGTGGAGTGCAATAGACTTGTATATAAAATTGAAGGTTAGGGTTTAAGAGGTTTAGGCTTTGTTGAACATTTGGTTCAGCTTCTCTCCTTCATTTCTTCTGGACCTTCAATCGTATGGTTCTTACAAACACAAAGCTCGCTAACTTGGCCTCATACCATCCTGATGCCCTCCTCAAAATTAGTACTTTATCAATGTGCAAATGTATAATCGCACTGAAATCTAATTTTGCACATGTCACCTGTCATAAGTTAACAAGTAGACTGTTTAGTGGCATCCACATTGTAATTCGGAAGGCTGTTATACTCAATGTCATGCAACTTACTTTTGGTGGACTGAAGGATGAGCCTTGTGTGGGGATTGCAGGCAACTGCGCGTGGAGAGGAGGGGATGACACTGTTTTTCGTGTGTTGCAATCCAAATTGTGGTCATCGGTGGCGTGATTGACGTGGAAAACAGGGTCCTGGTTTCTTAGGCTCACTGTTGACAATGATCTGTTTTTGAAGCTCCCTATGTCAGTATACAAACCCATGCTGCAACAGGATGTGCATATACACCTCTCAGAGCCGTAACTGTTTAACCTCAATATTACCTATCTTGCACCAAGACGAAATAGCTCACTATAACATTTGTAGTAATGTACTTGGCGTAAGATATGGTAGGTGTTGCAAGTTGTATCAAACCACTGTAGGGTGGAGCTAGACTACAAAACATTCCCTTGTGATGAAGAAAAATGACCACATCTGTCTGGAAGGTTGATTTTTGTGGCTGCAGTCTGCAGACACACAAACTCGTTCCCCATTGTGATCTTTGTGTTATGCAACAGAAAGGAACACAATGTTGGGCTGATTTGTGTTAGGATGAAATTTGTAAAAGCCCTGCATTCAAAAGTGTCAGGTTGTTGTGGAATCCACTATGAACAGAGGGTATGAACTCTATCCAAACATGACTTGTTGGATACCATTTTGTTCAAACATAAACCAATTTCGGTACATTTTTATGAGCACCGAAGGATAAGAATCATCCTCAGAAAGGATGAGGATTATAGTTCACAGAAAGGATGAGAATTATTCTGTAAGATGTTCGAAGTAGACTTGACACTTGGAATTTTGGCTACTGTCATACAATAGGTTAAATTGCAAGTGTTTTACCCTTAAAAGCTGCACATATCTAGGAATTTCCCTTGAACCTTTGTATGACAAATTTTTTGAAAGAGAACTTGTAGTGAAAATATCGCAGCAATACATAAAGGCCTATTCCACCCCAAGGGCAGTGGCAATGAGAGTTTTACTGGGTGGGAATTATACCTGTACAGAAGGGGAAACAGCCCCTACAACCCAGTAAGCTTCACAAGCACTCTTCTAATCTAGTAGGATGTGGGCAAATTTTTATGAAGAGGAACACTTGTATTATGAGGGCTGAAGTGGCAAAGTTTTGTTACTACTTAGGCCCTAAGTGTCTGAGAGGGCCATTCTGGTGCTCACCAAGCACAACAGCGTGTATTTGAGATACGTACTCACTTTTAGCTCATTTTTAGTATCATTGGATTTTCATCCTCCACATCGCAAATGAGCATATTTTTGTTCTCTTTTACATAAGATAATGTAGTGAATGAAGTTGAATCTACAAATATACAAACATGATATTAAGACCTGGTGAAGTTGGGTAAGTAGACTGTACATTGAGTTCCTTGGTCCTTGAGTTCCTTGAGCTCAAGGGTTAACCCTTAAAGGACATATGCTTTCCCGATACCACACCCAAAATATCTTTTAAAATTCATTTTAAGCATGATTAACCAATTAATTTACATAGGCTCTATTATAAAGAAGTATAGATCTTGCTAAGGTGCTCGATTTGGCATTCTAAAAACCCCATTTGGTGCAATGGAGTAGAAGTTTTGAACAAGATTCTCCCAAAATAATACCAAGCCCGTGGGGCTTGCATTGTCCTTTAAGGGTTAATAGATTGTGAGGACAAACTACTTACCCTTGATTGTAGGATTACCAAGGGGTAGAGCCTTGAAATTCTACAACAAGGATGGGTGCCATGTAACAACAAGGCTCTACCCCTTGTTTACCTCTTGGGTTTGCAACTAGGTAACTTGGGGTTGTACTAAGTGACTTCTTTATGTTTTCCTCACAGATCTCAAAGCCATATCTTAGATTCTCTGCAAACTAAGCCTAGATAATTGCTTTTTATGTGCAACACCTTGAAAACAGTACTAGAAATTGTTTAGCATTCCCTTTGATAAGTTGGATTTTTCTTTTTGGCTCTATACTTGCTTTTTATCAAAATTTCCAGATGCAAGTGCACAATGACTTCTTAACATTACCCAACAACATAAAGTTGCTCTCTTTCATATACAATTTCCGAGTTTAATAAACACAACACTGTCTTTGACTAAGACTAGGTGGCACCATCTGATCATAAAAAAAGGGAGAACCTAGCGCAACCAGTTAGAGTTGGAATTGTAGATATAATGGGGGCTACAAGTCAACTTTTTTCAAGAAATCATTGCCAGTGCAAAAACCAAATGCATGCTCATGTTCATTATATACTAACATTGGCGTTAGTAATTCACTAATCCCTAACCCCATATTGGTGGGAAACTCCATCTCCATTCAGGTATTGCATCATCTCACTTGGAGCTGCCTAGTGGCAAATCCTGCAACTAGCACAAATCACTATATTTCTTAATCAGAGACTTTGGAAAGTCTCAAAATAAATGCAAATGGTTTAATATATGGTCCAATTTCTTATTGTGATGACATGTATTTGTGCCAAATTGGTTAGTGTTGCCCACGCGAATCGCTTTATTAAGTCACATTGAATATATATATTTGTGTTTTCCTTGTTCTTTATTTGAAAACCATGTCCTTAAGTAGTCTCAAAATCATGGAAAAGTCTCCAATTACCGAATATAGTGATACAACCCATAACTCTAACTTGGGAAGCTGGTCGGCACTGCCTATAACCTTGCAACTACTGGTAATTTTAACCCTTCTCTCTCTCTCTCTACAATGGTTAGCTTGGGTGTGCAAGAAAGGGGACTCGACATGAATAATTGGGGCCATAAAACCCAACACATTTCCCTACCCACATAGCATTGCAAAGGAGCTGAATAATATCATGTAGCCTTGATTTAAGCCCTTAATGGCCGAGGTTTATACTATATGCAAGGATTATAATATGCAGTTGTGAATACAAAACTAATTATCATACACCAAACGCAGACCACTTCAGACCTTGGACAACTAACCAACTAATTCAACTATTAGTTAACTACACAAAATATGATATTTGGTGTTTGATTATATTTAGTGTTGTTACCACCCTACCTTGCTCAACACTAATTTTCAATTCCTTGATAATTAGTGTTAGACATAAATGCGCCGCCACCTTCCCTACTGCCACCTCCTTTCCTGTGAAACAGTCCTCTACCTCCTTTCCTGTGAAACAATCTTCTTCAATGGCTTCTAGGTTTCTCTCTCTTCTTCCTGACTTCCTTACGCTTCCATTCAACCAAAACCCTCGTGATCTTCCTCAAGGATCACCAGCACAACTGAATACATGCAATTCATATGCCTGCCTTCACTCACAGACTTGGGAGCTCTCTTTTTACCCTACCAGTAGAAGAAGTTCCATTCGGAGTGCTTGTGTCAGATTGCAGCGAGACGAAATCGGGGGTTTGGTTTGGTTGAGGTGTTGATAGGAATTTGGAAACATTTGGTCGGAATTACTTTGATAAGCACAAAGAGAGGGTAAACGATCAAGAGAGAGAGAAGGATAAAGAGAAAGTGAAAGATAAAGAGAGAGAATAGAGTAGCAAATCACGGGGGCGAGAATCTGAAAGAGAAAGACGCAATCCTACATCAGATACACATGATCGAAGAGTGCAGAAAATTGGAAAGAAGTTTATGTCAAGAGGGTTTAGAAAAGGCTTTGTCATTAGGGCTTCGACCTCGGAGCCTAAGTCGAACCAGCAGCGGTTCAGGAAGCCAGAGTACCAGTCGCAGCCCAGCTAGACGTGGGACTCCTGGACGGTGAGTAGGATTTCTGTGCTTGATTTCTCCTCCTGCTTTATTTCTTGGCAACATTAAGAAATTCTTTGTTTAGGAGATACTTTTTTGGACAGTCAGTCTAAGGTTTTAGAGTGGGATAATCAAGACAACCATCACTCAGTTGTTTATGGTGGGTGAAGTTGGATGCACATTTTTTATTCATTTATTTCAGAGGAAACATCTTTAGGTTTTGGCTTGTGATGTGTGCTTCTCCAGTAGGAAGTCAATTCATAGTGACATTAGGGTTATCCTCTAATTCAACATGACTTATGGTTAGGAGTAGGAAAAATCTGAGAGCTACAGTATGTCGATCTGTCTGGATGAAGTGGTGGAACCCATCAAGTAGTTCAATGTGTTTGTAATTGGTCACCCTGGCTACATTTCTAATCTGGATATGCTTTCGTATACAGGTCCTTGTTGACAAAGCTAAATTGGAGGTTGAGGATGCTGTTGATGAAGCACTTATGTGTAGTATTTCATGTGTTACTGTCATCTGGTGTTCATGTTCAAGGAAATCAATTTCTGTAGTTCACAATTCCCAAAGAAATTGCATTGAACACTCATCAGGTGACGAAACAAGATGCAAGAACTTTGAACAATGTCTAGGCCTTTCTGCAAGTTTTCTCCCTGGATGTCAAATGACGCAGCACATCAAACTTAGATATATCTAGAACCTATATTTGTAGTCGGAAAGGGTGCTTGATTTGGAGACCAGGGGTTTGGTGGGGGTTGTGCGGAGAGCATGGTGTGTCGTCGAAGAAGCATCTAGGTTTTTCCTTGGAGATTTTATGTTTGGCTGGTGATTTGGTGTTTGAGTCCACATGCTCAAACAGAATGTTGAGTTCGATCGAATGCTATAATGTTGAATTGTATTCTCTCTCCAAATTGTATTTGTTGTCATATTGGAATGCTGGAATATTAGAAGGTTGGAATGCAAGAAGATATATCGAAAATCTCCTTTCATCACTGTAAAAAAAATTCATATCCTTACTAACACTAAATTCGTGCATGTAACTTCCATATATTACCATAGTTGATATTTAGTGTTTGAAATTGCATTTAATGTTACTTACTTTCATAGGGTTAATGATATTTAGTGTATGCGTTCGTATTTAGTGTATCAAACACTAAATATCATATTTTGTGTAGTTGCCTTTTGTAACTATAGTTGTTCACGATTTGACCTATCAAAAAATGTAGTTAACTATAATTTTCCTAAATTTGGTCTACCAAAAAATCTAGTTAACTAAAGTTATATCTAGTTAACTAAAGTTGAGCATAGCCTATTCACATAATTCTGTTGTAGTGTTGTAGTGTCACTACTGTGTTATTTGTGTTGGTGGTGTACATGGAGGTTGTTCTGGAGCCTAGCACTGTGAGTGATCGTATGAAGGCGTTTCTTGATGATCCTCAATGGCCCGAGCATATTAAAGACCCTCAACTGAAGCAAACCAAGAGGCGAACTTCTTCGAATATATAATAATACTTGGAGTTTTTCTAGTTAACTATAGCTGTTCTTCAAATCGGTTTGAAATTTTTCTAGTTAAGTATAGTTGTTCCCTAAAACATATTAAAAAAAATCTACTTAACTATAGTTATTTTGGCAGTTGAGACCTATGGCAGTAACCGGGTTACCATTGTAAATCGGGTGTGTGCGGATTGCGATAGCTACCTCAAAATTGGTCCAAACTAGAAGAAAAGGGGCTCAAATTGTCGGGCTCGTCAAGCTCTATTCGCCCTCAGAACGACAACAATTTTTGAGACTTTGGTTTTTGAGACTCCGCTGTACTAGAAGAGGGCAAACTTTGACCATTGCGACATTGCTAGCAAATACAAGAGCAAACACACACACAAACCCCAAAAGACGCAATGATGAACCCCGTCCCACATCCATGTTCTTGAGACTGCACTATTCACAAAGTGCAAACCCAATGTTGGTCCTATTTTGGGCACCCTCCAGAAAATTTATTACTATTATTTTAAAAGCGTTCACGCACTTCATAAATTCGGTAACCTAGGTTACCGCCATAGGTCTCAGTTGTCCAAGGTCTGGACCACTTTTCAGTCTCATGTGCATTTAGGCATTAAGCTTCGTACATCAATGATAGTGTGGTAGTCATTAGCCTATTTTGTGGGATCTGTAGTCATCTTGCTCATTGTTGCTTGGCTGCACTGCTACTGCCCCCAAGTGCGGCTGTTCAAAGCTCTGATCAGACAACCCCGCAAAAGGCCCTAGAAACTATTAAAGAGATGAGAATAGGTTGGTTCTAAGTGGAATCAGAGGTTCGAAATACAAGTTCTTCAAGTGAAGTTTACTTCTTTGGATGTGCCCTTATATACATTTCCAAGTCGGCCCTTAGTAGGGACACGTGTCTAATCCAACCTATAGTAGATTAGCTTACTCACTTGAGATAAGTTCATTATCTCGGAATATGCTCTTAATAGAAGATACCATGGACCTTAATGTGGTGGTTATCCTTTACTTTATACCGGCGACTACGGTTAAGTCTAACCCATGTGACTAGTATAAATGCCGGTGAAGCCTAACCGGATTTAGCTAGATTCCCACATGGGTCTCATTAATACTTAACGAGCCGGTGAGGTTGACTAATGGATTGTTTAACCTCCATAACACTCCTCCTCAATCTATTGTTAACCTCGTTAAAAACTTTATCAAGTAAAACCCGTATTCGGGATAAAACCTTGACAAAGAAAAGAGTATTAACAATTTACATTAGTGAGGTCTTGGAGTGATCTCATCCCGGCCGCATAAACTAATTTTTTATGCTTATATGCCGGGAGAGCTTTGGTTAACATGTCGGCCACGTTATTTTCTGATTCTACCTTTTGTATATCAACTTGACCTTTATCAATCAAGTCTTGGGTAAAACTGAAAATATGAGGACTAATGTGTTTAGTCCTATCGGCCTTAATGAAACCTGAGGACATTTGTCTAATACATGCGGCATTATCCTCGTAAATCACCATGAGCTTCATCTCCTCCTCATGGATTCGGCATTGCTGGTTTATGATTCGTTCCAACGTCCTCAACCAGACACATTCACGCGCCGCTTCGTGAAAAGCCAACAGCTCCGCATGGTTGGTCGAGGTTGCAGTGACCGTTTGCTTCATGGATTTCCACGAAATAGGCGCTCCGCATTTGAGGAAGATGTAGCTAGTCTGCGATTTTCCCGCATTCGGGTCTGTTCGGAATCCGGAATCTGCAAAACCTCTAATTTCGGTTGGGTTAGACCTTTGGTAGTATAATCCGAGGTCTGACGTACCTTTCAAATACCTTAGGAGGTGTTTGACTCCGTTCCAATGTCTCATTGTTGGGTTTTGGTTGTGCCTCGCCAAAATGCTTGTGGCGAATGCAATATCGGGTCTCGTGTGAGTCGTGAGGTAGTTAAACGAACCAACCGCAGTGAGGTATCGTTGTTTGTCGATCACCTCCTCCTCCTCCTCACGAGGTTGGTACGGATCGTCATTCGTCTTGCTCCTCCCAATCATCGGTGCGGCCATTGGATTGGCCTGGTCCATCTGAAACATTTTCAACACTTTCTGCACATAGGCCTGTTGGTGTAAGAAAATGCCATTGGGTGTGTGATGAACCTGTAGTCCCAAACAGTAGGTGGTGGGTCCCAAGAACTTCATATCGAAGGTCTTGGTCAAAATGCCTTGTGCAAACTTACACATATCGGGGGTCCCGATAATGTTTAAGTCATCAACATACACGGCAAGTATTACAAATCCGTCATTTGTACAATAAGTAAAAATACAAGGTAAGGCTGTGTTATGGATAAAACCTTGAGAGATGAGGTAGTGACAAAGATGGTGGTACCAGGCTCGGCCTGATTGTTTCAGGCCATACAAAGCCTTGCATATCCTCAAGCCTATGAACCGTCCCGGTTTCGGCTTTGGCACGGATTTCAGGAATCCGGGTGGAGGATTTATGTGCAAAATCGAGTCCAACGTACCGTGGAAGTACGCAGTCACTACGTCCATCAAGTAGATTTTCAGGGCTATATGAACTGTTAGAGCGAGTAGGTACCTGAAGGAGACACAATCCATAACAGGTGAGTATGTTTCGTCAAAATCAACACCTGGCCTTTGCGTAAAACCTTGAGCAACTAGTCTTACCTTGTGTCTAATGACCCGTCCTTGAGAATCAAGCTTGCGGGTGAATATAAGCTTGTGCCCTATAGGCGGTTTCTCTAGGTCGGTTGAAATTTCAGCAAAAACATTATGCTTTCTTAGAGATGAGTATTCGGCTTCTATGGCCTCCTGCCATTTAGGCCAATCCGGCCTCTTCTTCGCTTGATCCAGGGTGGTCGGATCGGCTTCGGAAGTCGAGTCTATTGACTCGGTTGTAAAGTGGACCTTGGGTTGTTTCGGTTGTCGTTTGTTTTGGGTTTTCGGGGCGATTCTCTTGGCGGGTAAGGTTAGGCCGGTTCCTGGAATTGCATTTCGAATGATCCGGTCTTCGATTGAAAATCCATCCGGAGTGTTTTCGGCCAAGGCTTTGAGGTTCATGAGTTTGACGGTCTCGGTATTAGCGAGTGAGGTGGGTGGGTCGGGATTTTGGGTCAAAGTCTCCGGTGCACCGAAGTTTAAAGGTGGGGATGGTTTGGTTTGTCTTAGGGTCGGGAATACCGACTCTAAAAATTTACAGTTTGCGAATCTTGCCTTAAGCAAGTTCCCGGTTGTGGGCTCTAGGTACCGGATGATTGAGGGTGAGTCGTAACCAACATATATGCCCTCTTGGCGGTGTGGTCCTATCGTGTGGCGTTTAGGTTCCGGGAGAGGTACCCAAACCTGGCAACCAAAGGTTCGGATGTGGGAAACGTTAGGAGGTCTCCCGGTTAGTAACTCGTAGGGAGTTTGGACATTCAGTAAGGTTGGTCTTAGCCTGAGTAGGGCTGCGGCATGAAGCACCGCATGGCCCCAAACCGATGATGGTAAGTTGGCATGAAGGAGTAGGGGTCTTGCTATGAGTTGTATTTTCTTGACGAATGCCTCTGCGAGGCCATTCTGGGCATGCTCATAGGGTACCGAATATGTAAGGTTAATCCCGGATGCGGTACAGAAATCCTCAAATGCGTGAGACCTAAATTCTTGCGCATTATCCATCCGGAGGTGTTTGATGGGAAATTCAGGGAAATGATTTTTATATCTGAGGAGGATAGCTAATGTTTTTGGAAAAACCATATTACGGGTTGGTAGTAACGAAACTTCCAGGTGGCTCCCTGATGCATCAACAAGTACGAAGTAGTAGCGAAATGTCCCGGATGGTGGGTCTATGGGTCCGCATATATCCCCGTGGATCCTGTGTAGCGGTTGAGGTAGTTCCGTGGGTAGGGTCCAATTTGATGGTTTCCTGATGAACTTGCCCTGTATGCATGCAACACATTCCCGTGTTTTCCCGGCATCGGCGGCCGTAAGGTTGTGACCTTGTGTCAATGGGACCATCCTCCGAAACACCGTTGTTCCTGGATGCCCAAGTCTTCGGTGCCAAATATCAGGCTTGGCGTCTTTAACATCAAAAGATGCCCCATGCGCCAGGTTGCGCTCCGGCGTGGGGCCTCCCCCCCACGCGGCCATGCAAACCTCTTCCTTGTCTATGACGGGGCTAGATGCCAAGGGTTTTATGGCAACCTTGTAAAGTACATCGGAGCCCGCGCTAGCGGTGGCAAGGACCTTCGGTCCTTGCCTAAGTTCGATGACTTCTTCATCACCGTGCATCTTCGTGCAGGTGTGGATATTCCTCGCCCTCAGATCCCGATAGCTGATCAGGCTTCTCGGCGCATCTGGGGTGTACATTGCCTTCTCGCAATTGAGGGGGAATCCCCCGGGCAAGACGATTGTTGCCCGGCCCTCCATGAACCGTAGGGTTCGGCTTCCGGCCATTGTCAAAATTTTACAATATTGCCAGGACTTCTCACTTTGAAAGTGGAAGAATTCTGCCTTTGTGAGAATTGTATGGGTTGATCCACTGTCTAGGAGGGCCACGTCCTGGTTTGGCGTGGTCTCCTCATAGACAGTCATATAATTCTCGACCTCATAATCCAGGTCCGGAAGGTCTGATGCTTCAAAGTTATAGTTCTGCCGTGGTTTATTGCGTAACTGTTGCACCTCTCTATACAGTTCTACCAAGTATTGGGATGCCCTGCAATCCTTTGCAAAATGACCTTTCTTCCCACATTTGTGGCAATTACCTTGTACCTGTTTGCGTTGGTCAAACCTAGGCTGGTAATTCCTTGGTTTGTTTTGGTAACCTGTTGCGGGGTTTCTATGCCATTTTGGGTTAGGTTTACGGAGAGAACCTCTAGGTGGTCTTCGTGATGCCTCGGCAACGTGGATCTCGGCGTGATGATCCTCATGCCGGTTGTCTCTCCGCGATCCTCCTCCTCCCGCGGGTGCTCCCGTTGGTTTGTTCGGCTCCGCTGGTTCCGCGGCTTCGATTTTGGCTTCAAAAGGAAAACTTCAGAAAATGAAAATTTCGGCATTATGACATTTCTGTATATAGTAAAACCAGAAAACATACCTGCAGAAACTTCAATATTGGAAATAACAGAGACAGAATAACAGAAAGTAAGTTAACGACCTTCATCTTTATACTTGAATGGTTAGTATAAATGTAGTTCAGATAGGTGATTGCTATATTTTCTAGTGAAATTTCAGCATTATGACGTTTCTATAGTGAGATCAGAAGTTCTAAAGAGAGAAAATTGACTGTATTTATGTAGTTAGTGTACAGTTCTAGCTTCAGGTATACTTCTACAACAAAAATAAGCTAACTAAGTAGTGATCAGAAGATATATACATAATTTGTAAGCTAATCTTCTAAGAACATATTTCGGTATATCTGTAATGTATCTGCACTGTATCTGTACTGTATGGTCTGTATGGTCTGTATGTATTGTATATGTACTGTATTTTGGGCAGTATTTCGGTATATCTGTACTGTATCAGAATATAGGAAAGTAGAGTATGAGATAGAAAATACTACTCTATTGGTTGCGACTAAATTTTGGCATTATAACAGTTATGTAGCTATGGTCCAACAACAAAAATAGTTAGTATTTCAAACAGTACTTTAGTACTAGCTTGAGAAGTCCAGAAAAGCAAATATAAAGCAAGTATAAAGCAAGTAGAGATTGTATCTCTAAGTGTAGATAGTTCGAACTATATAACAGTGCTATAGATAGCTCAGTATATACTTGTAGAGAAAACTAAACACAAGCAAACTTCCTTCTCTCAAAATGTATCAACTAAGTATGATCAAGAGTGCTCTCAAAATCAAGTCTAATGCTTGGAACTTGTCTAAGTGAGAAGCTAGGAGCGTGCTGATAACGTGTTAAAGAGATGAGAATAGGTTGGTTCTAAGTGGAATCAGAGGTTCGAAATACAAGTTCTTCAAGTGAAGTTTACTTCTTTGGATGTGCCCTTATATACATTTCCAAGTCGGCCCTTAGTAGGGACACGTGTCTAATCCAACCTATAGTAGACTAGCTTACTCACTTGAGATAAGTTCATTATCTCGGAATATGCTCTTAATAGAAGATACCATGGACCTTAATGTGGTGGTTATCCTTTACTTTATACCGGCGACTACGGTTAAGTCTAACCCATGTGACTAGTATAAATGCCGGTGAAGCCTAACCGGATTTAGCTAGATTCCCACATGGGTCTCATTAATACTTAACGAGCCGGTGAGGTTGACTAATGGATTGTTTAACCTCCATAACAGAAACATCTTGAGAAAATTTCTTTTGAGCTGGAATGCATGTTAAATAAATACAATTAAGGTAGAAATACCATAACCCGTTAAAATAAGGTGATTCACATTGAAGATCTGGTCTGACAATCATGAGATAATTTTCCAAGATAGACGAGAAGGATTCATGAAGAATGCAAGTTGTTTCGTATTTTTCTGCCTTGTACAAAAAAATTCCACAATTTTTCAAAGTGGAAAGTTTGTCCAACCCACTTCCGGTTCACTAGGTTCTCCGCATTTTGATACAGAACATCACCTAAACCCGTTAATCATGAGTACGTTAGATCTTGCCTCCCATTGGCTACACTGCATTGAAGTTGCTGCCGAGCCATGCTCCATTTAAGACATGGCACTTTACCATTATGAGGCGGTCTAGTGCACTGCTAGTGGGTGGTTAACGGGTTATGGTATTTCTACCTTATTATGTCAAGGCACCTGTATGTTTATTTGACTGCAACAGAAAATATACAAGCTCTCTCGGCATTGCGGGGCAGGAGGAGAAACCGTAAAAGTGAGCCTAATGCAAAGCACAATCAATCAGATACTACCTACCTACAGTCTACCTGATATTTTCCAAGTTTCAAGGTAGAAAACCCATCGTCCATCTAAACACAGACTTCATGTGGGAGTTCAAGTAGCATATTAAACAAGAAGAGACAAAAGTGCGTGGGAATGAACCACTTCGATTCCCATGTAACTCAGATAACCTATAAGAAGTAAGGTTGACCACACCCACACCACATTGATGAAATAGCGTTCGATATACGCGACTCAAAAGGTGGTAGGATACTCCATACTTTGAATTACGACTCTTGGATGAGTACAGAGGCATCACAATTAAATGGCAAAAAGATGCTAATTTTTCCCCAAAACTCTCTATAAGTAGTGCAGTAACCAATTTTCACGTATAAGGTAGATGGGTTCTTAAGTGGCTCGTTTTCTTAATCGGACCTGTATATTTGATTGGTATGTGGTTTGGTGAGGATCAAAGAGCATACATAATAAAGACACATGTTTAAAAGAGATTGAACTACATTTTCAAATATCAATAACTATTGCACAGTCAATAGTGAACATGATTGGGAGGACGTATGTATCCAATTAAGAATCAACAAACGTGCACTTCCGATAACCATAACTAAATCAAGGGAGGTGTGATTTTCAATCTAGTTTTTGCAAATGTTTCATCGCAGATGTGCTGATGCAACACAAGTTTTGTAGTGTAAATCTGATCGGTAGAAGTTGGAGAAAATGAAAAATGAACCAAATAACACCCACATACCTTAAGGTGAAGCTCTCTGAGCCGTTTGAAGCAGGCATTTACCTAATTTGACTAGCCCCGAGTATCAGCCAAGATAAGTGCAGCTAACTCGGCACCCAACAACACTGATTTCCAAAGCATAAATTATTCGGATTAAACTATTGTGCACATATCCAACTGCACTTGCAATTCTGACTGCTGTATTGGATCAAGAATTGTCTCATTTCGGTTAGGAGCTGGGAATCATTAAGATTATAAATTTCAAGTTCCACAATTAACAGAAGAACCGGCTGCTAGTTGCAGATGAATCAGTTGAGTTTGAGAAATAACCAGCTGAAGTTCAAGACTTACTGATCGTTTTAGAGGAATTTATAGAAGATACCTCAATGAAAATGGAAAGATGTCATCATGTAACCGACTGGACTTGGAAACATTGGGATTTCGACCAGTTATGCCCAAAAATCTCCCCAAGCCATTGAAGGGGAGGAGCAAAACTGTCAAAAGTGCTATTTCTCTTGTTCTCCACTGCGTTAACTACACTGATTGTCCCAATTAGGCCGCGTTGCTATTTGGAGTTATGCAGTGTAATAACAGCTTATTTCATTTGTTACCTACGAAAGTTCAATAGGTTGTTCGGGGTGGATATTAAGTCCCCCCCCCCCCCCCCCACGAACTTCTACTCCTGGATGAAATTTCCAGAGCTGCCCTGTCGACTGTAGTGACCTGTCCAACCGGTCACGAATGGACGGTAGGACGCACCCCTGAGGCATGGAGGGAAGTCGTGTTCTTTGAGATTTTAGTAGCACATCGAGAAGGAGGGAGGTTGTTCCTCGAGAGTTGGGGTTTGTAGGACGGTTTGGAAACAAAAACCCGAGCCCACCTCTCAAGAGGCATAACACCTATGCTGCATCACGGACATTCATGATCAGCATTAGGCTAACGGGCTCACATTCATAGTGGGACCTTGCTACAGGCGTTACTTTTTCTTTTTCTTTTCTTTTTTCCTCAAGAAATGAGGTTTGTAGGACGGTGAGGGAGGTTGTTCCTCGAGAGTTCGTTTAGGGTGGAGGAGTGTGAGGGAGGTTTTTCTTCGAGAGTTGGTTTAGGGTTGAGGAGGGTGAGGGAGGTTGTTCCTTGAGAGTTGGTGTGATCTGGGTGTCATCCCATGTTCAGAGCAAAGAGTGCTCATTCTCCATGTTCTCCTCTTTCTCACATGATATCTTGCTCTCTATCTGTCCTTCGATCCATCATGTATGTATTATCCTACGCATCTTTTCAATCATGATTGTAGATACCTTACTCCAAGGATAAGTCTGCACACCAAAATCAAGAGCACCGACAAACAAGAGCAAGCCATCATCAACTGGAAAATAGAAGCAAGTCGTCATCAATCCATAACCAAGTCAAAAGAGGAGAGAGCCAGAGGTGAGAGCTGACAACGAAGGCGATGTGAGGGTGGATAGACTAGTTGGCAACGGAAGGAACTCATAGAAATGGGGGTGCAAGGAAACTAAAAGCCGCCACGGAATTAAGTATTCAAAGACGGCATTAGGAATTCGGTCATGGAATTAAGAAGAAGACGCGCAGTGATAGGGTAAACAACCCCATGGTAACATGGTAAATGTAGGCATTAATGTGGAAAAATCTTTATTTTACAAGGAAGATTATGCCATCATTTTGAAGAACAAATTATGAGGATAATTTAGGCCATAGAGGAGGAAGAATATAGGATTAATGATTAGTATACAAATGAGGAGTTTTTGCCAAGTCAATCAATTTTGAAGCCACATCACCTACATCTTGAGAATTGGTAACTACCAATTATGTTAGTAAAGTGTATTGGTAAATTTATACTTATATGGAATTTGAAATATGTAGCTATAAGAAAGTAGAAAGTGAAATTTAGGATTATGAACATCTAAGAGGCTTAACAGTTGTAACTGTTTGAAAAAACTCTCATCTAAATATTTGTTGGAGATAAAATAGAATCTAAAAAATAAGAAGATGGATGTCATTTGGAATATAAATTATAATAAGAAAAAAATTATATATAGAGAGATGTTTTTAGGAGACACACCTCTTTCCATAGCAACAAAGTTATCTTAAAATTGAGTGTCAAACAACACTTGAGCATATCTTATATTTCACCTCTTTCCATGCATTCTTCTCAATACACATACAATTTCTTTACACTCAAGAAGTGTTAGCTATTCTCTCTCAATTCTTTGTGAGTTATTAGATGTTGTGATACTTGAATGATTCGACAATTGAAAGGAAATTAGTTTCTTTTGAGCAAACACTCAAAAGAGTAGTGTAAGGATGAGATTGAAATGCTCAAGATTTTTAAAAATCAATGGAACTTTGAGAAACAAAGTGACATTGAATCAAACCTTAACTCTCATCAATAGTTTGATAGAATTAAGATCAAGTCTATTCTTCCTTTCATAAATGAATGTTTTTGATCAAATTCCTCAAAAGAGAGTGTTGAAATTAATTTTTTATAAACAAAAGAACTATAGTTCGTACTTTGTAAAAGATTAACCAAGTATATGGTTTATGACAATATATAATTAAGTATGAGAATAATTGTATTTATGATTATGTCAATGTAGTTAAATTTTTCATATGTATTCTTAAAATATTTATAAGAATTATAGTAGCAACATATGAGCTTAAAGAAGAAAGACACAAAAATATGCATTCAAATTTAAGACATTGACATTCAATTCTCACTAATACCTTAACTTATCAATGAAGTGATTTGATATTATACAAGATAATGTGTATATATATTTGACATAAATATATGTATAAATGATTGGATGTTGAAGTATTCATATACCACAGAATTTATAAAGAGAACTACAAATTTAACTTTCTTCGGAAAATTTAATTAAAGCTTTTGGAGAGTTTTTTTGTTATCAATAGTTAATGATATTGATTAATGTAATTTAATTTTGAAAGATATGAATGAAACTTTAGCATATTAACACACCTCTAAAAGCTAACTTCATTTTAGTTGTCTCACAATCAATGAGCCTTACATTGAATGTAAATATAATTAAGATTGAGATCTTTTAAACTCAAAAGTAATAATATTCAAATCATAAGGAGAACGAGAGGTTAACACTTGAAACAATGATTTTTGACCGAGCACATTAATGAGGCACGGTATCTCTCAAGTGATTATAAATTGACATGATGTTCATCGAGAGTCTACCTAGCTTATTGCAAAGGAACGACTCACGATGTTCGTTGATGACTACAGTGATCAAGATGTATAGAACACAATATGTAAGACAAGACCTGAGGTCTTGGATATGAATGACAATAATTGAATAATAGTAAGCATATGTTATTTATTGCCGCAATCATGAAGGCAATCCGTCTTCAACACGGACGTTTGTGAACAGGAAAATGGTGTGGACGGATAAGTTTCTTCGTTGTTGTTTGGCGCTTACATCACTATACGGACAACTTTGATGTTGTTAGAGGGAATCGCTAGAAGTTCATGAGGGGGATTTGTAAATTCTAGGAATTCATAATTTGGGATGGACGATTTGGTATGGACCAACCACGTGACGAACGGCCAGGGGATACACAAAACCTCTATGTTAGCCATCATATTGTGGGATAGACTTGAGCATTTCATTAAGGGCGAGCAATAGCATCCTCATTTCCCTCGCAAATACACCAAGGACATCATACGGGTTAACTTGCCACAATCCTTGCAAAGACCTCATGCAAACAGTCTGACACTGGTACTGGGATTTGTCCTACTGCCCGCTCTAAAATCTGCACCATACCCACTGTTCTTCATATTTTGGTTGTCATAATATGCTCACCAAATAAGTTCCAATAATATTGATTTCAATATACAATCAATATTGGAAGTACATTGCACTTACAGATCATGAGGGTGCCGCAATTGGATGTCCTTCAATTGTTTTTGTTGTTCTTTATAAAGATATTCATGAACACATATCTCTTCCATGTGTCTTGTTGTTGCACCTACATTTGTATGTGTGTACTTCATATACCATAACATGCAATTGAGTCTATATAAACAAGTACCATTCATCGTTCTCACATACCATCACATGCAACAATAATTTTTTTATTAATCTCATTCTTCCATGGGCATTTCAGATGTAGGTGCAACTTTGGCCCTGAAGATAAGCCAATATAGTGCCACATGATATGTAAACTCTCTTGAAATTCATCCAAAAAAACAAAAGATATTGCAAAAGAAAAAATGAGAGAAGATGGTTGTACCCGAATACGAGTCTTTCCCGGTGACCAAATCAACCTATCCAAAGGCATCGCGCATTGGCAAGACATTATCAAGCAATTATGTGAAGCAAGGTTGCCGACGTTGTTTTGTGGCAAAGAGACCCTACTTGGACCATTCCTTATGTTTGTTGATTTACGAAAATACAGAGCACTTGAATGCCGCTGGAGAACATTGCCATGGCACCATAGTCAGTGGATTTAGATATGCACTCCGTGTTGGGCTATTAGAGGAAATGAAACTAAAAATTACTCAAATGCATTCCTATGGATTATCACCTATCCAAATTATGCAACAACACACCAAAGAGGTTTGAGGATTGGTCACACTAGACACATTCTTGTTGCCGTCGGACATTAGGAACATTTGCCATAAGAGGGCGGAAGAGTTGTGGGAGAAACATCCCTCTTATCCCGTCAATGTCCGTATGTGGACAACTGAGAATCTAGACAACGTGTTCTACTACTAAGAACACTCCCCAATGGACCTTAATTCCCAAACACAAAATTAACTCATCTTTCACCCTAGGCATTCAAACTAGATGGCAACTAGAGATGATGGCAAAGTTCGGCCACAACTACGTTCTATCAATTGACGCCACATTTAGTACCAACCAGACAAGGGTGAGTTATAAATCTATGTCCTTCTTGCTTATGTTTTTGTTATTCATTGTCATTCACGCCTACTACTATCTTCAAATGTGTCATTACGTTATTCATTGTGTTTTCAGTCTTATTCACCCATATTCTAACCATGAAGCTTGTGTTTTCAATGGTACCCACTCTACACGGTTATGGTTTTCAACAATTGGAGAAATGACATAACTATAGCTCTCTCTGTCATTTTGCAGGCACA
Source organism: Polytrichum formosum (assembly GCA_964035585.1). Lineage (NCBI taxonomy): Eukaryota > Viridiplantae > Streptophyta > Polytrichopsida > Polytrichales > Polytrichaceae > Polytrichum > Polytrichum formosum. The sequence continues at coordinate 32,934,311 of OZ037938.1, forward strand.
TGAATAAGCCCTCTGCCCTATTTCCTTTTGGTTCTACACCAAAGGGTTCAAAGTATCAATTCTGATTAAAATCCATCTGCTATTATTGTTGACAATGCTCAGGCTAAAATTAACACATTAAGGTAAGTTCAATTGCTCTTCATTGAGACACATTTGTTCTTCATTGAGACTTATGTTCTTCAGTGTGATACAACCAATCTTCTGTGTAAAATAACAGTTTTTTTATGTGAGAAAACAGTCCTTTAGTTCTTGTCCTCCATTTCATTTCCTCTTATGTTGTGTGGTACCTGCACATCATGGTGTGGCCTGATGCCAAAAAAATTGTGCTTATGGCATGTCCGAAAGGCATGGACACAGAATGTAGTGAAAAAAAATTAGCACTGGAGAGTGCACCATTGTTCTTCAAATGCTTGGTGATATCATGTATGGAAATGGTACGATATTGACGATGATCCTGTTGACTAGGCCTTTGCACAACTCGACAAGATATTGAACACTCGTCCGAAGGCAATTGTGTTTATGAGATACATGAACGATGTTTGGCGAGACAAGATACCAATGTGGTGTGTTGAAGCCTGATGGATACTACATGCAGGACAAAACACAAATGCAGCCATTGAATTCTACCAGTCCAACTTGAAGAGTGTTCTAAATTCATCCAAGGAGAGGTCTGTGGGTAGGCATATGAACTGGCTTATTTATCATCTAACGGGTGACATTTTGATTCATTATTGGTACAATGTCCAATGTAATGCATTTGGATTCATACGCAACAAAAAATTAAGAAGATATTTTTATGTCAGCAATTATAAGAGCCAATGTCAAACCTGACACGAATGTCTTGATTTGTATGGACAAAGATGTTGTATATGTTGGATCTGTAAACAATTGCCCGAAGGTGTGGACCATCCAATCTCCGGACTCTAAATGGGCACAATGTGACTGCCCCGCCGCCAAAGAGGGCATGATTTGCAAACATACCGTTAAAGTCTTCAAGTGGATATATGTGGGCAGTCATGTTTAAGTGATAGAGGATTGTTCTTCGTGTTCTCTAGAAAAAACAGTAGACATCTCTACCCACTCAGTGTGGTCCCAATGACCATAATTAAAATTTTGACGAGGTCAATTTTTTAAAATATGGTACAATGGAGACCAGTTCCACTTGAAAGCCTCCTCTTTCTCTTTCTCTACGAGGTCAAATGTAACATGGGCCATTATTGGTACATGTTGACTAGAACTAAGATAACGGTAGTCTAGAATGAGTTTAAAGTAAAAGCATAGAGTTCATTATATTTGCTAATAATGAACATGCTTTTACTTTGGTTAAACTTAAGACAACCGGGCATGGTGGGAAGGTATATAAAGGACTCTTGTGCAAAAGTAAGGAGGTCTTTTATCTTATCTCATGGTTGGGTGGTTCATGCCAAAGAAATTTCCAACAAAGAATTAAAGTTTTGTTACATCAAATTTGCTAAGCTCGGCATCGATATGATTTCTACGGAAATCCTTGAAGCTGACTTGGACAGCGGTGATCTCGGCCTCATATTCCATGCACGCTATGCGGTAATGAAGATAGTCCTTAAAGTTCTTCAATTCTTCATATCTTTGTAGATCCGAATTGCACTTGAAATATCTAATCTAGGCCTTTATCCTATCAAAAAGGTCATTGTGTTCTTTATGATTCCTTGTGCTCTGCATGGGAAGTTCAAACAATTCATTATCTATGTCTTTAAACAAAAGACATAGATAATACTAAACACTAAACACGACACTCTAAATATCAACAGGAGAACTAAAGAACATGAAGGTGGGAGAAGATGAAAATACCTTCACATTGCCATAAAGGTACCATTGATCGAAGGCATTGCCAATACGATGTCCGATTGTTCCATCCTCCAATTGCTCATGTAACTACTACATGCAGGCATCCGGATCTTTTATGAGCTCCTTAGGCACCCATTGCTCGTCAGTCTCTGTGATGAAGATGTAGCTACCATTGACCGCAATTGGGGATGGAGGACTGGCAATCTCCGTGATAGCATTCAAAAGCGTTGCGGCCTTCTTGTGCGCTTGTTTTTCGAACTAATTGCACGACATGGGGCGAGATTGGTGGGTATGAAGGACATGTTTGTGCTTCACCACACAGAACTCACAATTTGGAATGGAAAGGGACATGTCGATGGAGTCTGGCGTCAATTCTTTGGTGGTTGATTGCGACTTGTTATGCGAACTATGCATATTTACATGTTCTTCACTAGAATTAATCTTGGGTTGAAGAGGCGGCTTCCTCACCTTCATTTTACGCTTAGTAGACGAGGGTGATATGGGGAATTTGGGTGTTGCCTTCATTGCAAGGTTTTGCACCTTTGGAAGGGATGAAAATGGGGGAACGGTGATACAGAGGTTGCGTTTTCTTTTAGGAAGGGAATGTGAAAAAACCTTCAATATTAGCTTGCGTTTCTTAGATGGAGGATCATGTTCTACTAAGACAATGACTAAGGATCGTTTATTGACAGGAGGTGCATCTAGGTCTAGAGGTGGTGGAAGGATGGCAAAGGATGGAGCTTGTAAAGCTATGGGCAACACAACCTTCCCAAATTTAGCAACAATCCTCAATTTCTCTCCATGATTATTAAGTTCCCAAGTACCATGATTTCCCAAACTCCCAAGTAGCGGGATGCCTTAGATTTCCCATCATCACCAACGAACACCTGCAAAAAGAGCATGGAGTGTTCATTTGGTATGTAGTACAAAACACACTTATAGATGGACAGTGCAGGACATGAGAATATAGTTGGAATAACATTGAATGACACAATGTTATGGCCAGAAGAACATTGACCCATGAGGAAGGACAAAATCATATGCATTAAAGAACACAAAACAAGGGGGAAAAACACATAAGAACTTTCGAATACACGTCTAAAGCAATTGTGAATTGAACACAAGGCCATAAGACGTAAACATCTTTCAAGAACATCACCATGTAAGCAGTGGATCTACAACGTAGTTGGCAACAACTAAAATAGACTTATGTAGAGCGGGCAAAATTTCTTCATACATGTTGCTGAAACTTGTAGCTCACATGCCATTGACATGTGTGATGAATAAGAAACAAACAAAAGTGACCCTAAACAGACAAAGAGCTATGAAGTAAGATCCTATTGGAATTTGGAAGGGAATGTTGTGTGCATCAGCGTACTCAAACACACATTAATCTATTGTCAAGGCGTCTAAAACATATTGCGGCTAAGAATTGAGTAGGAACGTTGTATGGACGGCAATAATTGCGGAAACTAAGCTCTCACAACGAAGCCAACCCCAAAACCAAAATTAAAAATCTCCAAACTTTAGGATACAATAAGGAAAACTCAAGATTTGGTAACAGGAATGTGCACTTACCCCAGTTTGCCAACCCAATGTACCATGGATACTTAACTAGACAAACTTATCCCTGCCCAACCACCTTATCATCTCACTATCATCCACAACGTGCAAGTCTACCGCAAGCGCCTTTGGAAGAAGATTCGCCGTCATCCAATGCTTAACAACTTTGGATGTTGATTTCACTGTAGGAATCACAATGGATAGCTCTTGAGATGTTGCCATTAATGTCTGCAGGTAATGACATTAGAGTGTACAAGAAAACACACACACCTAAACTTGAATACACTAAACTCAATGACAAAACCTTGAGCCAATAATGTTGGCAATCATTCATCTGCCACATACACTTGTGTGCATTTATTGTTTGCACAACGCAACCTACCAATTCACAACAACAAATATCAATCGAATGACTTTGATAATGCTAGCAATAACGCTGAGAAAATCACACGATGCAGTGGACATCGGCACTCACTCAAGGTACATCACAAACCCTAAATTCAAAGTTTTCTTCACACCTAACGGATCAACTCATGTGCATTCATTATTGTCAAACCTAAACTTGCCAACTCAAAACACAAGACGTCACTGGGTACAAATTGAGAATACTCGCAATGACGTTGCGAAAAGCACACGAAGCCAGAAACTCATGTACATTCACTCAAAACCCTCCACAGAACTGTTGTGGAACACTTGATTCAATTTGAGAATGCTTGAGAAGTACATGTATCCAATGTGTGCACTCTATCTTCCATCAACCCTGGCGTGCAAATTCACCAAATGACTCACTTCCCCAATCTATCAAACTATGCACCAAATCATGTGTGCTCAAACCCATACCCCTGAACACTTATCAAACCCTATTTGCACACATGATGAAAGTGAATGATGGAACCCAATCAAACCCCAAGACGTCTCCTCTAACCTCAACATCGTCTTGTGCAACCTAAACTACATATCAATCAACACATAATTGGCGGAGTCATGATTGACAAGATGCATAGGACAATACGTACAGGATGGATCGAAGGACAGATGGAGAGCCGGACATCATGTGTGAGAGAGAACATGGAGAATGAGCACTCCTTGCTCTGACCATGGGTTGACACCCAGATCACACCGACTCTCGAGGAACGGCCTTCCTCACCCTCCTCCACCCTAAACCAACTCTCGAGGAACAACCTCCCTCACCATCCTACAAACCCCATCTCCCAAGGGACATAAACCCTCGCCGTCCTACAAACCCCAACTCTCGAGGAACAACTTCTCTCCTTCTCGACGTCCTGATGAAATCTCGAAGAACATGACTTCCCTCCATGCGTCGGGGGATGCGTCCTACAGTCCAATGACGTCCGTTTGCGACCGGTTAGGCAGGTCACTACAGTCGAAAGGGCAGCTCTGGAAATTTCATCAGGAGCCCCCTAGAAGTTCGTGGGGCGAACTTCTAGTCCGCCCTGCCGAACCTAGATTTATCTCTATTTTGACGGTCCAAATCATAGCGACACGCGCCATTTTTAGTGGGCAATCTTTTTAGTAGCTATATATCAATTAAGTATGAGTGTTCAATTTAAGAGAAATCACGTACACATACTTTAGTGACCTTTTTTCATGCATCACTTTAATCCAAAAGAAACCCATATAATTTTATGCGGTGTAAAATACACAGAAGCATACAGCAATCGTCCCATAATGTTTATCACTAAAAACATCATGTTTAAGAAGTAGCTTTATCCCCGAGGGATACGGTATACTAAATTGACGAAAAGAAGCATTTACGAATATACCAAACCGGTAGAATTTCCCGGTAGCTGATTATCGACAATACAGAAACCGATATTATTGATTCCATTCACGTACACCAGTAATGACCATAATACGACTAATTCCACTCTGCGTGCATCCTATCCACAGGAATCTGATTTTGATTTGTGGGCCAAAAGTGTTGTGGACATATTTGATCAGAAGCGCATCTACTACTTGAATCAATCTTGTCAAAAGATATTATCTAAAAACAAGCAGGAAAACTGAATACCGTGGAATAAAGAAACACAACCAGTCGTGGACTGCTCGAAGAAATAACAGCAAGTTAGATATATGGTCTCAGGATAACGACCATGAGATGTTCCGAACAATTTCGTCATAAAAACAGATTTCAAAAACCAAAATATTTGAACGCAGGACAACAGCTCTTTCTGGACACAGTCTGAACGCTTACACAAATCCAAACGGACCGTCCAGAACTTAACAATAGACCCAACCTACATGACTTGTTTGTTCATCGGCAATTTCAATTTGATTACCGTCGACATCCCAACAAGTCTATTCCCCGACCAGCAAGCAGAAATGCATTTACGCTTGCCCCCTGCTTTTCCTAGTTTACTACCCACCAAGGTATCCAGAGCCCTTGTTGGCAGATGAAAGATCTCTCTAAAAGAGCTAACCAGAATAGACACCTCATGATAGCCTACCGGGTCCAGCCATCCTCAGATTAGCTCTGCTATCACATCAAACTTCATTGGCATAATACTCATCTTCAGAAAGGGTGCACAGTCATCAGTCACTCCTTTAATTTGTCCTGTGTAATGACCACAGCAATTCTGGATGTATGTATTTAGTTCTTGGGGCCGATATCCTTGAGAGCACAGATCTGCTCCTCCCCCATCGCAGCCATGACGGTCACCACGAGATCCTTACCCTCACCGAAACCATCCTTGAGCTGCAGCACGTACATTAGACAGAATATAAGTACTATTCAGTAATACCGTAGAACAATTGAAAACCACTCTTCGGAACTTCATAACTCCATCCACTTTGGAGACATATATACATAGTCAATCACTTTACATGTCTATAAAATACCTGAGTCAGGAGCTGGTCGTCGGTTGGCAGACGCAAGTCATCCTTGGTATCACCACTGTCAGTAAGGAGGGACACCTGCGCAACAATGCATAGAACACAGGTAAGAGAACAAGCATCTTGAGAAACACCCGCGAAATTCTTGCACAAGCATCACGAACGCATAAAGTATGTACAAATAAAGATGAGTTGCGATCGAATGACATGTTCACGACAAACAAGGTGCCCAGAAGTAAATACGAAGCAAAAAGTAATGGAGGCTCACAAATCCATCCTCGGAGATATCGATAAGCTGGTAGTCGGTACGCACGACCTCGGGAACCTGCACAGGACCATGTAAGACAACGTAAGAAACCCGGGCATCTGTTAATACTCTTCAAACATAATGAACTCGCAGAATGAAAAGACTACAGAATCCACGTCAAAGTAGGAGACTCACATCACAATTGTGAGAAGAAGGCACGATATCCTCGAGCTTCTTCCCGGTGAAGATATCGATACCGACGAAGTGACATTTAGCGTGACCGTGCTTGCCGGTCTTGGAAGTAGAAACCTCAACAACCTGTGCCCACATAACAGGATACAAGGGTTAGGTCAGCCACAACTTCGGAACATCCTTGTCCCTTTAACATACACATCCTTGGAAACTGATTTCACAATATAAAAACGATAAAAGGTCACAAAAAAGACACGACGGCAGCGAATCTATACATCCCATACCCAAGGCGATGACCAGACTAAGGACATCTCAAGCGGTGGCAATGGTTGCGCTAGGTTTCCCGACAATCCATCCCACGGGGAGTCACATGCTACAAGATTAGCACTCTTCTTCCCGGATCAGAACTATAAAACTCACATTGGATAGAAAGAGATAAAACAACAGGGCCCTATGCCTGTGAGGTTTCGACGGTACACACTACGCTGGGGAAAAAAACCCTGACAGAATCTAGACTCGTCGAAACTGATCCATCCCCATCTCATTAGGATTCAGTCTATGTCACCGCGCACAAGAATCACAGACACAACCGCCGAAGTCATCATGTCTACCGAACAAAACATCGTCACCGCACGCCTAAGCGTCACCAAAATTGGGATACTAGCACTCCTCACTCAAGCATAACCCGAGACTACAAACATCAAAAAGAGATGACCGAGTTAACAAGGGAAAAACCGTATGCCTGTGGGCTTCCGACGTGGGGTGAGCAGCACTACGCTAGGGTAACAAACCCTGGCAGAATCTAAAATCGTTACAACTACTCCATCCTCTGATCATTACGATTCAACCTAGGGTCATCTCCTCACTAAAAAAACAAGAAAACAACCGCCGCATCTAAGTCATGATATATGTCTACTAAAGCAGAACATCGCCAGCCCACGGCGAAGCCTCGGCACAAATAAAAAAACACTTGGGACTCCTCACGCAAGCACAAACAGCAGGAAAAAAACGGAGTGAACAAAGCGCCAGCACGAATTATGTTGAACATAAACCCAAACTGGAGGAAAAAAAATCCCCTGACTGTCTGTTACCTTGCAGGGCCTCTGCTTGATCACGATGTACGCATTCTTACGGATGGTACCAGCCTGCTGGGGGAAGGTCTTGGACGCTCCGGCGTCAGCCTTGGACTCGAAGTGGTGCTCATCATCCGACATAGTGGAAGGCTGTAAAAACACAAGAAAAACCAACGAAAACGGCAGCGTCCACAGGCGATCGGAGCTCAAAAGACGCGCGGCGAGCAGGCCGTTGTTGATGTTGTCGCGGCGCAAGGGTGCTTGAACCTCCGAGACGGTGCAGAGAGGGCGCAAGTCACCCCGTCTTCTCCCTCCGAATAGCAGAAGAAGGGAAAACCCTGTGAGGCGAGGGGAAAAGCTATGGCGGAAGGCGAACCTCCACAAAGGCCCCCCACACCTTCACACCTGGGCGGCGTAGTGGAGACCGTTGGATCTGACCCTGGATGGTCCAGATCTTCCCTCGATTAGGGCTCCTCCCTCCCAAGTGGTTGGCGTATCTCGGCCACTGCTAGGTTCCGGTTGCTCCGGTGTTGCCGCCGGCGACTCCCGGTCACCAGATTTCTCAGATCTACAAAGATCTCAATATACCTAGATTCCACTCCGAAGTCTTTGAAATTAGAAGATGCTTTCACCTTGCGCAGATTCTAGTTTACTAAATAAACAGTGCACGCGCTCCTAGATCCACATCAGACCCTATATTAAACATCTTCTTCAAAACATGAATATTATCTCAAGCCTCGTGTAGATATTTCTCAAGCTCAGCCACTGGGTTCCGGTTGCCCCGGTGCCACCGCCGGCGAATCCCGGTAACTTAGCCTCTCAGATCTATACAACACGCAATATAATCAGAATCCGTTTCCAAATCTTCGAAATTTAAAGACTCTCCCACCCTAATGTGCGATTCTATTTAACTAAGCATAAATTTTATCCTCTAAATCTACCAGGCAGCCTAGATATAACCCCCTCTTCAAAACATGAAGAATTGTTCATAGCAGGCTTGTGGTGGCCACTTGTTCCCACTTGTTTGCCTCCTGCTCCCTTCCTTTTCCCAGGCTTCCCATAATATGAGTCTAGCTCAAGGTCGGGGGTTGTTGTTGTGGTTGTAATTTTATCTTCGGTCAATCAAAAACAAAACATGAAGATTATCTCAAGTCGTGTTTACATTTTTGATGGACTTAACAAAGTGCTCACACAAATCTTCTAGAGAGGGAAGAATTGTCCCACAATCTAGGTTTGAGATAGAATCTAAAATCGTTGAGTCTAAAATCTAATTCTACTCAAGAAGGCCCCAATATAAGCTATCAGAAGGAAGGACACTAGATATACTTAGGTCCACTTCAAACAAGCACCCAAACTGAATGTGAACAAGTGTCTTACCCGGCCAGTCTTTCGTCCCCAAAAAGTGTTTCTACATCGTCAGGCCATTGTGTGTGTCGTCCGGTTCATCAAATGTGGTTTCAGAGATGAAGCAATCCTAACCAAACATACAAGAGTTTTAATGTTGTAGAAGAGCGTTGCACCAAAGCATGATCTCTCGTCCATCATGGATTTTTGGAGTCCCCGCCTAGGCAATACCCAACACTTCTCCAACTTGTTTGTTGAGCTGGCTACATTGGTTGGTGATATGGCAAGTTGACAAAGTGGACAAACCCTATGTTTGAACAACACTTTGGATAACATTTTTTAGTTTAGCCACTTACCTTTGACCAAAAATTTGTCCATATGCCCATCTAAACCATGCCTGAGTCGACTCCCTCTTCAGAATGTCAAGATTCTTTGGACCTAAACTCCTTGGAATGTTCACCAAGACCTATAAATTTCTAAAAATCCATAACTCTATCCTTTTCAAAGGAAGCACCTCCCACAATCTTAATAGACTCCCGTTTTCAAAAAAACCCTCTATAGTAGATGGGTCTTAAATGGTTATTTTTTACGACAACCCCACTTCTCCTAGGATGTGAAACACAGTGATTAACAAATCCAATTCGAGGTCGTAACCACTTTTCTCGTAATTTCTGAAGCTCGTGTTGATATGTCCATTATCGTCAATGTGAAGATTCTCATGCTCATCAAATGGTCGTATAAATTTCCCCCGATTATGATGATTGTTGTGTTTGAAACGGTTCTCATATTTTCAATACACAATCCAATCTCTCTTTAAAAACATGATGTTTTTTATATATATATCCATTTTCGGAGTCACACCAAACCACACACCTCGTCAAACATAGGTGTCTAATCAAGAGAAGTAACCGAACTAGGCCTCGTCTATCTTACAAATTCACGAATGTAAAAAGTCCTTAAAAAGTCTTCAATTATGTAAACAAACTTTACTTACATATGTCAACCGTAAATATGTGAAATGTTGCCCTTAACCTCCTCCTCAAGCTCATCTTTCCGCTTTTGTACATACACGCTCCCAACAAACCGCAGATTTGCCTGCCAAAAATTGGAGTGCATTTTTAAATAAAACACTCATTGGAAAACGCGACTCTCTTCCCGGTATCCTCAAACTAAGCCAATCATGAGCCGCATATATCTCTTTATCCAATTTCAATCATGTTGACACGGCAAAAGATAAAAGGCCGGTGATCTCTCTCTCTATCTCTTTGTATGGTGAAGAGGATGGAATAAAAAATTGATATATAAAGGAGGATATTGCAAAATCTCTATGTTCATGTAGTTGTGACCAATATGATGTTTTCCTTGTGATCGGAGCAACTTAGTTGTCATCTGGAAGGTTAGACCGCAGATGGACATTATTTCTTGATTTCCACTTGGGTTGCGTTGGTTCGCCCGCGTTGGTTCGCCCGCGTTGGTTGTATTTTGGTTCCTTTCTTGCAGTTGATTTTTCAATTTGTGCCCAAAAAAATTTCCTCCATATTTTGTATCCCCTCTTTAGCTTTCTAATGAGACCCAATTATCACAAATTTTAATACTAATAGCCTATTTTTACCATTTACTTCCATAAGGGAAAGGTTTCCATCTTGTATATTGATGTGTCATTTAGAATTGTCAAATAATAATTCCTTCAACTCGCTCATCCTACGGGCATAAGATGAGTATATCCAAAACCAACACTAGATAGATAGATACCTTGTGAACATTTAAAATAAAATAAAAAAGGAGCGTTATGGTTTTTTACCCTGACATGTGATGTTCATTCACATCTTTCCTCCCATGTTTGCTTGAGCACGAGAGTGGGGCCAACTTAGCACATGTTTTCATAGGTGGACCGTGTGGTCAGTGTTACGGCTATGTGTTCTATGTTAGTTTTGGATTTTAGTGTTAGTAAGTGTGGTTAGTCGAGTGGGATCAGGGTTTGTTTCTTTTCTAATTTCCTTTTGTTTAGGATTATGTGTTGTTAGGTATTTTATAGCAATTCAGGAGAAAGATTCCATTAGTTTATGGATTTTGGAGTTGGGGATTTGTGGGTCTTGGAGGAGTTTAATAGTTGTTGTATGTATAGGGCCCCTTATTCTTGCCGTGATTATAATGGGTGGTAGTACAATCCACCCTAGTTGGGCATGTGAACATTTATAATAAGTGTTGGCTTTAGGAGTTGCCCATCATTGAAACTTTGACCTCTTATAACTTTTCACACAATGTCAATGATGCATTTTTAGTTAGTGCCTTGTAAACCTCTTGAACTTGCAAAAATGGTGTCTATGAATTTGAGAAATCAAACAATAGAAACCATCTCAATGCTTATTATATGGTTTTTAGATATACTTACCTTGTTGATATATGGAGTTGTAAGTGCCATAACAATACTCAACCGATGAGTTGTGTTCATGACCCCCACAACAAATTCGAGAATAAAGCCTCCGGATGCAGGGATCCTAGTGCTTCAGACTGAATATGAAGTCAAGGCAATTGAACACAACTCATCAACCGAGTAATACTATGGCCCACATTAGGCAAACTTGCCTTTATGCATGGAAATGTGTACCTAATGCACACATATGTCAAATTCAATAAGTTGTTAGTGGAATTAAATTTCCATATCACTTTTCAAGAGGCTTTAACAAATCATATGATTTATTTCCAACATGATTTGCACATAGTAGTCACCAGTGTTGGTTTGGTATATAGATGAATGCATTGTATTGATAAATCAACATCAAAAACAATATTGCATAACCTACTAGTGAATTTCAAAATTATTATAACATTCAAATAATGACATTTAGCGGGTATGTCAAGGTGAGAGGTTGTTTGTATACCCATATTATTTGGGTCAATGCCATTCTAAACCATATTGATACATGGGTGATTTTGCCTAGGTATGAAGCTTCTTGCATGGTATAATAAACCTTAATGGTATTAAAAGCACAAATACCATCAAATATCCATACCTTATTGGTATCCTCAAATGTGAAACCCTCATTATAGATACGTGAACGGTATCATAAAAACAAAGACACTAGACCAACATTGGTAAGTACCTAAACTACAATTTCTTTATTTGTTTACATATGTATACATGTAGAATCGCTACATTGATTGTCCCATTTAGTGCGTGTGGTACTTATTTCCACAACACACACTATTTTGCCAAATCTCAAAATTAACAAGAGTTGAAATCTTTATTAAGTGATATTAAATTCACGAATACATGCTCATTTATCATAGATTTCAAGGAAACTAGTGCATGTTATAAGGTGTTGGTAGAGTGCATAGTTTGTTTTGGTGAGCTTGAATAGGCTCCTTCTTCTTCTTTTGGTCCGCATCACTCACTCATGAGGCATCTCCTAACACTAATTGCTTGTATTGAGAGTTTCCAACACTTTGACACTCTGGACTTCCGAAACCCTAGATCTTCTAGTGGCACCAATTTCATAGGATGAAGAAATTTAGTATCACCTCCACTAATTTCTCACACACATTGTCAGCCCACCCTCACTAAATGGAATAATCAATGTAGCTAAGATTTATCATTTTTTTTAGTTTCCAAAAGTAATGCTTTGTCTTAATTAAAATCAATGGGCACAATTTAGTTACTAATATGAACATGACACTTATACTTGAGTGATGAGTGGTCAAGTGTAGATCTAACAATGGACACCAAAAAGACATGTCAATAGACCACATGGATAAAATATGGACATGGACCACATGGATAAAATATATGCAAATTAGTTTAGATTCAATAGTCAACACGATCATTTACAATGAAATTTAGCCTTCACTTTGATAATATGAGCTCCACAAATTATGAGGAAAATGACTCTGGACTCAATTTGGATTGCATATTTAGGGCCACTTCACACACGAGACTGAGAGCCCGTGACCAGTACACTTCAAGCACTCTCATTGGTGGAAAAGGCGGAGCCCGTCCAAGTTTGCTTCACCACTACGCTTGAGGGACCAACAGAGTATGTGAATGCAAGATGGATGGAAAGTCTACATGGATTCCTACATGGCATCGAATGGATCATGTTTCACGGTCACTTGGACTATTTTCGAAAACCACCTTTTGGAGGTAAGCTTAACACAAAACCGAGAGACCATGGCACTCCGAACGCTCACAACCGTTGCTTTATTCTATTTTATCACGTGTGAGGACCCGCATGAATAGAGAAATTCATTGAAATAACATTTGATTGAGGGCCCAGTCACATATGGCTTCACACTACACTTGAGGGTCTGTGACCACACTACATGAATTTGGAGGTGTCTTGGGACGGCCTTTGGACACTTTCTTTTGGGCTCTCACAATTTCATGGTCACGGCTCTTGGCTCTTGGCTCATGTGTGAAGTGGCCCTTAATATCCTTGTGGGCTAAGTGGAAAAAACAACCCTTTAAGACCCATATACCTTGTACTACATTTCCAAAGCAACCGACTATCAAATGTTGTTGTCCGCTTTTCCAGGTACTTACACATACTGTTCCCTTTTGCTTTTTGGGGGTTTTTAGTAGGTATAGCCTATGACCAACCGTAGTACCCAAGGATGATGGGTCTTCAATGGCTATTATTTTCCGGCTAGCCCACTCCTCCCCCTAAGATATAGAACATGCGATGAGTACAAGATGGTTAGCAAATCCAAATTGAGGCCATAATAGCCGCTTTCCCAAAAAAATTTGAAGCTCATATGAATATATTATTCGTCGTCAAAGTGAAGATTTGCGTGCTCATAAAATGGTTATATAAGGTCTTTTGATCATGTTGATTATTGAGGCTAGAATGAATATCATAATTTGAGCATGTAGTCCAACCTGTTTTTTTTAAACACATGTCATGGGTATTTACACATCAAACCACATAACACTCGAAGAAAGTGTGCTAATAAGAAAACTAACCAAATAAGGGTTGTCTACCTTAAATTTTTGATGTCCCATGAGACCACAATGTGGTCTTAGATTTTGGAGTAGTACTCTTTTAGCACCAATTGGAGGTTTGTTTTGAGATGAGAATATTTCTTGGTTGGAGCGTGCAAGGGTTACTTCATAATGATGTTTTGGAAAATATTGTTAGATTTTCCACAATAGTCGAGGAGGAGGCTTATAGTCCTTTCCAAAAATGATGCCCTATGAGGCGGCCACGTCACTTGTTAGGGTTAGGGTTTCCACTGCTCCCTGCACTCCAGATCCTCCTCACTCCAGTTTGCATATCTTCAAGTTCCCTAAGACAAAGTGTCTTTACGGATGGCGCAAAATATGAATGGCGAATTCGTCGATGTCGGTTGTGGTCTCCATTTAGTTCATGGTCAAACTCCCACCTGATGAACGGTTTTCTGAACGGAATCATTATTTTCATGCAAGTTATTCATCTGCAATCCTTCAATGGTGTTTGTTTCTAGAAAAAATGTCAAATTTTTTTTCTCTATTCACACCAAAATTATAATTTATATCGTAAAAGTATTCAATTGTATATATATATATATATATATATATATATATATTGATTTCTAAAGGGATACATTTTAAATAACTCATATGAAATTCTACATGTATTAGTTTAATTTCAAATTTGGTATGTGTATCTCCAAGATGATTATGTATGCATGATTAAAAATGATAAAACAAAACGTTAACTTTGATGAACTGAATGACAAGTTTTCGATTTCATTAACAAATGTTGTTCACACTCTACACATAAGATCATAGTCTTTCATGCATTTTATAACAAGTCATAAGATGAACACATTACAACATATATAAGTACAGTAATGTCATCTTCATGCTTACACAAAGCTCATGACTTTATATAGAAGGTCCAACTTTACAAAAGTGTTCTTTGACTTTGTGTCAACAATTTTGCTTCATGAATGTTTCATAAAGCAAGCTTGCAAATCTCATATTTTAACTAATTTTGACAATACATAAAACCTCAAGGATAACCAATCTATTTCCAATCATTTGAAATAACTCAACCACAAACATACAAAGGAGTCAAGTTTTTATGTTGGATGGATGAGGAATACACTCGGATGCAATAATTCCCTCTCACCTTGCTTCTCAAGTGCATTTTCCCAATCATAGCCTATGTGCACGTGAAAATATTTCAGAGCTTGAACAACTGCCAAAATATCTATAATTAGCTATATTTTTTTCAATACATTTTAGGGAACAACTATAGTTAACTAGAAAAATTTCAAACTGATTTGAAAAACAACTACAGTTAACTAGAAAAATTTAGACAACTATAACTTGAGAGTCCCAAAATCTGTAAGGAGCAAGCCGGCAAGTTCTTTCATTTATCTCAAAAAATGAAATGAAATATATTATAATAACTTGTTGAAGAGACCTTATGTAAGAATCAATGTTTGTCACCCATGCCGGCCCATCCCAAGAAGGAATAAAACCCATTGTTCCTTGCGGCAATTGAACCCATTATACTCTAAGTCACTTATAGATATTGAAGTCGTGCTCGTTGGTTGTTGATTGAGTCCAAGTCACAAATGGAATCAAGTCCCAAATTTTAAATTTTGAATAAAATGAAAGGAAAAGATATAGATGCTCTAAACTGTCCTAGTACTACACTACGGGTTGCGCTCAACTTTAGTTAACTAGATATAACTATAATTAACTATATTTTTTGACAGACCAAAATTAAAACAACTATAGTTAACTACGTTTTTTGGCAGGTCAAATCACGAAAAACTATAGTTACGAAAGGCAACTAGTCAACTAATAGTTGAATTAGTTGGTTAGTTGTCCAAGGCCTGAAATATTCCAAGTCTCTTTTATACTTGAATAAATGATCAAGTTTAAGATACATATATTGTTGTAGAAAACGACAATATCAATGACGGTTTAAAGGTGAAGAGTATTGATGACACTATACCGCAATTAATATTGAGCAAGACATTTAGAATTGGTGACACTAGATAACATATTTAGTGTAGCATTGAGCAAGACAAATAGAATCGGTGACACTAAATACGATTTTAGTGTACATAGGCTACGGAAAGGGAACAATAAGGTTTGAGGGACAAGGCCCTTTAGTGCCTCACATGGGTCAAATGTGGCTATCTTTTGAAGATAAGTTAAAAGCACGGGGTGGGAGGTTGTGCCCTAGGAGTCACGTTATACACCAAGGTAGATGGGCCTTAAATGGTTACTTTTTTCCAACTAGCCCGCTTCTCCTAGGATGTGACTACCTAGTATGTGAAAGATGTGACTACCTAGTATGAAATGGTTAGCAAATCCAAATCAACGCCATAGCATGAGGGGTGCACTCTTCTTTGAGAGTCGGAGCCACGTGCGTGCGGGAGCCCTTATTGAAGTCTCCTATACACAATATTTTCACGAAAAAAAGGAGACTATACATGCAAATCATATATTACATAATAGTCCCATGTATGTGTACATAGATTTTGAATAACTATAAAAAGTTGCTTCAACATCCTTATTCATATAGAATGTAAACATCGGGATAAAAACCCAATGAAAGTTGACACTCCTTGGATATATGCTAAAACATCACATCATCATCGAAGCATGATGCAAAGGCAAGGGAAGGGGGGGGGGGTATAAGAAAGAAAAGACAGCTCCGATGTTGCCACTAGCGTGAACTATGGTGTTGCTTCATTTTCAAGTTGGTCTAAATTTACGTGTGATCCTGAAATGGGCATTATGAGAATTAGAATTAGGAGATATAAGGTATATCTTGATGAAATGCACTACTTTGTGAGAAACCGGCGGGGGGCTTAGGGTACAATACATCTTCCCCCTACACGAGTGTATGCATTGGCCCTAGTGCATTTCACATGCAAGAGTCTATTGGGAATTTACGTACATGTGATCTAGGCACTTGGGCCAATGCTTACTTTATTTGTAATGCACACCAACCCTGGTACATTCCACATATAAAAAGTGTCTCAAACACTCACAACAAGAATTTACTTACATGTGAAAGGCCACTCGGGCTAGTGCAATACCCCACATGTACATGTGCTATGTACAACTCTCAATCTCTTTGATGGGTTTTGGTTTATTAGGTTCTCTCTCTCTCTCTCTCTCTCTCTCTCTCTCTCTCTTTTTACCTTGCCACAAGGGACTTGTACAGACAATAAAATATAATTCCAAAGGACTATTTACTTTAGGGTTTGGAAAAAATTATCCATAAAATATCCACCATAGATTTTGTAACAAGAATCTATAGATATGGATGTTTACCTAATACTATATTAAGATAAGGGAGACATGAGAACCCCCTTTCCAAGGTTAAACCACATTAGCAACTTACCCTAAGTAACCTATGGGATTAGTGTAAACTTTGTGGACTTGTGGGAGGTGTATGGTAACTGCCGCGAGTTTTGGTCTCTCAAATCTCAAATGGCTAAGGAACAGGTAGAATACTCAATGGGAGTATTGAGTGTGCTTTGATACAAAGTGTATGATTATGCCATAATTGAATGTGTGACATAGATAACAATTGGGCTTTATTGCTATTCACCTCGTGTACGTTACTAACCCTCTCTTTGGATTTGGTTGGTGGCATGGGCACAGGTGAAGCAAACCCTTCACAACTTTGATGGCTCTTTTAGGTTTTGTATACCTTCTTCTTTCAAAAATAAGTTGTGTATAATGTATAGTTATTCTACATAATATTGTAGGATACAAAACATTATTGAGTTATGAGTAAACTTTGAAGTTTAGCTTGTTTTACATTTGTCTTTAAATGCTTTTTTTGATTATGCACAAAGGGATATGAAATGCAATGGATAGTGTAAAGATACAAATGTCACAACCTTAGTAATATAATGCTCAAAGGTTTAACTTTGTTAGATCATTATCAAGATGAGTTATTTACAAAAGTATAGAGATAGCTATGCAGACCATGAGGGATGGTCCCACCCACCCTCCCAGGTTTTTGAAAGGTACATAGATATGTAGAAGAATGGTTTGGCCTCTGAACAAGAGGATGTATTAAAACAGAACTATGCTTGAATGTAAGCATAGATCTAATCAAGAAATGCCCAACTATATATATAGATCACCCATTAGCAGTGTGGAAGTTGCTACCATCCATTCTTACACATATATATGGAACCTTTAAAGCTAACATTGTATATGTATCATGTGAGACAGTCGGAACAAAAATCTCAAGCTTGGTGTGAAGAATTGATAACATTGGGATATGGCCCTCCTTTACCAGCTCCAATACATGGTGTACAAATCACCATTGCAGCGATTGATATACCAGAGTTTCATGCTTATGTGCAAGAATCTGATGTAGCGGCTCTCAACGATGCCGACGAAGCAAGTCTACATGCACCCTTGTTGCTGGAATCACTAGACATAGCATTCTGGACCTCACTTTTTGTACTGGCTACTAAGGTAGAAATACCCGAACCGGTTAACCACCCTCTACCTGTGCACTAGACTGCCGTCATAATACTGAAGTGCCATTTCTGAAACCGATCATGGCGAGGCTGGCAACTTCAATGCGTGTACACTAGTGTAGCCAATGGGAGTCAAGGGCTGGGGATTCGTGGCACTCACTAAGGAACATCCATCCAAGATATCGTGGATGAAGTGGCTCCAATAAAAAAAAGCCCCCCTATGGGGTTGAGGGCCGATTCATTCGAATGTGACATCACTAGACTAATTCGGGGCCTTTGACTCTATTTCCGGAATCAAATTACCTAAAAATAGTCAGTTAGACGATTCCTGCATTTTTTCATCCGCATGGATGATTTTACTTGAGTGCCACGAATCCCCGGCTGGAGTCAAGTTTAATGTACTCATGAGTTAACTGGTTTAGGTGATGTTCAGTATGGAAATGTGGATTACCGTGTTCGGTGTAGGGAGAATCTAGTGAACGAGTAGGGGGTTTGACAACTTTCCACTTTGAAAAATTGTAGAATTTTTTGTACATGGCAAAAAAATATGAAACAACTTGCATTCTTCACGAATCCTTCTCATCTATCTTGGAAAATTATCTCATGATTGTAAGACCATATCTTCAATGCGAATCACCTTATTTTCACGGGTCATGCTATTTCTACCTTACAGACAGGGCTAAAACCCTTAGCAGACTGCAGACTGCACAGACCAGACTGTCGGAGCTGCTGCTCGATGACGAGCTGGACACAGTCAAATCTGCCTATCTAGCACAGAAAGTAGAGGCAATGCTAAAGCTTGCAAATGAGGATGAACTCAATACGGAGTCGGCCAGAATGGTCCTTGGACCAGAAGCTAGTAAGGATAGCGAGGCATACCCTTTACTAGCTAAGATGAAGCTATCTGATGCAGACATGAGTGCTTTGGAAGGGTTTAGTGATGAAATACAATCATCTCAAGTTGAAAAACAAAAGAATATCATGGTTACAAGCAAAGGACCGGTGGTTCCTATCAAACCCGCTAGAAGTGTAGAACTTCTAGTGGTAGAATTCCAACGTAGAATGTGGGCTATAGGCAACACTAATCTCTTAGCATCCATCTCAATCCCAATGTGCAAGGTATGGGCGGGATTTTTGGATCAAGAGATCGAAAGTTGTAAGAAGCAAGCATTAAACAACATAGGGGTTTTACGGGCACCTATGAATCTAATGCATGTTTTTCCTTTGACCATTTTCGATCATGCTAAATACATTACCTTGGAGGTGAAACTTCACACCAAACAAGATTTGTCAATTGGACACAATCACATCTATCTGAAATATGAAATATGCAAAGACCATATATGCGATGTCTATGTAATCCAAGAGCCACTAGTGGATACAAGGGATTCATTATTTAGTTCGATCATACAGTGTGGACTATGGTGAACAAGTTGAAGGGTTTTTTTTTTCTAAACTACCCCACTCAAGTGACAAGATTCGCAGCCTTCATGATATGGATGCGCGAATCGGCAAGAGTAGCAGTTAAGGCTACGATTGTATTTCACACGGGAAGAAAACAAATGATCAAAGCAACAATCCAATTCTCTGAAAACCCTAACCAGAAATTGCTTACGAAAATCATAGATACTCCTATTGCTAGCAAATTGAGAGAACACTGAAAGGACCTAAATTTTCTTTCGCACATCCAGGCTTTCCTAGCAAAGCACCTTCACCATTCAAAGAGGCAGAAATTCAACTTGAATTCTTTCCCATTAGATAGAAGTTTTGTAGGAGGAAGAGGTCGCAGCAGTCCGGGAAGTTGAGGTGGCAACCATGCACGTGGCGGCAGAGGCTACCGAGGACGGGGAGGTGGAAGAACGTTGGCCAAAAACCCTAACCTCATGAGCCCGTTCCCGAGTTGGGCTATTGGCATGTGGGCCAACCCAGTTGGCAGCTTGGATGCCAACATAGGTGCAAGCTCAGCGGTGGGCACATGTTCAAGGATGGATATGAACTCCACATACCCGAACAACAACAACTCAAATTATGCTCTATTTCTAATCAGAGAAAGAGTGTTACTTTGGGAAGACGAACTATAAGCAGAATATTTGTAAGATTTTATTAGATCTTTCAAATGAGTAGAATCATATATAGCAATCAATTATTGATTATGTTGTGTTATTTTTAATTACACCAGACGATCAACAACATCTCAGTTATAACTCACTTGAAAAAAATGTCATTACTATAATTAAAATTTTGGACAAAACCAGTATTATGCACGTTTTTTTACTGCAACAAGGCTTTGAAATGGATAAATATAAAAAATCCTCTATGAAATTTTCATATTCCTTTCCATCCCACACTTTGTACCTGCTCTATTTAATATAATGTTTGCATGGTGTTATCATTCAAATGTATTCATGTTTTGTTATAAACCGGGCATGGTTTTCAAAAAAATTGAAATTTCTAAAATCAAGGATCAAGAGGATAATTGCATGTGTAATTCCTCCAAAAGATTCAATAGATTCATTGATAAAGACACATCTCATAATGAATAAGAGGGAGAGAGGAGTGAAGGTCATGTTAGAACAATGGATTCTCTCTCTCTCTCTCTCTCTCTCTCTCTCTCTCTCTCTCTCTCTCTCTCTCTCTCTCTCTCTCTCTCTCTCTCTCTCTCTCTTATCTTGAATTCTTGAAATCGTTGGTCTAAATATTCTCTCACGGGCTGCCCGGGGAGAAAAATATGAGGAAGGAGAAATAGAACAATATGGACACCGGTGTAGTATGTGGGACTTCCGGCAGCACAGTCTAGCTCTGAAAACACCCACGCAGATAGCTCTCAGTGCTGCAAAATCTCTAGCTACGAAGTGAGGGTTCTGAGTTGAGCAGATGGCTCACAATATCTGAGGCTCTTAGGCAGCGTGATTTTATTCCTTCATACTCAGACCACTCTCAACGTGCGAAATCTTCCGGCAGTATAGTCCGGTTCTACTAGCTCAGAAGGTTCTTGGAAGTCTGTTGCTGAGATTTACAAAATTCAAGAACTTATAGTAGCAACAAGATGAGCAAATCAAGCACTGATGATTTCAAGGTGTAGATCTAAGTCTAGTATATGGACAGACTTCACTTGAAATGTGACTACAAACTTGAGCTAGTACAAGGCTTGCTTGAGTTGGATGTTTATTTGTCAATCTTTTAAACTGTGTGCAACAGTGTATGTAGAGATGGTGTATGTTACCTACCTCTAAGGAAGTGGTAAAGCCTTGTTGACATCGATAACAAGTAAGAGGTCTGCTAACACCTGATGTACGCTCTACTAACATATTTTGTGGTATTCTTGGGGAGCATGGGCACAGGTGAGGACCTCTTCTACAAGTGTTGCATGCCTTCCGAAGATTTGTCCACTCAGTTCAATTTCTAAGGACAACATACTTTGTGTCCGGAGTATTGAATTTGAGTATATCTTTCTTGTTTTACACCAATATTTTCTCTCTACTCTGTGATTGACTCTCGACTTGGGCTTTATGCATATTCTGTTGATAAAGCAATCGGGTTAGAAAAAACACAGTAAAAATAAAACAACCAGTGGTCATTGGGCTATATAGGAAGAATCAACTGGTTCTGTGACTCTTGATTTTTCTGCAGTAAAGAAGTACATAGTCGGGGTAACTCTGCAGACAGTTACTGTTACCCGATATTCGGCACACAGTTATAACTTCTTGATACTGAGAATTGCTTGTACTCTGAGCTTCATCAGAGTTTGGCCATGAACATTTTGACCCCTCGTAACTGTGTGTGAGTAAGTTGCCGAGGTAATTCTGTCTGCAGTTACAGTCACCGGAGACCAAGGAAATAATTAAACCATGTGATCAACCGGATTTTTGGTTTGGATCAGTGTTAGAAAATGTCCTGTAATTCAATTCTTGACCCTACCCCATACTGACCAGATGAACGATTGATGTAACTCTATACACAGAAATAAGAACTCGGAACACAGATGTGACTATACCATGTGTTCATCTGAATTTCCTACATGATCAACTTGAGGTGAACTACAAGTATTAACATAATCTCAACAGTTTTTACCTCAAGAGGTTGAAATAACATGTTGATGGACGAATATTAATTGATGGCTTGATTATCAGGACCCTTCCATGCAAGGGATGTATGTTGTCATTACTTAACATGACTCTACCAGTATAGCGATGACATATCCTATCCGGACAAGAGTTTAATCAAGACAAGATTAGTCAGCTCTCTCTCTCTCTCTCTCTATTTCTTGAAATGCAGAGAGAAGTTACCCCTAAGATTGCCCGTAAAGGACTGCCCATACTAAAAATATCCATATGGGCTGCCCGATGTGGCATAAATTTACAGTATAAAAGGAAGGCCTCTGATAGCCGTTTTTCATCAGAACAGAAAGGAGCCGAGTCTGTCAGTACAGTGAGTCAGATGCCTTGAGATTAGAACCAGGAGGTGTGTCGTGGCTATCTCCAGTTCACTATTTGAGAAGGAATGGGTCTCTGAGGGTGATTGAAACATAGAGAGATAAAGCTGTTGTAACAGTTTTACTTAGTTTCATAGAATACTGGGATTCGGAGCCATTAGCGTGATTCAGATACACTGTTACTAAGATCTCACATACTATTGAGAAGCAATAGAGTGTAGTTTCTTGAAAGTTCTGTTCTCCTGAATAAAGAGAGGTTTAGCTTTCTGTAAGGAGCAGAGAATTACAGTGATCATTGCTGCTGCAAGGATGAGCAAGAATAAATCCTCGAAGGATGACTATAAGGTTTTATCCCATAGTTACAAGAATTGTATTCTTGAAAAAATACTACACAGGAATTCATGATATATATGTGAGATTATTCATATCTTATTCTAATATATGTTAATCTTTCTCATTCAAGATTTATAAAGAGAGTTTAATTTTCTTATTCTACCTTTTTCCAAGGAATTGGTACAACCTTGTTGACATCGATAACAAGTAAGAGGTCTGCTAACACCTGATGTACGCTCTACTAACTTACTTTTTGGTAATTGTGGGGAGCATGGGCACAGGTGAGGACCTCTTCTACAAGTGTTGTGCACACTCCGAAGAAAAGTCCATTCATAGTTCTTCCACAAGAAACTGTTTCTTGAAATTTGGATCAACGACTATGATACTATCTTTCTTGATGAAATAACTTCATACTCTCTACATTTTTGATTAAAATAATACCCGCTATATGGGTAATATGAAAATATTGTGTTACTATTACAGTGCAGTGATATTTTGAAAATAACTCCTGCTTGTAATCAGTCACAAATTTACCTGTGATAAGCAATTAAAAGGGATTTCGATTACATATACTTAGTACTACTAGAAATACAATCTGTGACTTAGACCAGATGGAAAGTGGGTAGGAGGATATGACTGAGAATCAATACCCATAAACTCTCCGATTATAATTACTGAAGGATACCTCTTCGGATTATATTACTGGAGCTGATATCTGTAACTATGCATTTTCATCTGTAGCTTAAGTTCAGTAATTTGAATAAAATCCCTCTCAAAGATAAATTTCTCCTGTACAAATGAGAATTGTGAGTAGTATGAATAGTCCTATGACTGAAAGAAAGTTTTGCTTGATAAGAAAAGCTCAGAAGAATATAGAAGGGCTTAATCCCGTGAAATTGGTACCTATACATATATTTTTAAATAAGTATCAATGCTGAAATTTCGACTAAGTACTGTTTTAGTCATGACTCATAAGAGGATCAGATGGGTTGTAATAAGACCATGAGGTATATACAATCTGTGTTGATTCGAGATACTTGATGTTTAAGAACACTACAGGACACTTACTGAATTGAAAAATCAATTAAGAAGAAGTCTGATCCAGGTGTACGAATGATCATCTGTTACTAAAGGGTACATATAGACCCTTAGTAGTAAAAAATGTTTTATCAAGTTGGTGTATATCTGGAGAGCTCTAGATACTTATTGCTACTCTTATACTTTTATGATATTCTGTAGAAGTGTGAGATAAACATCTATAAATCTACCCTGAGGATTGTAGTATTTAACATCTGAGTAAAGAGGGTTAGATGATGATATTTTGAGCTTACAGTGTACCATTAAGTTACATAAGCTCTTGAAGTATTTCCATATCTCTCATGCATAATGAGTGACTGGAATTGTTTCAATTGAAACATATGAATCTGTTTGTTAATACCGGATTCTATGGAGCATTGCAGATGTTGAGCGTAATAAGGATTATTTCTTTTACTGATTTAAGTTGCTTACTAATGGAGTGTATAACAGACAAAGTACCATAATAAGCTAAGCTCTTATGGTAATATACCTAGTGGGTTGTCTCAAGTCGTGATCTACAGAGACAGAAATGATAAATAGGAATGACCAATAAAGCTGCAAACATTTAGTTCTGAAATATGGTCCATTGAGGTATTTCAGAAGAATTTAGTTAACCAGATGAGAATAAGGGTGAAAACAGGACCCTTCAAGGTTCCAGTAAACTCGAATTAGTTGCTGGATACATTTACTTATTCATACAAGAAATATTTATACAGATTTTTTTTTTTCTCTATACAAGTACAGGAAAACAGAAATGCATATTATATTGTATTATACCGAGGGATTATCGAGACCCTATTCCAACAGGGATGTATGTTGTCATTACATTACATTACATAACATTACTTAACTCTACAAGAAGGTAACACTACCTTAACTTGACTAGAGTATAATCAAGACAAGATTTGACAGCTCTCTATATATATGTATATCTATATAATTTAGTCACTACAAGCATACAAGCCCGGGATAATGACTTGCATTAGTGAGAAATTGTCCTACGTCACTAGAAAATATGCAAATCTACCATAGTGGTAGTTTTGCGTATTTATCCCATTGACTCATGATGTGTGAGCCCAAATTGATGCCCACATGTGTTGTTAACACTTGTAAAACATTACAAGTAGTATTTTGTTGATTTATGATTATTCACAAAAATATAAAAAGAGTGAAGCTTGATGAAAGCTAAGTTTGAAGCATTAGGCTTGTGTGGAGTGGATTTAAGTAGTATGAGGACATACCTTGGTAAAGTGTGGTAGGTAGAAAGCCAAGGTTAGTTAAATGTTTGAATTAGGATCTTTTGTTGATCATTTGAGGGAGGAAGGCTTAGGAGATTAGATGAGAGCCTACAAAGTAGGAGGAGATTTCGAAGGCTTATCGAGAGCCTTGTGGATGGGATGAGTCCCTACGTAGAAGGAGAAGGTTAAGGGGTTGTGATTGGAGGCTCTAATCCTCTCACCCTATCCTTACCTCATGCCCTCTCTCCCTCTCAACTCACTATATAATCCCTCATTCTTCCCTCATTCATCATCTATTTCCTTCGTGCTCCTTAAGCACCCCACGGGTTATAAGTGTGGGTGTGTGGGAGCAAGATAGAAGCACATGTGTGTGCTTAGTTCTTAGGAGAAGAGCCAAGGCTATTTAGCCTTGAAGAGGGATTGACCTCTTGTTAGAAGTAGATTGGGTTTAAGGAATTTGGAGTTTGATTGTAAACTTCAACTTGTTGCATTGAGATTCATATTGAAGTGAGAGAGTTCAAACTTGTTTAAACTTGTGGCATTTAGAGTGACTAGATTGTACTAGGTGCATTACTTGTAGTGTTTTATTAGTTATGAACTCGAGCAGAACTTTATAGTGAGAGATTTGTCAATTATGGATAACCAGAGTGTTCAATGGGTATGAAAATTTGAGGGATTGTTTATTATAAAGTATGGGAGTTGTGGTAAAAATTTGAGAGCTTCAGTCATTGGGATGAAAGAGTTATTAAAAGTTGAAGGGGAGGGTGTCTAGGAACAAAGCAGCAAGGTTTGAAAATATGTATCTTTTAGAGGGTTATAGATATGGATACCAAAATTTGACACTACCTTCTGAACTTATATATCTATCTTGTGTCAAAATTTTAGATTGATTGGACGTAGGAGTTGGAAGTTATTAGAGTTTTAATGACCGGATGTTTTATCACAGCATTCATACTAAGTAGTTAGAGTTAGAATTTCATGCATAACTTTTGCATATGAACTCTGTTTGTGCCAAAATTTGGTGTGGAGATTTTTGATAAGGTACTTAACAAGTGTACCAAATTTCACTTGAAGAACATAAGTTGGGTGGGAGTTATACTATTCTGAAGTTTAGTAGGAAGACATTGATAGAGATTTACATCAAGAAGAACTTAGAGAAAGAAGGGCAAGGATAAGTATATAAGTATTTTTTAATACTTGTATTTAAAGCCTATGTGCTCATGGAATCCACAAGCGAAGTGTCATGTACCAATACGGAATCAACCACGATGACATGTGATAGCACGGAATCAATAAGCGAGAACTCATGTAGTAGTGTGGAGTCGACGGCAAGGACTCGATTCACAAGAGGGATATCTTTGAAGGCATGCGTGGCCAAAGCGGCCGGGTGGACATTAGAAAAGACTAAGGATATAACCTTGCCCGACATTAAGGAATGTAAAACTACATAATGTGGTGTTAATCAAGTTGTGTATATTCCAAGGGTAGATTGGAATTATATATTGGGTTCCAAAGAGAGAAGTCTCTACATGTCATTATAAACTTTTCCACTCGGGCTAGGACGAAATCGAAGGGTGGAGGATTTTTGGTGACATGATGATTGTCTAGGACTCATAAATTGGTAGTGAGCGTGGCATTGAAATTGATGTGCCATGTTGATCACAGAGTGGTCTCCATATCTTGTCATGTGGCAAAAATCATCGCATACCACCTTGTTTGGTTGCCATCCAGTGATTACAAAAATCATTTAGGTGGGTCAATGATGAATAATGTGGGCCACACTAAATCATATGTATAGTGTTGCAATTTTGGGATCAATGAAACCATGACAATGATAATGTTAGAATTCCTAAACAGAAATTAGTGCCGAGAATGCTTGTATGAGGTAGATGGGCCTTAAAGTCCCCCCCCCCATTAACCACTTCACCTAGGATAAGAAACACGTGACTAGTACGAGATGGTTAGCAAATCCAAATCAAGGCAATAGCCGCTTTCCTCATACTATTTGGAGCTTGTATGATTATCTTATTCAATATTAAAGTGAATAGTCTTGCGCTCATCAAATGGTCATATGCTCACACTATTTAACCTATAATGGTCATCATATTTTAAGCATGTAGTCCAACCCCTCTGAAACACATGTCTTTTTGGTATCTGTTCTTGGAACCACATCAAACCACATATTATTCAAATATAGATGTCCTAATAAGAAAAAAACAACCAAATAAGGATTGTCTACACCATGGCCTTGCTGCAAATTCCGGTCATAAAACCGGACACAAAGCCATTGCAAATTTGTGACCAACTCCTTGGATCCATGGAGAAGGTGCATAGCGGTTTAAGGTAGAAATAGCATAACCCGTGAAAATAAGGTGATTCGCATTGAAGATATGGTCTTACAATCATGAGATAATTTTCCAAGATAGACGAGAAGGATTCATGAAGAATGCAAGTTGTCAAACCCCCTACTCATTCACTAGATTCTCCCTACAACGAACACGGTAATCCGCATTTCCATACATAACATCACCTAAACCGGTTAACTCATGAGTACATTAAACTTGACTCCCATTGGCTACACTAAGTGTACACACATTGAAGTTGCCGCCTCGCCATGATCATTTTCAAAAATGGCACTTCACTATTATGACAGAGGTCTAGAGGGTGGTTAACCGGTTTGGGTATTTCTACCTTAGATGGGCTTGATTGCCTCTGTTTGTGTTTGTTTAGACTTATGTTATAGTCCGGTTAATGATTGTTTAGGGGCTCCCAATTTAGTATAGTTTTGGCACAAACTTCATCACATTGCGGTTGACTTTGTTGAAATCTCATTTGCGACGTCTCTACAAACTGATGCACAATTTTGTTGTTGTATGGAAATGTTGCTACCGATTGTGGGATTTTCAGCCAAATCTGCTTCAAAGCCAACTAAATTTGTTACTTACTGGGATTGCAGCTGAGAGTTGTGGCATATTTGTTACTGTTTTTTTCTTATTGTTTGTTGG
Source organism: Polytrichum formosum (assembly GCA_964035585.1). Classification (NCBI taxonomy): domain Eukaryota; kingdom Viridiplantae; phylum Streptophyta; class Polytrichopsida; order Polytrichales; family Polytrichaceae; genus Polytrichum; species Polytrichum formosum. The sequence continues at coordinate 32,962,942 of OZ037938.1, forward strand.
TTTGTGGTTGTTTGTTGTCGGCGGCCACTTCACACACGAGACTGAGAGCCTGTGATCATTACACTTTAAGCACTCTCATTGGTGGAAAGGGCGGAGCCGGTCCAAGTTCGCTTCACACTATGCTTGAGGGACCAACGGAGTATGTGAATGCAAGATGGATGTAAAGTCTCCATGGATTTTTACATGACATCACTTGGACTGTTTTCAAAAACCACCTCTTGGAGGTAGGCCCAACACAAAACCGGGAGACCATGGCATTCCGAACGCTCACAACCGTTGATTTATTCTATTTTATCATGTGCGAGGACCCCGCATGAATAGAAGTTCATTGAATAGCATTTGGTTGAGGGCCTGGGTCACATATGGCTTCACACTACACTTGAGGATCCGTGACCACACTACATGATTTTGGAGGTGTGTTGGGATGGCCTTTGGACACTTTTCTTTGGGCTCTCACAATTTCATGGTCACGGCTCTTGGCTCGTGTGTGAAGCGGCCCTGAAATTTGTCAAGCGATTCCGGCATTAGATTTGTGCCAAACAAGTGACAAAGATTCCCACTTGACATGGTGGGTTGTGTGACGAGTATAGGGTGAGCCTCCGCATAGAGCTCTTGGTTTCGGTTTGTGGTGGCCGACAATGCCCTTCACACATATCAGAGAGTCTAGTTGAAGGAGATTACATAAATATAATAAATAAATAACCAACATCAGGCAATCCGACGTGAATTTGAACCCGTTGGTCCTGCCTGGCTCAAGAATCCTCTTGGTGCATGGTGGGGTTTACTGCCTACCTTGTTGTGGGCGGGCTCTTGGCTTCCTACTTACCTAATTAGTTTGTTTCCGTCAAGTAGAGAGAAAATTTCACAGCGGGAATCGAACTGCCAATCACTGCATTCGGAAATAGGTACCTCTCCACTATCACACGGTAGTTTAGGATCCTCTCAGATCATAAGGAGATTAATGTTAATCGCCAATTAGCCAATATTCCCCGGTTACTAAGCCTTTTCCGTCCCCTAACCCCCCAAGTGCAGCAAAGCCCTTACGAGGGGAAATAAACTTCACCATCCGGCTGCTTATGAAGCACGCAAACCAGATTTTGAAGGTCAACTTGGAAGGCAACAGGACTTGAATCTCTCGGAATTGCAGCAGTTGAAACGTTGAAGTGTGTGAAGACTTGGAGAGATGATATTCATTTACACATAAATAAACGCACGAAGATTTCTTATACTAAATAAATATGGTAAATATGATTGTTTTGAAAATGAACTTGTGTGCATGTGAAACTGAGCACTGTGTAGTTCGCTCGACATCCAATGCAATACGCGTGGCTTCGAAGCCCAAAAACTTCCTTCACTTCGTCCAATGGACGTGGTGCCTTATATCTTGGAGGCTCCATCACTTACGTACAGTGTTCAAGATTGAAGTCTTCAATGCCCTTCAAATGCGATTTGGCCCTTCAAAATATACCTCTCTCAAAACAATCCTTCAAAACGCAACCCCAAATTGAAAATGAAGACGTCACTTGAAGTCCTCAATATAATATGCCCACCACAAGAACTAACAAGCGTAGGGCATCATCTCTACAAGAAGTGGAGTTAGATGGTTGATTCTTAATTCTTCACATTGTACTGGAAACATGTACCATATAATTCATGCACAAGTTTAATACGAGTTTGTATTCCATTTCTATATTCTTGGATTGACGTCTTGGATTTGAACCAACCCTTCAACCGAAGGGCTGAAATTTTAGAGCCCTTCAAAATGAAACTCATATGAGGGCTTCAATCTTGAACACTGCTTACATAGCTGGGGTTGGGTAGATGTGTTGTTTTTTGAACCTAATGTAGGCAACCCTTATTTGGGTACTTTTCTTATTAGGACATCTATATGTGAGTGTATGTGGTTTGGTGTGCGTCCAAGAATGGATATTAAAAACACATGTCTTTAAAAGAGATTGGACTACCTACTCAAAATATGATAGCCATCCTAAGCTCAATAGTCAATATAATTGAGGGGGGGGCTGCATGACTAATTAATGAGCATGAGAATCTTCACTTTGATGATGAATAAGATATTCATTTGAGCTCCGAAAGTTATGGGGATGGTGGTTGTGGCGTCCATTGGAATTTGTTGGCCATCTTGTACTAATCATGTGTTCGTATCCTTGGGAAGTGGGCTAGTGGGAAAAAGTAACCACTAGAGATGAAAATATAACCATATGGGACCACGTTAGAATGATTTGTAATCCATGTGCATGGGTGCAATGTTGGCATGACACATGTCCAAGGTAGTGTCTTATGAAAGCCACATTTGTATACAATGTCCCTCCCACCATTGCAATCTAATGCAAGAACCATGCCACAAAATCTAGCGTGCATGTCCCTACATATACACCACAACTTAGGGCCACCTCACACATGAGCCAAGAGCCATGACCATGAAATTGTGAGGGCCCAAAAGAAAGTGTCCAAAGGCCATCCCAAGACACCTCCAAAATCATGTAGTGTGGTCACGGACCCTCAAGTGTAGTGTGAAGTCATATGTGACCGGGCCCTCAACCAAATGCTACTTCAATGAATGTCTATTCATGCAGCTCCTCACACATGATAAAATAGAATAAATCAACGGTTGTGAGCATTCAGAGTGCCATGGTCTCCTGGTTTTGTGGTAGGCCTACCTCCAAGAGGTGGTTTTTGAAAATAGTCCAAGTGACCATGAAACATGATCCATTTGATGCCATGTAGGAATCCACGTAGACTTTACACCCATCTTGCATCCACTTACTCCGTTGGTCCCTCAAGCGTAGTGTGAAGCAAACTTGGACCGGCTCCGCCTTTTCCACCAATGAGAGTGCTTGAAGTGTAATGGTCATGGGTTCTCAGTCTCGTGTGTGAAGTGGCCCTTACCTTTCAAGTCCCCAACCCTCCTTGGGGCATCACCTAAGAGCATCCCCACCACACCGGGTATACGCCAAATAGATTATATCATATTTTATACCTTTGGCGAGCCCTCCATTTTGGGCGGGGCAGCTCATCTTGAGTCAAGCCCACCAAAGCCTAGGCATATCTCCGCCATAATTAGGAAGCAATCAATAAGACAACGACACCTATTATCTGACACGGGATAAAGTAGGATATTGGAGTATCTGTTATTAAAATAATCTCTTGGCGGGCCGGAGGAGGTCCGTTATATGACCCGTTTATGGCGGGGGAAGCTCTTTACTATACCCGGGCCGGTTCTAAATTATGGGATGCCGGCCATTGGTGGGACTCACTTTATGCCGGTACCGCCACCTAAGAACCCGGGATGCCCCATTTATGGCGTTGGCATGCCCCATGCCCGGGCTGGTGGGGACGCTCTAAGGTAGAGGGTGCTAAATCCAACACCCCATCCAAAACCAACACCTATAAACTCCTCCCAATCACCAACACTCTACTACCTTGAAGCGTTCCCCAGGGCCCATGGTGTAGGAGTGTATGGGCCCACGGAGTGACGGTTTTAGGTGCCATTAGTGGTGCCACCTCATAGTGGCCTCCACTTACCTTCATGTAGGGTAGGTACAGTCTAACCTCTATAAATGTTACACCTATAAGTGTTAACCCTCTCTAAATGTTAACTTTCTTCTACTCCCCACATATTGCACACTATAAATGTTAAACGTGTTAACTGTTAACAAAATGGTACTCCCTTCTTTGTAAATTTGACTCTATAAATGTTAACGAATGAAATAGAACCATAATATGGATGATAAAAACTACACATCCAATTACATTCCTCTCTCTCTCTTTTTCCTCAATTCACATGTGTTTAGGGTTTAGGATGATTACGAGGATGCGCTTCAGATGATGATTGTGAAGGAGAGGAGTGTGAGGTGGAACCCATTCCATCTTATAGTGACTTGCAATCTAATTTTGGTACCATTAGAAGGTACATGGAATCACGTTCATGTGATGTGTCCAAGTATGTGGGTTTGTTGGTGCAGATTGAGAAATATTTGCAAGTTGTGCATGCAGATGAATCTCACCAAAGAACCATTGATTCATATTTCACCCGTGATTTGTAAACTTCATATTGAATAAAGTTTTGATTGGGTTTGCAATTTTATGAATGGTATTCTCTCACAAGGACTCTTCACAATTGCTTATATTTATAAATGTTAAGATTTGTATATTGCTCAAAAAAGTAATTTTATAATTGTTAATTGTTAACACCTCTATAAATGTTAACTTTGATCCACTCCCGAGGGTTAACATTTATAGAGGTTTGACTGTAATGGGCTCCACTCTATCTCGGGTTGGTTCAAGGTGGGATTAGGGTGGCTTGTCAATGCCTATTCTAGCCATTCTATACACAACACCAAGGAGGTAGGCCTACAAAGCACAAAAGGGTCATTCCCCGGGATGCAAGGGGGTTGGTCCCCGGGATGCAAGGTGATGGTTTTGCAAGCGAACCGGGTGGGATCATGGAGGTAGTTGTGTGGCTTTGCATACCATTACTACTTGGGCTTTGATGTAGTTTGGGTCTAGTACCCAACTATGTTGTGATGGTTCTAGGCAATGAAGGTGGGGGTCCTCATCATATGCAAGGTTGCCATACACGGGGCCTATGGATTGGTTTAAGAAAGCTAGTAGTTTTGACTTTGAATATTCATCAAATATTCAATTAAGACTAATTTTTTTTCTTTCTTTCTTGATACCTATGTTTAGCCCAAAGGCTAATATGAATATATATATTTTATATCAACCACATAGCCATATGTATGTGCAATAGCTTAAAGTGTTGGTTTAAGCACCCTCTACCTTACCGTCCATCACCTTCCTATTTCAAGGCCGCTACGAAGCCTGCCACATGACACAACTTGCCAACCCTCGAGGCCCCTCCATTTCTGCACGGATAATCACACATTTGGATGTTTGATTTTTAACTTTTTTTTTCCATACGATGACTTGCCATGCTCGACTAATCAAGAGAATATAAACCAACACCGGTGTTATAATTGATGTAAATTTGAGCCCGTTGGACTTATTCTTTATAACTCCTAATGTCCTATGCGACCATGATTTGGTTGTGAGCAGTTTGCTATGTTTTGCCACATGGATATTTTTGATTCAACGAAGTTAGCTATTTTTGGATTAATTCAAATATGGGAGTGTGCTCTCAACTAGTTTATAGTGCAACCGGTCCACGAATTAGAACTTGGCATTTGTCACCTCTGCAGTTTAAGGGCAACATATACTAAACATGTTTGTTGTTGATCCGTATGTGCAAATGATTCCCAGTTGATATGAAAATTTGCATGACACTCAAACGCAACATATTCTAAACATCTATTATTGGAAGTTATAGTTGGACATGTGTTGGTGGGTGTAAATTCATGTAGCAGGCACGCAATTGTGCCACCCACTGCCTCAAATTGCAAAGCTTCCCCAAAAATCACAAAATAATGGTTTCAAGATTTGTGAACCAATTGTAGCAGATATATTGCCCTTTTTTGAATGAGGGTATCATTTTGTCATTTGGAGATGGTTTGAGTGGAATTTCAATAAAATACAACCCTAATTTAATCTCTAATCGTTGCCCCTCGAGACCACTATTGACATTCCTATTATAAGCTCCTGCATAATAGAACTTCATTGTTTTTAATTTGGATTGTGGGTAATCACCTCTAACCTACAAACATATATACGGTTGGATTTGTCAAAAAAAACTCAAGATCTTTAGCGTCGGCCGCTGAAATGAAAGTCACATTTGCTGGACAAATTTGAAGGAAGTTGGATGTGAAAAGTTAGGGGTTAAGAGTCCACTTGGTACGAGACATGATGTATCGCCTACCTTGTGGTAGGTGGGGCGTGTTTGAGAGTTTTGGCATTGCACCTAGAGAGAGCCTTGACGCTTGTTTGTTGTCTAATTCCGTTTGATTGGAACTAAGGGTCAGGCTACGCTGTGTGGTTACCTCACCAAAAACGGTAGGTAACTGGGGCCGTATTGCCCCGACAACTAATTGGCCAAACTACCCCATGTTAGATTCTTTGTGGGCTTCCACTAACCGGATCCTAGGCCACGTGGATGTAATTTTCAGAATTAATATACCAGCTCAGATTGAGTTTCTCGCAGATGATTGCTCTTCCGGAAGACTTGTATGGCAGTGTTCAAGATTGAAGTCTTCAATGCCCTTCAAACGTGATTTGGCCCTTCAAAATATACCTCTCTCAAAACAGCCCTTCAAAACGCAACCCTGAATTGAAAATGAAGACGTCACTTGAAGTCCTCAATATAATCTACCCACCACAAGAACCAACAAGCGTAGGACATTGTCAGTACAAGAAGTGGAGTGAGATGGTTGATTCTTAATTTTTCACATTGTATTGGAAACATGTGCCATATAATTCATGCACAAGTTTAATATGAGTTTTGTATTTCATTTCTATATTCTTGGATTGATGCCTTTGATTTGAACCAGCCCTTCACCTGAAGGGCTGAAATTTGAGAGCCCTTCAAAATGAAACTCATATGAGGGCTTCAATCTTGAACACTGCTTGTATGCCATGTGCATATTGTGAGTTGCCAAGATTGGGATGCGGTTGCAAAGAGTGTGCAGTGGAGCAAGACGCCCACATGTACCTCAATTATGGCCTAAATTCGGCAATACGATGGCTTACATTCAGTGACTTGCAAAGCGAGCTGGGTTAGGGGGCAGCAAGATTTCAATTTAGCAACTAGCTTGCCTTTGTTCAGGGCAACCTCCAGGCTTTGAAATTTGGTCTGGCACTATACCAAGATACTTCGGCGACCTAGAAGATGCTTCGGAGACCTCCTGCATGCTTGCTTCGCCAACACGATGTTCAACTACCTGTGATTTTGATTTCTCCCACAGGTTGTTTGCAGCCAAACTGTGGCTCTCATTTGTTGAATTGAGTATGGTTGTCCAATTGAGTTTTGCAATGAGAGCCATGTTGTAGGAATTGTGTTCATGTCGTGTTGATTTCCGATGAATGGCTGGAACAAACAATTAGCTAGAGACTCATCCTTGGAAAATCCACACCTGAGCTGGACTTGAATCACTCGTGGATTTGGGTCAGCTCCTTGATAGTGAGCTTGAAATTTGGGGCTTATGAAATCGAATTATCAATCTCAACACCAGATTTTGGACATTCAAACCAACATGTGGCATTCAAATTGACATGATGTGGAATAAAATGTTCTTGTAATTGCAATAAACAATAATCGATAATCGTACTCACAAATAAACAAGCCCTGGCCATACGAATGCAACTTTTGAATATGTGATGCTCATGCATTATTGAGAATGAATATAAATTTGGAATTTGAATGTTGGATTACAAACGATGTGTACAATTTCCACAATATGCAATGATGTTAATGTTTTTGGGTTGGTTAAATATACAATAGGATTTGTTTTAAGCATGCAATTTATTTGGGAAATATTGAACATGTGGGTTGCAATGTTCATGCTCCCAGTCCATGCAGTGATCTTATAAAGGCCACAAGCGATCAACAAGCGATGAAGTTTGTGGTTAAAAACCTCTTCCTCAACACACAATATGATTATTCTTTCTTGGGTTGGCATGTTTGAATTTATGAGTGTCCATGTGCATGTGTGTTTAGGGTGCTTCTCATTATTAGCTTCTCCATGGCCAATTTTTTCTTGCTTGTTGTCATGTGCTGCTTGTTGTCATGTGCTGCTTGTTTCAAGGTATCATTCATGTTTAGTTGGATTAACATGTTCTTTGATATGTGAGTGTGCATGTTTTATAAGTCCAAGCTTTGAAACTAGTTTTTTGTTATGTATACTTGTTTAGTTCTTGTTGACATGTGTTCAAACTTTTAGATTTGACAAAATTATGCATTGTTTTGTGCTATGTGGTGAGAACATGCTAGATGGAGGACACACACGAATGAGAGGATGGTTATGGTGAAGACACCATTCTTGAGACAAAACCATTTGAGGATGAGCCAATATTGAAAGAGCCCAATGTTTTGATAGAAAGAGGGTCAGGGGGTAGAGGTTGTTGTGGTCGTGGTGGTGGCCAACATGCTAGAAGGGGAAAAAACTCATTCAAAGTCAGGAGGCCCAAATTGGATTGAGAGTGAGTGCTTATGTATCATAGAGGAGAAACGGGTTGAGTTCCAGAGTATGCATCATCCCGACAACCCGGTTAGCTCTCAAGACAAATTTGCGTATCACAAGGATGCTTGGCACAAGATAGAGAGTAATTTAAACGATATTGTTGGTTTTAGACCACGGGATGACACCACTATAAAAAACAAGTGGGATGCATTTTTTGAAAAACTATAAGAAAATGAAAGAGTATTTGGGATCTAGTAATGAGTGGCGGGGTTTGTCCAAGGAACAAAAACAAAGGTGTCAAGAGTAGGGAAACTATCTTTTGAGTTCACAAAAACAATGTATGTGGCTTGTGAGCCATGGGTTGGTAGGAGAAGGATCTTTTGCTCTACCATGAATCTCCAAGACATTGATAGGTGGAGTCTGGGAATGCCACCAAGGTTTGGAAGAGTTTCTTTGCCTATGCCTCGTACCAACTCCGCAACTCCAATTTTCCTCCTAGATCTCCCAATGCTCATGGGGCCGGTGGCTTTAGTGTCGCAGCTCCAAGTACCACCACAAGTGGGATTAGTTCACCTATTCCATCCACACCCAATGATGGAACTTTGGGATCCTTGGGTCGTAAGTGTCACTCTTGTGGCTCATGAATTTTGTAAAATAATTAACACAAAGATGGCCAATGATAGTACTATGGAGCGTCAACATTATGATATTGAAGTGCAAAAAACTACAATCATGGCTCAAATGAGTCAAACATTGTTGATGATCGCTCTCGGGGAGATCACTCCATTGTAAAGTTGAACCACCACGTGCGATCATTTTACATGTAAAAATGTAAAAAATGTAAAAAGCATCACCAAAATGGGTCACAGTTTTATCAAATTTTTTTCATGAGTAGATATAAATGGTACCTGTTACGTAGTAAAAAATGGTGACTAAATTTGATGATTTGTTTTTTTAATAAAACATACCGTTTCTAACTAGAATGACGCAGAATTGAACTAAAAAAATTGCTACAAAAATGAAGATGACTAAAAATTTCAAAAAAATATACAAAAGACACCATCAATGGTTGTGTATATGTAGAAAAAATATCATAAAATTTAAAATTATTTATGGCATGTAATATAGGGGTAGCAAACTTTGTTCGCACGTGGTGTTCAACTTGACAATGGAGTGATCTCCCCGAGTGATCGCTTCTTCAATGGAAGTACTCACAAGGTATGTATCAATTCATTTTAGTTTTTGAATTTGCATTTTTATCAACTTATACTCCATGTCGGCACATAAAACGTGGATTTTGCAAGTGAACCAAATAATTCAATATATCCTCTCTAGCCATCTTCCCTTTTAGCAAAATCCTCTCCTCCATCAATGCCTCCATTGTCCTTGGTATGTTTGCATTGTTCCCAACATTCTCTTCTTCTTCATCCTCCGATTCGATGTTGATGTTGCATTCTCGGAATATATCATCTAAAGTCTTGTCTTTGAAAGCTAGGAGTTTGTTGTGCAATATACAACAACAATGAATCACGATAGGCAAGAAATCAAGCTTTTCCAATTGTCTAGTTTCTTGAAACAACCCTTTAGGATTCCAAATACACTCTTGATGCTTATGCGAGTTGAGCTATGCTTTCTATTGAGCCATCATTCCTCCATTTTGAGAGGAGCTCTTGTAACTCTTGTTTGAAAGGTGTGATTAGCCACTTGGTTAACAAATACCCTTGTCACCAATGATGTAAGGTGGAAATGACACATGTGCTGGCAATGTGAATGGGTTAGTGTTAGGGCATGGCATTGTGTCAGTTTCCGCCTCCCGGTACAACTTACTGCACTTCGAATGGTAGTTGCCATGCACATATCCCAATACTCCAATGTTGATGCTAGTAAAGTAGCAGTTGGAGTCACACATGCCTTGCAATAGTATAGAGAACGTTTTCATTCTATTCCAATGGTCGGTGGCAATTACGGTGTCACTAGGCCACTTGATAACGATGTGACTCCCATCAATTGCTCCAATGCAATTGGAGAGCCATTATTTACTTTGAAATTCAGTGGTGATCCTATGCAACCTCATTCCAATAAGCCAAGATATAACATGCCCCAATGTGTTGACAATGTCAGGATGACCATAGAATATCATGAACGGTTGACCGTCTTATGCCTACTTTGCATGCAACACGTCCCAAAGTATGTCCATGGATGAATTTGTATAGAGTAACCACCATATAATTTTCAATTGAAATAAACTCTCTCCATATAGTGTGTTGTCCTTGAATGTGAGGCTGGAGGTCAACACATAGTCTCTCAAATGATTTTTGGCTATACGAGCAACAACAAATCAACATGTTGAACGAGGCTTCATATACCATAGGTTTTATAGTTTGTCAACATGCCATGCCATCAAGTCTCGAATTGTTTTCTCATGTAGCATCAGTACCAAGTCTCCGGCTTCATCATTCAATATAAATCCCTCATGACCGATAGATGCGCGTCTCATTTGCTTTTGTTTTTTTTAATTGTGTGTGTGTGTGTGTTTTTTCATTGTCCTCGTCATTTCCTTCAAAGCATTCATGACTATCTCTATGGATGCAAGTAGTATTGCAAGTAAAAGTTTGAATACCGGTGCGTTCTTTGATATGACTCTCTCCATGTGAAATGGCAGTTGTAGTGGTGGACTCCATACATCACGTGGGAATGATGGTGCCGCCTGGTGCCGGAACTTCTCGCAATCCTTGGGCATGGGAGAAAGAGTTTGGTGATGATCCCGCACTAGAGTGATAGGGGACTCCCACACACGGTGGAAGGTGAGTTAGCCACACAACTATAAAGGGCCATTAGTCCATAGTGCATTGCGAGTTGTTACCTTGTGTGTGCTCAACAAATTTTGACCAAAAAATAAAATGCACATGTAATTGATGTGTTTATTGAAGTACCCATAGACATCATAGCATCTCCCACTTCTAGGAAGGGGTCAAGATCTTCGTGTTCGCAAATGCCTCTTGCCAACTCTTCTAGTCTATACTTGTCATCCTAATATCCAATCGCATAATCAATTGTACGTGAGGTACATTGTGTCTTTTTCATTGAATTTAGCAAAGTGCAATGTGGACACTTACAAAAGGGAGAAAGAGAATCAAACCTCAATTATTTGAAGCATGAGACGGTTGTTTGGTTCGGATTGAAGTTTGTTTAGTTTATATCTAAACTAATAGTCTTCAAGCCTTGAATGCAAAAAGTTTGTAAATACATCACTTAACATGTAGGGGAGGTACATGATGTTGACAAATTATGAAAATGTTAGCTTGAATTGCTTACCCAAAATTACATGCATGTAGCCGGTTGTCCATAATGCCTCAGATATTGCACAACCCCCTAAAAACAATTACATGAAAATCAAGTGGGAATCAATGATGTTGTTTCATTTTAAAATTCAATATTTGACATTATGATCTGCCGATTTTGAACAAGACATGAAACCAATAATTTCAACACCTTCAATTGTCCAATTTCTTGATTTAATGTTCAAATTTCAAACATTGAGGCAAGTATGGTGGCATCATTAGCTTGAAATACAAAGTAATCACGGGTCACGATCGTGTGAGTAACGCTTGCTATGAACTGAAATTCGTAGAATGTGAAGTGATAGGCGCAACCTATTTAGTGAATTAAAAGATAATTTGATGGAAGCAACTAAAATAGTGTTTGTTGATCCTAGCAATATTTGGCAATGTGCCCACAAAAACCTAGCAGATATTGAGCTCCCTTTGGCCTACACACATAAGCCTGTGGCCAACCTGAAGGTCTTTGAAAACCTGGATGCCTACTAAGGTAGAAATACCATAACCCATTAACCACCCAATAGCGGTGCACTAGACCGCCTCATAATGGTAAAGTGCCATGTCTTAAATGGAGCGGCAACTTCAACGGAGTGTAGCCAATGGGAGGCAAGATCTAACGTACTCATGATTAACGGGTTCAGGTGATGTTCTGTATCGAAATGCGGAGAGCCTAGTGAACCGGAAGTGGGTTGGACAAACTTTCCACTTTGAAAAATTGTGGAACTTTTTGTACAAGGCAAAAAAAATACGAAACAACTTGCATTCTTCATGAATCCTTCTCGTCTATCTTGGAAAATTATCTCATGATTGTCAGACCCATAACATTATTCAGATCCATGACAGTGTTCAGTGGGACTGACAATATTCTGTTGAATATTCCTCATATTCAACCTGGATGATGGAATATTCCAAAAAATATTGTCAGTCCCACATAACACTGTTATGGATTTGAATAATGTTATGCCAGATCTTCAATGCGAATCACCTTATTTTAATGGGTTATGGTATTTCTACCTTAGTGCATCGAGGAGCTTTGGTGACTTGGACAAAGTGAGCTTCAGTGACAAAGCCCTTTGCATGCTGGTGGGATGGAGCTCGACACTCAACGATAAAATTGTTGGGCTTAGTGGAGTTCATCGACAAATCTCGGCCGAATAAACACACCCTAACCGTGACCTCTCATGTCCTGATAGCAAAACCCGAACCTAATTTACACAACTATTGGTTAAGAGGTTCATGCGAGGCCCACATTTCTCAGCATGTAGAAACTTCGGTTAGCACACAATGGCGGTTAGCTCACCATTAGGTGTGGCATGGCCCAAAGTATGTGGAGTATTTTGATGACTATTTTGTTTATTGCTTGTATTTTATTTTGTGAAGGCAAGGTGTGGATGAACAAACCTTAAACCCTTTTTTGAGAGAGGGGGGGGGGCATAAAATCATTAAGCAACTACATGATGGACTTTTTCCAAAGCGAGAGGCTGTAATTAAAAAACTATGATAATCTACAATTGCTTGTTGAAAAATTCATATTACACAACTTGAGTACTCCCCACAAACGAGGAGTCCCGTAATTAAGGGGGGAAAATCATGCTCATGTGATACATGATCCCATGGAACGCAATCAAGAAGTCGTGTAATGTTTAGAGGATGGGGGTGGGGGGAGATTTGGGCGAACCAATCCATACACTTGTTCCTTGTTGGATGCCTAAACCCTTGCCTCCAAGGAACCAATGTACGGGTTGTTTCGCCCCAGCCGGTGGGGGGTGGGGAGCACTAGTAGAAAACTATGCAAAAAAGAACCGCAGTCGTTTTCCCATTGCGGTTCTTTTGACCACCTTGATCTACAATCACTAAACGACTATAGTTTTTTTTTGTTTGTTTACCAACTGAAATTTTAGGAATTTGGGGGCTTGTAATATACCATTGGAAAGGTACTAAAAACACCTTTCCAACGGTGTATTACATGCCCCAAAAAATTTAAAATTGCAGTCGCAAAAAGAAAAAGAAAAATCTATAGTCGTTTAGTGACTGCAGATCAGGGTGGTAAAAAAGAACCGCAATGGGAAAACCACTACGGTTCTTTTTTCGCATAGTTTTCTACTAGTGGAGGGTGAGTTTGGTTTTTTACTATACCTCCTTTTCCTCGGTAAGATTGGTGAGGCCGGCTCAAAGAGCAAGACGTCTACACTATTGTGTCTAATTAGTGTGGGCCACACTAATTCCTAATAAAACACGCTAATTTCAAATTATAATTTAGAGTGGCCCACACTAATTTCCAAGGTGAAAAATTTGTGTGGGTTTTGTCGTTTCCACAATTGGATGAAACTTCATAATTCCATCCAATTGTGTTTGAAGACTTTCCCCACATTGACCTAATGGAGGTTGTTTGCGGAGAACCCTAACACACATGGATGGATGACATTACATTTTTCATCCAAAGTGACCCAAACACTTGAAATTTAGTGTGGGCCACACTAATTTCCAACCCACGTGCATTTCCCACCCACACTAATTAGACACAATAGTGTAGTAGCGCTCGTGGCCCCATCACTTAGCTTGAGATTTGGATCGTGTTCACTGTGGACAACAAGCATCATCCAAGCAAAGCCGTGCCACCACGAGGGCTGCTCTTCACCAATTGCAGAACGCCAAGTGTATCCCCCACCCTTTCGACGTTTATGTATTTATTCCTTAAAAAACTGGTTGCCTTGACTGTGTCAATGTGGCATTCATGCCCGAAAGGCTAGAGCATTTTGTAGCTCCGCTTGAGAGGCTTTGGAGACCTGGAATTGTTCAATCGGAGTAGAGGCGCCTATTCCCAATCAGGACCCATTGCAAACCTATAGGGTGGCATAATTTCGATCAAGCTGAGATTGAATTTTGATCATGCCGGAATCAATAGTGTCTTGACGCATGTCTATGGTTTGAGTGCTAAAGTGAGGAGGAACGAGCAATTAAAATGAACGGTTATGGCAGACTCTAGACATTGGTATTATGTTCGGGCCAACTTTTGGCTTCAGAACTCATAGTAATTTGAAATTAAGGAATAAAATAAGCAATTTTGTTGCAATCCTTATGATTTCTATCTTCCTACACAGGAAAAACTTGCACCACCTTGTACTTCTCCAAATCTAGGGTAGAATCTCTTCAGTGATCGGTTATGGGCATCTCTACTCTAGATAGGTCTTGAATGGTTATTTTTTCCGACTATCATGCTTCTCCTATGACATAAGACGCATGATTATAGTAGATGCACCTATTCCTGAACAAGACCCCATCAACAATTTATAGGGTACTAGAATTTTGATCAAGTTGGGATTGAATTTCGATCAAGCCATAATTAATAATGCCATGACACATGTTTTAGTTTCGAGTGCTAAAATGAGGAGGAATGAACAATTGAAATGAGCGGTTATGGCACACTCAAGATTAGTAATTTGTTCGGGCCAACTTCTGGCTTCAAAAAATCACAGTAATTTCAATTTAAGGAATAAAATTACCGACGAAATTGCAATCCTCCTTATTTCTATCTTCCTACACGGGAAAAAGTTGCACCACCTTATACTTCTCCATATCTAGCACAAAATCTCTTAAGTGATTGGTTATGGGTGACTCTACTCTAGTACAAGCACTGGGGGGGGGGGGTCACTCCATTGTCAAGTTGAACACCACGTGCGAGACAAGTTTGCTACCCCTATATTATATGCCATAGATAATTTTAAAAGTTATGATATTTTTTCTACATATACATAACCATTGACAATATCTTTTTTATATATTTTGAAATTTTTAGTCATCTTCATTTTTGTAGTAATTGTTTTAGTTCAATTCTGCATCATTCTAGTTAGAAATTGTATGTTTTATATTAAAAACTCGTCAAATTTGGTTACCATTTTTTACTATGTAGTAGATATTGTGTATGTCTACACATGAAAAAAATAGATAAAATTTTGACCCATTTTGGTGATGCAACTTAGAAAAGTAGATTTTTTTGTCTCGCACGTGGTGTTCAACTTGACAATGGAGTGCACCCCCCCCCCCCCGTGAGTACAAGATGGTTAGCAATTTGAAATTGGGGTCGTAGCCGCTTTCCTCATGATTTTTGGAGCTCATATGAATATATCATTCATTATCAAAGTGAAGATTCTTGTTCTTTTGAAATGGTCGTATAGCCCCCCCCCCTCCCAAGTACGTTGACTATTGTGCCTAGAATAGTTATCATATTTTGAGCACGTAGTCCAATCTCTTTCAAGCACACATCTTTTTGGTACCCATTCTTGGAGCTACACCTAACCACATTCCACTCATGTACATGTGTTTGATTAAGATGGGTAATTGAATTAGGCCCATCTGCCTTATATATGAGTGGTATATAGCAAACATGGTCCTTAAGAACTTGGACACCAACATGACATGTGTTATGATGAGATTGGACCATGTGCTCAAATATAGACACCATTCTAGGTCCAAAATTATTAACATGAATATGAGGACCCATGTATTTTTGCTTGAATAGAAAAAAATACTATCCACTTCAACCTCTTATAGCTTTAGCATTTCAATCCCATATTTAAAACTTGAACTAGCAATCTTTGTGATTTGAAATTGCTCACTGGATTAAATAAATACTTATCCAATCCATCAAACAAACTTATATGTGGAGTTGGAAGTGCCCACAGTAAGGCCATGCACCTTAGAACGTATACCTACAAGGATCCACTCATGTATGTGCTCGAATTAAAAAGATGACATCCAAACAATTTTTGCTCGGAAAAAGTGGGAGAATCTTATATCTATTAGTGTGTGCCAAGACAAATGCGATCAAGTACCCAAAGTAAGATGTTCGAAACATGAGAATGAACATGAACATGCAACCAATCATGTTGAGTGCAAGACAATTTCACAATTGACTCTCCTTAACTTTGGTGTGAGATAAGCTCATTTCTAGGAGAAGTGGGACCCCACCACTCCCTTTGCATTTTTTAAAATTTTAGTTGTTTCAATGGACAACTGTGATAGGAGGAAGTGAAATTGTCCATGGGAGTGAAAACTCCTTGTTTGTCTGTCTTTGAAAAAAATTATGATTAAAACTTTAAAAAAAAATTACAACTTTAGGATGACATAACATTATTCAGATCCATAACTGTGTTCTATGAGATTGACAATCTTTTAAATAATATTCCATTATTTGGACTGAATGTAAGGAATATTCTACAAAATATTGTCAGTCCCACAAAACATTGTTATGAATTTGAATAATATTATGGACAAACACAAAAGTGTTGCAACCCTCGCTAGCTCCCCTTAACCAACGTGGTCATTTTTCATTTTCTAACAAGGGTCACGAGCGCTAACCCTTCACATTCCGCCATGCGAATGGTTAGCTCCCCAATACCGCGGACCTTCTTAGTTCATAGGAGGGGGACCAAACCTCCTACTTGGTTTTCGGGACTCAACTGCTTGCTCGGTAACCAATTCTTAGATGTGGACTTCCATGGATGGAAGTCCAATCTTATGTTGATCATCGCGTTGCCGGAGCAACACTACAACAACCCGAGCCATACTAGGCAACCATGCCCTCACATTAGACCAATGCCCATGGAGGCCTTGTTGTTCGGCCTCAGGTGGGTTCGGCCACACCACCTCACCCATATAAGCCTCTAGGACTCTAGGCATGGTCCCTACGCCACCATCAAGTAACCTTTTGTCTCTCTCCCAAGACTTGGGGCCAAGTAGACATTTTCCCTTAGCCGTTAGGGCTAGAAGCCCCCAGCAGCTTCAGAACCCCATGACTTCCTCATATAATCTCCGATGCTAACAATCGACCACTCCATCGTCATCTACGTTTCACATAGATGCCGATGGACTACTCACTTGCCCCATTCAGGCAAGTATTGAGGAAATTATGCATGTTCAAAGTTTCGCAGTCCCGGGAGCCACTCCCAGGCCACTGCTGTACTAGGGTGTTGTCCCGGGATAGCGTCCCACTCAAATTGTCATATCTCCTAGCTCACACCTCCGATTGAGGTGTTCTTGAGCATGCTAGAATCGGCACGCCATAAGCTACGCATAACTTATGGCCTTACCCTCGCGCCTCCTACTCTCCGTGGGTGGGAGGCGTTCCCAACGCCCGGGGCCCTCACCCACACTAGGATCACTTGGGCCCTCTCACCAACGGCGCCACAAGTCTCGGGTGTCACTCCAGGGTCCCCCTTGTGCCCATGGTGTTTCGGGCACTCCTCATGGAGAGGTATGCGACACAAAGTCCATTGTTTTTTTTAAGCAGTCTTGGCTCGATTTGCTTTGGATGTAAGTTATGTGGAAACCCCTAAACATGAAAGAGGCCCAATCCAAGGCTCTTCATGCACAAGAACGTGTATTTGAGCCACATACTTCCATTCTTGTGAATTGTGTCAAAATTGACCATATATAAAACAAACTCGTTCTTCTAGTGTATAAAAACACTATTTGGTGTTAATGTTAGTTAGAGATTTGAACCAAACTGCACAACTTTGTGGTGCCCTTGGATGCAAATACATACTTATAATTTTGATCATCAGAAGGATGCTCAATTTGAATATGAATCTCCTTGCTCAAAGTTTCACACCCCATGATTATATTCACAAGGCCCACATAACAAATGCACAACCCTGAGAAATGTTATGCACATTGTGACTTGTTATGGGTCACCTGCCTTATACATCACTCTTAGGCTTGGGTTTGACATCCAAGATATGTTTTCATTTCTTCTTGACATGAGATAATGTACGACATATAGTCTAAAATATCTAAAAGCATGTTCTTGAGACTGGACGAGGATCATAGAAATTGTGAATTTGGCCATGCATTTAGCCCCTTGGCCCTTAATTGTTGGGAGTCTTGATTATAGTCCATTCCATTGTTGATTGCATGTTGTTTGGAATAAAAACAACCGTGAAAGAACAATCGAAAGGTCCAAGGTGCATGTGTGTGTGTGTTATTTGGTTACCTCTCTTAATTGAACCCCTGTATTTGATTGGTATGTGGTTCAATGAAGATCAAGCAACAAACACATGTTTAAAGGAGATTGTACTACGCCTTCAAACTATATCAACTAGTCCACACTCGACAATAAACACAACCGGGAGAACCTATGTAATCAAACTAAGAAATCAACAAACATGCACTTCCGATAAGCATGAGTAAATCAAAGGGAGGTTCGATTTCCACTCCGATCTCGGTGGTGCTTCCTCATAGATTTGCTAGTGGGACACGAGTTTCATTATGTGAACCTAATCGGTAGAAGCTGGAGAACACAAAACACAAAACTAAATAACACCCATGTACCTGAGATCATTGCGGGGCTGATCACACCGGCCACTTCTGGCACCATATGTCGGCATCTTCGGCTATAATAGTGTGAAAAGCGGTGGACCAACATCTAGTTCCCAACATCATCCCCAACAATTTCACGGCTCAAACTCGACGGAAAGTTTGGTGTGATTGGGGCCCGAGGTTGCAAACCGACTTAAAAAACCACAAGTTGTAAAAGTATTTCAATCGGTATTCAAGGCTGACTCGGTCAACAAAACAAATGATAATAATGTAAGTTATGTCAAGGCCGCACAACCCTAAAGTGTGGGTGTCGTGTGGGCAACAACTAACTTAGCCATTGGAAGAAGTTTTGCCCCATCTTTCCTCTCTTGGCCCCACGACTCAAAAACAAAATAAATGTTCCGGCAATGAACGGGGAGAGCCGACCGCTACACTAGGTCTCGTATTTAGGGCCGCTTTACACCTAGAGGCGGGGCCAATTCCCCTTGAGGGGCCGGGGCGAAACAACCCGTACACTGGTTTCTTGGAGGCAAGGGTTTAGGTATCCAACAAGGACCGAGTGTATGGGTTGGTCTGCCCAAATCCCCTTGAGGCCGATTGCATGAAATTTCAGCCCCTTTTGGGTTGGAGGCCGGCCTCAACTACACATTAGAATAAGATTATAACATGGGCCAATTTTCCCATATGTAAAGGCTTTAGGGCCAAGAAGCCAGGCCGATTCAATAAATCTAGCATAATCCAATGGATCTAGCATAATCTAGCATAGAGCCGTTTAGATTTTCACATAATCCAACGGATCTGGTTCGCTGAAGAAAATCATATTTTATTAAAAAATGTTTTTTTAATTGAAATATGACATTGGCCCTCCATTTTGGGTGCACCCAATTCAACGAGCTCAGGCCATGTTAGACCATGCATTTTTTTATCAAAAAAATCATACCACCAAATCGGTTCGGCCTCTAGGTGTAAAGGGGTTGGGGCCAATTTCAACCTTTTGGCCAATCACAAGTGAGGATTTCAAGCCTCTTACACAATGAATTGGCCCGGCCTCTAGGTGTAAAGCATCCCTTAGTGTCACCGATCCTCTTTGTCTTGCTCAATACTTGATTGTAAACCACCCATGTGTAGTTGGTTCCAACACTAAATGTAAACGTAACATGATTTTATCATTCCTTGTAATGAAACAAATGAGGCATTATAGATCTACAATATTGCAGTTACTGTCATTTACTAAGTGACTTGTCATGCAGATTTCAATGCATAATTGTTAGGATGCAAAAAGTATACCAAACTTTGTTTCAATGGTTGGCATTTGGATGAACAGTAGGAAGGGATGACAGTATTTGTAAACTCTATTCCTAAGAAATATCACTGGGAAAGCCACCATGGTGACATAAAATACCATATGACACCAAATACAATGTTTATTTTAGTGTAGTTACAGATGAACCGGTTGAATTTGTGAAATTACCGGTTCAAATTCAAGACTTTAGAAAAATTACCGACCCTTTTAGAGGAATATATGGAATATTCCTCAATTTGATAAAGAAAGACCGAAAGATGTGAACATGTAACCAACTATGCCCAACAATCTCCCGGACACTGATGTCCATTTTGAGCGGCTCAGAATATCACATTTTTCAACTTTGTTATTGCAAAGGGCACTTAGGGTTGGCCCAAGTCACATGAGGTCAATCCATGCAATCTCAACCGTTGAGAGCATGGAAGTTGGGACCTACCACTTCACATGGGGTCCCAAGTCCCAAGTCCCAACTATGACATGGATGTCTACATGGCAACACTTTTTGGAGGTGAGGCTTGGGACTTGTGTTGCAAGTTGGGTCGAGCAAAAAGCTGAGACCTAACTCTCAACCCAAGTCTTGCGAATAATTTTGCATAAAATAAAAAATGACATAAAATAATATTTTATGTCACTTTGGTAACATTTGTAATGACACTTCGTATGAATAAGTTTGCGAGTATTGTCATCTCAACTTACTTTTAGTTGATCCCAAGGTTACTTATTGAAAGTTTGACATATGTTGCATCCTAACGTTTTTGAAATGAAGTATTGGCACAGAAGATTGGAATTTGGATGAAAAGTCACTTAGTAAGAGTGACATTTTTGCAACATTGCAAGTCTACAAAGGCCAATTTTTTCTTACAAGGGACGGCATATAATGTTATATTCACATTTAGTGTGGGTGGACACGACACGGGCCATTCACAAAATGTAATTGGTGACACTAATTACATCATTAATGTAGTTTCTTTGTCACAGTTGATAATAACAATGACATGAATGAATGATTGTCCACAAATACAAACAAATCATCCTCATGGTTCCGTAGGGGCCTTTGAGAGCTCTAAGGACCTCATTTCTTGTCTTTTCACCTGAAATTTGGTGGGTTGTATAAAGTAGGCCTCGTTTTATAAGGAATCTATCTACGAATGCCCATTTTGAACATCTAATGATACGAGTCATTATGTGTGAGCTGCAAAAAGTGTTGAAATATTGCTCCAAATGCAAATGGACTAAGAGGCCGTCGATTTCCACCAATCAGATCGCAAGAAACCAAGAATTCGGCCTCTCAACCCTTCACACTAGAGGCCAAAGTCCAAAGGTCATCCCATTCTAAAATGCCTACATGGTAATACTTTTTGATCAAGGCGACAAACTCTCGAAGGAAGTTTGGGTCGGACAATAATGGAAACCCAAACTATGGTCAAGAGGCTGTCGATTTGTTTTATAAAAATATTAAAAAATTGACAAGATCTTGGCCGTTAGATTGGAGAGGTTGTTTTGGGCATGGAACAAAGTGGGATGCTCCTTCTTCCTCTCTCTCTCTCTTGGACTTTGGGCTTGGCCTTTGGAGGCTTCACACTATGGCCGTCCAAGTCGAGAGGCCGTGGAAGGTGGTCCGAGATGACCCCTAAACTACCGGATGATGGTGGAGGGATACCCAAATCTCAAGGAAGAGGTTGGCGGTTCGAATCCCGGCTGTGAAATCTCCTCTCTACCTGACGAAAAAACTTGCCAGGTGGTCAACTGCCTCCTGTGCTTTGGCGTTGGCCTGTCGGCCTTCTGCCCAAAAAAAAAGGCCGTGGGAGTTCATGGCCAAAGGTTTGGACTTTGGGCTTGACCTTTGGAGGCTTCACACTATGCCTGGCCAAAGGCTCCAATTCCTATATTTTATTGGCTATTTTCAGCCCATTTCTTTGGACTCTCAACGAAGTTTGGCCACTCAATCCCACGTCCTCTCAACTTGGATAGCCATAGTGTGAAGCGGCCCTTATTTCTTTTGCATGATGGATTTTTAGATGCTTGAAGAACAAATAAGGTTGAGGCATCTATAACTGACAAAATAAGAGAGTTTTCACATGTTTAGGAGCAATAATAGCGGGGGATTATTTTTCTTGCGGAGAGAAACACATTCTAAGGAGGATGCAAATTAGTTTTTTTTTCCTTTTTTTTTAATGAATATGGAATTTGCTTCAAAGTTTGAAGTGGTAAAGTCTATCGGAACACACAATCAATCAATAGGTTCACCATTAATTGCTCATCTAAATGCTAATTCTTGGCTACGATGGTTGTCAAAACTCTTACGAGGGTAACCAATATTCATAAGCCACCACCACATAAACCTCAATTCCATTGGCATAAAAATACAGCCCAACAACAGAGCTCATATGTGTCGGCATTGCATGTATTGTAGTGAGAGGTTAAATGGACTTGCTCGACTGTGGATGCCTCAACCTTTACTCTATGTTCACTATGGTGGAAGAGATCGTTGCAATAGTGTCCAGGGAAACTTTAGGGCATAATTAGTCAAGATCTTAGTGTTTCCATCTTTCGTTTTATAAAAATTTAATTTGAGATGTATTCTATAGGTCCCTCTAAAGTTATCGGTAAATTTCATGAGGTCTTGAACTTCAACTGGTTATTTCTCAAAACTCAACCAGTTCATCTATAAGGTAGAAATACCCAAACCGGTTAAGCACCCTCCACCCGTGCACTAGACCGCCGTCATAATAGTGAAGTGCCATTTCTGAAACCGATCATGGCGAGGCGGCAACTTCAATGCGTGTACACTTAGTGTAGCCAATGGGAGTCAAGTTAATGTACTCATGAGTTAACCGGTTTAGGTGATGTTTTGTATGGAAATGCGGATTACCGTGTTCGGTGTAGGGAGAATCTAGTGAACGAGTAGGGGGTTTGACAACTTTCCACTTTGAAAAATTGTAGAATTTTTTGTACAAAGCAAAAAAAATACGAAACAACTTGCATTCTTCATGAACCCTTCTCGTCTATCTTGGAAAATTATCTCATGATTGTAAGACCATATCTTCAATGCAAATCACCTTATTTTCACGGATTATGGTATTTTTGCCTTAACTAGCAGCTGGTTCTCCCCCTTCATTGCTACGCAAAAGGCTCGGAAGGTGTATCTTCCCCCCCCCCCCCCCACAAAAAAATCAAATCTGAGGCAATGAAATGTGGTATAGTGTTGTGAGGATGTGAAGGCACAAAAATGACATTTGGTTTTTGCAATGCCTGGCTCTTTATTTGTAAAAATGAAACCCAACAATAGTGGCCATATTTGTCATGGAAGGTATAGAGAACATTTTTTTGTTCAAAGAGAGTGGGTATTGAAAGGGGCAATCTAAACAAAACTACTTTTCTTTTCTTTTCTTTTCTTTTTGGGTTGGGGGGGAGATGGATCTCAGAGGAAGTGGAAGATAACTTTGTAGTTACCAACCAAAACATGCTTCCGGTTCAAATGTGGTGAGGAGTGCGATGCTAGTGAGTGAGAGGAAATGACTAATGAGGATAAGTTCAAGAGTTTGAATATCTATCATGGTTTTTTTTAAATAAAAAAGGGTTTGTCGTATAGATCATTCAGAGGGTACTGATGATACAAACAATACATTTTGCAATTTTGAAAAGGAACATGTTTCTTGTAAAATAAAATACATGAAATTCATGATTCGGAAGGTAGTCATCAAGAGAATGTTGTTAATATTACCATCAAAAAAAAATTCCATCCTCACACACAACTTACAATATTGTTGGGTCATTGAGGTGGTCATTCAACGTGGCAAGGAATCATTGTCATCGGGTGCTTAAATAAAAAAAATTCTTCCATTTTTTGTCTAGAAAATTGCAAAATTCATCAACAAAATTAGAAACATTTTACGAGCAATTCTACATCCATTGCTTGAAGAATGGTGTATGCTTTTAATCAAGGCTTTGATGTTGAAACTTGTTACACATATGAATCAATCAACAACAATCAACCTCAAAACGTGACCCGAACTTGACAAGATAGAGGGTTTGTGTTGCACTTATGATCGGGACATGTCATCATCCTACACAATGTAGGGTAAGTTGCCTAAAACACGAGGGTTTATGTTTCATGTCAAAGTTGTTACATGGCTAAGAAATTTCAGTCAACATTTGCACTATAAGGCAAGTTGTGTATGAGTTTTATTTTTGTGTCAAAGCTATTTAACTTATAGTTATAGAACCCTTTAAATTCATGGGTGAAACAACAACCATCGTGATCAGAAATCCTAAGGTGGGAGAGGAGACTATGAGAGTAATGTGGGAGGTGATTGCTTAATCACTACAAAGTAAGGTTATGCATGGTAATACGCTCTAAACTCCATAGTATCACACCTGTGGCAACCAAAGTGCACATGATATTACGGAGTTTTGTAGTGTTAACATGGATGTGTGATAGTATAGAATTAGGGTAGCATGTGACATTATGGAATAACACAAACGAGATGTGAGGACAATTTGAATTCGTTCTCCCGTCACCTACGCTAGTGTGGTCCACTTCACTTGACCTTCCCGGGCGATGTGGCGGACCCATGCACCAACATTCAACAAGTGGCACAAGAAGAAGAAGAAGAAGAAGAATAAGAATAAGAAGGTGACACTCCACATGTTGACACATGGCACAATGCGAGGGTGTGGGTTGACTTCTTTGGTGGTTTGCATTAGTGACAAAATTCATAATATAAGGGAGAGAAATGTGACAATAAGGAGTGAGATTTGAACTATGAACATCTGTTCCCTAGGGTTTCGGGATATTAGAGAGTGTGTGACATTATGGAGGTTGATATTACGGAGTTTAGGGTGTAGTGACAACCATCCCAATGCGCCATTAGAGCAAAAGTTGAGTAGCTTCAGTTTGGGTCAAAAGTTTCTTTTTAGAGCAAAAGTTGGTCATCCTTTTTGGCCCTACAACCATTGTAAAGCCTTTGGCACAAAATTTAAAACAAATAGATCTTTGTCGTCACCATAATTTGATTCCATTGCTTGATTACATTTAAAAAAAAACTTTCCATTAGAGAAATTTGAGGCAATTCATATTGTGCATTTGGATTGGAACTATTGGACCATTCACACGCCTATTGTCGTCCATCCCACCATATATATATAGATACGATGTGTTGTAATCCTAACCGCTTATTTATCCCCTCCACATTGTCAAGAATTCATGCATTGTGTTGTTTTTGCAAAAAGCAACGAGGATGGGTATGAATGGCAAGTAATCAAATCATGTAGTATTGGCATGTGTCATTCTACATAGATCATATCAAGTGCAACAAATCTCACAATTGATTTTTTTGATTTTATTATTATTAAATACATTAGATGTACATTCTAAACTCTGCAATATCATGTTTGTGGCAACCAAAGTGCACATGACATTAAGGACATATGTGGTGTTAACATGGACGTGTGATAAAAGAGTGTTAGTGTGACACTATGGAATACTTACAATGATGACATGATGCATGTGAGCATGTGGCTTGAATATTTGGTGGTTATTTGAATGTTAAAACCCACGATATATGGGAGGGAAACGTGACAATAAGGAGTGAGATTCAAACTAAGAACATCCGTTCCCTAGGGTTTTGGGATATAAGAGAAGGAGTGACATTAAGGAGGTTGATATTATGGAGTTTAGAGTGTACTTGACCCTTGAGTACATTTGAAAAACACCTTGTTATCCCCCTTCATATATTATTTCTCAATGGTTCCAACAACATTGGCATGTGGGTTTTCTAGAGTTCATGTGCAAATGCCGTATGGGTTGTACCGTGCTCAATGACTGATCTATATACCATAGACATTGTGGTGGGGGTCTACATAAGATGGACACATGTCCGACTAGCTTTCCAAAGAAAAAGAGCCACATGTCAAAAATTCTTTCCCAAAACAAATATCTGGCAAAAGAAATAGGAAACATATACAAGTGGGGGACTACAAGTGCAAAAGGTGGGGCACACTAGGGGGAGGCAGCGGGCATGGAGCTAAGGTGGCGACATGGCATGGGCAATAGGACAAAGTAAGGCAATTTAATTAAAATAAATAAAAAATCATCATTTTTCCTTAAAGGGCTCCATGGGGACAAGGTGGCAAGTCATGGGGGCTTATGAGCATACATGCATATGGCGTGTACGCATTAGCATGAGCATGAGCATGAGCATATATGTTTGTATGGAAGCATGGGGTTGGATTCATATGCACGGTTGCAATAGGCCAAGACAACATGGGTCCAAGCTACACTAATCATCCCAATTAGTGAAGGATGGCTAATAGTGTGTGGGAGAAATTAGTGAAGGGAATACTAATTTTTTAATGCTATGAAATTAGTGCCATCAAAAGATCTAGGAAATAATGTTCATCCTCGCAATATTCATTGAAAATACCTTGCATAGTAGCACTATTCAATGAAAATACCAACATTATTGATCATGCTACTATTGACTGACAAGCATGTGTTGTCATATGATGTTTTTATCACTCTACAAGCACCTTAGAGCACGCATTAATTTTCTTGAAATGTATGGTAAACGAGCATGTCTTCATGAATTTAATATCACACAATAAAAAATTTAACCTTCACTAATTTTTAGACTTGGCAAAATAGTGCGTGATTTGAAATTAGTACCACAAGCACTAATTGGGATAATGTTGTAGATATACATTTAAGTTCTCTACTTAAGTTGCATAATCCATGTGGAATGTATTGGAATTGTGTCCTCGTAAATCCCTATTTCATGTTCTATAGAAATTGGTGAAAGCTTTTTTTGTAGACCATCATGTGCAACCAACATCACTAAGTCATTTTTCAAACATTGCATTACTTTCATCATCAAGAATACATCAACCTTGATACCACACTACACTCTTAAATGACAAAACCTCAAAATATTTTTTCTTAGAAAAACTTGTCTTCGTGGAATGGTCAAGGATTGCCTAGGTTGAAAGACACATCAATTTCCGGTGCCCTAGCTTCCTACAATCTTTATGCTATGGTGGTGTTATGACATTTTAAGACCTCGTTTAAAAATCTTGAATCTCGGACTTGAGCCAAGAATTCTGGATCTAAAGAAAGATATGCAATTGGGAAATGCTTCGGAATGCTAGAATCTAATTTGACTTGTTTGGCATTCATTGCTGCATCCATAAACTCAATGACACCTTTGAGACGACCGGTCATGCTTTGGAGTGAGCTCAAAGTTTTTTTTTGGCCAAATCTCTGGCCTCGGCAATCTTCCAATAAAAGAAAAAATATTAACGAAGTACAACGACATGATATAAATATGAAGATTCAAGAAAAAAAATGGTATGAAACTTATGCTATACAAGTAATCCAAAAAGTAGTCCCGCATAAGTGTGCACTACATTGCATTTCTTTTTGTGATATGTTTTTTTATATTGGTAAGTAATAACAAATTTTTATAGGCAAATTTATAATATCATGCACCCGATACAATTGATGAATAAGATTGGTGTTCACATGTGAATGTTAACATGATTGAAACAACAAATATATACTCAAGAAAAACTTGAATATATAGCAAACATAAGAAATCAAAATCAACATAAAAGATCAATTTTTTTTTTTTAAAAACATGTTAAGGTCATGTATTGCAGTGAGTGTCACAATATCGGGGGATAGATTCAACAATATGGAGTCTAGTGAAATATGCCAATTTGCCTTTTCAAAATGAACCTTCTTGATAATTGATTTCCATGCTTGCAAATGATAATTCTATCCCAAATCCAAAACATCTTGCCTATAAAGATTTTGAGATCCTTATCTTGTTTAAAAAAATTATTCTTTAGTTGATTTTTTTCAGTGAATACCTAATGGTTTAAGCTTGTTGTGTCCATTTACTCGCTGACCCATAATGCAAAAGATACACCGTTAGACTTTAAGAATCTATAAACTTTGAAGTGACATCTTGGGTTTTTAGATGATTGTTGCTCAATGAAACATAAAATGCTATATTTTTGAGTCTATATCCATGAACAAAACTTTCATCTAATTTCAAGACGTCTAATACCAAAGTGTGCCAAACCAAAGGCATAGATAGTAGACGACATAAAAGAATAGAGGATCTTTGTCTTGGAAGAGAGTTGAAAATGAAGTTTTCTCAATTACTGATTTTGAATCCAAACATATGATCAGTTCAAATTGCATTTACTTTTAGAAGAGAAGAAGTGGAGTCGGTATTGAACTCCAATGAATCATTAAGCAACTTCAAACCGAAAGCCAAGTGATAAAAATAATTATTAGTATCCATCTGCAACAAAAAAATTGGCAAAAAACATACAAAATGGGAAACAAAATTGAATGAGAGAGCTCAAATAAAATATATAATTTTAACACATGTTTGGTTGTTGAAGATGAAATCAAATAAGAAAACATTATGTGAACGAGTTGTAGAATAAACAACAATCCAATGACTTTCATATTTTCCAACAAAATTTTGAATATTTATAGACATTTAAAGTTTCCTAACCAGAAGAGGAACCCTAAAACTACCAAGGGCGTACATTGGATCACAAATCTAAGGCCCTACAAAAACAAAAGAGGTTGAGATTTTTTAAAATTAACATTTAACTTTAAATTCCCCCAAAAAATCTAGTATATTTATATGCTTTGAATGTATTCACTAAAAACATTTGAATGCAAATAAATCTAATTTGATAGTTTTTACAATTTATCTTCAAAAGAGAAAATCTACCGATCTCATACTAACAAATAAATAACTCTTTCTCATCATTAGCTTTATCAATCAAAAAATCAACATTAATATGCCAAAATGATGGTTTATTTGATTTGCAAATATTTATTTACAGTCTTTGAAATCTGTAGGCGACTGAAGTCTAGGCATTGGCGGCACCGCCAATACCTTGGAACATGTCCTATAAACTACTGCAACACATTCATACTTCTTGACTAACTCTTTTTTTTACACTTACAAAAGTATTGGCAGCAAAGCCAATATCCTCAAACTACAAATTTACAAACTAGTTTAGGTTTCGCAATGAAAATAAATCCTATTACAATCCAAAACATTTTATTTCCAAGGTACTGGCAGCATCGGCAATACCCTACACAATGTCATTTAGAAATACACACATTAAAAAATTCACTGAAATGCTTACCTTGAATACCAAATTGTCTGAACTTCCACGACTTGGCATTATTTCTTCACTATCGCCTTTTCCTACTGGGCTCTTCTTCCCTCATTCCTCCTTTGCTCTCTTCTTCTCTCCTTCTTTTAGAGTCCAAAGAAAAAATATCTAAATTTAGGGTTTCCTATGTTTTATACATAAACTGTTAACAATTAACAAATGAAAATTATTGGATGAATATGTCTCATTGGATGAAGAGTCTTACCAAAAATTATTTTCATTTTTCACTCACGGGTATTGACGGTACTCCCAATACCCCCAAATCTACCAAATCTCATTTCCATTTCCTCATGGTTATTGGCGGCACCGCCAATACCCCATACCTGTGAAATCTCATTTCCAAAATCTATTGAAGGCATACATTGGGTTACAAATCTAAGGCCCTACTAAACAATAGATTTTGGGAATTTCCTTCCACACGGCGATTTTACCATGTATTGTATTTGTATATTTTGTTGGCATTTATGGATTGTTGTGCTCAAATTATAATACTTATCATGCTAATAATGACATTGATTCAATCTCTATATTTAAAAGTTGTTTCTACAATTAGGTTTTGGGCCGCTTTCTCTTTAACGTTGTTTTTCTCATATTATGTCTACGTTTAATGTTTTATGTACTCTAATTGTAGTTTTATTTAAGTAAATTGATCCTTATTGCCATTACAAATAGCGGTACAATTACATACTCTAATGTCTCTCAAATTTTCCCTTACTTCCTCATGGCTACCATTAGAGCTTATGGATCTTTTGTGCCCTTTACTTTGCATCTTGAGGATCATGGTCATATGAGTATCTTAGAGTATTTGCTTAGTTTGAGGTCCAATCTCCGGACATGAACCATGTACGTGGGACAAAAGATGTATTTTGTGGACGGTGATATCTTGGAAACAATCTTGTTATAGAATAATAGAAGTGGAGATGGTCATTCTTGGATTTTGGGTCCATGATCATTTAGGGTTATAGGTCTTTGTGATTCCTAGGTTACTATCCGCTATTCTACTAACTAACAATTCTTGCACATCCATTATCCAACTACCTATTGTGGCTAATGTCAAGATAAAACCAAGTGACGATATTGTTTCTCTATTCTCATATTCAAATAACAATGTTTGTCTTGTTGTTGATGTTTTTGATACATCAATTTTTCTTTTAGAACTAGAACTCCCACTTCACCTTTGGTTTTTATAGATGTTCATAAAATCCTTCGCAATCTGCTATACATGAAACTACCTTGTCATGGATCTCCTTCTTTCCGTCCACCTCTTTATCTTCTTTAGGCTTAAATATTATCGATGCATTGAAATTAACAAAGTCTAGGAGAAAATCTAAATATGATCTTATCACAATTGAATTTGACATCATAGATGTGCGTGACATCAAATACTTGCCACCTTTTTTTGATGGTGAAGTTTTATTTGTGTTGTCCTTAGCATCTACATGTGTTCTTAGTGCGTATGACCGTTCTATGGATGACATGGATAAGATGTGTGACGGCCACCCTTAGTGCATGATAAAAACAATACATATTCAAAATGATTTTAGACTCTCTTTCATGTGTTTTCCTTGTGCTGGTTATTTGTAGTGCACAAACAAATATTGTGACCATATGTACCGCAATGGAGATGTCCCCAACTCCACCAAATGGATTGGATCACTTCTTATCCCATTTTCCATGGAAGATATTGCTTCAAAAAAATAAAGATTAGAATGTAAGATATGTCATTCCACATCAATGTGTATTGCATTATACCATGCTCGCAAATTATATGTGCATTTTATATCCCCTAAGATGTTGAAGGCTTATATATATCTTGGTATTCATGAATACCATGTGTCAAATGATACATGCCATGAGCCACTTAACATGGCTTACCAATGTATTGCCAATGACATCATCAAAACACCCATCAACGACGCTACCGTGTGAGCGGTGGGACGCGAGCGGTGAGCGGTGAGCAGAAAATCTGCTCACGGTGAGCAAAAAAAAGTCAACGCTTTACAATTATAGTAATAAAATTTCCAAATATAGAAAATATAAATAGAAAAAATCGTGGGACCTCTTTTTTTAGTAAAAATGATGGACCTATTTCCGTGCAAATTTTGAGGGCTTTCAGGACAGAGACTTGGTTTTAGGGTACCTTTCAGAGAGACTAGTTGACATGATTTACTTAAACCATGGAACTTTTGACTGTCCATATTATGGTGAGAGCCGGTTAATCATAGGCTATGGTCACAACGTAAGAGAAAATTCTAAGTCAAAAAATTCAAGCATTCAAGCATTCAAGCAAAGTAGCAAAACTCGTACCATTCAATAACATCTAAAACTACTGTTGGAAGGAGAGACCCATAAATATTTAGAAACCTTTATAGATATTTAAAAATGAATACAATTCACATCATGTAGATAATGATAGGTCTGATATATCAGCGATATTTTCGGAAAACGTGCACTCATACTATAGTATACTCAACGCAATAATACTTAGCGACAACTTATAAATAAGGGGGGGCAGCCTAGCTCCTATAGGTATCCACGCTAAGGTCCCACATGCTTCATGATGCCACTTTCGAGGAGGTGCTTCACTTCATTGAAACTAAGGCTCGGAGCATGGATGAAAGTGTCTTGGTATTGATCCAAGTTGCAGGTCACGCGGAAGATGAAGTACAAGTGTTTGCAGTTCATCCAAGGGCGCCGCTTCCCAAGTGCTCTTGCTGACATCTCCACGAAATCCGGGCACGTGCACGACGGAAAGGTGCTGATAGTGATACGGTACTCTTCAACCTTAGCCTTCTTTCGGGACTGGAACAAAATGATGCACCCGATCCCTGGGTGAGGTATCATTGTGACGGAGGTGATTTGACCGCCGACGTTGAGGGCTGACTCCCACTTGTTGCGTTGTTGGATGCATGGTCCGTTGTTACTGCGCCGGATTTTTTTTCCAAACCTCAGCGTAGGGTATTGATCGGCTTGGGCCGGGGTAGGGAATTCGGCCATGGATGAAGCAACATTGGAGGAGTCGCCGAAGAGTCTTCTGGGTGACACATCTTGACGCTGCTGAAGTTGGAATCCCCCTTCTTCAAGGGCCAGAACCTCCTGGAGAGTGAGGTTTGTTCCAGTGAGGACAGGCCAGACGTCCGGGACATCCGGACGGTGCTGCACCCACTTCCTCCTAGTGCCTTTGACACATCTCTCAATGTCATCGTTGCAGAAGAAGAACTGTGTCAAGAAGTCCTTGTTCTTCTTGTAGTCGCGCATGTAGCCGGTGTACGTAGGAGCTAGAGTACTTTTACCATGCCGAACGATCTTCTGGGTGCACTTGGTCTTTGTGCGAGCTTGCATGGCGAAGCAGGCCTTGGCGGAAGTCTTGGGTAGTCTAGAAATGTGCCACTTGGAGACATCGCAGTGGGTCTCCTGAATGTTATTGACGTGGGTGACCCGTTGTGGAATCGATTTCTCGGGGGATTGTGTGAGGGGCAGGTCTGATGGTGTGGCGGAATCAGTGCGTGCCTTGGTTGACCTAGTGCTCACTCGTGGATGAGAGAAACTGACCTTGTCGGGTCTATGTGAATCTTGATCAGAACCAGGGGGCATATCAAGTTTGCGCTTTGTGGTGCCAAAGACCTCCTCTCCTTCGAGTTGGGGTTTGCGGGTGCACCAATGCTCTGCTCCAGGCATGTGCTCGAGGGCTGCAACAATTCTCTTGGCGTCACTGGATCGTTGTGCAGCACGAAGGCGGAGTTCTTCTTTTCCTGGGCCAGTACCAGAGCGATCACCCTTCAAGTAGGCGTAGTAGTTCGTACATTGCATGAACGCCCTCACGAAATCATCCACGGTCGCAACATACAGATCAGAGCCACGGTTTCCAGACTGCTGAAGCCATTTGTTATGGACTGTCTCGGAGAGGTTGCAAGATGGCATCTCTGCCAACTCAGAATCTGTGAAATTCTGAGAGAAGTAAATAAAATGTAGTGAGTACGCTTTGCACAAAAACAAGCCAAAAGCCTAAACTGACACCAAAAAAAAAACCAAAAAAAAAGTTGACACCAAAAAGCGAAATAGAAAGTGGGTGGGTACTCACTAGTTGCATGAAACCACCCCATTGACGGTAACAAAAGTGCCAGAATGCAAGCCATGTATCAAGGTCCTTGATTCCTTCCTCGGATGCAGCTCCAGAGGAAAGCCACCATGCCCGGATGGCAAGATAACGGGACTCGGACTGCTCGGGAGTCTTGGCATCCTTGTACTGCTTGCATAACAACTTGTGTTGCTGTTGGAGGTCGGGCTTGATGTGGGTGGCGGTGTGGCGTTCCATAGACATTGTCCAATGCAATAGACATGTCCGCTCGCGAGACTCCATAGGAACCTTGGGATCACCACTGCCATAGATAATCCTAACTGCATTCCAATTGGCTTGTGCACTGTCCGCCATGAACCCTTTGAAGTTAACTTTAGCAATGCCATGTCTGTGCATAACTTCATTGAGCCCATGCCAAAGAAGGCTCTGCGCCGTGACATCCTCAGACTGCATATCACATACTGCAATAGTCATAACCCGGCAGTAGGCCGAGTCATAGACATGGCAAGCCATGGTTGTCCACCCCTTGACACGCTTGACATGGTCAAACATGACCCAAACATCCTGCAAATCACCGTGTGGTTGCATTCTCCTGACAAGGTCAACTCCAGACCCAGGGCCCACCTCGGACATCTTGAACACATAGACTTTCTCCAACAGCTTTCCTTGGCCTGGGAATTTGTTTTCTTGCACATAGGGCCAACTGCTATGACCTCTCAGTCCGGTGATGCTATCAATGATCCCCCCCTCGCCCAATGCGCTTGAAGGAAGTGACTGTGTTTCGAATACTCGGGGTGCTGAGGTGTTGGTACCTGTCCATGACAAACTTCATGGACTCCAGGTCCATAACTTTATTGGGATCAGATCCCGTGCGTAGAAGATACTTGGCCAGGAACTCTTTACTTGCAGCCAAGGCAATCGCAGAGTTGGTGGCGGTGGGAGTCCTCTCAACTTCTCTACCAATGAGATCATGAATTTCGACCTTAGACTCTCTACAGACACCTTGCGAAACGGGGTGATGGTGATGACCCATATGGATGCATGCACGGGTCATGTCACCTTTGCCAAGAACATAATACATCTTAGCTTGGCAAGTATCAAGACAGTAGGGTGGTGTCTTACAGACCTTACAAACGAGAGATGACCCAGCTGGGGGATCAGCTCCTGCGGAGAAGGGTGAGGCGGTACAGCCTTCCCATTCGGTCTCGTTGACGTCAGTGGCCCGATTGGGGCGGTTGAGGTAATCACAGCCCTCGTTATTACAACGGAGATGGCCAACACAACATGAAAACCGGAAGGTCAAGCCGAGATCATTGGTAATATTAGACGTCTTTGTCCTACACCAAGCATGACCATCGAAACGCTTGTCCATTCCGAACATGAGTCTAGCATGGGAATGGGGAGCATCAGCTCCCAGAGGAGGGAACTCAAAGATGACGTCGCCGTCAAAAACAGAAGGGAGGAACTCAACCTTCTCATGCCTAACAACTTCATAATCAATACTCTTGAGGATGTTCTTGGACCCTGGTCGGGTTGCAAGCAACTTCAAGTGGTGGACAACACTGGGACGATCTATAGACACACCTGGGTGAACTGGGGGTCTGGAAGTAGATGGTTGACTTACAGTAGGCGAGTGTGGAATCCTGAGAGGATTGATGAAGGGCTGATCCCGCGATGGAGGTGGGGTAAGTGAGGCAAAGTCAGAGGCAAGTGGCACATCATCATCAGAATCATCACTGAGCAAGGTAACCTCTTGGATGCCGGGCTCCTTTTTGACCGTCGCCAGAAGAGGAGCATGAGTGGTGGAGGTGAGGGACACGCCTGGTGTTAGCAACACAGTAGTGGTGGCCATCTCCGACTCGGTGACGCCTATGGCCTTGTACTTTGCAGGGAGCAAGAACCAAACCCTACCATCGTCAATGCGAAAGGACATCTGAAGGACAGTGTGACTCAAGTCACCGTTGTCATCAAAGACCTCTTCCTCGACATGAATTGAATCTGGGTGGAATCTAAACCTCAGACTAAGGAACGACTCCGCGACTTTGGCTAGACCATCATCTCCAAGAGGGATCATAAGGGGGATGGAATGGTGCAGTGCTCGGATGGTGGCCATTGTAGAAGGAATGTAAATGCAAGTACACAGAAGGGAGTGGCCAAATGGGCAATGGACTTAAGGATTAGCACAAAGTGGGGCGGTGTATATAGTGTTGTGATTAGAAGGCCATGGCAAGATGGGATCTGTGAAAGACGGCGGGGACTTGGATTAGTAGGGGAATAATAAGCCGATTCATTATAGCAATGTGAATAAGAATTGAAAATGCACTGCAGCATTTACTTAAGTTAGTCATCATCATATGCCAATCCAAACCAGATATATCAAAACCAAACAATGAGGTTGGATGCCGACTCGCGAACTTATTAATACACCAGACCACGTGAACCATTTAGTGGATGTAAGGGACACCCTAAAGGAAAGTGTTTCTTTATTAGTGGGCAAGGGTAGAGCATTCACCTTTAAGCCAGAATAGGCTAGTTTAGTTGGAAGAGGATCGTCAATTTATGGCTATACAGATTATTTATTTCATTTAGTTTAGTTTGAAATATGTATTGTCATGTGTACTATCATTCATTATTTTTATAAAGCATGATGCTCCTTAAATTTAGATCTTACCTGGATGATTTCAATACATGTTATTAAACATCGGTGTTCATTCTATAAGTGTTCCTTTTTATGATTCCGTATATGTTTATAGCAACTAGACTGTAATCACCATACATCGAGATTATGTGAAGGAGGTTATGGGATGGAATATAAGTGTAGGGACCCAGGCGAGACACATACATTGATAGGGAGATGGTCACAAAGGAGGGTAGTGTAGAATTTGTGAAGTCGGGTCAGTTACATGACAGGGTCTTCGCCGCTAGAGTTAGTGAAACCAAAGGCGAAGAGGAGGAGGAAGGCACTTTTCTCAAACAGGAAGCAAATAAGGGCATCTAGGATGAGACAGCCAAAACAACCATATGATAACTTAAACAGCACAGTGAAGGCATTGGAATTCTCCCCAGACCGCACACGGTCAAGGTCTCATACACGGAGAAGCCAGACTCAGAGTGGTGAAGACATTGCTAGGAAGGGAGTTGGAGTGGGTACGACCAGACAAGTGGAGTTCCCAAAATCACATGATCTATCGAGAATTTGCGAGACCCAGGTATGAACCTCAAGTGGATGAAAACATATATGCACTAGAAATTAGGGGTAGTCATCGTGAGCTAGCGAAGGCAGCAAGTGCGGGCCTGTCGAAGCACTGACCATCCAAAGGGTGGTCACAATGACACCGTCGGAAGGGGAAGGGAACAAGACTGCCGCAGCATTAACCTACCATCGTTCTTCGCATTACAACAAATCTCAGAACTAGGGTTTTCCTCCGCATACGAGGATTTCACTCTGTGGTCAGGGTTGCAACCACGAGTTGGAGAGGGGGAGAGACTCGAGGGAAGGGCAGTGGTAGCCCAGTGGAGAGGTCTGAGGTGAGGTCTAAAAGATTCATTTTGTGGTAATCTGATATGGGGGTCGTCCTGTGAGAGTTTTCAAGTGCGGTATAAGAGGTAATTTTTGAGCCTATTTTGGGGTCCTCCTTACAGAGGTCCGAACTGAGTGCCCTGGAGCTTTGTCGGATCCGACAGACCGTGGAGAGCCCACTAAAGAACCTCGCAAATGTTTATTATATGGTATAAATTTAATTTGAGGGTGCCTTTGAGAGCGGTCTGAAGTGAGGTCTGAGAGGTTTTATTTTGTTTTTAAGTAGAGTGGTATAATGTGCTTGAATAAGATTTGAATGTGATATGTGGTTAGGGTGCTAGTTTGAGAGCTCCAAAGGGGGGCTTAGAGGTTGGCTATAGTTGACATCCATTTGACTTTGCTTTCGGACAGGGCTGAAGTGAGGGCTAGTATGGTTGGATTTTATGAATTTTCTGTTTAGGGTGCAAGTGGTAGAGCTCCAAAGGGAGGGCCCTTGGCCTCTGTCGGATCCGACAGCCCAAGGGTAGCCACCTTGGGGACCTCTCAAGTTTTTTTTTTTGCTTCAATTTGGGCTGAGGTGAGGGCTGACGTGAGGGCTGGGATGGGTTTTTTTTAAAATTTCTAGCTAATGTGCTTGTGCGAGAGGGCTTAAGGGGCCTTAGAGGTTGTCTTTTTGTTGAAATATATTTGATTTTGATTATGGGCTGGGGATGATATGAGGGCTTGTATGGTTGTATATTGTGAAATTTATGGTTACGGGGCTAATGAGAGAGGTTTGAAGGGGGGCTTAGAGGTTGTCTTTTCGTTGAAATATATTTGATTTTGATTATGGGCTGGGGCTGATGTGAGGGCTTGTATGGTTTTAATTTTTGAATTTCAGGTTAAGGTGCTAGTGGGAGAGCTCCAAAGGGAGGGCCCTGGGCCTCTGTCGGATCCGACAGCCCCAGGGTAGCCACCTTGGGGACCTCTCAAGTTTTTTTTTTTGCTTCAATTTGGGCTGAGGTGAGGGCTGACGTGAGGGCTGGGATGGTTTTTTTTTTGATTTCTAGCTAATGTGCTTGTGGGAGAGGGCTTAAGGGGCCTTAGAGGTTGTCTTCTTGTTGAAATATATTTGATTCTGATTATGGGCTGGGGCTGAGGTGAGGGCTTGTATGGTTTTAATTTTTGAATTTCAGGTTAAGGTGCTAGTGGGAGAGCTCCAAAGGGAGGGCCCTGGGCCTCTGTCGGATCCGACAGCCCCAGGGTAGCCACCTTGGGGACCTCTCAAGTTCTTTTTTTTGCTTCAATTTGGGCTGAAGTGAGGGCTGACGTGAGGGCTGGGATGGGTTTTTTTTTAAATTTCTAGCTAATGTGCTTGTGGGAGAGGGCTTAAGGGGCCTTAGAGGTTGTCTTTTTCTTGAAATATATTTGATTTTGATTATGGGTTGGGGCTGAGGTGAGGGCTTGTATGGTTTTAATTTTTGAATTTCAGGTTAAGGTGCTAGTGGGAGAGCTCCAAAGGGAGGGCCCTGGGCCTCTGTCGGATCCGACAGCCCCAGGGTAGCCACCTTGGGGACCTCTCAAGTTCTTTTTTTTGCTTCAATTTGGGCTGAGGTGAGGGCTGAGGTGAGGGCTGGGATGGGTTTTTTATAAAATTTCTAGCTAATGTGCTTGTGGGAGAGGGCTTAAGGGGCCTTAGAGTTTGTCTTTTTGTTGAAATATATTTGATTTTGATTATGGGCTGGGGCTGATGTGAGGGCTTGTATGGTTTTAATTTTTGAATTTCAGGTTAAGGTGCTAGTGGGAGAGCTCCAAAGGGAGGGCCCTGGGCCTCTGTCGGATCCGACAGCCCCAGGGTAGCCACCTTGGGGACCTCTCAAGTTCTTTTTTTTGCTTCAATTTGGGCTGAGGTGAGGGCTGACGTGAGGGCTGGGATGGGTTTTGTTATAAAATTTCTAGCTAATGGGCTTGTGGGAGAGGGCTTAAGGGGCCTTTGAGTTTGTCTTTTCGTTGAAATATATTTGATTTTGATTATGGGCTGGGGCTGATGTGAGGGCTTGTATGGTTTTAATTTTTGAATTTCAGGTTAAGGTGCTAGTGGGAGAGCTCCAAAGGGAGGGCCCTGGGCCTCTGTCGGATCCGACAGCCCCAGGGTAGCCACC
Source organism: Polytrichum formosum (assembly GCA_964035585.1). Taxonomy (NCBI): domain Eukaryota; kingdom Viridiplantae; phylum Streptophyta; class Polytrichopsida; order Polytrichales; family Polytrichaceae; genus Polytrichum; species Polytrichum formosum. The sequence continues at coordinate 33,001,936 of OZ037938.1, forward strand.
TTGGGGACCTCTCAAGTTTTTTTTTTGCTTCAATTTGGGCTGAGGTGAGGGCTGACGTGAGGGCTGGGATTGTTTTTTTTTTAATTTCTAGCCAATGTGCTTGTGGGAGAGGGCTTAAGGGGCCTTAGAGGTTGTCTTTTTGTTGAAATATATTTGATTTTGATTATGGGCTGTGAGGCCAAACCCCCCACCTTTAAGCGTCCTTAGTCCGAGTAGTGGGTTTGGGCTCACATTCCTCCGCGGTATTGGATTTGGACTTGGATGAGTCCATAGTGCAAGGTTCACCCTTCAAGTGGTCTTGGATTTAACTAGCTCCTTCATAAACCCAACTCCTTCATGAACCCAACTCCTTAGCTTCTAACTAAATAAACCCAGCTCCTTCGTAAACCCAGCTTCTTAGCTTCTAACTAAACAAACCCAGCTCCTTTATAAACCCAGCTCCTTCATAAACCCAGCTCCTTCATGAACCCAGCTCATTAGCTTCTAACTAAACAAACCCAGGTCCTTCATAAACCCAGCTCTTTACTTTCTAACTAAACAAACCCAGCTCCTTCATAAACCCAGCTCCTTCATGAACCCACAACTTTGTAGTTGTAATCCCCAACTACCTCACTAATTATTCAAGCCCTTAACTAATCTTCCTACCTAATTTTCCTAATTCTACTAACAACCCCTTTCTAATCACACAATTCTTCTCTAATCCTAAAATCCTAAAATCCTAGAGAGGAGAGGGGGAGAGAGAATTTCCTAACTTCACTAAGACTAACTAATCCACACAAGTATATTTTTGCACTCATCACAACCTCAAGTGCTCAACTCTTAAACATGGAACTTGCAACCACGTGTATTCAAAACATGAACTTTAAGTACCACAAATTGGAATCATGAATTAACTTTAAAATCCTTCACGTCAACACTAATTCTACCAAGAGGTTAAGCCCTCTTCAAGGCTAACAAGCCTTGGCTCTCAAACTAAAAACTAAGCACACACATGTGCTCCAATATGGCTTCCCACACCCACACTTATAACTCGTGGGGTGCCTTGGAGCACAAAGGAAAGAGAGGATGAGTGAGGGAAGAATGAGGGATTATATAGTAAGCTTGAGGGGGTGAGCACCCTCAAGGCTCACGATAAGCCCTTGAGATTTCCTCCTACTTAGTAGGCGCCAATCCTATCTTCTAAGCCTTCCTCCCTCAAATGATCAACAAGGATCCTAATTCGAACATTTAACTAGCCTTGGCTTTCTACCTACCACACTTTACCCAACTTGGGATGCTTCAACCCAAACTTAGCCTCCTTCGCTTTCCGCCGCCATAACTTTCTCCCCTTACTTTCCCAAATCGTTGCTCACCACTTAATTCAAACCACGATGCTTAACTCGTGATTTGATTGGTGCTTTGAGAATTTGCTTATCCTCCACCTTGCATTCTTCCTTGGACCTTCCCCATTAAGTGGCCATGATGAGGTGGTCCACTTGTGCGCTCCATGTGATCCTCCATTCATCCCAATTCGAATGCACTTGCCTCTTGAGTCACTTTGGTTGTCTCCATCCATTTGTACTAGCCTACTCACTAACTACTCAATCCAAGTTCTCCTTACCTATCCTCATTCACTCAAATCCTTCCGAAGGTAAAAACACAATAACAACTCACATCCTAGCCTCTTACAACATGGTACTTCTAAGACTAACATTTCACTCTTTTTATATTTTTGTGAAGTAACATGCTACTTCAAAGTGCATCAACTAACGTTTCAAGGGTCTAAGACTAAATGTGGGCACCCTTTTGGGCTCACATAATTGGCGACCATCGGGGGATGAATCCAAACATCTCTTGCTCCAAGGGTAAGTTGCCTAGTCAAGCTCGGTACTCCTTACATCTACTTCCCGATGTACGGGTAGGAAAGAGCTCACCATTCAACGTTTCCAATTGAATTGAATTATTAGGAAAGACCTCATAGACAAGGTAAGGTCCTAACCATACCGCATCGAATTTCGCCGGAAATTCAAGCTTTCGTGCGTCTTGAATCATGACCATCATTCCCGGTGTTAGGGCCCTTCTCTTATGTCGTTTGTCGAAAGTAATCTTTCTCCTTCTTTGGATTGCCTCAATATGTTGAGCCGCCATTCTCCTCCCTTCGTCAAGTGCTTCCAAATCGGTTAGTCGATTTCGTAAGGATTGACTTTCGGTAAGTCTCGTACTCACGGCCACCCTAAGTGACTCGACTTCATATTCGATTGGTAGTGTCGCTTCAAGACCATAGACTAAGGAAAATGGTGTAGCACGCGTAGTTACCTTATAGGTTGTACGGTATGCCCAAAGTGCCGCCGTTAGTTTCGTATCCCAATCCCGCTTCGAGTCTATAACCGTCTTGCGTAGTATACTCACCAAAATTCCGTTAACCCTTTCCGTTTGTCCATTGGTTTGTGGGTGGTAGGGAGTAGTCTTCCGGTGATCAATTTTAAATTTCTCTGTCATCTCTCGAATCAAGTCATTCAAAAAGTGAGTACCCCTATCGCTTACTAGGATCTTCGGCACCCCGAACCGCGAAATTATGTTTTCGTACATAAATGTTGCCGCGTGTTCCGCCGTGTCGGTCTTCACCGCTTTGGCTTCCGCCCACTTGGTGAGGTACTCGGTTGCCACCACAATATATTTCATTCCTTTTGAAGATTGGGGATGGACCTCACCCACATAGTCGATGCCCCATTTTTCGAAAGGAATTAAGGGTAATGATACATGTAAAGGCATCTCCATTCTAAGGTCGTTTCGGGCATACCGTTGGCAAGCGTCGCATTTCCTTACATAGTCATGGGCGTCCTTAAATAGTGTAGGCCAAAAGTAGCCCGCTCTAAGTATTTTTTGCCCGGTGAGTTGACCCGAGAAGTGACCGCCGCAAGCGCTATCGTGGCAAGCGATTAAAATCGCTTCAACCTCCGTTTTTGACACGCATCGTCGTAAAATACCATCGGACCCCCTTCTAAACAACCTATGGCCCACTACAACAAATTGCCTACTATTTACCCTCACCTTCCTTCTCTCTTCTTTTGTCCACTCTTTGGGCAACTTGTGGGTTGTTAGAAATTCCACTATGCCCGCATACCACTCCGGTGTAGAAGTGACCACAAAGAGGCTATCATCTACTAACATATCATTTACCGGATTTTTTCCTATCTCCTCCGACAACCTAGACAAGTGGTCCGCTTGTAAATGCATACGACCCGGTTTATATTCCACCGTGTAGTCGAATTCTTCTAATAACAAAACCCACCTAGCTAACCTACCACTTAACTCCGCCTTGTTAACTAGATACTTGATAGCCATGTGGTCAACAAAAAATACAACCGGGTTGCACATGAGGTAATGCCTAAACTTTTTAACGGAAAACACCATGGCTAGGCACTCCCTCTCCGTTGTAGAGTAGTTTCTTTCGGCGGGGGTCAATTGCTTACTCGCATAAGCTATAGGTTGATCCTTCTCTTTTTCTCCCGTTGCTTGACAAAGCGCACTCCCTATTGCCACATTACTAGCATCACAATAGACGTGAAAAGGTTTACCCCAATTGGGTGGTATCAACACCGGATAGGTGCTCAACCTATCCCGCAATTCCTCAAAGGCTTTTTGACAAGCATCCGTCCACTCGAATTTGACATCCTTTTTGAGCAAATGGGTAATGGGCACCGCTATCTTTGAAAAATTAGGAATAAGTTCCCGGTACCATCCCACATGTCCTAACAACTTAGAGATCCCCTTGGAATTGGTTGGAGTTGCCAAGTCGCTTATGGCCGCAATCTTATCCGGATCGGGTTCTCTACCTTTCTCACTAACAACATAACCCAACAACACTCCCTTATTCACTCCCAAAAATGTCTTATCCGGGTTCAATGCTAACCTCATCTTCCTACACCTAACCAATGCCTCCCTAACACAATGTAGGTGATCGTCCACATTACTTTGTGTGCTAAAATCGTCCACAAAGACGGTCATGGATTTGAACAACAAGTCGGTGAAGATATACATTACTAATCGTTGGAAAGTAGCCGGGGCATTACATAACCCAAATGGCATCACTACCCACACAAAAGTACCCCAAGGTGTAGTAAAAGCCGTTTTATGGATATCTTGGAGGGCTATGGAAATTTGATTATAACCCGCATACCCATCCATAAAGGTATATCGCGAATGACCTCCAACCTCCTCAAGCAACAAGGTGATAAAAGGTAAGGGGAAGTGATCCTTTTGTGTGCACGAATTCAATTTCCTATAGTCGACACAAACCCTTAATTTCCCATTTTTTTTCTTTACTAAGACCATAGGAGAAACCCAATCCGTGATTTCCACCGGCTTGATAAACCCGGCCTTCAATAACCTTTCCAATTCCGCTTTCACCAACAATTGCAATTGAGGATTCATCCTCCTCTCCTTTTGTCTAATTGGCCTCGCCCCCGGAATTAAAGGAATCCGGTGCTCTACCATTTCCCTAGGAATTCCCTTAAGCTCATCGTAGGACCATGCAAAAGTATCACTAAACTCATCCACCAAATTGCTATACTCCCTAACCTCTTTCTCCCCCAATTTGGAACCCATCTTCATTTGTCGGGTTTTTCCATTCTTTAATTTCACATCCACGTACCGCCAATCCGCTTCCGACACATGTGCTTGTTCCTCTTTGTTCCGATACCAATCGGAAGGCACATTGGGGTAATCTTTCACATCTTGACCTACAACTATCCCCGTAGACGTGGTCTTGAAATGTAAAGGCTCCTCCAATTTCGATGACTCAATAATCACATCCTCCTCTTGAGTCCCATCTACATGAATTAAACTAACCTCACCCTCTTCCACGTCATCTACCCAAGGTGTTAACCCACCGCTAACCCACTCTTCCTCGGTGAGCACCTCACATGGCTCCAACAATGAGCCCTCTCCTAAACTAACACTAGGAAATTCACTCCCTAAGCCTACTTGGTGAAATGTAACCATTACATCAACCTCGGACTCGGGGTACTCCCTTAGCCATTGGGCATAATCCCCATTATCCCCATAATTGTAAAAATTAGGACCTAGACTTCCCGAGCCCGAATCTATAACAACCCTTTGACCTTCGGGATGGACGACTCCCACCAATGCCTTGCCAATCTCATTCTCGTTTAAGTCATCAATTTCCTTCTCCAATGGCAAATACATCTCCTTCTTCATCCATCCTTCTAATGAACCAATGGACACTATGACCCTATTACCCTCCGGACCATAAGTGATGGATGGTTTAGGTCCACCCCAATTGACCATAGCATTCGCCATCCGCAACCAAGGCCTACCTAGCAAAATGGGGAAGGTGTCCTTGTTGGAGTGCATTTTAATGACATGGAAGGTGACCAAGTACTCCTCGCCTCCCGTAGTCATTCTACAATCCTTGATCATCCCCAAAGGCGTAGTCGAACTTTGATTTGCCATATTTATGACCAAAGGTGAAGGCCCCGTGAGTCCAAGTCCCAATTTTTTCATAGTATCCTCCGGTAGTATATTTAGACTACTCCCTCCGTCGACTAGCACATTAGGAACCACCTTATCTACTATAACAACTTCTATTTCTATAGCTTTCACGTCTCTTCCACCTTGTGATTGGATCCTAGCGGCTATTTTAGCTTTCACCTTCCTCATCCTCTTGTGTACCGGCATTCCCTCCTTTAATGTTTTCCTTGCCGTGGGTGAAATTTCCAATAGTTGGCCGAAAGTAATATCCGCCTTGAGTGTACTAAGGTCCGCCCACAAGTCGTACCCGGTAGATCTTTCCACCTTAGAATTACCCACTACGTCGAATTCGTCTACGGGAACCCCCGGTCCTTCCCATTCACCCACATCGCTATTATCCAAGTCATGTACCGCATTAGTCCTCTCCCTATCTTGTAAAATTATATTTTCCCTCTCCACATCCTTAGTAGCTCTTCTAGCTACCCTATCCAACTCGGAGAGATTAATCTCTTCATCCGAAGAGTAATTTCCTTGCTCTCCTATTCCCACCTCCAACGGGGCATCCCCTCTCCTAGCCCTAGTAGTTACCGCTAGTGCAGGTGCTTCTTCAACCACACCCTTACCCTTCACTAACTCATATGTAATAGCATTGGTGTGAGGAGGCCATTGACTTTGCTCCTCTCCAATTCTCGTTGGGAGAGGAAGCATGTCATCACATGTGGCCTCCAACACTCCATCCATGAACCTAACATCTTGGGAGTTAGATGGTCCCGGATCCGTTGGAGGCGCTTGTCTCCCGTTACTACCATTAGGTGGAACTCCTTGTCTATTTTGTATTGGAATGTAACCGGTTGTAGTTTGCAAGCCCGCCGGTGGATGAAAAGTTTGCCTAGCATTACTATGGTCATAGTATAAGTTAGGTGGCCTAAGTTCATTGGCCGGTACTCCTTGTGGCCTAGCACCTCGCATATTATCCCTTGCTTGTTGTTGTGGATTAGCCACCGGGTAAGGGACATTAATTATTTTGTCCGGTTGGCGACACGTATCCGAGGGATGACTTCCTCCACAATTGCTACAATTAAACTCTTGACCTTCGGACCAACATTGTCCTTGAGCGTGCCACCTTCCACAAAAGGGATGAAATTCCTTCTTCTCTAAATTTTGGCCACCTTGCCCTCTAGGTTGTGGTCCTCTATTGCTTCCATTTCCATAGTGAGGTGGCGCTTGACCTCGTTGATTTTGTTGAGGTGGGTTACCGTTTCCTCTTTGGTCACGGTTTTGTCCACTTCTACAAAATTGACGCGTGTGGCCCGGTTGGCCACATTGGACACACCATAATCCGGAAGAATGCCTACCCGACTCAACCGGGGGTGGAGGCCCCGGTTGTTGACTCCGGATCATTAATGACATTTGATCCGTGAGGCTTTGCATTTGTTTTATCATAGCCTCTTGGAATCCTAGTTGGCTAGCACCTAGTCTTCTCTCAACCTCCTCCAAGTGTGGATCCGTTCTAGGGGCCGGTAGTGCCAAAAGAGGTGCCGGTTCCCTAACCGCTAAAGGTCGGGGGCCGGTGTCCACAATGGCATATGGAATTTGGTTCTCATACTTAGCGGGTTCTACCGCTACCACCCTAGGGCGTATGGGGATGAATTGTGGGATCAATTCATCCTCCCTTCTCCATAGCCTTTCGTGATCTTTATCCAAGTTTTCAATATCTCTAGCCGCACGCTTGGCATCCGCCAAGGTCAAGGGATTCCTTTCTAGAACACCCCTAATAGTTCCGGACTTAAAAAACCCTTGAATGAAAAATTGCTTTAGCGTGTCGTCGTTGAGCATGGTACCCACAAATCTAGTGCACACTAAATCAAACCTCCTAATGTAAGCCGAAATTTCTTCCTCCCTTCCTTGCTTCAATGACGACAATGCCCTTAATGCGGTACTTTGACCCACTTCCGGCCTAAATTCGTTAAGAAACTCCCTTTGTAATTGTTCCCATCCCCTAAAATGTCCCTCGGCATGATCCCGATACCATTCATAGGCTTCCCCCTCTAGAGTGGTAGGAAACCACACTAACCAATAACCCGGGTCGGTTATGAGGAAGCTAGCCAACCGTTCGATATACCGTTCCATGTGCCGAGAGGGGTCCTCATCCTTGGTCCCATAAAATTTAGGGAGATGAGATGGCATATCCATCGCCGCTAAATTTTGTGGAACCACAATTGGTAGGCCTCTTGGCCTAACCAATGGGTCTATTGGAGGTATAGGAGGTATGGGCGGAATTGGGGGTATGGGTGGTGGATCCATCCCCCGTTCCTCGGCCATGGTGACCGGTGAACTATTCAACAATCCCCTATCAACTTCTACCGGGAATTCTTCTCTAAGTGTGTAATTTTCCGAAGAAGTTTCACCACTCAATTTGGAGGGAGTGATCTCCTCTTCAAGTTGAGCTCCAAGTTCTAAGGTGTCTAGAATTGACCTAGTCCTAGGTTCGACGTTCAAACAACTCTCTATTCTAACATTATCTTGTTCCAATCTATCACTGATTTTAGAGGACCGCCTCTTTCGAGTAGATTTCTCTAGTCCTACTATCAAACTTGGTTTTTGTGAGCGAGTCCTACCTTGCATTCCATAAGAATCGATCGACCCTCACTTGACCACACATAATCCTAGCAATTCCCCTCTTAATATTTTCACTTGTCTTGGTGTGGTTATAATTTTTTTAGGAGGTGAGGAAAAGAACCTGCAAGCCCACTTAGGTGAAAGAATCCCAATAGGGGATAGGCATGTTCATGTTAATTTTTTGGTTAAGTCGGAGCATCACCTCCGCACCTTCCCGCAAATTAACACTCACCACAATACCGATTGTGAGGGGGTGACCTTCCGAGTAGATTATGTTAAAAGTCGAGGCTTCACCCTTCAACTTCTCACACCATCCACAATTCGGGAATTACCCTCTACAACGGATAACAACAATCACGAGTACAAAAGGCATTCCTTAATTAGTTAATGAGTTCACTTTGAAGAAATAAACATACCTTGAGCAATCGCATCCCCCTGTGAGTTAGCACTCCCCTCAATCGTGACTCAATGTAACAACATCATAAACTTTGTGAAATATTAATTTAATCTAGAGCATGAAATGACAACTCCCAAAACTTTGAGACTCACCCCGAGGTGAGTGTCAAAGTTCAATGTCCTAAGGTGAATTTACCCTCTAATGTTTTAATGAGCTACTCGGTTATAGGTTCCTTTTAAGTTCTTAGCAAATCCCCAAAAAGGTTGAGGACGTACCTTCGCCGCGCTCCTTCCTCAAAAATGAATTTGTGTAATTGACAATGCAATTCATTCCAAGGAATAGTTGAAATACAATGAATTCAAATGTAACCCAAAGAGAGAATACTTACCGAGTTTCGGGTGCTCCTTCCCTTCTCTCAAGTTTGTGTCTCCAATTTTTCCTAGTTGCCTCCAAGTCTCCTAGTCGCCTCCAAGTCTTGTAACTACCTTCCGCTTCGCTCCCGGCGGACGCACCAATTATGTGAGGCCAAACCCCCCACCTTTAAGCGTCCTTAGTCCGAGTAGTGGGTTTGGGCTCACATTCCTCCGCGGTATTGGATTTGGACTTGGATGAGTCCATAGTGCAAGGTTCACCCTTCAAGTGGTCTTGGATTTAACTAGCTCCTTCATAAACCCAACTCCTTCATGAACCCAACTCCTTAGCTTCTAACTAAATAAACCCAGCTCCTTCGTAAACCCAGCTTCTTAGCTTCTAACTAAACAAACCCAGCTCCTTTATAAACCCAGCTCCTTCATAAACCCAGCTCCTTCATGAACCCAGCTCATTAGCTTCTAACTAAACAAACCCAGGTCCTTCATAAACCCAGCTCTTTACTTTCTAACTAAACAAACCCAGCTCCTTCATAAACCCAGCTCCTTCATGAACCCACAACTTTGTAGTTGTAATCCCCAACTACCTCACTAATTATTCAAGCCCTTAACTAATCTTCCTACCTAATTTTCCTAATTCTACTAACAACCCCTTTCTAATCACACAATTCTTCTCTAATCCTAAAATCCTAAAATCCTAGAGAGGAGAGGGGGAGAGAGAATTTCCTAACTTCACTAAGACTAACTAATCCACACAAGTATATTTTTGCACTCATCACAACCTCAAGTGCTCAACTCTTAAACATGGAACTTGCAACCACGTGTATTCAAAACATGAACTTTAAGTACCACAAATTGGAATCATGAATTAACTTTAAAATCCTTCACGTCAACACTAATTCTACCAAGAGGTTAAGCCCTCTTCAAGGCTAACAAGCCTTGGCTCTCAAACTAAAAACTAAGCACACACATGTGCTCCAATATGGCTTCCCACACCCACACTTATAACTCGTGGGGTGCCTTGGAGCACAAAGGAAAGAGAGGATGAGTGAGGGAAGAATGAGGGATTATATAGTAAGCTTGAGGGGGTGAGCACCCTCAAGGCTCACGATAAGCCCTTGAGATTTCCTCCTACTTAGTAGGCGCCAATCCTATCTTCTAAGCCTTCCTCCCTCAAATGATCAACAAGGATCCTAATTCGAACATTTAACTAGCCTTGGCTTTCTACCTACCACACTTTACCCAACTTGGGATGCTTCAACCCAAACTTAGCCTCCTTCGCTTTCCGCCGCCATAACTTTCTCCCCTTACTTTCCCAAATCGTTGCTCACCACTTAATTCAAACCACGATGCTTAACTCGTGATTTGATTGGTGCTTTGAGAATTTGCTTATCCTCCACCTTGCATTCTTCCTTGGACCTTCCCCATTAAGTGGCCATGATGAGGTGGTCCACTTGTGCGCTCCATGTGATCCTCCATTCATCCCAATTCGAATGCACTTGCCTCTTGAGTCACTTTGGTTGTCTCCATCCATTTGTACTAGCCTACTCACTAACTACTCAATCCAAGTTCTCCTTACCTATCCTCATTCACTCAAATCCTTCCGAAGGTAAAAACACAATAACAACTCACATCCTAGCCTCTTACAACATGGTACTTCTAAGACTAACATTTCACTCTTTTTATATTTTTGTGAAGTAACATGCTACTTCAAAGTGCATCAACTAACGTTTCAAGGGTCTAAGACTAAATGTGGGCACCCTTTTGGGCTCACATGGGCTGGGGCTGAGGTGAGGGCTTGTATGGTTTTAATTTTTGAATTTCAGGTTAAGGTGCTAGTGGGAGAGCTCCAAAGGGAGGGCCCTGGGCCTCTGTCGGATCCGACAGCCCCAGGGTAGCCACCTTGGGGACCTCTCAAGTTCTTTTTTATGCTTCAATTTGGGCTGAGGTCAGGGCTGACGTGAGGGCTGGGATGGGTTTTTTTATAAAATTTCTAGCTAATGTGCTTGTGGGAGAGGGCTTAAGGGGCCTTAGAGGTTGTCTTTTTGTTGAAATATATTTGATTTTGATTATGGGCTGGGGCTGAGGTGAGGGCTTGTATGGTTTTAATTTTTGAATTTCAGGTTAAGGTGCTAGTGGGAGAGCTCCAAAGGGAGGGCCCTGGGCCTCTGTCGGATCCGACAGCCCCAGGGTAGCCACCTTGGGGACCTCTCAAGTTCTTTTTTATGCTTCAATTTGGGCTGAGGTGAGGCTGACGTGAGGGCTGGGATGGGTTTTTTATAAAATTTCTAGCTAATGGGCTTGTGGGAGAGGGCTTAAGGGGCCTTAGAGGTTGTCTTTTTGTTGAAATATATTTGATTTTGATTATGGGCTGGGGCTGATGTGAGGGCTTGTATGGTTTTAATTTTTGAATTTTAGGTTAAGGTGCTAGTGGGAGAGCTCCAAAGGGAGGGCCCTGGGCCTCTGTCGGATCTGACAGCCCCAGGGTAGCCACCTTGGGGACCTCTCAAGTTCTTTTTTTTGCTTCAATTTGGGCTGAGGTGAGGGCTGAGGTGAGGGCTGGGATGGGTTTTTTTATAAAATTTCTAGCTAATGGGCTTGTGGGAGAGGGCTTAAGGGGCCTTAGAGTTTGTCTTTTCGTTGAAATATATTTGATTTTGATTATGGGCTGGGGCTGATGTGAGGGCTTGTATGGTTTTAATTTTTGAATTTCAGGTTAAGGTGCTAGTGGGAGAGCTCCAAAGGGAGGGCCCTGGGCCTCTGTCGGATCCGACAGCCCCAGGGTAGCCACCTTGGGGACCTCTCAAGTTCTTTTTTTTGCTTCAATTTGGGCTGAGGTGAGGGCTGACGTGAGGGCTGGGATGGGTTTTTTTATAAAATTTCTAGCTAATGGGCTTGTGGGAGAGGGCTTAAGGGGCCTTAGAGGTTGTCTTTTCGTTGAAATATATTTGATTTTGATTATGGGCTGGGGCTGATGTGAGGGCTTGTATGGTTTTAATTTTTGAATTTCAGGTTAAGGTGCTAGTGGGAGAGCTCCAAAGGGAGGGCCCTGGGCCTCTGTCGGATCCGACAGCCCCAGGGTAGCCACCTTGGGGACCTCTCAAGTTCTTTTTTTTGCTTCAATTTGGGCTGAGGTGAGGGCTGACGTGAGGGCTGGGATGGGTTTTTTTTTAAATTTCTAGGTAATGTGCTTGTGGGAGAGGGCTTAAGGGGCCTTAGAGGTTGTCTTTTTGTTGAAATATATTTGATTTTGATTATGGTCTGGGGCTGATGTGAGGGCTTGTATGGGCTTATGGTTGAGGGCTATTGTGAGGGCTTTTTGGGTTGTATTTTGTGAAATCTCGGGTTAGGGTGCTAATGAGAGAGGTTTGAAGGGGGCCTAAGAGGTTGGTTTTTAGTTGAAATCGATTTGATTTTGCTTTGAGAAAGGGCTTATGTGTGGGCTTGTTTTGTTTTATTTCGTGAATTTTCTGGTTAGGGGGCTAGTGGGAGAGGGCTTAGGGGGGCTTTGTGGTTTTCTTTTTATTGAAATAGATTTGATTTAGCTTATGGGCTCGGGCAATGTGAGGGCTTGGATGGTTTTTTTTCTGGAATTTCTGGTTAAGGTGCTAGTGGGAGAGCTTTGAAGGGGGCTTAGAGGTTTGCTTTGGTTGAAATTGATTTGCCTTTGCTTATGGGTGAGGGCGGGTATGGTTTTTTTAAAATTTTCTAGCTAGTGTGCTAGTGGGAGCGGGCTGAAGTGATGGCTTGAGAGGTTTGTTTTAGTTGCAAATGATTTGACTTTGCTTTTGGGAGATGTCAAATGGGTTCCCACTTCGGAACCTTTTAAAGTGGTCATTCTTATGCATATTTTGTTCATTTGGATGGTCCTCACCTTTGTAACTAATTGCTTCTCAGGAGATCATTGAGATGGTGGGGGATGGAGAGTCTTTGGATGTTGGGGTTTGCAATGGTGCTAAGTCATCCCTTAGTGTTGAGGAGCATAAGGAGCAAGGGTCTCCATTGTCACTTGCTGAAAATATTGGGCTTACACCAGGTACTAGAAAACCCCATACACCCGGGATGCCACTCTGCGGCTCACCTGCAGAATCGGATGTCGGTGTTCGTGCAATGGAGTATCGGATTCGCCACAATTTAAAGAAAGATAGCTTCTCAGTTGTTGAGGGCATGAGGATACAACCGGTAGAAAAGTCCTCTATGAGAATCCCCCTCTGCAGGTTGATTCACATGCCATTGGTTCGCCCAACCCTCCGCAGCGACGTTACAAAGCTCATGGCGGCATTTCAATTTGGATACCGAGCTGGGTCTGCCACTTTGTACGTGTCTACTACAAATGAGTCTGGAGATAATCGATTCATTTCTGCGAAAGACAGGCGTGAATGGGGAGAGCTTTGGGTTGCAGAAAATGATAAGTTTGAGTCTTTTCTACGCGCGGATAAGGACTTGATGAGCCTCAGTGGATGTATGTTCTTCGTGTATGATGGTAACCACCGCTTGCTTGCTTGGAAGGAGTGTATCGAATCAGATCACAAGGACGATGCACTCTGGTATGAGAAGCATGGTTGCCCAGAATGTGTTGTCCTCGACACAACGGGTGGGTGTGGGGACGTCCTTAACGCAATGCACGACATCAACAAGTAAGTATGTTAGTTTTTCAAATCGTTTTTTCCTTCATTTTTTGATTGGCATCTAATGGCATTTGTCTCAACCACAATAGGGCTAACCAGACCGCTCACGTTAAAACTAGCCTCGTACACACTCTACACCGCATTCAAAAATACGGTTCGTATGATCTTAGCTACTACCAACCATTATTGACCGAGGAGCAATTCCAAGCATGCAAGAGCAGAGGCCCCAAGAGCCCTTGGTACCCGCTGACCCAAGACCTTATGGTGTCCTTCATTTTCAATGTAAGTCACTCCAAATTCCTCAACCTTCTACTTCGCATTCATTACTCTTAGTCATGATCTTACAATTTCGAATATATGTTCAGCAAGAGATAGCCGATGCGGTAGATGAGGCAGCCCAAATCTACAAGGAGGAAGTTCCTCCAGAGGAGCAATCTGGGAACGGGTTGGGTGAGGTATTGGACGGTGTGATTAAGAGGACGATTGAGGAACTTGGGCACAAGTTTAACAAACAACAATCAATCGCAAACCCCGCCCTTGGAAAACAGTTCCTAGAGGAGGTACGTTTTGGTTGAATTAAATTTGAATGTCCTTATGGGAAAGGTCCTTATTGTTGAGGGCTATTGTGAGGGCTTGTATGGTTGTATTTTGTGGAATTTCAGGTTGGGGGGCTAATGAGAGAGCTTTGAAGGGGCGCTTAGAGGCTTCGAATTTGTTGAAATTGATTTGATTTTGGTTATGGATGAGGGTTGAGGTAAGGGCTTGTATGGTTTTAATTTTTGAATTTCTGGTTAGGGGGCTAATGAGAGTGGTTTGAAGGGGGGCTTAGAGGTTTTTTTTTGTTAAATTTGATTTGATTTTGCTTTGCGAAAGGGCTAATGCGTGGGCTCGTATGGTTTTAATTTTTGAATTTCTGGTTAAGGTGCTAGTGGGAGAGCTCCAAAGGGAGGGCCCTGGGCCTCTGTCGGATCCGACAGCCCCAGGGTAGCCACCTTGGGGACCTCTCATGTTATTTTTTTTTGCTTCAATTTGGTCTGAGGTGAGGGCTGACGTGAGGGCTGGGATGGTTTTTTTTTCGCATTTTCTATCTAAGGTGCTTGTGGGGGAGGGCTTAGGGGGGCTTAGAGGTATTCATTTTGTTGAAATCGATTTGATTTAGCTTATTGTTGAGGGCTATTGTGAGGGCTTGTATGGTTGTATTTTGAGAAATTTCTGGTTAGGGTGCTATTGAGAGAGGTTTGAAGGGGGCCTAAGAGGTTAGTTTTTAGTTGAAATAGATTTGATTTGAATGTGCTTATGGGAGAGGTCTCAAGTGAGGGCACACTGCTAGCATTCTTTGCAGCACTTTTTGAGAATATATTCTCAAATTTACTTCGCCTTCTTTTTTGATTGCAAGTGTTTCAGATTACTAGGCATTATAGCGCCCACCATTCTCAAAAGATTGAGATGACATTGGAGAAATTGCAACTTATTGCCACAGCTGCAGTGGAGCCAGAGTATAAAGTCCGTTGGTTAAAGTGGTGGAACAGTGGAAGTTTCAATCGTGAAGCTATCCGGTTTCCCAAAAGTCCTGCAAGCGAGGATACCTTGAAACCTTGGCTCAATAAAGCTGCGTTTTGGGCAGGGGTACGTCTATACTCCTTATCCATCCTTACCTTTCAACTCTTCCTTTTGTGCCAATTCTTATCTTGGCCTTGAATTTATCCACAGCTAGAGGATGCCGCGGTCAAGGAGTTACCCGATATACTTAATGCCTTGGGTGGGCTTGACGGAGACGTGGAAGTTGATTCATTGCCGGATTACTTGGAGAAGTGGCGAATCTGTCTCTGGGATAAGGCGTTCATTGGTCACTTCTCAGGGTCAGATATCTACGGAAAGGGGACGTGGTGGAAGGATGTCAAAGGCGCTGACAACATTGTCAAGCGCTTAATCTGTAGGTACGTTAGTTGGAAAATCTTGTGTTCACCTCATTTATTTCAAACCATTTGTTTTCTAAGTTGCTAATTGGCCTCGCTCCTTCGTTGTCAAGGTACATCAAGCACGAGCTCTTCAAGAAGAAGGCTTTGAAGAAGCTCCCTCCGTTTCTTGATGCATGGTCTGATTCCTCTTCACCTACCTTCATATTTTCCCCGGCTCAAAAGCGCAACTTCTCCCTCCCGCATCTCCGCGAGTGTTGTTGGTACTTGGAATGTAAGAGGACGTGGCAACCGGATGAAGAGGCGGAGTTGAAGGTTCGGCTCTCCGGTGGAGAGCCTTCCCTGCCTCCTGCTCAAAGCGATGAGGTTGTTCTCCTTGACAGTCAACTTCCGGAGGCGGATGAGGTTGTTGCGACTGTCGATGAGGCCAACACAGAGAAGTCCAAGAGGAGGAAGCGTGCAACTCAAGACGAATCATCACTCAAGAAGAGCGCGAGGAAGCTCACGACTGTGGAGGATGATCCCCCTCCCCCTGCTTCACCTGAGGCGGCAGTTGCATCTACTTCATCTCTTAGTGAAGTTCCTACTCTATCCAGGCCACCTCCTCCGCCCATTCTTTCATCTGCTAGGCGTCCTCCCGTTGTTTTAGAATGCATCTTGAATGCCTCTATCCTTCATCAACGTCGTCATTTTCAGGAGGTTTCCAACTTCATTCTTTCTCTTCCACCCTCCTATCCGCGGAGAGCTCTAGGCGTTGCGAGGTCAGATGTGGGCATGGCTGATCTTGTCATTGCCGACATCCCGGAGAACCTGCCTGTACCCAATGTCTCCGATCCTTCCTATAGTGTACCTTCCTGGAATGCATTGGATACCGATTTTCTAGGTGAGCTCTTCGATTTTGCGGATGAGATCCTGCATAACGATGGAGCTCTCCTCCTCTTTCATGCAGATGACAATGGTGACTTCAAGGAGAGCATTCAAGACCACTTCGCTGCTTTTGGGTTCACGATCTTTAAGGAGTGGCTGGGAGTCAACCGTCTTCGCCTTCATTCAGCTAAACATGTGGACAAGACCACCAACCTCTTCCAGGTTGTCTTACTTGTTCGTGCCACCAAAACAATTGGATCCGACCTTGATAAGCGGCCCCGGCACTCGTCATTCCGCCTTCGCGATGCCAATGAGCTCAAGGCTCTTGGTATTGAGCTCGATATGGATGATGCGATTATGAATTATACCGTAACTCCTCTCATGGACGGCTCCAAAGCTTGGCGTGGTCCCCGGGAGAAAGATATTTCTTTCATGTCCTCCTTGATAATGGCCACTACGGACATTGGACAGGTTGTGGTGGACGTTAATGCGGGCGTTGGTATGTCCTACTTCACTTGCCATCATATCCAAGTTTTCAATTTCTAAGTTTTTTTTTTTTTTTTTTTCCTTTGCTAACATTTCCTCCGCAACAGGGACTTCTATCCATGCATGCAGGCAGCTTGGGCGCCATATCGTTGCTCTTGAGGAGGACGAGGACACCTTCAACCGTGTCCTTAAGCCACTTAAGAGTGTTAAGCCTGCGGTGAAGGCTCCATCCATTGTTGTTGCTTCCACGCAGGCTTCACAAGGCACGCAGAAGAGGCCGCCGGCCTTGAAGCGATCGAGGCCAGAGTCCTCGCAGTAAGTGAGTATGATGACCTTCTAAGTTGCTTCTTTTCCTTGTCCACTTAGCTTTTACATTTTCCATCCTTTTTCTTACAATTTTCATGCTTGTTTTCAGACTTGGCCTTGGAGCGGATGTGTTTGGTACGCCTACCAAGGGATTCTCTTTGCCAATCTATGCCCATGATATGGCGATGGTACTAGCGGCACAACCTTCTCCTAGCAAAGCTAGTACCCCGTCTCCACGTTATGACCCCCGTGCCTTAGACTTCTTCGATGTTCTTGCAGAGGTGGATAATGAATGCCATACCTTAGATTCCTCTTCAGATGAGGGCGGCCATGAGGGGAGTATCTTTGGAAGTAGGGAATCTAGTAGTGACAACGTCATTGTTGATTGATTTTTGGTTTGATTGATTGGTATTTGGATTTATAAAGTGTGGTGTGGTTTTCAATATTCCAATTTTCTTGTTGAATGCATCTTGTTGTTGTTCTCAAATAACACTACACTTTTGTGGTCGTCAACTAGTATACAATCTAAAGACAAGTAGCCAAACCAAATGCACATAACATTTTGATTTCTCAAGCATATCCTACCCACAAAAAAGAGGCCTCGGATCCGAGGCCTCTTTCCAAACCTCTTCCTCATGCTAGAACATACAAGAAATGGCCAAATGCAAAGACAAGTAGCCAACTCAAATATACATAACATTTTGATTTTCAAGCATAACCTACCCACAACTAAGAGGCCTCGGTTCCGAGGCCTCTTCCTATAGGTCCTCCTCATGCTAGAACATACAAGAAATGGCCAAATGCAAAGACAAGTAGCCAACTCAAATATACATAACATTTTGATTTTCAAGCATAACCTACCCACAACTAAGAGGCCTCGGATCCGAGGCCTCTTCCCATAGGTCCACCATCTTCTCAACCACACTGAATTTTCCCACGGCCATAGGGCCTCGTTGGTAATTTTTAGAAACTTTTGGTCCTAAAAATTAGGCACTCCATAAATATCGGCCTCATAATTCCAAAATTAAACTTGAAATATGTGCAAAATCCATGGTCATAGGGGTCCTAACTTTCGTTAAATGGAGTTTTAAATTTCGATTTTCTGCTCACGAGATCTGCTCACCGCTCACCGCTCACCGCTCACATCGTAGCATTCCTGAAACACCCATTGCCAAGACTTCTGCTATAGTAATGACAACAAGCAAACAATTTATTGTGAACTACCTCCTTGAATCTCCATAAAAAAAATGAAGGACGTTATCTTGTAGTTTCATCCTTGGAAGTCGTAATGGATAATTGAATATTATTGTCTCTCCAAATTCTCGTAACTTTGTATCGGGCTCCAAACATTTTGTTTGTAGTGGAATGGGTATAATGGATAGTATCATGGCGCTCAAAGAGCATTTGGGCATGGTGGATAGTTTTATGACGACTAAATATCATTCGGGTTTCAAGTATGTCCATCGCAACAAATTTCTGGGGTAGTTTAAAGAGAAAGTATTTGTCTTTAAAATGTTAGTAGATCTTCCAAGGAGTGGTGTGGATTTTATAAAGCGTATGTAAGTTGGAGGAGGTATGGAGAATCTATAGATAATATTTGACCATGCCAAATGTTTGAAGGACTGGACCACCCTAGCGTGCTATATGTATAAAAGTAAGTATTGTAAGGTATTGACCATTGCGTGTTGTGATATGCAATCTAGAAATGACGTAGCTCAAATTTTTTTCTAGGAAAATGAATTTTGTCATGGCAGAGAATGAAGTGTTGAACATGAATTTCAAAGGTTTCATGATGAACAATGCGCATGCCAATTGGATTGCGGTAAAAAAAAATTATGGTGAAAGTGATCCAAGTCTACCAATGGTGGGTTGTGAGCACATTTGTTTTTTCTATTGCTTGCAAAGTTTTACATAAGCTTACACAAATATACATCAAGGTATTTTTGTAGTTTCAGCACAAGCATCTATACAAAGACTACAAGGACGTAAAAAACAATGGATGAAGTCGAAACTATCATTCATTTATGGTGGTTGTCATCTGAAGCTATGTGGTGACAATTGTTACTTAATCGAAGTAACAACCTACAAGATTATCCAGATGAATGGACTACTCTAGTGCCTCTAAGCGATGATCTTCTATATCCTACAATCATCCAAATGCATCACATTAATCCGTGCATCACATTCATCCTTACACCACCTTTATTTGTGCATCACATTCATTCATGCAACCCTCCTAAATCCGTCATTTCATCCCCCACGGAACCACTCTTCATTCAACTTCAAACATCCTAGCTTCATCTAAAATTCAACCATCGTGACCACGAGGGGGGGGGTTTGCTCAAGATACCTAACTTCCACCAAATTTCACACCAGCCATCCTTGGTTGGGTTGGCCAAATAGTAGGAGGATTGAGGATTAAGCCATCCTTCCGAGGAATAACACTTGGATGGGTGACCTTTTGCCACCCTCCAAACTGACACTCTAATAAAGACTAAAGCTAGAATTTTAATATCCAACTTTATTATTAACCACTAATTCTATCTCTAACTACTAACTTTATTTCTCGTTCATGCCTCTAAGCCTCAAACAACTAACCATTAGTACACCGAAGCTAATGTAAACAGAAGTTAATGCAACTAGAGCTAATATAACCAAAAGCTAATGCAACCAAAAGTTGATGTAACTAGAGGCTAATGAAACCAAAGCTAATGCAACTAGAACTTCATGTAGCCATAAACTTATACCACCAGTAGTAAAATAACTTGGAATTGCAAGTAGTTGTGGTATTCGCTCCAGCAACCACATATCCACATATAGTTAGCTCCCACAACGACAAATTCAACAACAGTTCACTCTAGCAAACACATATCCCTATAGAAATTATCTAATAGGGTTCAAAAATATTTTTATTCAACATTAATAGGGTTTACAAACCCTTTTGTTCAACATTTATTTTGCTAGTATTCTAGGAACTTTATGCCTCTACCTATATGAAAGGGAGGGAGGGGGAGAAAGAATGTCCTAATCAAGAGAGAGAGAAAAAAATGAGAGTGAGCCCAACACTAACCATTGCGGATCAGCTTCTTCCAACCACAAAGCCTTTCCGGTCGTAGATCTAGCTGTATCTACATCTAACGGTTAGTATCTACAGTTGACTCCACCCTAGCTATCCTTCTCTAAACCCCCTAAATCCAACAATCTTTATTCGTTGCCCTTTTGATCTAACAGCCTTCATCTGCTCGACGCCTTCATCTGCTCGACACCTTCATCTGCATATGCCGTCCTCCGCTCACGCCTTCATCCGCTTGACGTTATGCTAGTCTTCGTGTATTATTTAATTGCCTTAATAATGCTAATTAATTGACATTAAGCTAATTCCTA
Organism: Polytrichum formosum; assembly: GCA_964035585.1. Lineage (NCBI taxonomy): Eukaryota > Viridiplantae > Streptophyta > Polytrichopsida > Polytrichales > Polytrichaceae > Polytrichum > Polytrichum formosum. The sequence continues at coordinate 33,022,379 of OZ037938.1, forward strand.
ACAATTAACTTCCATTTTTACTAAACCGTGAGCCTTAATTCAAACCGCGAGGAGTTTGGGGGGATTGCTATTATGTGAGCCTAGAACGGTGAGCGGTGAGCAGTGAGCACAAAATAAATGAGCAATTTTGAAATATTTTTCCGTGAAAAATGAATATACCATGGCCTATGGCCGTGAATTTTGACACATTCTTTAAGATGAAACCTATAACCGTGGGATGACCCTCAGGGCATTTGTAGATCATTCTTATCCATCTCAGCCATTGTACTATGTTGATCCCTTGTTAGAGATAAAATATATGGATCTTGAAATGTTAGATAGTTTGGATACTCGAAACATTTAGAGAAATAATAAACATATATTAGGTGACATCTTGACATCTTGAACAAGAAAACCTTGTTAGAACCTTTGACTAGGAAATACACTTTCTTGGACATAGTCATATCTACTTGTTTTATCGAGTTCCAAAATCTTGTCAATGTACCCTTTGCTTTGTGAATGAAGACGAAAAGATGAAATGATACTGCAAACATTTGGAGAACTCAAGGTTTTGAATTTATCCATAGCAACATTCAAACCTGGACCTCTTAGCGGTGTTGGAGTATTGTGGTCATCTTACAATAAGAATGTCGATAAGAATTGCTTGCTTGCAATGAGAGCAATGACAATTTTTTTTGCATTTGGTGTTTTAGACACCTCTTCTCCAATCAAAGCATGTATCTTGTCCATGGTTTCTCTACACATTCCATCAGATATATGATGCTCATGACCCTCAAAATGAATGCACGCCCTTGTCATCGTTTGACATTTGTTGATAATATAGTACATTATGCAAGGACAAATATTGATACAAGTTGGAAGCAACTTACAAATTTTACAAACCAAAGTGGAAGAAGTAGGTGTTGAAGTTGTTTATCTTATAGCAAAAAGATTTAATGCGAAGCCATTTCATTCAGTGTCATTACATTTGAAGGATCTGATAAAAAAAACACAAATCATTTTGACATTGAATGTGACTAGCACAACAACTTTGCGAAATGTCAAACCAATATCATTTTTGATATTAGTGATTTTGGTCTTGCACCAAATATGAACATCATATTTATTGTTCATTCCATCAAGCAATCTTCCAATCTTGATATAAGCGGTTGTAGATAGTGGAGGCAATTCGAACATGAGAAGACCATTGAAAATAGGAAGAAGATATTTCACCCGGTGAATATGCAGAGTTAAGAAATCCAAACTTCGAATTACATTCTTACAACCTGGAGTATATATTAATGTCTTCAATAAATCCAAAATACTTGGAATTTCAAAAACATCTGGATGGAGGGGCGGTTGTGAAGAACATAAAGGACATGCAGCTTGAGATGACATCACGGGGGGTTCACTCCATGTCAAGTTGAACACCACGTGCGGCCAAAGTTTGCTACCCCTATATTACATGGAATAAATAAATTTAAAAATTATGATATTTTTTCTACATATACATAACCATTGATAATATCTTTTGTATATTTTTTTGAAATTTTTAGTCATTTTTATTTTTTGTAGTAATTATTTTAGTTCAATTCTGCGTCATTCTAGTTAGAAACGGTATGTTTTATTAAAAAAACAGATCATCAAATTTGGTTACAAGTTTTTACTATGTAATAGATACCGTGTATATCTACCCATGAAAAAAAATTGATAAAAGTGTGACCCATTTTGGTGATGCAACTTACCAAAAGTAGATTTTTTTTGACCGCACGTGGTGTTCAACTGACAATGGAGTGACCCCCCCGTGGATGACATAATAAAATTAGAATCAGCAAGATGACATCATTATGAGTAGATTTTGTAGAAAACACAATATCATCAACATTGGTGTCTGAGGAATCACTCGAAAGAGTAATAACATTGTCAAGGGTTCAATCTTGACTTGCAAAAGTGGAGATTTTTGGGCTGTAACAGAAATTTGAGTGACAGGAGTCATATGCGATATAGAAGAAAACGAAGGTTCAAATACACCAAAAACTCTATATTGTCTTGGGCCACCTTTCAAATTGTACCCACATCTTCACGAATTGGTATTTGGAAGACAATCTTAGACAAAATATTTATAATATCAAAGACTTCTTGTTCGATAAAAATTGAGGACAATTGAAAATGAAATTGAAGATTAAGAAGTTGTTCAGAGATAGTAACAAAACCATCAGCAGACATATTCAACGTAATAGGAACAAGATGTCCATCTGCACGAAACATGGTCATGGTAATGATAGAAAAATAAACAAAATAAAAAATAAAATACATGAATACATAGTTTGAGAACATTAAAAATGTGAAACAAAAAAACACATGATTGAAACAATGAACATGAATTGCATATGAATAAGATTGTTATAGTGATTGTAGTTAAAATAACTTTGGAGGGAAATGAACGTTAGAGGAAAATGAACGTTAGAGGAAAATGAACGTTGGAGGGAAATGAACATTGGAAAGAAATGAATGTTGGAAGGAAATGAACATTGGAGGAAAATGAACGTTGGGGAGAAAAGAAAGAACGGTTGAATTGAGAATAATATAAAAAAGATAATATCATCTAAAAAAAAACGGGTATATCACATTTAACAGATATGAAATAATATAACATATAATACAATAATAGAAATTTCAAAAAATGAATAACAATGTATAAAATATTTAAATAAGATTGTACAAAAAATGATAAAACATATATAAAAAGAGGGAGATAATGAAGATGATGCAATGAAAAAAATAGCAGATAAGTAGTGTGTGAGTGATTGTATCTCTCAGATGTATGAAAAGACGAACATACATGATATACCGGTTGGAACTTCGAGAAGAAGAAGAAAAAAAGATGTTCGTATTTTTATAATAAAAGATAATCAGAAAGATAAAAAATAACAAGGAAAACACAAGTTTTGTCAAGATTTAAAGATGCAACATTGCTTGAAATTACAAAGACATTTGATTTCGGAAATGTGAATAGTGAAGATGGATCGTCGGCTATGGATGCAAGTATGTTATAAAAAAGACTAAAATTGTGTTCACATTGGCAACCACACGAAGTGATAACAGTTAGAAGAAGTTTGAAAAAATCACTATAAAAGGGTTTTAGGGTTTGGAGAAGTTTATTTGGCTAACTCCGTGGAGAGGTATGAGAGAAACTGTCATGAAACTTTTGGTTAGGTACTAGGTTGTAAAAAATGGTGATAGAATTAGAAGTTAAGAATGTAGACTGAAATCGTATGGTGTATTGTGTATGAACAAATTATTGAAAAAATAATGGTAGCAGAAACATCCAAAAATAAATCGGAAGGAGGGAGAGATCGTAGCAGCAAAGACGGAGATGGAGAAGTGGCAACGATGTTCCGAAAAGCTGAAGAAAATCAAGTGCGCAATAAAAACCAATTTTAGATAAATCAAATATAATAATATATTTAAAATTTGTACATGTGTTAAAAAATAGAAGATGATGAATGCAATGTTTTTTTTGTACCTCTTGAAAACTGCCTCAATAGGTTTTTTCTACCACCTTTGAGGCAGCTTGGGGTACTGGAAAGGATCCTCCAAAAACATATGCAGTACCGCACAAGTTTTTGGAGATCATTTCCAGTATTCCAAAGGAGCCTTGAATAACCCATGCGGTGCTGTACGAGTTTTTTCCACCTCCTTTGAGGGATTCCAAAGGAGGTGCCAAAAAGCCGTGCAACACCGCACGAGTTTTTAAAGGCTGCTTTGAACCAGTTGGCGAGAGCTCCAAAGGACCCTCTGAGAACCCTTGCGGTGCCGCACATGTTTTCGGAGGGTTCTTTGTGGTTCAGGTGGGGGGGTCAAGGAGGTGTGCGGCACCATAGGGGAGGTGTGCGGTACCGCACCAAAAGTCCAATGGAGCCTTTGAAAACCCATGCGGCACCGCACGGGTTTTTAGAGGTTCCTTTACGGTAGTAGACATTGAGAATTGGGCTATAACTTCTTCTCATTTCATCTTTTTGACTTGAAATTTTTTTGTGGGTTGAAAACGTCCCTGTGTTATTGTGGAAAAAATTTCAGATTTTTCAGATTTTTTTTGTTTTTTCTGCAAGCCTCCAAAGTTGCAGAAATCATATGGGGGGGGTCAAAGAGGTGTGCGGCACAAACGGGGGGTGTGCGGTGCCGCACACCCCCTTCTGTGCCGCATACCTTCTTGACCCCCTCACCAAAAGTCCAAAGGAGCCTCTGAAAACCCATGCGGCACCGCACGGGTTTTTGGAGGCTCCTTTGCTGTAGTAGACATTAGGGATTGGGCTATAACTTCTTGTCGTTTCATCTTTTTGACTTCAAATTTTTTCTGGGAGTTGAAAACCTCCTTGTGTTATTGTGGAAAAAATTTGAGATTTTTAGGATTTTTTGTGTTTTTTCTACAAGCCTCCAAAGTTGCAGAAATCACGTGGGGGGTCAAGGAGGTGTGCGGCACAGAGGGGGGGTGTGTGGCACCGCATACCCCCCCTCTGTGCCGCACACCTCCTTGACCCCCTCACCAAAAGTCCAAAGGAGCCTCTGAAAACCCATGCGGTACCGCACGGGTTTTTGAAGGCTCCTTTGCTGTAGTAGACATTAGAGATTGGGCTATAACTTCTTGTCATTTCATCTTTTTGATTTGAAATTTTTTCTACGAGTTGAAAACCTCCCTATGTTATCGTGAAAAAAAATTCAGATTTTTATGATTTTTTTTGTTTTTTCTGCAAGCCTCCAAAGTCGAAGAAATTAGCGATGGGAAGATTTGCCAAAAATCTTCGTTTCACGTAGATTTCAGCACTGCTGTGCAACGTTCTAGGCTGTGGTTTCTTGCATTAATTTGTGTACTTAGTTTTCAATTGTGTTGTTTTTTCTATTTGATTTTGGGGCTTTGAATATATACATTTGAGGTGTTTTTTCATTTTTTGGTTATGAATTATATGACCGCCTTTCATTATTCTCCTTTGCTCTATCTTTATATGCGTTTTTTATTTTCCCTAGATGGCGGATTCTAACATCAGTTCGTTGTCACCTTTGGCAACTTCCCTCCTAGCATCTCCAGATGTTCACCCACATTATGAAAATGCGGTTATGGATGTTTTAATTGCTGAAAAAAATATCACTATGGATTTTTTAAAAACTTTGAAGATCCTAAAATATATATAAATTATAAAAATCATTACATTTCTTTAATAAAAATAAGTTATATATATATTCTTATTGCATATGTATATATATTCTCACATTGGTTTTTGTATTCTTAGGTACTAGAAATATATGTTGGTACCTGCTAGTGTTATCCAAGATTTTTGTTTTTTTAATATTTGGATAGGCATTGCTATCCTTTCTCATATATTTACTATGGATCAATTGCAACTATAAAGTTTGTTCCATCTCTAGTAATGTTTATGGTATATTGAATGTCGTATAGATAAAACCCCTTCTTCAGAGTAAAACTTACGGTTGAGCATAGAGAAAGCTACCCCTATCCCTTCTCATGTTCAAACCAATCAATCTACGGATGATGATGTCATTGTTCTAGATGATACCCTTGATGCCTTTGACATTCAAAATATTTTTATATAATCTAGCCAACGAGTTTATCAAGATGATACTGATATTAGGGTACCCCAATCTACTAGAAAATATGCTAGAGATGTTCGAACAAAAAAATCTGTTTCCATTGAACCTCCATCCAAATCATGAAGATTTTTAGCTTTTGCAAAACATTCCCCTTTTAGTTCCAGCATTATCCATCGTGATGCTTAAACTCTCCGTCCTCATCTTATATCAAGGGATCATAATTTTCTTATTTTTGAGCTTGTCCTCAATGATATAGTGGCCAATATGCAAAAGATCTTTAAAACCACCAAACAATGGTCTTCAACATATCATTTATTTCTTGATAGGGTAATTTTTATATTTTTATGAATATTATATTTATCATTTCAAGTTTTCTTTATATTCATTTTTATAATCATCTTTTCATCAATAATTTGTCCTTGTGCAGATTAATCGTGGCCGTAAAGTATATTTTCATGGAAATCACGTGACTCAACCTTCGGTAGATCTTGTTATTGCGGACATACCTGAGGGTCGGCCAGTTTCTAGACTATGTGATCTTGATCATGTGATTCCTCCTTGGATTGCCAAAAATATTGATTCCATTATTTTTTTCATTTTACAAGAAATATGTACATGATGATGGAGCCTTTTTGGTTTTTCAACCCCTTGAATCCAGAAAGCTTTTGATGACATATCTGAAATCGACTTGTCTCGAAATTTCTTTATTCTGGACATGCTACAATGAAATGATGCTCACCCATCCAATTTTTTTCAATCAGAAGCTCTTTCATGGCATGGACAAACGCCATGATGGCCATGCTTGGACTCGCACCATCACCTCCAATATCAAGAATGACATGGGTTTAACATTTAGAATGTCTTCGTGCTTAGATCATTTGCAATGCACCAACACAACTTGTGATTATTTATCTCGTGTGCACCGGTCCTCGCAAGCTAACGAAACCGAATGGGATGGAATCTCTTTGTCCACCTTTGGAATCGGATCTAACCCTCCAAAGGGCTCAACTGTCGTGTGTAAAATCTGCAAGGTTTCTCCAGCATGCTTGGATGTGTGTTTGGCTAAGATTTATTATGTTATTGGCCATAGAAATATGACTCGTGCATGTGTGCACTTTGAAACCCATTGTCATTCTGTGAAAATTGGCAAATACAGGGATGTCGCTGAAAAAATAAAGAGCCTAATTGGTGAACAAGTAGAGAAAACTCCAACATCAATTAATTTTGCCATTGTCCTTGAAGTGAGCAAGGAATTCATTTGACATCACAAGCTCTTTCCGAGGCTGAGCTTGTTGAAATACCTTCATGCAATTTAGCGGAGACTGTACACAATAAGTGGCTTCAACAGAGCGGTAAACGAGGTAATGACTTGTATGTGGCAATTGTCGATGATTACGTACGTGCTTTCATGCAAATGGTTGCCTACTACTAGTATTTGAATGGTGAGAGACCGGGTACTGGACTTGGAAAAGAAGAATTGTTGTTGCGAGTCACTTAACGAACTGCCCAACGTTCTGGCAACCCAAAATCGCTTCATCAAGCGCTTCGAAACATGCCCGGAGCTGAAGGTTTTTGCACTCGCGAGCCTCATCTTCAAGGTGAGGAAATATTTCTCTCCCTTAAGCGCAAACCAGATATTCCTCCTGGGTCGGAGTTCGACTCTCATAGACCTGACAAGATTAGCATCTCTCGTCCTCGGGTACAAACGCGAGCAGAAGGTGCAAGATTTTATGATCTCACTTCACAGGGTGACGCACAACAAGAAGCAATTGAAAACCTGCAAGACAATCCGGTTCAACTAGAGACACCTTCCACAAATCCAGCCGTGGAGCATGTGAAGGCTGTACAAGAAACAACATGCAATGAGCATAAATGGCACATTGCGCGACTTCCAAAGATGTCAGCAAAGGCTTGCTTCGCTCAATAGGCCATCACCAAGAAGAAATGTGTGGCACGAATTGTACAGGATGGAAAGAGTACAGCTGCACCAACTTACAACGACATCATGCACAACTATAGGAAGAATAAGCAAGAGCGTCTGCAGTTTTTCTTCTGCAACGACGATATTGAGAGGTGCGTGAAGGGTATCCGTCGTAAGTGGGTGGTTTCCAACCTTGCAGTTCCAGAAATTTGGCCTGTTAAGATTGGCACCAATCTCACACAGAAGGAGATACTAGACTTGCAGAACGTTGGTTTTCAATTGGCACCACATCTAGAGATCTCTCCGAGGAAGTTGTTCAGGTAAGAGGGGTCATTGGTGGACTTGTCAGAGTACCCTACCCTGGAGTTCTCTAACGACTTTCCAAAGCGCAGATTCGGGAAGAACATCAGGCGGAATCCAAAGGCACCTTCAACGAAGCATGTCAATTCCTGCGCATCTGCTCTTACTGTCATTGGGCAGATTCTGAAGGTTTCTATGGTACCAAATTCTGCCTTGGGTTGCATCATCGCCTTTGAGTCCCGGAATGGTCTCAAAATTTTGCAATACTTACTTACGATTGGCCAGTTTCCCAGTTGTTCATGCCCCTTCTTCAAAGATATGTCGGGCAAAACATTGGAAAAACGTGGGCAATGGACAAATTGTAAGCATTTGTACTACATATTTCACGTAGTTTGTGGACTGGATAGTGAGATAGATGTTTTTATGCACGCTCCTAATTTCAGCTTCAACGAAATTAAGCGTGTTATTCAAATGGTGCTACTAAAGCAACTAGCAACTTAGAGATGCAATTGAACCAGAGGATTAAATTGTACAATTCTTTTTTTTGATTGAATGGAAAAGTGGTGAGACTAAAAGGGCCACCACGACGTTGTTGTTGTACATCTTTTACTACTCATTGAATCATCATTGACATTGAAAATTTCAAAGGTGTGTACATTTCTGTTCACATTTTGTTGCCATCCTATAGTAATAGTGGTCAAAAGTGCATGAAAAATTTCATTCACACGGTCATAGGAGCACCCTTATTCAACGGTAATAGGTCCAAATAATTACTAAATTTGGGGGGAAATAATTTTTTTTTTTTTTGGTAAACTCCCAATAAATGTTGATTACTTTATTCTTTTTTCTGCTCTATGCTCTCCATTCACCGCTCTAGGCTCACTGCTCACCGCTCTAGGCACGCAAACTAGCTTCGTCCAGGAGTTTGGGTGGTTTATAAACTACCATAGAAAAAAACATTCTCAGGTTTTTTGAATGGTTGAGTTTTTGACATTTTTGTTATAGGCAATACAATGGTTATTTTATTATTCTAAGTACACCACTACTGTGTATTTTGCAATGTTATCTAATTTTAAGTATCCAAGATATATATAATTTACTATGATTTGTATAATATTTGTAGGATATAAATATAGATGAACGTGCAAAAATACCAACGTGTAACCTTGCAAAGACGGTGCACAACAAGTGGCTTCAACAATCTTGAAACAAGATGATTTGTTTGTGTGAAGCAATAGTGCAGACCTCGGATAGCTAACTAAGTGGGCAACTATTTAGCTAGCTAAAAGCTCCAACTAGCTAAAACTATGCAAGAATTCGGTTCCTCAAAAGAATAGCTAGCTAAATCTAAGTGCCATAATCCGGGCGAGGAAAGTTAGCTAGCTGAAGTTAGCTAATAGCTAGCTGGAATATGAATGTAATCTCGGTGGAATGAATGATGTCATTGCACCCAAATGGTCATCTCTTAGACCTAGACCCGTTCCAACAACAATGTTTTTGAAACTAAACATGAGCCTAATTCCTAATAATCTAACAGATGTCGCGGAATCTCCGATTTGGAACACCTTGATTCCATCTCATCTTGAATTGCTAGATGACATTGACGATTCCGATGATAATGAAAATGAAGAAGAAGATGATGATAATGACGATGATGACGAAGATGATGATCTATCACCAGTGCCAATCAAAAGTGAGGAAGCCGACTATACATGCTAATTTTAAGCCTTTCAATTTCCTTATATAGAGCCAACCGAGAGCAATACAATTAAATATATATTGTTTGGTTTCGTTTGAATGGATTTGGTTTAGAATGAATATGCATGTCACACAAATTTTTAGCTAGTCAAAGCTAAGTGAAAATGAGAGTTCTAGAAAATTTAGCTAGCTAAAGCTAAGTAAGAATCTTAGGTTCGGTAAACCTAGCTAGCTAAAGCTAAGTGACAAATAGGGGCCCAAAAAATTTAGCTAGGTGATGCTAGTTGGCCAGCTATCCAAGGTCTGCAATAGTGGACGACTTGATCCATGCATTTATGAAGATTGCAAATTACAGGTCATGGTGGAGAGGTGGATCTACTAGTAAAGGTCTTGATTCCGTGTTTTAAAATTCAAGGCTACTGTCAAGTGTGAAAATTGGAAGCTACTGGCATATGTCATGAAATCTCACCCAAAGGCGGAAGATCTCAACACTGGGGATTGTACTTTAAATGGGTATGAGTTTTTGGGATCTACTAAACGGAAGCTTAATCTACCATCATGTGCAAATTGCGATTCACATTGATTTGACAAAGTAAATTATTCAATTCCTCGCCCAAATATTAAGGCTAAAAAGACATGCATAGAGGAGTCCTTGAATTATACAAAGTATGGTGTGGCACATACCACATCGGTGTTAGAGACTAATTGTCCTTCTTCTCATTGACACATTGCAAGATTGTCACCCAACTTTGCCAAAAGATGTTGGGTAATACAATCCAATACCGGAATTTTGTGCAATGCCAATTAAAAACTGGCAAACATGACATCCTTGCTCCTATGTACAAGGGATTGAAAATGGAGTATCGCTTCACCAACAATGTGGAGTACGAGTTTTTGGTTTTCCCTAACGACATCAAGCGTTGTGTAAATGGTAGCAAAAATAAATACGTGTTGGACTGGCAAATAGTATCCAACATATGGTTGGTGAAGATATGTACCAATCTCTCAAGACATGAAGCATTGGTGCTCGAAGATATTGGGTTCATTGCAGCAAAGGAGGTTCTCTCCCCTCGCTATAAGTTTTCCACGATTGTAACACTCCCAATCCCTCGGACGGATTTTTGTGTTTCACCAGTGTTTCACTAAACCCGGATGCCCATCCAACTTCCAGGTTCGGAAAGACACTGTGCTGTAATCCAAAATGTGGAGTGTTAATCAACATCGTCTCCAAGGATGACATTGCATACCGTCTCACAATTGGTGACATGCCGTTTTGCACATGCCATGATATCACAAAAATGTCATCTCAGTTGATGGGAAAGAAATGGAAATAGGTGTATTGCAAACATCTTTATTATGTGTTTAGTTTTTTGTGCAAGGTGGATTATAATAGTGACAAGTTCACTCACGTTCCAACATACTCTTGTAATGAGGTCATGCGGTTACTTGAACTTGCAGGTGTGATAGAGTGTAAGTAATATTCCAAGTGTTGTGTTCAACCGCATGTTTGAGAATTGTAGTAAGTGACATGTATTGGTGTGGATTGTTATAATAAAAATCAGCAATGGATTAATAGTTCTCAACCATGGTAACATGCTCCCTTTGCTCTTGTTCTATCAAAAATGCAAGTATTTTAAAATTAAAAAAATTAAACAATACAAGTACCAATTTTGGAATATGTACCCTAAAACCATTTTTTACTAAATTTGGTAGGTATTATTGTACACTACTCATGCTCATTGCTAATGTTGTAGCCTCCTTCCTCCCCTATTGACACACCATTGAACATATAATGTTGGTTTCTCCTTCATGTGCAACACTATTTTGACAGGGTTGGCCAACATCTCCTCATCATCGTCTTGAATTCATTGGCAACGTTTTTTTTAAAGTTAACCAAACCCCCCACCACCCCCCCTCAAGAACATGGAGCAATCAGTTGTTAGTTGACTAAAATAAATTATACAAATTAATGCCATATGGCTACATCTTGCAACCAACATGATACACTACAACAAACCTTGTCCATTCCAACCATGGTATCAATGACTTAGTGTCCTAAACAACTCATTAAACGACTGTGATGCCTGATGAAGTCCGCTTGTGTGACGTGGCTAACACGCGAGTCATTGTTTAGTCATTTAACTGACTAAAGATGAACTCTGTTGACGACCGCACATCATACTCATTTTATGTCTAACAAATTTCATCCACTACATCCATTCGTGCATGTCGTGGATAGAATATCTTGACGTGGCTGACTGTTAGTCATTGTCTGGTCGTGATTAAACGACTACGTGTTTAGGGTTATTTAAAAATAACACAAATATGTGATGTGGCACTTACATGCCTCTAATGACATGGAAATTAGGGATTAATTGAGTGAAAATTATTCTCGATAATAGTGACCTGTCAAAAGAATGACTACGAGTTTCTAGCTCAATGACTGACTCACTCGCCCGCCAAGATTGGGATGACGTGTACAAGCGTTTAGTCATTGTTCAGTTACTGAAATGACTCGTGGATGACGTGTGCAACTTTTGGTTTAGGGTTAGTTATTCATCGTCCACCTCATCCATGCCAGTGTGACGTGCCAAGACAACTCTCACATAGTAACTGTGCAGTCATTTCTGTGTTGCCCTTCACCAACCCATACTTAACTATGACTCCCCAACAGATTGCAAGTACATATATGGAAGATATACATTGCCAATGTGCACATATGATGCAGGTCTGAAATCATGGCTTCAATGGAGGGCGTTGGGCAAGAACAATCCCTTTCATTTATCATGTCATGTACTCGATGACGTGGACGTCTGAGTCATAGTGGAGTTGTAGTTCAGTCACAATATTGTTAAATACAACCACTAAGGACATTTGTGACCCCAGCTAGGCTTTTGTAAACACAATCACCTAAAATTTAGCTAGTGCTAAAGAGTTATCGGAATCTGATAGTTCTATGGCTCCCACCAATGACGCTGTGGTGGGCGGGGGAGGGACACGGTTTGCCAACTGCATGCCATCCGTTTCTTCGGAGGTGGTGATGAAGACATCTTGTGTGCTCTGTTCATGTCTTTGGGAGCGTGCCTCCTTTGCCAAAACTACTTTCCAACCCGGTTTCCGCACTTCGTCTGACCAAAATACTTGAGTCACTTGGCTGGGAAATATGAACGGATCCAACATTTGAGGAACCCTGTGGCGGAAATTCACGACCATGAATCCAGCCTCATCTCTTACATACGTTGGGTTGCCCCGATTGTCAACTTGCTTCATCCACTCGCACCTAAGAAGTATGACAGGTGTACGAATTGGCCCATAGTTCAATTTTAGTATATCCTTTAGTACTCCCACATAATTCAATGTCACCTCCCCCGAACCCACGGAGGGCATGTGAAACACAGAGGCAACACCGCTATCGTAAGTTTTTAACGCCCTTGATTGTTGGTCCTCCACCCGAAAGTGGTTTCCATATGCCTTCATCCTCGTATATCGTGTGGCTAACTGCGACGGTCTGTTGCACATCAGAACCCTATCCATGTCATCCTCATCGTTCGGGTCAACAGGGTTATTGCGTACTACATCTTTAATCCAGTTTTCAAAAGGCGAAACGTTCGGCATCGCCTCCTGTTCCACTTTCCATTGCCTGTACATCCAACCAGTCATTCAATAGTCAGTAACTAGTCTCTAACTAGTCGCTCATAAGTCATTCACTACTCCTTCCCAAGTCGCTAGCCAGTCGCTCATAAGTCATTTATGAGTCATGCACGAGTCGGTCATTAGTCGCTCATTAGTCATTCACTAGTCATTCATTATTAATGACGGACTTATCCGCCCGCTCAGGCAGTAGGGGTTTACAGAAGCGTTCATGTTTTGCAAAATAATAGGGCACATTGACACAAGAATGTGAAATCAGAAAAAACACGGTCACACTCACCTATGCAAAGGTGCCATGATGGATAAATTTGTCAAAGCATATTGGTGGGCTACATCTCTCAATGCTGGTGTCATCAAGTACTTTGTTCCTGCCCCTTCTAGCACCTCCTCTGCATCTCCGTACTCCTCATCTGCATCCCATACTCGACGGTCAACCACTTCAAACTTGTGTAGATATTCCGTGATGAAACCTAGGCATTCATCCCTCGCGTAACCCTCCGCCATACATGCCTCCGGTGTTGCCATGTTCCGAACATAATGCTTTAGGGTTTTCATGTATCTTTCAATAGGATACATCCACCGAGTGGAGACCGGACCACACATGTCCAACTCATCGACAAGGTGATACAATAAATGCGTCATAATGTCAAAAAATGAGGGAGGGAAATGAATTTCCAGAAGTGCCATGCTCCGTGCGACGTCCGCCTGAAGAGCGTCAAACTCCAATGGGTTCCAAACACTCCCACATATCCTTCGAAACACTTTCGAAATCCTCATCACCGCCATGCGTGGACCTCGTTGTAAAAGACCTCGTAGGGCTAGCGGCATGATTTGCTGCATAAGCACATGGTAGTCATGCGACTTTAAACCCCCGAACGTCCTCTTCCTTACGTACTGAGCCATGTTGGAAACATGTCCTGATGGTGTCTTCAGGTTCTCGATAACACCGGCAAATACTTCAAACTCTTCGCTTGTCAACACATACGGGGCCGCCGGTTTCAACATTTTGCCATTTTTCCTTGGGTGGGGAATGAGCCACAAATGCGGCCTGATGCCTCTGCGTTGCAGGTCCCGGCGGACCTTTACTGTGTCCTTGTGTCCTGTGACGGTCTTCAATATGTTCTTCGAAAAATTTGCCTCACAATGCATAACATCTAGAGTGTATCGTATGAGCAGATCCTGGAAATAGAGTCATATACTAGTTAGTGAATAAAGCCAATGGAAACTCGTCCAATAACGACTACGATTACGACTGGCGTTTATGACTACGACTACGAACATATGTATGGTAAATGACTTTCAAACGACTATCTTAATGGACATGTGTCCATGTGTATGTTAAACGACTGTTATGCTACTACTGATTAACTAAATGCTTCTGATACGTGCACTAGTCTATGCCATCTATGAGCACATTCAGTCGTTTTTTAGTCTTTTTTAAGTTGGACATGTCGTGCCCTCTGAGGATGCATACAACAATTGAGTCAAAGCAGCTGGAACATATACCTTCCAATAAGGCAGGTTGTGTAAGATGCTCCTCCTTTTCACGCCGTGTGTTTTGGAGGGGTCTCCAGCGGTGCCATCTTTGTTGCCTGCATCCAACCAGGTTTGATACTCGGTGGCTCGCTGTACTTGCTCATTTGCATTAACCACATTGGGCTTACCGCGAAGCTCCATACGTCCATTGAAGTAGTCTTTCATTTCCGGTGATCTCCACGGATCGTCATGGGCAAGCCACCTCCTTGTGTCTGTATAGGTTTGCTTTCCAAGTTCGATAGAATGTTCACCTTTAAAATGAGGGCCACACACAGGACATGCCGCATAGCCCTGATGAGCAACACCTGCAACTGTCCCATAACCGGGAAAATCGTGTATGGTCCACAACAAAATAGCTCTAAGTTTGAAGGCCCTTGACCCCACCTCTTTGAGCACATCATAAGCATCCACACCCTTCCATAGTTGGATCAACTCCTCTACCAATGGTTCCAAGTACACATCGAAGAATTGAGATGTCACCGACTGTTTTCCTGGGATTAGCAATGCCAACATAATGAAAAATTTCTTCGTAGTCAACCATGGGGGTATGTTGTAATTTAACAACATTACCGGCCATGTACTCCAGCTTGTACGTTGCAACTTGAAAGGGTTTACTCCATCGGCTGCCATTCCTAAGTGAATGTTGCGGTCTTCTTGGCCAAAACTATAATCTACGTTTTCATGTACGTGCTTCCATGCCTTGGAATCACAAGGATGTCTTACCAATCCATCACTGCTTGTGTTCTTTGCATGCCACACCATGAGTTCCGATATTGTGGGTGTACGGAAAATACGCCTTAGTCTTGGAATTAGAGGAAAGTGTCTAAGTACTTTCCAAGGCCTCCGTTTATTGGCCTCGTCTTTGTAACGTGGTTTCTTACACTTTGGACAATGAGTTGCACCTTCATATTGCCCTCTAAATAATACACATCCTCCTTGGCATGCATGAATTGTATTGTAGTTCAATCCTAATTTTGAAATCAAGCCTTTTGCAGCATGAAGGTTTTTCGGTAGCATATTCTCACTGGGTAGTAGGTGTTCGCGGAAGAGGGTGAATAGCTGGTCCGCAAACTTGTTGCTCACACCATGGACCGTACACAATGTCATTATTAATATCGTTGCGGCCAACACCGAAGACTTTGCGCCATGGTACAACTCCTCAATTGCTGTTTCCAACTCGCGCGGATCGCCATAATTGTCCTCCTCTGCAATGCCACCTTCAATTCCCCCCAAAACCTCGTCCTCTACCTCATCGTCAGAAAATTCGTGGTCATCATGGGCAAGGTCATCGACGACTGTGAAGGCACCCATTACTATGTCCTCCAACTGATCTTCCAATGTAGTGGGGGGGGCTTGTGCCTCATCAATTTCTGTGAATGCGTCCTCAACCATCGCGTGCATATCCAACCCTTCGTCAATCTGTCCTCCATGTGCTCCCGGGGGTCTCCGAAGCTCTTGTTCCCACTCCTCATCGGAGCCGTCCCTCTCCCCAGGTCCCCTCCACACTCTGAAGCTGGGTTCCCTCCCATTTCGGATTAGATGGTCCTTCACTTTCGCAATAGAGCATTGGGTTCGTCCTTTGCATTTGGCGCATGGGCAATGAATTCGTCTCAAGCCATACAATCTGGCCCTCTCTTGCTCCCGGATCCACAGACGGTCGTCTCGAAGTTGTTGCCGTCTCCTGTCACTAATAGGGAGTCTTCGAGAGTCCATGTAACCTGCAAGCTTACCACTATGCACATATTAGCCACTTTAATATCAGGCCCCTAAACATAGTTGTATCCATCCATTTCATCTGTCATAAACTGGTCGTTGACTAGTCGCACACTAGTCGTTCAGAGGTAACCAGACATGTGTGCAGTCGTGCACTAGTCATATGTGTGTCATTTACTAGTCATTCACTAATCATTCAACTTGTAGACTACGTTCTCTACTGGTTATGCACAACTATGGACATTAGGCGAGTCCACACTCCTCAATGATTTGCATTCATCACTAATTTCGGGGGGGAGGGGGGACCAAGAAGTATTTACGCAGAGATCTGATAGGCATTTACCAAAAATCAAGTCGCCCTCACTTTACACTTGCACATCCACTGTGGTAGCACCGGTCCGTTCTTCCAGCGGCACTTGCACTTTAATCGTTGTTTGCGCACGGCAAAATCCAATCCTAACGTTCCCTTCAACCGCAACGGACATATGCAAGGTGGTTTAAGGCAGCCCCACCTATCACGGCCACAATCTTGACATAAGCAGTCACAGGGCTTCCTGATCTTGGAACACACACGCGGCATCTACAAATCACCCCCATTTGTCCACGCATAAAGGGCAAATACATCATGGTGTTCTTTCAATCTTATTACATGAGTTTGTAAAAAGCCCTTATCCCAAAAATAAGAGAAAATCTGTTAGGTCCAATGACATCGCGTATTAGCTACTCTAATATCAGGCCCCTAAACATAGTTGTATCCACCCATTTCATGGTTGTTCATCTGTCATAAACTGGTCGTAGACTAGTCGCACACTAGTCGTTCAAATGTAACCAGACATTAACTAGTCATTAGCTAGTCATTAACTAGTCATCAACCTTGAATACTTGGTCAGAGGGTATATGCCCCCTTATTGTGGTATGCCAATCACAGATTACTGTGAGATGATTGCATCCCTTGAATCAAGTTGTAGGATCTATGCTCATACTACATGCATCTCCTGAAATGTAACTCAAAACATTACACAAAATTGTGGAAGGACATCTACACGTATCCATGTGGGCTTGGAAACACCACGATCTCAAGTAATTGTGCACTAGGATCTCTACTGGAATTGCACAAAATTAACAATAGGTGAGTCCACACTCCTCAATAGTTTGCATTCATCACTAATTGCGGGGGGGGGGCAGAGAAGTAGTTAATAACTTTTAACTTTTAACCATGCTGATATCTTTTAACCATGCTGACAACTTCCAATCCTAGCTCTAACCTGCCGAGATTATCCGACTAATAAGAAAGGGGGCTATGCTAAAGTCTTGGGCCAGAGGTGATCCAGACAACAATGTCAGAACATATTAAATGAGTTTATAGGGTTGGGTCATAAGCATGTCATTCAGTAGTCATTCCCTAGTCAATGAAGCTTGACTTCCCAGTCGCGAAACAATTTCTCCTTAGTCGTTAGTTAGACGTTACTAAGTCGTTACTGAGTCGTTACTTAGTCGTTATTCAAATTGGAACCCTCTGGAGCCCTAAACCCTAAACGTCGTCCATGTATCCGTTAGAGCCCCGCCCGTAAATAGCATGCACTCCGTCGCAATGCCGTATTTCAGCGTTGAGATGATTACACCACACTCCAATACGGTAAGCTGTTTTGAGTAAACAAAACCAAGCTACCTACACCCTCACATTCGACAATGCCCTGTACCAAGGGAGGAGTTGGCCAATGTGGTAGCATTAGCGGTGCTCAAGACGACAATGGCGACGTGGACAAGTGTGAATATGAACTGGAGCGTGACAAACGCGTCGCCAAACTAAAGGAGCTGATGAGGCCAATGGAACAAGCATCAATGACTTTGTGAGTATCTCTTACCTTTGTTTTTGAGGCCTGAATTTTCGTCCAGGGATGAGAGTGTTGTCTTGTTGCTCCGGGGTAAAATCCGTGGGTAACTTCCGGAAGGTAAAATCCGTGGGTAAATTCCGGAAGGTAAAATCCGGAAGTAAAATCGTGCTGTAAACTCAGAGGGTAGATCCGAGGGTAAAATCCGGGTTGACGTGTTGCTCCGGGGTCAAATTGATGGGTGACTTCCGCTGGAAAAAATCCAAGACGAAGCTCGCTGGGTAAACTTAGAGGGTAAATCCGAGGGTAAAGGGAAAAGAAGGTCGCTGCTCTGGGAATCTCGGGGAGCCGCCAATGTCGGGGAACGCTTGTGGACAACGGGTCTCTTGGGTGTGCAGGGTCACTTCGCAGCACGTGGCGCAATCTCAGCTGTAGGAATCAACGGTTCAGATGTGGTCAACACATCTGAGACCTTGTAGAGGGGATGGGGTCTCTCCCGCATGGCTCGGGGGTAGGGTTTCAAAACTCTTTCCAGGTTCGGGTTGTTGGAGTTTAGGTCCGCGACATTGTGGTAAGCACTCTCCCGGGTTTGATGAAGTTGGGTTTGTTTCGGCGAAATATGTGGTTCAGGGTTGGATATGGTTTGTAAAATGTGTTGTGTTTGTGTAGTTAGATGTAGGGTCAAATTGTTCGTCTTTATGGGTGAGGGTTTGACCAGCACTTTGTTGGGGGACAAACCAAATGTTATCACAAATCTGGTTTATTTGATGGGTGAGGGTTTGAAATTGCGTTGAGGGTTTGATTGAAATTTTGTTGAGGGTTTGATTGAAACTTTGTTTGGCTCAAATCTGGTACCTTACTGGGTGAGGGTTTGATTCGGCTTTTGTTGAGGGATGTGGGTTTAGGGTTTAGGGCGCACTAGGGTCTTCTTGGGGGATGGGTTTAGTGTTAGTGAGTGTTCTTTAGAGTTTAGCTCAAACCTGGTGCCTTAATGGGTGAGGGTTTGATGCGGAGTTTGTGGGTTACCTTCTACATTAATTGCCAGGTGAGTTGCTGGATGAGGTTTGTGGGTGGGGGATTCATTTTTTGGTTTAGGGGTTAAATCTGATCATGTTTGTGGGCGAGGGTTTCATTTTTTCCTCACTAGTGTGGGTGGGGGACAAATCTAGTCATGTTTGTTGGTGGGTGGGTCAAATCCTTTCATTAGTGGTAATGGTCTGCATTACTTGTAACTAAATGTGCCGCACTTTCAGGAGCAGACAAAAACTGACTCAGATTCCCTTCTTTCAGAAGGATTGGGGGTTTCATTTTTGGGCTTTTCCAATAAATCTCATTTTTGGGTTTTGGGTTTTCCTACTTTAGGGTTTTGTCGGATCTCTCCTGTTTTCCTTGTTTGAAATTTCTGATTGATGAGGCCTTAGTAACATATCCTTAGCATATTGTAGCTTCATTTCCCATGCATCAACAAAGTCCACAGCTTATGAAGGAGAAATGTCAATTGAAGCTCTTTTTGCACAAGGGCACACCTTGTGAAGGAGTTGTTCACAAATGTGCCGTAAGTGCTGTTTCTATCTGCCTCCAATTTTCTTTGTTTTAATATTGTGATTTGAAGTGGCTTGATATATCATGTGATGATTTTCATTGAAGTGAGAGGCTTTGTCACGATGGCATTCTTTCGAAATATATTCTCACTGATCTTCTGCTCTTAAAACAACCCAGATGTTGTGTGTGTGTGTATTTTAAAGCTATGCAATGGGTTTAGGGTTTCTTATGAGTCATCCTTGTTATGTTTTGGCTAGGTCATTGATGGTGAATTCAGGTCATGGCCGTAATTTGTTGAAGTTTGGAAACACATAATTAGGTTGCATGTAGTCTTATTTCTTTGTTAATTGTGCTTGAGTCTGTTCTTGTGATGGGTTTATTTATGCTCACCTCAACTTAAATTTGAATCTCCAATTCACTAGAGGCTGGTTGAATGCATTTGTGATGTGCGCTTTAGCAACTCTCTACATAAAGGCAACAGAAGGTCATTGTGAATGTATTTGATATTGCCCCGCATTCTGAAATCAAATCTAGCTAGTCATGCCCTACAGTAGTATTTTGCCGAGGTCAAGAAGTTGTTAAAATAACATATAATAATCTGAATATCTACAGCAGAGCTCTTTGTATGTTAACTTAAATTCGAATGGGGCTCAAGATGACGAGTGGGGTTGATTTGTTGAAGTTTGACTGTGGGAATCCCTTGTATCCAAGTGCAGACGTCACAGCTTCAGCGCGCTCAAGTCATCTTCGATGTCTATGAAGGAGGGCCCATCTTTGCCTACACGACGCAGCCAAAGAACATTGCCTAAACCCGCAACAGTGGAAGAGCGGAGAGATCTTAGTGACATGGACCGGGAGGAAGAATCGGCTGACACAAAGACTTTTGACGAGTACAGCCCAGGTGAGGGTTATCAACCTTCTACGTTCAGGTGTTTATGTTCCCAGCCCAGGTGAGTTTCCTAAATTATCTCCAGTAATTGTGTCATTGTGTAGTTATGTCCAGGACCTTACCAGTCATAGTGTAGT
Source organism: Polytrichum formosum (assembly GCA_964035585.1). NCBI lineage: Eukaryota > Viridiplantae > Streptophyta > Polytrichopsida > Polytrichales > Polytrichaceae > Polytrichum > Polytrichum formosum. The sequence goes on from OZ037938.1 coordinate 33,043,184, forward strand.
TGAATGTGTAGACCTATCAATCCTTTACCAGTCATTGTGTGCTAGTATTACAACAGCATGTCGACTAAGAGCAACAACCAGTTTTGTTGGGTAAACAAGTCTTTAAGTTGGCACCTGAATACAATACCCTAAACCCTAAACTATCTAGGTAAATCTAATATACAAATGGAAAAAAACCATGTGAGGTTTTGAATCTGGAACTTGTGTGATTTAATAATAATCATCCTGGTAGAATGAAATGGTTTGTGCATCACTTAAATATCAGTCAGGTTGTGTACTTGCTCTTTATTCTCTCTTTCAGCTTTGCCACATACCACTCTAATATAGGTGGTTAATTGAGTAGAGTCCACACAAGGGCCTACACTACTTTTTATTGAAGACCATATTAAAAGCACCATCACCAGCAAGTAAGGTAGCACTTTGGTTTCTAATTGTCATTTTGTTTGCAACCCAAAACTCCTGGCTTGGTATGAGTTTGTAAGTTCACATGATGTCAGTGAGTGTGATGTTGAATACATTTAATGCATTGTCCTCTTGTTGTATGAAGTAGAGATCAATTGTTTGATTAATTGGTGTTCATTTTCATGTGGAGTATTTCTATCTTCCTTCAGCTGTACCTACATAATCTGAATATTTGTTATATAGGTGAATTGCGTATTCGTTTGAAGCAAAAATCACACAAAGATGGCAGAGGCTGGGTGACCTAAGACTAACATTTTTTCTTTTGCTGGGCACTAGAGCTGTTCTGATTGGAACGACTACCCTAAACCAAGTTGCAATTTCTGATTGAACAGGAATGGGGGATTCTAGTGGCTCCAATTTCGGTACTTTTCGCCTGGTCTTTTGCTCATAATTTCGAATACTAAATTGGTCTACATTGATTGACCCTACACCCATCCGCACGCAACTGACTGTGTGGATGTTCATTTGTTTGCAGATGAGGAAGAAGACGAAGATGTCCATTCGCTGCGACACGGAACTGGGGATCGGCTCGGGTCAAGTGCGACAAAAAGGCGGTCCCGACAAATATTTAAGAGCCCGCCTAAGAAGGTAAATTCCATGTTCTCATGTTCAGAGGAAGAAAATGATACGAACCGGATTGGAATGATTGGTGACTATAATGTTTATCGTATTATGTGATCGAGTGGTCACTATAATTGTGAATTTGAATTGTTATTTATGAGTAAGGTATAAACTCCAGGGTATTCTAGGGGTAATATCACAACATATAAATTCCAGTATATTGATGCAAAAATTACATAAACATAAGATTCGGCCATGCGAGCATGTTAACATATGTCAATATATTATAAATTAAAAATATGGCCATTTCTATTTTAATGAATGTCTTCTTTTTGGGTATTACAATTGAGAATAACTTTTTATTTATGCATCTCCAAAAGCAATAGAGCATTGGGTTAATGTTGAGTCAGTGTTCATACATACCCTTGAGGTTTGCATGTCTTTGCAGTATTGTCTCAACAATAACTTAATGATTATATTCAACATTGATTCTACCCAAAATTTAACTATTTATGACTTGCACATTTGACATATATACTAAAGAGCTGAAGTCACAACCTTATGTTTGAAGGTATGGATTCATTTTTATTTGATGTGAGTGAATCAATGTTGACGTGCCCAGACCAAAAAGAGCAAGAGAAGGTATAGCCTAATATTTAGAAGGCTGTTAAGAAAACTGTTACTAAGAGCTGGATCTTCATACTTAGATTCCTACTTAAAAAATGAGAAAGTTAAGCCATTAACTTAAGGACTAACTGACTGATCTAAAATACAGCACGTGTTCTATTCGGACAGATTGTTTTGATACATGTGGATACCTTCCGCTCTCGTTCTGGAGTTACGCATTTGGCCATGGCCGCATTCAGTGGCTAGCCCCTTTATATATATATATATATACATATATCATAGCTTGTGATGGCTTTGTTTATGCTCTTGTTCTGACCTTCATTTGAATGATCTAAAGTGTTGATGCAGGCTGAGATTTGGAGTTAAGCTAAATTGGGTTTCTTGTCTTAGCACTGGGTTTAGCTCCGTTTAAGAGCACACGTTGGTCTTTGTTATTTCTACTTTTCAGAGTTGCAACCACTTTCTTAACTGGGGTTAAAGCCAAATGCTGACCCACATTTGATGCAAGTTCAACTCCTTTTAAATCAAACCATAGATTTAGTGTTCCTTGATAGCTACTCTTATCCAGCTTCTGCCCTTATTTTCAATGCTATAAAACATTGATGCAGGCAGAGTCACTAATTCTCAATTTTATATGGCCATTTACTAGACCTGACATGCGCCCAATTGTGTTGTTGTTCTCGTGCTCGTGTTTGGTCAGAAGGCACACGTATCTCCCCCTAAAACCATGGCCCCTCCGCAACCAGAAGTTGCTCCCCTGAACACTGCACCGTGGATGCAACAACCATGGATGGGACCCCAGAATACACAGCAGCAGCAGTGGATGATGGGACAACCCAACCCGTGGATGCCGCCACAACAATACCCCGCTCCGTGGATGCAGCCACAACAATACCCTGGTCCGTGGATGCAGCCTCCCCAAGCGACAGCGGCTCCACAACATGAAGGGCCCCCGATGAAGTCGGAGAGCGAGGCTAGGGCAGCAAGGAGAGCGCACAAGAAAGAAGTGGAAGAAGCCATGGATGCAAGGCGTGCCACCGGACAGAAACCGCAGAAGGTGAGGGTCAAGGCGGGTGGAGGAATAGATGGAGGTTGTGAAGGGAAGAATGAGTTTGACGAAGCATTACGCACCCTGGTACCTAGGATACTAGACGTGAGCTGCGTTTCGTGGAAGAACCAAACTCCCTCCAGCGTTGAGAGACTAAGGGTTGCATTGGACAAGGAGTTTGAATATGTGGGGAACCCCCTATCCGACAGGGGTTTCAAGAATGCAGTGAAAAGGCAGATGAAGACCGAGAGGTAAAAAATGAAGGCATGGTTTTTGGGTGGCAAGAAAGAGTGCCCGGTTTTCATTGAGCCGGATCAATGGGCACGTCTCTGCGAGTATTGGACGAATCCCGAAACTGAGCAAAAGGCTTTGAGAATGGCGAATGCGAGGAAGGCCGTAAAGAATCAGTCCAACGTTGGGAGGGCTGGCAAAGCCGGCAAAGAAGCCTTGTTGGTGAGTGTCAACCTGAACTTACGTGCACTTGTAACTTCATACATTCATTTAAGTCATTGTTAAGTAAAAATTGTTATGACTGAAAAACTTCCTAATGAACGTCCGCATGTTTTTGATTCCAGAAGAAGAAAAGACAGAGGAGTCCCGGGATCACCGAGATAGCTGAGGACTTGCAAGAATCGGAGCAGACAGGGGCATGCACCTCTGTGAGTAATCTGCCTTCTAATTAAATGTGCTACGATTTGTATACTTATGGACCTGTGTCCAAGTGTAGTTGAAATGTGTGGTTTTTGGTGTCTGAGGGTAAAATCAGTTGACGTGGAGTCTTACAAGCGTAGATAGCATTCAGCCATAAGCCTTGCAGTTTGTGTAGGTCCTTACAGTCATTGTTGTGTCCTAATGTAGATGAATGGGAGGAATGCCATGGGGATGCCAACACATAATTAGGCGGAATAATCTCTGACTTCAAGTAGAGAGCAAATTGGTTCTTTAAGTACCCTCATATAAATGAGAGGACATCAAATAGTACTTCGGGTGAGCAGGCTTTTGGACTCTAGCCCTTAGGAATCTGTTCTTGGGTAATGTACATTTAATTACAACATAACCTATTGAATGTAGCCAGTGATGACTTAGACTTTCGCTGATAAGGAAGTAAGTGGAGAGCGTATAATCTGCAAGTGACTGCATTATTTGGACCTCCTAGTTCGCTAATGACGCAATGGTCTGGTCATAATTTTTAGCAACTCTAACTCGGAACCAGGAAAGTTGAAAGTTGAAAGTCTAATGTGATGGTAGGAAGCGTGTCGCAGTCGTTATTCATAAAATGGTTCCAGTAACACTCCCATGTCATGCTTCTCATCCTATCTTACAATAAAATTGATTGCAAAACATAATTTGAAAACCCCCTTTAGAATCAATACGTTACACATGTCTAAGCCTCATGTAAGGTAGGTGTGCGTAAGTTGGACACTTCTATCTCTACACCCACTTCTTGTAGGATCAGAAACATACCACTCAAATGCCAGGTGATTAAATATTGTTGTGTTGGAGTTAGGCGTGTCTCTTTAACAACCATGAGGGCACTGTTGCATACGAGTGGACCTCTTATTCGTCCAGTAAAAATCTGGACCATCGAAAAGTTTGTGGCTAAAGTATCGTAATCCTCTATGTCTCTATTAACTTGGGTCATTTGAGGCTAATTCCAATGTCACAGAACATTTAAAAGTAATACCAAGTATATCATACCTTTTATGTTGGATGAATGAAAGGTACAGTCATAAACAATAATTCCCTCTCTCCCATGTATGAAGATTTTGATTGTTAATGTATCCAGGGTCAAGGAGGCCCATCATGGGCACGAAGACATTGTAGGGAGAAGTTTAAGGTACTTTTTCCTCTTCTGTGTTCGAAGGTTAAGAGTAAACCCACCTAAAATAAACTAATTCATGAATGGTCAATTGGGAACACCATAAATGCTAAAAAGACCAATTAAAGAAGAAGAAGAGATTTGGGCTTGTGTTACGTGATCTATAGCTAAATGCATGCCATTGAAATCTCATCACCATTGAGACATATTGTATATTATGAATCCTCTGTGTTAAGTGATGCTCAGATATAGTCTCAATCCCGTGAACCTACTCTAAATTGACTCCCCTACTTGTTGGGGATATTAGGCATACACCATATTAGGTACATTACCAGGCGTTTGTAGTTTTGATTGTACCCACATAACTAATGGTTGGATACACGTTGACTAGTTAGGGTGAGAGTGCCAAATATAGCTCCAACATCTCCAAATTGAACCCAATAATACATATTAAAAGCGGTTTAAGTACCTATAGCTTGAAGTATCTGAAGATTGAATCAATTGTACAATATGTAGGAGTAACATGTAGTAGCAAGTTAGCACATATTGAAATGGGTGTAAACTAAGACACGCTATTATAGGTACATCTAGTATGGCACACTCAGGGCCACTGATTACTCATGTGGTATGCGGCTAGGGGTTAAAGGCCAAACTTTGTTTGATGATTGCAAGAAATATTTATACTTCCTCACTTTGTGGAACTTATGTTTGCATGTGAGAGATTGACATGCAAACGTTGCATTCTTGAGCGGGGTAGGGCCACTGGGCTCAATTTCATGTCTTCTTGCTCAATGTTGTTTTGTAAAAGTTCATTAAGGGTAATGTGAGGATAGATTTGAAAGAGTTGTGTAGAGGGGCGGCGAGATGATAACTCAACCAATGTCAATTAAGTTGCTTTAGGTTATGGGTCATAAGTGAACTCCATGTCACTCGCCGAGTCTTCTAGTCTGGTGTACTTGAAATGTGAGATTTTATGTATTTTAGTAGACACTTTGACTGTGCAGCTACCCTCTCTGCACCCATGTGTTATACGACCTGAAAGAAGGATAAATGTGAGGTGAGTCGCAACAGTAAGTCATGGGTGTACCATTTGCCCCACAATGTTTGAAGCTCGTACGAGTTGGTCATTCGAATTGAGAAAGTGAAGATGGCCATGCTAGTTAAGTGGTCATGTAGCCCTGCAATTTCCCCCAAGTCTCAATGATTAGTAAGTTTCCTTGTGGCTAGCAAATTTTTTCCTCAATAGTTCGGTGTCTTTTAGGGACATGGTTTTCATGTGTCTGTTCATAGATCCACACCTCACCACATAGCATTGCAATACAGGGGTCCATATGTTATCTTATTTTCACTTTAGTTTGGGAACCTGAATTGTTAGACCTCGTAAGTATCCCATGCTGCTACTATGTACATATCCGGCAACATGCATGAATGGCCTCAAAACACTTAGCCACACATTTGACTGTAGTTTGTGACAATTGAAACAGTCAAGCGCGGCATTTGTTCATGTTAGTTGCTTTGTTAATTTCATATGAGAGGGTGTAATAGGAATTCAAGTTGTTAGTGAATAAAAAGTGAGCAGTTGCAAGTATCAATATGTGTAGAAATATGGTGTATACTATTGTAACCGAAATGTGAACCAGGAAGAGATGCTTGATAGATACAATCCTTTTTTTGTCATTATCTAGTTGGCTCCAGTCATTTTTTTCTCAGGCTGCACTTTTAGTGACAAGTCTATGTGTCGTAATTAAGTTGCAGCAACAATCTATACGTCTTGGTGTTGTAATATTGACTTATTTATGTGACACTGGGGAGAGGTATTGGCATGTTTATCTTGTTCAATGTGAGAAGTTAGATGTATGTATATGGGAGAGCCTAAACCAGACCCCAACTAGAGTTTGTTTGCATAATGAAGTGGGTTGTGTTCTTATTGCACAGCAAGCAATTTCCGGGAGGGTGTCAGCCCGCCTCTCTGCTGTGGAGAACAACCAGGCTGAATTCAAGCGTCAAATGGCCAGCATGGTAATGACATCCCAAAACAACGAACAAGCGTTAAAAGATGTGAATGTAACGTTGGGTACCTTAGCAGCTATGGTGACCTCGATCATGAATAAGCTAGAGTCGAAGACGAGCGTGAGCGAACCCAAGACGACGGCGAACAACCAGGACGTGCATCGCAACCTCCCCAAATCTCCGTGCGACCTCCAAGATCAGTCCCCGGTGGATCGCGTGGGAACCTCCAATACGCTGCCAGTGGATGTGGTGGGTAACACCTCAACTCATAGTGAAGGTGAAGGCCAACCCATAACCTACACAAGGATGACCAGGAGCAAGGATGCGAAGCTAAAGGCAGTCTCCGCGTCGCAAGAGAATAGTCAGGAGGTCATCAATGTTAGGGGAAGCGAGAAGCCATTGAAAAAAGGGAGGATTGCAAAGGGCGGTGCCAAGAAGCGAGGTCCAGCAGAGGTTACTATTGGGCAGCCTAATCCTACAGCTAATGCAAGCCAGGGGGATGGGGTGGTTGATGCTGGGTGTGCAGATCTTGACTCTGGAATTCCACAGGTTGCGGTGGCTGCCATTGGCGTGGAAGGTAGTGGGGAGGGGGGGGGGTCCAAGGGGGGAATAAGGTAGCTGGTCCTAGTGGGGAGGACGTGAGTGGGGTGGGTGGGAGTGTGGGTGTAGAGGGCGGGCATGTAGCGATTCTTGCTGAGGTTGCAACCCTTGTTACCTCTCCGGGGAAGGGAGTATCTTCAATCTCATGTCCCAAAAGCCCGAAAACCATGTCACCAAGCAAGATAGGTGACACTGGTGCTGATGACAATGCGCACGTTGGTCAGGTGAGCCTCACGACTCGTTTGAACATGTCGTCGATAGCGGACCCTCCCAATCTCACCAAACTATTGATCTTCAATCTTCATGGCACTCTTCTGGACACCACTCTATTGAGTGAACCGAATCCAAATCCAAACATTCGTGTGAGCAAGAAAACAACGACACGTAGGTTGGTGTATCGGCCATGGATGGTGGAGTTCCTGGGAATGTGCTTTAAATTTTTCAAAGTAGCATTTTGGGGTAGAAAGAGTATAAAGTACACGGAAGAGGTCCTACAGGAGTTCCTACCCGTGTTTTCTCATTTGGAAGGACATAAGCCACTTTTTGTGTGGGCAGCCAAAGATTGCGAGGTAATACAAGAGAGTGAGGAGGGGTCATTGTGGGGGAAACCCTTGACCAAGGTTTGGGAGCGGTGGCCATGTTGGAATGGCAGCAACACCGTTATGATAGATCATCATGTTCCTAGGGTGGACTGCAATCCACCATGGAATGTGATTGCCCCCCCCCCTTTCTATGTTGGTCATGTGAAGGACTTATCTGAGGACAAACTTTATTTAAAGGAAAACTTATGGCCAGCTCTTCAACGCCTGTATGCGCACAAAGACGTTGCGAGTTTCTGGTCCACAGTTAATGAATCACAAATGCAACCAGGGATGTGTCCATTGAAGTCTTTTTCAAGGAACATGGCAGTGCTTGGCTCATGCACTCCTATTGCAGAGTCAACTGGGAAGTTTCCAGGAGGTGAGGGATCGTTGTGAACTTTAAGTTCACAATGGAATTTTTTTCCCCCTCCTACCATGTGCTTGGGTACTAATTCAAAGTGGGTTGTTTTGTGCATGTTCAGGTGGTTCCGGCCTTCGAAGTGCGACGAAGGAGTGTGAGGGCACTGGATAGTACATCCGGCAATACTTCGATGCCTACACATCAGGTTCCTCTTCTTAGTTCCGTAAACTCTTATTCCAATCGCACAATTGTAGGCAGCCCTATTGGGGTTGGTCTCATGTGAGTTTGTTATTGCATTATCATTGGTTTGCCCCTTAATAGTTGAGTTTTTACCCGCACCGCATCCATTGCTGAAACAATGTTGTAATGATCACTACAGTTCATAAGGTATGCATTTGATTGATGTACGGATGTTGTGTAGGTATCTTTTAATGTTGGGCAATGTGTGCACCTAATGAGTCCAAAAAATAAGCGACGCAAGGTGGCAACCGGTAAAATCAGCGGCGTAGGGGGTGTGGACAAGTTCCACTTCAAGGTGATTCCGCAATTTTGCTATAAAGTTGATGTGACAACTGCTCACATAGGTGATGTGAAGCTTGCCTACCCACACGAGGATGGAGACCAGTGGCTAGTTAAAGACGTAGTGGGAGGCAGCACACTTTGGAATGAGAGAAGTTTGAAAGCAGCGTGAATTTCCTTAGACGTACTTAGCAGGGAGTAGATAAAGGTCTTCCCCACACTAAACACTGTGATCCCACATATGAATACTCTTACAGATTTTGTTGGGAACCCCACAATCAAATTCAAATATGTTTGATTGGTTTCATGTGTGATTCATGGTTTGATATTGAGGCTGCATGCCAATGTTTGAATGCTGGTTGCCAATGTTTTCACAATGCTACCCCTCTCATCTCAGGACACGCAATGATATGCACAACTAAGAAAAGAGTAAACAATGGCTGAATGTGTTCAAAGATGGCATGTACTGTTCAACAACCAGAAAATGACCACACAAGTACTAACTAAGAACTAGAAAACGACCACATAACAACTAGGAAATGATTAAAGAACTATAAAAACGACCACATAACAACTATAAAACGACTAAATAAGAACTATAAAACGATTAAATAATGACTACTTAATAACTAGCAAATGACAAAACGAGAACTTCAAAACGACTACTTAAGAACCACATAATGGACACGTGGCGATATATTACTTGACCACATGTCAACCCGCACACTGACACATGTCATGTATGCCACGTGGCTGGATGACGTGGCCAAATGACCTGGAAGCCACGTGTTCGTTGACATGCCACCCATGCCAACTAGGATGTCGACGTGGATTCCACGTAACGCCACGTGTTCGGTGACATGGCACCCGTGACAACTAGGACGTCGACGTGGAAACCGTATATCGACACGTGTTGCCACGTAACGCCACGCAATGCATACATCATGGACGGTCAGCCACGTCAATCATCCATGTTTACGACTAGCCTAAATGACTATATCATCCGCGTACCGACGTCACGTCCAAAATGACTAACTGTCCGTTACAACTTGTCCGTAATAACACAAAAAATAATAGTCAATTCTGTCCTCAACGACTCAAAAAACAGTCATAAACAAAGTCGTTTATTTTTTATTTTCTTGTAGTGATATAATGGTTCATAGTTTTTTTGATTGTTTGTTTGTTTGGAAGGGCGATTTTGATTTTATTTATTTGTTTTGTTTTTGAATGTTGGTTGCAAGTAGCGGTTGATTGGACCAATCAACCAATAAGTAATTTTGTCTAGATTAATTACTACTATAATCAGGGGTCGCCGCGTTACGTCAATGTGGACATGACCTGACAACAAAGACCATGTCACATTCATTTGCACATTCTTGCCACTAACATGGCTCAATCATATGTCGAGTATATGGCTGTTAACCAATCCAATTTAGATGCCATCGTGGCCCGCAATAAGCATGGGACCTCTAGTGCAATCAAAGTACGTTTATACAGAAATGATTAGGTGACAAGACCAACTAGCGCGGTTGGAGCAACAAATGCATAGCACATGTGTCATGTTGAGGTAACTTGCAGTCACCATAGTTAACATTGAATATGATCTTGGGAGGATCTAGATAACATTATGCAACCCAAACTCCAAGTTATTCTTGATCCCTGTAGCACATCCAACAAGGAACAAATAAGCTTAGTGAGCTAAATTTGATTATTTATCTTAATATGCCATCTATGTGTGACTGATGGATGATTAAGTGCAGATGTAAGAACGGACACCATAAAGACGTGTGACTAAAAGAGATTGGACTACCCGCTATGTTGACCATTCTAGGTTTAATAGTCAACATAATCGAGGGATCCTATTTGGCCTTCTCATGGCTCATTATCAATGGTCTTTGATAATTCAAGATAATTCAAGATTAGCTCCAACAATTTCTAGGACCGATCTTGATGTGACATAAATTTCAACCTCGCAAAATTGGTAGTATCATAACATTATTCAGATCCATAACAATGTTTTGTGGAACTGACAATATTTTGTAGAATATTCCATCATTTAGGTTGAATGTGAGGAATATTCCATAGAATATTGTCAGTCCCACAAAACACTGTTATGGATCTTAATAATGTTATGATAAGGTAGCTCAAACAACAAAGAGTAACCATATAAAGCTCATCTATCTTCATGTGCGGATGAGGACGAAATTTGTGAAACTCCTTGCAGATAAGTCAACTTAGTGGATCTTATCTTGTTACAATCATAAGGTGAATATGTCATAAAAATTTCAACTGCCTGGTTGACCCAAGCTCAGCTTTCGCTTTTCTACTACTTATGTAGGTTGTAGCAACCTTGTACAGTCGTTGATAAGTCATGATAATTTGAGATTAGCTCCAACACTTTCTAGGACTGATCTTGACACACATCAATTTCAACCTCATGAAATCGAAATTGGTAGTATGTTAAAAGGTAGCTCACACAACAAAGAGTAGAGCAAGGCCACTCACCCTGCATCTGCAAATGCACTTTTACATCCTCAATGCAGATGCGGATGTAGGGAAGTGGCCCACTCACTGACGTAACATCCTAACACAAATGAAATTTTATGTCAAAAGCCTCGAACTCCTTGCATATGTGAGAGATATGCAAGGAGGGTTATATATACTAAGACAAAAAAAATTCAGGGTTATATATACCTACTACTTTTCTCTAGCATCAGCTAATTATAGATGAACCAGATGAGTTTGAGAAATAACCGGTTAAGGTTTGAGACTTCAAAAAAATTACTAGTTATGGGATGATCCAGATGAGTTTGAGAAATAATCGGTTGAGGTTCAAGACTTCTGGAAAACTACTAGTTACATATGAACCGGATGGAGTTTGAGAAATAACCGGTTGAGGTTTGAGACTTTAGGAAATTAACCATCACTAATGAACCGGACGAGTTTGAAAAATAACCTGTTGAAGTTCATGACTTCAAAAAATTACCGATCATTTTAGAGGAAATCCAAAAGTCAACGAAGAAAACGATGCAGGATGAGTGACAATTTTGCCTGGGTCTGTATGTGCATCCTCGACGGAGGCCACTTTTTGTTCCCGGATGCCAATGCAGATCCAGGAACGACTGGGCTTGCTCTCCCTTTCATCATCATAAATTTTCAACTTCTGAGTTGACCCAAGCTCAGCTTTCGCTTTACTACTTCCTTGCAGTTCCGCGTGTAACTTACATGTAGCCGGCATCTGGCCCCGTGTCCTGTCCTCACAACACTCCAGCTCGCTGTTGGCACTCAACACAAAAGACTGGATGTGAGCTTCTGGCGCCCATGTGGGCTTCAGCCCTGAGCCAACAACCCATTGGAAACGTGATCCAGTTTCGCCCAGTTTGCCAAATTGCCATGGTAAAGGGCTAGCTAGGGTCTACTTTTTTTTCTTTTTTTTTTGAGACAGAAGTCTGACAGGCCAACGCCAAAGCACAGGAGGCAGTTGACCACCTGGCAAGTTTTCCGTCAAGTAGAGAGGAGATTTCATAGCTGGGATTCGAACCGCCAACCTCTTCCTTGAGATTTGGGTATCCCTCCACCATCATCCAGTAGTTTAGGGTCATCTCGGACCTAGCTAGGGTCTACTTCAAGGCAAGGTGGATGGGCTGCGGCGAAACAACCCGTACACTGGTTCCTTGGAGGCAAGGGTTTAGGCATCCAACAAGGAACGAGTGTATGGGTCGGTTCGCCCAAATCCTATTTCCGCGCATTCCAGACTTTGAGAATAAATTCTTCATGTGAAAAGAAATTCACCTTTTTATGAAATTTTGGCATTTATTCATCCATAGAAATATTCATGTTGTTACATAGTTTAGTTGGGTATCCTTAAAGTTTCCCAAAAACTCATGCTCTAGGAGGGAGTTTAATCTCACTTTCAACATGTTATAATTTTTAAGAAGTGATCAAGTGGTGTTAGAACCAATGTTGGATTGATATCATCTTTTTTTTCATGCCATTTGGGTATCTATGATGAGGATTTCATACCCTACCCCACCCCCAAGTATCGGCTGGGGTGAAACAACCCGTACACTAGTTCCTTGGAGGCAAGGGTTTAGGCATCCAACAAGGAATGAGTGTATGGGTCGGTTCGCCCAAATCGAGGTGGATGGGTCTTACTTTTATCCCGACTACGCTTTTCCGACTAAACTTCTACGAGGACATGAACCACACAGTTCGTACGAAATGGTGAGCAAATCCAAATCGATGCCAAAGGCCACTTTCTTTCCCCATGAGCTTTGGAGCTCATATGGGTATTGTATTCATTGTCGAAGTGATTAATCTTGTGCTCTTTAAATGGTCATATGGGCTTCCCTAACTACATTATCTAGGTATTGAGTTTAAGATGGTTATTGTATTTTGAAAACGTAGTCAAAATTTTATAAAACATATATCTTTTTTGGTACCATTTTGGGAGTCGCACCTCCCCACGTGCCACTCAAATATAGGTGTTGGATGAAGATCATTTGTCAAAATTCGGCATGTGTAGCTGCTTGTGCACCGGGGATGCACTCATTGTAAGAACCGGGGACCATGTGCGTGAGTGACCCTGAAATTAATACCGCTAATGTACAAGATTTTCCCCTCAAGGCAATCACACCCCCTTAAATTTTGTAACCACATGCGATAATGGGGTATTTAATGGGGGGATATTTATGCACCTCTCAATTACTTTTCCCTCCCTATTTGTAGATTAAAAAACTACTTTGACGTATTTTTTAGCACCCTATATTTTTAGAGAGGCTAATTTTTGGCACATTTTTCTAATATATAAATCGTATAAGTACCAAATAGTGGATGGAATACTATAGCATTGCAAAACCAACTATGTGAGTAACAAACATTCCATACCATTTAAATTGTCATTAATTTGGTTTCAATTAGTAATACCAATCCTAAACCATTCAAAGTACCATTCAAAACAGAACCAATAGCACTTGGATACTAGTTAAAGGGTTACCAATAAACATGGAGATAATAAAATAGACAAGTTGTAAACACGGATAGAAAAAACCAAGAAATACATTTAGTTGCGACAAAGACATAAATTTTGCACAACTACCTACTCCAAAAAAACAAAATTTTATTCAAATACGAGAAAGTTAAATACAAAAATTATAAACATTTACTTTAATTGTGTTCACAAACACATTCAACTATAGTCCCATTCAAACCTTGTAACAAACATTTATAATGTGAAGGGTTGGGATATAACTATGCACCCTCCGATACTATCAAGATACATGTTCAACATCCTCTACAACGTCATGATTAGATTAATAAATTGTGAGAGGTTTAGCACCAATGACGACGAATATCTAAAACTAGTTGATGGTATGAAGGAGGCAACTTTTGAAGTCTCCAACTACTCCACTTTGTCTGGAGGGTTTTGAGGTTTGGGGTTTAGGGTAAACCCTAAACCCTTAAACCCTAAACCAACTAAGGATTCTCCATCCTCCCCCTTCATAGTTCCAATGCACTTTGAAGATGCTCCTTCATCAATGAGTGTATACACCTTGATCTTCTCCATTCCCATGCCAAACTGTAACCCTAAATTCAGACCTTGCAAGACCATACCCAAAACCTCAAAATAACTCGTAATCACAAAACCAACAATGAAGAGAAGGACCATGAAAATTGAACCCTAAACCAAATACACGCATAAAACATTGCAAAGGAAGTGGCCACTTTGCATCACCAATCTGCATGAAAAAAAACCCTAGAAAATGCTCAGAAAAAAACATGAGCTTGACGATCGAGGATTGAGGTTGGGACAAAACCAAAGCCGATTGCAGGAAACGGTTGAGGGTGACCGTGGAGGCTGTCAAGTTCTAAGCATCCAGCAAGGTTCCATGTGAGGCCAAACCCCCCACCCTTAAGCGTCCGTAGTCCAAGTAGTGGGTTTGGGCTCACATTCCTCCGCGGTATTGGATTTGGACTTGGATGAGTCCATAGTGCAAGGTTCACCCTTCAAGTGGTCTTGGATTTAATTGGTGTCTCCATACCGTACATAAGCCTTTAAGTATTAAGAAATACTTATGTGACTTATGTCAATCTCTCCCTCGCACCTTTGGTCTTTGCTTCCTTTGTCTTGCCATCGCGAGAGTGCTCCACATTCTCCATTAATTTGTGCACGTGGTTTATTTTTAAAGAGAGGATGCAAGTGTTAAAAAACACTATTCTCTATAGTCAATCTCAAATACATTTACTTGTGAAAGCCACACATAACACTAACTAGCATAATGTAACTAACTACTTGTCTATGAGCTAATTAAGTAGGCTATCTACTAAGCTCCTTCATGAACCCATCTCTTTACTTTCTAATTACATAAACCTAGCTCCTTCATAAACCCAACTCCTTCATGAACCCAATTCCTTAGCTTCTAACTAAATAAACCCAGCTCCTTCGTCAACCCAGCTTCTTAGCTTCTAACTAAACAAACCCAGCTCCTTCATAAACCCAGCTCCTTCATAAACCCAGCTCCTTCATGAACCCACAACTTTGTAGTTGTAATCCCTAACTACCTCACTAATTATTCAAGCCCTTAACTAATCTTCCTACCTAATTTTCCTAATTCTACTAACAACCCCTTTCTAATCACACAATTCTTCTCTAATCCTAAAATCCTAAAATCCTAGAGAGGAGAGGGGGAGAGAGAATTTCCTAACTTCACTAAGACTAACTAATCCACACAAGTATATTTTTGCACTCA
The DNA here is from genome assembly GCA_964035585.1 of Polytrichum formosum. Lineage (NCBI taxonomy): Eukaryota > Viridiplantae > Streptophyta > Polytrichopsida > Polytrichales > Polytrichaceae > Polytrichum > Polytrichum formosum. The sequence continues at coordinate 33,058,521 of OZ037938.1, forward strand.
TCACAACCTCAAGTGCTCAACTCTTAAACATGGAACTTGCAACCACGTGTATTCAAAACATGAACTTTAAGTACCACAAATTGGAATCATGAATTAATTTTAAAATCCTTCACGTCAACACTAATTCTACCAAGAGGTCAAGCCCTCTTCAAGGCTAACAAGCCTTGGCTCTCAAACTAAAAACTAAGCACACACATGTGCTCCAATATGGCTTCCCACACCCACACTCATAACTCGTGGGATGCCTTGGAGCACAAAGGAAAGAGAGAGTGAGTGAGGGAAGAATGAGGGATTATATAGTAAGCTTGAGGGGGTGAGCACCCTCAAGGCTCACGATAAGCCCTTGAGATTTCCTCCTACTTAGTAGGCGCCAATCCTATCTTCTAAGCCTTCCTCCCTCAAATGATCAACAAGGATCCTAATTCGAACATTTAACTAGCCTTGGCTTTCTACCTACCACACTTTACCAAACTTGGGATGCTTCAACCCAAACTTAGCCTCCTTCGCTTTCCGCCGCCATAACTTTCTCCCCTTACTTTCCCAAATCGTTGCTCACCACTTAATTCAAACCACGATGCTTAACTCGTGATTTGATTGGTGCTTTGAGAATTTGCTTATCCTCCACCTTGCATTCTTCCTTGGACCTTCCCCATTAAGTGGCCATGATGAGGTGGTCCACTTGTGCGCTCCATGTGATCCTCCATTCATCCCAATTCGAATGCACTTGCCTCTTGAGTCACTTTGGTTGTCTCCATCCATTTGTACTAGCCTACTCACTAACTACTCAATCCAAGTTCTCCTTACCTATCCTCATTCACTCAAATCCTTCCGAAGGTAAAAACACAATAACAACTCACATCCTAGCCTCTTACAACATGGTACTTCTAAGACTAACATTTCACTCTTTTTATATTTTTGTGAAGTAACATGCTACTTCAAAGTGCATCAACTAACGTTTCAAGGGTCTAAGACTAAATGTGGGCACCCTTTTGGGCTCACATAATTGGCGACCATCGGGGGATGAATCCAAACATCTCTTGCTCCAAGGGTAAGTTGCCTAGTCAAGCTCGGTACTCCTTACATCTACTTCCCGATGTACGGGTAGGAAAGAGCTCACCATTCAACGTTTCCAATTGAATTGAATTATTAGGAAAGACCTCATAGACAAGGTAAGGTCCTAACCATACCGCATCGAATTTCGCCGGAAATTCAAGCTTTCGTGCGTCTTGAATCATGACCATCATTCCCGGTGTTAGGGCCCTTCTCTTATGTCGTTTGTCGAAAGTAATCTTTCTCCTTCTTTGGATTGCCTCAATATGTTGAGCCGCCATTCTCCTCCCTTCGTCAAGTGCTTCCAAATCGGTTAGTCGATTTCGTAAGGATTGACTTTCGGTAAGTCTCGTACTCACGGCCACCCTAAGTGACTCGACTTCATATTCGATTGGTAGTGTCGCTTCAAGACCATAGACTAAGGAAAATGGTGTAGCACGCGTAGTTACCTTATAGGTTGTACGGTATGCCCAAAGTGCCGCCGTTAGTTTCGTATCCCAATCCCGCTTCGAGTCTATAACCGTCTTGCGTAGTATACTCACCAAAATTCCGTTAACCCTTTCCGTTTGTCCATTGGTTTGTGGGTGGTAGGGAGTAGTCTTCCGGTGATCAATTTTAAATTTCTCTGTCATCTCTCGAATCAAGTCATTCAAAAAGTGAGTACCCCTATCGCTTACTAGGATCTTCGGCACCCCGAACCGCGAAATTATGTTTTCGTACATAAATGTTGCCGCGTGTTCCGCCGTGTCGGTCTTCACCGCTTTGGCTTCCGCCCACTTGGTGAGGTACTCGGTTGCCACCACAATATATTTCATTCCTTTTGAAGATTGGGGATGGACCTCACCCACATAGTCGATGCCCCATTTTTCGAAAGGAATTAAGGGTAATGATACATGTAAAGGCATCTCCATTCTAAGGTCGTTTCGGGCATACCGTTGGCAAGCGTCGCATTTCCTTACATAGTCATGGGCGTCCTTAAATAGTGTAGGCCAAAAGTAGCCCGCTCTAAGTATTTTTTGCCCGGTGAGTTGACCCGAGAAGTGACCGCCGCAAGCGCTATCGTGGCAAGCGATTAAAATCGCTTCAACCTCCGTTTTTGACACGCATCGTCGTAAAATACCATCGGACCCCCTTCTAAACAACCTATGGCCCACTACAACAAATTGCCTACTATTTACCCTCACCTTCCTTCTCTCTTCTTTTGTCCACTCTTTGGGCAACTTGTGGGTTGTTAGAAATTCCACTATGCCCGCATACCACTCCGGTGTAGAAGTGACCACAAAGAGGCTATCATCTACTAACATATCATTTACCGGATTTTTTCCTATCTCCTCCGACAACCTAGACAAGTGGTCCGCTTGTAAATGCATACGACCCGGTTTATATTCCACCGTGTAGTCGAATTCTTCTAATAACAAAACCCACCTAGCTAACCTACCACTTAACTCCGCCTTGTTAACTAGATACTTGATAGCCATGTGGTCAACAAAAAATACAACCGGGTTGCACATGAGGTAATGCCTAAACTTTTTAACGGAAAACACCATGGCTAGGCACTCCCTCTCCGTTGTAGAGTAGTTTCTTTCGGCGGGGGTCAATTGCTTACTCGCATAAGCTATAGGTTGATCCTTCTCTTTTTCTCCCGTTGCTTGACAAAGCGCACTCCCTATTGCCACATTACTAGCATCACAATAGACGTGAAAAGGTTTACCCCAATTGGGTGGTATCAACACCGGATAGGTGCTCAACCTATCCCGCAATTCCTCAAAGGCTTTTTGACAAGCATCCGTCCACTCGAATTTGACATCCTTTTTGAGCAAATGGGTAATGGGCACCGCTATCTTTGAAAAATTAGGAATAAGTTCCCGGTACCATCCCACATGTCCTAACAACTTAGAGATCCCCTTGGAATTGGTTGGAGTTGCCAAGTCGCTTATGGCCGCAATCTTATCCGGATCGGGTTCTCTACCTTTCTCACTAACAACATAACCCAACAACACTCCCTTATTCACTCCCAAAAATGTCTTATCCGGGTTCAATGCTAACCTCATCTTCCTACACCTAACCAATGCCTCCCTAACACAATGTAGGTGATCGTCCACATTACTTTGTGTGCTAAAATCGTCCACAAAGACGGTCATGGATTTGAACAACAAGTCGGTGAAGATATACATTACTAATCGTTGGAAAGTAGCCGGGGCATTACATAACCCAAATGGCATCACTACCCACACAAAAGTACCCCAAGGTGTAGTAAAAGCCGTTTTATGGATATCTTGGAGGGCTATGGAAATTTGATTATAACCCGCATACCCATCCATAAAGGTATATCGCGAATGACCTCCAACCTCCTCAAGCAACAAGGTGATAAAAGGTAAGGGGAAGTGATCCTTTTGTGTGCACGAATTCAATTTCCTATAGTCGACACAAACCCTTAATTTCCCATTTTTTTTCTTTACTAAGACCATAGGAGAAACCCAATCCGTGATTTCCACCGGCTTGATAAACCCGGCCTTCAATAACCTTTCCAATTCCGCTTTCACCAACAATTGCAATTGAGGATTCATCCTCCTCTCCTTTTGTCTAATTGGCCTCGCCCCCGGAATTAAAGGAATCCGGTGCTCTACCATTTCCCTAGGAATTCCCTTAAGCTCATCGTAGGACCATGCAAAAGTATCACTAAACTCATCCACCAAATTGCTATACTCCCTAACCTCTTTCTCCCCCAATTTGGAACCCATCTTCATTTGTCGGGTTTTTCCATTCTTTAATTTCACATCCACGTACCGCCAATCCGCTTCCGACACATGTGCTTGTTCCTCTTTGTTCCGATACCAATCGGAAGGCACATTGGGGTAATCTTTCACATCTTGACCTACAACTATCCCCGTAGACGTGGTCTTGAAATGTAAAGGCTCCTCCAATTTCGATGACTCAATAATCACATCCTCCTCTTGAGTCCCATCTACATGAATTAAACTAACCTCACCCTCTTCCACGTCATCTACCCAAGGTGTTAACCCACCGCTAACCCACTCTTCCTCGGTGAGCACCTCACATGGCTCCAACAATGAGCCCTCTCCTAAACTAACACTAGGAAATTCACTCCCTAAGCCTACTTGGTGAAATGTAACCATTACATCAACCTCGGACTCGGGGTACTCCCTTAGCCATTGGGCATAATCCCCATTATCCCCATAATTGTAAAAATTAGGACCTAGACTTCCCGAGCCCGAATCTATAACAACCCTTTGACCTTCGGGATGGACGACTCCCACCAATGCCTTGCCAATCTCATTCTCGTTTAAGTCATCAATTTCCTTCTCCAATGGCAAATACATCTCCTTCTTCATCCATCCTTCTAATGAACCAATGGACACTATGACCCTATTACCCTCCGGACCATAAGTGATGGATGGTTTAGGTCCACCCCAATTGACCATAGCATTCGCCATCCGCAACCAAGGCCTACCTAGCAAAATGGGGAAGGTGTCCTTGTTGGAGTGCATTTTAATGACATGGAAGGTGACCAAGTACTCCTCGCCTCCCGTAGTCATTCTACAATCCTTGATCATCCCCAAAGGCGTAGTCGAACTTTGATTTGCCATATTTATGACCAAAGGTGAAGGCCCCGTGAGTCCAAGTCCCAATTTTTTCATAGTATCCTCCGGTAGTATATTTAGACTACTCCCTCCGTCGACTAGCACATTAGGAACCACCTTATCTACTATAACAACTTCTATTTCTATAGCTTTCACGTCTCTTCCACCTTGTGATTGGATCCTAGCGGCTATTTTAGCTTTCACCTTCCTCATCCTCTTGTGTACCGGCATTCCCTCCTTTAATGTTTTCCTTGCCGTGGGTGAAATTTCCAATAGTTGGCCGAAAGTAATATCCGCCTTGAGTGTACTAAGGTCCGCCCACAAGTCGTACCCGGTAGATCTTTCCACCTTAGAATTACCCACTACGTCGAATTCGTCTACGGGAACCCCCGGTCCTTCCCATTCACCCACATCGCTATTATCCAAGTCATGTACCGCATTAGTCCTCTCCCTATCTTGTAAAATTATATTTTCCCTCTCCACATCCTTAGTAGCTCTTCTAGCTACCCTATCCAACTCGGAGAGATTAATCTCTTCATCCGAAGAGTAATTTCCTTGCTCTCCTATTCCCACCTCCAACGGGGCATCCCCTCTCCTAGCCCTAGTAGTTACCGCTAGTGCAGGTGCTTCTTCAACCACACCCTTACCCTTCACTAACTCATATGTAATAGCATTGGTGTGAGGAGGCCATTGACTTTGCTCCTCTCCAATTCTCGTTGGGAGAGGAAGCATGTCATCACATGTGGCCTCCAACACTCCATCCATGAACCTAACATCTTGGGAGTTAGATGGTCCCGGATCCGTTGGAGGCGCTTGTCTCCCGTTACTACCATTAGGTGGAACTCCTTGTCTATTTTGTATTGGAATGTAACCGGTTGTAGTTTGCAAGCCCGCCGGTGGATGAAAAGTTTGCCTAGCATTACTATGGTCATAGTATAAGTTAGGTGGCCTAAGTTCATTGGCCGGTACTCCTTGTGGCCTAGCACCTCGCATATTATCCCTTGCTTGTTGTTGTGGATTAGCCACCGGGTAAGGGACATTAATTATTTTGTCCGGTTGGCGACACGTATCCGAGGGATGACTTCCTCCACAATTGCTACAATTAAACTCTTGACCTTCGGACCAACATTGTCCTTGAGCGTGCCACCTTCCACAAAAGGGATGAAATTCCTTCTTCTCTAAATTTTGGCCACCTTGCCCTCTAGGTTGTGGTCCTCTATTGCTTCCATTTCCATAGTGAGGTGGCGCTTGACCTCGTTGATTTTGTTGAGGTGGGTTACCGTTTCCTCTTTGGTCACGGTTTTGTCCACTTCTACAAAATTGACGCGTGTGGCCCGGTTGGCCACATTGGACACACCATAATCCGGAAGAATGCCTACCCGACTCAACCGGGGGTGGAGGCCCCGGTTGTTGACTCCGGATCATTAATGACATTTGATCCGTGAGGCTTTGCATTTGTTTTATCATAGCCTCTTGGAATCCTAGTTGGCTAGCACCTAGTCTTCTCTCAACCTCCTCCAAGTGTGGATCCGTTCTAGGGGCCGGTAGTGCCAAAAGAGGTGCCGGTTCCCTAACCGCTAAAGGTCGGGGGCCGGTGTCCACAATGGCATATGGAATTTGGTTCTCATACTTAGCGGGTTCTACCGCTACCACCCTAGGGCGTATGGGGATGAATTGTGGGATCAATTCATCCTCCCTTCTCCATAGCCTTTCGTGATCTTTATCCAAGTTTTCAATATCTCTAGCCGCACGCTTGGCATCCGCCAAGGTCAAGGGATTCCTTTCTAGAACACCCCTAATAGTTCCGGACTTAAAAAACCCTTGAATGAAAAATTGCTTTAGCGTGTCGTCGTTGAGCATGGTACCCACAAATCTAGTGCACACTAAATCAAACCTCCTAATGTAAGCCGAAATTTCTTCCTCCCTTCCTTGCTTCAATGACGACAATGCCCTTAATGCGGTACTTTGGCCCACTTCCGGCCTAAATTCGTTAAGAAACTCCCTTTGTAATTGTTCCCATCCCCTAAAATGTCCCTCGGCATGATCCCGATACCATTCATAGGCTTCCCCCTCTAGAGTGGTAGGAAACCACACTAACCAATAACCCGGGTCGGTTATGAGGAAGCTAGCCAACCGTTCGATATACCGTTCCATGTGCCGAGAGGGGTCCTCATCCTTGGTCCCATAAAATTTAGGGAGATGAGATGGCATATCCATCGCCGCTAAATTTTGTGGAACCACAATTGGTAGGCCTCTTGGCCTAACCAATGGGTCTATTGGAGGTATAGGAGGTATGGGCGGAATTGGGGGTATGGGTGGTGGATCCATCCCCCGTTCCTCGGCCATGGTGACCGGTGAACTATTCAACAATCCCCTATCAACTTCTACCGGGAATTCTTCTCTAAGTGTGTAATTTTCCGAAGAAGTTTCACCACTCAATTTGGAGGGAGTGATCTCCTCTTCAAGTTGAGCTCCAAGTTCTAAGGTGTCTAGAATTGACCTAGTCCTAGGTTCGACGTTCAAACAACTCTCTATTCTAACATTATCTTGTTCTAATCTATCACTGATTTTAGAGGACCGCCTCTTTCGAGTAGATTTCTCTAGTCCTACTATCAAACTTGGTTTTTGTGAGCGAGTCCTACCTTGCATTCCATAAGAATCGATCGACCCTCACTTGACCACACATAATCCTAGCAATTCCCCTCTTAATATTTTCACTTGTCTTGGTGTGGTTATAATTTTTTTAGGAGGTGAGGAAAAGAACCTGCAAGCCCACTTAGGTGAAAGAATCCCAATAGGGGATAGGCATGTTCATGTTAATTTTTTGGTTAAGTCGGAGCATCACCTCCGCACCTTCCCGCAAATTAACACTCACCACAATACCGATTGTGAGGGGGTGACCTTCCGAGTAGATTATGTTAAAAGTCGAGGCTTCACCCTTCAACTTCTCACACCATCCACAATTCGGGAATTACCCTCTACAACGGATAACAACAATCACGAGTACAAAAGGCATTTCTTAATTAGTTAATGAGTTCACTTTGAAGAAATAAACATACCTTGAGCAATCGCATCCCCCTGTGAGTTAGCACTCCCCTCAATCGTGACTCAATGTAACAACACCATAAACTTTGTGAAATATTAATATAATCTAGAGCATGAAATGACAACTCCCAAAACTTTGAGACTCACCCCGAGGTGAGTGTCAAAGTTCAATGTCCTAAGGTGAATTTACCCTCTAATGTTTTAATGAGCTACTCGGTTATAGGTTCCTTTTAAGTTCTTAGCAAATCCCCAAAAAGGTTGAGGACGTACCTTCGCCGCGCTCCTTCCTCAAAAATGAATTTGCGTAATTGACAATGCAATTCATTCCAAGGAATAGTTGAAATACAATGAATTCAAATGTAACCCAAAGAGAGAATACTTACCGAGTTTCGGGTGCTCCTTCCCTTCTCTCAAGTTTGTGTCTCCAATTTTTCCTAGTTGCCTCCAAGTCTCCTAGTCGCCTCCAAGTCTTGTAACTACCTTCCGCTTCGCTCCCGGCGGACGCACCAATTATGTGAGGCCAAACCCCCCACCCTTAAGCGTCCGTAGTCCAAGTAGTGGGTTTGGGCTCACATTCCTCCGCGGTATTGGATTTGGACTTGGATGAGTCCATAGTGCAAGGTTCACCCTTCAAGTGGTCTTGGATTTAATTGGTGTCTCCATACCGTACATAAGCCTTTAAGTATTAAGAAATACTTATGTGACTTATGTCAATCTCTCCCTCGCACCTTTGGTCTTTGCTTCCTTTCTCTTGCCATCGCGAGAGTGCTCCACATTCTCCATTAATTTGTGCACGTGGTTTATTTTTAAAGAGAGGATGCAAGTGTTAAAAAACACTATTCTCTATAGTCAATCTCAAATACATTTACTTGTGAAAGCCACACATAACACTAACTAGCATAATGTAACTAACTACTTGTCTATGAGCTAATTAAGTAGGCTATCTACTAAGCTCCTTCATGAACCCATCTCTTTACTTTCTAATTACATAAACCTAGCTCCTTCATAAACCCAACTCCTTCATGAACCCAATTCCTTAGCTTCTAACTAAATAAACCCAGCTCCTTCGTCAACCCAGCTTCTTAGCTTCTAACTAAACAAACCCAGCTCCTTCATAAACCCAGCTCCTTCATAAACCCAGCTCCTTCATGAACCCACAACTTTGTAGTTGTAATCCCTAACTACCTCACTAATTATTCAAGCCCTTAACTAATCTTCCTACCTAATTTTCCTAATTCTACTAACAACCCCTTTCTAATCACACAATTCTTCTCTAATCCTAAAATCCTAAAATCCTAGAGAGGAGAGGGGGAGAGAGAATTTCCTAACTTCACTAAGACTAACTAATCCACACAAGTATATTTTTGCACTCATCACAACCTCAAGTGCTCAACTCTTAAACATGGAACTTGCAACCACGTGTATTCAAAACATGAACTTTAAGTACCACAAATTGGAATCATGAATTAATTTTAAAATCCTTCACGTCAACACTAATTCTACCAAGAGGTCAAGCCCTCTTCAAGGCTAACAAGCCTTGGCTCTCAAACTAAAAACTAAGCACACACATGTGCTCCAATATGGCTTCCCACACCCACACTCATAACTCGTGGGATGCCTTGGAGCACAAAGGAAAGAGAGAGTGAGTGAGGGAAGAATGAGGGATTATATAGTAAGCTTGAGGGGGTGAGCACCCTCAAGGCTCACGATAAGCCCTTGAGATTTCCTCCTACTTAGTAGGCGCCAATCCTATCTTCTAAGCCTTCCTCCCTCAAATGATCAACAAGGATCCTAATTCGAACATTTAACTAGCCTTGGCTTTCTACCTACCACACTTTACCAAACTTGGGATGCTTCAACCCAAACTTAGCCTCCTTCGCTTTCCGCCGCCATAACTTTCTCCCCTTACTTTCCCAAATCGTTGTTCACCACTTAATTCAAACCACGATGCTTAACTCGTGATTTGATTGGTGCTTTGAGAATTTGCTTATCCTCCACCTTGCATTCTTCCTTGGACCTTCCCCATTAAGTGGCCATGATGAGGTGGTCCACTTGTGCGCTCCATGTGATCCTCCATTCATCCCAATTCGAATGCACTTGCCTCTTGAGTCACTTTGGTTGTCTCCATCCATTTGTACTAGCCTACTCACTAACTACTCAATCCAAGTTCTCCTTACCTATCCTCATTCACTCAAATCCTTCCGAAGGTAAAAACACAATAACAACTCACATCCTAGCCTCTTACAACATGGTACTTCTAAGACTAACATTTCACTCTTTTTATATTTTTGTGAAGTAACATGCTACTTCAAAGTGCATCAACTAACGTTTCAAGGGTCTAAGACTAAATGTGGGCACCCTTTTGGGCTCACATTCCACTTGTTCAGTGTCGTTGCAAAACCCAACATCCGTTGAGGAGCGTCAACACATTCCTTCCCCCAAAAAAATCCCACGACATTTACCTCCATACTATCGCGCTTGATTCAAATTTGGACAAAAACTACACACTTCTTCATCCAAGTAGTCAAACCCATAATTTTTCTACTAATCCTACTACACACTTTTAGGGGGATCCTATGTCTATGACCCTATTTTTTTTCTACTAATTACTAAAATGGAGGAATTATCCACCACCCTATTTTACATATAATCATGTAGGGGACATATTTCCAATGCTATGGTAGATCTAACAAAATTATAAATTTTATCCTAAACGAATTAAATTGACCCTATTTTTTAATCTCACGTGGTTTTCTAAAATTCCGATAGTCACCTCCCTGGCATTTTCCCCCACTTAAAAATGATACACGTACAATATGTAGCTAGGAAATCCCCTCGAATACATACACATGTGAGAAATAAATAAATCATATAAATCCCAATCGTATGTATATGCCGGAAAGATCACATGCAAAATATGGCTAAAATACTTTTAGCAAGACATATTTATTTATCATTGATGAAATCATTGAACACTTGTTCATCCATTGGATGTAACTCATACAAATTTGCTTCTAGAATATAAGTCATTGTAGGCAATGCAATGATGCTTTCTAACTTTATCTTCAAATGATTTGTCAAATCGTAGGCACACATTAACCCATTCTTATTTTGATATTAACATAACATTGTTTCCATATTGGAAGGCCGGTTCAAGAGGTCAATCTGTTGTCAATACTCAATCCACCTATTGCCAATTTTGTAGCGCATCCTATAGGCCCTTTCCATGTACAAAGTCTCAATGATCAATGTTCTAGCCGACTTGCTTTTTTATCCTTCTTTTCTTCACTCCTTCAACTATTGCTTGAGAGACAAATGATACTGCACAATTTCATCTCAATTTCAAAAAGTAATCATTATCCTTGGCTCTAGATAGTCAAACTTTAGGTTTGACATACAACATACCAAACTTGATTCTAATGAACCTATCCTTTGACAATGTGGGATTACCATTCAACTGACATTTTGGATGAAATATTCATTTGGACCTCTTGTAGATTATCCACTTCATTTTGATTGATTATGGGCCTAAAGGTAGAAATACAACTAGGAGTATATGAATAATATGCATAGTATAACTACAAAGGCAAATAAAAAATGCCCATAGCTTATGTATATGTTGTAAACTATAGGCACCATCGATATTTCTTTTGTGCACCCACACAAGTCCATACTTTTAACAATGAATGCACCCCCCAAGAGCTTGTGTGGTCTCAATGTGGGCAATTCCAACTCCATATTGTTTTGGACTCGATCGGCTTGGGAATCATCTCATCTAGTTAGCAATTGCATATCATGAAGATTGTTATTTGAAGTTCCATAAGCGGTGTAGCCATGAAAAAGCTACAAGAGGTCAAAATGAAGATTCCCATCACTTTGAGTGATCACATAGGCCCTTTCTATTGCATTAGTTTTTGAACTAAAAATGGTGCCTATATTTAAGAATGTAGTCTGACCTTATCGTGACATTTGTCATTTTGGTGTCCGTAATTTAACAACAAGCATTGTCATATACCACTTAATCAAAGTTGTTTGATTAAGAACATTGACCACACATCATATTGTAGTATCTTTTCAAAGGAGGACCAAAGATGATATATGTTGTCTTGCTTTTTCACCTAGGCCCCTAGGGCAACTCACAAAGCCTCCCTCTAAGATTTTTGACCGTCTAGGACGTTTTTTTATATTGTTAAGAAGCCTTGAAAATACAATTCCAATAATACTTTTGTCCCCCCAATAGGATGATATCCAAATTTTAGGCAATTAAAGAATGTTAACATCCCTAGAGGTAGAGTGCGGCTCCTCTTAGGACAATCCCCACATTTAGCCTTCATATGACTTAGTGTGGTCCCTTTATCACCTTTTCAACGCCATACATGTGCTTAGCCCACTGCGGGTTGCCATCGTCTTCTCGCCTTGCAGGACTTGGGTGTCACCCCAAGGTCCAATCCACAAGCGTCATGTTGGGCCAATCTAGTTAGGGGCGTAAGAACAAAAATCTGGTCCACACCTGTAAGGGTGTGTTTCTTTGCAGTGACACAATTTTTCTATTGGTGTAAAGGTTGCAATTTGATCACTTGGAAATGGCATGCAAGGTGCAAGCTTGCAAGCTTACTAGATTGTAAATTGCCACCAAGTTTGTTAGGTTGAATCGTCACAAGAGAAATTAATAAATAAGCATGAGAGCAGGGAGACTTAGATCCTTGTGGCATAGGAGTGTGAGGTGAAGGCCAAACCCTGTTTGGAAAAATAAATACTTGATCTAGGCCTTTCTTATTGTGTGGCGATAGTAGCTGTTTGTGGGGGAAGCAAGAGAGGGCGAAGGGGAGTGCAAGACTCCTCAAGTGCAAAAGCATACAGGGGTGATTGGTTGTGTCCCGTGTGGGCATGACCTTGGATGTACAGGGGCAAAACATGGTTGGGAGATTTGTGTTATGCGGGCGGACTAACACAAGCGGATAGGGTGGCCTATACTCACATGCGAGTGCAAAGGGCGCGAGGTAGTTGGGCTTCATCGCATGGTGAGGATCCAGGTCGGGCACTCAAAGCACGCTTTGGAGGAATGGGAAAGTCGTGGCTACTCATCGGCTGGGCGGATTGGTAGTGGCCCGTGGGTTGAGTCGCATAAGACTTTGAAAGAGAGTGTGAACTAGCCTTGGGAGGCCAAGAGAAGTTGAAGCATACTAAGGGCCTGGCCGCACCCGCGGGTGCCAGCCCGGAACCGGTGTGGTAACCGGACTTCAACCTAAACGGAACCTGCATCCGAGGGCTCCATACCGGACGTTCAGTGGCAGTGTCAGAGGCTGTCGGGGGCATGTTCCTCCCGGATAACGGGGCCAAGTGCAATGAAACCAAGGTTTTCAAACGTTGGTCCCAAGCAACGTTAGGAGTGAGCCTGGATGAGAACGCGGTTTTGTAGACAAATTTTGTTTGTAGTCATCCCATGCAAGTTGACTGTGGCTTGCTCCGCGCGGGCTCCCTGCATATGCTTCGCGAGTTTATTTCGAGCTTGCTTCCCAAATACCAGAGAGACGTTGCCTGGGCGATTCGAGGGAGGTGTGCTGTTCTATGCGAGATAGAAACTTTCTGAGATGTGCAAATGGCTTCGTGGAGTCAAGCGCAGGCCGAGACTGCAGTGAGGGCTGGGCTGCTCGGAGGATGAAGGTGGCCACAATTAAGTGGGTGCACTGAGTGCGATCGTCGGAAGGCTGAGTTAGGAATCGATCTCGAGATTTTGGTCACCCTTGTTTGCATGCATTGTTGCAATTTATAGACATCGAATGGAAAGATGGGGGGGGGCATAGGTAGTCAAACTCTGTGAATTGTTGAGCTCGTGAAATTGGCTACTTTGTTTGCTCCTGGTTTTGGAAGTGCATTGGAACTTATAGGTTGAGAGTTCATGGAAAAGCACTTGAAGACTCTTCAATGTCTCTGCACTAGCTTTCGGAGCTTTGCTTGAGATTCTTTTTTATAATGACAGAAGATAGAGAACAAGAAAAACGGACCGAAGAACACCCGCGCACCTTACCTAAACCCTAACAAAAACACCAAATTGAACTCAAGGGTCAAAAAGTATCACCTTAGACTACTCGACATGTTTGAAGTATAAGTAGCAAGACAGTCTATTTCAAACAAAACCACTTACTTCGAAATTGAGAATTATGCCTTGGCGAAATTGAGCAATCCTTGGTGGTGCGTCTCATACCAACTCCCTAGGACTGGGTGCCGCACAATGGTAGCACAATTGCAGCCAGAAAATTCAACAGAAAACCCAAATTCGGCCAGAAATTGGCAAGAATCGGAGGAAACTCACTCGAACCGCAGCTCTGGAGGTTGCTATCAATCGTCGTCGAGTGGGTAGATATCTGCATCCAATGTCCGAGAATCGGCATGCTTGCTCCATTTACATTAGTTGATGCCGCAAGTTCAAAGCGATCCTAAAACCCAGCGAGGTCGGAGAGCCCTCGGAGCTTGGAAGCACATGGTGACAGAAAAGAGCTTGGATGAACAACGGTCATCTCCGTCACAACGGTCATCTCCGTCATAAACCCGGCCATTGCGGCCTCCGGCATGGCACAAACAGCAAGGACTGCCTAAACCCCTACCCGGTTGGGAGCTTCCCAACTCACCTTGGTCTTCTCCGGTTCTGGCCCATCACCACCTGGTGCGGCCAGGCCCTAACATGTGTCATGGGCTTGTGCAGGTTTAGGTGCTCGTGCCGCAAGTAGGACACGGGCCGTGACGTAAAGGTACGTTACAAAGAGATTAGTTGTATCCTAATAAATCCAGGGTCAACCCAATCTTTGTGTGTGCACTAAAGTTGTGAACGATACTACTAGGTGAAACCTAAGACTCTAAAGGGTGTAAGATTTTGTTTATCTTGTCTTTTTGAGGTCGGAATTAGCCACTCACAAAACATCAACAATATAAAATGTGGAGTCTGCAAGAGGAGTATATATTGATCTGGGGCAAGAGAAGAGATCCTAAGCTTCAGGAAAAGGACTCTTAGCACTGAGAGCTCAGATTCTAGGTCGGTCGTAAAGGAACCTTTACTTTGGTCATGTTTCAAGGCCACGTAGACCACTGTACTTCTAGTCATGAGCTACTCATGCCGGCCCTGAATCTTGTTGCTTGTCTTAGGCATATATCTCCGCTTTTGCACATAAGGTAGAAATACCATAACCTGTGAAAATAAGGTGATTCGCATTGAAGATACGGTCTTACAATCATGAGATAATTTTCCAAGATAGAAGAGAAGGATTCATGAAGAATGGAAGTTGTTTCATTTTTTTGCCATGTACAAAAAATTCTACAATTTTTCAAAGTGGAAAGTTTGTCAAACCCCTACTCGTTCACTAGATTGTGCTCACACCGAACACGGTAATCCTCATTTCCATACATAACATCACCTAAACCGGTTAACTCATAGTACATTAAACATGACTAAATTTGGCTAAACTAAGTGTGCATGCATTGAAGTGGCCAGCCACGCCATGATTGGTTTCAGAAATGGCACTTCACTATTTTGACGGGGGTCTACTGCATGGGTAGAGGGTAGTTAACCGGTTTGGGTATTTCTACCTTAGTGCTACCAATTTGTAAATCAATGCTGCTAATTCCAAGCAATGGTAAGTCCTTTGGATGAAGGCACCAATTCCTCTTTTTTTAAGAACCGCCAGAGGTCAAGGGAGTCTTCTTACATCGATAATCAATGCCAGTAGAACACCTCTCATCAACATCAGATCACCAAATCATATTATATTTTGATCCAAGTAGACGTGCCCTTCATAACATTATTCAGATCCATAACAATGTTCTGTGGGACTGACAATATTCTATGGAATATTTCTTACATTCAGCCTGAATGATGGAATATTACACAAAATATTGTCAGTCCCACAGAACACTGTTATGGATCTGAATAATGTTATGTTGGTTGTTGTGATGTTGGTTATGTAACTGGCAATACATGAGTGCATTCGCAAATTCATAAAATGGAACAACTACAGTTGCATCATCTAGACTACATATGATATTCAGTGTCATATGGCATTTTATGTCACTTTGGCAACTTTTTGGATGACACTTTCTTATGAATAAGTGAACAAATACTGTCATGGATGATGGATGAGTTTATCCATTGGCCAAAACCCTACCTTCTCTTGTCAGAAACTTGCGATGAAATATTGTCATGGATGATTGAGATTTGGATGAAAAATCACTTGGTAAGCGACAGTAACTGCAACACTGTAAATCTGTAATCCATAAGCCTAACATGAGCGATATTGCATAGAAATAACCTTACCCTAGTTAACATCAACGCTCCGATGCACTCCCCTTCTCTAATGCCCCGATCCCACCTAACTTTAGCTTAGCCTAAAAGTTTGTTCTAAAAACATGGCCTTCACACCATCAATGCTATCTAGTCCCAAGCAAAGGACATTTCAAAAGTGGAGGCTTCAAGCCTCATATGGGAGCCACACCCGGGGTCTAGCCGGCCCCAGCCAGCCCGGCCGGTGCGGGCCCCCCCGGTGTGGCTGGGCTTTCAAGCACCAACCCTCCCATCGGTACCTAGAGATGAGGCAAGAATGTAGGACCTTCAAAATGTTGCCTCCGGCCATTGGGATTGGTTGCTTTTAGTCTTAGCTATGAGGGCACGAAGAGCTTCATTAACAAAAACTAATGGTGAGAGAGATGAGTGGTAAGCCACTTGGGGATGGGACAAAAAACCATCCAACATGTCATTGCTCGGTAGATAAAACAATGAACATGTGTGAAAGCTACTTAACTAAAACCTACTCAAAATCCTCTAGAGCAAGTTCTTGTAGGTGCATTAGTATGACCGGGTGCCTCTACCATAACCGAGAGAGCTTTACCCGGTTTTTAGGAAAGACTTTGGTTATTTGGTAAAGCCATGTGGGAATGGGCCTTAAGGGGTTATTTACACCATGGATCATGAAGTCGTCCCAAGGCCCTGTAAAATCTGTGATTGCTTGTTGAACTCATCCCGGGACCACTTCGGTTTACACCAAGGAAAAAGAATGTCAAAGTGAACATGGAGTTTGAGGTCCCCAAAAGACATATTTTAAGGCCTACATTATCCACTTACATGGTCCAACATGTTTTGCGGTGGGAGAGGCAAAAGAGGTACTCTAGTAGAAAAACACGAGTGCTCATGGCAGAGGAATGTTGTTATAATAAATTTTTAATGAAATTTTTCATGGAGAAGAGAAGATGAAGACAAGAGGATGGTCAAACTTGATAAAACAAAAACAAAAATTCAAAAATTCCCTTTTTGTACATTTAAAAAAAAAATCAGCACGTTCACTTTTTGGTCATGGTCATTCCTCTTGGTCCACATTCGGTTTACACCTAGTGAGGGGCCCAAAGGCTTTGTAAATTGATTTTTTAAGAAATCGGACCAAGAAAGTTGGACCATAGAGAAAGGCCGTCTTCCATGGTCCGACTTCATGGTCCATGGTGTAAACCGGCCCTAAGTGACCTACAAACTACTAGCTAATAACATTTGCAAACTACTCGAACAATTACTTTATTTATCTGCGCTTGGGATACATAAGGTAGAAATACCCAAACCGGTTAACCACCCTCTACACGTGCAGTAGACCGCCGTCATAATAGTGAAGTGCCATTTCTGAACCGATCATGGCGAGGCTGGCAACTTCAATGGGTGTACACTCAGTTTGGCCAAATTTAGTCATGTTTCATGTACTCATGAGTTAACTGGTTTAGGTGATGTTCAATATGGAAATGCGGAGTACCGTGTTCGGTGTAGGGAGAATCTAGTGAATGAGTAGGGGGTTTGACAACTTTCCACTTTGAAAAATTGTAGAATTTTTTGTACAGGGCAAAAAAATATGAAACAACTTGCATTCTTCATGAATCCTTTTCGTCTACCTTGGAACATTATCTCATGATTGTAAGACCATATCTTCAATGCGAATCACCTTATTTTCACGGGTTATGGTATTTCTACCTTAGCTCCACACCTGGCAGCACAATGAAGTAAGATTGATAGATGTGAACGGGAAGTGTGATCTTATTTTGTAAACATGTGCTGCAATTGCATTATTCATGTTCCAGAACAGGAGCGGAGAAGCAAATTGGAATGATTACATGGGGCCTCTCAACTGTGTTAACCCTAAGAATTTTAGTGGAATGTGTTGCGATCTTTAGGGTTTTAGATCCACGGTGGGGCTAAATTAGTGTTGTATTTTTCTTATTCTAGAGGTCGGAGGCGGCATTATAAAATACATTTTCAAATATTTCAAAACGTTTTAATGTTTTTTTATTGAAATTTATCGAAGACATCAATCCGTGAGGTCCTTTATGGCAAATCGTTGTCAAAAACATTCCCCTCTTCTAGGAGCAGTTCTTCGAGCTCTTCTCCACCCAAGTATTGATTCAAGACTGCGCATGGATTGTCCCCCGACATGAAATCCGTATTTTGGAATTTGTCAATTCGTGTGGCAAGGCTTAGAATGCCGTTGAGATTAAATGTACTAATGCTATATAGTAATGTGGAACAATTGACGAAGTTGCGCGTGTCTATATTCACCCTATTGGCCTGGACTAACTGTAGTAGTGAATTTATGATGAAAATATTTTAAAAAATCCCCACAATTTGCCTTAAATGCATTTTCAAATGCATATTTTCAAATAATAATAAATGCACCCCTAGGCTAAATGCATACGTTCTTCGTGTTTGGGGCTTGTGATTTTGTTGCTTCCGTCTATGGTGGTGCTTTAGGGCTTTACAAATTAGGTGCGGCAATGCATAAATCTAACATGTTTGGTGCTCTCGAGTATGTTGCTTCAGTTGACATTTAAGTATATTTGGACAAATGATTTGTCCAAAACCAATAAGGGATGTGCATTTGTGGAGACAAAAACATCAAATAACAACAACCACAACTTCGAATGCTTGTATTGCATGTTCGCCAACCACCATATTTGTGTGGTTTTGTGATCTAGTGGGGCACAAGCACGGTCAAGTGCACATGACAACCCCATTACCCTGCATAGGTTTAAGTGAAAGTGATTCAAAATTGTATACTAACTTTGAGTTTTGTGAAGGAAAATAACATAAATATTTGAAAAACACATTGATCTACAAGCCAAGCAATTTATGTTAACAAAAAAAATTTCAAGAAAAGTTCACATATTTTAGAAGATAGTGCAAGTAGTGTGCAAGTAGACATATCGAACACGTGATTGTCTAAAATTTGTTTAAAACATGATAAAATTACATGAAATTGATGTTTTTCTACAAATTTTTGTAATCGTGCCCTCAAGTTTATAATGAATTCAAGGAGTATAAAAAGTAAACCCAACTTCAAAATGTTTAAGGTCATGAAATCTATGTCCAAACCTTGATTTAGCCACTGCCTTTTGAGCAATACTTTTGATGACAAATTTTGAAGATCTCATCTTGATATTCTATATTTGAGTGCCTAACATAACAACAGAGGGCACCATTACAAAATTCCAATTCAAACAACACTTTGCTATTGCTCTTTGGCGTTTGACCAAACAAATTATGGTTTTAGTATACCGGAGCACTTTTTCTGTATACTTGACCGTGCTTGGTCCTAGTGTACTTCATATTGGCTGTTGGGATTGTCCAAAATTCATGCTCAAATCCAAATATACTTCAATCCTAGTAGTTCCCTTGTTGAGATCTTTAGTGTCTCACAAGTTATGTATTGGCAGTCCTACATGTTTCGTGCTTTCACTTTATTTGAATAATTTTTGCTTCCCTTTGTTGCGTTATTTTGCGATTTCCTAGGACTGATGTTAGGTGCGGCCAGGGATGTGCAAATGGACGTGACGCGGCCTTTTTGCGTCACGTCGCGTCACGTCGGGGCGTGACGCGCACTGACGTGGTAAAAAAAGTTACTATACCAATTTTTTGTAAATTTTTAAAACTTTTTTGGACGACTGCTACGAGCAATCGATTTCAGAAAACAAAAATTTAAAAAATTTAAAAAAATCTATTAAAAAATCTGAACCGTTAGATCTTCTTGGATTGAAGATCTAACGGTCCATGATTTTTTTAGAATTTTTTGCTTTTGTTTTTTTTTAGGTTTTCCTTGAAGTCGACTGCTTTTAGCAGTCGACCAGCTAGCCGACTGCAAAATAGCAGTCGACTGGTCTTGGTCGACTACAAAAGTAATTTTTTGCAGTCGACTGCTAAGTCGACTGCTATTAGCAGTCGACTTAGCAAACGACTGCAAAAAAAAACAAAATTAAAAAATTCCAAAAAAAATTCTGGACCGTCAGATCTTCTTGGTGAGAAGATCTGACGGTCCAGAATTTTTTTTGGATTTTTTTTTTTGCAGTCGACTGCTAGGTCGACTGCTATTTTGCAGTCGACTTAGCAGTCGACCAGGGGGTTGACCAGGGGGTTGACCGCGTCAGTTTACCCCTGGGGTAACTGTCGGATTTACCCCCCCGCGGACGTGACGTTTTTTGGTGAGCCGTCACGTCGCTGTCACAAAATGTGACGTGACGTGACGTGCAATCCCTGGGTGTGGCAGTGCATAATTGTACATGTTGATTCCTTTGTTAAGGATCTTATGGTTTCGCAAATAGTGTAGAATAGTGTAGAAATTCTACATGGTTGGTGCTTTGAATTTTGTTGCGATACGTTAACATCCTACAAGTAAGGTGTGGTAGTGCATAAATTTTGTACATTGTTAGTGCTTCCTTTCTTTGTGGGACTTTAGGGTTTTACAAATAATTCTCACTAGTGCATACATAACATTATTCAAATCCATGACAATGTTCTGTGGGACTGACAGTAGTCCACAGAATATTCCTCACATTTAGCCTAAATGGTGGAATATTCCGCATAATACTGTCAGTCCCACAAAACACTGTTATGGATCTAAATAATGTTATGTAAGACTTGCTCTACATGTTTAGTTTTAAAAAAAAATTAGTTTCTTACCTTTGTTATGGAGCCCCAGAATTTCACAAGTATTGCTCAGCAGTGCAAAAATTCTACTTGTGTGGTACTCTTGAGAAGGCTCTTGAGAATGTGTCCTTCTAAGGCTCAAGAATGATATGTGACAAAACTATATGAAAACCACATGAAAAGACTTGTAATATGGATATACTTTTTCAATGTGACATTCTACCTATGAATATTGGCATTGAATACAAGATCAATATGACATTCTCGTCTATGAATATCAAGGCTTATACTTGGATGTACATTGCATGCATGTCATCACCTTGATACATATTCATGTGAAGCATGATTGTGGTACATCCCAAAGGTCTTGATTTTTTCCACCGAAAGGCGTATTGTTTGGTGCCTAAAAGTTGGGAGCGAAGAATATCGCACCGGTGGCCACTTCACGTACTTTGGGTGTGTGTGATAAATTTCGTTTAGAATACTTGAAAATGTGGAAGAACTCTTGAGTAGGTCGTCTTTCCAATATGTCCTATGACAACAAGAAGAACATTCTCAACTCTACCCATCATTTACATCATGTCATTAAGATTTTTCACACGTATCTTCTTCATTTCTAATGGCATCTAGGACTTGTGAATACCCTCCAATAGCACATGAGTTGTGGAATTTCATTGGCAATTTCTATCCGATCATGTTTGAGGGAGGTTGAAAGGCTAATGCCCCCTCTCCACCTGACTTTAGCTAAGCCTAAAAGTTGGTTCTAAAAACATAGCCTTCACACCATCGACATTATCCAGTGTCGAGCCTAGTTGCCAAATGATGTGGCATGGTTTAAAAGTGGAGGTTTTAAGCCTCAAGCACCGACCCTCCCATCAATACCTACACATGAGGCAAGAATGTAGGACCTTTAAAAGTGTCGCCTCCCGCCCTTGTGATTGGTTGCTTTTAGTCTTAGCTATGAGGGCACGAAGAGCTCCATCAACAAAGACCGATGGTAAGATAAATGAGTAGTAAGGCATTTGGGGGTGGGACAAAAACTATCCAACATTCATTGCTTGGTAGATCAAACAATGAACATGTGTGAAAGCTACTTAACTAAAACCTACTCAAAAATCTCCGGAGCAAGTTCTTGTAGGTGCATTGGGATAGCCGGGTGCCTCCACTATAACCGAGGGAGCTTTACCCGGTTTTTAGAAAAGACTTTAATTATTTGGTAAAGTCAAGTGGGGAGGGGACATAAAGTGTATAACCAATTTTATTTTTTAGAACATAATGAATGTCTCTAATATTAGTTAATTCAAAAATCGGATGCCGGATCTTAATTTTTAACTACAACTCACATCTCTTAAGAACATATGCCACACAATTTTACATAGCGAAGACATAGGGGTCACATGATCATTGGCTATCGTCAAGTAGACACACAAGGATCTTTAAAATAGACAAGAATACTCTTAAGGGTTTGGTTTCCACACTGGGCCAAACTATGCAACAACCTAACATGAGCCAATGAGCTATTTTAAGGCAAACTTTATGAGAAAAATTCTCTCAATAAGTTCAAGGAATAATTTCAAACCTTTGATGAGCTTCAAGGAAAATATATAGTACGTGTGGACGGCAATGGAATAGTTGGCTATTTTACAGTAGAGCAAAACTTGGTAAAATTTGGTTGGAGCTTAAGTCTCTTCATGCAAGTCACACACCTTTAAGCAAATCTTTTCAAGACGTCAGAGACTTGCGAAACTTATTTGTTTTAAACATATTGGTTTTAAAGAAGGGGAGCTCAATAAAAGATGATAGATTACTTTAGCTCACTACATTGCTATCCAATGAGGTTAACAATTTACGAGGCATTATACGCTAAACCCTAGAACAATGTTTGAAATTGATGGAATAGGGCATCCCATTCATGAAGAAACATTTGGTCCAGAAACAAAGCATACAATGCATACCACCAACACACTTCACATTCATTTGAAGGAATTAGATTCTCACATCTCTAACTTTGAGACATCTATGACGAAATCAAAGTTTGTCGACACCTCTCACATGCCAAAGCTAGAAAGTGACATAGCTGCACTACAAGACCATTTAGAAACTCATGAAAGAAATGCTAATCACTCATGCATCTAGACTTAGAGAAGATGATCAAACACCACAACAAGTACGGGCAATATTGGAAAGGGAAAAATAAAGCCTACACCTAAAATTGACCAATATGGCAGAATGCAAGCACGAGAACACTCTACGACTTACCCAAACTAAACCTTGCTCAATTATTCTTAAATGCATCATTTGGGAGACAAAATAGCCTACTTGCAACTATAAATTTAATTGAGAAGAAACTAGCGATACACAAAGTGGACTAGAGGAGGATAGGACACCAACTCAACATAATGATATGTGTTAAATAATGGGGAACAAATGAAAAAACTTTAAAAAAACAGGCAAAATAGTCAAGCTCATACGTGGAGAAATTGGGGTACTTGAAGATGGGACAAAAAACTAGTTGGGCAGCACAACACACAAGCCATCTAATTGAAGCAAGACTACAGGTCAAACTTCAACCTCAAAAGTCGTGTCCCATTTCATGTGTCTCTTGGCATTGTAGAGGTTATTCTATATAACATATAATTGGGCGCACCACTTGCATAACATTATTAAGTGCGTCAGTGTGTTCTCACGGCCCCCAGGAATATAAGCCGGGATGCCGTCAGTTAGCTCACATTTAGACTGAATGTGAGCTAACTCACGGCATCCCGTCTAAATGTGAGCTAACTGACGGCATCCCGGCTTATATTCCCGGGGGCCGTGAGAACACACTGACGCACTTAATAATGTTATGTTGAGGACATGGGGATATTGTTGTATTTATTAAGAAGTCTATCTGAAAGTGGGTCTCACATCTTCCTTCCACTCACATAGACACGCTTATGTGGATTAGAATACAAGGATATCCGTCTATCCATGGATATCTATATTGGCATATGCTACTTCCCACTATCTAGTACCAAAAGCTACAAATTGACAACCATATACCCTTACACTCTATTTTTTATTGAATTTGTTTCCTATCAGTCTTTAGGGGAGGTTTTCTAGTATGTGATTTTAATGTTCAAACTACACTAAACATGATATTTAGTGTCACCCAACATAAATGTTAACCTAACAATATTTGTCATTCCTTGTAAAAATATTTGGGCATTATAGATTTACAGTGTTGCTAGTACTGTCACTTACTAAGTGATTTTTCATCCAAATTTCAATCATCCATGACAATATTCAATCACAGATTTGTTAGGATGCAAATTATACCAAACTTTGTTTCAATTATGGCATTTGGATGAATTGAGAGTAAGATGGGATGACAATATTTGTAAACTTTTTCATAAGTGTCACTAAAAAAAGTTACCATAGTGACATTAAATGCCATATGACACTAAATATCATATTTAGTGTAGTTCTTCCATCTTGATTTCAATGGTCTCAACCTCCTAGAGGTTCTAAACCACAATGGCTAAGAGAGTCCAAAGACAATACAATACATTCGGTCAATCTTTGATAGAAAATTTGTCTTTCTCCACATTTGTGATTCTTAATGGGGTACATAAGCTATGTCAAAATTTCGCTTGTTTTTCTAGTATAGATGGAGCTAGTGAAGTTGATTAAGGTAGAAATACCCAAACTGGTTAACCACCCTCTACCCGTGCACTAAACCGCCGTCAGAATAGTGAAGTGCCATTTTTGAAACCGATCATGGCGACGCGGCAACTTCAATGCGTGTACACTTAGTGTAGCCAATGGGAGGCAAGTGTTAATGTACTCGTGAGGTAACCGATTTAGGCGATGTTATGTATGGAAATGCGGATCACCGTGTTCGGTGTAGGGAGAATCTAGTGAATGAGTAGGGGTTTGACAACTTACCACTTTGAAAAATTGTAGCATTTTTTGTACAGGGCAGAAAAATATGAAACAAATTGCATTCTTCATGAATCCTTCTCGTCTATCTTGGAAAATTATCTCATGATTGTCAGACCAGATCTTCAATGCGAATCACCTTATTTTCACGGGTTATGGTATTTCTACCTTACCTCGAAGTTGATCCATCTCTCTTTGCATCTCAATTTCCAATACCTTCATAGGTAGTAAACAACCCAATTCAAATCACTATCCTCTCTCCTTCAAAATATGTCATAGTGTAGGACCAAGGCTTCTAGTTTCATCTAGTCTATCTCAAGTTCTCTGTCCCAACCATAAGAAAGCAAAACAATATTTTCTTAATGTCAAACATGATCTCACTAATTTGCAAGGCAAGACCTACACTTCATTGGACGAGCACACTCAAGCTTGGTTACATTTGGTATTACACGCGGCTTGACCAATCTTCTAAGAAAACTAGGTGGCAAACAAAGAGGCAAATTGTCCAATACATGGTTTGATGAAGATTGTTGAGAGGCTCGGTGAAACTATCGTATTGTGTTGACTCTAGCCGGCCGGGGATTCGTGGCACTCAAGTAAAATCATCCATGCGGATGAAAAAAATGTAGGAATCATCTAAATGACTATTTTTAGGCAATTTGATTCCGGAAATAGAGTCAAAGGCCCCGAATTAGTCTAGTGATGTCACATTCAAATGAATCGGCCCTCAACCCCATAGGGGGGCTTTTTTTATTGGAGCCACTTCATCCACGATATCTTGGATGGATGTTCCTTAGTGAATGCCACGAATCCCCAGCCGACTCTAGCCAAGCGGTTACTAGTACTTCAAAAATAACTTCAAAACAATACTGCATTATGATTTGGCATAAGACACACTCTTACTTGGAGCACTAACAAAACAGACTAAATGTTTTGCTAAAATGGGACCCAAAATTGTTTAAGGCTTAGAGCTTTGGGGGGGAAATTTTATTATTAAAAAATAAAAAATAAAAAATCGCCCTCCTATTTGCACCAGAATAAGCGTTAGATTATCACACAAAATTATACACCTCATGACAAAGTATTAGTGCTTATTTTACTCCGAACACTTAGTTTCAAGGATGTTTTTACAGAAAGGGAAGTATGGGCTTGTGTGAAAAATTTAGCAAATTACAAGGCATGAGATATTCATGGGAACATATTGGGAACTCAAATCCCATCTATTCAAGGCTTTGGTGTTTCAACTTTCACATATGGCATTAAGATTTGGGGAAGTGACTTGAAAAACTCTCAATGGAAGGTTTTTGAGAAGGGCATGAAGATGCATATGATGTCTCACATCAAAGTGCATTCTTTGACACCCTACCATCTTCTATTGCTGAATTTGGAGAATTTCCCATGTAATTATATGCTCTTAAGCTAACTATAGGTTTCCAACAACAATTTGCCCACCTACCCTCCTCTTTGTTAGTCAAACAAGCAACCCTACTTTTCCAACACCTTGCCAAACAAGGATTTGACACCTCGCACATATTGAAAACCATGTGGAAGGCATCATGTGAATCATGGGGTCTGTCTTATTGGGAAACCCATGACAACCCTTTACCATCAAAAATGACATTCAATGATCTCAAGAAGGCTTCTCTTGCTTAAGAATGGAACTCTTTCCATCACTCATGGAAGAAATTAGATTACATCCACCTCAAGGATTTTCTCAAATAAAAATGTGAATTGTACCTGAAGCAACCATTGGTACCACCACAACACAAGATCATTGCTACTTCACCGCACCTCAAATCATAGACTTGCCATTGCCGATGGTCCACTATCCCTACCTCTGGAGATAATAGATTATGCCTAGTTATGCTCTTATGATGTAGTTGAAAATGAGACACACTTTGTGTTAGAGTGCCCCTATATAATTGCAGTAGACTTAGGTTTCATTGAGAATGTATTCTTAGGGAGTCTCAAGACTTTATTTCAATTGGAATATCAAGTCATATCAGCCTCTATCTCCCAGAGGCTATTGCACTCCGCCACTCTAGGGAATTAGCCAGGTTGGCAGCAACGTGATTTACTTTTAGTCCCATAATCCTTTTGACTTCCCAAACTTTCGATCAATTCATTTCATTTCATGTGGATGGCAGTTTTCCTAGTAAGCCACTTTCATTCACAAATATCTTCAAGTAGCTGGCACATTATATAAATGCCCACACAAAAGAGGAAATCAAATGTAGTCATGACCAACTACAGATTTTGAGTTTACATACAAGGTGCAGTTGTGATCAAAGACTGGCTTTGATCTCAATAATCGTCCCTTTTACTGGTGCAATCCATCCATTGGAGACCAAAAAAAAATGATTAATCTATTGTACCATTTGTCTAAGGGCCACTTCACACACGAGACTGAGAGCCCGTGACCAGTACACTTCAAGCACTCTCATTGGTGGAAAAGGCGGAGCCGGTCCAAGTTCGCTTCACACTACGCTTGAGGGACCAACGGAGTATGTGAATGCAAGATGGATGTAAAGTCTACATGGATTCCTACATGGCATCGAATGGATCATGTTTCATGGTCACTTGGACTATTTTCAAAAACCGCCTCTTGGAGGTAGGCTTAACACAAAACTGGGAGACCATGGCACTCCAAACGCTCACAACCATTGCTTTATTCTATTTGATCATGTGTGAGGACCCGCATGAATAGACATTCATTAAAATAGCATTTGGTTGAGGGCCCAGTCACATATGTCTTTCACACTACACTTGAGGGCCCGTAACCACACTACATGATTTTGGAGGTGTCTTGGGACAACCTTTGGACACTTTCTTTTGGGCTCACAATTTCATGGTCACGGCTCTTGGCTCGTGTGTGAAGTGGCCCTAAGAGTGTTACCTCTTTTAGCAAGACAAATATGCCGTCTCATTTTTAAAATTTACTCCACATACTACACTAAATATGATATTAGTGTTACTTACTATTTGGAGTTAAACAGTGCTATGTATTTCGATTACTAATGTAACTTTTCACCAAGTAAAGTAAAGTTGTTAATGTTCTATGATGTCCAAACAAACGATATAAAATTTATTGATAAATTACGAGATATATAATAAATAGATATAGCATTGTGTAATTCCAAATAGTAAGTGACACTAAATATCATATTTAGTGTAGCGCCCAGCCAATGAAATGTTAGGAGATCTTGCTCAAAGCTGCACCGACAATCGGCACATGGAAGTATGGCTTCGAGGGTTAAAGTGCAGGGTCACAAGTGATAAAAGCTATTGATTTGAGGTAGGTCCTATTATGGACTTCCAATACACTGAAACACTTAATCATATGATTCATATTGTCGGCAATGAAATATTTAGAGGTCTCCGTCATTGTCAGTTTTACACTAAGACCATGCAAAGTAGCAAAATCTTATGTTGTCTTGAGCTTGGCTATGGTCACACGAAGTAAAATGGGGAACCATTGGATTCTATGGTCACTATGCCCGGTCTTGGTTCAAAGCCACCCCTTTAGTCTAATAAGTAGAATATCACAATACAGTCTAACCCCAACATATACAACACCTCGATTATACAACACCTGATAATACAACACTTGATAATATGACACCTCGATTATACGATGTATGTCTCATCGACCAAACTTTCTAGTGCTAATTTACTCCGGTATTACAACTACAACGTTT
Organism: Polytrichum formosum; assembly: GCA_964035585.1. NCBI lineage: Eukaryota > Viridiplantae > Streptophyta > Polytrichopsida > Polytrichales > Polytrichaceae > Polytrichum > Polytrichum formosum. The sequence continues at coordinate 33,086,774 of OZ037938.1, forward strand.
GTAGGTCCAATTTGTCATATTATAGAGGTAATTAATGTGCACATGTGGTGGAACACACAGCAAGATTGGCCTTGAGATCGGGGAGTACATGGTGAATTCAGCAATAGGTTAAGTTAATTTAACTCAAGTTAACTCTTTGTAGAACTTGGTTTCAAAAGAAATGTTGCACTTTTGAATCTTTGGGTTTGGGTGGAGGTTGAAGGGTTTAGGATTTAGGAAGATGTTGGAGCATAGTCGATCAAGATCCTAGTGTTTCCAAGTCCAACTGGTCACATGTTGTGATCTTTTCGGTTATCATTTCAAAAAAATCGGTGTGTCTCTGTTGTCTGCACACAAAACAGCGTCAAGACCATTTGATAAGTGCCGACCTCTTGTGAAATGGTTATGGTCGTTGTGCTAGTGTCCAGGGAGATTTTGGAGCATAATCGGTCAAGATCCTAGTGTTTCCAAGTCCAACTGGTTACATGTTGTGATCTTTTCGTTTATCATTTGAAAGTTTTCAGTGTTTCTATGCTGTCTGCACACAAAGCAGCTTCAAGACCATTTGATAAGTGCCGACCTCTTGTGAAATGGTTATGGTCATTGTGTCAGCGTTGAGGGACACTTTGGAGCATAGTCGATCAAGATCCTAGTGTTTCCAAGTCCAACTGGTTACATGTTGTGATCTTTTCGTTTATCATTTGAAGTTTTTTGGTGTTTCTATGCTGTCTGCACACAAAGCAGCTTCAAGACCATTTGGTAAGTGCTGACCTCTTGTGAAATGGTTATGGTCATTGTGCTAGTGTCCAGGGAGAATTTGGAGCAAATTCGGTCAAGATCCTATCGTTTCCGAGGCCAGGCGGTTTATATGTTGTGATTTTCTCGGTTATAATGTCAAGAATTTCGATGATTCTGTGCTGTCTTCGTTGGTTTTTGGGCAACTGAGTATTTGAGCTTCTTGTTATGTCAAATGTTGGTTTTCAGCAATGCATTGGCAATGAACATGGCAAGGCTTCCAAACTGGTGAGTTTAAACACTTCAAAGTATGTATGCTTGCTTCCTTAGCTACTCTCATTCTACTCTTGCAGGATGGATCCTTTAAAGAGAGAGAGAACAGACTTGAGTATAGAAGAGAAGAAGGAAGTTGTTTTATTGCACAGGTGCAATCCGAGTTCGACACAACAACAACTTGCCAATGAATTTAACCAAAAGCATGTGGGAATGGATTTGAAGAGAAATATGCTTTCTCAAATTCTAAAAGATTCTATGAAGATTATGCAGTCAAGTGATGATTTGAAAGAAGTCAAGAGGACCAAAAGAAGCCATGTACCCAAAGTTAGAGTCAGCCCTTTTTAGCATGGTTCAAGTAGGTGTATTTTTCTCCCACAAACTTTCTAAATCAGATTTTGTAATATGAATTCTAGCACTCACTTGTTGTGGTCTTCATTCAATGACAAATTGGTTTGATTTATTTTGCAGTGTTGTCTTTCACGTAGTATTTCAATCAAATGAATTTTTATTTCCGGATTCGCAACAAAAGTGGTTGTTTGAGTGATGAGATGCTAACAACAAAAGCCAGTCAATTTCGTGGTGCCTTCTTGGAACATGTTGGATTGGATGAAATCAAATTAGATAAGTACAAGGGTTTCAAGCTATCCAATGGATGGTTAGACAGGTTCAAGAGACACCACATTGTTAGGTAAGCTCCTTCAACTCTTAAACTCTAAACCATGTAGATGCTTTTAATTTTATGATGTTGTTGTAGTTGCTTATTGCACTCTATTCCTACATTTTTTTGAGGAAATGGCTACAAACATGATTCAAATGTATTGATTATCTTGCAATTATTGTAGGTGATAAGCACGTTCAAGACTTTGTTTCTGAATTGGTTTAGGGTTTAGAGGTGACAAATGGGATTTTGTAGAGATTCTAAATAATAAAAACATGACATGTGCCACTATTTAAACTATTTGTATTGAACTTGATTTTTACCTATGATAATTGCATATTTCCTATCCTACAAGAATTGGATACACAGCTAAAAGGGTCATTTACAAACTTGCTTACCTTAAACCTCATGTTGTGTAGGGTGACTTTACATGGTGAAAGCAGTGATGCAAGTGGTGTTGGTGTAGCTCATGACATGACCAGAATGCCACTTTTAATTGCATGTTATGCACTAGAAGATGTTTATAATATGGATGAGATCAGTTTATTTTATCATGCCCAACCAAACAAGACACCAACGCAAGGAATAGTTCATTGGCACGAAATTTATAAGGACCGTCTCACTCTTGCTCTTGTTGTAAACACGATAGACACTGACAAATGAAACCTATGATTATTTACAAATCTCTACGCCCAAGATGTCTTGGAAGGTGGTTGCCAACAGATTATGTGTGGTGGTTTGCAAACCAAACAGCCTAGATGACATCATATGTATTTGAGAGTTAAATGATGAGCCTCAATGCACATTTCAAATCTCAAAAGTGGAAGGCACTTGTAATTATGATCAATTCTGCTACTCATTCCCTTTAGCATGTTGTAGGGGAATCATTTGGTTTTTCAACCTTGTAATTGAGCAATATTACTATTGGTTTCTTACCCCCAAATGTTACAAGTGTGTTACAACCCTTGGATCAAGGAATAATTGCTTCATTCAAAGTTCACTATAAGAAGCAACTTTTGGAATGGGTTCTCTCTTAGTTGATTCTTCTACTACTCACCAAGACTTGAGGAAAATAATGCCTAATGCAAGGCAGGCTATTATGTGGTGCTCTCAAATGCGGAGAGAGATGAATCCCAAATCATATGAAACATCTAGAGGATGTCCAAGATTTTACTTGTAGACTGGAATGCAAATTTTGCCATGGATGATGAACGTGAAAAATTGAGAATGAAAGACGCATCAAATGAATTCGCAAGTCTCATTTCCTCTTTGAATCTTGGAAGTGAAGAAATGCCTATCAAAGAATATATGCAATTGGTAGGAAAGGAAATTGTTGATGCAAAGTACATCATGACTGAGTTGGTGGATTTGGCATGGGTAGAGATCCATTTGGGTTTAGATTTGAATGACAAGTTAATGGAGGGCAATGATGTGGATGACCAACCAACACCAATAGTAAAGCTTGCTCAAGCCCATGAGTATGCCTAAATACTATCAAATTTTGCAGTGGAACATCCTTCCATATCGATTTTAGAATTGACTACATTACTTCATTTCATTATGAACACCACATTATTTTGATGAGAAAGTTCAAATGTATAGTGTTACAAGTTGCATGCATTTTAATGAAACAATGTTATTCATATCTTGGAATAAAAAACCAAACAAAATATATTATGAGATTATGTGTACACTTCACGAGCCATAAAAAGATTACCATTCATGAGTTCTGTGATCAACTATTTTGCATCTTGGGGGGGAGGGGGACAAAAACACTAACAAATTACCTACTTTTTAGCAAGATCTATTCATTTGAAGCATTACCTACGAATTCTTGGATAGATTCAGAGTTGAAGTAAAACAATGACCATGCTACTCCAAAAATATGTTGCATGAGTTGCACATGAAGAATTGGACAAATGTCAGCTCCAACTTTCAACTACTTCACTACACCATTTACGGTACTTAGTATCACTTACTAATTTTTGCTAAGTATGTAAGTTTTTACCAGATAAGGTCATTATGTTGTATAATGTACACTACACCTATTAATTCTTTGTTGGTAGAAAATGAAATCCAAATAGTATGTGACCCCTAAATACCATAAATGGCGTAATGGTCCCAACTGGTTCTATTACAAACATGTATGTGTCTAAAGTATCAAAAAGAAATCTTGACATGGCACAAGAGTTGTGTGAAGTGATTCAGTGAACACACCATATTCCTAGCAGCCAGGCCACATAGGACAACCACAGTATGAGCCTACATGGAAGGTAAGGGGAATTCTTCATAGGAAAACGTGAACTGTTGGTATGATTTATTCACAGATTAATAACAATGATAGTCACTTGTAAAATGAGAACAATCTGTACAGGTATTTTTTTTATGTTACAAGAGTTATGTTACCAATTACTATGTAAATGCCGTTGATGAGTTCCATTGCAGTACTCTTCTCCAGACTCCAAACTCTCTACTGCCAAATCTGCAATGAAAACATATCATAGCGTATGGAAATGGTCAGAATAGACATCCCGTCCATGCTAAAATTTTGTGGAATTGCCTTTCACTCTTCTTGTATACATTTTAGATAATCATCCATGCTAAGCCTGTGGAATTGCCTTCCCCAATCATCTCATACACATTTTATATAATCGTCACAAATGTTTTACATGTCAGGGTGTAGTAATTCTAATTTGAGCCGAAAGCAACATCTTAGGCACAACAATGTATAAAACTTAGTACCACAAACTAAAAACTTTCCAAAGGTAAGATGTTGGAGTTGAGAATATACCTTGCACAACTCACACAGCTTCAAGGGCAGAGCTCCAGCAGCAGCAGAGCTCCGCACAAATACCCTGGAAAGGGCTAAGCCAGGCCCTGTATTCTGTTCATAAATTTCGTTTTCAAGTAAGAGTACACAATTTACAGGTCATCAGGTTGTTGGACTGGATTGCTTTCCATCGCGTTTTTCTCTCTTGACTAAAGAGGAAACCCGTTTCAAGTGCTTTCGCACTTCATGAAGCAAGCGATGTTCTTTCCAGTAATGCTGAGCTGGAGATACCACGAGCTTGGCAGCTCCAGAACCAACAGCATAGAGTGGGCGTATTGGCCCTGCTCCTTGGACAAATTTGAACAACTGATTTTGCAAAATATCTTGCAGCCATTCATTCAGGAATATCTTAGAAAAGCTGCTCAACCCATGTACACCTTTAGCCTTGACATGCTTTAACTGAAGCTCGATTCCCTACACATCACCACCATGACATGAACAAGTCCATCAACTGCTGCTGGAAGAAAAGTTTGTGGCCGTTATGTGGTCACACTTCCTAATTAGGAACCTATATTTAAGTGGTATATGCAAGGCCTGTTGTTAACAGACACCAGCCTATGCAAATCATTTTTACCCTATAGATTTTGCATCTCAAATCCAACTATGAAACTTGAATTCACATTTTGTGTGATTTGGTGAAGACAATTCCCAACCCCACCTAATGGCCAAAATTGTCTGTGGAGTTGGAAGTGCCCACAATAGGGCCACATACCTTACAATCAAATACTTTCAAGGAGAACCAAATAAATCCTAGCCAACATGGTAAGAGGTCGTACCTTCCACTGGACCATGTTCACAAGTTCAACATAATTGCCTGCTCGCAGGGCTGCGAGGTCCACCCTCCGAGGAAGATAATCCACACGAATGTTGAAAGGTAGCACCTCAAACATCTGCACTCCCATGCCATCATTTTTTTGTCAATGATAATTTACAACTTGCAATTTACCTAAATATGTGCCAGACCCTACTGGGGAGTACTTTGGATTGCAAACCTGGTCAATGTCAGTCAAGAACTACTTACCATCCATGAGCACAGTGGCAAATTCAGACATATATTGTAAATTCAGACTTACAAGGGACACAGTCAAGACATTTACTTTAAGGAGAAATGTACATAACCCAAAAAAGTACTGTCAAGATTGTCTGAAGTGTGTTGTGTACTTGATTATTGCATGCACAATGATTTCACGTACCTGAAAAAAAGGCAGCAAAGGTTCTGTAGGAGAATCAGTGAGATTAGAGCTGACTGAAGGAGTGGAACTGAGAGAAGATCTGCTTGAGAGGTTCAAATTCTCCTCCAGCAAAGTTCCTTGACCAACACCAAATTGTGAAGAGAAAAACTTGGTGCAGAAATCAAGGTGGCGCTGATCGAGATGGAGTCGAATTGGCAGCAATGCAAAAGACACCCTGTACGAGTACAGTTCAGAATAATTAACAAGGACATGTGGTCAAAAGTGGAGGACAATACCACAAAATACTTTATTACTATATACCACTTTGATTGTAAACCAACAGAACTTGAAATTGCATTTAACAACTCAAAACTTATATCAGGAAGCCAGAGCATTGAAATGCACAGCGGTGATAGGAATAAAAGAGATGTATGACACAAAGAGATGCATAGGGCGCTTGTTCCCAGCTCATGCTAGACCCTTCCTTACATATCCCAAAAGAGTTTCTATAGTGAAGGCACAAACAAATACCTACCTGTATTCTTCCAAAACATCTGTAGGATCTGGACGAACAGCATCCATGTCAATTTTCAGGGCTTGAGATGATGTCTCTCGAGGTCTAGATGGAACGTGGTGATAGCCCATGACCTGCAGACAAATAGCATACCAAAGAAGCCAAATATATGACAACGTATCAACTTCAAAAAGGTCAAACAACAACAGACACAGGTGGCCAAGTCAGAGATGTGTCTGTCAGCAACAGGAGGCTTTATAATATTCTCATACATTAAAACTCTGATGCGCTGGGTTTTAACTTTCCAAAAAACAACCCATTATACAGTAGTTTCCAACATCTTTGCAATGCAGCATATATGTACAGATAAGAGGGTCAAATAGCATACCGTTTTCCAAGGTGCATCAGGGCTGCAATCGAGGATGCCAAAGTTGGAGACTGTCACTGTCAATCTAGAGGCATATAACCCAATTGAAGGGAATGCATCATACTGCACATTGATTCCATTTAAGAAAACTTCTAAGCACACATTTGGCTTCCGCCCACTATCACCAACTGCTCCTGCCAAGTTCCAATCTGACTCCTCATCACCAAATGGCCAGTCAGATCCTTCGTGAAGACGCCATTTCAAGCTCATGTTTTGCAGAATCATGCGGCCTACTGACTTAGGATATCTCTTTGGAAGACTTGGCTTGACCTCTGGTTTGTCGGCAGGCACATGATCGTCTACAATATTCAAAACACTGTCTTCATACCAGCCACCCCCTGAAGCCCCTCCACGGATTGAGGTTCTGGTGGGCTCGCTCACAGATCTTGGAGAGTGTTCAGAGTGTTCAGAATTCCCACCAGGAGTATGTTCAGAGACATAATCTTCAATGAATTCTTGAATATCCTTGTTACTGAAACCAGAGCTTTCAAGATCCAAAGGCTCTGATTGTAGATCTCGCAAACTTACAAATGCATTCTCAAGAACACCGTCCAACAAGTCAGGAGTTTCAATAATATCTGCAGCCTTGACTTCCATTTTATGCATTTTTATTTGCACACTTTGTTGCTCCATGGGAGGAGCAAAGAGCTGCTGTAATTGGGCTACCAGTCTTTCACAGGCTGCAGTAGTATCATGACAAGTATCAAAGCAAATCTCATTATTTCCACATTCAACCTCCCATTTCCGGGCATCATCTCCTCCAATCTTGACAGTGACTCCCATGGACGTCTCTTTAGCAACCTGCCAACACCAGCACTGATTAATGCTCTAACAGAAAGTATCTTGCATATATATCACTGGACAGGTACAAATGCGACCTATGAATATTTGACATGTAAAGTAATGAAGTGCCAAGTCAACCATGGAACAGCAATGAGGTCCTTCATAGTTAGTAAATCACAAACCTGAACAAATCCTGTATATTGCATAGATTCGGTGGAATATGTAAACTGAGCTTGCTTTTTGAACTCCAGATCCAAGACATGAAGTGCAACATCTCGGAGCCTGACATCATACTGCTCTTGGTTGCTGTCAACACTGTCGCCACTTGAAATCCGCACAGCAGCAGCAGCCAAAACACATGCAACTGCTGAAGCTTCAGGAGCCTGTAGAGCCTCCAACCCAGGTTCATATCCCAGTGCAGCATCATGCAAATCCAGTAGACAATACTTCCTTCGTGTGGTCTTCACCTTAGCAGAAGCATCATCAACAATTGAACTGCTTACAGAGTTTGAAGCATCGGAAGGATCAAAGAAAGACATGACCGCAGTGATCCACTCAAGATGGCCACCATAGGCAACAATTGTACATCCCTTCACATTGCCAATCACAAAATCATCTGCCAGTCTTTCCCTTCCAGGCCATGCCACATAAGTGACAGTAATACCCGCAGTCCCAACCGCAAGGACATTTCCGCCTCCTCCATTTCCACGCTGTAAAGCACTGTTTCTACAAGCAAAAAGGAGGATCTCCTCCGTGTCTCCTTGTAATGGTGATAACCATGTGTCAGGCGGGGATCCTGACACTTGACATTCTTCGTGGCGCACCCGTAAGTAAGATGCATCACCTTTACCCCCCATTTGCACAACAGACAGCACCTGTATTTGCACCATTTGCACACTTCAGTCAAAGCACATTGACAAGACAACAAATGGGACGCACATCACATTAGATTGACCCTGAGCCACATGAATAACAACTACATATACATGAAGTAAATATCAAAAATTAAGAGTAAATCCATTTAACCTCCACAAAAGCAGAGCCCATATGTGTTGTGCCTATAAGGCACAGAACTGCAGAAGAAGCACAAAAGCTTACATATCAGGAAAAAAAATCACAATGTGTCATGAGAAAATTCAAAGTTTGCAGGCCCAAAAGGAGGCTTCATGCTTCACCTGTGTTTTATGGATGTCAAAATGCAAAATATCCCAATGCTTTGACCCTTCGTTCAGAGCTTCAGAGATATCACTCAGATCAAGTATCATGTCCAAACGACCACATTTCACAAGCACCGACATCTGTGGGACTTTACGTCCATCTTGAGCTGGAATTGCTTGACTGTTTGGGGATGAACTTTTGCTGTGCTCATCAACAGTAAACAGCTTTGCACTTGTCAAAAAAGAGAACAGCTCAATCAGCAATAAGTACTGAGATCTTGATATGTGCGCAACAACCAAGGGTAACCTGACTTGGACAACAGTAGCAGAAGAGTTGAGCAACTTCTCCCTCAGCTGCAAATCTGCTTGCTCTGCAGCCTCTGCAGAAATGGCTGCCACAAATTCAAAATTACCACCACCAATTCCACCACCAATTCCACCACCGCCATCACCTCTTCTTTTCTGTGCAACAGCAACATCCCATGCCTGTTTTGATATCCAAGGGCCTGTCTCAGCTAACCGGTTCCATGCAACCTCCACCGAAGCATCCAACTCTCCATGTTGCTTGATTTTCAGAACCTCAACAGCTTGAAGGTCATCTTGATATGATAGTTCCCTATCTTGAGACTTCACTGCATTCGGGATTATGAAAAGAGTGGCCTCTTCAGTCCCAAATACCAATGAATCACCATCAGGAGTCAAAGTACTTAGCAGTTGCATGTCCACAGAAGGAGATCTCAGATCCAGTACAAAGAAAGTCTTCTGAACTGCACACTCAGATACTGTTTGCACACAGGGAACATATGTAATAATCCGAGCAGATGAGATAGATGTAGTCAAGTGTATGGAAGTTGTAATTGCTACATTCTTGGTATCTCCATTGCAAGAACCTTGTTCCGACAATCTAGAACCCGAAACCTCCTCAACAATGTGGACAATCCGCTCCAAGCTATCAATATCAAGCCATGCAATTAGAGGCTGAATCTTTGTATCGATATCCATGCTCCATGCTCCCTCCGGATCGCCACTTTTGTTCCCTCCATGGCTGTAAGATTTCAAATTGACCTGAATACCTTGATTTGTCTGAAATGAGGTCACCCTTAACAACTGCTTCCTTTCAGCCTTTTCAGAGCTTACATCTTTGCAGAAGGTCCTAGAAAAAAGTACATCCTTCGCACGAGGGAAAAGTGTAACACCACATTGGGGTAATTTATCTTCAATAAGGTTAGAAAGCTCCATGCATGTATCAGGTTTTGTACTCTGCAAAGTATCATCTGCATCTTGATTCAAATTCTGTTGTGCGAGTTCCCAGAGCTCCATGCTTTCCACAGTAAGACTCAGATCCATCTTCTTTTCAGACATCTGGAAGAAAGCAACATTGGACATGTCAGAGAGCTTAGAAGCCAATCAAAAATAATTTGCTACTTCCTATCTTTTCGTTTGTATCAATTGAGCTTGATGTGTCTTAAGTACATAGAATCTGCATACAGCTGACAATAGCCAACACAATCACAGAAACTCCATAGAATGGTGACCCTTAGTCAGGAGCAAGTCTATACTGTGAGGTACATGCACAAGTATAAATCAAAAGGGCACAAATACTTGTCCTGACAACTCTGTAAACAGGCTTGTAGTTCATAAGGCACAAAGTTGTTGAACGCTCACCGCCATGGACAAACTGGTTCCTGCAAGACGCATATGCAAACTATTTTTGCATCCTCCCTGATCACCAGAAGCATGCTCCTTCTTGTAGTCTTCATAAGCAACCTCCACTGAAATGCTGACGAGTCTTGCTTTCACACTGTATTCGACTTGCTTCCATGCATCTACAAAACACATCCCAAATTTTAAAATCAACCCCATTTTTAGGAAGATAAAGATACTGTACCGCTAAAGTGAGGTGACTGCACCTTGCAGTACCACTGCCAATTCACATTATACCATTTTTAGAGAAAGATGGTCCAGACTCCAGACAATACAAATTTGCAAGCTAAGTTTACAGGAACTAAAACCAAACAAAAGTGCACCCAGCTCCTGTCAACTTTGAGCTGGGTATACAGGTCATAACCAAACCAAACATAAATAATCAACCTCTTCTAAATACGAAAGAAAAGATTCAAGGGCATACCAGTGGCTAGAAGCATAGAACCTGTATCCAAGCACTCGAAGAACTCATCCACACTGCAACCATCCCAGAAAAGCAAATCATAAGTCAAACTAGCTGTGAATCTTTACAAAACCATGGTATATACTCTATGCCTCAGCTCCAAAAGTATATTCTTATGGCAACTGGGAGAAGATATAGTAATGAGCACAAGAGTAGCAGGATAGGGCCAAAAGAATGATTAGGCATGAAATCTATTTTTAATGCTCAACTAATCAAACAGCAGAGGTAGCTGACAATTTCCTATACCTGGCAGCAAGGTCTGCCTCTGCCATATCCACTGGAATTTTTTGGTCATCAGCCCCTCCCCACCTCATCCAATCTGAAATCAAGTTGGTTGCTGGCAAGAACACTGAGCTACCAGCCACACCTCCCTCACCTCCAGCCACCGATCTTGAAGACAACATGTCCACAAGCCTCTCTAGACGTTCACCTCTCTTCTCGAGGGCTCGGGCTGTCCCTTCCATGGCCCGCTTACTGCTACTTATAGATTGGACCAAGCCAAGGAGCTGTTGTATCCTCCAAACAGACCCAGATACTTTGAAAGGCTGAACCAGAAACTCGGTATTGATTTTGGGTATATCTAAAGACCCTTCCCTCAAAGGAATCCTTAATTGGATGGAGCCCAAAACTCCTCCTCCATCTGCTCCTGTTAGTACTGGTACTACATGATCTGATATATATTTGGGTGTCACTTTCTCCCCTGTATTGCTAACTGGCAGCAATCCAACAGTAACTCCTCTAAATCTCACATTTTTCACAATGACATTTGATTCTGGCCCTTTACCCTGAGAATGTATGTTATCATTGCCATACTCCACATATCCAGCTCGGATTAAAAGCGTGCACGGCGGCACCTTTGAACACTGCAATCATCCAAACAGTCCGGTGTCAAGGAATCATTAGTGCGAGGCTATTCACAATCTTTGAGTACTGCAACACCCTGCTCCACAAATTGAGAGCAATATCCACACTCCATTTTCAAGCAGAGGGCTATGAACCACCCCTCACACCATAAAAGACATGAAGGGATTGGAGAGTAAAACTCATGAAGGTCTGCAGGGTTATGTGAACACAACCATCCCAATCATCAACCTAGTTCACATGATCCATCATGTTTAATTACCTCCTGTGGTGGCTTTTCCAGAGTAATTGTCAAATTTGAGACTTTGACACACAACCCAACAACACTCTGCTCCACAAAATAGAGGGCAATATCCATACTCCATTTTCAACCAGAGGGCTATGTATCAACCACCCCTGACACCATAAGAGACATGAAAGTGATTGGACTAGTATAAGTAATCAAGGTCTGCAGAGTTTAGATGACACCACAACCATCCCAACTGACCTAGTTCACATGATCATCATGTTTAATTACCTCCTGTGGTGGCTGTTCCAGAGTAATCGTGAAATTTGAGATATTGACACACAACCCTGCAACATTTTGGTCCACAAAATGGAGAGCAATATCCACACTCCATTTCAACCAGAGGGCAATGTATCAACCACCCCTGACATCATAAAAGACATGAGGTGATTGGACTAGTAAAACTCATGAAGGTCTGCAGGGTTTAGGTGAACAACACAACCATCCCAATTGACCTAGTTCACGTTGATCATCTTGTTTGATTTTTACCTCCTGTGGTGGCTGTTCCAGAGTAATTGTCAGATTTGAGACTTTGACACACAACCCTAGAAGCACTTTCTCAACAATTTGTGCAATTGCCCGAACCCCGACTTCGATGTCCATGTAAGTGGTATCAGCTCCACCACCCAACGCTCCCCCCACATCTGCTTCACTGCCTTCCGTGGTTGAACTATTCCCCGTGCCGCCTGCTGAAACCCTAGAGTTGTCGTCCTCTCCATTATCCGACTTCTTCCCAGGCCGGCAACGAGGCACGAGAACAAGCTCCAGGCCGTGAATTTGAACCTCACAAGGCTGATCCCGGCTGAAAACACTCCACAGATTCGTGGCAATAACGCTGCCAACCAACCCCTCCTTCACCACCACGGGCGACGCTTCTCCCAACTGCGGGCAATTCACCAAACCACAACCAAATTTACAAATTTTAATTAATTAATTAATGAACAAGCACAATCGCACCAAAATTTCCACACAAACACGGATGGTCCCCGTGGCAACCACTACCGCCACAACGCTCATCCATTGCACACCACAAACTACAAACCCTAACCTGATCGTTGAAGTAATTGGTATTCAACGCGAGATCCTTGAGATGGATGGTCCCGGAGCCGATCTGCACATCAAGTTGCTCCATGTCCAATTCGTTGCGGAGGATCCTCCCAAGCAGGTGCTTCATGGCGAATTTCGCCACCCGCTTGGTAAGCCATTGGGGAATCATGGCTACCAAATAACCCCAAACCCTTGCTTCTCTCTCTCTCTATCTCTCTCCCTTCCTTCTCTCTTCTTCGTCTTACCACGGCACCTTCACGGGCACCACCACTGCGGCCAAGAAGCTCACCCTCCTCCTCGCCATCACCGCAACGTCGTCCATCATCGACGCAATTCACTTCGCCATCGTAGCCATTGCGACGATGACACCAACCATCGTGGCGATGGGGCTGACGACGATAGCCGCCCGAAACCTAACCCCAGGCCCCAAAACCCCCTCGAACTTGGCTCATCAAAGGCAAGCAAAGGGCTTCCTTCGTTGCTTGTTGCCTTGCTGTGGTCGCTACACTAAACTAAACAACTTTACTTTGGTTGTGTGTTGTTGTTGTTGTTTGGGGTTGTGAGTTGGAGAAGTTTGGCTATGAAGGAATTGAAGCTTACTTCTAGCTTGTGGGTTTCCTTTACTTTTGCAACTTGGGAGGGGAGTTGGCTTGGCTTCGGGTGCTTGGTAGGTAGGAAGGTAGTATCCAAGTGGGGCCCATTTGGTAGGTTCTTGCTTTAAAGTGTAAAAGTATGTAGTTTGTCATTTAGTGGGCCACATACATTCCCTTTTCTTTTGACGTTTGTTCGGTTTAACCCTTGGCCTTGTACTAGGTGTGGTGAGGGCGCATTCACACTAGGCTTCAAGGCGAAGGAAACTCCAAAATTTGAGCAATCCTATGGGTCAAGAGCACAAAATTGGACACAAGGAGTTTATTTGGTCTTTCTTTGCCTTGCTTTGGTCGCTACACTAAACTAAACAACTTTTCTTTAGTAGTTGTTGTTGTTTGGGGTTGTGGAGTTGAGTTTGGCTATGAAGGAAATGAGGGGTTACTTTTAGGTGTGGTTTTCCTTTTACTTTTGCAACTTTGGGAGGGGGAGTTGGCTAGGCTTGCTTGGTTGGGTGGGATGCTTATTAGTAGGTAGGTAGGTAAGTAGGATCCTAGTGGGGTCCATTTGGTAGGTTCTTGCTTAAAGCGCAAAGTAGGTTGTCATTTAATGGGCCATGAACATTCCCTTGCTCTCTTTGACATTTGTTTGGTAACCCCCTTCTCCTTGTACTAGGTGTGGTAAGGGTGGATTCACACTCGGCTCCACGACAAAGGAAACTCCACAAATGAGCGATCATATATTGGTGTGTCCACGTGGTCCTTTACTTATTTTGGAAATACTATTCATTAATAGGGATGCCCCAAAAGATTCCCAAGAGATAACACCATAAAAACATAAGTCATTTTTGTAAGTCATTTTTCACAACAAAAAACAAAACAAAAAGTAAGTGTGAGGTTTAGAAACCCTCCTCCAGGCTCCACTCCTTGACCCCCCTCACTGAGACCTTACAATAAAGAAAGTGGGAGTTTTTCATCCCTCTGAAGAATATATATATTGGCAGTTATAATTTTCATAAGTGAGGAGAATCCAACAACACATGTTGTTGCTAAATTGCTCGTTGTTGTGATTTGTGTCTTTTGGGTTTAAGAAAACACCTTAAATAGAGTGCCTCCACCAACCGCCACCTTCTTCTTTTTTGACACCACGTATTCTTGCTAACTGGTAGCATGCGTTACCCATGTTACTTGCCCCCCAACCAGCCAATGGATTTCCCTCCCCCAAACATTTTCACGTTGGCCGCTCCAGTCAATGCACGGAGAGACACAATACTCATTGGGTAGAGAGCAAAAATTTGGACACAAGCAGTTTATTTGGCTTGGCTTGGGCTTTCTCCGCCTTGCTTTGGTTGTTGCGCTACTTAAATTCTACTTTAAGCTTATTGTTTGTTGGGAGTGTGGACTTTGGCTAACACCATTTATGGTTTTAGTGTTACTCACTATTTGAATTATGCAGTGCTATAGCTATTTACTATAGATCTCATTTTTACCAACGAGAATAAACTTGTGGTTTGCACATTATAGAACATCAACATCTCTACTTGATAAGAAGCTACATGAACTGTAAAAAGTTATAGCATTGCATGACTCCAAATAGTATGTGACACTAAATACCATAAACAATGTAGTATGCAAGAGTGAACATACGTTTAGGGTAAGGCTTACCTTTCTATATTGTTTGCTTGGGAGGGGAGTTGGCTTGGCTTGTGCTTGGGTGGGTATTGAGAAGGGACATAGGTAGGGGCTAGGGCGAACCGACCCATACATTGGTACCTTACCGGATGTCTAGTGATGTCACATTCGAATGAATCGGCCCTCAACCCCATAGGGATCTTTTTGTATTGGAGCCACTTCATCCACGATATGTAGGATGGTTGATTTTAAGTGAGTGCCACGAATCCCCAGCCGTTCGCCCTCCCCGGTAAGGTACCAATATAGGGGTTGGTTCGCCCCAGCCCATAGGTAGGTAGGTAGTGTCATGGTGGGGGCCCACTTGGTAGGTTCCTGGTTAAAGTGTAAAGGCAAATCGTCGTTTAGTGGGCCACAAACATTCATTCGGGTGAATGTCACAACACCTACCAAGGGGGAGGGCAAACCATTGTAAAGGGAGAGATGTATGCTAAAAATGTTGATTGCTATTGTAGAGCCCGGAATTATAATTTGTAGTTGAACAAAGCTTTAAAGTCAGGTCAAAGACCCCACATTAGTCTATTCAACTTAAACTAGGATGAATCAACAAACATTGAATTAGTAGCCCACGAGGAGGGTCGCCCAAAAAGAAAAGCCCACAAAAGATCATATTAGAGAGCCGTACACCAAAAAAATTCATAAGTGAAATATGTAAATGTATAATATATAAATAAATAAACACATCTTGGTCTCAAAAGGCTTGCTCTACACTAGCCTCCTTGAGGCTGCAAACATGAACTTAGAGAGGCACGCGATTGGTTGCCACCGACATTGATGTAGAGACCACCTCATTATATGTATGTATGTATGTATGTATGTATGTATGTATGTATGTATGTATATATATAATTTTATTTTTGAGACAAAAGGTCGACAGGTCAACGCCAAAGCACATGAGACAGTTGACCACTTGGTAAGTTTTCAAAGAGGAGATTTCACAATTGGGAATCGAACCACCAACCTCTTCCTTGAGATTTAGGTATCTCTCCACCATCATCCGGTAGTTTAGGGTCAAACCACCTCATATTTGTGGCCGGTACTTTGACGCTAACACAAAGACCACCTTGTGGTTGCAACTGGTCCTATGATGCCACCTCCCATGAGAAAATGCACTACTGCAAACAGCCGAGAATGCAACACTGAAACTCCAACATGCGACAAGCCAACAATGCCATATACAAAACTACCCCGAAGATCCTTGTCAATCCACCTCCCGTGTAGATCCACAAAGGCACAATCGATGATCAGGGAGAACCGGCAGTTAGTTACAAATGAACCAGTTGAGTTTGAGAAATAACCGGTTGAGGTTCAAGACTGCAGGAACATTACCGATCATTTTAGAGGAATTTATAGAACATACCCCAATTTAATAAAGGAAACCCAAAAGATGTCAACATGTAACCGGTTGGACTTGGAAACACTAGGATATTGGCTAGTTATGCCCAAAAATCTACCCGGACACTAGTCTCCATGTAAACCAACAACTTCTTCATGATGGAGCGCACGATTAATTGTTCGCTCCTCCAATCAATGTTCAAACGCAAGCCCTCACACATTAAAGCACCTCATATTGGAGATACCCATCATTGCACCCAAAAAATGTTGGAGATGTTTTCCATTTGAATATCATAAGGATTCATCATGATTTTCCATGTTCATGTCGAAGCTGCCTTCCTCACATCCATACCCATGAACCTCAATGGAATCACCCATGTTGGATTTAGGGTAAAATTGGCCACTCTTGCACATGTGGAACAAAGTGTTGGCAAGGCTAACGCCCAAATGTTTTTTCATAAGAAAGCGCAAAGCGCCCACTGATGGGCCCTTGGCAAAATGTTGCTATACGAGAGACTCACGTGATTGTTCAAACCAACCTTCCCAAACTTCGCATACTCCATTTTACCGTTGTTCATGTCATTTGCCGAAACATTATAATGAACGAACTCAAAATACTCTTCACCATTGTCCTTCAGACAATATCCCACCATGCCCAAGAAGGTATGCAAACCCTCATCCCTCAGCTTCTTGCAAGAAATGGCATGACCCATCGGAGGACTTGCATCCTACCCCCACACAAACCTCCATTTTCTTGCTCAACACCACAAGAATAGTAAACTTTCCTTTAACCACCATTTGAAAATGTTTGTGGGTTAATCCCCCCCCCTCTATGGAGCACAATCCAACAATACATTTTTCCTCCATAAACCTCCTCAAGTTCACAAGAAGACTAATGTCAATATTGGTGCCTCCCACTAAAATGATCATTGAAACCTCAAAATACTTTAAACATGCACGGCTTCGCTCTTGCCCTTGAGAGTGAGCAAGAGCTTGCATCCTAGGAGCCATGCAAGACAAGTTCAACGACTTTCAAACCAACTGCCAAAGAATCCATGATCGCCAATGCAGAGAACAATGCATAATTCCACAACAAGCATGAAGCGGGTAGTAGTGCATGACTTAATGACCACGAGCGGTGAATTTTTTTTGGGCGATTCTTCGCACTAAATGCTATAACCTAAATGATGGTACGAAATTCCCTATTATAATAATCAAGTCTAGCCCTAATCAAATCGCCTAAATCTGCCCTAATCAAATCACCCATAGTTGGGATTTGCCGCCCCCGCCTCCAGCCTCACTTCGCCGTTGGGCCAGGATGATCACGTCATCCATCGCTCCACTCCCTTGCGTCGCCACCCATCCATCGCTCCACTCCCTCACGTCACCGCCCATCCATCGCTCCACTCCCTCACGCCGCCACCCATCCATCGCTCCACTCCCTCACGCCGCCACCCATCCATTGCTCCACTCCCTCACGCCCCTGCCCATCCATCGCTTCAAAGTTGTGCATCGTTGGACCATTCATCCTAGACCACATCGTTGGAGCTCCTCATTGTGAAGTTGGGCCCCTTGGCATTGTCGTCCACTCCCTCTAGACTCTAGAGTCCACACTCCAACCTCCAGATCTGATAGACAGTGTTGTACATGGTTGTTGTGTTGAAGCAGTCGAAGTTGGAGCCTAAATGAGGACAATATGTTTGTCGATTTAGGTGGAGTCGACCTAAATGAGGACAATATGTTTGTCGATTTAGGTTGAGTCGACCTAAATGAGGATAATATATTTGTCGATTTAGGTAGAGTCGACCTAAATGAGGACAATGTGTTTGCTGATTTAGGTGGAGTCGACCTAAATGAAGAGAACATGTTTGTCGATTTAGGTGGAGTCGACCTAAATGAGGAGAACATGTTTGTCGATTTAGGTTGAGTTAACCTAAATGAGGATAATATGTTTGTCGATTTAGGTGGAGTCGACCTAAATGAGGAGAACATGTTTGTCGATTTAGGTTGAGTCGACCTAAATGAAGATAATATGTTTATCGATTTAGGTTGACTCGACCTAAATGAGGAGAATATGTTAGTCGATTTAGGTTGACTCGACTTAAATGAGGAGAACATGTTTGTCAATTTAGGTGGAGTCGACCTAAATGAGGAGAACATGTTTGTCGATTTAGGTTGACTCGACCTAAATGAGGATAATATGTTTGTCGATTTAGGTTGAGTCGACCTAAATGAGGAGAACATGTTTGTCGATTTAGGTTGAGTCGACCTAAATGAAGATAATATGTTTGTCGATTTAGGTTGACTCGACCTAAATGAGGAGAATATGTTTGTCGATTTAGGTTGACTCAACCTAAATGAGGAGAACATGTTTGTCAATTTAGGTGGAGTCGACCTAAATGAGGAGAACATGTTTGTCGATTTAGGTTGAGTCGACCTAAATGAGGACAATATGTTTGTCGATTTAGGTGGAGTCGACCTAAATGAGGAGAACATGTTTGTCGATTTAGGTTGAGTCGACCTAAATGAGGACAATATGTTTGTCGATTTAGGTTGACTCGACCTAAATGAGGAGAACATGTTTGTCGATTTAGGTTGACTCGACCTAAATGAAGAGAACATGTTTGTCGATTTAGGTGGAGTCGACCTAAATATTAATAATACTATATTTGCAGCCATAATGTACATGCCAATTCAGGTCGAGTCAACATGAACTATTATCCTAAATGGTCAATTTTAGGCAACACATCACTCCATAATTTACGGCGGGAAATCAAATGTTATTTTTTTGCTTGAATTCTACAACTTTCCAGTGGTTTTCATTTCATTCTTGGATTAATAGTTTGCTTTATGTACTCAAATGGCTTATTGGCAATGCATGCCACTGTGAATAAAGAAGTGGTTTCCTCCTAATTTTTTTCTACAAAGATTTGTGAGATGTAGTTTCGCATATTTACTGCTGCATTTCATTGTTCCAATAGTGACCTTGCAATATTTTATTTTTGTCACTTAGCTAAAGTTCCAAAAGCCATTCAAACAAGTATCGCATTTGCAATTCCTACGGCCATTTTAAAATAGCGGCAATTTTATTCTACCACACATTTCATCGCAATATTTACAATTTCCTAATATGCTCACATAGCATAAATTGCAATGTATAATACCATTAAAATAGTCATTTCACCTCCCAGTAAAAAGTGAAAAATAATTCGCTGACCACGAGTGAGCACGTTGGAGTCTTTGGCCCGAGACGACCCTAAACTATTGGATGATGGTGGAGAGATACCCGAATCTCAAGGAGGAGGTTGGCGGTTCGATTCCCGACTGTGGAATCTCCTCTCTACTTGACATAAAAACTTGCCAGGTGGTCAACTGCCTCTTATACTTTGGCGCTAGACTGTTGGCCTTCTATCTCAAAAAAAAAACACACACACACATTGGAGTCTGCATCAAGAGACACCTACCACCTCCTCACTCCGCCAATGCCTCACATCGACAACTTCCAAATTAAGGAGGCAAATGTTGCTACCACCATGCTCATGTGGACACCCCCAACCTAGCAACCCCCGAAAACTTACCCCCCCCCACCCCAATGAGGCAAAACAAGGTTCATATATGGACGTCAATTTCTAATTTAACCCCTTTTAGTAGGTGTCAACCAACTTGCATTCCCTTGGCTTGACACAATTCACCGTAGTTATTTTGATGATGGCCGCCCAAAAACCCAATCGTAGCTTGGAGGTAAGCAAGACCTTCTCCATTGTTTGTTTGCCTTGGTTAGCCCAGGCTTGGTTTTCTTCGCCTTGCTTTGATCGCTACAGTATTAACCTTTTTTTTTAGCTCAAGTCATGATCACACTTATTGATGAGTATAGCCAGCGGACGGCTCCTACTAGTATCGGCCACTTTTATGTTCGTTTTTACCTAGTGAACGTTTGAAACTCAAGTATGTTACATCCAATTGTTGGCTGAAAGAGATGGAAAAGTGCCCCACATTAGTTGGGAACTGTCAGTTGGCTATGACCACCAGTAAGTGTGGACATGGCATTAGTTGTTGTTAGGGATGTGGAGTTTGGCTACGAAGCAATGAATAAAATCACCTATCGTGCGTGCTTGCCTTTTACCATTGCTTGAACCTCTTGGGAAGAGAGTTAGGTCGGCTTAGGTTGGCTTTGGGGGTAGTAGGTGCATAGGCAATGGGGCCCATTTAATAGGTTCCTACTTAAAGGGGAAAAGTAAATTGTTCTTAAGTGAGCCACAAACATTCCATTTGTCCCTTTTACTATTCTCTAGGTACATGCGGCCCTTGGCCTTTTACCAGATATGGTAAGGGTGGGTTAAAACTTAAAACTAGGTTCCGAGACATAAGAAGCTCCAAAATTGAGTGATCTTATTGGTCGAGAGTAAAATGTTGGACCCAAGGAGTTTACTTGGCTTAGCTTCTACACCTTGCTTTGCTTGCTACACTACTTAGCGGTGCTTTAGATGTATGTCTGGGAAGAACCAGCGGTTAGTTACAGATGAATTGGTTGAGTTTGAGAAATAACCGGTTGAAGTTGGAGACTTTAGGAGAATTACTGATCATTTTAGAGGAATCTATAGAATATACCTCAAATGAATAAAGCAAACCGGAAGATGTCAACATGTAACCGGCTGGATTTAGAATCACTAGGATCTTGACCAACTATGCCCAAAAACTTCCCAGGCACTACTTTAGATGGGGGCCCATGGTCCAAAAAACATAGGAACCAATTTGAAGCAATTTAGAGCAAATTGGAGCCCTTGAACCCTACCTACCATCTTGATTCTCCAAAACATAGAGTCTTCTTGGAGATTCATTTCTCGGTTCGGACCATTACTAGTTTCTTTCAAAATGATGCGAATGTGGGAGACACATCACTTTGCCTTGGACCCTCATCTAAAGGCATTCAATCCAATTTACACCTCTTAGCCAATAGGGTTGCTCCATTTTGTTGGACTTGCCCCTTGTCACCCCCATCTAAAGCGCCCCTTAAAACTCTACTTTGGTTGTTTGTTGGGATGTGGAGTTTGGCTAGTACCATGAAGGAATGATCTTATTTTTAGGGTATGGCTTACCTTTACCTTTTGCAACTTTGGAGGGGAGTTGGGTGCTTGGGAGGTAGGTAACTACACTAAATATGATGTTTAGTGTCATATGGTATTGTATGTCACTATGGTGACTTTTTGGATGACACTTCTTATGAGTAAGTGAACAAATTTTTGTCATGGATGATGAAAGAGTTCATCCATTGGCCAAATCCCTACCTTCTCTTGTCAACAACTTGTGATGAAATATTGTCATGGATGATTGAGATTTGGGTGAAAAATCGATTGGTAAGTGACAGTAATTGCTACAATGTAAATCTATAATCCCCAAAAAAATTTACAAGGAATGACAAATAATGTTGGGCTAACAATTAGTGTTGGTGACACTACACTGCGGTTTACAATTAGTGTTGAGCAAGACAATTAGAGTTGGTGACACTAAATGTCATGGTGACACTAAGTATCCTGGTGGGGCCCATTCGGTAGGTTTCTAGTCAAAGTGTAAAAGTAACTTGCCATTTAGTGGGCCAAAAACATTCCCTAATTGGCTTTCTTTCCCTTGCTTTGGTCCCTAGTACCTTTGCTAATACTCCACTTTAGTTGTTGTTGTTGGTAGTATGGAGTTGGCTATAGAGGAATGAAGTTACTCTTATGGTATGGCTTAACTCTTCCCAATGCAACTTGGGAGGGGAGTCGGGCCTTTGGCTTGAGTGATGATAGGTAAGGAGGTAGGGAGGTAGGAAAGTAAGTAGTGGGGACCATTCGTAGGTTCCTACTTAAAGTGTAAAAGTACGTTGTTGTTTAGTGGGCCACAAACATTCCCTTTGTCTACGTATTTTACATTCTATTAGGTGGCCTTTTACTAGGTGTTGTGGTACGGGCGCCTTTTAACTAGGAGTCCAAGAGTCACGACCAAAGACACTCCGAAATTGAGCGAGCTTATTGGTCGAGAGCGAAAAAAAACTTGGACCCAAGGAGTTTACACTACAATGAAAAATGGAAGCGGTGTTAATATGGCATCATTTTTTTTGCCAACTCTCAGCAGCCGCCCCTCGTTCAAGAAAATACTCTTAAGTTAGTTTGAGAAACCAGTCTTCAAGGTTGGGTCCAACTTTTTAATATGAATATAAGTTACACAAAGTAGTGTTTTGGTCCTTGAGATTCATGGACTTGGACTCTTATGTAGACCTATCCTAAGTGGACTTGACACCATACCACCCAAATATAAGTATCCAATTCAAACAAGTGTGTAGATTGGGCTCTCATACGATCTACCTTAGAGTAAGCCCACTTATCTTCCAATATTTATCCTCCATGCAGCCCAAACCTGAGCTTAAGAGAAGATGACATACTAACATATGTTAGGTGCCTATACGGTATACTCAAGTGTTGCCACAACATATAACAATGGTGTTGTTTCATCTTCGAGTTTGTCTAAGTCTATATATAATCTTGAAACATGCATCACGTGAATTAAGTTAGAGGGCCCCCTGAAGACTAATATCTCCTTTCCTAGGTGAATAATGAACACTTTGAATGGGCATGGACAAGCTAGCATGAATAATGAACACTTTCAATGGCAAGCCCCCAGGTTCCCACGTGGTTGGTTGAGAATAACTGGTTTGCCCGGATACCCACACCATGATTGGGTAGACCATAGGTGGTAGGGCGTACCGGAAATCAAAGTGCCAAGTATATAGTATGAAGGACACACATCGGAACACTAATGTGCCCTAACCTCAAGTTCTCATCAGATCTTGGCCTCATGTTCAACCCCTAAACGCTTTTGGAACCCGATTTGGGCCTCTCATTACAAATGGTATTTTGACATTTTATGACCTGAACAGAAATTTTGATGTGACTTTGTGATATCTATAGTGATAGCTTATTCGCCAGCAAGGTTACTCTTCTTGACACATGAACACTTCTGTAAACTAACTTGAAAAGAGTTTGATGAAAAATCCAATTAACAATTAAGTATATGTGGACAAGCCACTTGTCCAAAAAGGAGGGGATGTGCACTTGTGGAGACAAAAACATCAAATGACAACAACAAAAACAATAACACAACAACCACAACGTCAAATGTGTGGTTTCCACGTTCGCTGATTGCCATATTTGTGTAGTTTTTTACGATCTAGTGTACGTCATATTGGTAGTTTGGAATTGTCCAAAATTCACGCATAAATTCAAATACACTTAAACCCTAGTTGTTCACATCATCTAGTATTTACATAGAATACACAATTAGTATGAACATGCTAATAGTGTTCGGGGTTGAGCTACTCTTTGAGTTAGAATTATCATGTAGCGTATGAGGGAGCATGCAAATCTAATAGATTCATGCAGGACTTCCTATAAACTCAACTTGTATTTTGTAAATGGTTGCGTTATTTAATCCTCAACAAAATTTCCCAAAAGTGATATCTAGGACAAGTAGTTTTACTATTCATTTGCCTATTTGCAACCACCCTTGCAATTTTGTAATCATTCAATGTCAATCGGGTCCAACGAGATTCGGCCCGTGATCTATGATGTCTAATCTCATTGTGTTAAATTTAGTTTGGACCCTTGTCATCCCATTTTACTGCACCTGTGCATATGATTTATGAATCGCTTTAACATGGTCCCATGTGGTCCAAACCCGTTACCTCGTCGTTTTTATCCAATGTTCTCGAGCTGATTGGGAACAGTGGGGTGATAGGATTTGTGCGAACCAACCCATGCACTCGTTCCTTGTTGGATGCCTAAACCCTTGCCTCCAAGGAACCAGTGTACGGGTTGTTTCGCCCCAGCCAAGGTGACAGCCTCACCACCACCAAGTTATCTATGGTATAGTAGACATTTAAGAAGTACATCATCATGTCTCGAGTTGTTTTCACCTTCTTGCTTAATTATGTTGTTGTTGTAATACGGTAGTTGTTATTGAATGTATCGCTTTTCAACTACGTTTGCCTAATTGTGAGGGTTGGGGCCACTTGAATGCATGCTTGAATAACCTATTTTTGCATTCCTTATTACCTTGTGATTGTGCAAATGGGGGACCACCAGTGACATGCCACACTTGTTTATATTGTCTTATATGTACCTAGTTCATTAAAAATATATATAAATTTGGCAAATTCGTGGCCCTCCATATGTTGGACTATGTAACTCATTTGTGTCCATCGAGGTGTGTTGCAGTGGACTTGTTGTGCGTGCACATAGGTCATGTTATGCCTCCACTGGGTCTTTGTTGTTTGGACATCTTGTAATAATATATGTTGGTTGTTTGTTGTACCTTTGATTCAAAGTAACAAGAAGGAGTCACAAACCAAAACATGTGCACCTATCTTAGAACCTCTTAATTTGCGATAGACGAGGTTACCCCAAATACAGCGAAACCCAAGTCAAGTGGGCTTACATGAGTGCACCTATTTTGAGCACTTCCAACGCCATGACAATTTTGGTTGTTGAATTGGATCGAGAATTGCCTCATTCAACTAGCAATTGTGAATGGCGAAGACTATCATTTCAAGTTTCAAAATTCGGAGTTGAGATGTAGAAGTTGTAGGGAATTCATGCAAAGATTCTCTTTAGCTTTGACCCGTAGAGGACCATGGGTGTGCTTGGATGGGATACATGATGATTTGTACAATTCCCGACAAGTATTATTCCATTCGATCTATGATATTGAATCCATATTTACAAAACGTATTAGAAAGGAGGACTTTGAAGACCTAATCACATGTGACAACAATAATCACATATAGGTGGCATATATTTGGGTCTAGGTCTATGTACTATTAGATTTACGTACATGTATGTTCCAATTGGAGTACACAATTTATGGTATTTAGTGTCATGTACACTATTTGTGAAGGGCCCAAACTACACTATTGTGTCTAATTAGTGTGGGTGGGAAATGCACGTGGGTTGGAAATTAGTGTGGCCCACACTAATTTTCAAGTGTTTGGGTCATTTTGGATGAAAAATGTAATGTCATCCATCCGTGTGTGTTAGGGTTCTCCGCAAACAACCTCCGTTAGGTCAATGTGGGGAAAGTCTTCAAACACAATTGGATGGAATTATGAAGTTTCATTCAATTGTGGAAACGACAAAACCCACACAAATTTTTCACCTTTGAAATTAGTGCGGGCCACTCTAAATTATAATTTGAAATTAGCGTGTTTTATTAGGAATTAGTGTGGCCCACACTAATTAGACACAATAGTGTAGATACCCAGAGGCCTAAAAGTGTCACCGTCCGCTAATTGCCAATATGGTATTATTTGTCAACATAAGCAACTTTTTATTTATTTACACTATTGACATTTAGCATAGCACATTGGGATACTCGAGATGATAGTTTTTTGGCATGCGAGGGGAAGATATTATTGAGCATACTAATGGCAAGTGTCACATGTTTACATTTTAGTATGCAAGAGGAAGATGTTCTTGAGCATACTAATGCCACATGTCATTTGTTTACACTTTAGTCAAACTGTTGACCGTCATGTAACAAAGGCATGCACCTCATCACACTATTGAACATACTCATGCCAAGATATCAGTAAGCACACTTGAATGCCAAGTGTCATTTTTTTACACTTAGTCAAATTGTACACCATTGTATAACAAAGGCATGCACCTCATCACACTATTGAACATACTCATGCCAAGGTATCAGTAAGCACACTTGAATGCCAAGTGTCAATTTTTTACACTTTAGTCAAATTGTACACCGTTGTGTAACATAGGCATGCACCTCGTCACACTATTGAACATACTCATGCCAAGATATTAGTAAGCACACTTGAATGCCAAGTGCCATGAGGTGCCACTAATGATGAAGTTGTTGATCGTTAGTGTAACCTAACACATGCCTCGAAATAGGGTCAGTGACACTATTACGCATATGACACTAAATGCCATAAATGGTGTAGTGCATGTGATCACTGAGTTGATTTTAGATGTGGTCACATGTGAGATTTTAAACTAGTGGCATCAAGGAGTAATATTTAACCGTTATGTATGACACCCTGAGGCCCATATGGGCCTTTTGGCTTTTCAAGGGCAAAGTAATAATGTAGACCCTCCCAATTGTGTTAGAAATTGAACTTACAATGGTGTTTATTTTATCAACAACTATTTCAATCTCATTGGAGCACATGTCTTTGGGGCATCCATTTGTAACTACAAACCATGCCATACAAGATAGGCAAACCTAAAACCTACAATTTAACTCTACACCCACTTTTGTGTGGAAACGGCATGTGGCATCAATGTGAGATGATTAGCAAATCCAAATCACATCATAGGGCATTTTCCTTGCCATTCTCAAAATTTATATGAATAACCTATTCATTATCAAAGTGAAGATTATTATTCTTATTAAATGGTCATTTACCCCCTCCCCACATGTGCAGCTCCCCAATTATGTTGACTATTGAACCTACAATAGCTAACAAACTTTGAGCACATTGTCAAATCTCTTTTAACCAAATGATATTGTTTAAACACATGTCTAAGTGTCCAATCAAGAAGAATGGCCACGTATGAAGGCCCATGTACGTTACATATGGTAGACTTGCCTAAATCCAACATGGAAATCATTTGGACACATATATTTTAGTTGTATGTTTCAGGTGTGGATATAAGAATGGACACCATAAAGACATGTGTTTAAAAGAGCTTGGACTTACGTGTTAAGACTATGCCAACTAAAGACATATGTTTAGAATAGTCAACATAATTTGGGGGAGGTGGGGACAAACCCATATGACCGATTAATGAGTATAACAATCTTCACTTTGATGATGAATCACACGATGTCCAAAATTATGCGGCAAATGCCTACGGGCACAAGTTGGATTTGCTATTAGATCATGTTAATTCAATGTTTCATATCCTACAAGAAGTGGGTGCAAAGAGAGAGAAAAAATCGGAATCAAGTAGTCCAACATCAACATAACATAACATTATTCACATCCATAACAATGTTATGTGGGACTGACAATATCATGCAGAATATTCCATATTCCATCATTCAAACTGAATGTATGGAATATTCTGCATGATATTGTCAGTCCCACATAACACTGTTATGGATCTGAATAATGTTATGAACAATAGGGTGGTCTATGGGTAGGTGTGGATCTAAGAACATACACCAAAAAGCCATGTGTTTAAGAGAGATTGGACTATATACTCAAATCATGCTAGCCATTCTAGGTTGAATGGTCAACATGTGGGGGGGGGTCTATATGACCACTTAATGATCATGGGAATGCTCACTTTGACAGTGAATAAGATATTCACATGAACTCTGAAAACTACAAGACACTTTGGATGTGGTAACCATCTTGCTCGCTCTCGTTGCATGTTTCATTTCCAACAAGAAGTGGGTGCATGGAGAAAAAGTATGCAAATTACACACCTCCACCTTAACACCTTCTAATGTTTCATAATGTCCGAACAACCTATTGAACTTTGGTTAGTAAAAATCGAACTCCTGAGTAAGACGTTATCGCATTGCGTAACTACAAATAGTAACACACACTAATTGGGATGATCAATGTAGTTCCAAACGAACCGGTTGAGTTTGAGAAATAACTAGTTGAAGTTCAAGACTTCGTGAAAATTACTCATCGTTTCATAAGAATCTAAGGAATATGCCTCAAATTTACATAGATGTCAACATGTAGCCAGTTGGATTGGAAACATCGCGGAGGGAGAGAATCATCATATACAAGCGTTACTCTCATCCATCCAACATAAAAAACTTGCCCCTCCCCCCTCGCCCCATAGTTTTGTTGCCGAGTCATCCCAAATGACCTTGAGTACACTAATTCTAATTTCAATGTCAACTCAACTTAAGAGCGTAACCTCCAGACTGCATACTATTTCGGGATTTTTTAAAATGTTGGATGCATGAGAGGTACGCTCGTATACGAGATAATTCCCTCTCTCCCAAACTCACCTAAAGAAAGTTTGTCCCAAATCAGCAGCTCATTAAAGAAAAGATGTACTTCTAACAACAAATATGGTTGTATATATGACATCTTTGTAAAATTAAGATTGTTCACACAAAACTTTAGCTATCGACATGTCCCAAATCATAGGATTATAGTGTAAACGTGTATGTTGGTATGATTGGACAATAGGTGGTTGCTTATCCCTTAGGTGTTCAAGGCTTTTGTAGTGCAGTGTCAACGTCTTGCCTTATATAAAATTATGCTAACTTTTAATCTAAGCCTGC
This sequence comes from Polytrichum formosum, assembly GCA_964035585.1. Lineage (NCBI taxonomy): Eukaryota > Viridiplantae > Streptophyta > Polytrichopsida > Polytrichales > Polytrichaceae > Polytrichum > Polytrichum formosum. Next base: position 33,115,583 of record OZ037938.1, read on the forward strand.
AATATTGGTTTCGAGTGTTGATTATACTACTTCAATTGGCCATGTCCAAGGTGGTGTAAAAAGTCTTATAATTCCATGTGTAAAATAAAAAGATGCCTTTTGAAAATAAAACGACAACCACTTTTTGGCTTCTTAGGCATTCATGTACTAAAAACAAATGACATAAACGATCCTTCTTCACTTAGATAGAGCTGCAAAAAAACTCAAGAGGGTATTGTCGCATACCAATGAACTTCTCATCCATCCAACATAAATTTATGATCCCCTATGGGTTTGTGGTTAATTCATCACAAATGATTTCAACTAGACCAGTTCGGGGGTTTAGAAGCTTATTCATGTGTCAAATCGACTATAAAACGATTTGCACACTACATACAATTTTAGGGCTTTAATATTTGAGAGACGAGGGACGTGCTCGTACCCAAAGTTCATGTAGATTGTTGTGAGAGTTTGAGTGTTTTTTTTGTATTTGGACATATTGATTCCAAATACAATTTGACAATGGCGATCAGACTCACATTCATGCTAGTGCAATATATTGGCATACATTTTTCTTTTCTTTTCTTTTCTTTTCTTTTCTTTTCTTTTCTTTTCTTGTATGGCAGTGATAAGTGCCAAATATGTGGGCCATGTTCCATTTGGGGTCATTAGTTTGGGGAGTGGGACATGTTAGAGAAATGTGAAGGCCAAAAGAAGAAGTACTTTGGGTCATTGAAGCGGTCCTAAAGACTTGGAGGTATGTTCGAGTCCCAAGAAAACGAAAACATAACATTATTCAGATCCATTACATTGTTCTGTGTGATTGACAATATATCCACAAAATATTCCTCACATTCAGACTCAATGTGAGGAATATTCTATGGAATATTTCCAATCCCACGTAACAATGTTATGAATTTGAATAATGTTATGAAAACATGTCCCCAAAAGATATTGTTTACATTGTCCAAATGAGGATTCCATAGTATCCTACGTTGGTGGGGCGGGGGATTTGACCATGCAGCTAAGTTTGGTGCACCAAATATGACTAAGGTATGCGAGTGTGATTCAGTTTTTTTTCTTGTTCTCCATCTTGCATCTATCGGGTTTACGTCTTCAAACTTGTGTTCCATTTGCGAATCTCTGATGAAACATCAACCAAAACCATATTGAAAATCGGACATTCCACAAGTAAGTTAAGGTTATTGGAAGTGTGTGCCTGTTGATTCCTTGATTGAAGACACGTGTCCTCCCAGTTGTGTTCATTGTTGAATGTGGAGCAGTTAATAAGGTTGGAAGATGTTGTTCAATCTCTTTTAAACATGTGTCTTTATGATGCTTATTTTTGTATCCTCACCTAATCACCTAATATGTACGCAGTCACTGATTATCCCACATTACTTCTTAAAAGCCTTGGTTATGGGACATAATGTAAAGTGGAATCAAATTGGGACATAAAGTTTTAAATGCAATAAACAATGTACTACAAATATTAGTCTATTATGAATAAAATGGATTAAAAATCATAGCATGGTCACCTTCATCTCATGTTGAGAGAACGTATTCAAGTCTCTTATTGCGAAATTTGGTAATCACCAAACATTTACATTTTTGTCAATTCCACATCACTTTCTCATCCATTTCCTGACACAATCACTCTTACTTTTGGTGACCTTGTGTAATACGAACTGGGACCAACACTAAATTCCCAATCAATGAAAGAATTGGTAATATGGTGATCGTGGTCACTGGTCACTACACTGTTTATGATATTCAATGTCACTTACTACATGGAATTACACAATGCTATAACTTCTTACTATAGATTTCAAATTTTCTACCAACAAAGAGTCTATAGGTTGTATGGACATTATACAACATTAATGACTTCTCTTAGAAATAACCTACATTCTTAGCAATAATTTATTGCACCCAATGCCTCCGAATAGTAAGTGACACTAAATACCATAAACGATGTAGTGTAAATATGGCCTTATGTAAGTAAAATATGGTCAAGTGGCCCACACCATAATATAAGCTTCGTGGTGTCGATGCGGCCCACGCATCAAGTGCATAGTTTGTGGGAGTCTTGGTGGGTAGGTTGGCCCACACTTAAAGCGCAACTTAGTGGAGATCCCATATAAAGGGCGGTTCACATGGGGTCCCATGTCCCAAGTCCCAAGTCCCAACATGGAGGCAAAGTCCAAAATGCTGAGCCTCAAGAAACCATTAGAATATGATCAATTATCATTAGTGTTAGATCTTTTTTTATTTTATGCAAAAAAATTGCGAGACTTGTGTTGAGAGTTGGGTCTAGCTTTTTGCTCTACCCAACTCTCAACACAAGTCCCAAGCCTCACCTCCAAAAAGTGTTGTCATGTAGGCATCCATGTCATACTTGGGAATTGGGACCCCATGTGCGGGTAAGTCTCAACTTTCATGCTCTCAACAGTTGGGATTGCATAGATTGGCCTCAAGTGACTTGGGACTTGGGACCCGTGTGAACTGGCCCAGAGTTAAAATTGACGTTCAAGCGTATTTGGACAAACCACTTGTACAAAAAACAATAAGGGGATGTGCACTTGTGGGGGCTTGAAAAACATTGATTGACAACAACAGGAGCAACCACATAACAACCACAACTTTGAATGTTTGTCTTCCATGTTCGCCAACCGCCATATGTGTATAGTTTTGCGATCTAGTGTATGTCATATTGATTGTTGGAATTGTCCAAAATTCATGCATAAATCCAAATATACTTGAATCCTAGTTTTACGTGTGTCCATGAGTTCAGGGACTGGAAAACGGGAACAATGTCCAAGGAGATTTTTGAGCATAATTGGTGAGAATCTTAGTGTTTCCAAGTCCAACCGGTTACATGTTGGGATCTTTTGAGTTTTCTTCACTAATTTTAAGTATATTCCATAGATTCTTCTCAATTGATCGGTAAATTCCATGAAGTTTTGAACTTTAACCGGTTGTTTCTCAAACTCAACTGGTTCATCTGTAACTACTGTAGTGGTCGGCTCTCCCGGTTCATTGAACGGGACGTGGTAAAAGGAAGGTAGGAGACCAAATTGGCGGGGTTCAAGGGACAAAAAAACACGGCACACGTTCCCATCATATAATCTTGTACTACGTTGTGGTCTTTGAGTACGTTTTCCGATGAGTCGACCTTGGTTCAATCTAGGCCCTATGCCTTTGCCATCATATGATGTTTTTGAGGTTGAGGCTCGGGAGATACAATTTGGAAGAACAACTATCTAAGGTAGAAATACCATAACCCATGAAAATAAGGTGATTCACATTGAAGATATGGTCTTACAGTCATGAGATAATTTCCCAAGATAGACGAGAAGGATTCATGAAGAATGAAGTTGTTTCATATTTTCTGCCTTGTACAAAAAAGTCTACAATTTTTCAAAGTGGAAAGTTGTCAAACCCCCTACTCGTTCACTAGATTCTCCCTACACCGAACACGGTAATCTGCATTTCCATACATAACATCACCTAAACTAGTTAACTCATGAGTACATTAAACTTAACTCCCATTGGCTACACTAAGTGTACACACATTGAACTTGCTGCCTCGCCATGATCGGTTTTAGAAATGGCACTTCACTATTATGACGGCAGTCTAGTGCACGGTAGAGGGTAGTTAACCGGTTTGGGTATTTCTACCTTATCTATCTATCTATTCGTAAAATTCATTTAATTTGCAACAATTATTGTGATCACTTGAAATTCTAAATCTTAGGTAAACCTAGACTTATGCATGATTTTGAAATTAGTTCTGTTGTAGATCCTAGTGCTTCCAAATCCAACCGGGTTACATGTTCACATCTTTCGGTTTTTCTTTATTAGCTCGATGTATGTTCCCTAGATCCCTCTAAAACGATCGGTAATTTTCCCGAAGTCTTGAACTTCAACTGGTTGATTCTCAATGCTAAGTGGTTCATCGGTAACTAAAGCTTAGTGGACGGGAAATTCCCGGATTTGGGGTAGGTTGGCCTATCGAGCATAGCCGATAGTGCCTCCCTTTTGACACATTTTCCTCGGGCATTGAGCCATCTCCGACACATACTAAGCGTCAAGTAACATGGGGTTGTGTGAGAGCCACCCAATATAACTTAGGTAGCTAACCTAACACCACCACCAATCTTCTTATGACCGCCCAAATGACCCTCCTATTCATTTGGGTGGTCGAAGGTTCATTGTTGGTGTTGGGTTGAGTTATCTTAGGCGGGATCTATATTGAGGTCCAAGATTACAAAGATTTTTAAAATCGAGCATTCTTATTGGTTGGGAGCAAAATGTTGGACCCAAGGAGTTGACACTAGGGTCCAGGTTTGTCACGTACCTCAATCGCTCATAAATAATACAATGAACATTTGCACTCAAGACAATAATTGCGAACTTTCAATGGAGTATAATATTAAAACTTCACCCTTAACAAATGCAATGTGATTGACTATAAGCTCGAACCACCCGGCCATAGGAGAGAGAGACAAAAATGTCCTCTCTCCTCCCATGAGCTTCCTCTTATGCTAAAGGCACTAGTTTTGCTTTCTATGTTCAAATATAGTAAAAGTCATATATTCATAGTTGTAGCTTTAGTTCTAATGTGAATATTTTATCTTTGGTTCCTCTAGAACCTTCTTCCATCTTGTGACTCAATCACATTCTTCCAGATGGAATTGTCTAATTCCAACTTGATTTATTCATCCATTCTTCTAGTTGCCACTGTCTAATTCCAACTCAATTCATCTATCCATTGAGAGTTGTCTAACTCCAATGAATAACATCCATTTGCTAGGAGTTGTCTAACTCTGATTCATATCTTCTAGCTTGAGTTGTCTAACTCCAACACAAAGGTCTTCCAAGGGGAGGTGTTGAACTCCCAGTTGGAGCTATCTAACTCCAACGCAAAGATCTTCCATCGGAAGTTGCCTAACTCCCGTGCACAATTTGTCCATGGGTTGTCTAGCCTTTGTGCACCATTCATTCTTGGGTTGTCTAGCCCTTGTGCACAATTCATTCACGGGTTGTCTAGCCCTTGTGCACCATTCATTCTTGGGTTGTCTAGCCCTTGTGCACAATTCATTCACAGGTTGTCTAGCCTTGTACACAATTCACTCATGGGTTGTCTAGCCCATTTCTTCCTTTGGAGTTGTCTAGCTCCAATGACCATCTGCTCATATGCTAAATACATCAAAGTATGGTTAGTCATCATTCTTCCCCAATCACTCAATCAATAAATCTCTTAATCAAGGTGCCACTAGGGTACATCACAAGGTCCAAGGCATGGAAGCATGAACTGGTGCTAATGTGTCATCACTTTCCCGTCAAATCTCGACGATCTTCATTCCAAAAACACTCCTCCTAGTTCAAGAAATCAATATTCAAGCTTGGGCTCCATCTTGAACAATGTCCACGGAGCATAGTCAGTCAAGATCCTAGTGTTCCCAAGACCTCCCCCCGTTCCATGTTGACATCTTTCGGTCTTTCTTTATTGAATTGAAGAATATTTTGTAAATTCCTCTAAACAGATCAGTAATGTTCCTAAAGTCTTGAGTATGAACCGGTTGTTTCTCAAACCCAACCAAATCATCTGTAACTAGGAGTCAATTCTCCCCATTCATTGATCTTGAATAAGATCCATAAAGAAGTGTTTTTGAACCTAAAAGTTTGTGGACCTGGACCCTAATGTAAATTCCCGCCTTAAATATCGAGTAACTTAGTGTGGGTGCACATTAAGGTCCACTTCAAAGAAAAGGCCATATTGACTACACTAATTATCCCAACTAGTGCGTGTTACTATTCAAAGTTACGCAATGCAATAACCATCTTATTTAGGAGTTCAATTTTTATTAACAAAAGTTTCATAGGTTGTTTGGACATTACAGAACCTAAATGCTTTGCTTGGTAAAATGTTACATTCTCAATAAATAGTTATAGCAATGCGTAACTCCGCATAATAACATGTACTAATTGGGAAAATCAATGTAGTACAAGGTTGCCACACTTGGGAGCCGCCCCAAACCTCATGGTGGGCCTCATGTGGGCTATTTTGTTTCCTTCAAACCCACGAAACACCCTTACCGTTCCTTTCAAAGGGTGAGCTACTTGCCGCTTGGGAAACCCATTATCATATATCCCCCCCCCCCCGTTTTTCATTTTCATTATACGACTAGGGCCCACCAAGCCTATGTGGTGGGCAATCAATCCAATATTTTGAGGATTCGTTATGAATGAGCCGTTTAAAGACATTCTCTTTTACAAAGCCTTCCACAAGAGAACCAATGGATGATTGGCAATGAAAACCTCACAATCTCATTGGTGTCTTGAGTTGTACCTTCTATTCAAGTTTGCACGTAAAAGGAACAATGATTTTGGTTTTCCCTACATGGCAAGTGGGGTTGGAAGTGCTTCATGGTTCTAATAACCTTAGGCATCAAACAAAAAAGAAGAAGAAGAAGAAGAAGAGAAGAACTCCGGTCTCCGAAGAACATCACAATTTTTTCTTCTTCTTTCAATTGTGTCTTCAGTCCTAGAGGATGAGAGTTTGAGACGAATTTCAACATGTATTTGGTATTTAGGACCTAATAAATTCGATCCAAAGTTAGTTTTTTATAGTATTAACTAGCATTTAGGTAATTCCATACATTATGGTCAATTCCGGGGAAAACCAGTGGTTGAAATCTTCCTCCGAATCCCTTATATAATTTGACTTCTTTCCACAATTTTGTTGCTATGTCTCACATGTGGCTTTTATTGGTTTATTTTATCATATATTTATGATTGAATAGTTGTGTGTTTGCACTATGTTTTTGTTTGATATTACACATTGTGTGCTTAATTCTAGACTATCCAAAGTTTGGAGTTACCATGGAATCACCCAAATACTAGTTTACTCAAGCTCTAATACGATTTGGGCATTTAAAGGGAAAATGAGGTTTATGATGTCTGTCAACTTTAGCATGGATATATTAAAGCCTCAACACCCAATTAAATCATTGGCTCATAATATAGGTAAGATAAATTATAACAATTGTATAGAAACTTCATGGGGGAGCAATTATGAATGAAGAGCTCATGATAAACCTCTTCATATGCTTGCTACTATCACCTTTCAATAAAGTGTTTCTAAGCTTATGATGATGGCTAACAAGCCTTCAATTTGACCTAATTTGAAATAGACGGAGGGGGAAAAGGAAGACCCCCCTCCCAAGAACATGTTGATGATGATCATAACAAATGATATCCAAATCATCCCTAGCACACTTAGCAAGTGTATTCACTACAAGCAAATGAGTCATGGACAATTATCATGCATCGGAAAATATGCAAATCTATCATAATGATAATTTTGCATTGGTTTTTCCTTGATGTTGGATGATTGCCTAAGACTTGTATGCTGGTAGTGATTGACCTCATGGAGTTTATGATAACTTTAGTGAACAATTGTTTAATTTGGCTACCACCACTTTACTTGGGAATCACCAACTATAATACAATTCAATGTTGAATAACACTCTCACCAATTACGATGTTAACTATTGGGCCAATGCCACGGTGAAGCCTACTTACATGCCTAACTTGGTGATCATGGTCCTATCACTCATTTTGTCAACCTCTAAAGTAGAAATACCCAAAGCGGTTAACCACCCTCTACCCGTGCACTAGACCACCGTCATAATAGTGAAGTGCCATTTTTGAAACCGATCATGGCGAGGCGGCAACTTCAATGTGTGTACACTTAGTGTAGCCAATGGGAGTCAAGTTTAATGTACTCATGAGTTAACCGGTTTAGGTGATGTTCTGTAGGGGGTTTGACAACTTTCCGCTTTCAAAAATTATAGAAATTTTTGTTCAAGGCAGAAAAATATGAAGCAACTTGCATTCTTCATGAATCCTTCTTGTCTATCTTGGAAAATTGTCTCATGATTGTAAGACCATATCTTCAATGTGAATCACCTTATTTTCACAGGTTATGGTATTTCTGCCTTATAGTATTTAAGAAGCGTGGCTTTAATCTAAGGGCTTAACCCAAATCCCATGGGAACTCTGAGCTTAAGCCGCCTAAGGCCGAAATAGTACTCGGATGAGTGGTCTTCCCAACACTTGATTTCCGGCGCACCTACCACCTATGGTCCACTCAATCATAGTGGGAGGTATCCAAGTGAACGGGATATTTTCAACCAACCATGTGGGAACCTAGGGGCTTGCCCTTGACGGAGATAGGTATCGGTTACCTTGTCCGTGCATGTTCAAGGTGTTCACCTTAAAATGGAGGCAACAATCTTCAAGATATCTCTATGGCAGACATACCCATTTCCGACAACTCCCCCAATCTTAATACATAGATTCCCCTAAAGCCGTGAAGTTTCACACATGTAGCCGTCATTTCCTAATGTGATGGAAAAAGCCATGAAGAATCACACATGTAGCCTTCACATTCGGCGTGGTGGATAAAGTAAGTCAAGAGGGCGCAAATTCAGGTTCCTTGAAAAGGGCGCTGATCGTACTCATGTTTTCGTCTCCCAATAATCGTAAATAGGTCGGCCTATGTTGTGAATATGGGTTGGGAGAGAATTGAATACACAGGTTCTTCCAATTGGGTCACTATTGAGTGTGGAGTAGTTAGTAAAAATCGAATGTGGAGTTCAATCTCTTTGAAACATGTGTCTACATGGTGTTTGTTCTTTAGTCCTTACCAAACGACACACCAATCAAAGACTAGGGGGGTCGGAGAAAGAAAAATAACTGAATAACACCCACACGCTATATTACTGGACTTGAGACCATTGTCCAGCAACAACTCCATGTATATGGTCATTGGTGTGGACTAAAATCATCCTTGGCATAAAAAACAAAATTCAACAGTTTGATAAGTCATCGGCTTTCCATGAGGTCTATGCAGTGAAGTAGGAATTAAATGCTAGGCTCGTATGCAGTAATTCCCTCTCAACACCTTTTTGGGCTGCCTAGTTTTCACATATGGTTGAGATAAAATAACTGAGTGATCCATGAAAACTATGTTCAGCCTCAATGAGTACCATCACACCTCCTTCAAAGTATACGATTTTATAATATCAACTCATCGTTATGGGAACCTCAATATGAACTACATTCAATTCAGACAAACTATATTAGTCTCCACATTACCACGACTAATATATGACAAAAGAGTTATCCTTAAAGTCTCTCAAAAACTCATGGTTTGGTAGGGAGTTTTGGGCCCACTTTTGATAAGTAATGTTTAAGGAGTGTTCACGTGCTATGATAGGGGAGAACCGGCAGTTAGTTAAAGATGAACCGGTTGAGTTTGAGAAATAACTGGTTGCAAGTTCAAAACTGCAGGAAAATTACCAATCATTTTAAAGGAATTTATAGAATATGCCCCAATTTAATAAAGGAAACCTGAAGGATGTCAACATGTAACCAGTTGGACTTGCAAACACTAGGATCTCAACCAATTATGCCCAAAAATCTCCCCGATCACTGTTCAAGTGGTGTCTGAACCCCCCAACTTTAGTGACATGAAGGGGAGGCGTTTGACTTTGACCAAAAGACAGTTATATAAAAACAAATGTCAGGAAGACTTTTGAAGTCACCTAAAGTGTGCTCTCAAAACTTTGATAAGGCATTCATTGTTAGAGTAAAAATGAACACCAGTCTTATGGCCAAGGTCAAAATGCCTTCCCTTAATTTCACTAAAATTGGGGGTTTCAACACCACTTGAACACCCCTTGAACATTATTTAACATCTAAAGTGGGCCAAGATTCCATATCAAAACATGAGTTTTGGAGAGACTCTAGTGTTGTCACAATACCTTCCACACTAACAAAGTGGTGAGAATCATCACTCAACCACAGCCATGACTCCGCAGTATAGGTATCAGCAACTGTGCCTGCATTGACGTGCAGAAAGTGAATGGCAAATCTTATCTTCTAAAGAGTGCACACAGTTGAATGAACACCAAATATTACATTAAAAATACCTGATCACAGAAATTTTGTGAGCATGAATTTTCAACTCTTTATACAGCTACATTCATGGGGGAAGGGCTCAACACCTACTGGTGTTTGCGTGATGACCTCCTAACGGGTTTAAGGGCTGTTACACTAACCTATACCATCTACCCATACAACACTCCTCCAGTTCAACAAAAAATTCCACCTCGCATATAGACCTTCTGACTCAAATCCCTTCATTCACACCTCGGACATTGGCATGAGACTGAAGTTGCGAATTGGTGAGGCAGTCATATGGTCACAAGCTCAGAGGTAACAATCAGCGTTGAGGCGAACATAATGAAACAGTGCACCTCCATAGGGATGCAGGGCAACCTAGTAGTCATCCTCAGCATCTTTTTCCCTCTTGGGGGCCATGGCAAAAAACTCAGAGATAATCTCCAGTGGAAGTCCTTTTGTTTCAGGGACTTTGAGGAACACAAAGATCCATGCAACTACTGTTACCACAGCAAAAAGACCAAACACTCCTTGCAGACCAAATGCATTGTTTATCAAGGGGAAGCTGTATGTGACGATGACGTTGCTGCTCCACATTGCAGCTGCACAGATGCCTATGCAAACACCACGGACGCGAGTTGGGAAAATTTCTGAGCAAAGAATATTGGGAATCGGACCAAAGCCTCCTACAAAAGAGCAGACAAAGACAGCAACACAGATGAAGGAAACCAGTGCTGGAATGATCCCTGTCGACAGGAACATATTCACCAACACCAGAGCCACCAAAGAGACTGAGAGAACAGGAATAGTTGTCAGTAGCAGTTGCCTGTACACACAAAGTAAAAATTCTGTCAGATTCAACATGCATATCTACAGCAGCAATACAAAAAGACAGTACAGTTCATTAACAACATGCAATTAGAGCCACTGGCTTTTCTGCAGAGTCAATATCAAATCAAATGTAATTGTAAGTATACCTATGGCCCATAAATACTATACACAACTTTACAATACAGTAGAACATGATCACAAAAATTCCTCATTTCATGGCAAAGAGAACAAGATAGAGACTTACCGACGGCCTGCACGATCCATGAGCCACATAGCAAGAACAATGCACGGCAGCATAAGCAAACATGTCACCCCACTAGCCAGAATGGAGGCAGACTCTCCATCAATACCAATGTTTGCTAGCAGATCTCCAGCACCAGATTGCATAAGGATTTGAGGTGTGAAATATAGTACAGCATTGATACCCGAAAACTGCAACCAGCACCCCCAACAAGGCCATGGTTCCAATCAGCACCACGATGACCATGAATAAGATCAGGTTTGGACTAAGCAATAAATGATGCAGAATAATAATGAGAATGACTCGCTGCCCTTTCTGAGACATACATGGTCAAATACGTATAGCCTACAACTGCATGTCTACTTCCAAAACATGGCAAGAGGTGGCTCAGCATTTTAGTAGGATCACCTGTTGTAATATTTGTATACCCACGCCCACAATCAGAGCACGACGCACACCACCCTCTAGTAGGCTTGCCCATGGAGGCCCTTTTGTTGCAGTCTCTGCTGGATGTATCATGGCAGGCCCCACTGGATGTTCTTCAAGTAACTCCTTTCCAAATTGTGATGGTTGCCCGACAATAACAGCAGCCTGCACAGATACTCAGAGGTGACTGTCATATGATGTAAGCCTTCCAAAATACCTCCCACCCCTCGCAGCAAACCTCACAACTACATTTGTGGTTGCTTTCAACCTTCAAAAATTTGATTACTAGGTGAAGAGGATCAAAACAGCATCTTGTCCCAAAGGACTCCATTCAACAGCATTTGAGGAACTTGAAGACTCTCAGCAAGTTCATAGTGCTACAATGCAACAAAGTTAATCCATCAACTCTTAAAAATTGAGAAGTGAGATTGTACTGTGCTAGCACACCTGGAAAGATTCTGCACCACTAGGCTGTGGCTCAATTCCTGGGAGTGACAGGGCAGATTGAAACTGAGACAGCTCCCCACCATCCCCCTTCAGGAATACCCTCTTCAAACCACCTTCTTCGCCATCCTTGCCTCCTTCTTCCCACCGCCAGGCAAGTTGCCATCCTCCTCCGATACCAACACTACCAAAGGACTCGGGCACACCTCCATCTTGAGCCATGCTCTTTGAGTACGACTTTGAGTAATGTCCTGACATCTCCTTTGAATTTGATCTGGAATAACGTCTATTTTGAGAGCTTTGTCTTGACAGTGGAACATGTGGTCTGTTTCTACTATGGGAGCCAGACCGTCCATAACCTTGGCCACTCTTGGAGTTATTGCGAGACATAAAGGGGACGCTGAACCCAGAGTCACGTTTGTTACCATGAAGTAACGGTGCTTCTAGATTGTCATCGCCCAAGCCAGTGTCAGAGTGGTAGCCATCATCAGCATGTCGAGGAGTTTGCGCCTCTTCATCCCACTGATCTGCTCTCTCATCTTCAAATGGGACGTCATGAGAGAAGAGGGGAAAGTTATTAGAAGATTGGAGACTTCCCAGCATGGTTACTACTGGGTCTATATATTGAGACGTGCGGTTATCCATGTTAGCAGTCCGGGAAAGCCTAGCAAGGGAGCCCGATTCGTCAGTGATTTGTGTTGCAACCCACGTTGTGTCATCAGGACCAAACAGTTTGATTTGTCCTTCTTCTATTACCGACCCCTCTTCATCGTCATTCTCCATCTTCTCTGGCCTCAACAACCATTCTTCAAGTTGAGTTTCCCCGCCCACCCCAAGTCCTTCAACAAGCAATGCCATCTCCGCTGCACAATTATATACATAATATCATTAATAACTTGCTCAAACAAAAACCTAACAAGTGCGAAATCTGGCCAGCCGACTGTCCTAATCCTCTGTTTTAGTCAAAATCAATGATTCCAAATGACGTGAAACAAATTCAAGCTGAATTGGAGTTTATGTCTAAACGTCAAAACACCAAAATAGTACAGCAACAATAGTAAATCGAGTGCAATTTTCACAGGTGGTTCACTCCAAATAAGAACAACTAGAGGGTGTAATAAATTACACAATGTTAAAACATTCTTGCACGATAAGGTGTCCACAGAATTAACCTAAAACCAGGTCAGCACAGAGTTTACGCAAAAGACGAATCCGCCAGACGGAGGAACTAAAAAGCATTTGGTTCGGACCTTCCATCTAATCGTACTTTGTGAGCATTTAAAGGCAATGCAGGAAGAGCCGCACCTGACACATCTTCTTGACCACGAAGGCCCTGCAAAACAGTCCTTGCTTCGGCCATGCGGCCCTTAGACACAAGCCACCGTGGAGATTCAGGCAGAAGAAAGGCCCCCAGAGCCACGTACAAAAGTGAAGGAAAGAGCAAGATTCCGAGCATAACCCTCCAATTCACAGTGGGTTGCAGTGACAGTACAAAGTCCATCACGTAAGCTAGAAACAGCCCTCCAGAACCCATTAGCTGAGGAAGGGTGGCCAGCTGGCCACGGATCTCCGCGGGTGCAGACTCAGAAATCAGTATAGGTGCAATTGTGGCGGCTAGTCCGATGGCACTTCCGACGAGGAGCCGACCAACGATTAAAATGTACACACTTGGTGCCCAAGCCATGACAATCGCCGCAATGGAGTAGAGCACACCGGAAATAGTTAGCATGGTCTTTCGTCCGAGCCAGTCAGCAGATGGCCCAGCAACTGTAACACTAGCCACCGCCCCGATGAGAGTAGACGCCACCACCAAACCCTCTAGAGCAGGGGTCTGTTCCAAGTTGAACTCGGGTTTCAGGTAAAGTAGCGCCCCTGCAAAGGAATCGCAACCACCAAAATTATAAAAACTTGACGAAATAGGTTGATGCCAAGTAGCCCTAGACGTCAACAATTCATTCCTCACTCAGGATTCTCGTCCTCACTAGCATCCAAGTGTGATGAAATTATCCAACTACAATAAAAGAGATACGAAGGTTACGGAGCCCAGTTCGAAGGATAAAAAAGGCCCTATCACAGGTATCGACAGCCAAAAAAGTCTACATTGCTGTACGTTGATCACGTTACCAGTTGCTGCAGAGCCAAGATTAAGAGGAGATCTAGTTCTGAATCTTTAGGAGTTCTTTCAGCATTTCGCATCTAATCGACGCCCGAAATAACAAACACTACAAGAAATGATTGCGCGAATGGCTTGCTACTTTCATCACCTAGAGCACGTGACAAAGCGAGTAACTAACGAAAGCACGTAAGATTGAAGAGCACGAGGAAGACATGGCTGCTCATCAGAATGCCCCTTCAAATTTCCCTCTGGATCAATTTCCTCATCATAAAAACAAAGTTACCATTACCCCTTAGTTGCAATGTCGGACAGGAACACCACAAGAAATTAGCATTGGAGGCTCAAATTATCGACCTCCTTTCTTAACAACGGCAGGTCGATACAAAAAACCAAGAAAACAACAAAATCAAAATTCCATCCCCAGCGCTCCCAACCTCGAACAAGCCTCCACGAAATTACCACCACCATCACTACCATGGATAAATAAACAAACGAATCTATGGAAGAATACTACATCGGCATACCGTAAGAGTGCTGATTGTCTCGTTCTACACATGATTATTACTTTTGGAAAGAATTCTCCACGTGTCCCATCCACATTTGGTCAAGAACCGTGTTAAATCCAACACGGAAATTAGCCTTCGGCACTCAAAATGTTGAACCAGGTATCACTCCACGGTATACGATTCCACCGCTAAGCTAAGCTACAGCTACAGCTACAGCTACAGAGCGCTTCAAAAACAAATTCCCCAAACCCCACACCCCCAAAGGCACCATCACAGACGATGATCGCATCAACCACATCCACATTACCACGGCCACCGTCTAATTCCACGGTTCCAACCATCATCTCACATCCCAACATCATGCAAAACCTCCCTTCGCCATCCGATAGCACCACAAACATCACAAACATCAAACCCTAGGGACACCACAAGGGGGATCGGTTCACAGTGCTAAAGAAAATTCGGTGCGTGTTTTTTGTCACCTGCGATGGCGCCACCGTCCCATCCTTGCAGCAAATTGCCGAGCGCGGCCGCGGTGGCCACGCCTCGGGCGCCTCGAATGAACGTCATCGCTGCTCCGGTGCTTCGATTGCTGCAGTTTTTTCTCTCACTGCATTCGTGCCATCGTTGCGCACTAGAATCGAAGGGAAAGCGAAGAGAAGCAAATGGGAATGCGCAGGAGAACGAATCGTTTTGTGTTGTAAAGTAGTAAGGTCGTAGTAGGCTCGGAGGCCTGACACAGAGAATGAAGTCGAGGTGTACACTCAAGGCATAAAAACAAGCGACCACAATTTTTGCCCTCCTCTCTTTCCTTCTGTGGCTATCATGTGCCCGCATTTTCTTTCCCTGCCCGCTGCCCGCTGCCCCCTGCCCCCTTTTATTACCTCTGCCTTACTGATGGTATCTGAAACACTGTCCGGGGAGGTTTTCGGGCATAATGGGTCGAAATCCTGGTGTAAACTTCCAAGTCCAACTGGGTACATGTTATGATCTTTCGGTGTTTCTTTATTAATTTTAGGTACATTCCATATATTCCTTTGCAAAGATTGGTAACTTTCCTTAAGGCTTGGACTTCAACCGGTAATTTCTCAAACTCGACCGGTTCATCAGTAACTAGCAGTCGGTTCTCCGTTCATTGATATGAAATGAGCCAAAAGTTTGGTCTGAAGGGGAGGGCGAACCAACCCATACATTGGTTCCTTGTTGGATGACTGCAGCCCTGCCCCCAAGGAACCAGTGTACGGGTTGTTTCGCCCCAGCCCTATCCTTAAGGAGTTGAATATAGTTCACTCAAGTGAAAGTCATACTCTTACCCAATGTAGGGGGGAGAATCAACTGCTAATTACATATGAAATGGATGAGTTTGAGAAATAACCAGTCGAAGTTGAAGACTATATGAAAAATACCGATCATTTTATAGGAATTCATAGAATGTACTTCGAAATAATAATGAAAAACTGAAAGATGTCAACATGTGACTAGTTGGACTTGGAAACACTAGGATCTCAATCAATTATGCCCACAAATCTCCCCGGACATTGCTCTTATTCTAAGTAAAAGCTATGTTACTATCTTGGACGTTACAACATATTAGGTACGTGGGAACTCACAACTACATGCAATTGTCACATAACTTGTAGTTTTGGGCAATCATAACACATTCATGTTCATACGCAAGATAATACTAGGACATAGTGTTCTTGCCACTAGTCGCTTGTTCATGGTAGGACTAGACGCCCACCTCTTTGAGCCATGCCCCTGCCATTGTCACCACACATGCAATTCTATAATAAGATGGAGGGTTCTTGTTTTGTATATACAATTTGACCCCGAAATTAACCCTTAGAGGACGTAAGGTTTCAATATACAACAAAATACACAACTTATATGGGCCTCACCAAGTTTAAAAATCGTATGTTATACATTTAAAGGGTTGAAATGTGAATTCACTAGTAGAAAACATGGTAAAAAAGAACCGCAGTCGTTTTCCCATTGCGGCTCTTTTGACCACCCTGATCTGCAGTCACTAAACGACTACAGATTTGTTTTTTTGGTTTACCGACTGAAATTTTAAAATTTTGGGGGCGTGTAATATACCGTTGGAAAGGTATTTTGAAGACCTTTCCAACGGTATATTACAAGCCCCCAAATTCTGAAAATTTCAGTTGGTAAACCAAAAAAACAAATCTGCAGTCGTTTAGTGACTGCAGATCAGGGTGGTCAAAAGAACCGCAATGGGAAAACGACTACGGTTCTTTTTTACCATGTTTTCTACTAGTGATTTATACATTTTCTTATGCCAAGAAGAAAATGAAAGCATGTTCATACTTGAAATTGGTGATCAAAGGTCAACATATGTGTTGGCACATCCAAGGTCACCTAGCATGCGTACTTTAACTGGTATATTCAATAAAACTAAGTATTCAACCCGTTTGAAAAGTGCATTTGAAGAACAAGTTGATTTTAGATAGGGTTACTGTTGGTACAATTATTAGATAAAGTTGAAAGTATGTAACTCAAATATGTGATATTGTGCATGGAGAGGTCCAACTTTGGGAATCTCAAATGTTTAAGGGTTAACATCATAGACCCCAAATTGGTCATAAGGGATGAATAGACCACAAACCTATCGGAGTTGTGCTTTAACTAGACCTCCTTTACTTTGGTAATAGCGGTGGGGGCCCAACTCAAAGAGGTCATGTCTAGCCCAGGATAAATCCCCCCAGCATGAGCTCATGATAATAATAACAAAGACATCATCGTGCTAAGCTTTTTTTAATTTCTACTTCTTACTTATTACCCAAGACATGGGATGTCAAGTAAGGCAAATGGGTCTTAAATGTTACTTTTTCCAACCGACCCACTTCTCTCCTAGGATAGGAACACTTTATTAGTACAAGATGGTTAGCAAATTCAAGTCATTCTTGTAGCCATTTGCCTCATAATTTTCGTATGAATATCTTATTCATTGTCAAAGTGAAGACTCTCATGCTCATTAAATGGTCACATAAGTCCCATGATTATGTTGATTGCTGAGCTGAGAATGATTATCATTTTTGAAGCACGTAGTCCAATGTCTTTTAAACACTTTGAGCCACACCAAACCATATACCACTTGAATATAGGTGTTTCATTAGCATGAGTAGCCGGATTAGGCATGTCCCTACCTTAATGAGCATAACAAAATAATCAACTTTAATCTTGGCCTCAACCTTGACCCAAAGATTCTTGGACCCGGAACCCAATTCAACATATTCCGTGTTGATTCTCTTGATTTTGCACTAAATCGAGAATCCGATGCACATGCAACTTAGATTGATGGCTCGGTCCCCAAAGAGATGAGCTCAAACATTCGGAGGCCCACTACACTTTAATCTCATGCTCAACTTCGTGTGGTTGGATTGTCACCCCAAAAGGAGATTGCATTTTGGAGCTTGCTATTTTCTAGGTAGAAGAAAAACAACCACATTCACATGTGGGCAATGTTGATGATATTTTCATGAGAAGAAACATGGGAAAACGAACATTCCTTTCACCTAGGTGGGTTCTGGGTAGGATTCAACCAGCCATGTGGGAACTTAGAGGCTTGCCCTTGGGGCAGATCGGTGCCGCCCGGCTTGTTTGGACCCATCAAAAGTGCTCGCCTTTGAAAAGAGGCAATAGTTGTTGGGGACCCTCTAATTCTCACAATGCTCGTTTCGGGATTACATATAGATTTAAACCAACCCGAAAAATGAAGCAACACCATAATTCATGTTGAGGGCAACATCGGAGTTGTCTTTCCTTTTCTATTATGGGTAAGAAAATAATGTGCTATAGTTTTTCCGACTTGTCCCAGCCTAGCAAGCGAATTTTTGTGTTTTCCTAGGCCTTGACTTCCAAAGCTTGCCGATGTACAAAATCACGCTTAACAAATCAAAGCACTTAAACTTAAAACCAAGCCCCCTTCTTAACCACCACTATACAATCCTCCCAGTTGTGCATTCCAACATGCAAAAGATGTGCTATGAGGTATGCATGCCTTATGTGGTCACTCTTTTGAATTAGACACCTATATTTCACTGGTGTGTGGTAGTTGAGAACAAACACCAAAACAATGTGTGCTACAATGAGGTTGGGACTATGTGCACAAACAACATCAATCATTTTAGGTTCAATTATGAACGCAGTTTGAACAATTTTTTGTGATCATTGAATGAGAAAGAGAATCTTCACTTTGACCTCTTATCACTTTTGCATCTTGAATCTCACATCCTCTTGATATGCAATTGATAAGTGGATGATCCGACACCCAAAATTAGACATGGAGTTGGAAGTGCCCACAGTAGAACTACATCGGTACCTTATTTCATAAGATCTTGACAACTTTACAATTATTGTGAGTTTGAATTACACTATAGATTCAATTGTACACATGATTAGGATGGCATATGTGACCAATGCAAGGAAAGAGAATCTTCACTTTGACCTCTTATAAATTATGCATCTCAACTCTAATTTTGATATTGGAGGTGACAATCTTCTTGATTTGCAATTACTAACCGGATGATCCATTGGCCAAATTTCTTCTTGGAGTTGGAAATGCCCACAACATAGCCACATAGGTACCTTACTTCATAAGATTTTGACCACATTACAATCGGTGTGAAATTGAATTACATTTTGGGCTCAATTGCAAACACGATTTCAGATGGCCTATGTGATCATG
Source organism: Polytrichum formosum (assembly GCA_964035585.1). Taxonomy (NCBI): domain Eukaryota; kingdom Viridiplantae; phylum Streptophyta; class Polytrichopsida; order Polytrichales; family Polytrichaceae; genus Polytrichum; species Polytrichum formosum. Next base: position 33,134,809 of record OZ037938.1, read on the forward strand.
GAAAGTGAAAGAAGAATCCTCACTTTGACCTTTTACAATTGTTGCATCTCAACGTTGATACTAAAATTGCAAATGACAATCTTCTTGATTTGCAATTTCTAACTGGACGATCCAACGCCCAAAATTGTTTGTGAAGTTGGAACAACCCACGATAGAGCCACATGGGTACCGTACTTCATAAAATTTTGACCACATTATCATTAGTAAAAAAATGAGACTCACATTATTGGAGAGAGAGAGAGAATTATTGCATAAGAGCGTACCTCTCATTCATCCGACATAAAAACTTGACCCCTTACAAGTTTGTTGATGGTTCATCTTGAGAGACTTGGAGTAGACTAACTTGGGGTCTTTAAAACTAATAGCATAACATTATTCAAATTCATAACAATGTTCTATGGGATTGACAGAATATTCCCAAAATTCACGATTAGTCTGAATGTGGGAAACTCTGGGAATATTCCGTGGAATATTGTCAGTCCCACATAACACTATTATGGATATGAATATTGTTATGACCTACGTCAAACGAACTTCAAAAAGTAACCTCCAGGCTGCATATTATTTCAGGGCTTTTATGTTGGATGAATGAGAGGTATGCTCGTGTACAACATTATTCCCTCTCTCTCCCACATGGGGGACGTTAAATACCCCCCCACGAACTTTTCGGGGTGTCAGATCCGGGTTGGGGCAGCCGCCCGTCCAGAAAATCCTGATTTTTTGGACCCGACCAAAAATTGTTGCCCGCCCGCCTGACTTCGAAAAAACCATTGCCCTTGCATTCTTGAAGGCCACTTATCCACTAATCCCATATTGAGTGCACTTCGCCTTCAAGGTCCAAAATCCAATATATATGGTCACTTCCATTGAGTAAATAAGCAATTGACTAGGATTTCATTATCAAAGTGAAACCGTCAATAAAACATGTAATTAACTTGGAAGTCAAAAACATTACAAAACCCTCACTAGCACTGAGGTTATAATTTTTGCGACTTGCCATTGAAAGGGTCTTTGTCATTCTTAAGTGGAACTAAAATTAGTGATTTAATCTTATATGTTAAATATTATAATAATTTAGTTAATACCTTCTACTTTCACAAATTTTTCATATGCATTTAGACTAATTAAGTGTGATTGAATGTAATTAAGCCTAATTAATCCTAATTAATTTTAATTAAGACCAATTAAATCAGAAAACATGCTTACCAAATCAATTAAGCCAAATTAATTATAAAATGTACCTACTTGGATTAATCATGATTTACTGGAATTAACTCCAATAGGTATTTTTCATAATTAATTAGGCTTAATTAATTTGGTAAGAATGCTTTTTGATTTAATGCTTTTTGATTTGAATTACATGGGTTACATGGATCACATGTGTTACATGGATTACATGAATTACATGGGTTACATGAATTACATGAATTACATGAATCCATGTAATTCATGTAATTCATGTAATCCATGTAACCCATGTAATCCATGTAATCCAATAAATTAATTCCAGTAAGTACATTTTATAATTAATTAGGCTTGATTAATTTAATAAGCATACTTTCTGATTTAATTGGGCTTAATTAGCTGAAATGCATATGAATACTTTGTGAAAGTAGAAGATATTAAATAAACTATAGTATTTAACATACTGAAAATTAAACAATAAAATTTAGTTTCATTTTAAGAATGACAAAGACCCTTTCAATGTAATACCTACATGAGTTAATTCCAGTAAATCATGATTAATCCAAGTAGGTACATTTTATAATTAATTTGGCTTAATTGATTTGGTAAGCATGTTTTCTGATTTAATTGGTCTTAATTAGAATTAATCAGGATTAATTAGGCTTAATTACATTCAATCACACTTAATTAGTCTAAATGCATATGAAAAATTTGTGAAAGTAGAAGGTATTAACTAAATTATTATAATATTTAACATATAAGATTAAATCACTAATTTTAGTTCCACTTAAGAATGACAAAGACCCTTTCAATGGCAAGTCGCAAAAATTATAACCTCAGTGCTAGTGAGGGTTTTGTAATGTTTTTGACTTCCAAGTTAATTACATGTTTTATTGACGGTTTCACTTTGATAATGAAATCCTAGTCAATTGCTTATTTACTCAATGGAAGTGACCATATATATTGGATTTTGGACCTTGAAGGCGAAGTGCACTCAATATGGGATTAGTGGATAAGTGGCCTTCAAGAATGCAAGGGCAATGGTTTTTTCGAAGTCGGGCGGGCGGGCAGCAATTTTCGGTAGGGTCCAGAAAATCTGGATTTTCTGGACGGGCGGCTGCCCCAGCCCGGATCTGACACCCCGAAAAGTTCGTTGGGGGGTATTTAACGTCCCCCCTCCCACATACACTTCACGTACAAAATGGAGCTTATTTTTGGCTTGCACCTTGCTTGATAAGTTGGCTTTGAGTGCATGGCCAGCTGGTCTAACACAGAGCAAAGGCCCCCAGGCATTTCGTAGTCTAGTGAGCAACTGGAACCACGTGGCAGGCGGCCAGGGGTCCCAGCGAATGGGAGGGGGGCGGAGAGCATCTCAGGTATGGCGGCAGAACCCGATATTTTTGCGACGGAAAACGTTTTTGTTCTGCTCGGCATCTGCCCGGAATTAATGGACCTGCCCGCGGGCAGAGCTTGTCGGGAGGGTGGAGAGAGTGACACGTGGGTGGTCCCAAGCGCTTGCTGCGCTTAGGTGGTCACTGGTCACGTTATGAATGGTGGGTGGGGACACACTGAACTCGTGCCAGGCTGGCAGGCTCCCAGAAACCCATTGGTCGCCTCGTGGCGACGTGGACTCCTCTAATTGGTCCTGGCACGAGGGAACGTTACAATTCATTCCGTTTTTACATAAGGTATGTGGGGTGCTATTTGGTCCATTTTTCATATACTTCAACTTTCACCGAATCAATTTACATAACAAAACTCGTGTTGCATTAGCAAATCTACGATGAAGCATCTACAAAAAAACCATATTGAAAATCGGACCTCTCTTGATTGTATGATGATTGGAAAGTGCATGTTTGTTGATGGTTTTTAACTGGAAACACATGTCCTCCCGATTATGTTCATTGTTGAATGTGGATTAGTTATCGATATTTGAAGATGCAGTCCAATTTTTTTCAAACATGTGTCTTTATGGTGTTTGCTCTTTGACCCTCACCGAATCGCATGCCAATCAAGTATAGGGGTTAATCAAATAAAATATATGCTCTAAAGAGTTCAGAGGAAAACTACAAATTTGAAATGTTTAAGGTATGTGAGTGTTATTCGATCTTTTTTTTATCGGTGTTCTCCAAATTCTATCAATTAGATATAGACAATGAAACTTGTGTTGCATTAGCAAATTTGCGATGATGCATAAGCACGAATCGGATTAAAAAACCATGCTTTCCTTGATTTAGTTATGGTTATCGGAAGTGCATAATTGTTGATTCCTTAATTGAATATATAGGTCCTCCCAAATTACAGCTTTGGGATGTTCAAGGTATGTTGGGTGTTATTCGGTTTGTTTTTCATGTTCTCCAACTACTACCAATTAGATCAACACAACGAGACTTGTGTAGCATTAGCAAATCTATAATGAAGCATAAGGTACAAATCGGATTGAAAATAAGGTCTTCCCTGGTTTAGTTATGGTTATGAGAAGTGCATGTTTGTCGATTCCTTGATTGAGTACATAGCCCCCCCCCCCCAACCCCCCCCCCCCCCAATTGTGTTTTCTATTGAGATGCGGAGTAGTAAATAAACTTTGAAGGCGTAGTCCATTCTCTTTTAAACGTACATGTGTCTTTAACGTGTTTGTTCTTTGGTTCTCACTAAACCACACATCCAATCAAATACAAAATTCCAATGGAGAAAAGTAATCGAATAGCACCCACATACTTTATTTTATGATGAAGTTGTTATGAGGTGTTCGGAGGCCCCAACTAAATAATTACATATTTGACAATACACATCATAAATTCTAAATATATATATACCAATATTATTCGATTCTTGTTTTCGCTACCTATTGTATATTGATGTCAATGGTTGGGTGGAGCATCGTGGAGCCCTTTATCTCTTATGTTGTTTCGAAGTGTTCAAAAGTCCCAAACTACAAATTTGGAAATATTCATTTCATTCCTTACTATCATGGACTTGCCAAGTCACCTTTGTTCCCGTTGTGCACCACTTAGAACCGGTTCACATAGGGTCCCAAGTCCCAAGTTACAAGTCCCAACTTGTGAGCCTCAAATAATCACTAAAATATGGTTAATTATCATTAAAGTCGGATCTTGATTATTTTATGCACAAATATTCGTGGGACTTGGGTTGAGAGTTGGGTCTAGCTTTTTGCTCAACCCAACTCGCAACACAAGTCCCAAGCCTCACCTCCAAAAAATGTTGCCAGGTAGGCATCCATATCATAGTTGGGACTTAGGACTTGAGACCCCATGTGAAGTGGTAAGTCTCAACTTCCATGCTCTCAACAATTGAAATCGCATGGATTGACCTCATGTGACTTGGGGGCCCCGTGTGAACCGGCCCTTAGTGGTGGACAATCCCATGCACTAAGGGCCAATTTACACTATGGACCATGAAGTCACCCCAGGGCATTGTAAGAGCGTTGATTGGCTGCTGAACTCATCCTGGGACCACTTCGGTTTACACCAAGGAAAAAATGGCAGAGTGACCATGGAGGTCGAGGTCCTCAAGAGACATGTTTTAAGGCCTAATTAATGCACTGACATGGTCCAACAAGTTTTGCGGTGAGAGAGGCAAGAGAGGTGGTTTGGTAGGAAAAGGTAGGGCCCATGGTCGAGAAATGCACGTAATAATATTTTTTAATTAATATTTTTAGGGGTTTTATATACAATTTTCCCACTATGTAAGACTCACAAGGCACACTTTTAAGCATCTTTATGATGTAATGAATCTTGAGAAGCAAGTCCACCCTCTATGTGCCTAGATCATATCATAACCAATGAGACATACCATTTCTTCCCACATGTTTCATCAAACAATGTGGGACATCTAGAACTCAAGAATTGGAGTACACATGGTGAATCGGGTTGCAAATAATGCTTAATGTACAACACATGGTACATTGAACATGTAAATTACATTGAACGTGTACAAATTCAATTGCTCATTTTTTTTGTAAAAATTGTTGTGAGAAGATTTGCAAGCCACATCTTCGACACATTTAACAAGAAGTGAAGACAAGTAAAGCCCAAGAAAGACAAGAGAATGATTAAACTTGATTTTTTTCTTTCAAAAATGTCCTTTTTGGGCATATATTAAAAAAAATCAGCACATTCGCTTTTGGTGCATGGTCATTCTTCTTGGTCCACATTCGGTTTACACCTAGTGAGGGGCCCAAGGCTTTCAAAACTGATTTTTTAAGAAGTCGGATCATGGAAGTTTGACCATGAACTCGGACCATTGAAAAAGGCCCTCTTCCATGGTCCGACTTCATGGTCCATAGTGTAAACCGGCCCTAATTATAAAGCTACCACAAACCACCGCTAACCACAGGTTTGTTGTGCAACCCATGTCCTAACCCTTGAAGGACCAGGGGTGTGTGTGTATGGGATGTGTGATGATTTACATAGACCTCCCAACAAGCATTGAAAGAATGTTCTATTTTGTATTTGGTATCCACATTTAACACAACATGTAAAAAAAGGGGAAGTTAAAATAAAGTCAATTGTGACAATGATGCTTACTTGTACACAACATGTATTTGAGTCCAGCTCAAATCTTTCCATAAAAAAATGTTAGATATATGTAAGCTCCGATTGGAAAACATTACTCAACAATGTGGGCCCTCACAGTATAACGGTCGGATGTTGAGAGTTCAGTTTGAATATGAGTCTCCCTATGCAACTTTTCTAGCATCCAACTATTGTATTCTAAGGACCCACGGAACAAGAATTACACGCTGAATAATATTACGTGAAATAATGCTTGTGATTAATTATCTAAGTTTATACATAGTTCCTTTTGACATTTGCAGCCAAAAATATCAAGAAGTAATCTTATATGTGACCATTGTTGGTACCCGTAGGGCCCCCAAACCCAAAAAGATGTTTGGATGCGCTAGTAGTTAGTCAAGATATTGATTCAATGTTGTAAAGGCTCCTACTTGATCCTTACTATAAGGTATTTCTAGAATTTCCCCCCAACATTCACATGTTCACAAATGGGCAACGTCTCTCTCTCTCTCTCTCTCTCCAGCTACAGAACCCTAAGCCAGGGTCAAGGTAGCCCCCATTCCTCCGCTTGATCTGCCACTTGGGTTCATAGCGACCAGTATAGAATCTGAGGTGGCCAAGAAGGGACCCCCATGCCACGTGTCACTATTTGCAGGCATGCAGAAACTCCACAGCTTGAAAGAACGTGCATTCTCAATTTGAACTTCGATTCCGAAATCAGTGCAGATTCGCCCTTCCAGGCAAATGCAAAGCCGGGCCCGCCCACCCACCTCGAAAGAATTGCATACGTTTACATCATAATGTTGGCCTCCAACCTTCAATGAAGAATTTGAAGCCAAACACACTTTGGGCATCCTGTGAGTGGCAATGCAAGGGATCCCAGGAGGAACCCACAATATGCAACCGCACTTGCACATTTGGGTTCAGCAATTGTGCTTGCGGATGATGTGTTAATGATTATGCAAAGGAATCCTAAGCCTACAGGCGTAACCTCAACAACAACAATAATAATAAAATAAAATAAAATAAACAATGTTGGTGTTTTTTACACCGGTCTTGTGAGTGGTAATGCAGGGATCCCAAGAGGAACCCACAATATGCAACCGCACATGTGGGTTTGCCAATTGCACTTGCGGATGATGTGTTTATGATTATGCAAAGGAAACCTAAGTCTACAAGCATAACCTCAACAAAATTAATACTACTACTACTAATAATAATAATAAACGTCGGTGCTTTTCACACTGGCATCATGCGAGTGGTAATGTAGGGATTACAGGAGGAACCCACAATATGTAAATGCACTTGCACATGTGGGTTCGCCAATTGCGCCCGCGGATGATGCGTTAATGATTATGCAAAGGAATCCTAAGTCTACAAGCGTAAGCTCAACAATAATAATAATAATAATAATAATAAGGAACGTTGGTGCTTTTTACACCAGCGTGCTATGTCCATTGACCTTTCCTAGTCATGTTCGTGTGAACATGGGGGCTTAATGCATGTGTTTGGTAAGTGGGCTATGGGTTACTTCACGTTAGTAGGCATACCGTATATGGGATAATTAATGTTAGTAGGTATATATAGGGTGTGCATGTATGAGGGGGGGGATTGGGTATTGCTATTTTTCAAGTTTTCTTTTATTGAGGATAATGTTTGTTAAGTATCTAATGGAGAATTGTGAAAGGGTATCCGTGAGTATGTGAATTTTTTAGGTAGGGATTTTAGGGTTGTAAGGCTTTTGGTGGTTGGGGTGTGGATGCTGCCACAAATTCCAATTGTTATGATTATGGGTGGGAGGATTGCCATCCTTGTTGGTTAGTAATGGGAGGAGTATGATGTATTTGTCAACTTTTCTTGTTGTGTCTTCCAAGGGGAATATGTTGTTGCAGTTTGTGAATTCAAAGAGTTTGTCGCGACCCTTGCTAGCTCCACTTAACTTATCTTGAGTGTTTCTCAACTCTAGCAGGTGTCACGAGCGCTAACCCTACACATCCCACACACGCGCATGGTTAGCTCCCCATACCGCAGACCTCCAAGCTCATGGCTTGGTAACCAACCCTCCTACATATGCATTCGGGACTCTCCCCTTAGTACGTAGCCAATGGTTATACGTGGATTTCCATTCATGGAAGTCCAATCTTAGGTTGATCATCGCGTTGCCATAGCAACACTACAAACAACCCGAAGCATACTTGGCAATTTTGCCCCCACATGCCAACGCCCATGGAGGCCATGCCGTTTTGCTGCAGGTGGGGTCGGTCAGCAAAGTTGCCTCACCCATATAAGCTTTTAGGACTTTGGGCAGGGCCCTCACCCCACCGTCAGGTAACCTTTTGTCTCTGTCCTAAGAGTTGGGGCTAGGTAGACATTTTCCCTTAGCTGCTAGGTCTGGGGTCCCCTGGCAGCTTCAAGCCTCCATAACTTCATTTTATGACCTCCGATTCTACTAAATGACCACTCTATTGACATCTACTCTTTGTGTAGATGCGGATAGACTCCTCATTTGCCCCATTCGGGCAAGTATTGAGGAAGTCATGGCTATTCTAACCTCGGCAATCTCGGGCGCCACTGATGTCCCAGGGCATTGTCCCTAGGTAGCGCCCCACTCAAACTGCCATATCTCCTAGCTCACACCTCCGATTTGGGAGTTCTTGAGCATTCTAGAATTTGGAGGGCATAAGCTACTAATGGTCATGGCCTTACCTTCATGACTCCTAGTCTCCGTGGGTGGGAGGCGTTCTCAATGCCTGGGGCCCTCACCCACACTAGGATCACTCAGGCCCTCTCACCTATGGCAACCACAAGTCCCAGGCATCACTGTGGGGTCCCCCTTGTGCCCATGGTGTTGCGGGCACTCCTCATGAAGAGATGCGCAACATAGTTGGATTTTTAGGTTGGGGTTTGGATGTACAGTAGGTGTTGCTCCAAGGATGCAGAGTATATCGGGACGTAGTCACGTTGGGCACTTGCAGCGTGGGAGGTAGCAATAACATGGTTGGTTTGGTGTTTTCATGTGTTTGTTCGTTGAGTTTTCTCTCATTTATGAATGTGAAGCATCTTGTGGCAAGGTGTGCCAGTAGTGTGTTGGTTATTGCATGGATTGTTTTATTACGTTGGCTAGTGTGGTGGTTGTTTATGTGTTTATTTGTGCAGCACGAGAGGAGGTGTAGACAATTGTTGGTTTGCTTGAGTGGGCACAAATTCCAAAGTGGTGAGATATTTTGTTTGAGGACGTGTTTCCTACAATAATTTCTAAGGTATCTACCATACTAAAATGTAAGGGTTTGTGTGAGTTGGGCGTATGTGATCCAAGGTGCATCCCAAAGAAGCCATTTTTGACATTTGGTATTGTGTTTGTGGCATTTAATATGAGATCGTGTTTTTTTCTTTTCAAAGTAGCTTATGAGGTCATGTACCGAGCCATCATTTTGTATAAAGGTTGGAGGTATTGCCAGTTAGCACGGATTTTGATGGCCGATATGATGGAAGGGGTGGTCATGATACGTGGTTCAAGTGCTCTTGGTTTAGCTAGCTTGTCGGCTTTGTTATTTCTAGCTATATTTGAGTGTGCTCTAATTTTTTGATGGTGATGTTATGAATGGAGGTCTTGAAGGTGTCTATGATGAGGGCAACGAGTATTGTGTATCTCTCCATGAGGAGTGCCCAAAATACCATAGGCACAAGGGGGACCTAGAGTGACACCCGGGACTTGTGGCGCCGTTGGTGAAAGGGCCCAAGTGATCCTAGTGTGGATGAGGGGCCCGGGCGTTGGGAACGCCTCTTACCCATGGAGATTTGGAGTCACAAGGATAAGGCCATAAGCTATGCATAGCTTATGGTGTGGAGATTCTAGAATGCTTAAGAACACCTCAATCGGATGTATGAGCTAGGAAATATAGCAATTTGAGTGGGGCATTGTCCTAGGACAACGCCTTGGGTGACCTGGGAGTGGCTCCCGAGACTGCCGAGGTTTGAATAGGCATAACTTCCTCAATACTTGCCCGAGTGGGGCAAATGAGGAGTCCATCGTCATCTATGTGAAGCGTAGATGACGACAGAGTGGTCATTTGATAGCATCAGAGACCATACAAACAAGTTATGATGTTCTGAAGCTGCTGGGGGCTTCTAGCCCCCAACGGCTAAGGGAGAATGTCTACTTGGCCCCAACTACTGGAAGAGAGACAAAAGGTTACTTGATTGTGGGGTAGAGGACCTGCCAAAACTCCTAGAGGCTTATATGGGTGAGGCGGTGTGGCCAACCAAACCCACCCGAGGCCGAATGGCACGACCTCCACGAGCATTGGCCCAACGTGGGGGCATAGTTGCCAAGTATGGTTTGGGTTGTTGTAGTGTTGCTCCGGCAACGCAATGATCGACTTAAGATTGGACTTCTATGGATGAAAGTCCACATCTAATATTCGGTCACCGATTAAGGGGAGAGTCCCGAATGCAAAGTAGGAGGATTGGTTCCCCACCTATGGACTAAGAGGTCCGCGGTATGGGGAGGTAACCTTTCGCATGGCGGAATGCGAAGGGTTAGCGCTCGTGACCCTTGCTAGAATTGAAAAATGGCCAAGATACTTAAGGGAAGCTAGCAAGGGTTGCGACATGTGGTATCAGAGCCGGGTTTTGTCTTTGAGCTAGCACTTTGAAGGAGAGATGACTACCAAACATGCGGGTAATGATGGTGAGCCCGGAGTTTTGAAAAAGTTGTAACGCTCAAAATGGAACAAGGATCATGTCCAAGAGGATTTTGACCATACCATTGGTTCTAATGACAATGGTGGGGATGATGGCGGATTTGGTGAGGAAATAAAGGAGTGTCTTGAAAGGGCTCCCGCAAACCTCGAAGAGAATTCGGGAGTTAGATTACCGAATGCACCCAAGAGCTTGGAAAGTGGTGATGTTGGATTGAAATTTCAATTCAAAATACTTGAGTTCATGGAATCCATGAATCAAAAATTCAAGTGTGGCAAAGAAAAAAGGGTCTGACAAGACAAAATGATTGAGCTCCTCATGATGCAAGGTGTTAGGGGTATGGTTTTGATTTAATGAGCCAACCCCGCCACTTACTAAGGCTACTTAGTAAGGACTTAATTCATTTTTTCAAGCAATATATTATCTTTAAAAATTAAGTACCATACATATGAAATATATTATCATGGAAAACACATCCATGCCCTCATATGCAACAAAACAAACAACTTCTTTTTAGGCACCATTTTCAAAAGAATTCATTTAAAGGTTGAAAAGTGCATTTGAAACACAAAATTTTAGATGCAGTTTCACAAGAAGTTGTGTAATTTGTGAAGTGTTTGAAGTTATGTTGCCCTTAACCAAGTTGTTAATACAACATTGTCAAAATTTCAATACAAATTATGAAGATTTACATTGCCTTAAACACGTTTGAAATTTCTAAGCATCTGTCAACAACTACTTAAGATTGTTGTAAGCACCAAAATAAATTAGTTATAGACTACTTACATGAAATAAACCTAATTAGTTATTGAATATATGATATAGACAAACTTTTTGCGAAGAAAAAACACGAATTGCTATTCATTTCATTTTGTAATGTAACTTCAAAGTCAAGGTGGTACAGTTTTTAAGGACTGTCAACATGTCATGTGGCTCATTAAACATGAACTGCACCCTTAGGCCTTCTTCTTCAACAAAAAAGTTGGCCAAGATAAACATACCAAGTACCTTATCGGGGCTTAGCAAGGCAAGTAAGGTGAAACAATTTTTGTTCAAAATTGACAACTATTATGATGTCCAATGGCTATAAGTCCGAAACTCATAGATTTGCCTAAACTTCAGAAGGATAGAGTTTTTTTTTTTTTTACTTGAAAGTTTTTTCTGTGGGTTGAGAACCTCCTTGTGTTAGTGTAGAAACAATTTCATATTTTTTAGGATTTTTTGTTTTTTCCTATAAACCTCCAAAGTCGCAGAAATTGGTAATGGGAAGATTTGCCAAAAATCTTTGTTTTACGTAGATTTCAGCATTGTTGTGACAACGTTCTAGGCTGCAGTTTCTTACATTGATTTGTATAATTAATCTTCAATTGCGTTGGTTTTGTATTTCATTTTGGAGCTTTGAATGTACACATTTGAGGTGTTTTTCATTTTTGGGTTATGAATTATATGACCACCTTTCATTATTCTCCTTTGTTCTATTTTTCTATGTGTTTTTTGTTTTTCCTAGATGGCGGATTCAAACATCACTTCGTTGTCACCTTCGGCGACTTCTCTCCTACCATCTTCCGATGTTCACCCACATTATGAGAATGCAATTAGGAATGTTTTAATTGCTGAAAAAATTAACATTGTGGAAATTTTAGAATCTTTGAATATCCTACTAAAAGAGAAATTTAGGCTCAACATCCCTCTTTGCCGTATGATTTCTAAGCCTATTGTACGTCATGTACTGCAAATAAATGTGAACAAATTTGAAGCAGATTTTGTTCACAGCTATCTTGATTGGGAAAAACATTTTCATGTTTCAATTATTAATGAAGATGGATATTTTACATTTGTTACTCTTGAGGTTTCTCAATCTTGGAGTGATAATTGGAAGTGTATTAATAAACAATTTGAGCTTTTTGTCCAAGCTGACATTGATCTTGTCAAGCTCATTGAAAAAATATTTGTTGTCTTCGATGGAAATCACAGGCTTCAAACATGGAAACCAAATATCGATATACTCCATTATAACGACCTCAAATGACATTATTTTGTGGATTCCATCATTCTTGATATTTTTTCTAATATGCCACAAGTCTTGATTGCTATGAATGATATAAACCAGTAAGTTGTCTTGTATTTTAATTCTCCTATTTTTTATATTTTTATATTTTACATTTCATACTTATTTCATATGTAATTTGTTATAGGTCAATGGAAAATTCTCACGTAAAGACAAAATTTGTACACATTCTTTATCATTTCCAACCTCAAAGACAAAATAAAATTTAGTTTTTTCAAAATTGCTTGAGTAAGATGATCTCAAAAAAATAGTGGCCAAACCGGCAAATTCTTGGTATATATTGATAAGAGAGATTTTCCAAATAAATTTATTTTGTAAGTATTTTATTTAAAAATCTTCCCTATTATTTCACAATATTATGTATCTGAAAACTTATATTTTATTGAATTCCGTAGTATTTTATATTTCATTTTCAATCAATTTTTTTGCATTTTCAGGAAGAAATTGCTGAAACATGTGAAGAAGTTATTCTAAAATATTATGAATTTATATATGATCTTACCAAAAGACGTAGTGACCACGCTATACAAGCCCTTTATGATAGAATGCAAACGAAATTAGCGTCCTATCTCAATCAATTTCATAAGCAATTGGGATTGGTTGATCTGGCTTTGATAGACAATTTCTTGCTTGAGGTATTCATTCTTTTTTTCATTTTATTTCTTTTCATTTCTTGTTCTTTTTTTGTATTTCTATTTGTTTTTTGTTTTTGCATTATCGCGCAGGTCACCAAACACTACAACAATGTCTTTAAACCAGAAATGACGCAAGAAAGGCTCCATGTGCTTTCTACAGTTGTTGTAGATGCAGAGACTAAAGTTTCTTGGTTGAAATTGTGGAACACGAGCAAAATCAATAGGGAATCTTCTAAATTTCCTACGGGCAAGACACTTTCTGATAGAAACTTTTTGCTTTAGCTTCATAAAACGACATTTTAAGGCAATTGCTTCTCGCTCATTTCTTCAATTAATTATTGATTTTCTCTCATGTAGCTTCAAAGGAGGCAACTACGTATTTTGAATCATGTCTGCTTGACAATGATATCTCCATCAATATGTATGTTTTGAGCAAACCAACGGGCTTGAAAAAATACATGGACCAATGATGTATTATGTTGTTGGATTCTGCATTTCATACGTTCTTCAAGATAAAATGTGCAATTTTTAAGTCCAAATTATGAAATGATCAAGAAGGAGTGAATCCACCTTGAAACGCCTTATTCTCATGTGTATAATTTTTTTATAAAATTATTATATTTCTTTAATAAAAATAAGTTATATATATTCTTATTGTATATATATATATTATCACATTGGTTTTTGTATTCTTAGATACTGAAAACATGTGCTCGTGCCTTTTGGTGTTGTTCAAGATGATCCTTTTAAAAAAAAATTGAGACAAACATTGTCATCTATTTTCATATATTTACTATGCATTAATTGCAACTATGGAATTTGTTGTATCTCTAGTCATATGCATAGTGTATTGAATGTCTTATAGACAAAACTCATTCTTTAGAGCAAAACTTACGGTTGAACATAGAGAAAGCTATCCCTACCCCTTCTCGTGTTCAAACCAATCAATATACAGATAATGATGTCATTGTTCTAGGTGATATCCTTAATGCCTTTGGCATTCAAGATATCTCTATACAATCTAGTCCACGAGTTTCTCAAGATGATATTGATGTTGGGCCAACCCAATCTACTAGAAAACATGCTAGAGATGTCCCAACAAAAGAATCTATTCCCATTGAATCTCCATCTAAATCACGAAGATTTCTAGCTCTTGTAAACCAATCCCCTTCTAATTCTAGCATTATCCATTGTGATGCTCAAACTCTTCATCCTCATCTATTATCAAAGGATCATAATTTTCTTGTTTTTGAGCTTGTCCTCAATGATATAGTGGCCAATATGCAGAAAATTTTCAAAGTCACCAAACAATGGCCTTCGACATATCATAAAATGTCTTTATTTTTTGATAACGTAATTTTTATATTTTTATGAATATCATATTTACCATCGCAAGGCTTCTTTGTATTCATTTTCATAACCATATTTTTATCAATAATTTGTTCTTGTGTAGATTAACCGTGGCCGTAATGTATACTTTCATGAAAATCACGTGACTCAACCTTCGGTAGATCTTGTTATTGCGGACATACCTGAGAGTATGCCAATTTTTGGACTGTATGATCCTGATCATGTGATTCCATTCAATCTATTTTTTCATTTTGCAAGAAATATTTCCACGATGATGGAGCCATTTTGGTTTTTCAACCCCTTAATGTCATATTTCAAATCGGTTTGTCTCGAAATTTCTTTGTTTTGGATATGTTACAATGGAATGATGCCCACTCATCAAATTTTTCCCAATCTTAAAGTAATGCATTCATTTTTTACATCTTCAATCATATTTTTCTTCCATCATTTCTATTTCATATCATATATGAATAATTCAATGTATTATTTTTTGCAAACCCGATATTTTGTTGTCATTTTGTTTGTCCGTGCCACCTGAAATGATGAAACGAAAGCTTTATTTTCAACTTCATTAGGACAAAGACATGGTTAACTCTTATTGAATCCTATTTCCGGTCTATCCATTTCAAATTTCATTGACAAAAATAATCTAACTATGCATTCTGATAGTGTTACTTCATGGAGAGGTGCTCGGGAGAAAACCTCCATATTTATGCAAATGCTTATTGAAGCATGTTCTGCTCCGGGTTGTAGAATAGTTGATTTGACTGTTGGAACATGTATCAATTTATACAAATTAGTTTTCTCATGTTTTTTCCTCCTTAAATTTTTTTGCAATTTTTTTCTCAAACGTACATCATATATCATACATCATTTTTCTTCAATCATTTTCTAAAGTTTGTTTCTCACATGTGTTGCACTTCATGCGTGTCGAGCATCGGGTTGGCATTTCTGGGAATTTGAGGAGAATATCACTTTATTCAATAATGTTCTTAAACCCTTGTTGGCAAGCCCATCTACACTTGATGCAGACGTGGAAAACCTTGAGGATGACGATGACGATTATGAAGATATTGAGCTTGATGGATTTTGTGCATAAGTTAGTCAATAGTTTTATCTTTGTTATTTATTTCAAAATTTTCTAGTTAATCATAAATTTTCATCAAATAATGATTATGATTTCTTGTTTCCAGGACTCCTCGTTATGCAACTTCTTCTTTTCACTCGGATTTGTGGACGAGTCCCTCTCAATCTTTTACACTCCCCCCTTGGCAAGAAAATATGGCAAGAGCTTTAGCATCTAGGCTTGATAAAGTTTACTACAATCGGATTAAATATGATGTTCGAGTTAAACAATATCTTGATTTGTCTGCTGATGAGTGTTCAAAATCAAGTACTTCTTCTTCCAATACTAGTAATCATCAATAAATGAATGATATTTATTCATCTAATATATTTAAAATTTGCTTGTTAACGTGGAACCATATGCATTATACTTAACTTCATTTTGGTTTATGCATCTTTGATTGTGTTTGGAAACACAACCTTGTTTAAATAAATATTGCAATAGATATTATTTTCTTATTTTTTATATGATCTTCTCGGTGCTCCATGATTCATGTTGTTAGACTTTGCACATTCTTAAATCTAATTGACAATGTATATTAATTCTCTTACTTTGAAATTCTATATGTGTGATTATCTTAATTTTATTGAATCTTCCTTGTTGTTATTGCATCAACATCGTTATTGAATATGGATTTCCAACATGCATAGTTTGTGCATCATTGATATTGAAGGTGGTTTGCATATTTGAAAATTTAGACCCTTGTAATGTTGAGGAGAAAATTAGAGGTTATTTTTCAAAAGAATTCAAATGACTAATATTATGATTGTATGGTGATAGGCCACATTATTGTAAATAAATTGTTTGTTTTTAATGGGGAGAGGATGCAAGAATCCACGATAATAGGCTCCCATAATGGTGCCTCATAATAAACCACCCTCACATAACATCGCTCTACACTCTGGGCTCTAAGCTCTACGCTCACATCTTTGCATTCCTCGTGTTTGCTTATTGTCTAGCTTTATTTTTATTTAAAGTAAGGTATGTTAGGTGTTTAATGGCGTTTTGATGTATGTTTGGTCATGAGGGTTTTGGTGGTGGATTTTGGGATGTTGGGTTTGTTGAGTTTTTGTATGGCATGCTCGTGTATGGCTCCTCTAACTCCAACCATAAAGGTTATGAGGGGGTTTACTTTCCATCTATTGTTTCTTAGTATTTCTATTAGAGGATTGTATTTGGCGTGTTTTTGCTCTAGAGCTTGTTATGGGTATCTATAATGGCAATATGTGAATTCTTTGAACTAAAGTGTATGGGTTGGGGAGGGGGTTATTGGTGCTTGGCTATTGTTTGGGGCTCCAAGTATGCATAGGGTGTCAGCTCGTAGTTTGCAAGGCATAAGCATCACGGGTGGGTGCATGTGCATCTAAGTATCCATTATGGGATTGTTGAGTCAAGGGGTTTGTTGAAGAGGTTGCCTACGTTTGTTTGTTTGAAGAACCGGGTGTGTTTGTTAGCTTGTAGTGTTTGGGCAATAAATTGTATGGTTTCGTTATGCTTGGTTATTCGTAGGCATTTGAGATTTTGGTTCTCGCACATGGACAATAGGTGGGGCCATGTATCTCTCTTGTGTTTGGGAGAGAGTGTGCAGTTGGGATTAGGGTGGGTGATAGGCCAAAAGCTATTTTTTTCTTGTAGTTGCCCATATATTGTGCGTAGCAAAATTTTAGGGTTTTTGTAATTTGGGCATCGGATATACATGGGGCTTTCCATAAATAATGTGATCATTTGTGATTGATTCAGTTATTTGAAATCCATTTTTCTACGTATGGGAATTTGTTTTCAATGGCGGTGATTTCTTGTTGCTGGTATTATTTGTTATTGAACGTGTGGAGGTTGCGAATAGCTCCATTGTGTGTGGCTATCGAGTAGTTTGCTAGCCAACATGGGGTGGTATGGCCAATGTGTGTATGTGGGGTGTGGGGGTGGTTTTATCTTTGTGAACTCATTTGTTTGCTAGTGGGTTAAATCTTTCATTACCGATGATTTTGGTGTGTCCTCGGACCTTGTGAACTAACATTTTGTGGAGTGTCCAATTGATTTGATGTACTGTGGCCACTACGAGTAATTTGTCTAGGTGGTGGTGTTGTGAGGATGTGTGTATGAGGTGGTTATTAATTAGGATTATATTGTTGAGATTATTTGTGAAGACGTGTGTGTCTAGCAAGTGTTTTGAATGGCTGTATTGCTATAATGATGGCGTTGAGTGCAACTTGGAGGATGTTTTGGTATCCATGCAATCTTTATGATATTTGGATATTGTTGTTGGGTTGTAGATTCTTGACCCAACGATGTTTCCATCTATGTGTCCTTCAAATTTATTGGTTTGGGGGGGGGGTGAAGGAGTTGTATGTGTATACACAATGTTGTGGTTTGAAGTTGAGGGGGTGGGTGTAGTTATATTCGGCTGGTAGGGGTGTTGGGAGGGATGCTTGAAAAGGGGGTTGGTCCATTCTTAGTGTAGATTTCCATGTGGTGTGAATTTGACATTGTACGGTGATGGGGTGGATTTGTTATGGTGAGTGATTATGTGTACGTTGTTGAGTCTTTGTCTTATGTGTTGCGGGGTTTGTGTGCTACCTGAAGGGGTTGTTTAATTGTGTATGGATGGATGTGAGTGATGGTTATGTGTAATGGTAGTATTGGGGGCCATTATAATGATGGGTTGTAGGAGATGGGGTGTTGGGGTATGGTAGCCAATGTGTGGATGTCGATGTGTTGGTATAGGGGGAGTTGTTGTGTTGACCATTTGTTGTGGTTGACTATTAGGATGGTTGTGGTAGTGGCATCCTCTTTGGCAGCCACTCTAGCCCCATGGATTGCTTCAAGGGCGGTGTTATAATCGGTTGGAGGTGTCATGCCTACTCCACTCCATTTGGAGGATTTGGCAAGTCCCATAGAGTTGAATAAGATGTCTCAATTGTGGGGCAAGTTGTATTGTGTGAGTTGTAAGGGGCATGTGAGGGGGATGCATAGTAGGAGTGCGAAATTTTAAATAAGTCGATGAGGATCTTTGTGATTTCGGGGTTTAAGGTATGTTGTTGGTTTGTAGGGCGTATGGTTTTTGGTTTCTTCTTGGGTAGGGAGGTTATGTATCTTTGTGTGAGCCAAAGTATTTTAGTTGCAAAATCTTGTGGTGGGGTTTGGAGGAGGTTTGTTAGGTGCATGATGTTGTTGTGGGCAAATCTATTCCATAGCTTGTGCATTCTTTTGGTGGTGAGTGTGGCCGTGTATCTTCCTTGTTGATCGTATATCCAGGGTTCCATGTCTTAGATTTGTATGGTAGGTTTGTGTGTGTTGATGTCTTTGTCCATGTTGCATTCTTGGGTTGATAGTGTGAGGTTAGTTATTTGGAGTGGCCTTATATGTTTGGGGTCTTTGGGTTGGGTGTGGGTCAGACAACTTTCGTATGTTTGGAGAATTTTCGGCATGCATGATGCTATTTGAAATTGAATTAGGAGTAGTCGATCGTGGTCTACTCATATGTTGTCGGGGTTAACCAATTTTATTTCCGTCCAACATTGCATTGTGGTGCCTTGTGGGATTTTCCGTTGACATGAATATTGTCTATGGAGGGTATGTGCTCCCCATTCATCATTTAGGGTGGAAGTTATGGTGTCTATTATGTCTCGTATTGTGGCACCGAGGCACAGGGGAGGTCACTACATCGTCAAGTTGAAAACCACGTGCAAACAATTTTTTATTTTTTTATTTTTTTCTAAGTTGCATCACCAAAATGGGTCAAAATTTTATCAATTTTTTTCATGAGTATTTATCCACAGTATCTATTACATAGTAGAAAATGATAACCAAATTTGATGAATATTTTTAATAAAACATATTGTTTCTAACTAGAATGACACATAATTGAACTAGAACAATTACTACAAAAATGAAGATGACTACAAATTTCAAAAAATATATACAAAAGATATTATCAATGGTTATGTATATGTAGAAAAAATATCACAATTTTGAAAATTATCTATGGCATATAATATAGGGGTAGCAAACTTTGTTTGCACGTGGTTTTCAACTTGACAATGGAGTGACCTCCCCATGCTCCGAGGCTATGGTGGGGAGGGGTGATAATGTTCGGGTTTATTTTATGTATGTCTTCATCACAATCAAAACATTATTCAGATCCATAATAGTGTTTTGTGGGACTGACAGTATTATGCGGAATATTCCATCATTCCGACTGAATGTGAGGAATATTCTACATAATATTGTCAATCCCACAAAACATTGTTATGAATCTGAATAATGTTATGATGGTTGCAAAAGCTTTGAATCGAGTTCTTAAGGTGGCGGTGACCAATGGGATGCTAACTCATGAGGCATCCGTTGCCTAACAACTCTAGACAACAAATCACCAACGAATATGCTGACAATGCAACTTTCACAGTTCAAGAGGAGCAAAATCTGTGGATAAGTTGGTGCACATTCTTACCGCTTTTCATGTGAACTTCTCTTTTGAAATCATCAACAGATCATCAACAAATCTTATACCACTTGAAACTCGAGTCATTTTTGGAGTGATGAATGGCTTTAGAAACATCTCGTGTGTAAAACATGCCCCTTCTTCGATGAGTGACATTTGTGAGAAACACATTGATTTACAAACTAATGATGGTAGTCTTCATCATTGGTTTCAACTACACGCAAATTAATGTAAAGATCTTCATGTTCTCAATCACATCTTTCAACACCAAGCTCCTTGTTTACGAAAGTACCCACAAAAATAATTGGTCCCTCAAGTGATAGTGCCACTTGTCACACAAATGGTTGCACGGAACATTTGGTAAGAGTTGATGTGGCATGATTTTGACAACCAATGTGCCCAAACTACTAAGTTAAAAGCTCCGGCCATACTTTCCGGCTAAGAGAATTTGCTAACCCGTAAGGTAGCTAACATATACATGAAAGCTAATGATTCTCAAGCCCACATTGTCTAGTTAGGTTCAAATTAGACTTAACATTTTGGAAGGTGGTTAAGTTTTGGACCTTGCTATTATGAAGGTTGCTTAGCTCATATATATATATATATATATATATATATATATATATATATATCTATCTATCTATAATGTTAACTAGTTTTTCTTTACCAATTACTTATTAGGCCAATTGTTTTCTTGAATGCCTGCCTATTATTGTCCTTGTTTATTTCCTTTCCGCTATGAGGCGGACCACACTATTTCTTCAAAATCTCATATTAGCATAGATTTAAAGCAAACAATAATGTTGAAATTGTTTTTTTTTCAATGTTCAAATTCAGAGGTATCGTGTTATCTATCGTCATTTATAATTAACTTCGTATTAATTTGAGTGAGACGATAATGGTGTGGGCCAAAAAAATTATAACATTTGTAATTAGTGTCAAGTTCAAAAACTTGGGTAAGGCAAGTGAAATGTTGGGGCAATCAATTCATCTTTGAGATTATTAGTTCAACTTTGATATTATGGGTGTGAGATGGGTTAGCTAGCGTATTGGTTGGCTTACTCTCTTTGTCACTTGAATTGTTAGCTAATTCTCGTAATTAGATGGTGCGGGTGGTGTGACCATGAATTTAGATAGCTAGCATTGATTTGGTTAGCTAATCCTCACTAACTCATAACTTAGGTAAGTATCATGATTGGGTGGTGCGGGTGGGGCCTAAGGCACCCACTAAGGTAGTTGCAACAAAACCATCATGGCTACACAAAATAAAAGTAATACATGGGCCTTGTTCCAATTGGGTCATTAGCTTGAGGGCCATGAGAAAAAATGATCTATGATTTCTCATGGTCACGGTCGATAGTTTGAAGACCATTACCAAGAGAAATCCACATCATTTTCTCAAAGCTTCAGTCATGGGACACGGTGTAAAGTGGACTTAGACATGGACGTAGCATTTTTTACAAGAAACTAGACACCTGACAAGAATACACCATGTCAAAATGAGACATTTCTTGAAATACAACCTATGAAGTAGTATTTATTTGACATGGTCATCTCATCTCCCGTTGAGACAACATGTTTAGGACATTCTCTTGCCGCAAAATTTAGGTGACCATCAAGTATTATCCATTTTTGCACATGTATGATTCCATGTCATTTTCTCATCAATTTCTCATGACATGCTCAACAAATGTCACTTCTATTTTTGACAACTTTGTTTAAAACATAATCATACCGCTGCTCGTTTCACATCCAATGAGAGATTCTACAAAACAATGGTCATGGTCATTGCTCATTAGTGTAAAAATGCCTTGACAAGCCCTGTAAGTGTTTAAAAAGTCAAGTAGCATCAAGGAATGAGAGCAAGGGACAACGAGTGGTATATGGGAACTATTTGAGAACACAAGAAGAATTAGAGTAGATTCCCACTGCTTAGGTCATATACATTGTTATTCGAGAATCACGACCCTTCGTACTATATTGAAGGATGCATTGGACAATACTTGCATGCTTTTTAATTTAGTTTTATTGGCTCAAATTGAAGATTCAATTGCAAAAAGGAACCATACAAACAACCACCTTGGGAGAACCAACGCACCCGAGGGGAAATCAAGACATAATGCCCATATGGGGCATGACCTTCCACGTGACCCAAACCTTCTCATTTTGTTAGCTATGTCACATATATTTTCTTTTGCTTTGGAACACATATTGTAAGGTGCTTCATTATTTATATATTGTGATGCTGAACTATGGATTCCATGTGGGATTTGACAGTGTCTCGTAATAATAATATACAACGTCAGACAATCCAACATGAATTTGAGCCCATTGGCCCTACCCTACTCAATGATCCCCTTGGTGTAGAGTGGGGTGTATTGCCCTACCTTGTGGGTGGGCTCTTAATTTTTCGGTCAAGTAGAGAGAAGATTTCACTGCCGGGAATCGAACCGCCAACCCCTCCGTTCGGATTTGGACACCTCTCCACTGTCATCCGGTAGTTTAGGATCATCTCGGACGAGACAATGTCTCGTGTAATATAGGGTGACCAAGTGGCAAAAAGTATAAATTCCAATGGTTTTAAACAAATCAAGTCATGAAACACTCCACGGTGGTCACGATCTTGAGAAGAAACATTTGAGCCCCATTACAGGTTCGATTTTTAAACACTTGATGGATGAAGCGTTTTCAAGGAGTTCTTATAACATTTCCAATCGTTTCTTGAGAATCATCACAAAAGTTTAGCTTGTTAGGCACCAACAAAGGATCACATCCAAATAATTCACCTTTGGATCTCTTAGGATAAATTCAAAGGTAAAATTGTGAAATCTATTATAATCACAAATCTCAATGTTATGATTAGATATTTTGTGTGATTGGTTGAAATTGTAAATTGGTGGAAACTTGCAAGTATATTATGATATTGGAGTGACCAAACAATCAAAATATGTATTCAGAAACCTGGGTATGCAACTCTCGTATTATACGCAAGGGGCATCGCTATTAAAACGGCTTAGAGGACAACTTTTGTAAAAAAATATATCTAATTATAAATTAAATAAAATGAGATGTAGGAAAAGTTGGGTTGCATATTTATTTTAAAACAAATCTCCACAATGTATATAAAAATTAAAACACCTATTTTTAAATCTCATAGATCATCTAATTTTAAAAGATCCACATGAGTAGTTGCCTCTAATTAAAATTAAGAGTCATTGGCAATGTTTAATTTATAAAAAAATCTTAAAAATTTATTGAAAGCCCAAAAAGTTGGGTAGTTTGGCCTATGGTATAGTACATGTATTAAAAAAATCATATGATTAGGTTTTTAATACAATTATATGATCCAAGGAATATTCATTTACTATATATAATTATAGTTTTGGATTCCTTGCTAGAAGGGCTACAAGAGTTTCCTACATTAAAACAAATTATGTCACTCGATATTGGACTAAAATGCATTATAAGTGACTATAATCATGGCCATTTAATACAAGACTTGCTTACCCGTGTTTAGAAGTGGCAACTTCATGAAGCATAGAGGATAACCGTAAATATTATATCTTATCATCAAGTTTGTGGAGGTAGTGTACAATTTCAACAACCATGTTTGGATCTTGTGTGTGTTGAAATGTGGCTAAAAGTAATTTTTTTCTAGCAAGATCCAAATGATTATGAATTTTGGTGAATCTCATTTTGGGACGTATAAGCCATTACCACTTAATGAACACAATGTACTTGTATGAGGACAACTAAAGATCCAATGAATGCACAAGGCATAAGAGAGAGAGAGAGAGAGAGAGAGAGAGAGAGAGAGAGCATCATGTGGAAGGAGGACAAAAGGGGGGGGGTTTATCAAAGTCCCTAAAAATAAAAAATGGTTTTGTGCAAATTTTAAAAATAACAATTATAAAAATATTAGGAAATGAAGGCATTGCAAACTGAATTTGAGAATGTAATATGTATATTCTAATAATATTTATCAAATATATGGAGCATTCCCATGAATATGCACATTGCTTCATAACCCCCCAAAATACCCCATTATCAAATGTGACCCCTTAAATTATAGGGGGAGTTAACACCCCCATGAAGGAGGGGAAGAAGGAGGCAGGAGAGTGAGAGAGAAATAGATCCTACTTGTTTATTCTCTTGTGCAATCAGGATGTGGCCTTTCTAGATGATATGTCACGTGTGAATAGAGGCACTTTTCCTTCGTGATATAAAATAGTGCACCAAATGAAATTTCAAACCCATAAATTGACAAAATACACAACTCTAAGACCCGGTGAGGACCTTCATAAATGGTGTAGATAGGCCCGTTAGATTTTTAAGGGCTAAGATGGCAATGCATGTTGAACACAAATTAAGAGCCAATTCATCCATTGGAGGAGTGTCTTGAATCAAGCGAAATGCCATGTGTGCGTGACTAGGTAGCAAGGATTCTCAAACTTCAACGTAGCCCCAACTTCAAGAGCTTGAATGGACCCCAAAGACCTTATAGGTCACCCGGATGGGGCACATTGACTTGGTGTAACCGTTACAATAAAATCCATGTATACTCCTTGAGACACGACAACATGCCTACATTGCCAAAAAAAATTGTGCCATGGATATGGTAGCATTGCGGTAACCTACAACCTTGGGATGTGATCTTTGAAGCCTTTAAATCGCACAAGAGCCTATAATATATATTAGGTATTTTCGACTTTACCAATTATAGTTACAAATAAAAACTTTTGTTGCATTAGCAAATCTACAATGTAACGTCAACAAAAATCGGATTGAAAATCAGACCTCCCCACGGGGGGTCACTCCATTGTCAAGTTGAACACCATGTGCAACCAAAAAAATATACTTTTGGTAAGTTGCATCACCAAAATGGGTCAAAAGTTTATCAATATTTTTTCATGAGTAGATATACATGGTATCTATTACATAGTAAAAAATGGTAACCAAATTTGATGATTTTTTTTAATAAAACATACCGTTTCTAACTAGAATGATGCAAAATTTAATTAAAACAATTATTGCAAAAATGAAGATGACTAAAAATTTCAAAAAATATAAAAAATATATTATCAATGGTTATATATATGTAGAAAAAAATATCATAATTTTTAAAATGATCTATGGCATATAATATAGGGGTAGCAAACTTTGTCCGCACGTGGTGTTCAACTTGACAATGGAGTGACCCCCCTGTGGACCTCCCCTAATTTAGTTACAGTCATTAGAAAGTGTGTACACTTGTTGATTCTTCAACTGTAATATACACGTCTTCTGAGGCGTGTTCATTGTTGAGTGTGGAGTAGTCAATAGAACTTGAAGACGTGATCCAATGTAGTTTAGACGTGTGTCTTCGTGGCGCATGTTCTTTGCTCTGAGCATCGAACTACACACCAATCAAATATAGGTGGCTAATTAAGAAAATAACCAAAGAATATCGCATACCTTATTTAGCTCCATGGGAGCTCCGCTCTTTTGTTACTTGTCCCCGAGGTCCAAATCTCAAAGTGAGGTGGCGTCTCTTGAAACATCAACCACTCATTTTGTTCTCATTCTTTTACTTGTGGTTGTGTATATTGTATATAATAGAATACCTTCCCAAGGCAAACCAAATAGTGCAACCTCACTTATACGGTCCAAAATCTGAGGGAGAAACCATCACGCATTGAATATGACGAGTGATTGATGTATGACTAGTCACCACACACAAATGGCTAAAAATTACCAAGCGATTTCGACGTCTATCAAAAGATATTGAGAAGCTCTTCAATATGGAGTAGTTGTGTGTGAAAAAAATGATGAAGATTTGAAACATGTATCAAATCTCAACACAAAATCAAACATGTTTCTTAGATGTACTTTTTGATGGCGACCGCCATTACTATTAGTCATGTACCAACATCAAAGAGAGAAGTCTTTTGAATATCTAACATGACATTGATACCTTGGATAAGGCCGGCCCCATTCTTATATAAATTCACACTCCCCCTCCCCCCCCAAAGGCATAGCATGTAAGGTAGAAATACCATAACCCGTGAAAATAAGGTGATTCGCATTGAAGATATGGTCTTACAATCATGAGACAATTTTCCAAAATAGACGAGAAGGATTCATGAAGAATGCAAGTTGTTTCGTATTTTTCTGCCTTGTACAAAAAATTCTACAATTTTTCAAAGTGGAAAGTTGTCAAACCCCCTACTCGTTCACTAGATTCTCCCTACACCGAACACGGTAATATGTATTTCCATACAAAACATCACCTAAACCGGTTAACTCATGAGTACATTAAACTTGACTCCCATTGGCTACACTAAGTGTACACACATTGAAGTTGGCGCCTCGCCATGATTGGTTTCAAAAATGGCACTTCACTATTATGACGGCGGTCTAGTGCATGGGTAGAGGGTCATTAACCGGTTTGGGTATTTCTACCTTAGTGACTTGATGTTTGGGGAGGTTTTTGGGCATAACCCGTCGAAATCACTACACTAAAAAGGATATTTAGTGTTTAATTATATTTAGTGTTGTTACCACCCTACCTTGCTCAACACTAATTTCCAATTCCTTGACAATCAATGTTAGACATATTGGAAGACTGGAATGCTAGAAGATATGTTGGAATTCTCCTTATATCATTGTTTTTGTTTGTTTTTTTTACATTTAATGTTACTTACTTTCATGTGGTTATTGACATTTAGTGTATGCATTTGTATTTAGTATATTAAACACTACATGTTCTTTTTAGTGTAGTGAATCCAAGTCCAACTGATTACATGTTGTGAAATTTCGGTGTTTCTTTATTGATTCAAGCCATATTCTATAGATTCCTCTTAAATGATCGGTAATTTTCTTGAAGTCTTGAATTTCCACCGGTTATTTCTCAGACTCAACCGGTTCATTTGTAACTAAGTGAGCGGTCGGCTCTCCCATTCATTGTATTGGCTCAAATCCACATGTCAAATGGCACCACATTCTCCTCTTTGATACCTTGCTATCGTGGGGTGAGGGGAGGAGCCGATGTGGAATCCATTGCCACAAAAATTATGAAATTGCTCATAAGCACAACATCGACAAAATTTTCAAGAACACCACCATTGTTTACTCGTTTATGTGTTTAATGGAGAACACTAAGTTGGCACTCTTCAAAAATTGAACCATTCAAAGTGCTAAGGGGTTTGAGAGAGAGACTTTTCTCCATTCAAAGGCGTCAAATCCACATGCCAAGTGCCCCGAGGGGCTCAAATGGCACTCATCTTTGATGACATACGTAATGTGCCATTGGGGCAAGGGTCTTGAATTCATACATTTTTTTCTTTTTTCAATAAGGGATGCAAATTCCTTAACAAGGAAATGGTAGACCCGTGAGGCTCTGTCCTTTTTTTTTTATGAAAGACTATAATTGTAGTTGTACAATTTGCTCATGCCAGTCCATGGCTATTACTATAACTATACCAACTATAGTCAATTATATTTTTTTCAACACATTTTAGGGAACAACTATAGTTAACTAGATATATATAACTATAGTTAACTACATTTTTTGGTAGGTCAAATCATGAACAATTATAGTTACAAAAGGCAACTAGTTAACTAATAGTTGAATTAGTTGGTTAGTTGTCCAAGGTATGCAAGCTTTCACCATCCACGTTAAATAAACTTGACCAAAAATAGCAAGAACAAGTGATGTCCAAGTGTGAACGCAAAGTGGTTAGGAAATTTTCTCTTGAAACATAGAAGTCGATGGATAGTCTATGTCCTACAAACAGAGCCAATAAAATGTCAAAGCATTTGTCAAGAGCTTCATAAGAAATACTTGGTCCTCTTTTTGTTTTGTGTATGTTGACAACTAAACTCCTAAAGTTCACAAGTTTTTATCACTTACGGAGATCATTTAAGCGTTATTTGGTAGATGATGCTAAACCCTAAACCCTAAACCCTAAACCCAAATATGAACATCCTATAATCTTGTACAATCCATACATGTCAGTTATGGGAATGTCCACCAACTCAACACGTGTTGCCTGGGGAAGGGTGGTTTCATCCTTAAAGGATATGGGGGGGTCTCAATATACGGCCATATACACAATTTATACGGGTTTCACTAGGTTCATAAATCACATTTTATATATTTATTTGTTTGAAGCCTTGTTGTGTACGTTCTCTTATGTCAAGGAGATAACTAAATAAATAAAATGCTCATAGTATGCATTGATGATCAAATTACAACATATGCATTTGCATCCAAAGGCATCCATGGTGAATATTTGAACTCAAATCTTCAATAAAATAAGAGTGTTTAAATTGTTCATATATGCACTAAAAAATAAGCTTATTTTTAATTTAGGTTGCATTTGACATGATTAGTTGAAAATGAAAGCATGTATCCCAAATATTCTTCTCTTCTTCTTAAAAATTGTTTGGCTCGGACCCTCATGTGAGCCCTATTTGTATCAAGATAAGTGTTATGCCATGGGTTACACATACAAGGTGGGGAACGGTGTGTGGGCATTGTGGGAACAAAGTGGCCCGGTTGGGAACGACACTAGGCAATTGTCCACACTACAAGTTATCTCCAACTAGGCCACCTGAGATGAGTATTCAACCTTGGAATAGCATGCATGTGCACCCCCATAATACACTTGAACCTTTTCAATTGGGTGCTTAAACATAAGAAACATGCTCAAACACATCATGTTCACAACTTTTAGGGATTGCTTTGAAAACGTGACGAAAAGAAGTGAACAACAAAGGGAAATTAAACTGATTGCTATGGATAAGGTAGATGAGACTAATTCAATTAGCTTCCTTAATCAAATACTTGTTTTTGGCTCTCAATCACCAATACAATTGCCCTGATTTGGTGGAGGAGTAATACATGTTCATTTAGCCGTCACCTTGATGACATCTAGGTTAGTCATCTTTGTAAGAATCAAACTACAGTTACCATCCTCCATAATTAGGAGTGTTGCCCTTTAAGCCCTAAACATGCTTGATTTTTGTGGGTAAGCTAGGCAAATTAGGAGGCAGTATGTGGTTGTGAGGTGCCGACCAACTTGTATCATGGGTATTATTAATTAAGAAGCCAATTCAGCAACATTTTATCTTATTTGTGACCACTTAGAAACATGACACACTCAATAAGCATCCCTCACAATTGGGAGGACATGTGTATTGACATTAAACTTGGTTTTCATTGGCAAATGACCCCATGTAGAATATGCTAGTGATGTCTTCCATGTACACAATATTGAACGATGGAATAATTCCCCCCCTATAACACCATATTGGGTAGCAAAGAACCTTTGATTCTAGAGCCTTTATCAACACCTTCTAAACTCCAATTTCAACGATTTCAAATTCTCATGTCTTGCCTCACAATTGCAAACATGCTCAAGCTTCTAATACTCAAATCCATCGGATGGCTGACTTCACATGGGTGGAGGTGTCCACTTTAGCCTCATATATGTTATCTATTTGCTTATAGCCCACGCACACATTAGTTACATCCAATGGCTCTCACTGGCTAAACCAACTCTAAAAGCGGCCCTTGCTGGTAGGAACTGTTTACTGGTGACCCGCACCAATAAGTGTGGGTGGGCTATTAGGCACTACAATAACAATCTTTGGACATTGCAACAATGTTGGGATGGAGTTTGTTGTTTATGGCCATAAATGCAAAGTGCCTTTATTTCATGGTTACTCCCATGGTTGGTTTACTAAGGTTTTGTCAACCGAGGTGTTTTGTGAGAGTAAGTTTATTTATCAATGAAAACTGTTGGCATTTGATTAATTTTTTAAAACAAAGAAGAAAACGGTAGAACTGTGAGGCTCTGTCCTTTCTTATGAAATACTACAACTATAGTTGTCCACTTTGCTCATGCCAATCCATGGCTATTTACTATACCTATAACCAAACCTTTATTGGATTTTGTGCACCTTCTTCTCAAATGCGGGTCAAGGACTGAAGCTACTCATTTACCACCCAAAATTTTAAAAATAAATAATTAACAACTACCAAAATAACTATAGTTAACTAGAGTTTTTTCAATACATTTTAGGGAGCAACTATACTTAACTATATATATATAACACTACAGTTAAATAAAATTAAATAAACCGGACCAAAAATAGCAAGAACGAGTGATGTCCAAGTGTGAACGCAAAGTGGTTAGGAAATTTGCTCTTGAAACAGAGAAGTCGTTGCATAGTCTCTGTCCTACAGACAAAGCCAATAAATAGTAAAGAGGTCATAAGGTAGATGGGTCTTAAGTGGCTCGTTTTAGGGTTTAGGATCCCTATATTTGTGACTATATAGTGGTATAGGGTTGACTCTACACTCAACAAGGAACATAGTTGGGAGGACTTATGTATCTAGTTAAAAAATCAACAAGAAAACGGTAGAATCGTGAGGCTCTATCCTTTCTTATGAAAGACTACAATTGTAGCTATACACTTTGCTCATGCTAGTCCATCGCTATTTACTATACCTATAACCAACTATAGTCAATTAGATTTTTTTCAATACATTTTCGGGAACAACTATAGTTAAATAGATATATTTAACTATAGTTAACTAGATTTTAGAACAACTATAGTTAACTACAATTTTTGGCAGGTCAAATTGCGAACAACTATAGTTACGAAAGGCAACTAGTTTGTTATTCAAGGTATGCAAGCTTTCACCATCCACGTTAAATAAATTGGAACAAAAATAGCACGAACAAGTAACGTCCAAGTGTGAATGCAAAGTGGTTAGGAAATTTGCTCTTGAAACATAGAAGTCGATGCATAGTCTTTGTCCTACAGACATAGCCAACAAACATGCACTTTCAATAATCATAACTAAATCAGGGGAGGTCCGATTTTCAATCCAATTTTTGCATACGTTTCAGCGGAAGTTTGCTAACGCAACACGAGTTTTATTGTGTAAATCTAGCTGGTAGAAGTTGGAGAATATGAAAATTGAACCAAATAACACTCACATGCCTAATTTGATAATTTATTCCCATGTTAAGATTTGAAATAAGGATATCGTCAAATCTATTTTGGAAAAGGAATGAAAGAAAAAGATAAGATAGGAATTGCTTGCATGGAAGTTGTTCCCACTGCTGAGGCTCGGCAACGGACACTTCCATTGGGGGGCTGAGGAGGCGCGGGTGACCCGGCCCATCCCGCCTTGACCCGGCCCGCGATAGGGGAGTAGCAGCAGAAAGTCGTCCCCGTGATAAAGGGCCTGGGCTGGGGCCGCCGGAGGTCCCATTGCGACCCGGGCCGACGCGGAGCCCGGTTCGTCGTCTTCCTCCCCATACTCCATACGATCTCTCCGCCCCATCTGGCTATGGTTGTTCCTAGGTTTTCCCGATCCGCTCTGGAGCTCCGTCTTTCGCGTTTCCTTTTTCCCTCCTCCTGTCTCTCTGCGCGCCTCAACCTTAAACCTCACCCCAAAGACACTTCCACTTTCATCGACACCTTCGATTCGAGCTGAGAGAGAGAGACCGCGGAGACCGCGACGCGAGTCTCAGTAACAACATCTACGACAAACAACAGAGGAGCCTCATCAGAGCTTCATCCAGAGCTTCTCTCCTGCCACCAGATCGGCGACAATCTTAAACTTTCCCTCATTCCGCATTTCGTTTGGATTCTTTCCGCACTCGAGAGCAGCAGTACTTGCAGTCGCCGGCACTGTGAGCTCCCGCTTTATTGTCTTCAGCCGCAGCCGCGAGGCAGTGGAGTGGTATCCGAAGCATCATCGTCGGCGCTTGTTCTTGCGTTCTTTAGGCGAGCTTTGTCTGCGGGGGGAGAAGGGAGGAACATAATAGAGCGCACGGAGTTTTTGTCCGGCCTGCGTTTTATGTGGTGGTGGTTCTTGGAGGAGGACGAGGACGAGCTCATGTTGGAGCTTTGATCTCTTTTTATTTTACCAATTTTCTATTTCTGAGAAGTTGAGAGGTCGCGTTGAGGGGTTTGCCTGGAAGCATTGTTGCTTGCCGTGCTTAAGAAGCTTTTGAAGTGGCGCTTCTTTTACTGCGAGAGCGTTTTTCGGTAACCTTTCACCCAAGCAACGAAAAAGAGTTATAGAGAGAGGGTGTTCTGTGGAGAGCTTCATTTGGACGATATTCCCTTCGAGCTTGTGAGAGTTGAGGAGTTTTGGTATGGTGTCATCAGCAACAACATCGGAGAACCACATACTCGGAACTTCGATCTTAGGATTTTTACGCCAGGGCTTGTACCATAGCGCATTTGGACTCGCTTCATTCCTCTCATAGCGGTGGCTTTCAACCAACTGTACAGCATAAACTTGAACATCATTGCTCAACAAACAAACAAACAAACAAACACCGTGGGCGTATCTGGTGACCAAACAATCTGTTGTGGGGCTTTAATTGGTGCCTCAGGGCTTTAGGGTTTCAGGATTGGGGTTAGCAATTGAGGCTTTTGCCAACGGAAATTTGATCCCATTCCCATCCCATCATCCCGCTCGAGTGGCTTCTCTCTCAACTATCGAGATTTTGAATATTTCTATTGCCCTTCTTTCTATATATGGGAAATTTCTAGGAGGGTACATCCTATTATCCTTATAAACGCGTCAGAGACATCATCAACATTGTTAGGCCTTTCTTACCTACTTGGCCTGCAAGACCTGCAGCTCGAGATCCTGAGATAGGGGTTTACGAAGCGCATACATAGCTGCTGTCCTTGAGGCTGCAGGCTCAGGTCTTGCTGTGAAGCCGGAGTTGGGTTCTTAGTGCATCCTTCTAAGCTTGGTTGGGAGGAGGAACACAGAGATTCTAGAAGCTAGATTTACTGTAGCTGCTGAAGCCGTTGTGAGGGTTTTACATCTGGAAGTCTTGTTGTCAACTTTTTTGCGACAATCAAGCCATCGTATGACATCTGCGAGCTATAGGTGGGATGTATGTGAGCAATTCTCTCAGGCACGATTTGTGATATAATCGGTCACAGAAATCCTCGAGTGCTCACCAGAATTCTAGGTGATATGTCAAGGAGTCACAAGCGAGGATTTAAAGGTTAGCATTGGCAGTAAAAAGAACTTGGCACCAAATCTGTACAGATAGAAGTTGGGGTTTTACTGTTGATTTATTTTCAAAGGGTCATTGCGAATCAGGGATTGCGAGTTGTTAGGTCTTGTGATTTGAGGTCACCTTTTTGAGACTCTCAAACCAAGCAGCGGGGTGAGGTACTAGTGTGCACAGATCCAATTGTGTCGTAGGAAAATCCCATATGGTCCTTCACTTCAAGAATACTTGAAGTCTTGAGGCCTTTTTACGGTTGTGGAGTCTGCTTTGAACACTTTCAGTTCAAGAAAGCTTCAAGTGGAAGTGTCCAGAGGTTTGGTTGGTGATATTAGCAGTTGCTGCTATTGTGGCTGCCGTGTTCACGATTCGTTGAGGGGATATAATTTTTGCGATCTTAGAAATTCTTTGGTTCACGGAGTCTCGACATTCCAGTTGAGGGCTTAGAGGTCTCTGAAATTGTTATTGAGTGGGTTGTGAGGAGGTTGATTTAACGGCCGTCATGGAGAAGAGAAGAGCTCAGATTCCCCTCGTCTGCCACGGACATTCACGTCCAATTGTGGATCTCTCGTACAGTCCAATCACTCCAGACGGCTTCTTCTTGGTCAGTGCAAGCAAAGGTAAGCCAATTATTTCCAGAGGGAGCCAAGGTTTGTATTATTTACGTATATATATATGTTATATTTTAGGCTCTAATGAAAAATGCGATGACTGGACTAGGACTGCTTTAGTGTTTTCGGTGATGACTTTGTACGAGGAGGAAGACTATCATAATATCATGTATTGGTTTGGAGATAAAGTAATCTCTGGAAGTGGCCGATTCTGATGTGATCGACTTGTACACACTGCCGTTCTGGAGTTCTAACCACTTGAAGGTCATGACCTGCAAATGCATTCTCAGTGCAAGGTTTTAGTTATATTGTGACAGAGACCTCTGTGACAAGCTCAGATTTATGAGCGATGGGGTTATGGTCGTTGATGATGTGGAAATGACGGGCACTTGTTAACTGTGATCATAATTTTTTTGGAGTTGCAACCAAAGTGTGGCACCTAGAGACGAAGTTCTAGGTTGATCGAGGACACATCATTTGTCTTATTGCAGTTGCATACAATGTTCTGTTGATCAAATGATTCCTTATGGGTGCTGGTTGCTAACAGAATTTGTGATCTGTAGATGGAAAGCCAATGCTCCGGAATGGTGAGACTGGAGACTGGATCGGAACCTTTGAGGGGCACAAGGGAGCTGTATGGGCAGCTTGCCTTGATACCCCTGCTGTTCGAGCAGCCACTGCCTCTGCAGATTTTAGCGCGTAAGTATTCTTGTCATGTAGCTGCCTGACAACACTAGCATTCTAAGAACCTGCTATGGTCGAAGAGCAATGTGCTTATTTCATTTGCAGCAGGACTGAGAACCAGTTTGAGTTGAGGGATTTTCTGAACAGGAGTCAGTTGGTTGTCTTGTTTAGCATGATCCCTCTTTGTTTAAGAGAGATCAGTAGTATTGGACTGCATCATGCTTATCTTTTAACACAATGAGGGTGGTTCTAGTGCCTGGTGATCCTGGGCAAGCCTTAGATTACCTTTGAAGTTTAATGGCAAATTACAAACGTCCTTCAATATAGAGTCGTTTGAACCCCATCGTATGTATTCTGTACTGCAGAAGAGTATGGGATGCTTTGACTGGAGATGAGCTTCATTCTTTTGAACATAAGCACATAGTTCGAACTTGTGCCTTTTCTGAGGTCTGTAATCTTGGCCCCTACTTGAATACTATAGTATTCTGATCAGAGTCTGAATGCGGAGTTTATAGATATAGCAGCTGGACTGTATGGTATAAGTTTTGGTTTGGATCTCAAGCAATGCAAATGTTTCTAATAGTGGAAGTACATTGTCTAACTGCATGCTTTCTAGAAGTTGGAAAAACATCGCTGGTTGCAGCAAAATGAAATAAGGAATACAAGTTGCTTGTGGTTTCTGTTGGGAACAGGTGTGAAACTGTATATATGTGAGTACTGTTAATCTCTGTGAGCTATGTTTAATGGTAGTTTTTCCTATGATTTTCTTGCAGAGCACGACTC
Organism: Polytrichum formosum; assembly: GCA_964035585.1. Lineage (NCBI taxonomy): Eukaryota > Viridiplantae > Streptophyta > Polytrichopsida > Polytrichales > Polytrichaceae > Polytrichum > Polytrichum formosum. The sequence goes on from OZ037938.1 coordinate 33,169,968, forward strand.
ATCTGCTTACAGGAGGTGCAGAGAAGATTCTTCGTATATTTGATCTGGGTAGGCCAGATGCCGCACCTACTATTATGGAAGGTTCTCCTGGGACGCCAATAAGAGCAGCAGTTTGGCATCACAGTGACCAAACTATTTTGAGCTCGTCAAATGATATTGGTGGTGTAAGGTATGCTGCACTTACTCCTGACATATTATGAACATACCACTGAGGAGCTCATTGCAGTCCAGTATCACTCTTCTAGGATGAATATTCGTTTGATTTTCTTACAAGGATATCAATCTTGATCTCTCGTAGGCTCAATTTTAGATGACTCAGTTTGACTGTACATTACCTCTATCCCTGAGTAAGTTAAGTTTGTAATTGGTGAATCAGAGTATGGGACTTGAGAAGCAAACAAGTGGTGCGGACATTGGACACCAAGTCTTCATGCACAAGTGTGGAGGTCAGCAGGGATGGTCGGTATATCACCACAGCTGATGGGAATAATGTGAAGTTCTGGGATGCAAATCAGTGAGTATCATACCATTACTATGTTGAATATTATCCATGTGCTCCATACTTCGAAAAATCTGGGGTGCAGTTCTGTTTAAGCAACTCTGGAGCAAATCAGAAAACTATTTATGGAGTTCAAAGCTTCAATCAAAGCTCATGAATGCACAGTTGGTTAAGTCCTAGTTTTTAATTTGTGCTCAAAGGTAGTTGAGCTAGATGAGAGTTGAGTATGAACCTGGTGAGACATGTCCTTCCAGTAAAGAGTTCAGTACTATAATTTTATTTATTTATATTGAAGACCTTGGCTAGCTTCTGTAATGATTGAAAACATAACTATATGGTTGCCGTTATATTCATGTGGTATTGTTGTGATGGGCAGCTTTGGGCTGGTGAAGAGCTACACTATGCCAAGGCCTGTAGAGTCAGCTTCACTCTTTCCTTCTCGGGGCAAGTTCATAGCTGGTGGTGATGACATGTGGGTCCGGCTCTTTGACTTTGAAACCGGGGATGAAATTGGTGAGTATTTTACTGGCAATATAAAATAGAACGATCATATTCGTTTACGAGCCTTCACAATTGTCACAAAGTTTACCTATTGAGTGGCTTCAGTGGTGACATTGCATTGAGTGGCCACTATTGAGCTCTTCAAAATTTGCTCTCAAACACATCAGTCAGCTCTTTTGTGTCCTGAATTTGTGCTTTCACAACTGATTTATGCTTTGGTTGACCTCTTGCAGAATGCAATAAAGGGCATCATGGCCCTGTGCACTGTGTGCGGTTTTCGCCTGGGGGAGAGTCATATGCCTCTGGGTCAGAGGATGGAACAATTCGTATCTGGAAGACAGTGACTGGCAATGAGGAATTTGAAGTTGGTAGTTTTGGAGATGGTGCGGCAAATCAGATCCGGGTGGGAGTTGAAGAGGTTGTTCGGCAAGTTCAAGGCTTTCACATTCCTCAAGATGATGGTTCAGAATTTTAGCATAGAGAAGCTGAATCTCTTGGAGTCTCCCGTTCCTCTCCCGTACTCTTGGGATCTGAGTATCAAGGTTCTTCATGGTACATAGAGACTGGAGCTTGGTTGGTGGAAAAAGCAGTGTGTTGGCTGTGCTTAGATATGAGTCAGTTGTCAGTTGTGAAATATTGCATATAATTACAGTGGTAGCTTGTGACCACATGCAGAGAGAAGGTTGCTATAGCCCTGGTTGGGTGGTCTGGGGTGACAAATTTACTCGAGTAATTTGATTGATGGACCAAATCATGGAGTACAACTTACTTGATATAAAGCACATCGTTGTCTCCTACTGGCTTGCTTTCTCAGATTAATAATTGGTACGTCATGTCTAATAAGGGAATGGAGACGAAGCAATCTGTTCACCAGGTACTGCTGCCAGACCTTTCACATGCCACCTACCTTCGGACTTCGGAATAGCAATTTCTAGGATTCAGCACTGCATTGATCTTCTTGGTTTCTTAGAATAGCTTGTAGGCATTCATAATAGTAAATACCTACAAATATTATAATGAATTGCGGGAGTGTAAATTACGTAGTATAAATTATCCACAGGGTTTATAATAACGTTGCGGGAGTGTAAATTATATAGCATAAAATTACCCACAAACTCTTGGGTTGGTGGGTGTGGGCTTGTTCGGCAAACTTAGCGTCATGTCGAGAATATCCCTCAACTAGCGAAGATAAAGGATAGTGGTTTTGGGAAATGGTGAATTTAATTCTACAGTTTTGTCCTTTCAGAGCTATAGCATGGTTCACATTTCCGAGCCATTCTAGGTTCCTTGGTCTGAAATAGGCATTTATTCCTGACATGTACTTAGATGAGGACGACATTGGAATGGCTATTTACAGGGCATGTGGCCTGGGCACTGCAGTTTGCCAACTCTTCCAAGTACCTTGGCCAGCTAGGGATTATGATTACTTGTTGGGTACCTGAATTTTTGGGATAGGTCAGCAATCTCTTGGGTTAATAAAAAGCATGCCACTGGGTGGTAGGTACATTCAGAATCAAAGGTTAACCTTTTTGTACTTTGCTTGAGTTCAAGCCCCTCTTCAAGTTCTTGTCCTCTTTGTCATGTATAATTTCTTGTGTTGATTCATGCCTTTTTGAGTCCAGATATGGGAGCCTCATATGTTAACTAAACGCAAATCAGAGCCCAAATAAACGCTAGTGGTCAAGCATGTACACACCACTTCCATATATAATATTCACTTGCGGGGAATTTGTGGGGATTGAACCCTCAAATTGCTCATTGCCATGCAAGTGTTTTGCAGTGAACCAAAACATTCATCAAACAAATGAACATCAGGCAATGGACAAACAATGAAACAAAAATATGTGAGGAAACTGAATCCATCAACTACCTAGTGCACACCAGAGACACCCACACACACACAAATAAAAAGCATATACACAAGGGGATTACAATAGAGAGCTCCTTATACGGACACAGATTAAATATTTCCCCTCAAAATCTGCCACGTGTCATGTTCACATTCGCCAGGATCACTTGTATCCCACATGGAAACTACATTCCAGCACATGTAAAGATGAAATAGGGAGTATCCAACCACTCTACCTAACCATGGGTGCACTAGTTTTGTTATACTCATGGAAACATAGGCAACATGCAATCACATCAAAACAAAACCAAAGGATTAGGATGAGTTTTTGAACATGCTACTCTGACCAATTTTGTTGGTTTGCAGTTCCATAGCGGCGATGAGTTGCCTTGCACATGCCAATGGCCTCAAGGGGAAACTGTTTAGTGTGAATTCGATGTGTCACAAGGGGCAAGTGGGTGTATTGCGCGATTTGCCCTTCATGGGGGGGGGGGATTGTAGAGAACAATCTTTCATCCTCTACACTCCCTAGAACTTGAACACAAGTCGACTTGGGCAACTTCATATATTAACCCCTAAAAGCCTGGAGGTTTCAGCTTGAATCAAAGATGTGCTATAAAGTATGAATTAGAAACTCTATTTTGTGTTCGCATACAAGAGAACGTTTTAGAGAGTTGACTTTAAATCACATCCGTGTAGTTGGAATATGGATCTTTATCCTTTGTCTCCACCAAATCATTTTACAAACATTTTCCTTCAAAAAATAATGAAAAATTCAAAATATATCAAAATCACTTGATCTTTGATACGATTGGCTAAAAGTTTGAGTTGCATAGTTTGATGGGAAAAACCAAAAATATTCATGTCACTGACATTATTACTTTCCCAAAATAGCTGATTTTGTAACAAAGAAAGAATTAAGGGTTCCAACCACTTCAAGGTCCATATCTTAGAGTCATTGATATAAAACTTTGATCCGCTTGCTCTCAACAATGTATAACTTGATTATGTCAAGGTGCAAGAAAAAAGAACAAGAAAAGAGAAAAGTATGGCTTGAGACATATATCTTTGAAAAATGCTCGCAACCACTTTTTGGCTTCTTGGACAATTAGGGGTTAAGTGAAGATATGCCTTAGGATCTTTGATGCCCCAATATTATGCCACATCTTGGTGAGGGGGTTGTTCCTATCATGGGCATCCATTGCAATTGGGACACTTGACTTCATAGCCAACTTCAACATCCTAGCTTGGAACTACACTAAATATGATATTTAGTGTCACCAATTCTAATTGTCTTGCTCAACACTAATTGCCTACCACGGTGTAGTGTCGCCGACACTAAATGTTAACCCAACTTTATTTGTCATCCCTCGTAAAATCTGTTAGGGATTAGAGATTTATGGCATTGCAATTACTGTCACTTAGCAAGTAATTTTTCATCCAAATTTCAATCATCCATGACAATATTTCATCACAAACATATATATCAAACATGAGAAAACTTACCTTAGGGTGGAGGCGGAACTAAGAGAAGGTAGGGTTTTGGCCAATGGATGAACTCATCCATCATCCATCATCAATACTTGAAGTCAACTTCACAATCACAAACATTGCCCATATGGCATTAGTGTAAGCCAAGAGAGTGGTGGTATGTTGATGACATTTGTGTATGTTGGATGGAGTTACATGCAGTAGGTTCAATCACAAACACTGCCAATAGGAATGTAAGCCAAGAAAGTGTTGGTATGTTGGTTACATTGTGTGTGTTGAATGGAGAACATGAGGTACGTATTCTATGGTCCGAGATGACCCTAAACTACTGGGTGATAGTGGAGAGGTACCCATTTCCGAATGAAGTGGTTGGCGGTTTGATACCCGCTATGAAATCTTCTCTCTACTTGATGGGAAAAAACTAGTTAGGTAGGTAGGAAGCCAAGAAGCCCACCCACCACAAGGTAGACAGTAAACCCCACCCTGGACTGAGAAGATTCTTGAGCAAGGTAGGACCCCCTGGGAGGTCACTCCATTGTCAAGTTGAACACCACGTGCGTTAAGACAAAATCTACTTTTTCTAAAGGGCATCACCGAAATGGGTCAAAATTTTATCAAATTTTTTCATGAGTAGATATACACGGTATCTATCACATAGTAAAAAATGGTAACCAAATTTGATGATCTTTTTTTATAGAAAACATACCGTTTCTAACTAGAATGACGCAAAATTGAACTAAAAAAATTACTACAAAAATGAAGATGACTAAAAATTTCAAAAAAATATACAAAAGATACTATCAATGGTTATGTATATGTAGAAAAAATATCATAACTTTTAAAATTATCTATGGCATGTAATATAGGGGTAGCAAACTTTTAATGCACGTGGTGTTCAACTTGACAATGGAGTGACCTCCCCGAGGTAGGACCAACGGGCTCAAATTCACGCCAGGTTGCCCGGCGTTGGTTATTTATTTTATGTTGAATGCAATACATGCAGTAGATTTGGTGGAACAAGGAACTCAAATGATAACTGAACCTTGTGGCGGGACCCCGGTGTCCCATAATGCACCGGTTCTCACATAAATCCCGTGTCGATGTCAAGAATGGTCAATTGAAGGCAATCAAAGTGGTGTTAAGCTTATCTCAACGTCATGTACACAATGTGATGTTCAAAATTGGTTTTCATTTTCAATCATTGACAACCACATATCCCATCATTAAGGAGGTTGTTGAGCAACTAACGCCTATGAACGCTTGCTCAAGAATGCTAGGATCGACTTATGGCCATAACTTTTGGCATCAACAATCATCATGTTTTTCTTGGGGCGACCCACTTTGGCCTTGGGTGGACCCAGTGCCCGGGAAGTTTTTGGGCATAGTCGGTCAAGATCCTAGTGATTCTAAATCCAACCGGTTACATGTTGACATCTTCCGGTTTGCTTTATTCATTTGAGGTGTATTCTATAGATTCCTCTAAAATGATCGGTAATTCTCCTGAAGTCTCCAACTTCAACCGGTTATTTTTGAAACTCAACCGGTTCATCTGTAACTAACCGCCGGTTCTTCCCGAGCCGTGGGTGGACCAACAACTGGATCATCAGTCACCATCATGGCAATCGCCTTGACTTGTCTTTGAAATTCGGACATTGAGCGCTTGTTCCGGTCCTCCTCACGATAACCGATGAGGGTGTGCATTTTCTCGTTTAGCTCTTGACTACACTCTTCCTTGGTCTCCTTCGACGCCATTGCAAATGACGCGGGTGCCAACACCTTCCCCCTCTCTCTATATAGGAGATACCCCCTAAACCTAAAAATAAATAATTAATGCATTTTTGGGTTCCGATTTATGTGGGACACCGGTGTCCCGCCATAAGGTTCAACTAGAGGACCAACAACACAACATACATATGCCATTAACATTAACTAAACCAACGGAAGCTTTATTTTACTTGAACAATTAGAGGTACACGAGATTCAGAAATTAAGGGTCCCTACCGGAGACAACAACATGATCATCCCCATACTAAAAACCAACCCCACTTGTATTGGTATCATAAGGGCCACCGATAGAATCACCAATGGTTCTCATTGTTCTAGTCCTCCTTGCTCAGGACCACATGCCCTTTTGAAAACCTCCCACAATCTCTTGCCCGTCTGACTCTTTAGAAACACACTTTGTGCTGACGCCTACAAGTGCTCCCACTTTGTGTACCTATGAACAAGCTCACCATAGCATTTCAATTTTAAACTAATTTGGCCAAAGGGTGGTGAGTAGGTAGTAGTCATGTGGGGATGACTTGTGGTTTTCGCCAAAGTCATGCAGATGCACAACTTTGAATGGATCATTAAGGAGGGCTTTGTGTGAAGAATTGTAGTTAGGGTTTTGCTGTCACTTAAATACTTACACAAAAACAACCCAGGGAACTAGATCACATGGAAGGTTGAGCTAGTGTCTATAAGGGTTAATGTCACATTGGATTAAGGATTACAATAACAATCTAGGTCTTTTACTCCCTTGTTCCTTCTTTATGTTGCTTAGTTTCCACTCTTATGATTCCTTGTGCTTCTTCCGTCATGAGTGAGTTCCGTCCTATGTGCGTGTGGACTCCTATTACTGTAATTCCATCCTCTAATCAGTCGTGAAGCTCAAGAGCTTGACAAATTGTCAATGGCTAATCGTCAGGACAAAGTCCGGGGCAATGTCTCTTCAAGTAACCGCATCGTCTTCACATGTCCTGAATTATGCTTTGCAATAATCTCAAATTTAATTCCTCTTAGTTTAACTTACAGTCATTCGGTCATTCTTCCAAGACTGTAATCACCATCTTCATCTTCAGCTTATCTGGTAACTTCTCACAACAATTATCCACAAGATTATGTAAAATCAATCCATCAACAACTAGGCTATGTCCATTAATTGAGCCTTAAATTGCTTTAGTCTCAAATTGAATTGCCTTGGTAATGTCTTACTCTAATCAAACAACTTCTCTTTCTCGGGTTGGTATTGTCTCTTGCAACTTATAGCCTACCACCATGTGTGTCCATTGCCTGCATTCATATCATTAGCCTTATGCCAGGTTAAGTCACGTAGTTGCTTCTCGGCTATATTCTATCAGAGTTGTCTCTCTCTTTCTCTCGGAAGACACCTGTAAAGCCTATGGCTTGGTCCGTTTTTCTTCCCTCGATTCTACCTTTCTCGTGTCCCTTATGCCTCTTCACGTCCCACTCGGGCTAATCGCCTTCCTCAATCTCTGTTGACTCTTCATCTTCTAACTGCCCATCTCAGGCTCTTCCTCTCTCGCCACACACTTGGCGATATCCTCGCTTTACATGCTGTGGCCTTTCTTGGGCGTTTCGGCTTCCTCTCTCCTTGATAGGCAATCGACTCTTCATGACTAGTTGCCTTCTTGATTGACTCCAGATTTTTGCCCTCTTAATTAACTCTCTTGGGACTATTGCTCTCCCTTACCTATTCTTGACTAATCGCCTACACTTATCTCTCTCAGGCTAAGTGCTTTACTCTAAGATTATTGCCTAAGAACTTAGTTTCACGACTTCCTTCTCTCAAACTTCGCTCAACGATCAAGACCTTTCTTAGGCAATTTGTCTTCACTATCGCTGGCTTATCGCTTAGACTCACTCTTGGTCTCTCATTCCATTGGTCTCGTGCCAAAGACTACTTGCCTTCACTATACACATGCTCTCACGGCCTTAAGTTAATCACTGGCCGCCTTGACATTCCACTCTTCATCTTTCACCCGACTATTGCCTTTTCTTTCGGCAATTAGCCCTCACTCTCTATCTCAAATTGAGAGAACCAACTTACATGCTTATGGCCATAGTCTAGGTGTTCTCCTTGCTGACTCTTAGACATTACCATTAATCTTTCTCGCCCTCTTGATAGTTAGTTTGTCTATTTCAACGCTTATGGCCATCGCCATAAATCATACAAGACATTACTTCGATTTATAAACATAATCCACCATCAAAGATTTCACTTCAAAGACATCAGGACCATTGCACACAAAAGGTATTTATCCTTCATATCAAATTTCAGTATTCAAGAATCCGAATCACTCGGTTCCATATCAGCCTATTGCCATTTCTCTCAATTATCTCACTTGGAGAATGTCTAACTCTGGACTCAATCACTGAGTTCCTACAACTAGGCAAAGTCTATTGCTCTACTTCTACGAGACTATGCAAGATTCTACAAATGGAAATAGCATGCTTAGGCAATGGCCGACCTCCTCCTTATCAGTGAGGAGGAGAGGGTAGTTGCAGCAACCGCCTCGGAACGGCAATAGCCCCATGTTCCCACTCGGGACAAGTTTCCAACTGCCTATTGCCTCTAATTCTTACTGACTTTGGAAATTGAGCCCGCAAGCCAGGCTATAGCCAAGAAATTGAGCTTACAAGAATCATCCACGACGATGGTGTTCTGAATGTGGGCTCCTTGTATTTGACTGAATATAATTTATGAGTCCTTAAACCAAGAAGGTGTTGATTTTTATGAGATTTTCGTATATCTAGAGGCTCTTTGGAAACATGTGAGGTAGATTGGCATGGAATGACAATTCCGTGCCAATGTATTCCAAAAGACGAGTAACAAAGTGGATATTTTTCTCACATGTTACAAAGGATAACAACAAAATGTTGTAACATGTTATGCAGAAACTCTCTAAAGCTTAAGCGATTAATGACGATGGGCTTCGAGCATTTCTTGCCCCGGCCTTAAGAATTGGGTAGGGTTCTTAGCAAAACCCCATTGAATTTGAGCTCCACACAATGTTTTTGGATTATGGGATAGTCAATTGGTCTCTCTGAATTTCAGTGTTTGCACATCAATTCCAATTTGGCAAATGATATAACGGTTGAAACTCAAAAGTCAAGATGTTGCAAAGGCCGATATCCAGATGTCTAAAGGATGCAAAGGCAATCATAATACATAGACACATTCGTCATTTACACAATAAAACAATTGCGTGTTTGAGCAAGTAAAATACACAAGATTCAATCGTAAGCACTGCTGAAAAGAATATTTATTAGAAATATGACTAGTGATGAACAATACAAAAATGTATCAATTAAATTGACAAATGAAGTTTAGATGGTTGTTGGGGATCAAGGTGGACTTTACCTTTATTAGTTTTGTTTTGTTTTGTTTTGTTTTGAGACAAAAGGCCGACAAGCCAGTGCCAAAGCATAGGAGGTAGTTGACCACATGGCAAGTTTCTGTCAAATAGAGAGGAGATTTCACAGCCGGGGATCGAACCGCCAACCTCTTCCTTGAGATTTGGGTATCTCTCCACCATCATCCAGTAGTTTAGGGTCGTCTTGGACCACCTTTATTAGTTTTCACTAGAGCACCTAAATTTGCGAATACAAATACTTTTTTCTTGTCCTCCTTCACCCCCCTACCTCGACTTACATGTCTCGATGTGCCCTTCACAACTTTGTTGGATGCTTGAGCAGTTGTCACACCAAGAGCAACCTCCTCTAGTGTTGTCAATGAAGGGCCGCTTCACACTATGGCCGAAAGTCAAGAGGCCGTTGATTTCCACAAATCAGATTGCAAGAAACCAGGAATTCAACCTCTCGACCCTTCACACTAAAGGCCACAGTCCAAAGGCCGTCGCAATTTAAAATGCCTACATGGCAGTACTTTTTGACCAAGGTGACAAACTTTCGAAGGAAGTTTGGGTCGGAAAGGAATGGAAGCCCAAACTATGGTCGAGAGGCCGTCGATTTTTTTTCATAAAAAAAAAATCAAAAATTGACAAGATCTTGGTCATTAGATTGGAGGGGTTGTTTTGGGCAGGGAATATAGTGGGATGCTCCTTCTTCCTTTGGACTTCGGGCTTGGCCTTTAGAGGCTTCACACTATGGCCGTCCAAGTCAAGAGGCCGTGGGAGTTCATGGCCAAAGGTTTGGACTTTGAGCTTGGCCTTTGAGCTTGGCCTTTGGAGGCTTCACACTATGCCCGGCCGAAGGCTTCAATTCCTATACTTTATTGGCTACTTTCAGCCCATTTCTTTGGACTCTCAACAAAGTTTGGCCATTCAACCCCACGGCCTCTCGACTTGGACGGCCGTAGTGTGAAACGGCCCTAATTCTTCATGCATTGCTTCGTTCGTTTAGGCTCTCCAAATCAAGCAACAATAAATTAAACATAGGCAAAACTCAAAGCTTTAGATTGGAACTAAACGCTTATTGGATCAACCAAGGAGCCACATAAACAAGCATAAACTTATGCAAGCCATGTGAGCCATATGACTATTTTGAGGATTCCTCATCCACCATGGTAGGTATTGGGATACGATGTTACAGTAAAACCGCCATATATAATATGGGTACATCTAAAATTTGGCTTTGAAAAAAAGAACCAAAGTTTGAAGAGATTGAACACTTTGGTTCGTGGAAGTTTAGTGCCTTGCAAAAAATAGTGTTGGAGATTGTGACCTCAAAACAAAAAGTTCATGTATGCAAAGTTTGGAAACCCAATTCTTGCATTAAACTACAGATTTTTGTCAACCCTCAATTATGTAATAAGCACAGTTGGTGTTGTTTTCTCAAACGGTATATTTATGCATAACCGTTACTTTGATGGACTCTTCATACCATGTACGAACTAATGTTAGTGTAGACATGGGTATAATTTGAGGCATTAATATACATAACATACATAAGAAGAGGTATTTTTTTTAGTGTGTACATTTAAAAATATTATTAATTATGTGTTTAGTTTCATCCAATTTACGTCTTCATACATTACTGTTGACTGGTAATATTCTCCAATAACTACCCTCTCCATTCTTGTTAGGGTTGGCATGTGGATTCTAGGTTCTTACAAATTGGAGGCTGTTAGAGCGCTAGTTGGTTCCCTTGAGTTTTTGCTCTTTGGATTGTAGTTAAGTTATTGTGCTCTTGTCTTTGCTTGTTTGATGCAATCGTTGAGTGGGGAGTGCTATCATGTGAGTGGTGAGCAGTGAGCGGTAACATTTGAGCAACAGACGAAAAAATTTCAATGGTAATACATATATTGTTACCCTAAAATTGTGGTATTTTTGCATGGAATGTGTATGTGTTCACATGAAAATCGCTATTGTATGTGGTTGTTATTTTCATAACTTTGAATACTTGGTCTATTTGCCATACATTCTGAAAATGGATTCATTATGCTTCAAACACATGTTTTTTTGTCAGTATGTGGCCCAATTACTTATAGAAACACACAATTTTCCAATACATAAATTTTGGGATTACAATTAAGTGTCTTTAAACTGCTTAGCTTACACCACTTCGCATCAAAAGTTCAATTCTACATGGTGGGAGTAGGGCAAATATTAAGTGTTGAATTAAAGGTTGCAACAAGTGATGTTGAAATAATGCACACAAAAACATGTCCAATGAACATGGTTTAATCCATAGTACGATGACAATCAAAACCAAATCAACATCTACCATCCTCTGCCTTGACGTCTACGCATGAATTGCAAACCAACCATTGGGATCTACGAAGTACTGGTATTGAGGTGGTTGACATAACCTTAGCAACATGCTTTGCATCTAGAGAGCATCGTGAAGCTGGTAGGTGATGTTGCTTCTTCTATCATGCTTTTGCTAACACCAAATCCAACAGTTAGATGTTGGAACCAATATGAGATACAAACCCACAAGTGCATCCAAGACAAATCAATTTTTTTAATAAGCATCCAAATGTACTTACTAATGCATCATGGTTTCGCCACCTTCCAAACATGTGTGTCCTCATCAAAGAGGGATGTAGTGTGAGGCACACTTCTACACGTTACAAGAGGATTAGCTTTGCACAAAGGTGCTAATATTGCATCAAGTATAGTGAGTCTCCCTCCAATGCCACCAAGTGTCGACTACTTCATCTTCAAGCATGGATAGAAGGCCATGGATACCATAACGAAAACCAACAATTAGCGTATTGCACCAAACTCAAATACATGCAATAAACTAATTTTGATTGGCAAGCCATGTTTGTTGTTACTTGTGGATGCATATGCACCAAGAACTACAACACCAAGTGTCATCAAAGCCTTGATAATGAGTTGCATGGATTTAGAGTCTTTCTCCTGCGCCACAAATCCCCCCATCCCAAAAAAAAACCAAATGTAATGCAAACAAAAATCCCAAAAATGGACAAATGGTTGACAAAAAAAAAACAAAAAAAAAACGCTTTCATAGATTTAGATTTTCTATAAAAAAAATTACACATTTTGGCCCCCTTCAAAGGCCCTTCAAAAATCCAATACTTTTGGATGGAGTACTGGTTGGTTAAAAAGAGAATTCCAATTTTTGATTTCAAACGCAATCTTGGATCTAAACCTACACAACAAACAGTGGGTTGATCATGCAACCTATTGTTTAGGAGCTATAGTTCTTATCTCTTTTGTGGTTTTGAATGATGATGATGAAGGAATGTGTGCATAGCACTAGAAGAAATCGTGTCCATTTCAACCCTTGGCCATCGCGACTCGCACCAAGAAAATGCATAAACAATTCAATTGGTAGGCAACCGGAAGGTACCCGTGGTGTACCCATGGAAGGTGCCCCCTGATTCCCAACCGAATTGATTTGTTTATGCATTTTCTTAGTGGAAGGTGCCACCCGATTCCCAACCGAATTGATTTGTTTATGCATTTTCTTGGTTTAGTCTTGATGGCCTAGTCGCAAGGAGGGTTGAAATGGACAAGATTTCTTCTAGTGTAGTGAGGAAAAACAACAAAAAACCAAACAAAACAAATGAAAAACCCTAAACCCTCTCTAGGGGAATGTGGGGAATGTCGTGGGAACGTAAGGGCCACATGGCCACCTTAGAGGCCAACATTGGATGATTATTCAGTCCAATTTTTGTTAGACTATTTTACATAAAATAAACATTAAATTAGGATAATTTATGGTCCTATATGTTGTATATAGATCACTTGTGGATATTTCATACAGTCTCATGTAGAACTAAACATAATACAAAATTTATGTCTTACATATATATTCCACCCTATTTTTTCTCGCATGTTGATTCTACATAAATCACCAGTGAGCTCCCCTAGCTCACCGCTCATGTCTTAGTTCTCCTCATCATTGAGTTACATCCTATGGGAAGAACTCGGGGAGGTGACTATTGGAATTGTAGGAAACCACGTGAGATAAAAAAATAGGGTCAATTTCATTCGTTTAGGGTAAAATTTATAATTTTGTTAGATCTACCATAGCATTGGAAATATGTCCCCTACATGATTATATGTAAAATAGGGCGGTGGATAATTCCTTCATTTTGGTAATTAGTAGAAAAAAATAGGGTCATAGATATAGGATCCCCCTAAAAGTGTGTAGTAGGATGAGTAGAATAATTATGGGTTTGACTACTTGGATGAAGAAGTGTGTAGCTTTTGTCCAAATTTGAATCAAGCATGTTAGTATAGAGGGAAATGTTGTGGGATTTTTTTGGCGGAAAGAATATTTTGGCACTCCTCAACGGCCGTTGGGTTTTGCAACGGCGCTAAACATGTAGGACATCTCTGGATGCTTAGAACTTGACAGCCTCCACCGTCACCCTCAACTGCTTCCTGCAATTGGTTTGGTTTTGTCACAACCTTAGTCCACGATCGTCAAGCTCACACTTATTCTGAGCATTTTCTAGGGTTTTTTTATGCAGATTGATGGTGCAGAGTGGCCACTTCCTTTGCAATGTCCAATATGCCAACCTTGTATTGATTGTCTTTTGCTACAACAACCCTTTCTAGATGATCGATGGTGCGCTACATCATTTGGCAACTTCACCGTGGTAGAGTTGTGCTTTGCCTTGGAGGAAAACAAGGTGGAGTGATTGAAGACTTCAAATGTTGCCCCCCTCATGCCATCAACTAGTTTTAGATATTCGTCGTCATTAGTTCTAAACCTCTCATAACTTATTAGTCTTATCATGATATTGTAGAGGATGTTGAACATGTATCTTGATAGTATTGGAGGGTGCATAGTTGTATCCTAACCCTTCACATTGTAAATGTTTGTTACAAGGTTTGAATGGGACCATAGTTGAATGTGTTTGTGAACACAATTAAAGTAAATGTTTTCAATATATTGTATTTAGATTTCTTGTATTTGAATGCAACTTGTTTTTTTTGGAGTAGGTAGTTGTGCAAATTTTCATGTCTTCTCACAACTGATTGTATTTCTTGTTTTGTTCTATCCGTGTTTACAACTTGTTTATTTCAACTTGTATATTTTGTTATCTCCATGTTTATTGATAACCCTTAAACTAATATCCAAGTGCTATTGGTTGTGCTTTGAATGGTTTTTTGAATTATTTAGGATTGGTATTACTAATTGAAACCAAATAAATGAGAATTTGAATGGTATGGAATGTTTGTTGCTCACATAGTTGGTTTGGGGGCATTCACGATTGGGGTACCAAGAATGAGTGTCTAACGGTTTAAGGACTAAATTAGATAACTTTACATAGTTGATGTGCTTAGATTTGTATTGTTGAGCATATTTTGGATCATACCTACATTTAGTATTTCATAATGAGTACACCGACAAAGTCAACTTACAAGGAATAGGGTTATCTAAGATATCATTTTGATTCTTTAACGGACATTTATGGTTGTTGTCATAACTGTTGACCCTAGGATTAAGGAATGAAAAAGGACAACAAAAATTAATTGAAATGATCCCAATTTTCTTCCTCACACTTATCGTTCAATTGTATACCAATAGAACTAAAAGTGTATTGCATACCAATTGTATAGCCTTACATATGATACCAAACATGGCCAGAATTACACAATAACATGGCTACATGAAAAAGGAACATTTAGAATTAGAATTAAACATAATAAAATATATGTATGGACACATGACACTTATACCAAGGTATTAGGATGCAAAACAGAAAATAATTCACCTCCAATGTACACTTCAATAATGAAATTGCCATTGATGTGGCCGAAACAAGTCCTATGACCTCTCTACAAGTTTTATGACCTATCTAATCATTTCATAAAGGATTTATCTATTATTATATATTAATATTAAATAATATCTTTTTTGATAAATCCTATGACCTATCTACTTATCTATTTAAAATTTATTAATTAAATAATATTAAATCGTAATAAACGTCGAGATCCAATGCGACAAAGTCCTTAATTCCTTTGTCCCAAAAGTAGTACCCCAACCGTGAATGGACCCGTTTCGCAATGCTATAGTGTTCCGTCCACTATTTGGTACTTGTATGATTTATTAAAAAAAATTGTGCCAAAAATTAGCCTATCTAAACAATTAGAAATAAATATAGGGTGCTAAAAAATACATCAAAGTAGCTTTTTATCTACAGATAGGGAGAGAAAAAATATTGAGAGGTGCATAAATATCCCCCCATTAAATACCCCATTATCGCACGTGGTTACGAAACGTAAGGGGGTGTGATCGCCCCGAGGGGAAGAAAAAATGTTCAATGAGTTTCTCATTGGAAGTCAACGTAGATTATATATGTAATGAAGACTTATTTGGTTCAAGATTTATAAGTTGTACATGTAGTGGAGTCTTTTATCACGCTAAATTTAAAAACTTAGTATAATTACACGGGCCCATTTTCTAGCCTAGTATTAGGATGTAAAAAATAATTTGTATGTCTAAATTTATCATATATAGGGTGTTTTATTTCATAGTGACCCACGCACCTCATTTAGGTTTTCAATGAAGAGTCCACCCCCTGGGGGTGGTTGATGTTGTAGTTGACTTCATTTAGTTATCTTCTTGCGGGATAAGGTGCATCAACAAGGAGTCGAGGACCACAACCACAACCACAACCATTCTTGCCCATCTAACTTATATTACAAGGTGTAATTGAAAGTACTTGTGATGGTTTGGTTCTATTATGTTTGTAGTTAAAATGTGGCACCAAGAGAGAAGTTTGAGGCCAAAGCACGGAGGATGCTCTGTATGAGGCAAATTACTCTTCGATACACTTCCCACTAAAATCCTTATATTTTTAGTCAGATTCACTCTACAACTACAACAATGCTTTTGTGTAAATGGAGAGAAATTGTAGTTGTGGTTGAAAATGCACATAACCCACAAAATTTGCAACCACTACATTGTTTATGGTATGTAGAGTCACTTGCTATTTGAGACAGTGCAATGTAATAACTACTTATTCAAGAGTCCAATTTTTACAACGAAAGTTGAATAGGTTGTTCGGACATTATAAAACATAAAAGACTTTGCTTGGTAAAATATTGCATTCTCAGTAAATAGTCATAGCATTGCGTAAGCTCAATTAGTTAGTGACACTAAATACCATAAACATTTTCTGTAGTTGAATTTAAACACGTCTTTAGGAATGACAAATCACCTTAACAAAGACACATAGCCGGTCCTTCATTCAAGTGGAGAAAGTGTCATAACCTCTAACTTTTTTCCCATGAGTAGTATGAATCCCCAGAGTGGTCCACCGCTCCACGGGGTCACTTTTGGTTAGGAGTTTAGAATTAAAAATTAGAAATAATAGGGAATTGAAAAAACATTAGTTCATTTAAGCATTTAGCCCCCCCCAAAAGGAAGGTGAATCATCGAGGACTTTGGGCTTTTGCCCGTGACAAGAAAAAAAACTAGTTAAAGTAGGGTTAGTCAAAAGAAAAACTAACTAGTGGTAGAAACTAGCTAAGTTAGAAAAAAAATCTAACTAAAAAAGAAACTAAATTAGCGGGAATAAATACTAGCTAGTAAAATAAACTAGCTAAGAGGTTAAGTTAGTAAAGGCTAGTTAAGCAAAGATTAGTTTATTATTTAGTGTAGGCCACGCAAGACAAGTGGAGGTGTTTGGTGTAAGAGGGCGAAATTGGCATGAAGACTTTTAAAAAAAACAAAAAAAACAAAAGAATCACTTGCCCCTTTGTCAACTAGGTGGCGAAAGATTAGTAAAAATTTGAAGGACTCTCGTCCGAGCCACCTTGGCAAGAGCGTGGCAACCTCAACCTCGAAAACCCCCAAACCTAAATTTTAGGGGTTCAAAAAAATGGAATCGGTGACAAAGAGGTCCAACCCTTTTGTGAGACGGTTTAAAAATCCTCCTTCCCTCACATTGCAACTTCTCTCTTCTCCCCGACATTTGGACGAAGCCCTTACTCCGTGTGGTTAGGCAAATTTTTTTTTTTTGTCATTTCATTTTTCCTTGTAATAAGGCTTGAAAAAATCATTTTCCTACTTTTTCCTAGTTAATATGTGTATTCATTAACATAAAAATATTCTTTCTCTTCCTTCTCTTTAAAGGTAGGTTAAAGTGTATGTTTTGAAAATTAAGGTATTGTAGATCTTGGCAGTTGATAACATAAATGTTCATTGTACTACCTTGAATCAAACACTTACCATTTTTTTTCTTATAGAATTTTTTATAGTTATCCATAATCGTTTCCCATTTGTAATTTAGTTGAGAGAAGAAGAAATTATAAATTTTTAAAGTAAGAATACAAAGTAGGATGTTCATTTGGGCAACCGCTGTTGGATCAGACCTGTTGGTCTGAGAAAAGCTTCAATATCTAATATTATATTTTTTCAAATAGAGCTCTTATCTGACTTTCTAGGGCCGTTTTGAACGCGTAATTTGATCAAATAATGAATTAGATGTGAATTTCTAAAGATTTGATATATAGTTTAAACATTGTTGTTGCCTAAGTATGTAAAATTAATATTGTCGTATTAAGGTGGATGTGCAGACCTAGTTGATATCTTTTTTTTACAAATAATTTTATTTTTTAAAGATTTATATTTAATGATGGATTTGAGTGGGATATGAGTTAAGAAGGTTTATTTTTTTCAAGTTGAATATAGTCTAGGCTTATAGTTAACTATTTGCTTTAGAGTGAGGTTGTTGCATTCATATCGGTTTACCTTCCTAAGCTTACATTTTTCTCTCATAGATCTTCATGTTAGCTTTCCAAAGATGTATGGTAAGCCAAATCCGATTAATAATAAATTAGTTTTGGATTATTAAAGTTAGAGGTTAGATAGATGGAGGTGGAAAAATTGGTTGAATGGATATTGTGCTTCTAGGATTCATCATTTGTACAATTTTTATGTAGTTAGGATGAATTTTAATTTTTTGAAAAGGTAATGACATATACTAGAAGATTAATTATGGTGAAACAAAAATTATAATGTATAAAAATGATGTTTTGACCATTGAATAATTTAAAGTTTTACAATTAAGTTAGCTACAACGAATGAAATAAGGTCAACTGTTGGGAAATGGAATATGAACTAAAGACGTCTGTTGAAGGGTTGAAAAAAATGCTTGGAGCATATTTTAAGGATTGGATACACGACAAAAATGTAGCAATTTGGCTTACACCAAGTCCAAACCAAACAAGAAACACTCTGGTAAGCCAAGTAACCCTAGCCTTCAATTTAGGATTAGAGGGAACGTGGCCAATATGTGTATTTCAAACCCACTCACTTATTTCGTAAGGTCAAGTGGTTTAGTCATTTGACCATCAGGAGGGTACCCAACTCCGTTGTTCTCGGGGCCCCTTGATATGTTTCGTAATAGTAGTTTTTGTTATTAAAAAATTTCAATGTATAGTAAACTCAGATTAATCATCGATACAACCATTTTGCATATTGTTGGAGAAAATATAGGGTTAATGACCCAGAAATGTACTATTGTGTTGTTGGTCACATCCCTGAAGATTGTGCAACAAGTTGAACCTAGAGGTCGTCTATTACCTTGGTCCCATTAAGTTGTGTTTTGTGGTCCATTCAGTGTACCACACTTAATGATAATAACCACCAAACATATTGTGAACCCTTGTTAGCAGGAAAGCCCAAATCGGGAACTGAACTCGGTAGGGTGACACTATCTTTCGGACCGTTGAAGTCCGAAGGGTTTGAACTGTACCTCGACCTTTAAGGGACTTGCACAAGGTTCTAGAAGGTTTCTAGCTAAGGAATGCACCAACCAGGTAAGGGGTGATGTCTAATGCATAAATGTAATAAGATAGGATGGGTGAACAAAATGAATTAAATAAGAATGAAGTTCTATGAAAGGTGGGACATAAGCCAAGTCCTCCCGTTTAGGAAATCTAAATACAACTAAATGTAGAAGTAGGAATAAATAGAACGGTTGATCAAACCATTGTTATTCTGTCCACTAAGCTAAGGGTGGTATGAGTCACACCCGGTTGGTGTGTATGAGAGCCATCTCAATCCATAAATTAGGATTGCCTTGGTTCCAAGGCCGGTGCGTCTACGCTTAGACTAGGTCATAGATGTAAGTTAGAACTAGGTATGAAAATGATTAGTGAGTTTTAGAGCTACAATAATCAAAACTAAGGTTCAACCTCCAGAGGTGCTACAACGCAAATTAAATTCTCTTCTAAAATCTAAACATTCACCTTATACACCTACCATCCGGGATCGGGAAGATCATTCCGTCTTTAACTGATGCATACATGTGCGTTCATGACCTATTTATCGGGGGGTTATTTATCTTGCAGAAAAGATTTTAAGGTATGGTATTTTTTAAAATAAAGGTAAATGCTTGTATTTTAATACACCATATCAGTAATTATAAGTTTTTGGAAGAATAATTTTAAAATACCCTATTTTACTTATACTGCATTTTTTCCTTATACCCCAAGTAACCAATTTTTTTGACTTTACCTCAATTTTTTTCTTCTCGGAGCCCAACTGTTGTCCATTTTTTTTTCTTACACCGTATTTTGTTTCTTACACCCCATTATTTTCCAACACACAATTCCAACACACGTTTATATATCACCACCGACAAACCAAAGCATGGCATTTTGCATGCACAAACTTCCTTAATGATTTTCGCCAGTGATCTCCCCGAGCATCTGGGTTCGGCTTGGGTACATGCAAGTGTAGGCCACCCTCATGGATGGGCTTGTGTGGCACTTTTAGGTTCTCTCGGAGGGGGGGTGGCCCAAAAGCGCCACAGGTAGATCAGTTATTCCAATTATCACCATAAACGGTTTTCGTAGGTTTATATATTGTTGCTATTGTAGGTTGTCATTTACTCTCATTTTGTTCAACACTATAATGAGATGTATATCTATGTTACACAATCATAACAATATTCAGATCCATAGCAATGTTCTGTGGGACTGACAATATTCCATATAATATTTCCAAATATTCTCCACATTCAGATCTAAATAATGTTATGATGATCTACAAGGTGACAAAATGTACAAAATGACACTTGGCATTAGTATGCTCAAGAATATCTTCCTCTTGCATACTAAGTAAGAACACAAATCTATCATCTCAAGAATCCCACGTGCTACACTAAATTTCATAATGTAAATATTTCTTTGCTTTGAAAAAACACTTAAGTTGACAAATCGTATCACATTGGCAATTAGCGGACATGATGTTGTGAAACCTCTAAGCATCTAGTTTAGGCCCTCCACAAATAGTGCACGTGACATTGAAAACCATGAACAATGTAGCAATTTATGACCGACATGTTTCTTTCAACATGTTTGAATGATAGGTACACATGTATGCAATAATCATATCTTAACCTTATCTCTTCGTTTGAGAAGGCTATCCACTATTCCTTAATAAATTTCCATATGGTTGAGTGTCTTTGAATGTCCAATCCATACCTACGAACCTGCCACATGCAAAAGCTCATCATCAAGATGATCTTTATTAGTAACACACATGGAGGGGGTTACTTACTCAACCCTAATCGCGCTTAGTGGTGTACTACTTCCTTTTGCACTTTAATATTCACCATTGTCTACCGGTTTGTTTAGTACACATGTAACATATCGCAGAGCACAAGATTGGTTCATTAAACATTAGCCCATACGGTAGAGGGCTCTCTATTTCATCTTTACATGTCGCGGACATAGATTTCACGTGGGATACAAGTGGGTTTTAGCGAATGTGAGCATGACACGTGGCAAAAAGGGAGTATGAGTATTTTGTGTCAGTATAGAGAGCCCTCTATGGTATGTCATGAGTAGGGTTCATAACGAATGCAATTTTGGTGTAAAAGTTGAGTCATGGTATATCATAAGTAACATGTACACTATTCATTTGTATCAAGTGTGGCCCGCATTATTTATCATTGACTCATGCAAATGACCTTGCATGGTAGAAGGAGCGAAGCTAGCACATGAGCATAAGTGTAAACATGAGCATGAGCAAGGGCCTATATATGTGGATTTGAAGATCTATATTTAGACCTTCCAATCAATTATGGAGGTGGCCTGAAAGATATCATATTTCCTTGGGTTGCCTGGAAAATCATGTTTTTTTATAAGCTACACAAAAAAATAAAAAATAAAATAAAAAATTGGAACATGCTACACAAATTCAAAACCAAAATTTGTTATTGATTAAAATATTAATATAAAGTGAGGTATATTTTACTTTGTACATAGGTAGAGATACTAACAAAACAAACACAACATATATATTAAAGTTGTACATACCTACCATTTCTCTCGCTAAATATTAATAATTTGATCTATTTTTATGATGATTTTCTAACAACCTTATTATCATAGAGGTATATCAAATATGATATTCTATGCCACTATGGTAACTTTTTGGACGACACTTCTTATGAGTAAGTGAACACATATTGTCATGGATGATGGATGAGTTCATCCATCAGCCAAAACCCTACCTTCCCTTGTCAGCAACTCGTGATGAATATATTGTTATGGAGGATTGAAATTCGGATGAAAAATCACTTGGTAAGTGACAGTCATTGCAAAACTGTAAATCTAGAATCCCCCAAAAAACTTATAAGGAATGACAAAAATGTTGGGTTAACATTTACTGTTGGTGACACTATGCCACGGTTTACAATTAGTATTGAGCAAGACAATTAGAATTGGTGACACTAAATATCGTATTTAGTGTAGTTTTCACATAATATCGTATACCAACAAACTATGTCAAGCATATGTACCCTTTTTGGTTGCCACACTTTGATTGTTGCATACTTATTGTGAGACAAGATAGATTATTGTGAGCCCTAGCAAAACAACTTTTTGTTTGGTTGTTTGTTTGTTTTTTTTGTTTTGTTTTTGAGACAGAAGGCCGACATGCCAGCGCCAAAGCACAGGAGGTAGTTAACCACATGGCAAGCTTCTGTCAAGTAGAGAGGAGATTTCACAGCCGGGAATCGAACCACCAACCTCGTCCTTAAGATTTGGGTATCTCTCCACCATCATCCAGTAGTTTAGGGTTGTGTCGGACCGAAAACAACTGTTAGTGCACCCCTCATTCTACCATGTGACCATGCCATTAGTCATACACTTCATAATTTGGATGATGTGTGCATTCATCTACCTTGTTAAGCCAACGTGCCCTAGATTGTGTCATACAACCATAAAATCATATTTCCATCAATGATCATAATATTCCAAAGCAATAGACTCACTCATCCATTTCCGAGAGCATGTCATTTAACCCTTAATGTGTAGAGGAGTACACGAAAACCATGGATGTCACATGTTAAATGTTTAATTTGATTTTGGCTTACAAATGGAACGTGTAGAGCTTGAATTTGGGTCACATTCGTACAGTTGGAATCTGAATTACAATAAGAATCCGATAATTGATAATTTATAATTATTTGAAATTTGAAGTTTCTATTACTTTCATAGTAATATATTTCCACTTGAAAGTGCAAAGGTCTACAACAATATCAAAGAAACTCAAGTGACCGAATTTCATCTTAGATGGCGGATCTTCAAAACTTTGAAAACCTCCTCAAATTATGACGGTTGGTTCACACATGGTCCCAAGTCCTAAGTCCTAGTTCACTTAAGGTCGATCCATGCAATCTCGTCCGTTGAGAGCATGGAAGTTTGGACTTACCACTTCCCAAGGGGTCCCGAGTCCTAAGTCCCAAGTATGACATGGGGTCCCAAGTCCTAAGTCCCAAGTGTTGCCTACATGGCAACACTTTTTTGGAGGTGAGGCTCGAGACTTGTGTTGAGGGTTGAGCAAAAAGATAGACCCAACTCTCAACACAAATCTTGAGAATGTTTTGCACAAAATTTTGAAGATCTTCAATGGATATAAATCACTTTAATGGTCTCTTGAGGCTCAGAAATTTATGACTTTACCTCCATGTTGGGACTTGGGTCTCCATGTGAACCGGCCCATAGTTCTCCAACAAATGAATATTATTGGCATAAATAACTTTCTTTGTTTATTGAGCAATATGCATATGCCACTTGGTCATGAGACATATGTCATTCCAAAGAAAATTTTCCTGTGAATCCAATCAACCATGTATGGAGTGATATTTCATGAAGCTTCCATCTAATGAAAAAGCGTGTTCGAAATCATCAATCAAAGTTCTACTATACGGCTTCGTGGGCACTTAAGGGTTAAGAGATAAAGTTGTCCACTCTACCATCGATATGATGTATTTGGAGAAGTCAACGTAAGAGATCTTTCGAATCGTGTAACTTTGTTTGATTATAAAAAATCCAGTTGGGGTTTAATTATGAATACATCAATACATCATAGGCCTACCCTACCATGTGGTGGCTTTTGAAGTGTTGGCATGATTCGTTGCACACATGGACCCATGCATGCATAGGCGTTATGTTTACAAATAATTACATAGGCCTACTCATGAACTAACATTCCTTGGCATAAAGTTGGATTGAGCACCTTTCCATGCACTAGCAAAATCGACAAAAACCACTATATTACAGAAAAAATTGTATTTTATGATAATTTTTTCATGTTGACATATCTTATTATTCAAACCTTACCCAAACTTTTCATGATGTATGGCATCTATGCACATTCTCATCCCACCATCACATTGTAACACCGGCCTGGTTCATCATATAGCAACGAGGGTTTCTTTGCATTTGCACCCAATTTGTTTATTGATGAGATTTCATCCACACATATCGTTGGGTTAAAACATAGTAACCAAGTTGAGGAGGATGAATGCATCACTACCCTTCCAATTCGTCAACCATCTAGTCCCAAGGGTTGTTTAGTCCATGAATTAATGTAGTATATTTCATGGAGAATATGATAGCATGTCAAAATTGGTTTTGTGTGGTCATGGGCTTGCAAATGTAGTGTAAAGATATATGCAATTGGGCTCTCAACTAAATGTTAATTCATTACCATCCTATTAATGGCATGTTTACACTGGTGACCAAGGCATGTGAGAAAAGAACGTCTATGGATTTACCATGGTCACGGCCTTTGGGTTGGAGCCAACATGAAGATAGATCCACATCACATTTTAAAAGACTTGGTCATGGGACATTATGCAAAGTGGTCGGTCACCTTTGTTTCTTTTTGTTGAGACAACATGTTTGGATGGTCTCGCCACAACATCCAAGTGATCACCAATCATTATCTATTTCAAGGCATGTAGGATTTCATGTCACTTTCTCACACACCCTATGACATTGTCAATTTACTTGTGATGACCTAGTATTGGAAGTGAAGTGGGACCGCCACTCATTTCTCAACCAATGAGTTGCTTTAAGAAACAATGGTCAGGGTCCTGGGTCACTAGTGCAAACATGCCCACATGTGGGACCTTCTACATAATGTTTAAGTTATAATAATCTAAGGCTTGTGGGCATGTTTACACCACACCGTTTATGGTGTTTAGTGTCACGTAAGCAATAGTGTCACACACCCTATTTTCAAGCATATGCTAGGTTACCCTAATGACCAACAACTTCACCATCAGTGTCACCTCATGACACTTGGCGTTCAAGTGCGTTACTAATATCTTGGCATGAGTATTTGCAATAGTGTTATGACTCGATGTATGCCTATGTTACACAATGGTCTACAAGTTGACGAACTGTATATACAAATGATACTTGGCATTAGTATGCTCAATAACATCTTTCCCTTGCATATTAAAATGCAAAACTATCATCTCAAGAGTCCCAACGTGCTACGCTAAGTGTCACAATGTAATAAAATTAAAAAAATTAAAAATCCACTTAAAAAAGTCACTTATGTTGACAAATAGTATCGCATCCGACCTTAACCTATATTGTCATCCAATACTGCACAAGGTATGGATGTCATCATTGAGGTCATGAATAAGGTTTGGATGGGAATTTGATCCTTCCCCAAGCAAGGGACGACACTGCTATGTGAGCGGTGAGCAAAGAGCGGAGAGCGGAGAGCGGAGATTTGGAGAGCGGTGAGTGGACAAGATGTAAAAATAGTAACATATTTTTAGTAATATGAGATTTTTTGGGCATAAGATTCGAATATGCCAAAAATATTGGAGGTTTTTACTAAAACCAGTAAGAATTATTGACCTATAACCGTGGAATATTTAGGCCAAAAAAATAAAGGGGCACTGAATTTGAAAAGGTCTGATTCAGTTTGGGAAGCGGGAAATACTAAAATGATGGACAAATTATGACATAATAGAAAAATATATAATTGAAAGTCACGATGATCTCAAGAAAAAATAAATGATAATGGTTTTTTAAGATTGGTGTGATTGAAGATTGAGTCAACGAAAATACAAAAGGCGACCAACTTGCTTCGTTTTTATTCCATCATTTTTGTGTTTGTCCTATGTGTGAATCAACTCTAGAGCTTGGACTCCAACAATTATTGTATGTGGTCGAAGAGATTATCTTCAGCTGAATATATATGAGGACATAAGTTAGACTCGTATCCAATACGGATGTAGAGACATATGCACACAATGGGAGAGGAGAGAGACATGTTCGATGGCCTAGGATGGGAGAAGGAGATTAGAAGTCTAGGAGATCCCCATGTTCCCTTTAATCCATCGCCGGAACATGACATAGGTGCTGCAAATCGATATAGTGATGACTATGAGCTGACTCCATTTTCGCAGTCCACACAAGCCCGGAGGTGGAGGATGCAGGAGGAGCATAAACGATATGCAAAACATGATAAAAGGCAAGCCGATGTGCTGGAGAAGGACGCCACAATGTGCATGAATAGTGAGGCAGATGATGCAGCTGAGTTGAATGAAGAGAAGTCGAACGACAGGGAGAAAGAGGTCAAGGGGGTAGGCGAATCTTCGAGGCCTTTGTCGTTTCGCGAGAGAATGAAAGGATTATCGCCGCATCGTCGTCCATTGAAGGATCGAATGAGGGATAAAACGATTTCGTACGTTGATTTGCTTCGACCGGGTCCACCTCCATCAAGAAGGGACGATGAAACATCTAGGAGGTTGGCAACACGGAAGTAGATTTGATAGACATAGGAAGCACCTCCAAATTGAACATGAAATGTTCAACCGGGAGAGAGACACATGGCACAATTGAGTATTGTAATACAACATTTTGGAGGGAATAAAAATAATCCATGAGATTATATTTATTATAGCAAACAATTATGAGTTCACATGAGGTCGTGGAATGACCACATCCATTAGGACAAAATGTAGTGCTAGGATGAGAGGAATTCTAGGAAGTAAATTGTGTCAAGAGGCCCCCTTCGAGGATGAGTTTGACCTCATTGAAGCTAAATGTAGGGGCGTGAATGAACAAGTCAACTTCAGGGTCTACATTAGAGACCTTGACATATATGAAGTAGAGGTGCTTACAATGTAGGAATGAATTTCGTTTGCGGCCAAACTTTGATATCATATCCTTGAAGGCCGGGCAATTACACTCGGGCAGGGAACTCACTGTGAGTTGGTAAATTGATTGTGTAGGTGCAGGTTTGGACTGCAACATGATAACGCAACCAAATCCAGGGCGTGGAATCATGGTGACCTTCAATATGGTCCCGTCCATAGCTCGTGCAGATGCCACCATCTGCATTTGTTTTGTTGATGGTGTGGTGGCAGACCGTCTCGTAGTCTTGGACTGCCTGGAAGAAGGATAAGAGTCTGGGTTGGCTGGAACGTCCACTCCGGAGAGGTCGAGGGGAGGAGCCGATGTGTTGAAGAGGCGAGTGGGCGTGATGCGTTCTTTTTGAGGGAGCTGAAAGCCGGCATTCTCCAGCTTCAGGATCTCCGGACGAGTGAGGTTGGTACCAAGCTTGACAGGCCACACGGGCGGGATTGGAGGTCGTTCTTGGTCTACAGAGAAATTGTCGACCCACTTGCGACGTGATCCTTTGACACAACGTTCAATGTCGTCGGGGCAAAAAAAGAACTTCTCGACTTTAGGTGTTGTAAATTTGTAATAGTTCCAAACTCCAAGGTATGATGGTGCAGGGGTGCTCTTGGAGTTGGAGACGATTTTGGCAATGCATTTCTTCTTGGTGACAGCATGCATGGCCCAACATGCCTTGGAGGAATTGTAAGGAACGCGAGCAATATGCCAGAGCTTCTCGTCCACTTTGGATTCTTGTACAGCAGTGACACGGCAAAAATCCAGACCAATAGGAGGGGGTGGTGGAACCTCGATCACGGTCGGGGAGGACTCCTCAACGATGGTAGGCAAAGGGTAAGCATGAGATCTTGTGGTTCTATGAGCAACACGAGGGCGAGAGAAGTTAATGGTGTCGGGGCGGTGGGTTTCATCGTCAGCTCCAATTGGGGTGTCGGGCTTGTGTTTCTGCGAGCCGAATACCTCGGCACCCTCGAGGTGGGGACTACGAGTACAAAATTCGTCCCCGCCAGGCATGTCCAGGAGAACCTTCTGTAGGACAGCGGGGTCACCAGTACGTTGAGCACGACGTTGAGTGCATCGAAGCTTGAGTTCTTCTTTGCTAGGGCCATCGCCCCCAATGCCACCTTTTAGAAATTGACGGTATGCCACAACTTGGAGGAATGCTCGAATGTAGTCATCCACAGTGGCCACATAAAGATCGCCACCCTTATTGCCGGACGCTTGAAGCCATTTGTTGTGAATGGATTCGGCAAGGTTGCAATTGGGCATTTGTGCAAATTCCTCGGCAGTCATGATTTTCTCCTGTGCAATGGAATGGCAGTGTAAGAAATAAGCAAAGCTTTGGGAAAGAAAAAGAGAAAACAAAAAACAAGGAGTAATAAGACTAAGGACGCATCAATTCCATGAAACCACCCCATTGTCGATATCGGAAGTGCCAGAAGGCAAGCCAAAGTTGAAGGTGTTTGAGTCCATCCTCGGAGGTGCAGTTAGAGGAAGCCCACCAGGCCTTGATGGCGAGGTACCTCGTCTCAGCCTCCTGCATAGAGGATGCGTCGCGATACTGGAGGCAGAGACGCTTGTGTTGGTCTTGCAAGTCGTGCTTGATATAGAGTTTGGTGTGTTTCTCCAAAGACTGGGTCCAATGGAAGTAGCATGTTCTCTCACGCCCTTCGATGGGAACCTTTGGATCTCCGGAGCCGTAGACAATCCTGACGGCATTCCAATTGGCTTGGGCACTGTCCGCCATGAAGCCTTTGAAGTGAGGCTTGGGGATTCCATGGCGAGCCATGACGTGGTTGAGGTTATGCCAGAAAAACACTTGAGCATCCTTGTCCTCGGATTGGAAGTCGCAGCAAGCGATGGTCATGACGCGCTGGTAGGTTCCGTCGTATACGTGGCAGGCCATGGTGGTCCACTTGGCGACGCGTTTGACATGGTCGGACATGATCCAAGCATGCTCGAGATCCCCGCGAGGTTGCATGCGCCTAACCAAGTCGACCCCACTACCAGGGCCGACTTCGGACATCTTGAAAACAAAAACTTTGTCCGTCTCATCACCTTGGCCCGGGAACTAATTCCGCTGGACATAGGCCCAAGTGCTGACACCTCTAAGCTTGGCGATGCCATCCATAACTCCTAACCTACGTAAGTATTTGAAGGTGGTAACCTTGTTACGGAGGTGGGGGGAATTCAACTCTTTGCAACGATCAAAAACGGGCTCAAGTTCTTCCAAAGAAAGAAGTTGATGACGATCACTATCATTGCGGAGGAGGAACTCACCCACAAGGTCCTTGCTGGCTTCAAGGACGATTTTGCTATGAGTGGCTTGGGGCATTCGCTCCACGTGCTCCTCGATGAGGGCGTCGATGCGCTTGCGGCTATCTCTGCAGTTGCCGACCTTGACGGGATGACGATGGTTGCCCAGATGAATACAGGCACGCTGAGTGGTGTCATTGCCATGGACGTAGAAGATTTTGGCGTGACATGGTGCAATGCATTTGGGAGGCTGCTTACAGATCCGGCACATTAGAGTGGATCCCAAAGGCAAAGGACCACCAACAGGGAAGGGCTCCTTGGTGAATCCGTCGAAATCAATATCATTGACCGGGGAGGTCCGATGAGCACGTTGTAGGTAATCGCACTGAGGATTTCGGCACTGGAGGTGGCCAACGCAAATGGAAGAGCGAAAAGCAAGGCCCATGTCATTGGTGATATTGGTGGTCTGGGTCTTGGTCCAAACATGGCCGTCATAGCGTTTGTCCATGGCGTCCATGGATTGGGCCTTCGTATGAGAGGAAGAAACACCAACTGGGGGTAGGACAAACATAAGATAACCATCAAAGCGAGGGGGGAGGAAATTCACCTCTTCAATTCGCAAGGTGTCATAATCTAGCTTCTTGAGGATGTTTTTCCTACCGGGCATGGAAGCAAGAGAACGAAGACATTGAAGAATGGAAAGGGTGGGTTTAGGAGGGGATGGGGGAAGATGACACTTGGGATCAAGGCGTACAAGGGGGGGGGGTCACGGAGGGGGAACCGAGGGAGGACGAAGATGGCTCGACCATAGGAGCGGAATGAACGGGCTCATCACCATCAGATGAATCAGAAAGATGTATGATGTGAGCCCAAAAGGGTGCCCACATTTAGTCTTAGACCCTTGAAACGTTAGTTGATGCACTTTGAAGTAGCATGTTACTTCACAAAAATATAAAAAGATTGAAATGTTAGTCTTAGAAGTACCATGTTGTAAGAGGCTAGGATGTGAGTTGTTATTGTGTTTTTACCTTCGGAAGGATTTGAGTGAATGAGGATAGGTAAGGAGAACTTGGATTGAGTAGTTAGTGAGTAGGCTAGTACAAATGGATGGAGACAACCAAAGTGACTCAAGAGGCAAGTGCATTCGAATTGGGATGAATGGAGGATCACATGGAGCGCACAAGTGGACCACCTCATCATGGCCACTTAATGGGGAAGGTCCAAGGAAGAATGCAAGGTGGAGGATAAGCAAATTCTCAAAGCACCAATCAAATCACGAGTTAAGCATCGTGGTTTGAATTAAGTGGTGAGCGACGATTTGGGAAAGTAAGGGGAGAAAGTTATGGCGGCGGAAAGCGAAGGAGGCTAAGTTTGGGTTGAAGCATCCCAAGTTTGGTAAAGTGTGGTAGGTAGAAAGCCAAGGCTAGTTAAATGTTCGAATTAGGATCCTTGTTGATCATTTGAGGGAGGAAGGCTTAGAAGATAGGATTGGCGCCTACTAAGTAGGAGGAAATCTCAAGGGCTTATCGTGAGCCTTGAGGGTACTCACCCCCTCAAGCTTACTATATAATCCCTCATTCTTCCCTCACTCATCCTCTCTTTCCTTTGTGCTCCAAGGCACCCCACGAGTTATAAGTGTGGGTGTGGGAAGCCATATTGGAGCACATGTGTGTGCTTAGTTTTTAGTTTGAGAGCCCAGGCTT
The DNA here is from genome assembly GCA_964035585.1 of Polytrichum formosum. NCBI lineage: Eukaryota > Viridiplantae > Streptophyta > Polytrichopsida > Polytrichales > Polytrichaceae > Polytrichum > Polytrichum formosum. The sequence continues at coordinate 33,200,913 of OZ037938.1, forward strand.
GTTAGCCTTGAAGAGGGCTTGACCTCTTGGTAGAATTAGTGTTGACGTGAAGGATTTTAAAGTTAATTCATGATTCCAATTTGTGGTACTTAAAGTTCATGTTTTGAATACACGTGGTTGCAAGTTCCATGTTTAAGAGTTGAGCACTTGAGGTTGTGATGAGTGCAAAAATATACTTGTGTGGATTAGTTAGTCTTAGTGAAGTTAGGAAATTCTCTCTCCCCCTCTCCTCTCTAGGATTTTAGGATTTTAGGATTAGAGAAGAATTGTGTGATTAGAAAGGGGTTGTTAGTAGAATTAGGAAAATTAGGTAGGAAGATTAGTTAAGGGCTTGAATAATTAGTGAGGTAGTTGGGGATTACAACTACAAAGTTGTGGGTTCATGAAGGAGCTGGGTTTATGAAGGAGCTGGGTTCATGAAGGAGCTGGGTTTATGAAGGACCTGGGTTTGTTTAGTTAGAAGCTAAGGAGCTGGGTTCATGAAGGAGCTGGGTTTATGAAGGAGCTGGGTTTATTTAGTTAGAAGCTAAGGAGTTGGGTTCATGAAGGAGTTGGGTTTATGAAGGAGTTAAATCCAAGACCACTTGAAGGGTGAACCTTGCACTATGGACTCATCCAAGTCCAAATCCAATACCGCGGAGGAATGTGAGCCCAAACCCACTACTCGGACTACGGACGCTTAAGGGTGGGGGGTTTGGCCTCACATAATTGGTGCGTCTGCCGGGAGCGAAGCGGAAGGTAGTTACAAGACTTGGAGGCGACTAGGAGACTTGGAGGCAACTAGGAAAAATTGGAGACACAAACTTGAGAGAAGGGAAGGAGCACCCGAAACTCGGTAAGTATTCTCTCTTTGGGTTACATTTGAATTCATTGTATTTCAACTATTCCTTGGAATGAATTGCATTGTCAATTACGCAAATTCATTTTTGAGGAAGGAGCGCGGCGAAGGTACGTCCTCAACCTTTTTGGGGATTTGCTAAGAACTTAAAAGGAACCTATAACCGAGTAGCTCATTAAAACATTAGAGGGTAAATTCACCTTAGGACATTGAACTTTGACACTCACCTCGGGGTGAGTCTCAAAGTTTTGGGAGTTGTCATTTCATGCTCTAGATTAAATTAATATTTCACAAAGTTTATGGTGTTGTTACATTGAGTCACGATTGAGGGGAGTGCTAACTCACAGGGGGATGCGATTGCTCAAGGTATGTTTATTTCTTCAAAGTGAACTCATTAACTAATTAAGGAATGCCTTTTGTACTCGTGATTGTTGTTATCCGTTGTAGAGGGTAATTCCCGAATTGTGGATGGTGTGAGAAGTTGAAGGGTGAAGCCTCGACTTTTAACATAATCTACTCGGAAGGTCAGCCCCTCACAATCGGTATTGTGGTGAGTGTTAATTTGCGGGAAGGTGCGGAGGTGATGCTCCGACTTAACCAAAAAATTAACATGAACATGCCTATCCCCTATTGGGATTCTTTCACCTAAGTGGGCTTGCAGGTTCTTTTCCTCACCTCCTAAAAAAAAATTATAACCACACCAAGACAAGCGAAAATATTAAGAGGGGAATTGCTAGGATTATGTGTGGTCAAGTGAGGGTCGATCGATTCTTATGGAATGCAAGGTAGGACTCGCTCACAAAAACCAAGTTTGATAGTAGGACTAGAGAAATCTACTCGAAAGAGGCGGTCCTCTAAAATCAGTGATAGATTAGAACAAGATAATGTTAGAATAGAGAGTTGTTTGAACGTCGAACCTAGGACTAGGTCAATTCTAGACACCTTAGAACTTGGAGCTCAACTTGAAGAGGAGATCACTCCCTCCAAATTGAGTGGTGAAACTTCTTCGGAAAATTACACACTTAGAGAAGAATTCCCGGTAGAAGTTGATAGGGGATTGTTGAATAGTTCACCGGTCACCATGGCCGAGGAACGGGGGATGGATCCACCACCCATACCCCCAATTCCGCCCATACCTCCTATACCTCCAATAGACCCATTGGTTAGGCCAAGAGGCCTACCAATTGTGGTTCCACAAAATTTAGCGGCGATGGATATGCCATCTCATCTCCCTAAATTTTATGGGACCAAGGATGAGGACCCCTCTCGGCACATGGAACGGTATATCGAACGGTTGGCTAGCTTCCTCATAACCGACCCGGGTTATTGGTTAGTGTGGTTTCCTACCACTCTAGAGGGGGAAGCCTATGAATGGTATCGGGATCATGCCGAGGGACATTTTAGGGGATGGGAACAATTACAAAGGGAGTTTCTTAACGAATTTAGGCCGGAAGTGGGCCAAAGTACCGCATTAAGGGCATTGTCGTCATTGAAGCAAGGAAGGGAGGAAGAAATTTCGGCTTACATTAGGAGGTTTGATTTAGTGTGCACTAGATTTGTGGGTACCATGCTCAACGACGACACGCTAAAGCAATTTTTCATTCAAGGGTTTTTTAAGTCCGGGACTATTAGGGGTGTTCTAGAAAGGAATCCCTTGACCTTGGCGGATGCCAAGCGTGCGGCTAGAGATATTGAAAACTTGGATAAAGATCACGAAAGGCTATGGAGAAGGGAGGATGAATTGATCCCACAATTCATCCCCATACGCCCTAGGGTGGTAGCGGTAGAACCCGCTAAGTATGAGAACCAAATTCCATATGCCATTGTGGACACCGGTCCCCGACCTTTAGCGGTTAGGGAACCGGCACCTCTTTTGGCACTACCGGCCCCTAGAATGGATCCACACTTGGAGGAGGTTGAGAGAAGACTAGGTGCTAGCCAACTAGGATTCCAAGAGGCTATGATAAAACAAATGCAAAGCCTCACGGATCAAATGTCATTAATGATCCGGAGTCAACAACCGGGGCCTCCACCCCCGGTTGAGTCGGGTAGGCATTCTTCCGGATTATGGTGTGTCCAATGTGGCCAACCGGGCCACACGCGTCAATTTTGTAGAAGTGGACAAAACCGTGACCAAAGAGGAAACGGTAACCCACCTCAACAAAATCAACGAGGTCAAGCGCCACCTCACTATGGAAATGGAAGCAATAGAGGACCACAACCTAGAGGGCAAGGTGGCCAAAATTTAGAGAAGAAGGAATTTCATCCCTTTTGTGGAAGGTGGCACGCTCAAGGACAATGTTGGTCCGAAGGTCAAGAGTTTAATTGTAGCAATTGTGGAGGAAGTCATCCCTCGGATACGTGTCGCCAACCGGACAAAATAATTAATGTCCCTTACCCGGTGGCTAATCCACAACAACAAGCAAGGGATAATATGCGAGGTGCTAGGCCACAAGGAGTACCGGCCAATGAACTTAGGCCACCTAACTTATACTATGACCATAGTAATGCTAGGCAAACTTTTCATCCACCGGCGGGCTTGCAAACTACAACCGGTTACATTCCAATACAAAATAGACAAGGAGTTCCACCTAATGGTAGTAACGGGAGACAAGCGCCTCCAACGGATCCGGGACCATCTAACTCCCAAGATGTTAGGTTCATGGATGGAGTGTTGGAGGCCACATGTGATGACATGCTTCCTCTCCCAACGAGAATTGGAGAGGAGCAAAGTCAATGGCCTCCTCACACCAATGCTATTACATATGAGTTAGTGAAGGGTAAGGGTGTGGTTGAAGAAGCACCTGCACTAGCGGTAACTACTAGGGCTAGGAGAGGGGATGCCCCGTTGGAGGTAGGAATAGGAGAGCAAGGAAATTACTCTTCGGATGAAGAGATTAATCTCTCCGAGTTGGATAGGGTAGCTAGAAGAGCTACTAAGGATGTGGAGAGGGAAAATATAATTTTACAAAATAGGGAGAGGACTAATGCGGTACATGACTTGGATAATAGCGATGTGGGTGAATGGGAAGGACCGGGGGTTCCCGTAGACGAATTCGACGTAGTGGGTAATTCTAAGGTGGAAAGATCTACCGGGTACGACTTGTGGGCGGACCTTAGTACACTCAAGGCGGATATTACTTTCGGCCAACTATTGGAAATTTCACCCACGGCAAGGAAAACATTAAAGGAGGGAATGCCGGTACACAAGAGGATGAGGAAGGTGAAAGCTAAAATAGCCGCTAGGATCCAATCACAAGGTGGAAGAGACGTGAAAGCTATAGAAATAGAAGTTGTTATAGTAGATAAGGTGGTTCCTAATGTGCTAGTCGACGGAGGGAGTAGTCTAAATATACTACCGGAGGATACTATGAAAAAATTGGGACTTGGACTCACGGGGCCTTCACCTTTGGTCATAAATATGGCAAATCAAAGTTCGACTACGCCTTTGGGGATGATCAAGGATTGTAGAATGACTACGGGAGGCGAGGAGTACTTGGTCACCTTCCATGTCATTAAAATGCACTCCAACAAGGACACCTTCCCCATTTTGCTAGGTAGGCCTTGGTTGCGGATGGCGAATGCTATGGTCAATTGGGGTGGACCTAAACCATCCATCACTTATGGTCCGGAGGGTAATAGGGTCATAGTGTCCATTGGTTCATTAGAAGGATGGATGAAGAAGGAGATGTATTTGCCATTGGAGAAGGAAATTGATGACTTAAACGAGAATGAGATTGGCAAGGCATTGGTGGGAGTCGTCCATCCCGAAGGTCAAAGGGTTGTTATAGATTCGGGCTCGGGAAGTCTAGGTCCTAATTTTTACAATTATGGGGATAATGGGGATTATGCCCAATGGCTAAGGGAGTACCCCGAGTCCGAGGTTGATGTAATGGTTACATTTCACCAAGTAGGCTTAGGGAGTGAATTTCCTAGTGTTAGTTTAGGAGAGGGCTCATTGTTGGAGCCATGTGAGGTGCTCACCGAGGAAGAGTGGGTTAGCGGTGGGTTAACACCTTGGGTAGATGACGTGGAAGAGGGTGAGGTTAGTTTAATTCATGTAGATGGGACTCAAGAGGAGGATATGATTATTGAGTCATCGAAATTGGAGGAGCCTTTACATTTCAAGACCACGTCTACGGGGATAGTTGTAGGTCAAGATGTGAAAGATTACCCCAATGTGCCTTCCGATTGGTATCGGAACAAAGAGGAACAAGCACATGTGTCGGAAGCGGATTGGCGGTACGTGGATGTGAAATTAAAGAATGGAAAAACCCGACAAATGAAGATGGGTTCCAAATTGGGGGAGAAAGAGGTTAGGGAGTATAGCAATTTGGTGGATGAGTTTAGTGATACTTTTGCATGGTCCTACGATGAGCTTAAGGGAATTCCTAGGGAAATGGTAGAGCACCGGATTCCTTTAATTCCGGGGGCGAGGCCAATTAGACAAAAGGAGAGGAGGATGAATCCTCAATTGCAATTGTTGGTGAAAGCGGAATTGGAAAGGTTATTGAAGGCCGGGTTTATCAAGCCGGTGGAAATCACGGATTGGGTTTCTCCTATGGTCTTAGTAAAGAAAAAAAATGGGAAATTAAGGGTTTGTGTCGACTATAGGAAATTGAATTCGTGCACACAAAAGGATCACTTCCCCTTACCTTTTATCACCTTGTTGCTTGAGGAGGTTGGAGGTCATTCGCGATATACCTTTATGGATGGGTATGCGGGTTATAATCAAATTTCCATAGCCCTCCAAGATATCCATAAAACGGCTTTTACTACACCTTGGGGTACTTTTGTGTGGGTAGTGATGCCATTTGGGTTATGTAATGCCCCGGCTACTTTCCAACGATTAGTAATGTATATCTTCACCGACTTGTTGTTCAAATCCATGACCGTCTTTGTGGACGATTTTAGCACACAAAGTAATGTGGACGATCACCTACATTGTGTTAGGGAGGCATTGGTTAGGTGTAGGAAGATGAGGTTAGCATTGAACCCGGATAAGACATTTTTGGGAGTGAATAAGGGAGTGTTGTTGGGTTATGTTGTTAGTGAGAAAGGTAGAGAACCCGATCCGGATAAGATTGCGGCCATAAGCGACTTGGCAACTCCAACCAATTCCAAGGGGATCTCTAAGTTGTTAGGACATGTGGGATGGTACCGGGAACTTATTCCTAATTTTTCAAAGATAGCGGTGCCCATTACCCATTTGCTCAAGAAGGATGTCAAATTCGAGTGGACAGATGCTTGTCAAAAAGCCTTTGAGGAATTGCGGGATAGGTTGAGCACCTATCCGGTGTTGATACCACCCAATTGGGGTAAACCTTTTCACGTCTATTGTGATGCTAGTAATGTGGCAATAGGGAGTGCGCTTTGTCAAGCAACGGGAGAAAAAGAGAAGGATCAACCTATAGCTTATGCGAGTAAGCAATTGACCCCCGCCGAAAGAAACTACTCTACAACGGAGAGGGAGTGCCTAGCCATGGTGTTTTCCGTTAAAAAGTTTAGGCATTACCTCATGTGCAACCCGGTTGTATTTTTTGTTGACCACATGGCTATCAAGTATCTAGTTAACAAGGCGGAGTTAAGTGGTAGGTTAGCTAGGTGGGTTTTGTTATTAGAAGAATTCGACTACACGGTGGAATATAAACCGGGTCGTATGCATTTACAAGCGGACCACTTGTCTAGGTTGTCGGAGGAGATAGGAAAAAATCCGGTAAATGATATGTTAGTAGATGATAGCCTCTTTGTGGTCACTTCTACACCGGAGTGGTATGCGGGCATAGTGGAATTTCTAACAACCCACAAGTTGCCCAAAGAGTGGACAAAAGAAGAGAGAAGGAAGGTGAGGGTAAATAGTAGGCAATTTGTTGTAGTGGGCCATAGGTTGTTTAGAAGGGGGTCCGATGGTATTTTACGACGATGCGTGTCAAAAACGGAGGTTGAAGCGATTTTAATCGCTTGCCACGATAGCGCTTGCGGCGGTCACTTCTCGGGTCAACTCACCGGGCAAAAAATACTTAGAGCGGACTACTTTTGGCCTACACTATTTAAGGACGCCCATGACTATGTAAGGAAATGCGACGCTTGCCAACGGTATGCCCGAAACGACCTTAGAATGGAGATGCCTTTACATGTATCATTACCCTTAATTCCTTTCGAAAAATGGGGCATCGACTATGTGGGTGAGGTCCATCCCCAATCTTCAAAAGGAATGAAATATATTGTGGTGGCAACCGAGTACCTCACCAAGTGGGCGGAAGCCAAAGCGGTGAAGACCGACACGGCGGAACACGCGGCAACATTTATGTACGAAAACATAATTTCGCGGTTCGGGGTGCCGAAGATCCTAGTAAGCGATAGGGGTACTCACTTTTTGAATGACTTGATTCGAGAGATGACAGAGAAATTTAAAATTGATCACCGGAAGACTACTCCCTACCACCCACAAACCAATGGACAAACGGAAAGGGTTAACGGAATTTTGGTGAGTATACTACGCAAGACGGTTATAGACTCGAAGCGGGATTGGGATACGAAACTAACGGCGGCACTTTGGGCATACCGTACAACCTATAAGGTAACTACGCGTGCTCCACCATTTTCCTTAGTCTATGGTCTTGAAGCGACACTACCAATCGAATATGAAGTCGAGTCACTTAGGGTGGCCGTGAGTACGAGACTTACCGAAAGTCAATCCTTACGAAATCGACTAACCGATTTGGAAGCACTTGACGAAGGGAGGAGAATGGCGGCTCAACATATTGAGGCAATCCAAAGAAGGAGAAAGATTACTTTCGACAAACGACATAAGAGAAGGGCCCTAACACCGGGAATGATGGTCATGATTCAAGACGCACGAAAGCTTGAATTTCCGGCGAAATTCGATGCGGTATGGTTAGGACCTTACCTTGTCTATGAGGTCTTTCCTAATAATTCAATTCAATTGGAAACGTTGAATGGTGAGCTCTTTCCTACCCGTACATCGGGAAGTAGATGTAAGGAGTACCGAGCTTGACTAGGCAACTTACCCTTGGAGCAAGAGATGTTTGGATTCATCCCCCGATGGTCGCCAATTATGTGAGCCCAAAAGGGTGCCCACATTTAGTCTTAGACCCTTGAAACGTTAGTTGATGCACTTTGAAGTAGCATGTTACTTCACAAAAATATAAAAAGAGTGAAATGTTAGTCTTAGAAGTACCATGTTGTAAGAGGCTAGGATGTGAGTTGTTATTGTGTTTTTACCTTCGGAAGGATTTGAGTGAATGAGGATAGGTAAGGAGAACTTGGATTGAGTAGTTAGTGAGTAGGCTAGTACAAATGGATGGAGACAACCAAAGTGACTCAAGAGGCAAGTGCATTCGAATTGGGATGAATGGAGGATCACATGGAGCGCACAAGTGGACCACCTCATCATGGCCACTTAATGGGGAAGGTCCAAGGAAGAATGCAAGGTGGAGGATAAGCAAATTCTCAAAGCACCAATCAAATCACGAGTTAAGCATCGTGGTTTGAATTAAGTGGTGAGCGACGATTTGGGAAAGTAAGGGGAGAAAGTTATGGCGGCGGAAAGCGAAGGAGGCTAAGTTTGGGTTGAAGCATCCCAAGTTTGGTAAAGTGTGGTAGGTAGAAAGCCAAGGCTAGTTAAATGTTCGAATTAGGATCCTTGTTGATCATTTGAGGGAGGAAGGCTTAGAAGATAGGATTGGCGCCTACTAAGTAGGAGGAAATCTCAAGGGCTTATCGTGAGCCTTGAGGGTACTCACCCCCTCAAGCTTACTATATAATCCCTCATTCTTCCCTCACTCATCCTCTCTTTCCTTTGTGCTCCAAGGCACCCCACGAGTTATAAGTGTGGGTGTGGGAAGCCATATTGGAGCACATGTGTGTGCTTAGTTTTTAGTTTGAGAGCCCAGGCTTGTTAGCCTTGAAGAGGGCTTGACCTCTTGGTAGAATTAGTGTTGACGTGAAGGATTTTAAAGTTAATTCATGATTCCAATTTGTGGTACTTAAAGTTCATGTTTTGAATACACGTGGTTGCAAGTTCCATGTTTAAGAGTTGAGCACTTGAGGTTGTGATGAGTGCAAAAATATACTTGTGTGGATTAGTTAGTCTTAGTGAAGTTAGGAAATTCTCTCTCCCCCTCTCCTCTCTAGGATTTTAGGATTTTAGGATTAGAGAAGAATTGTGTGATTAGAAAGGGGTTGTTAGTAGAATTAGGAAAATTAGGTAGGAAGATTAGTTAAGGGCTTGAATAATTAGTGAGGTAGTTGGGGATTACAACTACAAAGTTGTGGGTTCATGAAGGAGCTGGGTTTATGAAGGAGCTGGGTTCATGAAGGAGCTGGGTTTATGAAGGACCTGGGTTTGTTTAGTTAGAAGCTAAGGAGCTGGGTTCATGAAGGAGCTGGGTTTATGAAGGAGCTGGGTTTATTTAGTTAGAAGCTAAGGAGTTGGGTTCATGAAGGAGTTGGGTTTATGAAGGAGTTAAATCCAAGACCACTTGAAGGGTGAACCTTGCACTATGGACTCATCCAAGTCCAAATCCAATACCGCGGAGGAATGTGAGCCCAAACCCACTACTCGGACTACGGACGCTTAAGGGTGGGGGGTTTGGCCTCACATATGACAGTATGAATAACAGGTTCAATCTTGACACGAACGGCGGGAGGGGTGTTGAAAGTGGAAGCGGACAAATAAGGAGGGGTACGGATCTCGGTGGAAACGTTTGGCCGAGATTCAGGGAGTCCGTAGACTCTGTATTTACCTGCGGCAAGTTTCCACACAGATGATCCGTTGTCGGCAAGAATGGGATTCACACGCATGGTCAAGGACAACAAAGAGGTAAGGGGATCATAAATCTCGCATTCGACCCAGATTGAACCATCCTGCAAGGAGAACCTGATACTAAGGTGGAGGGAAGAGACATGTGTAAATCCGTCTGCATCTATAGGAAAGAGGATGGGCACTCCAAAGCCATTGGCACGGAGCTCCGCCATCTCTGACAAAGAAGGCACGGAGGACGAGGAAGCCATAGAGATATATACGGAATAGATGAAGGATGCCAAAAAAGGAAAACGGGGAACGTTTGCTAGAAAGTGGGAAACCCTAAACATGAATTATATATAGAGAAGAATGCAAGCTCATTCACTTTCCAATGTGTGAGTTTGATGTGGTGAGGTTGTGGAAAGGAAATAGAGCGATTTTGTCTGAATTGCTCGAGGCCTGAACACATGAAGGAAATAGGCAATACACAACCTCCGACAACGGAACCATCAAAGAAGAAGAAGAGGAGGCGAACGTCTACACATTACACAGACAAGAAGAGGAAGACAGTGAGGACACAAAAGATACAGTCCACGAATGCGCCAATCGAGGGCCGTGGGACGCCCGAGGATTTGAGCCAAAGCAACAAGTACCTAAATCCTAAACCTTCGTGGAGGCTAGACTGTGAGATTCGGCCATTTCTTTTATCACCGATTGTAGAAGAGGCGGACGGAAGTAAAGCACAGACAATGGCAGAAGTGGAGGAGTTGGGAAAGGACAACATCCAACAGGACTCATGCGAAGAGACGAACTCTACAAGTGTTGTACGTATTCTTTGGGTTCTTCATATATTGAGTTGTCTGAGCACAAAATTGAAATGGTAGAACATATTCAATTGTGAAACAACTATCTCTTAAATATTATGGTTTGTCATCATTGTTATAAATATTGTTATATCTTAAATATAGGAGGATGGGGGGAGTGGAGATAGTGGAAATAGCTACGAAGAAGAAGACAACGTGGAGGTAGAACAACAAACTGAGAATGCGTTAGAAAAGCCAGGACCGCTGTCGAGACAGCCAACGATTCAAAGAAGAGGAAAAATGAGGGCGTCCAAGAGGAAAGCGGCACAGGAAGATCTGAAATCAAATTTTCTGGGAGGCTGCGAAAGAGCTGAAGGAGGAGGCCTAGACACTGAAACCCTAAATGTGGATATTCTAACCCCTGCCTCAAGATATCTGCGAAGCAAACCGGGCGGAACACAAGAGACATCGAGGCGAGGGCGTGGCCGCGGGAGAGGAAAAGTGCACGTAAATCCCGGTCACTCGAGGAGCACTCCAATAACACCGACAGATGACGGGACCTCGGAAGATAGTGGTGCGGATATTGGGGCTTCAGTGGATGGCATACTCCAAATTCTGGTAAGGGTAAGGCAATTTAGAGGTGTGCATAATGAGAGGTTGGGGGAAGGAGGCCTCGGATCCGAGGCCTCTTTTGGTTGAACGTTTGTGCTTGAGAATTTCAACGTGTGATGTGCTCATTTGTTTGCTCTCGGCCTTTTTTGGGTTGCCTTAGGGCACCTTTAGGAGGGCGTGGAAGAGGCCTCGGATCCGAGGCCTCTTTTGGTTGTACGTTTGTGCTTGAGAATTTCAGCGTGTGATGTGCTCGTTTGTTTGCTCTCGGCCTTTTTTGGGTTGCCTTAGGGCACCTTTAGGAGGGCGTGGAAGAGGCCTCGGATCCGAGGCCTCTTTTGGTTGAACGTTTGTGCTTGAGAATTTCAACGTGTGATGTGCTCATTTGTTTGCTCTCGGCCTTTTCTGGGTTGCCTTAGGGCACCTTTAGGAGGGCGTGGAAGAGGCCTCGGATCCGAGGCCTCTTTTTGAGAAGGTCTTTGGTGAAATGTGTACTTGACTTTGCTATCGGCCTTGGTATACTTTGTTTTGGTGAATATGTGAGAGGTTGGAAAGGAGGCCTCGGATCCGAGGCCTTGTTTTTGAGGTCTTTGCTGGGATAAGAAGAGCCCATCAGCTTCAAAACCCCATAACTTTCTTGTATATTTTTCGATTCGTAGAATTGACCACTCCATCGGCATGTACGTTTTGCGTAGATGCCGATGCACTACTCACTTGCCCCATTCGGGCAAGTAAAAATGAAGTTATGGCAATTCAAAGGTTTGCAGTCCCGGAAGCCACTCCCAGGCCACTAGGGAGAAGGCCTCGGATCCGAGGCCTTTTTTTTGAGAAGGTCTTTGCTTTGTAAATGTACATGAAATGTGTACTTGACTTTGCTATTGGCCTTGGTATACTTTTTTTTGGTGAATATGTGAGAGGTTGGAAAGGAGGCCTCGGATCCGAGGCCTCGTTTTTGAGGTCTTTGCTGGGATAAGAAGAGCCCATCAGATTCAAAACCCCATAACTTTCTTGTATGGTTTTCGATTTGTACAATTGACCACTCCATCGGCATCTACGTTTCGCGTAGATGCCGATGCACTACTCCCTTGTTCCATTCGGGCAAGTAAAAATGAAGTTATGGCAATTCAAAGGTTTGCAGTCCCGGAAGCCACTCCCAGGCCACTAGGGAGAAGGCCTCGGATCCGAGGCCTCTTTTTTGAGAAGGTCTTTGCTTTCTAAATGTACATGAAATGCCAACTTGACTTTGCTTTAGGCCTTGGTATGCTTTGTGGTTGTGAATATGTGAGAGGTTGGAGAGGAGGCCTCGGATCCGAGGCCTTTTTTTTAGAAGGTCTTTGCTTTGTAAATGTACATGAAATGTGTACTTGACTTTGCTATTGGCCTTGGTATACTTTGTTTTGGTGAATATGTGAGAGGTTGGAGAGGAGGCCTCGGATCCGAGGCCTCGTTTTTGAGGTCTTTGCTGGGATAAGAAGAGCCCATCAGCTTCAAAACCCCATAACTTTCTTGTATGATTTTTGATTTGTAGAATTGACCACTCCATCGGCATCTACGTTTCGCGTAGATGCCGATGCACTACTCACTTGTTCCATTCGGGCAAGTAAAAATGAAGTTATGGCAATTCAAAGGTTTGCAGTCCCGGAAGCCACTCCCAGGCCACTAGGGAGAAGGCCTCGGATCCGAGGCCTCTTTTGGTTGAAGGTCTTTGCTTTCTAAATGTACATGAAATGTCAACTTGACTTTGCTTTATTCCTTAGTATGCTTTGTGGTTGTTAATATGTGAGAGGTTGGAGAGGAGGCCTCTTTTTTGAGAAGGTCTTTGCTTTGTAAATGTACATGAAATGTGTACTTGACTTTGCTATTGGCCTTGGTATACTTTGTTTTGGTGTGAGAGGTTGGAAAGGAGGCCTCGGATCCGAGGCCTCGTTTTTGAGGTCTTTGCTGGGATAAGAAGAGCCCATCAGCTTCAAAACCCCATAACTTTCTTGTATGGTTTTCGATTCGTAGAATTGACCACTCCATCGGCATCTACGTTTCGCGTAGATGCCGATGCACTACTCACTTGTTCCATTCGGGCAAGTAAAAATGAAGTTATGGCAATTCAAAGGTTTGCAGTCCCGGAAGCCACTCCCAGGCCACTAGGGAGAAGGCCTCGGATCCGAGGCCTCTTTTTTGAGAAGGTCTTTGCTTTCTAAATGTACATGAAATGTCAACTTGACTTTGCTTTAGGCCTTGGTATGCCTTGTGGTAGTGAATATGTGAGAGGTTGGAGAGGAGGCCTCGGATCCGAGGCCTCTTTTTTGAGAAGGTCTTTGCTTTGTAAATGTACATGAAATGTGTACTTGACTTTGTTATCGGCCTTGGTATACTTTGTTTTGGTGAATATGTGAGAGGTTGGAGAGGAGGCCTCGGATCCGAGGCCTCTTTTTTGAGGTCTTTGCTGGGATAAGAAGAGCCCATCAGATTCAAAACCCCATAACTTTCTTGTATGATTTTTGATTTGTAGAATTGACCACTCCATCGGCATTTACGTTTTGCGTAGATGCCGATGCACTACTCACTTGCCCCATTCGGGCAAGTAAAAATGAAGTTATGGCAATTCAAAGGTTTGCAGTCCCGGAAGCCACTCCTAGGCCACTAGGGAGGCCTTCCTGAGTCTCGTTTATCTTCGACTCGAAGATAAACGTCTACGTGCTTTTATTTCGAATTATGAATGTCTTGCTATATTTGTTACATCGCGACATTCGAGTGTCCCATTTATCCTCGACTCGAAGATAAATGTCTATCCAGAGTCCCATTTATCTTCGACCCGAATATAAATGTATACCCAGGGTCCCATTTATCTTCGACCCGAATATAAATGTATACACAGGGTCCCATTTATCTTCGACTCGAAGATAAATTTCTACCCAGAGTCCCAATTATCTTCGACTCGAGGATAAATGTCTACCAAGAGTCCCATTTATCCTTGATTCGAAGATAAATGTCCACGTTCTTTCATTTAAAATTTTGCATTCCTTGCGATATTTGTTACATAGCGACATTCCAAAGTGCCGTTTATCCTCGACTCGAATATAAATGTATGTGTTCTCATTTGAGGAAGATTTTGTTAACTTGTATGTGTTCTCATTTGATTGTTCGTAGGGAAGTTCTAATATAGTTTCATGTTCTTAGGGTTCTCAATCTTTTGGGGTTGCGGAGCAGCAACATCAATCTGCAGAGGACGTTGTTATTGTTGTCCCCGCGGTCGAAGTTGAGGCTGCCCAGGTTGAGAGTGCCAGTTTGCAAGGCCAAATGCAAAGAGAGGTGATGTCTATTGGCCATGATATCGTCGGTGCTATTGCCGATACGGATCCTGTTGTGTGTGAGCTTGAGCTCCGCAAATCACAAAAGGTGGACTCGAACGGCGTTATCCAACGCCTCCGTATTAAGCCCACCAGTAAGTCCCGCTTCTCCATTCCCTTGTGCCGCTTGCGAGCCCTCCCTCTTGTCCGTCCAATCAGCGAGGTAGAGGTGCAGCGTTTGGAATGTGAGTTTGTTATGGGATACCGAGAGGGAGATCGGGTAATGTACGTTTCGGTTTTCAATGACATTCCCGTAGACCTCCCGGTTTCCCCTGCCATAATGGCCTCATGGAGCCCTCTCTGGCAAGAGGCCTCTGCGGAGTTCGATGTCAAGCTGAAGGAGGACCCGGATCTTGCACATCTCTGTGGGAAGATGTTATTCGTCTGGGAAGGAAATCATCGACTCACAGCATGGTGGAGGCACATCAACAACAACCACGCCGACGACAAGAGTTGGCATGTCTCGGTGGATTGTATTGTGGTCGACCCCAGGGGATGCACCGGTGTCTTCCTCAATGCAATGAGTGACATTAATTGGTAAGCATATTTTTTTGTTGATTTCCTCCGTTCTTTTCATTGGCCGGTTCTCATCTTTTTTCCCTCAGGTGTACCGAGCATGATTACGTGAAGGCGAACATTCCTGCTAAACTCCTTCGAATTCGTACATTTGGGAGGTTGGAGTTATCCACGTTCAAGGATCTCATCTCTCCTGCTGATTACAAAGCATGTGAGAAGATTAAGGAGAGTCGCCCTACTTGGTACACTCTCACTGCGGATGTCTTCGTCAAATTCCTTTATAAGGTATGATTTTGCATTCCGTCTTTTCCATTTCCCGAGCTGCATTCCATTTTGCATTTCCATGCCGATTGTATTTGCTCACAAGGTCATTTTTTGCAGAGAGACATTTCGGCTCAAGCTGACCTTGCAGTGAGGCATTACCGTGAAACCACTCCGGTTGCCGAGAGGACTGCTACTGAGATTTGGAATGTCATGACCAAGGCCCAGGAGAGGACAATCAAGAGCATTCGGGCACGCACATTTGAAAAATATATCTCGGTCGCACACCCTCAGAATGGGGAGGACTTCTTCCACGAGGTATCTATGTCTCCCTTTATATGAATAATCTTTTCATTTGTGTACCCTCCTGAACTCATTTCATTTTTTTGGACGTGTGCAGATTGACCGACACTTTAATGAATTTGCCTCGACCGACATGACAATTGAAAAGTTGCAAAAAATTGTCACATGTCCGGTCGAAGCTTCATTCAAAGCCAAGTGGCTTCATTGGTGGAACGCCTCCATTCGTGAGAGGTCGGAGAACAAGTTTCCCATCGACAAGCCTATGAGGGAAAAAACTTTGGATGACTGGCTTCACAAGGCATCATTCTGGGCTCAGGTATATCCATTCCTTGGCCTTCTTAATTTTGTTTTTATTCCTCTTGTTTCATATCTAATTTCTCTCTTTCTCCTTCATTTCAGTTGGAGAAAGAAGTCTCGGTCCAGATTGAATCATTTCAGGACGACCTCACCGTCGATATCGATTGGGACGCATCGGAGACTATCTTGCGCCCTCATGAATATGTTGATCACTGGAGGATTCTCCTTTGGGATAGAGCTTTCAAGCCTTACCTCGGCGATAAGCCTTCCATTCCCTTTTCCAAAGGGGATAACCTCTTGGAGTTCGAGGAGGGTGCTCTGGCTATCAAGCGCGTCGCCTATCGGTAATGCACTTATTCTTCATTTTTGCTCTTCATTCCTTGCTCTTGTGCACTTCATTTCTTGCATTTTTGCACTCTATTTCCTGCTCTTTCCCATGCTAATCTCATTCTTTTTTTTAGTTATATCATGAGAGAGTTGGTTGCAAAGAATGCATTGGCATCATCTTCCTTGCCCACCTACCTCTCGGACTGGGTGAACGTGCTTTCTAGCCTCTGCGTGTACACGACCACGCAAACAACCAAGTTGCCTGCACCTCACTTGCAGGCTGGGGGATGGTATTTGGATTGTTCTGGAGGATTTGTGCCTGGGAAAGAGAAGCCTCTTTTTGCCAGCCTTGTGAGTAGTGCTCCCGAGGATAACATTGTCCCGTTTGAGGAGCCCGACATCATTGAGCTTCCTCCTCCTCCGCCCAAGGCACCAAAGGGAAAGGGCAAAGTAAAGAAGACCGCCACTCAAGCCTCTTCCCACATTGTCACTTGGTCTGCTTCAAAGACCCCTGCTCAGCCACCCACCTTTCTACGGAGTCCATCTAGCACTCCCTTCGTTGCTCCATCAACTGCTCCCTCTGGTACTCCCTCAGCCTTTCGTCCACAAACTATTGCTATTCCTTCTCACAGTGGCACTTCTCTTCTCTCCTTGCCTCACAAGAGGAAGGCCGCCCTTTTGGATACGAGTGCCACCTCTTCGGTGTCGCCTACCACGCTTGCCCTCATCGAAAATGTGGACATGGTGCAACTCATGCTGGATTCTGAGCTTGCAGGAGGTCCCCTCCCAACATATACCCGCATCCAGGAGTTCATTGCCAAGGTTTGTATCTATCCCTTCGTCATTTTTCAGGCTCCTTTCCTTTTGGTTTGCTTCTTTTTTTCCTTGCTCTTGTTTTCTCATGAAGTTTTTATTGCAGGTTGGGGCAGGTCGTTCCCGTGTGAACACCTCGATTACAACTCACAAGGGCCTCGATCTTCTCTTCGCAGACATTCCCGAGAATTTGCCGGTGCCCAACATCTCCACCGATGTTCCTGCTTGGAACAAGCTCCATGAATCATACTATGAGTGTCTTTTGCATTTGCGAAATCTAACCTCTATGATCATGGTGTCCTTGTCCTTGCCCATTGTGCAAGTGCCTCTGTTTCCAAGACTGTTTTTGATTGGGCACACACTTACGATTTCTACGTCGCTGAAGATTGGTTTGGTATGAATGATTTGGACCTCCAATCCCCTGTGGTCCCCTCGGGAGTGGTAAGCAACTCTCTGTCTCTTACTACGCTTATGTATTGTGTTTTATTTCACTTCTTCCAAGTCTTATGAAATCGTTTTAATTTTTTCAGACTCGGAAATTCAGCATCAAGGTTCTTGTTCGTGTTAACTCCGTTCTCAGAGTGCGTGAGGAGGCCATGCAAGAGTATGGTTATAACCTCCAGCGAGATGGATGGTTGAATGCCTTCACCGATGAGAAGAGCCAGGCGATGCGCACTGATAGAATACCTTGGAGAGGTGCTCGTGAAAAGCATCACGTTTTCTTCTCTATCCTCCTCGCTACTCTTACCGACAAGAATGATGTTATTATGGATTGGCAGTGTGGTGTAGGTACGCATTCTCTTTCAGCATCATCCTTACTTTAAATTTTCCGTTTTTTTTTCACTAGTTTCCATACTAACATTTTCCCTCTCTTTGCTTTAGGTGGTTCGATTACAGCATGTCGCTCACTTGAGCGGCATATTGTGGCCCTTGAGAGTGATCCCATCATTTTCAATGCAATCCTACTCCCCATGCGCGATCCCCAGCCTGCGCGTACTCCCCGCTCAGTTGCCCCACCGTCTACCTCTATTTTTGATCCGCCTCAGAAGATGACCAAACGCGCATTCGGTTTTCTTTGTGCGTAAGTTTGCTTTATATGTTTTGCCATGTTACCTTCATGTCATTTTCCCATCTTCTTGTGTCATTTTGTTTCTAATCTTTTGTCTTGGGGGTTCAGAGTGCCAGGGGAAAATGCAATCCTTCGTCGAGGCATGTGTTCGAGTCCTTCCAAGACGTTCGAGCTCCCTTCGTATGCTGCTGAGTTTGCCAATCTTTTAGCGGAAGCTCCGTCTCCACCTCCTAGTCGCATTCGACCTTTCAACAACCTAGTATTGGATTTCCTAGACATAGAGGGCGAGGAGGGCGAGGATAGTGATAGACTATCGTGATAGTCATGGTAGTGCAAGTTGTTGACTACGCCTCGTGCATTTGGAAACTCTATCTCATATGTATTGTTTTTCAAAAATATTTTCTGAGTTCATTTGTTGTATTTCCTTGTGCATTTTGCAAATCCCCATTCAACTCCTTCTATATGTTTTGTTCATGTTTGATTTCAATTGCTGACGTCAACCCTAATTTAATATGAAACCATTTCAAACCTAGACTATAAGATCTTTGATAACAAATACATTCTTCCACGCCTTTAAGTTCTACTCGTTTCTCGAACTAGGATGTGTTATAATCTCCACGGGAATGGGGTACCTTTCCAACAAATTGCCCTTACACTATCTATAAATTCCACGGAAATAGGCACACCTTGTCCTAAAATTACCCAACAAACTCAAAATTTTCTGCTATCCAAACTCTGCTCTCCGCTCTCCGCTCTCCGCTCTACGCTCACACTACTAAGTTTCCCCCCAAGCAAGATTAGAGTTATCCTTGGAGTCCCTCAAAAACTACGGTTTGGTAGGTACAATAAAGCATTGATGAAGACTTAGGGGAAGACCCGGGGTCTTGGACCACATGTTATGTCCACCTTGACTACCATATTAATACAATGGCCCACGTTAATTATATCCACACTAATTCTCCACCCATTGGAATAAGACAATTTAGTGTAGTTTGCCCACTCTCGACATTTCAAAATGTCTAAGGAGTGTCAAAGTGGTGTCGGAACCCCGATTCTAGTGAAACGAAGGAGAGGGGGTTTGCCTTTGGCCAAAAGATGGCTATATAATAATGAATTTCACGGAAAACCTAAAACGGTGCTCTCAAAAGTTTGAATGGAGCCCGTGTTTATAATAGCAACCTTTTAGGACAAATGCCCTCCCCCTTCATTACACTATATTTGAGGGTTCCGACACCACTTTAACACTCCTTAATCATTATACAATGTAGACAACGGACCAAAACTCCCTACGGAAACCATAAGTTTGCGAAGAGACTTTAAAAATAACTCTGTTGTCCTCCAAATATTGAGCTCGGGGGGTGCACTCCCTCTTATATTTTGTATACACGTGCGCTCAGGACCTATTTATCGGGGGGCTATTTACCTTGCAGAAAAGATTATAAGGTATGGTATTTTTCAAAATAAAGGTAAATGCTTGTATTTTAATACACCCTATCAATAATTGTAATTTTAAAAATACCCTATTTTACTTATGCCCCAAGTAACCAATTTTTTTGACTATACCCCATTTTTTTTCCAGAGCCCAATTGTTGTCCATTTTTTTCTTACACCACATTTTGTTTCTTACAGCCCATTTTTTTTTGGTTTTGTAAGCGACATTTTTTTTCATGCAAGACATTTCTCTTCTTACAACCATGAATTGTGAAGTTTAGCCACGATGCTAAACTCACATGAGCTAAATCAAAACAATAAACCTAAGGCAAAGGCATGCAATTGAAGCATTGTCTTAGACTATGAAATGAAATTCAAATATGATGTAGAAGTCAGTTTGTGTTTAGGAACTGCCAGCCAGCTTGCGAAGTCATCCATCCAAGCTTTTTCAACAAAAAATTACCTCTTTTCATCCACTTTACCCTACCCTAGACCCGCTACCCCTAGTAATTGTTTCCATGTTATTTTACATGTATTGACTAGATAAAAGAGGCCATTATATGTGATGGTATTTTACACCAGTGCCCCCCCCCCCCGAGATATTGAAAGAGATTTTGAAATTTAGAGGTTGGAGCTGAGGATTGGGTGGCCTTGCTACGTAGGCCCTCAATCTTTAGTGTAAGGTAAAGCAATGAACGGGGAGAACCGGCCGATAGTTACAGTTGAACCAATTAGGGTTCAAGACCTTAGGAAAATTAACCATCATTTTGGAAGAATCTATGGAATATACCCCTAGGGGTGCACTCCATTGTCAAGTTGAACACCACGTGCGATAAAAAAAATCTACTTTTTACATAAAGCATCACCAAAATGGGTCAAAATTTTATCGATTTTTTTTCCATGAGTAGATATACACGGTATCTATTACATAATAAAAAATGGTAACCAAATTTGATGATTTGTGTGTTTTTTTTAATAAAACATACCGTTTCTAACTAGAACGTCGTAAAATTGAACTAAAACAATTACTACAAAAATGAAGATGACCAAAAATTTCAAAAATATATAAAAAAGATATTATCAATGGTTATGTATATGTAGAAAAAATATCATAATTTTTAAAACTATCTATGGCATATAATATAGGGTAGCAAACTTTTATCGCACGTGGTTATGAAACTTAAGGGGGTGTGATCGTCCCGAGAATATACCCCCAAATTAATGAAGGAAAACCGGAAAGATCTCAACATGTAACCGGTCGGGCCTGGAAACACTAGGATTTTACTGATTGTGCCCCTTAATAAGTTACCTCTGTATGGCAGCTTTGGCAGAAACTTATGAAGCCCCTGCAAGTTTGAAATGATCCCTAGGTTTAAAAAGCTGGGCACCTGACACTTTGCACACTCCATGGCAAAACGAGACGTTGGTGTAAGCTTTAAATGAATGAATCCGACTTCGCTCTTACAAAGGCGGCCGGCATGGCAAAGCCCCGACGACGAATTTTTCAACTCCTCCAAGGGCCACTTCACACACGAGCCAAGAGCCGTGACCATGAAATTGTGAGAGCCCGAAAGAAAGTGTCCAAAGGCCGTCTCAAGACACCTCCGGAATCATGTAGTGTGGTCACGGGCCCTCAAGTGTTGTGTGAAGTCGTATGTGACCGAGCCCTCAACCAAATGCTATTTCAATGGATGTCTATTCATGCGGGTCCTCACGCATGATACAATAGAATAAACAAACGGTTGTGAGTGTTCGGAGTGCCATGGTCTCCCGGTTTCGTGTTAGGTCTACCTCCAAGAGGTGGTTTTTGAAAATAGTCCAAGTGGCCATGAAACATAGTCCATTCGATGCCATGTATAAATCCATGTAGACTTTACATCCATCTTGCATTCACATACTCCGTTCATCCCTCAAGCATAGTGTGAAGCGAACTTGGACCGGCTCTGCCTTTTCCACCAATGAGAGTGCTTGAAGTGTATTGGTCACGGGCTCTCAGTCTCGTGTGTAAAGTGGCCCTAAGGTAACGTGTCCTATTTCCGAGGGGTGTCTTTCCACTAAGCTCTAGGGAACAAATTCAAAAAATAGGGTCCTAAGGTTCCCAGAGTTTCCAATGCAGTAAATTGATGATAGAGGGGAGGTGTCATACTTAGATGGAGCCCATCTCCATGAAGGGAAGTTGGAAGCACTTGCATGGGAGAGGCAAGTAAAGAAAATAAAGAACACAATCTTATGTTAAGCTTAATGTTGTATGCGGGGTCTTAGGGCAGGTTTATGCTACACTCTTTATGGTATTTAGTGTCCCGTAAACTAATTGTGAAGGGCCTAAACCATATGCGGAGAGATCAAATACAATACCATACTCGGCCGTCAGGGTCGGCAAAAATTAAATAAAAAAATAGAAGTTGAAAAAAATCGGAAATTATTGGAGAAGAGAGTTGAAAAGAAAAGTTATTCATTGATGAGCATGCCGAATATTACAAAATTGAGCCAACTTCATGTAGTAAAATCCCAAAATATTGCATACCGTAGCATCATAACTAGTTCGTGCAATTTTTTTTTTAAAAACCGGATGTTATGAGCCCGAATTTTCTGTTATTTGCAGAGAAAATTGAATTTACCCTAAAGAGCTTGTGGCCAAAATCATGGCAAACCCAAAGGTTGCAGTGGCGTTTTAGGATCCAAAAGTAACACATACAAAGGACCACTAATTGAGATTAGGGCATTCAATTAGGTTAAACACACCAAGGCCGCCACAAAAGGGTGAGAAAAAAGAAATCTTTCATTGTTGTGAACTAGCCTTGTATTAAAGCGTTGAATCTTTTACAAATATTTTTTGAAATTGTTGAAATTTTTATTAATTTATTTTTACCATGCCTAACCCACTTTCTCCACTTTAATTAATTATTCGGCATGAGATGTTGACCCTGACGGCCGAGTACGGTACTCAAAGTGTCACGTCCGCTAATTGCCAATGCAATACTATGCATCAACATAAGTGACTCTGGTAAGTGAAAAGTTATTTACATGATGACATTTAGCATAACACGTAGAGATTCTTGAGGTATGTGAGGGAAGATAGTATTGAGCGTACTAATGGCCAATGTCATTTGTGTACACTTTAGTCAACTTGTAGACCATTGTATAACATAGGCATACACTTAAAAGTCGTAACATTATTGAACATACTCATGCCAAGATAGTAGTAAGCGCACTTGAATGCCCAAGTGTCATGAGGTGACACTAAAAATGGTAAAGTTGTTGATCATCAATGGAAACTAGCATATGCCTCAAAATAGGGTAAGTGATGCTATTGCGCAAGTAGTGCTAAATACCATAAACAGTGTAGTGGCCACTAACAATGACCGCCACATTCTAAAATTTCTTATTGGTTGAGAAATGAGAATCGGTCTCACTTCGTTTTACATGAGGCCACCTAACATAGAAGTGACCGTGGGTGAGCATGTCAGTACAAAAGAGAAGTGACATGGAATCCTACATGTCAAGAAATGGAGGATGTTTGGTGTCACTTGCATATTGCAGCCAAAGAACCCAAATAAGTCATCTCAATGAAAAATAAGGGTGACCATGTCATAAGAAAATTATAGTCTTAATCATTTTCATTTGATAAATGTCTAAATTTGACAAATTTAAACAATCCTAAAAAAACTACGTCCCGGTCTAAGTCCACTTTCCACCATGACATGTGACCAATGCTTTCAAAATGCGACGGGGATTTGATCTTGGTCATGCCCTTCAGACCGCCAAGCATGACTATGATAAATCATAAATCATTTTTTCTCTCATGCATTGGTGACGTGTGTGAAACAACCCTTGGCATGTAGTCACTAATCAAAGACCTATTTGTTTGAGTGGTATATGGCATGGCTTTGTAGTTATGAAAAAACAATTAAAAAAGAAAACATGTGTTACAATGAGATTGGATTTTTTGTTTAGATTATGCTAATTTTATTGGTTAAATACTTAACACGATTGGGAGGGTCTATGTATTAATCGAAGAGAAAAAGAATCTTCACCTTGACTTATTATATCTTTTGCATCTCATCTCCAGTTCTTATACTTCAAGTAACAACCCTCGCATTTATACTTGCTAATCGTGATCTAATCCAATGGCCAAAGTATCAAATGTTTGTGAAGTTGGAATTGCCCACAATAGGTAGGGTCATATATATTATATAAGGATATATATATATATATATTCAATAAGGATAGTGTGGAAGCTTTAGTGCCTTACGAAGTGGATCGACATCTATATAAATATTACATGGACATATGACCCATGATTCTATATACAACCAAGGAGATTCCAAACAAGGAAAATAGCAAGAACAAGACACATGTCAATTCAATAGTTGCACATTGGTCAAATGTACCCAATAAATGAACCCCACTTCAACATTACAAAGCGCATGAACTAAGTGATGTTTGCTTTCTAATTTCAAACCCTAGTTAGCCTCAAGTCTATTTGCCAAGTAGATCATCATGTTCATAGTAACCACTATCTTACACCACTACACTATGTCACTCTAGGGAAGTTTGGCTCTACATAACATTCGTCATTTAAATCACCCTATTTGCTTCCTAGAGAAACCGGGATAGGCATATGTTGGTAAATGCTAGATGAACATGGGTAGATGGTAGGCAATCGATATCAACATGCAATATGGAAGGAGAGGATCATATTTTAATGTGAGTGGAAACTCAATATTTAACATGGATGGAAAATAGAGTTAAACACCATTTTAATTAAAATGAGACTTTTCAAAGTCTCATTTTGCCAATCACCTTAATAGCGTACATTAAGGTGAATAATTGTGGAGGATGGGAACGTGGTGGGGGAACATAGTTTTAGTCCCATAGTTTTAGAACTTGTTCCCACTATGTACCCCATTGGAACTTGGCTTATGGGAACAAAGTTCCCCTTGGATTTCACCTTAAATTTCCTTTAAGGTGCCTCGAAAGTTCACCTTAATTTTTTGTCTCAAAAAGGCCAAATTGTCTCATTTTAATTAAAATGGTGTTGTTATGCGTAAACTCTAGGCATCAAACACTCCCCGCAAGCTCACTAGAACGTAAGTTTGGGAGTTTATGTTGAAGGTCACATAAAAAATTTGTATGGGTTAAACCACCGTACTTAAAGAGTGGTGTTGGGCTATTACAAACTGGCTTTCTAGCTTGTCATACATAGAATGATCCAAGATTGAAGGTGACGGGTTCCCTGAGGAAGACCCTAAAAATTTCTCAATATTTTTTGGATGACAAGAAGAGATTAAGAAGTTTCACCCAACTGTCAAACTAGACATTGACACACAACGAACTAAGAGCTTTTATTTTTTATTTTTTGAATTAAAATAAAAACTCTCAAGAAAAGATAAAACTTGTAGTTTCAATCTTTTTTGAGGGACTATACACATAACTCTCATGTTCATGCACTTCAACCCCACTACTTGCCTTTTTAGTTCATGGACGTTATAATCAATTTCATTTCATGGGAGTGACAAAACCCAACTATAATTTCATATTGGCTAAAGTGGACATGGCTAATCTGGTTTATCTTAATCATACACATGTATTTTGAGTGGTACGTGGTTAAGAGTGGCTCCATGAACATATGCCAAAAAACATGTGTTTGAAAGAGATTGGACTACATGCACATAACATGATAACCATTCTTGACTCAATAGTCAACAACATTGGGAGAGGGGGGGAGAACTATGTGACAATTTGATGAGCACAACAAGAATATTCATTTTGATAATAAATAAGATATTCATATGAATCCCAAACTTAACAAGAAAAGTGGCTACGACTTCAATTAGGGTTTGCTAAACATCTCGTACTAATTGTGTGCTTCATTTCCTACGAGAAGCGAGCTAAGTCAAAGGAAGTAACCGTTTAAGACTCATCGACCTTTACATTGACGTGACCAAATATGCGTATGTGTGGACTTATAATAACAAGGTAAGGATCCCAAATAAGGAGAATAGCAAGAATAGATTCATCAGTTTCCAATAGTTGCAATGCTACGACTAATAAGTTAAGTCACCATAGCGAGAAAGAAAGGGAATCTCCAAGATGCTGCATCTTGGAATCTTCCCTAGAATAGGAGGCTGATTTGGATAACGGGCAGGAATAACGGGCAGGCTGAAAACATATCCTCCTGTGGGGAAATCTGCCCAAAATCCGCCTCGGGGCTCCCGCTATACTACATCAGTCCAAACAAACGGAGGAGGATTAGTGCTGCAGAAAGCACTCTTTCCTCAGTACTGAGAGCATGTTCACGCGTTATCAATACGGACACCTCTACCAATGTTAAAGCCCGAGCTTTAACAAAATGAAATAGGTTTTTAAGCGACGTTCTCAATAAATTATCATCAATTTAGAGGTGCTCTGGACTCATGTAAAGTCTTCCACCCTCCCTTTCAAATACATAACTTTCAGAAGGGCAAGTTTTTTTTGAGACAGAAGGCCCATAGGCCAGCGCCAAAGCACATGAGGCAGTTAACCACCTGGCAAGTGTCTGTCAAGTAGAGAGGAGATTTCACAGCCGGGAATCGAACCGCCAACCTCTTCCTTAAGATTTGGGTGTAGGGGCAAGTTATAACTCTTTATGTAAGGAAATCCAACTATGATGGCAATGTAGTTTCAATTGTTTCTATTAATGCGATGTGTATTATGAGATGTTAGTTATGATCATTTTTAGTATGATATGTTTGTAAGCATGCACTGGGCCAACTACTGCCAATAGAGCTGGAAACATTACTAGTATTTCGTCTAGAGTAGATGGGGGTCCATGGTGGATTGGAAAAGTGTAGGCTATGAAGCAACATGATGGGCATACGTTTGGGGTACTAAGGCAGTTGGTTGACCTCTAGGCTCAAGTCAAAGAACCTAGGAGGAAAAATCCTCACAATTATTATATTAAGATAATGAAGCAATATTATAGAAAACATCTGGGTTGTAACAACTTCAAATATGGTCACACTTATAGCAAATGGATTGATTTGATTGCATTATTCCTAATGTGACCATGAGCTGCAACGCTACCAACGAAGTATACACACTAGATAGGATCATTGCTGAGGAGTTGGAAAAGTTTGTGACCGAGAGACATGTATATAGGGTTAATGTACAAGGGTTGTGCTTGTGCGCATGCTCCTATGGAGCGGGTGTTGTGTTTTTTTAGCACACAATCATTTACTTGTTTGGTGAATATACATGCACTTTTGTAATGCATATGGTGTATGAGATTTTAGTTGTTGATATGGCTGTATATGATATGCAAGTATGACGTGGCTATGTTTTGCCTGAAGTTCATGACTTCATGGACCGTGTTTGTAGTAGTGTATGTGTACAATGGATATGTATGGACATAGATTACTTTTATTACTTATAAGGAATATAGACTACAATAAATTACATTGGCATGGGAAATAAGAAGGAATGGTAGGGTGCAAACAAATAGATTGTTTTAGAGAATTAAGTAATTATAGGGAGCCTTCAAATCATGCATTAGAAGTAAATAACCCCTAAACAAATAACCCTCCACCGCATGTGGTGCACAAAAATCCCATAGAGTGACCCACCTATGGTCTACATGCAAAGATGATGAGGCAAATGACTTTGTGCAAGCTAGAGCCTACCAAGGACATTACGTTGGAATGAGAATACGTGCTTTACGAGTGTAAGATTATACCAAAGCTAATTATTTGGATGTTAACCAAATTAAGAGTATTCAATATACGTTGTAGCCTATCTTGTTGATGTGTTGATGTTATGTTAACATGTGTCGGTGAATTTTGAGACAAGTTGCCACGTCCACTGGAAGATGATGGTGGTAAGTACAATTGTGAAGATTTGCATGATGGTTGTAAGTCGATTAAGAAGATTTAACTTTTAAATTATTGCAAGCATACATCATGGCACTTGAAGACTATGCGGAAATTGGAAGATATTACCCCAGTATTTGTCTTGAGCTTCACAACTGACATAGAGAGTGAAATTAGAGTAATATTAGTCTACACACATAGGACTGAATCACACACAACTAAGAGGGCACCAATGAACTAGAAGGTGTGAATTAAGCCTAACTAAGGAGGAATGAAGGAGTACAAGACCTAAATTTAATGTGACATTAATCCTTATAGACACTATATTAGTGTTCCTTGTGACCTAGTACCATGGTTGTTTTTCCTTGGGTCAATTTTAAGTGATAACAAAACCTTAACTACACTCCCAAAAACAATGGAATACAACTAAAAATATTCCATAGCATCCACAAAGCAATAAGATGTATCCCCCCATGATGGCAAGACCATCTAGACATCAAATAACTAACCACTCTTCCTACTACCATCCCCATCCCTCCACCCCGGCACAAAATGAAAGGCATAAGCATGGATAAGCATTGTTGCAAAAATTGCCAAAATAACAAGAACATAAGCCTACAAATCACATCCAAACAAATTGCGATAAACTGCAAAAAAGAACTATGTGAGCCCAAAATCGTGCTCACAATTTGATTTACATGTTCAAATATTAAAAACAAAAAAATTAGTGATGACTGAGTTAGTTGAATGCTTTGTTGGGAGTGAATTTCGAGTTTAGATTTAAGTAGATTTAAGGGATTGAATTGAGGCTCACGGAAGGAAGTTAGAAATTAGATTCAGTGTTGTTTTGGGATTAGGATAGTCCGGTTTGCAATAGCTAGGGGTGTGTTACCCTTGTGATAAGAACCTTGGACAAATTGGTAATTAGAACCGAAGGGGTAAAAGAGAAATGCCCTTTAACCGAATCGGAAATGTTAAGGTTGTAGGTTAGTAAGTAGGTGGGTTAAGTAGGATCAATCAATCAAGCAAGCGGAAGTCAAGCGACGGCGGAGAAAAGAAACATTCCGGAAGCGGCTAAGAAAAAGAGGTGACAACCACGAGTGTAAGGAATCTTGCCAATAAAGGCTTGAGGCAAGTGGATACGAGGTGACGGTTGCCTCCCCCCATTCATCACCGAGGGCTTAATGGCCACCAATTAAGGGATGGGCCCCTTGGTCGAAGGAAGGGAGAAGGGGTCCGACCCTTCATTGAAAGGATATAAAAGCCCCTTCTTCTCCTTTCATGCCCCCCCCATATTTTCAGTTAGCATGGCGAAGCCCTTGCAAATTTTAGTTAGGAAGCTCTCTCTCTCTCTTCTTCTCTTCATTTTGTTAGGAAGATCAACAAGTATTCATGTAGACATGATTTAGAATTCTTAGAGTTAGAACTATTGAGAGAAGGTAGAGTGTTTTTAAACACACCCATAAGTGGCTGGGCCACGTTCAATCCAGTGTAGTGGACTCTAAAGTTATGATTTAGACTTCAAATTTTGAAGGGATATAGCCCTCTTTGATAGCTTTCTAAAGAGCCTAAGCTTGTTAGAATCAGAGTTAGTAAGCAAAAGTTATGAAACTTTGAATGGAAGTGTCTCAAGTTGCCTTTAAAACTTTTAAAAGCTGACTTTGTAAGAGCGCATCAAAATTGCAACACCTGAAATTATTTTGAGATTTGAATGATTCATAGGTCTTGTGACAAGCTTTTCAAATCACCAAAAATTATTTTAATTGGAACTTGTGAGAGAAAGTTGTGGCAGTTTAAGTTGGAGAGTGTTGCTGCCTTGGGGGAACCCCCACGGGTGTTCACCCGTGGGAGAAGATTTGGAGTGAATGTAGCCCTTATTATTAGCTTTCCAAAAAGCCTAAGCTTGTTGGAATCGGAGTTAGCGAACAAAAGTTATAGGTGTTTGAAGGAAGTACCCTAGCTGCCGCGTAAATCATAGAGAGCTGACTTTGAAAGCTCATAGATAGAAGAAGGAATTTTCAATTATTCTGATATTTAGATGAATCATAGGCCTTGTTGTTAGCTTTCTAGATCATCAAAAATTATCTCAATCGGACATCGTGAGTGGAAGTTATGGCAGTTTAGGTGACGGGGCGTTTGCTGCAGTGGGAAGACCCCACGGGTGTTCACCCGTGGGCAACCCCAAAACACACTGGGAAGACCCCAGGGGTGTTCATCCGTGGGCAACCCCAAACCACAGTGGGAAGACCCCACGGGTGTTCACCCGTGGGCAACCCCAAAACACACTGGGGAGACCCCACGGGTGTTCACCCGTGGACAACCCCAAACCGCAGTTGAGGAGACCCCACGGGTGTTCACCCGTGGACAACTCCAAAACACAGTTGGGAGATCCCACGGGTGTTCACCCGTGGGCAACACCAAAATGCAGTTGGGAGTATTTTGTCAATACTAACACTCCTTGAAGTTGACCAAAAAGAGAGTGTTTAATTTTTGGGTTATTGGAGTATTTGCAAGGGGTTTCCAACACTAAGGGATCAACAAAGGAATGTGAGCCATGAACCTCTACTTGGACTACAGACGCAAAAGGGTGGGGGTTTATGGCTGACAAACTATCAAGAAGTACAATTTTTTGCTAAACACAAAACCACAAATCATCCACAAAAGAATATTCACGGCCACTAACCAAGTAACGGTAGACTTTATAAAAGATGAACTAGGAAACATCCTCACAAACCCACAAGACTTCTCCTGTACAATACATTGCATGCAACAAGCCTCTTTTGAAAGACAAGCCCCTTTATGTGACAATATCATAGACTGCCCACCCCAATGCACATGTGCCATCCGGAAATACCCATGGCACCACACCGGAGGTCTCATCCTAGAAAGGCAAGGCCCTACAAACTACAACATAGCCTCCCAATTCGCCAAGGAAGTAACGACTTAAGCCTCAAAAACTTAGCCAAGGAAAATTGCCAGGCCTCGACATCAACCCAAATGAAATCCTCAAAGCCCTCCCAACACATTCCATGACCTCCTCTTCAAAAAAAATCAACAATGTTATAGACCCATTGCCCTTGCCAACACCATCTATAAATTTTACACAAGTATCCTTACCTCCATCCTAACCAACCACAGAGAACAACAGAAAGTTGCACTAGAAGATTCCAAATACATATCCCAAGATATATACATCTCATACGTAGAAACCTACAATCATACATTAAAACATAACATAACATGCTTACAAAAGCAAAAGCCACTAAATTTGCATATGCCGAAAAATGGCTCTCCAACAAGGAAATCCACCATAAACTCTTTAACCATTGTTGGAAAACCTCACTCACCATGGACGCTCAAATTATACATCTCCTGGGTGCAAGCATAGTAAAGTGGACCAAAAAAGTGCTATGGTATATGAAAGCCATGATTTTCTTGGTCAAACGCCTATAAGTAGTAGCAAAATGTTGTTTAAAATATATTATTTTTCATGATGACCTTTATTGTTAAGTTAGGTACTCAAATATAGAATATCAATATGAGATCTTCAAAACCTATCATCAAAAGTGACACGTAAAAGCAACTGACTAAATATAGTGTTGAACGTAAATTTCATGACCTTAAATATTTTGAACTTGGAATTTCTTTTCATATTCCTAGAATTCATTATAAACTTGAGGCCATCGTAATTTTTTTCTCAAAAATTCATCAATTTAA
This sequence comes from Polytrichum formosum, assembly GCA_964035585.1. Classification (NCBI taxonomy): domain Eukaryota; kingdom Viridiplantae; phylum Streptophyta; class Polytrichopsida; order Polytrichales; family Polytrichaceae; genus Polytrichum; species Polytrichum formosum. The sequence goes on from OZ037938.1 coordinate 33,231,855, forward strand.
TGTAATGTAATTGTATTTTAAACAAGTTTTTGACAATTATCTTTTCAATGACACCCACTTGCACCACCACTTGCACCGTCTTCTAGAATACATATACGTTGTTTGAAATTGTTTTTTGTGAACATAAATTGCTTGGCTTTGCAAATTCATATGTTTTCTAAATGTTTATGAATTTCTATTTCATAAAATTCAAAGTTAGTATATAGTTTTGGATCACTTTCACTTAAACCTGAGCAAGGATCAAGAGCTGTCCACTTTACCGTTCAAGGACTCAAATTCCGATTTGCTCAATACATGGGCAATCACAAGAAACACCTCTTCTAGCCACAAATATACACCAACCCCAACTGCACACTCTGTCAAAATAATGATAGAGATACTTGGCGACAACTACTTTCCCTATGCAACAACAAATTCCTCAAAGCCCTCATAATTGCACGCCAAAACGCCACAACCCATCAACTCACCTTTATCATAATCAAGTGTACGTACTAGAAACCTCACACTTACAAATGTTGGTAACCAATATAACAACCCACAAGACAATACCATCCCACCCTGGATATTGAACTACACATGCAACACCACGAGATGTGAATGTTTTACAAAATTTAAAACTTGACATTGCATAAATACACAACACCCCATTTGAGCAAAAAGGCCCTCTTATATGTACACCGTACCTACCCATCCAAATCATTGAATTTACCTTCACACACGATATGTTTCATCGACCAAGCCATGCAAACGAACAAGGACAAATACAACCCCCTAACAGATGCAATCGAAGCCCAAGGTTGGAAAGTCAGACCCCTCATAACCATAACTACCGGAGCAACACGTGCTATACACACAAGAAGCATTGAACTCCTCTAAAGATTACAAATTCTTGAATCATCAATAAAGAAAACCATGAAAAATTATCCACCTAATACCAATAAAATACCTCATGTACCTTGTGCTCAATAAAAGGAAACTTGACAATAAACAAGAACATGTACCCCCTTCCCTAATAAATGGATACTAAAACTACATAACTTCTATAATTACGAGCCCACCTACTGCAAGGTAGGCAGTAAATTCTATCTTGTACCAAGGGGACTCTTTAGTAATGTAGGGCCAATGGGCTCAAATTCATGTCGGAATGCCTGACATTGCTTTTTCTTTCTTATATAGAGATTAACCTTCTTCAAGAAGACTTCTTTTTTTACACTAGTTTGCACTTGAGTCATGTGGACAGGGAATATTTCACTATCGTTATGTAGTGGATCATATTTATAATTTAAGGTTTTTTAAAATGGGGGGTTACTTAACACCAAACAAAATATAATATATTTCAGCTACATACTTTCAGTTTTAGCCAATCATGTCAAAAGTGACCCTATCTAAAACCAACTTATTCATCAAGTGCATTATTTGAATACGTGCATTATTTGAATAGGTGGCATCTACACTTCCACTAGAACCTAGTGGGCGAGTGGCCTACATGAAAACTAACCCTAACTCTCCAACTTTAGTTATGGTATCACTAGGGATTCGATAGTGCCATGACACATGTCCCAAATTTTGAGTGCTAAAGTGAGGAGGAATTCATCTCAAAATGAGTAGTTATGGCAGACTCTAGACATTGGTAATATGTTGGGGCCAACTTTTGACTTCAAATATTCATAGTAATTTCAATTTAAGAAATAAAATTACCAAAAAAATTCCAATCCACTTGATTTCTATCTTCCTACACAAGAAAAAATTGCATTGCTTTATACTTCTCCAGATCTGGCACATAATCTCTTAAGTGATCGGTTATGGGCGCCTCTACTCTAAGTGGGTGCACCGGTTACCTTAGTGCTGATTAATCAAGTTTGGATATAGGTACATAAATAACGGGCAGAATATGTCTGCCCGCGGGCAGCGAGCCAGGACATAAACCTGCCTCTTGTCCCGTCCCTTCGGAAATCTGACCGTTGGCGCCCTCACGGGTCCGCCCGCGATTCCGCCGGGCCGGGTTTCCTCTACCCGGGCCCCCGCCCGACCGTTGAGTCCCTACATTCCGGGCCGTGCGCGGCTGCCACACCGACGGGCTAATGGCTCATCGGCGTTGAACTTGCATTCTCTCTCGAGCTCGGCAATCACAACGGCATTACTGCTGCATTCGCCGAGAGAAAGGAGGAGATCCCGCTCTTCACTCCCGTTTTTCTTTGCAGTAACGATCCCCTGCCCCCTCGTGGATTCTCTTCTCTTGTTTCCGAGTAACTTAGTTTTTGTTGTCCAGTTTCATGCCGGCCGCATCTCTCGATTTCATTGTGATCGGAGCGTCGAAGCGTTAACGGCATTGAATGCGGAGCGGAGTGGCGAACTCTTGTGTTGTGCTGTGCCGTGCTCCTGCTTCTCTTTCACTTTCGATCTGGCTGTCGTTTGCAACTGTCATTTCGTTTAGAGTAGTGTTCGTTGTATTTTCCATTTTCGGTATTTTTCTCGATCTACGATTCTCGTCGCCTTCAGTAGCTTGGTTTCCTGTCATTTCGTTTTCCTTTCACTTAGAGTGCCGCAGTAGTTGAAGGCATCGAGGTTTCTTTATCGCAATTGCTCTTTGTAAGGCAAATAAGACTTGGAATTTGAAGGAGCCTTGGAGATCGCTCCTTTCATTTACCTTTGAATCCGCTACCCGATGGTGTGAGGAAAACATATGAGGAGAAGATAAGGTCTTCTATTGCTCGCCATAGAAGTGAGTTCTCTGATGCTATTATTCCTGACCTCAGAAGGTCGAAGTTCTCTCAAATTTTCAATGGTAGAGCTCACGATATATTTTTCCACAACTAAAAAGTTTTCTAAATGTGCGCCCTCTTCTCCTCTCCTCCTTTTCTCTTTTCTGTAAATCTAAATTGCTCCTACGGACGCAACGTTATTAACGAAAAAATTATCTCACCTCTCCGTTGCTTGACGCACTTTCCATCCTACACTAAATTGCATTTGTTCACTGCATGATTTATTCGGTGGACTTAGTATAGACCCAATCTTCCTCCTGTCTGTGATTACCAAGTTTAATACTACCATCATCGTTTATCACTTAGAGATTCATGGCGTTATCTTGTTGAAGTCTTCTTGAAGCAGGAATTGCAAGCTCTTTCTGAATGCTTGGCAATCCATTAGTGAAACCTTCAGGGGATGCTAATCTCTGTACTTCTTCTCTGTTATTCTCTGTAATTCCATCTGGTGCTTAGGGACCTCAATTGCTAAGGTTCTCAGAGTACTCGACATTGAAGCGTATAACTTTCGTAGTTCCTTGTGAACCTCCATTTTCACTCGCTCATGGCAGACAGCAGGTGCTATGTTATTCTGAAAACCTCACATTGTAAGAAAATTATGAACTCTTCCATATTCTTGTGAAGGAGCTTCTTCAATCTCTGCAATTACAAGATTAAAAGTGAACAGTATAAGTTACTCGTGGACATAGCGTAGAAGTTGAGCCATGGCCGTAAACAACGGTGACACCGTGGTGTGCTTGCCACCGCATCTAGATACGTATCTTCAGAAATCGATCTTCCACATGCTAGCCGAGCCATGCTCATGCCAACGTCACCTGGAGGTGAAACTTGCAGAGGCGGTGGATTCTCAACGACAAATGCAGAACCAAGTTCATGTGCTTCTTCGCCGTCTGGAGGAGGCGGAGGCTAAGTGCGCTAAATCTAGGGTAAGAAAACCTCGGAACCACTTTGCCTTCAACATCTTTGTATCCGTGCTTCCCTCTCGTTTGCGGTTATCACATCTCTCTTGAGTTCTTATCTCGCCTCCTGACGATCCATTAATTGAAGTATTTTCTTACCCTCACACAGTCTAAATCCTCGAAAAATCCAGCTATCTTTCCAGCCTTTCCAGAAGCCACAGTTAAGAGGGAGTATGTGTCAAGTGTAAAAGCATAAAGTCGTTCACAACCTGGAAACGAGTTTCATGTTGGTTGTAGTTGGACTTAACGTGCAAGGTCATTGACCTTACACGGCCTTCACATGCGTAATTTTCCTTTTAGACAGCGTGATATGCACCTGTAACCTTGTGGCAAATGAAATATCAAGGCAATTTGTTGCTCTGACCTCATCGAGTCCTGTTCGTCCACCTCTCTTCAACACTCTCGTTAAGAAAATATATATCTGAATTTTTTCTTGGCTTTTTCACCCGTTGAATAACTGCGAGGAGAAGTTGATATACAATTTCATAATATGTAGGTCTTCGAAAACACAGCATATAAAAACCATTGTATGACAATCCTGTAAAGGAAGACAGTGTATAGTATCAACTAGTCACTGATAGATGCATACGGCGGATTGGCAGGAGGAGGCATCGTTAAATGCTCAAGCATTGAGGAGGCAAGTGGCTGACACCCAGCGACTTGCAGTGGAATGCAAAACACTCACTAAAGAGGTTGATTCACTAACGCAAGAATGCATCCGTTTGGAAAAGGAGTGCAACCTCTATCACAATGACCGAGAAGTATTCATGGAGGCGGCGGACGAAGCCGAGGATCGGGCAGCTCAAGCTGAGGAGAGGGCTGAGGAAGCCAATAGAAGAGTCGAAGAGTTGTTGCTAGAGCTTGAGAATATCAGACGGTGCAGCCCACAAAAGTATCCTGCAACTCCAGAGGTGACTTTCAAAATAGTATCCTTCCTGAGATACGTTGTAAATGAATTTTTGATCGAACTATACAATAAAAAATGCCAAAGGTGTTTCACAAATATGTATACAGACTCAACACACGTAGATTGTCTTTTAAGTTCAAAGACAACAAAAATTCTCCAGTCACACATTCGGAATAAGTGTAGATTTCAGAAGTATCACTGAGAACGTTTATCATTGTGTTTGTTTCTTCAGAGAGAAGAAGTAAATCCGTTGAGACTCAAGATTGCGGACCTGGAGAAGGAATTGCAGAGGTAAGTTATAAGCCACTGGTTCAAAGTACATAGCACAAGCCATTGTTACGCTGAATACATCAACAAATAGACCATCTACAGTGTTCTATGAATGCTTCAATTTCATATGGATGCTTGGGAATCTGAGTTTTCCTGGTTGCAGATTGCAGGATAAAGAAATTGTAACGGCCCATTCTAGGGTAGAAAGTAATGAAGCCTACAAGCTGCTGCAAGAGCAGAATTCGAAACTGGATTCGTTACTAAATGCAACAAACCAGGTACTGCCCAGCTAGAAGAGTTAAAGCATCTTCCCTTTGTCATTGAATTAATTAAACGCCGGATTAGTAAATTGACAGCTCATGAAGTAGCCGCAAAACTAGGATTCCCGGCGTATTCTAGCGGTTTGGGATGCTCCCTGACCTAGATGTAGGAATAGACACGAACTTCTTTATTCAGGACCTGGTTATTCGTACCTTCAACCTGAATAAAATCAACGACGTTGAGGAAGTTTCCCGCACTCAGCCCTCAGCCCATTTTCCACTTTGCAGATGCCCTGGATACCTTGGAAGAATTGGTTCTGTATGTGACTATCTCGAGAGCCAACACTGATCAGCGAATTGTCGCCATGCAGCGGTACGAGGAAACGTTGATGGAGCTTAGAGGAGTTCAGGAAGCCTGTACAAAGATTGAAGCTACGAGCAAGGATGAGAGAATAGTGTCTTCCATGGTATCGTCTGCTATCTCAGCTGGGGTTTTTAAGGCACTGGAGCAGGATAGGGATGAAGCCATCTCTTCTCTCAACCTACAGTTTAAGGCCATCTTGAAACGCATGCAAGGGGAATTTCGAGCAAGTCGAGAAAGGTAGCTTGTGTTCCTGTTGCCGATCTGAATAGAATCGTCCATATTTCAGCCTTCATAAAGTGGATCTTCACAGCAGTTTTCAGCAAAATGTTCAGTTCACCTGTTATGAATCAGTTGATAGGGTAACAGTTAGCCGAAGCTAGGAATCATAGTGTATTTGCGCACATTCAACTGGTCATCAAGTGGATGAATATCCAAATAGGTGCTGTATACACTAGAACACAGCATCTCTCTTGTCCTCTCATCTTAGAGCCAAATTATTTTTCTGTGCAGGCTGCTGAAGAAGTGGACAGAAGGCAAAGGGGGTCAAGAAAGGTACGAGGAACTGCCATTTGGAGGGTGGGTGCAGTATTTGTGGGATAGAGTGCGTGTTTCTCACATTTCCTGATTGGACCGAGTTACTTTGAATCAAGTGCATTTTGAAGCTCATTTTTGGAGTTTTGTTACTAACCTATGTCTGCGCAATCAGCAATCTTAATAACTTCTTGTTGACCAGGTTGTTGAAACCTTGGACACAGGCTGAAGCTGGCCGAGAAAGGTATGAAAACACTGCTCTTGGAGGCTCACGCCTTGAGGCAGGAAATCAGTACCTCCAAGAGCAATCTTGATGCAGCCCAAAAACAGGTAACATTTTATTGAGACATCTACTGTGTCATTAGGTACCCGATCTGCACGGATCACCTTATCGACCCACGTTAGCCTGGTATCCCGACCTCTACGGCTCTCTGCTGTTCAGGCAGTCAACATAGTGGACTTTCTGTCGGATACGACAATGCAGTTTGGAAGGTCTAGAAAGTACAATACATTTGAAATTCCTCTTTAAATAGCATATACATTTTGCTAAATTCGAAATCCATATTACTTTCAGTATATTGCTATTTTCACTAAATTCGACGTGGATGTTGGTTTGGGCTCTTGCAGGTCCAGTTGCTGGCTGTTGAGAACAAGGATCTACGTTTGCTATTAAGAGTGAAATGTAACGCATCCATGCGTTGCCCAGTATCCCCCTTCGTTTCCAGAGGAGTAAGGTTTATGACCACACTGCATGCATGGCATAAGTGCCCTCAAGCCCGGGGTGTGTACTCTCCTCGAGTACCCGTTTCATTCATTTAGAAACGATTCTCATACAAGTTATCCATACTTGTTAGTAATGTCACAGTACATACAAGACGTAAGAAAATTGTGAACTGCATTCATTACCTCAATGAATGAATGTGTTCTCTCAAACTGTTCATATGCCGTCTGTGTTAAATTGATGCTCGAATGTTTTGATTTACCTGGGCAGTGCTCCGAAGTTATGTCTGTTACCCTTATGCTCTGAAACAGAGAGAGACCCCTCTCTGCTATAGATATCCTAAGCACTATTTTGTTATGAATTAGCTAGATCATAGTGCAACATTCTGGAGTAGCAGCGGTTGGCTTTCACTTCACTGTTCTGCATTGCATGTCTTGACGTCAATCTGACTTTGAGCTGTGTGGGATTACAGAATAAATGCATGACAAGTGCAGCCTTTCACGATAATTTTGCAGCCCATGGAAATGATTTCTCACCAGCAGGACCTGCACTCACGAATGCCACTCACTTCGCTGCCTATTCTTTCACCCAAGGCTATATGACAATGATGATAGCATCTAACTATCTGTTGTTCACATAGCGAGCAACAAACATGTGGAATTGCTGGCCAGACCCCTCATGTCCATATTTGAGAATATTTCCTTTTTCTATGCGCACAATCTAAGCAGGAACCATTTTCTTTTTAATTAGGATGTTTTATCAGTCATCGGGGTTTTGTACATCCCTACATATTAGTCCCATGTACAGCTTTTTCTTTCCAAGTCCTTGAAATGGCAGGCTCTAGATTAGATGGGGAGGAGGATAGGATAAGACCACAGCTTTTGGCCATTTTCATTTTGGGGACTTTGGAAGAAAAGTAGCTGTATAAAAGCGTCTGTATATCACCAAATTATGCCTTTTGGAGGTGAACTAAGAGAAGTCACCCTGTTATTATGTTTTACTTACTTGAGATGACCCACAAGGTCTCTACTGATGCTATGACTGTTCCGGGGATTGAAGTCTCTACCCTCTAATATGACATGGTACTTGGGATTCAGATTGCAGTTATCTACTTGTAGCAATAAGAGTGCGTTCCGAAGAGTGCGTCCGAGTCTTGGCCTTTTTGCTTTTACTTCAAACTTCTGATGCTGATTGATATTTCATCGAGCGTGTCTACTTTCGTCGAGGAATATTTCACCCGCATTGGTGTTTGGGCTTCTGTGCAATTCTTCTAAGTGGTAGTTCTTCTGGAACATTTTTGAAAAGGACTGAGCCGAGTAACTTCATACTCATTGATTCGATCACACTCTAATTGTGGATAACTCTTGTAATTCTGTTGGTTTTTGTTTCCTGGTTTAAAAGTGCTTCAGGATTTAGGTGTAGATCGTAGCACTCCATTCTTTCTAGTGAAGCTTTCGCTGTAGTTAGTGAACCGGCTAGGGATTTGCGGTGTCGACCTGAACTCATCCATTGCAAAGGTGAAAACGCAGTGGATTATATTATAACCTGGAAATGGCTACTTTTAGACGAGCAGACTCCAGAATTAGACCCCAAATTACTACAGTGGTGTCGAATTGGAATGGAATGAAATTGATTTTAAAGTCTATGAAGCCAAGAGGGACTGAAAGTACATTAGGATGGTTTTAATTTAAAAAAATTTAAAATTGTTGTTATTATTATTATTATTTGATTGAGATAGAAGGCCGACAGGCCAGCGCCAAAGCACAGGATGCAGTTGACCACCTGGCAAGTTTCACGCCAAGTAGAGAGGAGATTTCACAGTCGGGAATCAAACCGCCAACCTCTTCCTTGAGATTTGGGTATCTCTCCACCATCATCCGGTAGTTTAGGGTCGTCTCAGACCCCATTAGGATGGTTTCAAACTGGCTAATTCCTCACTAGCGGAGGAAGTAAACCCCCGGGGAACTCAATTTTGGGAACAGACTCAGTTGAGTGAGAATCATCATTGATTGCTTGTACATTAGATAATAAGTTTGCACAAGCTAAGAAATTCATGGGTAGAAAAGACACAAAAGATCTTGCAACTCTTGTCAGCTACTTACTCAAACTTTGGGTTTTAAGCCCATTGAATTTGATGTTGTAGAGTGTTTGACACAAAACTAACTTTTGGCACTCAAAGAGTGTTGAACCAGATATTGATCTAAGAAACGTAGAATGATAGGCATGTAGAAAGTAACCAAAAGCAGCAAGAAATCAAATGCACAAATTCAACGGCATGAACAACTGAAAGCTTGCAAACACCAATCTCTTTTGCTTCTATGCACTACTTGCAATCTGCATCTCCACTCACACCAACACTAAGCTTAAGGTGTTGAGGCCTTACAGTAACACCTTCCCTTTGATGACACCTACTTTTCATCCTTAAGCCGTCAACAAGTGAGTGCAATGGTGCCATCAAGTAAGTCATTGTTAAAAGCGACTAATCATATGCAACATCAAGTATAAAATAACACCACTTTGGCCATTCATAATAGTGGTGTAAGAAGGATGCAAGAACACTTTTGAAAGAGTAACACCAACTCTGGCCAATCACAATGGCTAATCGGGGATCTATCCACTCAACGAGACCGTGTAAGAAGTGATCCACAAAAGGGCGACAACACCTTCATGTAACAAAAGATCCTAACTTGCAATAAGGCTGATTTTGTGGAGATTCTCACTTAGCAATCCAACATCAATAGACCCCCCTAGTTGATAGTATAAGGCTCTATTCTTAAGACAACTTTGAGAATTTTTGTAGGTTGCATACGAATTTATTATTTTAAATTTTTTGGTAGACTATGTATAGATTCACTAATCTATGGATTTTTTTTTGAAAATTTTCCGAGCTAATTAACCTTCATGAAATAGCAAAAGTTTCTTAAAGTGTCACTTTAAGGCCTCACTACCTTAGCTGCATTGCATCGCATGGAGCAAACTCTCAAGCACGCAAGGAAGACCATGACCATGGACCATGGACGTTGTCCCAAGGCCCTGTTTACACCATGGACCATGACGTTGTCCCAAGGCCCTGTAAAATTTGTGATTGGTTGTTGAACTCGTCCTGGGACCACTTCGGTTTACATCAAGGAAAAAATGTCAGAGTGACCATGGAGTTTGAGGTCCCCAAAAGACATATTTTAAGGCTTACATTATCCATTGACATGGTCCAACAGGTTTTGCGGCAGGAGAGGCAAAAAAAATGCTCTGGTAGAAAAACGCTCGGGGGGGTAGTCATTGGTTGGAGTAGCAATATACGTGCGAACAAATGATAGGGTATTTTAAAAACATGGGGGCAAAAAATTATAATTGGACTTAAGAGTAATATAGGGTATCAAAAATGGCATTGGACATCTTTAAAGTACTATAGTGTATGGAATAATAGGTAATTTGGAATTATAAGTAATGCAAGCCATTTTTCTATTAACCCAAAATAGAGAATCACATAATGATAGCATGTGAAAAAAAGAAGAGATTTGAAAGTAATACCCCCCTATAAAATAGTGGTTGTTCGCACCTATATCCTTAACTTTCTAACACACTGCCCCCCCCCCCCCCGAGGAAAAACGTAAGGGCCCATGGCAAAGAAATGTTGTTATAATAAATTGTTAATGAATTTTTTTGGGGGGAAGAGAAGATGAAGAGAAGAGAAGAGAAGAGAATGGTCAAACTTGATTTTTTTTTCAAAACTGCCCTTTTTGGGTATATATTAAAAAAATCATCACATTCACTTTTTGATGCATGGTCATTCCTCTTGGTCCACATTTGGTTTACACCTAGTGAGGGTCCAAAGGCTTTGTAAATTGATTTTTTAAGAAATTGGACCATGGAAAAAGGTCATCTTTCATGGTCTCGGGGGGGGGGGGGGGACTGGCAAAAATCGTAGAAATAATGTGCGATAAAAAGTAGGGTCTAATATATTCATTGTAGATAAATTTTGCAAAAAAACATACATATAATATAGGGGGTTTTAAAGTAGTGAAACATGTTTACATGTAAAATACCATCACATATAATGGCCTCTTTTATCTAATTAGTACATGTAGAATAGTGGGTCTAGGGTAGGGTTTGTGCTAGTGGATGAAAAGAGGTAACTTTCTGTTGAAAAAGCTTGGATGGATGACTTCACAGGCTAGTTGGCTTGAACGTTACTGAACCAGCGTATCCAATGTGGAGCTAATGTTCTCTACCTACATGCTAGGAGGGAAAATTTTAGCGCGTTGTTTGAATTGCAATCTTCTTTCCAAATTTTTTTGGCAATATAAGTAAAATAGGGTATTTTAAAATGATTCCCCCCCAAAATTATAATTATTGATAGGGTGTATTAAAATACAAGCATTTACCTTTATTTTGAAAAATACCATACCTTATAATCTTTTCTGCAAGGCAAATAGCCCCCCGATAAATAGGTCTTGAGCGCACGTGTATGCAAAATATAAGAGGGAGTGCACCCCCCGAGTCCATGGTCCAACTTCATGGTCCATGGTGTAAACCAACCCTTAGGGTGGAGCCGGAACCAAGAGAAGAGTAGCCGCCAAGAGAAGGTGAGGTTTTGGCCAATGGATGAACTCATCCATCATCCATGATAGTATTTGTTCACTTATTCATAAGAAGTGTCATCCAAAAAGTTACCATATAGGCATAAACTACCATATGACACTAAATATTATATTTCGTGTAGTTGTTCCAGTGAAGCAAAATCAAGTTCGATGATGTAGGTGAAGCTTTGGTCAATTATCTTCAAGCCCCCTTCAAGCATCGTCTTAGCAACATGGAAATGTGCCTTTAATATGAGAGGCTTCCGATGGTCAAATTATGTTGTTTCCACCAAAGGAAAAGTTGTTATAAATCACTCAGATTACATCAAGACAGTTGAAAGCAGAATTTAATATCTTGACATATCATAAAACCATGTATAGAAGATTTTGATAGTAGAAATCAATAAGTAGATTATAGCAAGGTACTATTTGATGAAATTGTGTAGGAAGGCTCACAACTAGCTTATGTACAACGCATTTTAAAGATGGAAATTATACCAACATGTTTACAATTGGTGGCTAAAAACACTAGTCATAGAGTTTAGGGTGCAAAATTTGAGATTCAAAATTTATCGGAGGTCAAAATGGGGATTATTATTTCCATTGGCCCTCCCAATTGTGTTTGTAATTGAACCTAGAATGATTAGTGTATCCCAAGCACTCATTCCAGTGTCATTGCAACCCATGTTTTTGTTATAACCATACTCACTATAAATTTTAACATGTACCACTCACATATAATTTTACACATCAACAAGATTACGACGATGATATTGTGCTCATTAAAAACCAAAAAGGAAAATTTTCATGACCAAAGATCACAAATTTTCTGTGTTGTGAGTTTTGTGTGCAACATGGACAAAGATCATAACCAAAAACATAAAATGATGGATGCCAAAGACCAAACACCCATGGCCAAAACCAACATGGAAATCATAATCTATATGCTTTTGTAAACCACATGCGGTCATGGGTTGATTAGAGATGGGCTATTTATCTAAATTTCTTGAATAACTGGCACCTTATTAGTAAATAAAATGGTACTTTGAGGTATTTTCAAGACCCTACTTGTAAATATAGTGTACACCATGAACTTTTTGTATAGACCTTTTTTTTCCTTTTTTTCGTAAATTGTACCATCTATCAGAGTCTTGAAATTTTGACATAAATTGATGTTAATGCATTAATGGCATATGAAAATAAATTTGAATGATACATGGTCATAGCATTGTCTTGAAACTCTCAATAACCAACCCAAGCCTGCACAAAAGAACAAATCATCAGTGAGTCAATGGTTTCCAATTACTATCTTGTTGGAGACCCTCCATGATGTTGGAACCTCTCGCACCTTCCGATCTCTTTGTCGCTCTCTAACAAGCTCGACTCTTCCCCAAGTCTTCGACAAACACCCCCTCGCCTGGGGGGTGGACTCTCCATTGGAAACCTAAATGACGTGCATGGGTCACTATGAAATTATACCCCCTATATACGAGAAGTTTATAAAGAAAAACAAATGTATATACATGCTAACGGTAGGCTTGAAAATGGACTCATGTATTTATACTAAGCCTCTCAACTTAATGTAGTAAATGCCTCCACTACATATAAAAATAAAAATAAAATCATGGATGAAATAGGCCTTTATTGCATATAAAATCCACTTTCATTTTCTAATTAAGAAGTCATTGGACATTTTTTCATCATAGCATGTAACTCAATGTTTGCAGCAAAAAAACAAAGACAAGAGCACAATAACTTAGCCACAAACTGGAGAAAATAACTAAAGGAAGCCCATGAGTGCTCCAAGAGCCTCTAGTTTTAAAAAACCTAGAACTTAAATGCAAACCCTAACAAGAACATACATGGCAGTCAATGAGGATATATATAATTTTTTTGAGACAGAAGGCCGAAAGGCCAACGCCAAAGCATAAGAGGCAGTTAACCACTTGGCAAGTTTCTGTCAAGTAGAGAGGAGATTTCACAGCCGGGAATCGAACTGCCAACCTCTTCCTTAAGATTTGGGTATCTCTCCACCATCATCTAGTAGTTTAAGGTCATCTTGGACCATCAATGAGGACTTTGACCATATGACAACTATGGATGAAAATGTGAATTGAATGATACTAACACATCTTTTGTCAAAATTTTCTCCAAATCTTAGGGCCCCCTTTTGTACATCTACCTTTATTCAGAAAAATTAATAGCCTTTTTAGATGTACACACAAGAGAAAAATAACACCTCTCCCTTATGTATACTATGTACGCTAATGCCTCAAAGAATACCCTTCTTACACTCACGTTAGTTTGTATATGCTATGAAGAGTCCACCCCCCAGCCCCCTCGCGGCCCCTATAACCCTAGTAAATATGCCTTGTCCTAAATATGCCCTGCCCTAGTCCCCTTGTAAGCTCCCTTGTCATAAAATATTAGAATAAAAAATTATAAGTTATTATGAATCATGAGAATGGAAATGAAAAGCCAGGGGTGTAAACATCATCAATCACTTGATGTCAGATTTGTTACGACCATATTTTCCCTTGAAGTCAAATAATTCAACCTTCATAGCCAACATCTAAGGTTCATCCATAGCTAAATTCAATGATTTTTAATCAATCGAGGCAACTTCTCATCCAATCCAAAGACATTCATTGAACCTCACATGAATTCTATGTTCCTCCAAATATTACAGACTCTACACTACAAATAAAATCAAATACTACTTATACTTTTTACCTACCCTATTTTAGATACAACATTGTATAGTTCATTTCACCCAAAGCTCTAGTAATTTTAAAATTTGTATAAATTTTTACTCTATTGAAGTGAAAATACTCTATATTTTTTCTCACATGGTTTAATAAAATTTTGATAGTGACCTCCCCGTGCCCAAAACCACCAAGAAGCGGTGCCCAAAAATTCCGCAAAGGTACCAGTGGGTGGCAATTGGAGGATATTTTATGTGTAAATGTCCCACCGATTCAAAGGGCACCTAATATGTAAGGTCCTTCTCATCCCTTTTAAAGCTTCTAGTTCAATTTTTGGTCCCGATGGATGCATACATAATTCGTGTTTAAATGATTATGAATGCAACACTGGTTGATGATTATGAATGCACTTAGGTTTTATTGAATTTAACTCCTAATGTCCTATGCAACCATAATTTGGTCGTGAGCAGTTCGTTATGACCCCTTTGACACCGGTTTGAATGGTTTTTTGATTGTTTCGACTACTTTTCTTGTTTATGTTCAAATCTGCTATGTTGTGCCATGTGGATAATTTTGATTCAATAGAGTTACCTATTTTTGGATTGATTCAAATATGGGAGTGTACTCTTAAATGTTTTACAATGGAACCGGTTCATGAACCAAAACTTGACATTTGTCACCTTTGTGGTTTAGGGGCAACATATCCTGAATATGTTTTTTTTGTTGATCACTATGTGCAAATGATTCCCAATTGATTTGAAAATTTGCATGACACTCAAAGGCAACATATCCTAAACATTTATTGTTGGAATTTTTTAGTTGGACATCTGGTGGTGGGTGTAAATCCACGTGGAAGGTGTGCAATTGTGGCATTGGTGCTTGAAATTGCAAAGCTACCCAAAAAAATCACAAAATAATGGTTTCAAGATTTGTGAGCTGCCTTGAGTAGGTTTATAGCCCCTCATTTGAATGAGGGCAACATTTTGTCATTCGGGGCTTATTTGAGTGGAGGTTCGATAAAAAAGCCAACCCTAATTTAATTTCTAAAATGCTTCCCCTCAAGACCACTATTGACATTCCTATTATAATCTCCTACATAGCAGAACTTTGACGCTTAAATTTGGAGTGTGAGTAGTCACCTCTAACATGCAAACATCTATACAGTTGGATTTGTCAAAAAAAGTTAGATCTTCCTTCAGCCACGGTCGTTGAAATTGAGGTCACGTTTTCTGGGCAGATTTGAAGGAAATTGGGCATGGGAAGTTAGGGGTTGAAAGAAATTGTATCTTATGCCATAGTCAATTCGCTTCCAGGTTCGTCAATCAGCATGCCATCGTAAATGGAGTAATTATCTGAACTATGAAGAAAATCAAGTCATTAAGTTCTAAACCAAGTTGATGCCAGCTCCATGTTCCGAAGCAGACTTGCAGCAACTGGAGGATTGTTGATTGTTAGTGTTATTTGACGGTTAGTAAGAGTTGTGAATTGATGCCCTCCTTTGTTCATAGTTGCGGCTCTACAATTGAAATTAAATGTTGAATATTGATTGCCATGTGATCTAGCAAGGCCTTCAGACCTTGGACAACTGCCAAAATAACTATAGTTAACTAGATTTTTTTCAATACATTTTAGGGAACAACTATAGTTAACTAGAAAAATTTAAGAGTAGATTCAAGAACAACTGTAGTTAACTAAAAAAATTCCGAGTATTATTATGTATTCGAAGAAGTTTGCCTCTTGATTTGCTTTAGTTGAGGGTCTTTAATACCCTCAGCCCACTGAGGATCGTCACGAAACACTTTTATACGATCATTCAGAGTGCTGGCTCCGGAACAACCTCCAACACAAATAATACACTAGTGACACAACAACACTACAATAGAATTCCGTGAACAGGCTGCACTCAACTTTAGTTAACTAGATATGACTATAGTTAACTGCATTTTTTGACAGGTCAAATCGCAAACAACTATAGTTACGAAAGGCAACTAGTTAACTAATAGTTGAATTAGTTGGTTAGTTGTCCAAGGTCTAAAGGCCTTGCAACCCTCTGGAGAAGGTTGGGACTAGAGCTCATACCAAATGGGCGGGCCCCAGCCGGCCGAGCTATGACCCTGTCATGGGGGGAAGGGGGTGTTAGGGCCGGGGCCCAGCCAACCCCGCTAATAGTAATAATAATAATATTGATCCTGATTGAAAGTTGATGCCCACCCTGTCCGATTTCAAAAATAAAATAAAATTGCGCTTGCATTCGTGAAGGCCACTTGTCCACAAATCCCATATTGAGTGCACTTCACCTTGAAGGTCCAAAATCCAATATATATGTTCACTTCCCCTTAGTAAATAAGCGATTGGTTGGGATGGGGTTTCATTCCCAAAGTGAAACCGTCAAAGAAATGAAATGAATTTGAATTCAAAGTCTATGAAGCCGAAAACATATAAATGAATGTCAAATTATGTTCAATTACGTTCAATTGCAATTATTTATGCTTATTTACATTTAATCACACTTAATTAGTTTGAATGTGTATGAATACTTGTGAAAGTAGAAGGTGTAACTAAACCAATATAAAAACCAAAAACTAAAAATAGAACACTAATGTGGGTGCCTTCCATAAATAAACCCATTTTGGGCGGGTTGGTCCTTAATCACACTAGAATCTGGTGGGTGAGCGGCCTACATGGAAACTTACCCTACTACATGGTGATTTAGCCACCGCCTTGATGATATTTGGGTTAGTCACCTTCGCAAAAGTCAAACTACACCCACCATCCTTCATAATGAGAAGTGCTATCCCACCAAGGTACGACACGCTTGATTTTTGTGCTCGAGGCAAACAAATTAGAAGACGACAACTTGGGCAAATTAGGAGGTGGCATCTGGTTGTGAGATGCCGACCAACTTGTATAGTGGGTATTTTATAACGAAAAAACAATTCAACAACATTTTATCTTGCATGTGACCACTTTTGAGACATGGCATAGCCAATATTGGCATTAAACTTGGTTTTCATCGGCAAATGACCCATGTAGAATCTGCTAATGATATTGTCCAATTACACAACATTGAACGATGAAAGAGTTCCCCCTTATAACACCACATTGGGAAGTAGAAAATCTTTGATTCCGGAGCATAGATCAACACCTTCCTCAACTCCGATTTCAACGATTTCAAATTCTTTGGTCATGATTTGCAATTGCTAACCTGCTCAAGCTTCTCATGCTCAAAATCCATGATTCCACAAAGCCTTGTCTACCTTAGCAGTCGGTTCTCCACATTCATTGCCTTCCCTCCTACATCATGAATTGAAGATGTGGATGAACATATTGGTGATGGATGCACGCAGTAAGTTAGTGCAATGGAGGATGTGAGTGGACTCCGGACTCTGGAGGGAGTTAACCGCATCTCGTTTTAGTGCTTGGCGGGTGCCAGAGGAAGCAGGACTTTCCTCATATAGAGTGCACAGGTTGCCATCTCGATCCATGCCCGCCAAACAAAACTACGGCTCCGCCCCTTGCCAGTATGTTCAAACTTCAAAAACTTATGGTCCAGGTGGCTAGAACGATTAGGAAAGCAAGGTGTGTACCGTCGGTGGGTGCTCTCGGATGTGAATCTCCAATCGAATCTCCATGTGCGAAAGGGCGTTTTATGATGTTTCTCTTCGTCAGTTGCTCCTCCGCTTCTTCCACCTCGCTTTCTTTAAATCAGTTTGTCGTAGCTCGATTCTCATATACGCGGGAAGGTTAGGCACTCTGCAGAAGAGCATGTTCAGGTCATTTAAAAAATGTCTGATGGATTTGGGAGGAAGGGCATGCTAGGTTAAATGATTGATCTATAAATGTTGGACGTGAGCCAGTTTCCACGAAGCAAACCGAAGGGGAAAAATGCTTACTGGTCGACAGAGCTCTTTCGACTATACCCACTTTCTGAAGCCATTGCAGGGATGCTTGCGTGTGGGAAAATTTGTAAGGACACCAAGGTGTAGTAAAATACAGCTCCTCGAGGTTTAAGTACATAAACTGGAAGAGAAAATGTGAGAATGAGTGAAAATCTCACCATAGACCATGGCGCCCAAGAAACTGAGCAAGAAACTGAGCACGAAGGAGGTGGAGGCCGAGAAGAGGGCTTCGGCGAGAGCTTCAACGAAGAATTCAGCGAAACTCTCCGTGCTGGACCTGCCACCGGCGAAGCCAAACCCTATCGTCTTCTTTGACATCAAAATTGGCGGTGAGGATGCGGGCAGATTGATCATGGAGCTGTTCGCGCACATCACTCCAAAGACAGCGGATAATTTCCGCTGCCTCTGCACAGGGGAAAAGGGAATGGGAAAGCAGGGGAAAAATCTCTCCTTCAGGAAATCGCGGTTCCACAGAGTAATACCTGGGTTATACGCACAAGGAGGCGACTTCATACACGAGAACGGCACGGGTGGCGAATCGATTTACGACGGGCAGCCATTCGAAGACGAGAGTTTCCATAAAAGTAACGCGGTAGTGGGATCGCTGGCGATGTGTAACTCAGGGCACCCAAATTCAAACGAAAGCCAGTTCTTCTTCAACCTTGCTCCAAATCCAGACCTCGACGGTGTGCATGTGGTTTTTGGGCAGGTAAAGGAGGAGAGCATGGGTGTCCTGAAGGCCATCGAAGCTGTCGGCTCGTGGACTGGCAGATTACACCAGACGGTAAAGATCCGAAGGTGCGGCTGGCTGAACAAGCCTACGAAGGAGGAGTTAATAAAGATGGCCGAGGAGGCGGCTGAGGAGGCGGCAAAGAAGCTTTTAGCTGAAGAAGAGGCTGCTAAATTAGCTGCCGAGCAGGCTGCAGCGCCACCCCCACCACCAGCTGCCAAGAAAAAGTGAAGCAAGCCTGACATGCCATTGTCACCGAAGCGTGAGGATAGTCTTTGACACCGTCAAGAACTTCGGGAGAAGAGAGTGTAGGGTCATGCACAAGGAATCATGCAGACCTCCAGAGGTAGCTCACCAGAGGCATGCAATCCGAGAAAATATTTCTTACAAATGCCAGCTGCTCTGAATTGCTGGTGTCTGAAGCCTGAAACGTACGCACCGGATAAATGGAATTTGGAAGTGGAAGAGAATTGATTGCCAAGCGAAAGCTGCGCCCACACGATAAATTCAAGAACTCCATCATTGATTAAGGCATACACCCTGCCTGGATAACCGAATACGGGTTCTCTTGAAAATGGGGAGTCCAAAGGGTTTTGGGAAAATCGCATACAATGTTGTTCTTCCAAAGTCTGGAGAGCATTTCCTCGACTAGAGGTTACACCCACTCAGACCCGGAGGAAATATGAAATAAGTGTTGCTTTTACTGAATTCTTGACTTCAAGATTGTGATGATTAACTAGGCTGCAGAAGTAGGAATTCGGCAAATTTGTTATGAATACTACAAATCTGACGGAGTCCACACATGTATAACATGCATGTACATGTAAATGCACATTACTGTGACAGCATGTTACGAATGTTTCAAGATGGTAACATTCATGTACATCATGCATAATGCATCATTCAAAAATCAGCCTCTCACAGGTGTTCAGTTCTGGACGAAACTTAGGATCTTTCTCATGTCTTCATTAACTCGAAAATCTCCGCCCATTTCAGCAGGAGAGTGATGGAGATAGTTTCAGACTTTGCCGTCCATGCCGTCCAGGGCTCCCCCCCATATGCCTTTGAGAGGAGGTAACTGCAGAGACATGGCTTGCCAAGGAGGAACACCAACGCCACTTCCACGCACTCTTCCATCCAATCGTAAGGAAATGTACCTACAGGCAATATATACACGACACGTGTCATGGAAGGGTTCTCATACTACTTACAAAACTTCTCAACAAAACCAGGGTTGAAACGTTCCTCAATTACTTGTTGTTATTTTAACATAACCCTTACATTCATGCATGAGTCAGAAAAGCGATACTGGATCAAGGCAGATGAGTTACTCACACTGGTCTATTTGCAGTAATGTTTGCAAGCTTCTTTTGTTCATCTAACCACCTGGAAGCCACGTTCTTGGATGTGAGAATAGTTAATACAAACTTTCATAAAGGAACAATACAATTCTGTTATCAAAATCAATTCAAAGAAATCAGCTCTGACATACTAACTCCTGGATTAGGCCCATGTTGAACCTTAACATAGTCTGAAGACCTCAAAATTGGAGACTAAGGATTTATTCACATCAAGACATAGTGAGGGACCCCTTGAAGTTTTGGAAGTTCCACCCTTACCTACTCCACTCTGCTGTGTAGATTGGTGTCCCCCTCCACTTTCTCGCTGGGTCTGCAACGGCAGTTGCCGAACCTGATTCATTGGATGGCTTCCTACCTGTTTAGAAGAAATAGATGAAATATAAGCACAGTGTAGGAAAAACTCCTGGTACATCATACAATTAAGTAGGATGCCTGCTAGAGTACTACCTAATGTACACCATAAGCATCTGGTTGCAATATCCAAAGTTCGAGGTTCCCAGTTAAGGCCTTAAAGTCACCCTTTCACAAACAACTCCCCTCAGAGAAGTAAATTTTGATTATTTAGTTACTAAACAAGAGTCATATTACTGAAGACGTCAAGTGCAACCGGCTTCAGAATGTAGAATGAAAGGGCGTCTTGCTCTATTGCATGGAAGACGACAACAACTGCACACCGTACCTGCAGGAGATGAGGTGGAAGTCGTCCCTGCAGACTTATCCCCGACTACAGCCCCATCTGTTGCATAGGCAGCCACCAATACCCCTCGCTCAAGGAGCGCTTCCCTAAAAGGTTCACTTAGACTCAGCGCCTCCTCAATGTATGATCCAGGGCCAGCGAGAATGACAATTCGAGAAGTTCCTCGCAATTGCCCCAGGGTTACTACTTTGTCATTGCTAAGCTGTAAGCGTAGGTTCGACAGGTTCTCTTCTCGGGAGAGTTTGGCTAATGATTTATCCCTTGCTTTGGAATCAGACCTGCTAACAGATAAGTTGTAAGCATACGATATGATTCCTCTAAACTTCTGAGCAAAGCTTTCAAAATCACCACAACAATAACTGTGTAAAGTTTATATTCGACGATGGCTTGACATTCGATGCAACTTTACATGTCCAGATTGCCAGTAAGGCATGGGAATCTGGAGATGTAATCTGGACAGGTAAAGTTGCATCAAGGATGAGCCATGGGAATCTGGACATGCAAAGCAACTGGGAGATATTACCTGTATAGCAGAGCAAATATAAGAACGGCCCCGATGTCGATTCCTAAGCCTTTGGCAATTTCAATGGCGGGCTCTGCGCCAGGTGCATTGTTTAGTGATGCAATGAGCCGAGTGGTGGCAATGAGACCGCCAATGCCTCCACTAGCAATAAAAGCACCATAGAAGAACATCCGGACTGCACGAAATGGTGCAATAACTTCGCTTCGAATCTTTGCATCCGAGCTGCATCAAAGAAAGTAAATGTTCAATAATTATCATGGAAAGTGTTGATACATTTAGCATTCCTGTTGAATTTCTACTTCGATTGCATTAGTGATGACATCAGTGACGTTCTGGCACTGTTTCTTGCGTTGAGAAACAACGCAAGAACGTCACTAATCATAATGACTCCGTTACCCTTCCGTTGTCATATAACACATCATATTCGATGAACACTTGCGTCTCGAGTAATAATATGCAAATGCAGCTATGTAGATCGATGTAGCAGATGCACTGATCTCCTAACCAGAGCCATCACATGAGAACGATGTTCAATTGCTCATGCACTGAACGTATTTAACTCACTGATGCCATCCGTGTAGATTTGTGAATTCCTCAATAAATACTACTAAAACGTCGATGACACATCTTCAAGCTCAAACTCCATGTTCTTACTGCTTAAGACCGCATGATTTTCTCAATTAAGACCAATGAAGTTTCAATTAGAAAAGGTTACCAACCTGTATTGAGGCCGAGTGCCATTCTCGCTATCCTTGGCGCACACAACTGCCCCTCTTTGACGGTTTGTTCTCAACCGACGCACTCTACTGGCTATCTTCAACGTGCCTTCGTGGAAAAACAATGAGCTCTGAGAGGAGATATCCGCAATTCCGCTACAGACGAATGGCCTTAACAACTGGCAAGGACGAATGGTAGGCCTCATTACATTGCTAAGTGAATTCAAGGTCTGCCTATGCGATTTTGCGGCACCAAATTCTCTGCAAATGCTCATACTCTCCATTCAAAATACACTCCTAGAAGTCAATTCTCCATGCAACGCACGCCCCCTCGCGTGTAACCTCAGCTCCAAACCTGAACTCTGCTGATTCCTAGCTCCTAAGCTCCTCGCACTTGAAAAAGTCTGTGATGTCTAGCAATCAGTGGTATTTAGGGCCGATTTAACAGTCTCTACAAACTCCTTTGAACACAAAACTCCTCGCCTCCTTGAAATTTGAATCACCAGCAACTTCCTTAACGCCAGATTCCTGTCGTTCCTGTCCCCGAGACTCGCAATTCCAGCTCCGTCACTTCTTCCACTGCCACAAGAGTCAAATCACGGGGATTTCACAGATAGTGAGTATTGTAAGATTTCTATTCAACAGACAGGCTCGATAGAATTCCTTCTTCGACCTCAAGCTCCTACCCCACGGTCTTATTTATCCCAACCGAACTCTGTCAATTCTAGCCAAAAATTTATTTAAAAAAAAAAAAAAAAAAAAAATCGCAAAATGTGATGTCTTGTGATGGTGGAAATTTCGTATTCTACCAGAAGCGCAATTTCCAGGAGTTTATCCGCCGCAATTTTCCACTGCCACACGAGTCGTATCACGGAAATTTACAGCTTAGTGAGTATTCTAAGATCTCTATCCAACTCACAGGTTGGGCAAAAAATTCCTCCTTCGACCTCAAGCTCCTACTGCAGAGTCTTATTGATTACAAGCGCAGCCTTCAAATCTAGGAAGAATCTATAAATCGAGAAATGTGTTGTGATATGGTGGGATTTTTGTGTTCTACCAGAAGCGCAATGTCCAGAAATGATTTGGCGCCATAGCCGGCGGCAGGATTGTGACGCTGGAGAGCTGCCGCGGTGGCGACGCCCGTCGCATGGTGTGTGGTTAACCATGGCCATTGGAGCGAGATGAAGTTCCCATGTGGTTCTCCTACGGGAACGCTATCGTTCTCATCATAGGTGTCCGTGTTTCCCATAATTCACTCCCCAAATGCATTACCAAATGTAAAGATCCAAGGGCAAATTTCAACAGCTCTGATTGGTTGAGAAATGCAATGCCCTATCCAGAACATAATGCATTCTGAATTACGTGGGGTACAATATGCAATGTAAAGTTATCTCACATTACAACTTAGGGAAATTCGGCTTGGGTCTATGCGTTTCCATGTGGTTCCCCTACGGGAACACTATCGTTCTCATCATAAAGAGCGAAGCCTATATGCCATAGAGGGCTCTATTTCGACAAAAATAATTATTTTCCCCTCAAATCTTGCCAGCCTACATTTGGTTGAGATCCTCTTGAATGCCACATGGAAACTACATGCTAGCACTACACTAACTATTTGTATCTAGTGTCATATGGTATTTCATGTCATTATGATAGCTTTCCTAATGATGCTTCTTATGAATAACTTTACAAGCATTGTCATCCCAACTTATTTTGAGTTCCTCCAAACGTCAATAATTGAAACAAAGTTTGGTATATGTTGCATCCTAACATTTATGTAATGCATCATTATCATGGATGACTAAAATTTGGATGAAAAAACACTTAGTAAGTAACAATAATTACAACATTGGAAGTCTATAATGCCCAAATTGTTTTACAAGGAATGACAAATAATGTTTGGTTTACATTTAGTGTTAGTGGCACTACAAGGTGGTTTGCAATTAGTATTGAGCAAGACAATTATCACTATATTCGTTAATTTGAGACTTTCTCTTGTCTCAAATTAATATATGAACCACAACAACATGGTCTAATGTTTGGGTCGTCCTACCTAAACCATCTTGATATATTTGTAACTGTCTCAAAATGCCGAAAAAGTCCAAAATTAACGAATATAGTGATCAATAGAATTGGTGACACCAAATACAATATTTAGTGTAGTGATATGACATAGAGCGCTCTATGCTACCGAATTTTTGATATAAAATATATTACTTACTACCTATATAGTATTACATTTTGTAGAGGGTGATTGTAAAGCGATTGTGCGGAAATCACACAATTTCCGTTCCAACTCTTGTTCGTTGTTGATGACGGCATGTTGAGCAGGAAGCATAGTATGGTTCCTTAACTTATATATTCACAAGTGCAAGAAAATAGACAACATGGGCCCCATACTAGTACATTACATGATGGGTGGATGTTCACAATCACTGTTTTAAAGTTCCAAAACGATCGGCCGTCGACAAAATTGTGTAGAATGAGCCCCAATCAACCTACCCCCATGAACCCAAACATCGACACCTAATTCACCAAAAACTCATAAACGACAACCCCGCCCTTTAAATTATTATTTAAAGGAGCCCACCTCCCAGAAGGTAGGAACTACGCCTACCCTGTCACCTGGTAAAACGAGATCGGGGTAAGGAAGAACAAGCTCCCATTCACGTCAGTGCAAATAAAAAGCACAAATGTTATTTTTATTTTATTTTATGTGTAGAGGGTATGGTGTGGGGATGGTTTGCAACATAAATTCCACATGCACAGGTGCAACAGGTTGGGACGGTGTGCGATGGGTTGGGACATACATTCATATGCACATATACACAAATGCAAACAATTTTAGAGTCAATAAGGTAAGTGCACCTATTTTATGGGCACTTTGTGGAACTCAACCTATGTAGAGGTTGATAGAAAAATTATAATCACCTTAGTAAATTAGCAATTTCAAATGAGTATGAGAGTTGTGTTTGCTATTTCTAGAGTCAAGGTGAATACAGTCTTTCATTCGCAAAGCAAAGAAATCGGATTCTTGAAGTGAAAGTCATGCATGACCTATAACAAATGTTTCTCAAACATGTACATTTCATATTTGGATATGTGTCATTTATAGGTCACATATCATGATAGGTGCACTCACCTAAGAATTTAAGTTACAAGTGATAGTGTCCATGTTTGAGAAACTTGGAGTCTAGAAAACAAGGTCATGGGATCCCACGAGGACGAAGCTAGTTTGCGTGCCTAGAGCGGTGAGCAGTGAGCCTAGAGCAGTGAATGGAGAGCAGAGAGCAGAAAAAAGAATAAAATAATCAACATTTATTGGGATTTTACCAAAAATAGAAATAAAAAATAGTTTCCCCCAAATTTAGTAATTATTTGGACCTATTACCGTTGAATAAGGGTGCTCCTATGACCGTGGGAATGAAATTTTTCATGCACTTTTGACCACTATTACTGTAGGATGGCAGCAAAATGTGAACAAAAATGTACATACATTTAAAATTTTCAATGTCAATGATGATTCAATGAGTAGTAAAAAATGTACAACAACAACGTCGTGGTGGCCCTTTTAGTCTCACCACTTTTCCATTCAATCAAAAAAAATTGTATAATGTAACCGGGGAGTGCTATCTTGTGAGCGGTGAATAATGAGCGGTGAGCAATGAGTGGTAACTTGTGAGCGGTGAGTAAGGTGAAATATTTGGTAATAAGGCCCCTAGTATCCTATAACCGTGGAATTTTGGCATAATTCTTTTTGATTTTAGGGTTTAATAGGGAGAGGTGTGGGGATGATAAGCAACATTGTGAGAAGTGAGCAATGGGAAAAAAAATCCCACATGACTATGGGCATATATACATTTATCATATATAAATACATCTTTAAATCAACTATAGATAAATTATTGCATCTGCATGTTTTATTTTGCGGTTCAATAATATCATCAATTGTAGCACAATAATCAACAATGAATTGGTGCATGGGTGCATGGATTTGAGTGCATTCATGTGTGCACTCAAATATAGTGGGTGCATAATATGCGGCTTGTACAAAATACCACAAAGAATTTCATCACAACCAAACCTAATCACAGGTGCATGTTCATGACCGTGGTATTGAATATATATATATATATATATATATATATTTGTGGAAAATTGAAGACTATACGTACAACAACAAACATTGAAGAGTCAAAACATTAGATATATAATGATTTTGATTATTACAACCTAATTGAAAACTTGGCATTGGATTACTCTCAACATACATCTTTATAATATATATGTAAAGTTTCATTCTTCATGGGCCTCTATATCCATGAACACTTCTACTAATCGTCTAGGACGGAGATCCGTTGATTGGCTTGATGACTCTAGTGAAACTTCTTGTTGTCGTGCCATGTGTTGTGCCATTGACTTTGCATATATTGGTAGGTTAACACCAAAATTTGGAGTTGTTGGTACTTTCGCAAACCAATCTTTCAATCCAATGCTAATCATGCCAAAAAAAAACAATATTAATATGAGTTTAAATAATATATTGAAAAATAAATGTACACATGCAAAATCATTGTATGAAATTTGGAATTAGCTTGAAGACTTACTCACTATTCAGAATCAGATACATCGATGGCCACAAATTTGCGCCCTTGCTTTGGAGCTACATCCTCAAAATTTGGACCAATACTTGAGGAAGGTTCCGAGGGTGCTTGAAATACATTGGATGCTTCAACATTCAAACTGTGTAATAAAGCATCCAATAACCCCATGTGTATTTCTTCGTCTGCTTCAAAACCAAAAATATGTCTTTCACTTTCTTTTGCAGCGTGAAAACTTGCACCTGTACCCACGGACAAATCCAATATACGACCATGTAATGGAGAACATGCTTCAATGAGTTGTTGCATAACCAAAGGGCTTTTTTCTTTAGCTCCCCTCCAAGGTTGTCCACATTGTTTCAAACACATGTTTGTGTTCGTTATTTGATTGAACAGAACATCCAGTTGTTTGATGTCCACAAATGGATCTATGTAGCTAGCAGCATCCGAGAGGGCAAATGAACTAGATGGTTTCTTCAAGAGAAGAATGTTGGAAAGAGCAGTTTGGACACCGTTAGGAGCATTTTGTGGTAAACAGTTCACAATTGTGAATGTTTTGACATGCTCCCTTAAACAAAAATGTTTTGGACGATCTCTGGTCCCTAGTGCATAACTCACAATTTTTTCTTGTAGTCTTGGCATCTTGGCATTGCACATGATAAGCGTGCAACCATTGTCTGAAAGTATTGATTCCAAAAAATCAAACAATGTCTCCCACCATTCATCTGTCTTCAATTGCATCCAAGAAGGAATAGTACGCCCTTCGTCAATACCATGGATTGGCATCCCATCCGGAATATCAACGATAATTAGGTCCACACATGCTTTGGTAACAATTCCATTCACGTTGTTTATTTTTCCCAAAGAAACATCTTTCATCCATGACATCAATTTTTTGAAATCAGGAGATGTTTTTTTGTGTTTTTCATAAAAAAAACATGACAATCGTACCAATCACCTTTAACAAGGCCTACCTTGGGAATAAAATCAAGATTTTTCCCCGGTTTTGGTACAGTTGCAATTTGTGATCTTGACGACACTCGACCACTTGGTGACTTTGGATTTGGGACAATATCTTCTTCGTCATTTTTTGTATCGATTATTTTTCTTTTTTTCCTCAATTGAATATGTGGTTTTGAAGACTGCGATGGTTGTTTGGAGGACTCCGATGGTTGTTTGGAGGACTCTGATGGTTGTTCGGTTTCAAATGTTGGCATTTCACCCACATTAATACCAACACTTCTTTGTTCTTCAACTCTTGCATTGCAATCTTGAAACAATTGTGTTTCTTCTTCTGGTAAAGAACCGTTGGGAAGGTCCAAATACCAACCCCCCCCCTTCGCGATGTGCAGATGGCCATTTTCTTTGTTCAATATTCCAAAGCATTCCTTCTGCAAGTGTCCAAGAAGACCACCATGATGGACGACCTCGAAGTTTTCCGTTTGCAATCAGAATAAATTTAATGTATCGATAAATTACACGACACATGATTGCAGCAGAACCTGGTTGATCTTTCCATATATTGTTCCTCCACACAGTCTTTGCATTCACCTTAGTGGGTATTTCCACTAAAAATGCCATGTTCCCAATTTTTTCCTCCCATGTTCTGATATATGAAACAACATCCGGAACATCCGAAGTCATATTGTCCAACACCAATCGTTGTGTTGCATCATCATGATTGATGTAGTAGTCAAATTTTTTGTATGCCTCCTCTTTGAGCTGTATAACATACATAACAATAATTAATATACAATACACAAATAGTTTTGTATCATAATACATATATCAAACATACATATATATTATATATCTGATACATATCAAATAGTAAACTTTAGATATAAATACCTGCCACCAAAATGTTCTTCTTGTCAGCCATGGATCCAATGCATCATTTCCTCCAATTTCTAAAGGAAACGATGCAGCATGTTTTGTGTCATCATTAGCATTCCAGAGCTTTAGCCAATTTGTTTTCTCTTTGGAATCAACCTGAGATTGACAAAGACGATGAAGGCGATCAAGAGTCATCTGCACATTGTCTCCATTTTTGTCATAGTGTTTTTTGATTTCATCAAAAAACTCTGTGCCATTTTCGGGATCAGCGATGGCCAAAATTTTAACCAGTGTTGACCGTTTTTTGGTTTTGATGGATTGTGAAGCTGTTGCAATTATTTGTTGCAATCCGATGTGATCTGCAACCTCCAAGTTGATATAGTTTTCAGTTGCTTTCGCAACCTCGTCCTCAATTTCACTCTGTACAATACAAAGTATTGATGAGTATAAAGAAAGAAAATGTAGAAATCCATAAATATGAATTGACATAGTTAAATAAGAAAAGAAATACCAAATTTACCTTGTAAATATGTTCGACTAGGATCTCTTGTGTGACATTGTACCACTTTTTGGAATTTACTGATTTTCTCTTTTTGCACAAAGTCATTTGCTCAGGACTAATCCTTCCTTCCCACCATTCCAGCGGTTGACTTCCATATTTTGTCACTTTGAAGAGTGTGTGAATGAATCGGGGTTTGACAACATTTTTCTCTGTTGATCTGAATCATTCCAAAATATAAACATAAATATAATAATATGAAAAACTTAAAGATAAAATAAATAAAGAAAAGTAACAATATAAGGTAATCAAAATATAAATGATTTAAATACTTACATGTTGATATCATCGCAGAGACATGTGATAACAGAGTGATTTTCTTTTCGTCCATCAAGGATTATCGATGCAGGGCTTATATGATATTCAACACCACCCAACTTCATCTCTTTGGTATTGTACCACGCTTTAAAACGATGATTTCCATCCCAAATGTGAAACATTTTATTTTTGAATGCTTGCAAACCATGCTCTGTCAGATAGGCTTCAAATTCTTCATTTTTTTGTTTCCAAATTTCATCCCATTCATTCACAATGTCATTAACATCAATTGTGTATCCTTCTTCATGCTCTACCGAGACATAAAATGATGCAGACCCAGGGATATATCCATTGAGAAATGAACGTGACAAAATTGATACATCATCGTCCAATGCGGGCCTAACTACCTCCATGCCAATCATTCGACACAAAGGAATAGGCACAGGATATTTCAGGACACATATATCACTCAAGGTCGAGTTGATCTTTTGTTTTCGCTCCAAAAGTCTCATTCTCGTGTATTTGATGGATTTTCCTTCATGTTCAGCTGGGTTCTCCAATGTAGGAGGAGGTGTCCATAATCCTTCATGAATATCATTTTTCCCACTCTGCACAATGTTCATGTATGTAAGAGAACATAAATATAATAATAACACAATATATATAAATTCAAAATTCAAACCGTTCAACACACATGAAATTAAAATTTACCTTCTCTTTTTTGCGTCGATTAGTTACACCTTCAGAAGGTCCTCCAGTAAATTGAGATGTAGATATTGTCCCTTGAGACAATGTCAAAGAATGCTCTCTCTGCTCTGATCGTTGATTCAGAAGAGAAAATGTTTGTTCTTGGAATTGTTCAGTATGTTGAGAATCTGGTGTATCCTGAAAGTGTTGATTTGCTGGAGAAGTTTGTGTCTCCTGAAACTGTTGATTATCTGGAGAAGTTTGTGTCACTTGAAAGTGTTCGATCTCTTAAGAGTCTTGTGTATCATCATGTTGCAGATTGTCTTGATTTTCTTGATGCGATTTCTCTAAAGTGGATTCCTCAATAACTTGTTCCGCAACTAAATCCACAATATTATCCACAATTTTTGTTGCAACATGTTCAATGATATTTTGATCTTGTCCAAAAAGTGGCTCCAATCTGTGTGACATTGTCATTGTCTTTTCGTTAGAATGGACTTGTGGTTGATCGTTTGAATGCATGGAAGATGCACAATCTTCTTCCACTGTTTCAAGAACAACATCAGGTTGAAGTCCTTTGTTGCGATGAGACCTTCGTGTAGGGGTGGAGTTTTCACCTTGTCTTCTTTTCCTAGTTGTTGTTTTAACACCTTGTTGATGGATAGTTTGTATTCTTGGCGAGAGAGGTTGTGACGCATTGGAGGATGGGTCTTTTTGTTTTCCTTTAGGAATCATATTTTCTGCAAATAAAAAACATGAATGAAAATACAAACAAAAAAAAGATAGAAATAACTTCATCGTATATATATTTCAAAATAATACATAATGGATTTTACAAATCCTATAATATGAAAATGTATAATCTATTTCCGACGTTTGAAAGGGATTTCATCATCACAATCAATTTGACGACTATGAACCCTATTCCGTTCTGGTAGACTAAGATAACGTTGACGGATGTGTTTGTTGAAGGGATAAGTATGGAAATCTGGTTCGCGAGACAATCGATTCATGACATCAGTAGGGGTCATGCGAAGCTCCGTGGTTGAAGTGCATGACATGCGACGAATACAATGTAGCAAAAGATTGTAAGAACGAGAATGAATGACTTTAAGATATATGGGATCGACATATAGACCCCAAATAGCCTCTGCAATCTTCGATACAGAGTATGACTCTGTCTTTTCGGTGTGGCACGGACGCGCATTGTGATCTTTGGTAAAGAACAACTCAGGATCTACCCACCAACGTTCTTGAAGCCTAGAATGTCTCAAAGATTCAGACTGCAAGAAATGATTTGAATGTCGCCTATCCGACGATATTGTTGCCGATCCCCAATCACCAATGCCTATGTAAATTTCATCTTTGTCATCCATCTCACCAAAATGGAACAGAATGTTTGTAAAGGATAAATCACAATGGAATACATTGTGAATGGTGAGTACATCGGCCATTATTTAAATGAAGGTGATCGCAAGGGTACACCGGTTTAACAAGAAGAGCCTCAACCGCTCCAATTCTTGAATCTTGGAGATTTGTTCCGGGTGATTTTTCTTGAGTATTGTGAGACGTTTAAAAACATCATACTCATTAGTTCCATGGTCTTTCATACTTTTGAACATATCTCCCAATATACCTCCATTCCAATAGGGCAAGAAGATGGCGGGTGCGGGTGTCGTTTAGAAAGCAAACGGTTTGATAACACTACCATGATCTATGGAAGCCACCGAATAGAACTCCTTCATGCTTGCCATATGAGGACTCCCATTATGATCCAAGAAAAATTTAATGGCATAAGGTGTGAATGGATCCACATCCGAAATGTCCTTAATGAAACATTTCCACACCACTCCATATGAATCACGGCCTAGTCTTTCATGCTTCTCAATAACAACATCTCTCCAAGCAAAAAGAAATGCACCACCTCCAGGAATGACGTGTCGATCGACACGGTTCAAATTTTTGACATGTGTTTTTCTACGTCTAGAGAGTTGTGGAATCTCCACTCGCCACCGATCGGAATTAAACTTTTGCGTTTCTAACTTTTCCAATGTCCAACCATGCGTGAATTTCCGATGCACCTTGGAAACCACATCGGGCATTTGTCCAACAAAATTAGAAGAGACGTTGTCTTTCCAAATATTATAATTGGTCATTTCTTTGCATGATGGAAAACGTCTTGAGATGCAATCGTCAATCATGCTCTTCACACGCTCACGCAAAATGATAGGGCCGGACATTCCCATCGACACAAAATTTTGATGAATAGAATCCCAAGACATGTCACCCCACCATTCTACAAGGAAACTTTGCACATTCAAAGTAACCATCGGACTAGGCTTATTGAGAAGAGGTTCCATAGTTGTAAGCAAAAATCACCTTGAATAGTTTTTTTGAAGATAGCATCAACGAACAATGAACACCTGCATATAAGAATCAATAAAACCACATGAAATTACTATATAATATGGGTTGTATACTTAACGTTGAGAAAATGAAATACGTGATTTCGATACACATCTTGAAAGTTAGTGAGAAATTTGTTTGGTATACAGATAGAAAGAAAATATATTATAAAATTACATATATGAACACCTAGGACGTGAGAATGCATGAAACATTCATCCACGTCAGCTAGGACCATTTGAAGTTGAATGTAAAAAATCAAATCCAGGATATGCACATGAGAATTATAATCATGTGTGCCATACCAGCTGGAAATGATGGGTACGATGTTATTAAAGGTCCTAACACCCAGGACGTGAGGAAGCATAACGCATCCATCCACGCCAGCTGAGATGATTCGGAAATTAGTAGCAAAACAAAACAAGACATAGCAAAACAAAACAAAAAATAGAACAAGGTAAAACAAAACAAAACAAAGCGAAAGAAAACAAAACAAAGTGGAGTGAAAAAATACCTGGAATGAAAATCAATGCCTTGACACACAAACAAATCGGAGCTGCAGTACTACACAAGAAGTTCAGAACATCAATTTAAAAAAAATCCAATTATAAACAACAAAGCAAAACAACAACAAAAAAATAGTGAAACTAGTCCTCATTGATGGTTGTGCGCTGACGCACAAACTAGAAAAGAAGAGCAGGGCAAAAGAAGCTTAAAAACATTGATAGAAGTAAGAAAAAAATTAAATGGAAAAATACCTGAATAATGGTTGTGCGCCAGCGCACAAGCAGAAGCCAACAGCAAAGCCGATGAAGTGCAAACTAGATAAAATGGAATGAAGCCTAAACTAAATGTAAGAACTAAAGCATAAAAATGAATAGAAGCACTAAGAAAGGTTTGTGCGCTGGCGCACAAACAACTTCTAGCAGAAAAGCGCAACAAATCCTATGCAAATGATAGATCTAAAGAACAAAGTGAAGAAGAAGAATCCTAAAGGATGTTTGTGCGCTGGCGCACAAACAACTTCTAGCAGAAGGGTGCAACAGATACTATGCAACAGATCCTAAAGGATGTTTGTGCGCTGGCGCACAGACAACTTCTAGCAGAAGGGTGCAACAGATTCTATGCAACAGATCCTAAAGGATGTTTGTGCGCTGGCGCACAAACAACTCTCAGCAGCAGGGCTAACCAAATCTTATGTAAATGACAGTATTGAGAGGAAAAAAAAACAGAATCAGTCCTAAAGCAGGTTTGTGCGCTAGCGCACAAGCAGGTCCAAGCAACACCTTCTCTACAAAGTCGCTCTCATACGCGGTGCTAAACAGAAGCTCGCTCATGTAAGTGTGTTGTAGAAACACCTTTGAGTCCTTATATATACGTCTCGGCCGCGGCGGTCGTAAACGTGACGGCCATGAACGCGGAGGGGTTTAGGTTTAGGTTTAGGTTTAGACGGGAATGAAAGGTTAGGGGGGGCACACAAAAACAAAACAAAAAAAAAAAAAAAAGAGAGTACAAAACCCATAGATTTTAGAAAACTTTAGATAGGTATATCTCCTACATATTAGAATGAATTAGCTTGAAATTTTTTCTCATAGTTAAACCCATCATCTCTAATGATGTTAAAAAAATTTAGATTTTTTTCATTGAATTTCAAATTCTTATGAATTTCTAAAAACTCTGAAATTGATGACATCGTAGATTTTTGCGAAATCTTCCTATACGGTACATTTTGGAAATTTTCCGAAATCATTTTTTTGCACATGATTGGGGAACATTCTAGGAATGTTATAGGGTTTAAATCCTTCACTTCCCCAACATCATATAAAAAGTGAAATTATTCACCAAATTCTTATTATCGATTCATATGTATTTGTTCATTATATAACACGTTTTCCAATGATGTCCACGCCCGCGTTTCTTCCATTTTCATTTAGGACTTCATAAACATAAACATATACATATATAAACATATAGACATATACATATATTGACATATAGACATATGGACATATACATATATTGACATATAGACACATAGACATATAGACATATAAACATATAGACATATAGACATATATCTATATAGACATATAGATATATTGACATATAGATATATAAACATATAGACATATAGACATATAGACGTATAGACGTATAGATATATTGACATATAGATATATAGACATATAGACATATAGATATATAGACATATAGATATATAGACATATAGACATATAGATATATAGACATATAGATATATAGACATATAGATATATAGACATATAGATATATAGACATATAGATATATAGACATATAGACATATAGATATATTGACATATAGATATATTGACATATAGACATATAGATATATAGATATGGACATATAGACAAATAGATCCATATTCTCAATAGTCTATATTTTTATTAAGTTATATACATTATTTCAATGTTTTCTTCATATAATATTCTCAATGTTATAATGGACATGACTTATGGTGTCATGGACTTAAGATCCGCATCTCACTTGTGCATTGGGATTCGCTATAGTTTTGTTTCCAAATGAGATAGTTTATTGGGTTTGGTTTAGGGTTCTATGTTTGGCCCTAAACTATTCTTTG
The DNA here is from genome assembly GCA_964035585.1 of Polytrichum formosum. Lineage (NCBI taxonomy): Eukaryota > Viridiplantae > Streptophyta > Polytrichopsida > Polytrichales > Polytrichaceae > Polytrichum > Polytrichum formosum. The sequence continues at coordinate 33,266,803 of OZ037938.1, forward strand.
ACTATCAGTGTGAGCTGTCTACTTCTGTATTATTGGATGCTATAGTATTCAACGTTTTGATCTAAACCCCATTTTTTAGTATATACCATTCAGTATATTAATCTCCGCCCATCCAATATTATTGCGACTTGCATCTATTGCTTTCTTTCTCCATGGCTACCATTAGAGCTCCTGGATCCTTTGTTCCTTTCCTGCTACCACTTCAGGATGATGGTTTTGTGTGTGTCTCGGAAGATCTGCTTAGTTTGAGATTCAATCTCCAACTAAGAACCATGTATTTAGAACAAGAGATGTATTTTGCGGATGGAGAGGTGTATGAAACGATTTTGGTTCAAAAGACCAGAACTGAAGATGGATCTGTGTGGATTTTAGGGCCCGGTTCATTTAGGGTCATAGGTCTTTCTGAGTCGCAGATGCAAGCTCCAACTGTCATATTGACCAATGAATCCGGTACATCCACAGTTCAAATGCCCACTATTGCAACTGTTAAGTTGGAGCCCAATGATGATAGTGTATTGGTGCTGTCAGATTCAGAAGATGATATTTGTGCTGCTGTTGATCTTTCAGACATGTCGCCATTTCCATTTAAAAGTAAAACCTCCACTCCTTCACAAGTTTCCAAATCCCCATTCAGTCCTATGTGCAACACATTGGTTCATCGTACGACACCTTCTCAACGCCCTCCATTGCACCCTTCACCGTCATCTATAGGGTTCACTATCGTTGATGCCTTGAGATTCACAAAGTCTAGGAAAAGGTCAAAGTCAGATCTTGCATTCATTGATTTTGACAATATAGATGTCCGTGATGTCAAATACTTGCCATCCTCTTTTGACGGCGACGTTTTATTTGTCTTGCCCCCTGTGGCACTTGGAGTTCCAAATACGTATGGCCGCTCCATGGATGGTATGGATAAAATGTGCGACGGTCACCCTTGGTGCACCACCAAAACCACGAATATCCAAAATGATTTTGGATTATCCTTCCGGTGTTCGACTTGTGCAGGTCATCTCCAATGTCCTAATGACTACTGTGATTACATGCATCGCAATGGGGGTCTGCGTAACAACACCGAGTGGGCCGGTTCAACCCCTCTGCCATTTCTTGTGGGTAATGTTGCCCCTACTAGATCTACTATTAACTGTAAGGTATGTCATTCAATACCTGTGTGCATTGCTTTGTGCCCTGCTCGCATTATATACGTTCATTCCGCATCTGCTGGGATGTCCAGGGCTTGCATTCATCTTGGTGTACATGATCATCCGGTATCCAATGGTACATGTCGTGAATCATTGGACATGGCATACCAGTGCGTTGCCAATGAAGTGTTGAAAACACCCACAGCCACAAATTCCGCCATAGTTATGGCCGCAAGCAAACAATTCTTGGCCGATTACCTTCTTAGATCTCCCACAGTTCGAGAAGGCCATCACTTGGTTGGCTCTTCTTTAGAGGTGGTCATGGACAAATTCAGCACTCTTGCCTCTCCAAATTGTCGTAATTTTGTTTCTGGATCAAAACGTTTTGTGCGTAGTGGAATGGGAACTATGGATAGTATTATGGCACTCAAAGACCATTCTGCTTTCAAGTTCGTCCATGGTAGTCGGTTCCCAGGGCAATCGAAAGACAAGGTTTTTGTTTTCAAGATGTCCGTAGACCTTCCAGGCAGTGGTGTGGAGCTTGTAAAGAGGATGCAAGTTGGGGGAGATATGGAGAATTCTTGGATCATGTTTGACCATGTTAAACGTTTGAAGGATTGGACGACAATGGCTTGTCATGTGTACGACAGTCGATACTGTAAGGTGTTGACCATTGCGTGTTGTGACATGCAATCTGAAGATGGTGCAGCACAAACTCTTTTTTGGGAAAATCTGAATGCTGTTATGGCCGAGAATGGTGTTCCAAAAACAAACTTCAAAGGGTTTATGGCAGACAGTGCTCAAGCCAATTGGAATGCGGTGCGGATGGTTTATGGTGACGGCGATCCAAGTCTGCCCATGGTCGCACGTGAACGCACATGCCTTTTCCACTGGTCTGCAAGCTTGGATAAGGTGACACAAAAATATATCAAACCATCCTTGCAGTTTCAACACAAGCAAATATGCAAGGATTACAAAGACGCGGTGACAATGGACGATGCCGAGACTAAGTATCACGTGATTCGTTCTTGGTGGTTGTCATCTGGAGCTGCCACAGAAGAAGGCATCCTTGGCCTTTCGGAGTGGTTGGGATTTTGGCACTTCCGTTATAGACAATGGGGTGGTCATATGCTACTTGTAAGTGCATACCACACTGCATTATTCAATGTTATTGAACTTCCCCGTATTTTTTCAATTTTTATAATTTTGTGTCTTGTTTTTCTTAACTCCATATTTGTACGTTGTTCGTAGGATATGACAATAGATGAGCGTGCTGAAATGCCAACATGCAACCTTGCCGAGACTGTTCACAACAAATGGCTCCAACAATCCGGCAACAAGATGACTTGCCTGTATGAAGCTACTGTTGACGATATGATCCGTGCCTTCATGCAAATCGCGAATTACCGTGCATGGTTGAAAGGAGGGTCTCATGGTAAAGGACCTGATTCGGCGTCCTTGAAACTTAAGGCGGCTGCCAGGTGTGGAGATCCAAAAATTTTGGCTGATGCCATGAAGTCTTTCCCAGGGGCAGAAGACGTCAACACTAGAGATTGTGCATTGGAAGGGTCTGAGCTATTTGGGTCCACCAAACGAAAACTCAACATGCCCCCGGGTGCTGATTGCGATTCTCATCGACCCGACAAAGTGAATTTTTCAATTCCTCGCCCTAACACCCGTGCAACTCGTCAACGCATAGAGGAATCGTTGAATTCTACACAACATGGTGTGATTCATACTACATCCGTGTTAGAGACTGGTTGTCTTGCTTCCAATTGGCACATTGCAAGATTGCCACCCAACTCAGCTAGACGATGTTGGGCATTACAGGCCATTACAGGGACGATGTGCAATGCCAAAGTCGGTACTGGAAAACATGGCACACCTGCTCCAACATACAAAGGGTTCAAAAAAGAATTTCGCTCTCCCAACAATGTGGAGTATGAATTTTGGTTCTGCCCTGACGACATCAAGCGTTGTGTAAGTGGTAGTAAGAAGAAATATGTGTTGGATTGGCCTGTAGTGCCTAACACTTGGCCGGTGAAGATAGGCACCAATCTATCAAGAGAGGAGGTGTTGGCGCTTGAGGACGCCGGATTTCAACTACAACAAAGGGAAGCATTATCCCCCCGTCGTAGGCTTTCTACAATTGCAACCCTTCCCATCCCTCGCTCGCATTTTCGTATGCCACCCAACCCGGACGCCCACCCTACATTCAGGTTTGGAAAGACAGTTCGTCGCAATCCGACCGCACCGACAGCGGATCACAAAAACAAATGGGAGAGCGCCGGACTCATGGATGGTTACTTTGTAGTTGGGGTGACTGCCATTCCATATCCAGGTTTTGGAGTGATAATCAACATTGTCTCCAAAGAGGATATTACATACCGTGTCACAATTGGTGACATCCCGCATTGCACATGCCCAAACTTCACGAAAATGTCTTCTCAGGCATTGGGAAAGAAAGGGAAATGGGTGTATTGCAAACATCTTTATTATGTGTTTAGATTTTTGTGCAAAGTGGATTACGAGAGTGACAAGTTCATTCATGCACCTACATATACCTACAACGAGGTCATGCGACTACTTGAACTTGCTGGTGTTGTACAATGTGAGTAGTATTGCAAGTTTTCTATTAAGCCACATGTATAAGAATGTCACTAAATGACATGTATTGGTTTGGATTTTTATAATAAAAAAAACTATGGACCGAAGTATTTAAAACGATCCATGGTAATAGGCCTCCTTCATTCGTACTTCATTTAAAATGTCTCCTATTTGCAATTTGCAATTTGCAATACCAAAGTTAATTATGAACCCTAAACCCGTGACCCTTTACTAAATTTGGATTCTTTGCTCATGTGTTACTGCTCATCGCTCATTGCTCACCGCTCATTGCTTATGAGATAGCTTCCCTCTAATGTAACCCTCGGGTTCAATTGCATCTCTAAGTTGCTGGTTGCTTTAGTAGCACCATCTGAATAACACGCTTAATTTCGTTGAAGCTGAAACTAGGAGCGTGCATAAAAACATCTATCTCACTATCCAATCCACAAACTACGTGAAATATGTAGTACAAATGCTTACAATTTGTCCATTGCCCACGCTTTCCCAAGGCTTTGCCCGACATATCTTTGAAGAAGGGGCATGAACAACTGGGAAACTGACCAATCGTAAGTAAGTATTGCGAAATTTTGAGACCATTCCGGGACTCAAAGGTGATGATGCAACCCAAGGCAGGATTTGGTACCATAGAAACCTTCAGAATCTGCCCAATGACAGTAAGAGCAGATGCGCAGGAATTGGCGTGCTTCGTTGAAGGTGCGTTTGGATTCCGCCTGATGTTCTTCCCGAATCTGCGCTTTGGAAAGTCGTTAGAAAACTCCGGGATAGGGTACTCTGACAGGTCCACCAATGATCCCTCTTCCCTAAACAACTTCCTTGGAGAGAGCTCCAGACGTGGTGCCAATCGAAAACCAGCGTTCTCCAAGTCTAGTATCTCTTTATGTGTGAGATTGGTGCCAATCTTAACAGGCCAAATTTCTGGAACTGCAGGGTTGGAAACCACCCACTTACGACGAGTACCCTTCACGCACCTCTCAATGTCGTCGTTGCAGAAGAAAAACTGCATGCGCTCTTGCTTATTCTTCCTATAGTTGTGCATGATGCCGTTGTAAGTTGGTGCAGCTGTATTCTTTCCATCTTGTACAATTCGTGCCACACATTTCTTCTTGGTGATGGCCTGTTGAGCGAAGCAAACCTTTGCTGACATCTTTGGAAGTCGCACGATGTGCCATTCATGTTCATTGCATGTTGTTTCTTGTACAGCCTTCACATGCTCCACGGCTGGATTTGTGGGAGGTGTCTCTAGTTGAACTGGATTGTCATGCAGGTTTTCAGTTGCTTCTTGTTGTGCGTCACCCTGTGAAGTGAGATCATAAAATCTTGCACCTCCTGCTCGCGTTTGTACCCGAGGGCGAGAGATGCTAATCTTGTCGGGTCTATGAGAGTCGAACTCCGACCCAGGAGGAAGATCTGGTTTGCGCTTAAGGGAGAGAAATACTTCCTCACCTTGAAGATGAGGCTCCCGAGTGCAAAAACCTTCAGCTCCGGGCATGTTTCGGAGCGCTTGATGAAGCGATTTTGGGTTGCCAGAACGTTGGGCGGTTCGTTGAGCGACTCGCAATAGCAATTCTTCTTTTCCAGGTCCAGTACCCGGTCTCTCACCATTCAAATACTGGTAGTAGGCAACCATTTGCATGAAAGCACGTACGTAATCATCGACAGTTGCCACATACAAGTCATTACCTCGTTTACCGCTCTGTTGAAGCCACTTATTGTGTACAGTCTCCGCTAAATTGCATGAAGGCATTTCAGCAAGCTCAGCCTCGGAAAGAGCCTGTGATGTCAAATGAATGGTAATAGAATTTAGAATGAGGTTACAACTTCACAGGAAACTGAAAGCAAAAAGGCCCGGAGCAAAGTGTGAACTTACCAAATCCATAAAACCACCCCATTGGCGATAGCGGAAGTGCCAGAAAGCAAGCCATAGGTCAAGACGAACGACCCCTTCATCAGTCGTTGCCCCGGAGGAAAGCCACCATGACCTGATAGCAAGGTACCGCTCTTCAGCCTCTTCTAACGACTTGGCATTCTTGTATTGCATGCACAATTGACGATGTTGTGGTTGCAGGTCCGCCCGAATGTCAGCCTTTGTATGTTTCTCCAATGACTGGGTCCAATGAAACAAACAAGTACGTTCTTGGTCCTCCATAGGAATTGACGCATCACCGCTACCATACACAATACGAATTGCATTCCAATTCGCTTGTGCACTGTCTGCCATGAAGCCCTTGAATTGTACGTTAGAAACGTTGTGTCTAGCAACAACAGCATTCAAGTTATTCCAGAAAATGATTTGAGCGGCAACATCTTCCGATTGCATATCACACACTGCAATGGTCATTACCCGACAATAGGTAGCATCATAAACATGGCAGGCCATGGAAGTCCAGTCCTTCACACGCTTGACATGGTCGAACATGATCCATGCATTCTGTAAATCTTCACCCGGCTGCATTCTTATCACAAGATCAACTCCACTTCCTGGCCCGACTTCAGACATCTTGAAAACAAAGACCTTGTCAGACTCGGACCCTTGGCCAGGGAATTTGTTCTCTTGGACAAATGCCCAGTAGCTAGACCCTCTAAGTTTGGTGATGCTGTCCATGACTCCAAAACGTCGCAAGTACCGAAACGTCGTGACTTGATTCCGAATACTCGGGGAAGACATGTGTTTGAACTTATCAAATACTGGTATAAGCTCATCAAGAGTAAGTTCCTCCTGCGTTGATCCATCCGCAAAAAGAAGCAACTCACCAAGGAATTCCTTGCTCGCTTCAAGGACAATGGCAGAATTAGTTGCTGTTGGAGTTTTCTCTACTTGTTCACCAATTAGGCCCTTTATTTTCTCAGCAACATCCCTGTATTCGCCAATTTTCACAGGATGACAATGGGTTCCAAGGTGCACACATGCACGAGTCATATTTCCATGGCCAAGAACATAATAAATCTTAGCCAAGCACACATCCAAGCATGATGGAGAAACCTTGCAGATTTTACACACGATAGTTGAGCCCTTTGGAGGATTACATCCAACTCCAAAGGTGAACAAGGAGATTCCATCCCATTCGGTTTCGTTAGCTTGGGAGGACCGGTGCACACGAGATAAATAATCACAAGCTGTGTTGGTACATTGCAAATGACCTAAGCACGAAGACATTCTAAATGTTAAACCCATGTCATTCTTGATATTGGAGGTGATGGTGCGAGTCCAAGCATGGCCATCATGGCGTTTGTCCATGCCATGAAGGAGCTTTGCTTGTGACTGTGATGCATACTTCCCTGGCGGGGGTAACTCAAATATTACGTCGCCATCAAACCTAGGGGGAAGGAATTCCACTCTCTCAGTTTTTATTTTGGTAAAGTCTACCTTAGACAAAATAGACTTCGATCCTTTCCTTGCAGCTAACTTTTTGAGACAATCAACAATGCTCACATAGTCATCAATTCGTGGCAGAATCGGAGGCCTAGAAGTACTTGGACGACTGCTTTGCGATGAATTTGTGTCATACGATGCGTGACATGTTACAGTAGGATTGGGGATTGGAATATTGGAAGACGGCAATCTAGTGGGGAGCTCATCTTCAGAATCATCACTCAAAAGATGGACGGTACGTTCGCAAGGCTCAATCTTAACCTTTTGGAGCATAGGTGTCTGTAGGGTGCATGTAGATGACACCTTAGGGGTGAGGATCTCAGTGGATGCACCTTGAAGAGGATCTTTCAACCCATACACTCGGTACGTCCCCAACTTTAGAATCCAACACTGACCTTGATCATTCATAGAGGACTCCTGACCTATAGTGTAAAGAAGTTCTCCTGAATCAACATCAAATATATCCTCATCAACATGCATAGATCCTTGTAGAAATTGAAAACGAAGATGCAAACGAAGAGCACTGACTGTGCACTTTCCATCAGCTCCTACTTGAAAAGAAATAGGAACTCCTTGCCCATCAGCACGAATTATCACCATAGGAGGATTATGAGAATCAGCCATTGCAATGGAGAAAGGGAAGACACGGACAACATGAAAGTTGTGAGTAGATTTTAAGTCGAAGAGTTCTGTAGGTATATTTTGATGCAAGCGGTTATGCAAACATCACTGCATGAAGACATAAAAAACTAGAATTAATAAAGAGGATGATTCAAAGGCGCTTAAATTAGAAAAAAACGCCGAGAGTCATGTATTGATGAAAATGACATATTTTAGAGAAGTTGCCGGCGCGTGTCAGATAAGTGGGTTGCTTGGAACTATGTAAGTCCAATAATAAAGGAATTGGCGTTATGAAATAATTATACAATAGAATTGTGATTGAAGTCCAATCCATAGCATCAACATATGGTGGACCAGGTTCAATTATACAAATTTGCCATTGTCAGATAATACATGTTTGAAGAAAGGCTTTTCATCGGAGAACCACAATGAACCAAATGCAGATGTTAGTTTGAATTACTTCTATTTATGATGGATTTCAAATTTACAAGTAGAACAAACTGGTGGCGCTTGTAAGTGTAATAGGAACCCACTATTTTAGTGACGGCTAGAATTAGATTGCTAGGATAGCCTTTCTATTTATGAAATATATGACAATCTAAATAAAACAACCAATCTTGAAAAGTATAGACATTCAATTAAAGTATTCAAATAGTCATAATTTATTTCATACTTGAAATAGAGTGTTGAATGAGCGTGAAGGAGGAGGTAGGAAATATAAAACTTACAGGGTTGTACCCACCAGCTGGCCATGGAGAGCATGAAAATATAGAAAATGCCACTCAAGTGACTATTGAGATTCGATGTGTGTGATGATTAGCATTAATAACAAAGATTAATATATGGAGAAAGAATCTGTAATTGAGTATTTCAAATTCAGTTGCATGTTATTGAGAAACGTTTGTTTTAAGGGCATTGCCACATTCCTCGACTCAATAGAAGGCAGTATAGTGGAGATGTAAATGATGTTCTATTGATCCAAATGCAGAACGGAGATAGGAAGAAGAAGCGGAGGGGTGGGTTTCGTTATTCATCTAGAAAGCAACTAGCCAAATCTAGAATGGCAAGGCGACAACTTCAAAGTTCGGGCATAAACCTTACTAGTACAATTAAAACGCTTTTGTATGACAGTGCTTTGTTGGAAGAAGTTGTTGTTGAGACTCATCCATTGGAAGGCGAGATATCAGGATTTGCGGTATCGCGAGACAATCAACCATTCATGTCTGAGTGCGAGCTTGAAGAAGAGTTGTCAAGTGAAAAACAAATCCAAGTAAGTATCTATTGGTTGAAGAATATCTTTGATGTCCTACAAAATAATGTGGTGTGTTGCGGATCATTCTTTAGGTTTTGAGCATATCAAAGTATAATTTAAAGGTGGGTTATCATTGATATGTCCAATATCAAGTCATTGGGGTGTAGGGTTTTATTACTCGGAGATGACAATATTTAGATCAATGTTTCAGAATTCGGCATTCGTGTCAGAGGATGCGCAAGTAGGGGAGGCAAGTGGAGAGCAGTTTCAAGAGACCGATCAAGATATGAATAATCATGACCACGAAGTATACGAGAACAAGCAAGACGATGAAGATCTGGACGATTGTGCACAAAGCACGCTCTCAAAGGCTTCAAATGCAGTAAGTCACTCCATCATAGCACTCTCATCTATTTTTTTATCTTTCTACAGGCCTCGAAGTCCCTCTTCTAAAATTGAATGAATCACATAGTCGGAAGGGGGCTTCATCTCCCTTCCGCAACATCGAAGAGCACATTAGAAAAATCTCCACAATAAAAATAGATTGTTTGGTTATGATAGCTCATTATTTGATTTTTCAGCCCCCACAACGAGGGTTCGGCGCCGAACCCTCGTTGGGGCGGGCCCGATGCCATCTTCTTTTGAACACTCATCTCCTCACCTTGACGTTAGGTTGTACCCCCCACTTGCATGAAAGGGCTCAAATGGGCCCCCAAATGAGGCTTCGGCGCCGAACCCTCGTTGGGGCGGGCCCGATGCCATCTTGTTTTGAACACTCGTCTCCCCACCTTGACGTTAGGTTATACCCCCCACTTGCATGAAAGGGCTCAAATGGGCCCCCAAATGAGGCTTCGGCGCCGAACCCTCGTTGGGGCGGGCCCAATGCCATCTTGTTTTGAACACTCGTCTCCCCACCTTGACGTTAGGTTGTACCCCCCACTTGCATGAAAGGGCTCAAATGGGCCCCCAAATGAGGGTTCGGCGCCGAACCCTCGTTGGGGCGGGCCCGATGCCATCTTGTTTTGAACTCTCGTCTCCCCACCTTGACGTTAGGTTGTACCCCCCACTTGCATGAAAGGGCTCAAATGGGCCCCCAAATGAGGTTTCGGCGCCGAAGCCTCGTTGGGGCGGGCCCGATGCCATTTTGTTTTGGACTTTCGTGTCTCCCCTCTCTCCTTTGACGTTAGGTTGCACCCACTAGGTATGGGAGAAGGCTCAATTGAGCCCCAACAATGAGGCTTCGGCGCCGAACCCTCTTTGGGGTAGGCGCGATGTCATTTTGTTTTGATCTTTCGTGTCTCCCCCTTGACGTTAGGTTGCACCCACTAGATTTGGGAGAAGGTTTAATTAAGCCCCACAATGAGGTTTCGGCACCGAACCCTCTTTAAGACGGGCCCGATGCCATCCTCTTTCGAACTTTCGTCTTCCCACCTTGACGTTAGGTTGCACGAAAGGGCTCAAATGGGCCCCCTAAATGAGGCTTCGGCGCCGAACACTTATTGGGGCGGACCCGTTGCCATCTTGTTTCGAGTTATGTTTGGAGTAGTCATGTGAACCTTCATTTCAAATTTCAACTTGTTTACATTAATAATACACCGAATAATACGAGTCATTTTTACATTCATCTTACAAAGTTTTAAATTTTCAAGTCTTCAACATCTTGAAGGCTTAGAAGCCATGGTAGGAGGGTGCTAAGTACTTGGAAGTTAAGGAACGGTAGAGAGGAATACCTCAAGGATGGGTGACCGAGGGAAGTAGGTTGAAAATACCTTCTTCTTCTCGCGGCTTCGCTCGCGGATTTCGGGGATTTCGGGGATTGAAAACCGAAAACCGAACCCCTTTGCCTTTGCTCTAAAACCCTAAACCTACGCCCTTTTCAGTGAGCATTCGGCACCGAATGCTCTTTTGCTTTGCAGTTCTGCTCAAGTGTACAATAGCTGGCTCCTCCGCTGTAAGACTCTACACATGTGTATGTCAACCAATTAATCTCCCACGGGTGAACACCCGTGGGAGACTCCCGCATCTGGTTGGAAGTCCCCACGGGTGTTCACCCGTGGGGGACTCTCGTATCCGGTTGGGAGTCCCCACGGGTGAACACCCGTGGGAGACTCCCGCATCTGGTTGGAAGTCCCCACGGGTGTTCACCCGTGGGTGAGGGAGTTTAATTGGTTGACAATGCCCTTTGACCTGTCCAGCTCCAACGCTGAGTGACGTCAGGTTTTCTTAAAATCCTACATTGTTTGTTGGTATTTTTTTCTACTACAGATGTGTTTATATTTTCTGCAGGTTGTCACGCATTCACAACTTGAGCATGAAGGCCTTCAATCTGAAGACCAACTTGAAGTTCTTGATGTCATTCAGGTGAATTCTTATTATTCTTAACGCCTATGAATGTGGGATAATATTTGGCCATAAATTATTTTTTGGGTATCAGTCATTTATCGTACATGGATTTCAATGAAGCATGTGACTTGTCCAAGCTTTTCTTCTCATAATTTGCATTGTCATGCATTACATGTCAGGATTTGTCTCTCTCTGATTCTGAGAATTCTACTTTCTCAAATGTCCAATTGGTCTGCGAGACTCCAAGGAAGGAGAGCAAGCAAGGAGACTTCATCAAAAGTCTGATTTTGTGAAGGTTCTCGATAGTATGCGCATTCCATTGGGTCGATTCTATGTCCCCCTCTGTAGGATGATTCCTCTTCCAAGAGTCCGACCAATTCAAGAGGTTGATGTCGCTACCTTGGAAAAACGCTTTGAGGGGGGTTACATCGACGGTGATCGTGCCATGTATATATCCATTTTTTATGACCATCTATCATCTATGAATGTCACTGAAGAGCGCATAGCTTCTTGGGACCCTCATTGGCGTGATGTCAATGAACGCTTTGAAAATCAACTTCAGTCAAACCCCGACTATGTTGCATTCCGAGGGAAGATGTTTTTTGTGTGGGATGGGAATCACAGGTTCACAGCTTGGTGGCGCCATATTAATGCTCAACATGTCAATGATCTTCTATGGCATTATTCCGTGTTTTGCATTGTTCTCGACCCCAAAGGACGCATTACATTGTTGCTCAATTGCATGCACGATGTCAATTGGTGAGCACATTTCTTTCACTTACATTTTTTTACTTATACTCTATTCCATATCTTGTTTAGTTCATTTTGACAACTCTATTTTTCAGGTCTACCCAACACGACCACGTGAAGACTAGTTTAACTGCTAAGTTGCAACGAATTCGGTACTATGGTGGACTTCAACTTGACGATTTTAAGGACCTGCTTACCGAGGAGGAGTTCAATACATGTCTCAAAGTGAAGAAGTCGCGTCCTACATGGTTTCCTCTTACAATTGACCTATTTATCTCTTTTCTTTACCGAGTAAGCCATTCTATTCAATTCATGATCCTTATTATTTTGTCTCATAAGGGTATGATTTTGGTTTAATGAGCCAACCCCGCCACTCACAAGGGCTACTTAGTAAGAACCACGTTACTACTTAATGTATGAGATTATATCCTTTAAAAATACAATTGTAACCTTTGAAACAAAATTTCAGATTGGACAATGATTGTAGCTTGCAATCTTATGCATGTTGTTTAAAGTATTCGTATGATTTGGAAGAATTAGGAAATGTTGGGTCCAACCACATAGTTGGACAAATTTTGTCATAGATGGTGTCACTTATGACATCTTATTCACCTTCTTTGTGGCCCCCCAAGGTCTCTTGACACATTCAAGTACAAAAACATGAATTTCTATTCAGTTGATTTTATAATGACTTTTCAAAATCAAGGTGGTACAATTTTTAAGGATTGTCAACATGCCATTTGCCTCATTAAATTTGAATTGCATCCATAATACATTTCTCATCTCTTCCTATTGTCATTGTTTTCTAAATTTCCTTTGCTTTTCATTTTTCAGCAAGATATATCTCGTGTTGCCGATGATGCGGCCACTGAATATCACAGGACCACACCACCTGAGAACATATCACCCGAGGGAGTTTGGGATGCTATGGCATTGGCTACAGACACTATGGTGAAAGCCATAAAAGCCAAAGATTTTTTAAAATATCTCGCCGTTGCAAACCCCAAGAATGGCGAGGCTTTCTTTGATGAGGTAAATTCATTATTCTCTCTATCATTTTATCTTTCAATTACATTGCATTCATGGTTTTCTTTATCCGGGTCTTATTAACTTTAGTTTTCTTCTATAAACAGATCAATTCTCATTTCAGCCTCTTTAAGAAAACTGAAATGACAATTGAGAAGTTGCAAAAAGTAGCAACTGCAGCAGTTGAACCACGTTTCAAGGCGCGCTGGCTCCACTGGTGGAACTCCGGCTCCATTCTTCGAGCATCTTTTCGCTTCCCAGTTGCTGATGTCAAAGAGAGTATCTTGGATACTTGGCTCAACCGAGCTACATTCTGGGCTCAGGTACTTCCTCCACTTTTCATTTATATACATGGTCGTCATTTTATTTCGCTTTTTACTTTTACCAATGCCACTCTAAATCTAATTTTCTCTTCGTTTGTCCCTACATAGCTCGAGGAAATATTTATTGTGCATTTTGAGGATCTTTGTGGAGGGGGCGACCTTTTGGTGAATTGGGAGGCCTCTCCTGGAATATTAAAGCCCTCAGATTATGTTGAGAGGTGGCGTATCATGTTGTGGGAGAAAGCATTCTTATCCTTTCTTCATCCAAACATCAAGCCTTTTTTTTTAAAAAGTACCAGGCTTGACAATGTCCCATCAGCAGACCTCGCTATAAAGCGGCTACTTTACAGGTTTGTGTTTTGTTTCATCATTTTCTTGGAATTCTATTCATTCTCAATACTCTACACATTTCTTATGTTTTGTATCACATGTGCAATTGCGTCACTTTCATTTTCTTCTATTTTTATGTTATAGGTATGTAAAGAGAGAGCTCATGCCTAAGAATGCACTTGGACATAGCAACTGCCCTCCATTCTTTGGAGCATGGATTCAACCATCCTCAGATCTTTGCATCTTCACGCCCGTGCAGTTGAAGAAGTTTTCTACTGCTCATCTCCATGGTGGTGGTTGGTATTTGGAGTGCCATGTGAATTTCACTCCAGATGAAGAAGTGGAACTCCGCAATAGCATTATTTGCACTGCACCTCCACCTCCAATTCCAGATAGTGAGGATGAGGATGTATTCTTGGACCTCTCACAGTCGATCCATGTTGCAACAGAAGATGGTACCTCCTCAAAAAAGAAGCGTTGAGGAAGGCTGAGAAGGAAAAGGCGGACAAGGATAAGGTAGTTAGGGATGTAGAAGAGCAAGCTGCAGCTGTGGAGAGGGCTGTGGCAGATGCACTTGCCAAAGTGGCTGCTACCAACAGTGTTCTTTTGCCTTCTGCTTCAGATATTTCTGCACCTGTTGATGTTTCTGGTTACTCTCACCCTGTGATGGACTCACAGGCTGCAGGATCGAGTTACATGGAGGCTAGTCGAAACATAGTGCACAGTCGCATGCAACGCCTGCCTACTTTGTCTAGATCTTCTACACCACTACATGCTACCTCTTCTGAGTCATTCATTCAGAATGCATCGGTGCATTCCATCATGGATTCTTTGGGAGACCCAAATGGCCCTCCTCCGCTTTGGACCCAGTTACATGACTTCATCTCTCGGGTACTTTCATTAAACCTTGATCTACAATTTTCCCTTCTTCTATTATGTTGTTTCATTAATATTACATTTTTTTACTTCTTTTTTTAATTGTGTCATTGATGTTGCCATTTATTTTCTAATTCAAATTTTTTTCTTCAGGTTGGAGCAGGGAGGTCCCGTCGTGTATCTAATGACAAATGCAAGCACACTGGGATTGATCTCCTCATTGCAGACATCCCAGAGAACTTGCCAGTGCCCGGGATTTCTGTACCTAGTACAGTCATTCCACCTTGGAATGTTCGACCGGAGAAGTATGTTGATACAATCTTCGAGTTTGCAGAGATTTATCTGCATGACGATGCAGCACTTCTCCTTTTCCATGCAAATGACCGCGATGTTCTTATCGATGTGGAGGAATGTGCGGAAACTTACAACTTCCACTTGGAGTGTGATTGGTGGGGCATGAATGATCTTCCGTTGGCTTCTCCACGAAATCCATCCACTACGGTAATTGTCATCTTCATCTCTTCTTTTGGTTATCATCCATTCATTTTTTCTTTAATTCTTTTTCCATTTTCTTATTTATACTTTCTATACTAGTGAACATTTTTTTGTGGCAGTGCACCCGTTTCTGGGTTCAATTATTCGTTCGGAGCGGCAATGTCCAATCTAAATTCTCCATTGCCGAGAATTTTGAACACCATGACTACTTCTACAACTTTGTAAGTTCTGACTCACAACTCATGCATGGAAGTGTTCCATGGCGGGGGCCTCGGGAGAAGAATCCGGAATTCATGAAGTCTTTTATTGAGGCTCTCTCCAAAGTTGGAGACATTATATTTGAGTGGAATGCCTCTACAGGTTACTTCTTACTTCTTACTATCTTTTTTTGCTACAATTTTTTCATTATCTACTATTGTATTTCATAATCACATATATATATGTTTTGACATTCGATTTCTACGGCAGGTGCTTCTATTCGTGCCTGCCAATCTCTTGGCAGACACATTTTGGCCTTTGAGGAGGACCCGGAGATCTTCAAGGTTCTTTTGGAACCCCTTATCCCCACCTCGATTCGTGCTTCTGTGGTTGAGAAGAGGAAGGTTGTGCGGCGTGGCATGGGAGATCGTGCAGAAAAGAAGTTAAAACTAAACCGCGTTCCTTCTTGTGAGTAAGTTCTTCCCTTACTTATGAATTTGTTATATTTCTTACATTTTATGGTCTCGACTTGGTTTCTTACTCTTTAGTTACTTTGCAGAGCTCCAGCATTATCCTCATCTCTTACTGCATCGATGCCTATGGTGTTTACACCACCAGCCAGCCTATTTCTCCCTTGCTATGCAGCAGACGCGGCGATGGTGATGGCAGCTTCGACATCTCCACCTAAAAGGCAATGCAAACGCTCATACGATATACGTGTTATGCAATATGTAGATGTAGAGGCCAACGAAGGTAGTTCTGAAGACGAAGACATTATCTCTAGCACCTATAGCTAGTTTTATGACTTGCATTTGTTTTTATTTGGATTTGATTTGGATTTGATTTGGATTAGAGTTGGTCAAACTTGGATGTTATTTGGCTTTAATTTGATTTTCATATACGTACACTATATGTGTTCTACATATTTTTCCTATTCAATTGTATCACCTAATATATGTTTATTATTTCTCTAAATGTTTTGAGTATCCCAAACTATCTAACATTTCAAGATCCGTATATTTTGTAACATCTCTAACAAAGGATCAACATAGTCCAATGGCTGAGATGGATAAGAATGATCTACAAATGCCCTGAGGGTCATCCCACGGTTATAGGTTTCATCTTAAAGAATGTGTCAAAATTCACGGCCATAGGCCATGGTATATTCATTTTTCACGAAAAAATATTTCAAAATTGCTCATTTATTTGTGCTCACTGCTCACCGCTCACCGCTCTAGGCTCACATAATAGCAATCCCCGATCCCACGATACAGCTCCCGCTATGTTTATTAGCGAGGTTTGTATTGTGGAATTTCATGATAGGATATCCCATAGCGAATTCAAGAACGATGGCCACAAGGAAGACGACAACAACAAGGACAACAAGGGAGACGACCATGACGAACATCACTATCACTATATTCGTTAATTTGGGACTTTTTCGGCATTTTGAGACAGTTACAAATATAAGAACATGGATAAAGTCACACATATATTGGAGAATGTTGTAAGATGGAAATACTTTGAAGTGGGTGTTCATATCAAGAACCCAATTAAGAACTCATATGAAGATGGTTTGGGTAGGACAACCCAAACATTAGACCATGTTGTTGTGGTCCATATATTAATTTGAGACAAGAGAAAGTCTCAAATTAATGAATATAGCCATCACTAAGACAACCATGGCGAACATGAAGAAGAACACGAGGAAAGTCATGGCAACAAAGAGAAACTTGACCAAGATGACCACGACCACAAGGAGGAGGATCATGACGACCAAGACAAACATGACCACAAGGAAGAAGAGTAGGATGAGGATCATGACGGCCATATATGACGGCCATGACGAAGATGACCAAGACAACCACAATGAACAAGAAGAAGAGCATGAGGATCACGAAACGAGGATGAACAACAAGACAACCACAACGAACAAGAAGAAGAGCACGAGGAAGATCATGACGACCACCACTAACATCAAGAAGATGACCATGACCAAGGCGATGGCATGAGATCCCACGATATGGACAACGTAGTGAAAACTATATCGTGGGGATCCCATAGCAACTACAAGGATGACGAGGAAGACCAACATCACGATGACCAATATCACAATCAACCTTAAACAATGTCAAGGATCATGAAGATCACGAAGATGATGAAGATGCCGACCAATATCGTGAGGAAGAAGATGATTGTGATCACGGGGAAGATGAATACCAACATTGCAACAAAGAAGACCACCATGATGAAGGAGGTGAAAGACAATAAGGGAATGAAGAAGATGACCACAATCACAGGGAAAACAAAGACCATAATTGCGACCAAAAAAATGACCACCATCGTGATGGAGACCAGCAAAGGAACAAAGAAAATGAATAAGATCACAAGGAAAATGAAGACTAGCAATAGGAGGAGGAAAAGTACAAGGAGGTCACAAATGGCGAGGTTGGGCAAGGAACATGGCAACGTAGATGGCGAGGATGGGTGAGGAGTGTGGTGAATATGGTGACAATGGGCAAGGAGCATGAAGTGGAGAAGGAATAAGATGACGAGGCCAAACCACAAGAAGGAAGGAAAATTTGGCCAGGAGTGCCAAACCATGTGTGCACTAGCAACGCATTAAGGTTTGGGTAGTGTGCTCAACCCTAGTTGCACAACCTTTTCTTGAAAAAAACAATTAGCTTTCCATTCCTAGATTGTGGGATCCTCTAATAGGCTTGGAAACAACCTCTTTTAAAGTGTCACTTGCATAAAGGTGTAACATACCCTATTTCGAGGCATATGCTAGGTTACACGAATGATTAAAACTTTGGCATTAGTGTCAACTCACGACACTTGTTGTTCAACTGCGGTTACTAATATCTTGGCCAAACATGTTCAATGGTGTTTTGAAATGCATGCCTATGTTACACTATGGTCTTTAAGTACACTAAAATGTACACAGATGTTTGTTGCCATTAGTATGCTCAAAAATATTATCCTCTTGCATACCAAAATGCAATGCTATTCCAATGTGCCACTGTAAATGTCATAATGTAGACATTTTTTCACTTAAAAGATGTTACTTCTGCATGATATTTTAAGACCTCTAGGCATTTGATTCAAGCCCTTGGCAAGTAGTGTACATGACACTAAATACCATAAACAATGTAGTAAATACCATAAACAGTGTAGTACATGTAAGGTGATGTTGGGGTGGTTTTTCACGCCCCATTGAATATAGAAAACATTGTTTATTTTCAAGTGTTTGAATTGTTGTGAAATTTTCAGTCACCAATGCCCTCTACCCTAATAACAGATTTTTGCGAAGTTGTTGGCATTTGAAATGCAAGTACGTTTTGGAAAAACATGGGATAATATTGAATTAAATGTTTGGATTTACTCCAACAATAATTCCAAACATGTGGATTGACACAATGGAATCTACTATAGCACGTGGCATTTGACACCATCATGTTGCTATTGCTTGCCATCCATTATTGTGTATGGAAACATCATGGGACACCAAGTGTATATCAATGTCAACATCTATGAAAAAAATTTGTAACATACGCAATTACTTAGATACATAGAATAAATTATATTTTCACATACAAGTAATTAGGAACATAATTGACGTGTCATCACATTTCACACATGGGTGTATTGTCCACATCTGGCCATCATTTTGGGTGGGTGCACAATGCATTGGTTCCCCTAATTTAAATAGCATAAATGCTTTCCACATTGAGGCTAGGGCTCATGCGAATGGATTGATGTATCCCTTTGCCGTTCACAACTTGAGGAACAATTGCACATACCAACTGAGGAGAACTCACATCCCTTGCGTGTCATACTTGTTGAACCGACTTTGTGGGACTGCCAATTGGGCACCATGTGTTGGCACACGCTATCATAAGTGACGTCCTTTGATATCATGTCATGTCATGGGAGGATCGCACGCAATGCAATATTTTAATGCAACATTAGGATTGTATAGTGTGTTTGGCGGCATATACTGGCTTTGCCCTATCTTCCACATCCACGTGGTTGGGTCTCATCGATGAATGGGCACCTTGGAATTATGGTCCCCACCCACAAGAGTATGGGTCACATGTGCTAATGTGTATACCCTTTCACCACCATGTATGTTGAGTGTGGTTGTGTAGACTTGCTTCCGAGTATTGCAAGATCTACAGGTAATGCTTTGCCCCACATTTTGTTTTCTTCATTGATGAAAATCCATTATGCAATTTGGGTGGAACTAATTATGCGAACCACATGTTGACATGTGTATTTATTATTTGAATCCTTCATGTATTATATGTTTTATGCATTCTCTATTGTTGTGACCACATGTATGTGAAAAAATATGCACATGTGAAATTTTGGAGATTTAGCAGACATTGCCTCCTGCCAAAAAGGATGGCAGGGAGAGTGTGCCCAACCCCTCCCAACCAAGTAGTTTGTGGGGAGCGGGGCATGTCCACACATATCAACACCATTGATGCGTTTGCATCAGCATTAGAATGTGTCATAACTAAGTGCGAAAGACAACATTGGATTTGGTGTTATTGTCAGACTTTCTCCACAAGGTTTGTGGTTCGGACACAAGATTATAGATCGAGGGTTTTTGAATGTGAGAGTGAAGGGTGTTGCCCATGGTTTTAGAGGTGTACATTTACCATATCCTACCAACACATAAATCAACCTTACCTCCTCAGTGGATAAAGATGTCCTCTGGAGGGCTACCAAATACATACCTCTACATAGAATAAATATTGGGACGTGCGATGCATCCTTGCATGCACAGATTGCGCCACAAGCCCCCCCCCCCCCCACAAGCTATGGAGAACATGGGCAATGTTGAGTGCAAACCCATCATGACTTTGAAGCGGAATTCCATTGTGGCCTTGATTAAGGACGATGTCATTGGTTGAAAAAAACCACATATACATGTTGTCTCCCAGAGGCGGATGGGGTGGCCATATACTAGACGACACATTTTATGTGACTGTGAAAGTCACATAAGTCTTGTGTGGCAACGAAAGCAAACCTTGCCCCTAACCTATAGATGTTGTTGCTACTATGCATGATTGCTATGAAAGGACGTGTTGTGAAGGGCAATCAATTGAAGATCAACAACGGACATCGACAACTATCCATCCCAAGGGTCAATGTTTGTGGACTCATATTGTCACACCCATGACACAATTATGTTGCGGAGAGTGAATTAGAGGGAAGTATAGCCGCTATTGTTTTCTCATGCCAATGCAATGCCTCACCAAATGAAGTGCATTGGCAATGACCGCTGAAACACCCAGAGGATATTACCAAGTTTGCAAAATTGGGAACAAATAAAGGTGGACTGCAATGAGGTAAGAGGAGGTTGGGATGTTGTCATATCCATTTAGTACGTTAATATATGAAAATGACTTGTTGTTGTTGCATAGTTGATACATATGCGTTCCTGTGCTATTGTGTGCTTTAGTCATGTATTGTGTGAGCACCATTTTGGAGTGGCGAACACCACAATGTATCGTAGGGACACACAATACCTTGTAGCACGAACTCCACATGTAGAAGAAACGTTGGGAAGTGCAAATTTGTAGTGTTGTGGGCTGCAGTAATATTATAGGAAACCATCATGAACACTCTCGATTGTGACATAGACCAACCGTGAGCTACAACTGATTCATGTATCCCAATCCACCATTAGCTGCTTGAAGAACATGCACTACAAGATCATTGATATAAAGAAAGTAGGGTCCCTTTCTCTAAATGTACAAAGTGCGATACTTGAAGAACTTCATAGCACGTAGTATCTGAGGCTCAGAGGATTGGGTGAATGTGGAGAAGAACAAATTGAAGCATTTGCATTACCAGGCAGAGTGTAGAAAAATGTATCACAATTGGAGGGACAAATCGTTTAGGATGAAATCAAAATTTTTAACCACATGACACAAGGAACACATGGAAAACATGACGACATGAACACAAGGAAAACATGCATTCTAAGGTTGAGCACTCAAACTAAGAGAAAGAGGTTGCAAGAGCATTGGAAGCCACTACTTAACGTTTGTTCATTCTAAAGGGGATAACACCATTTTAATTAAAATGAGACTTTTCAAAGTCTCATTTTGCCAATCACCTTAATAGCGTACATTAAGGTGAATAATTGCGGAGGATGTGAACGTGGTGGGGGAACACTTGTAGGGAACTTTTGGTACTTTATCATGTACCCACTATGTACCCCATTGGAACTTGGCTTATGGGAACAAAGTTCCCCTTGGATTTCGCCTTAAATTTCCTTTAAGGTGCCTAGAAATTTCACCTTAATTTTTTGTCTCAAAATGGCCAAATTGTCTCATTTTAATTAAAATGGTGTTGGATAAAGAAATACATCAAAGTTTGGGAGGTGGGTATGGCTAGAAACAAATCCTATGTTGATGCCATGGCGGGCTATGTGGACTATTGGAAACACATACTTGACGAATTAAACAAACCCATCCCATCACAACCTGCCACATTGAAGAAGGATTCTAGCCTACCATAGATTGGAGAAGGTGCCATGTTGCGGTTGGGATTGTCATAGTGGTTGAAGAAGACAAGACACCTGAGGTCGAAGAGGAGGTTGATTATTGTGGACTTGCAAAAGACAAACTTGATCATGTGTTCAATCCGCAGAGAGACATCCTAGTTGGCAATTTTGTGCTTGTGAGGCCAGACAACAAAAATGAGCATGTATGGCTAGCAAGAGCATTAACCATTTTGGATTGTGAGAAAAATATGCATTGTATGGTAAATTCAGAGTGCAATGGTGGATGCCCATAAGGAAAGGGAGGGCATCCAAAAATCATTGTTAGACGAACCAATGGACAAAGAGTTTGTTGCTCGTTGTATACATACATACATTGTGGAAGTGTGGTTTACATGGAGTGAGGCAAGAGGCAAGACCAAACAATTCACTACATATCACCAAAATTAAATGTGCAATAATGGCGTTGGACACTGCAAAGGCATCAAACATGGAAGCAATGTGAAATTGACATACATAATTGAATGCATGAGTTTGTGGAATGCATCCTTGGAGCGCGACCTCTATATCATGGGATCTTTCCATACATTTCCACCGTTTTGCATATGCATAGGGATGTTTTGTGCACATGTACCATACGTAATATACGAACACCGAGGTGTAAGCCATAAAATTTTGCATGGACACATGCGCAATGTGTCCATAGGTGCACAATATGGCTAGTGTGAGCTATGGTTCAAAGGAAGATGAAAGACATGAACATGATTTTCAACCACACAGAAAATTTGTGTTCAAATGCATAAATGTTTGAGTGCAAAATTGACTTGACATGTCAATGTGAAGAAGGTTTGACTCGATTAATCGGAAGCATAGTGCATCACAACACACATCCAGGATTGACATCTTCACATGTATCTCACGGCCGCCATCCACTCCACTAAAACAATGCAAAAACATAGTGAATTCAATCAAAATTTCTACAATTTTAAGTCCATATGTCACCCAACTAGTCTAGAAATACCTAAATATGTGATTATAACATGACTCGGGGAGATCACTCCATTGTAGAGTTGAACAACCACGTGCGATCATTTTAGATGTAAAAAATGTAAAAAATGTAAAAATCATCACCAAAATGGGTCACAATTTTATCAATTTTTTTTCATGAGTAGATATAAATGGTACATGTTACATAGTAAAAAATGGTGACTAAATTTGATGATTTGTTTTTTTAATAAAACATACCGTTTCTAACTAGAATGACGCAGAATTGAACTAAAAAAATTGCTACAATTAATGAATATGACTAAAAATTTCAAAAAAATATACAAAAGATACCATCAATGGTTGTGTATATGTAGAAAAAATATCGTAAAATTTAAAATTATTTATGACATGTAATATAGGGGTAGCAAACTTTGTTCGCACGTGGTGTTCAACTCTACAATGGAGTGATCTCCCCGAGTAACATGAAAACGATTATTTTTAGATGATTTGACTCTGGAATTAACATGAGGAATCCCAATTTTGTGCAATGAAGTCTAGCTCGAATGAATCAGCCCTCAATCTTATAGGGGACTTCTTTTACTGGAGCCCCTTCATCCATGATAGATGAGTTTACATGGACGCCACGAATCCCAAGCCCAAAAAAGGAAGAAAAATGAAGGTTGACGTAGTGCACTAGGTTTGTTAGACCTCTTTCTAAACCTGTGCAACTCTACCACATTAGCTGCAAAAGCAGGTCAAAAAATTGGCTATGGATTTGCACATATTGCTGTTCCTTCTTCATCCCTTCACGGAACATTCTTGCATGTGACAAAAATTCACGCTGAGAGGCTGTGTGTCGGAACTTACCTGACGAACTTACGCAACAGAAATCCAGCACACGTCCATAAAGTACGGATTCAGAGTAAAATCTCTTTCGAGGTTTTACACCAAATCTCCAAGTCGAAGCTGAATGGTCCTTTGTTCCGTGCGAGGGTGAACGTGGACAGGAACAGAAGGTGTAAGGGTTGTGGTCCATGGGTTTTGATTGGCGCTGCAATTGGGTACACACAGACGGAATGGCGGCCGAAGGGGCAAAGAACGAAAGACCGGAGGAGCTCTTAAGTGTTGGGTTGCGTGCGGGCTTCGTTCTGGGTAGATGGCAGCTTTATTAGGCTTTCTTCACTGCGTGGATAATCTTGTTTTATCAATGGCGAATCATCTCTGTACACCGGGACCTACCAATGTATGTACATGCGTTCAATAGTAGCTATTCCCCAGTGTAAAAAGAAAAGAATTGGTGGGGTTCCAACGTCCTAAAGGGACGAATGGGCAAAGTTGGCTTGGATCCCGATGATCCAAACGTTTGGGAAGTTTGTGACCATGTTTCGGAGGTGAAGAAGGATTACGGTGGCATGGAGAAGTCGGTAGTAGGGAGGAGACGAGATTCATCAACCGATTGAATCTTCCTGAGTCACAGTAGTGTGCGTGTGTCCTGCTCGAAGTACAGGATCATTTGAACGATAGTGGGGATGAGCTTCGGAGCTTGTGAAGGGAAATTGTAATCATAGCGTTCCAAATGGTTAAGACCTCTTTCCTAAGACAGGATTGGTGTGTGCTCCGCTCGGATGTAGCGCTAAAAATTTGACTATGTAGGGTTTTGAATGATGAGCTGCTTTAGCTGGGTGTGAGGGAGACTCGGCGATTGTGGTTTATGCTTGTGGAGAGAGGAAGTACAGCGTTCGCAGATTGTGAGAAATTTTGTGTGAGGTTTGGGTTTGGATTCGGGTGGGATGAGGAGGAGCTGTGGTGCGGTGGATTTGGAGTGAGGAAGAAAAGAGGCTGTGATGCCCACCTCGGTGGATTGGAGCACCAGCTCCGGTGCCAGCAGCAGCTTCGGCATGGGTATGATGTCGGATTGCTTTGCCCCGCAGTCCGAATCTGTTGTCACTCCCAAATCCGCATCTGCCGCCTCTGGTCACAGAGAGCGATGGAAGCGAGAGGATTGCGAATTCGTGAAGCACGACAGCTGCTTTTCGGACTGGAAGGTGCGCACACCGAAAATGGATTTCTCAGTGTATGGATCTCTCTGGTGTTTATGGTAGCTATGACACAGTAGATGTTCGGAGGGTTTTGGGTTCAATCGCCGAAAACTACACTTCAGTCCACCTACACAGAATCAACGTTGTTAGCGAAATTCCTAGCTCTTGGACAGTTTAAACTGTTCAAAGAGGATGCTTGCAGTGACTGTCGTCATGTGTGCTCTGCACTGCTCGTTTCCTTTCCTCAACAGTTTCGGCTCCATATTTGGATATACTGGCCATCAGCTTCGCTAGCTTGCTAGAATCATGCGCACACATGAGTGTAGGAAGCTGTTTTGAATCTCCAAGAATGCTCCAAACGGTCTCGCCAATCAGATGATGCAATTACTTGATGGGTAGGACATCCTCCTGCACAATTGGGGAGTCGGGAGAACTTGTTCGGAGGATTTTGGGATTTTCCAGGAGTTTAATTATTGAAAACTCTTGAATCCAGCTACACAGAATCTCCTTTGTTGCATTGAGAGAGGACTTTTTACGTTGTGGCCAGCTTGTTGGCAAACCTTGATCTTAACTCTCGCATATTTCAAAATGATTGGAGAGGAGGCACTCTTTCATGTCTGCTCTACACCGCTCGTATCCTTTCCTCAAGAGTTTCGGCGCCATATTTGGACATGCTGGGCATGAGCTTCGATAGTTTGGTAGAGTCATGCTCACGCATGCGGAGTAGTTGCCAGTGTGTAGCTAGGGAGTCTTTTTGAAGCTCCAAACGGTCTCGCCAATTAGTTTACGCAATCACTTGACATTAGGTAGGATACTCCTCTTCCTGCACATTTTGGGAGGCGGAGAACTTGTTCGGAGGGTTTTGGGGTCTTCCAGGAGTTCAATCACTGAAAACACTTTCATCAACCCACACAGAATCTCCGTTGATGCACTAAGAGAGGATTAGTTATGCTTCGGCCAGCTTCTTGGCAAAATTTTGCTCTTAGCTCTTTTATATTTCAAAGGATGTTTAGAAAGGACGCAGTTATCTTGAAGCTCCGGAAATGCTGCAAACGGTCGGCAAGCAGTTTATGCAACCCCTTGACGTTGGGCAGGACACTCTCCTGCACATTTTGGGAGTCGGAGAGCTTGTTCGGAGGATTTTGGAACTTCCAGGAGTTCCATCCCTGAAAAGCACTTCAATTAGCCTACACTGAATCGCGTTGTTGCACAGAGAGGCCAGCTTGGCGCAATTCGACTTTAGCTCTTGCATATTTCAAAATGTCAGGAGAGGATACACGCACTCTCTCCATACCTGTTAAGTTCACTGCTCGTCTCCTTCCAACAATTTCAGCGCCATATTTGCATACGCCGGGCATCGGCTTCGCATATTGGGTAGAATCATGCGGACACATATGGAGTATTAATTGTCAATGTATATAGCTAGGGAGCCATTTCGAAGCTCCAAGAATGCTCCACACAGTCGCTAATTCGTTGATGCAATCACTTGACATTAGGTAGGACACTCTGACTCCTGCTCAGTTTGAGAGTCATAGAAAGTTCAAATGCGGGCTTGAACATGAAAATCAATCCAAAATAAAAGGAGGAACCAAAGCTCCATCAGCTTAGGCACATGTAAGAAAATCCCCATGGGAATGGGCATATTTTCTTGTTACCATCTGTTTAAGGTTTGACAGTATGTTTGTCCTTCCATTTACAACCAAAAACGTTTATTATCTACCAATTATATTATATAGAGATTATATTGGGTCTCCCTTTGGAAGCTTTGGTGGGCAAAATATGAGAAATTCTTTTACCTTGGTCCCCGCTTTTCTGAATTGATTTTCTAGCTCAAGCCCAAACCTGAAAATATCTACGTTAATGAGTGACATATCTGTATTGATGGAGTGACATATCTGCATTTGGCCTACTCAGGTGCTGGTGGGTCCTTCGGACTGGAAGGAACATGCCTCGGGGAAGGAAGGGGCAGAGCGGTTCTGCGTCCGCAACTTGCCAATCAACTCCTACCCGGGTGTGTACGAGCTCGGGGTGATATCGCCCTCGTGGTTGCCAGTGCCGCAAGGCGGTAACCACTCTTCGGGAATTTTTCAACCCCAAGATGTGGTGGCTGTGTACGTCGGCCATGCAGACAACCTCCGTCGGCGGTTGCAGCGGTATGGACAAGCTGGATCGCACCTCGAAGGCCCAAGGTCAGTCAGTGCGTTAGTGGTTGTTGCTCACTCTCAAGTTTCGAGATTGAAGTTCAGAGGGCCTTAAACAAACACTTTTGGGTCTGCACATTCTTCTCGTAGGATATGAAACATGCAATTAGTGTGAGATGATTAGCAAATCTAAAATCTTGCATTTGCCTTTTTCCTCATAATTTTTGGAGCTATACGAATATGTCATTCATTGTTAAAGAGAATATCATTTTTATTGAGTGATCATATAGGTCCCCGTAATTATGTTGACTATTCAGCACGTAATCCAATCTCTTCTAAATACATGTCTTTTTGGTGTCCGTTCTTAGGTCCACACCTCACTATACAGCACTCAAAATATATAGGTGTTGGTAAGATGAGTAACCGAATTAGGTCCGCTTACCTTAGATGAAAGTCGATGGAGATCAATACTAAGAGTCTGTGATTTCTCTTGGTTGTAATCTGGTGTCGCTCTCGATGATCCAACACTTTGACGACTCCTATGTGATCGATATCTACTATTATCACTTCTAAGAGTATTTGGGTTGTCATTTTCGTCGTTCATTTGTCAGTCTCAAAACTTGAAAGGGAGCAGAGACTTGGGTATTTGATCTTTTAGGTTACGACTTTCAAACTCCCTGACGTTTCCTGGTAGAGCATTACGACAAGAGATTCTGTCAATCGGTTGATTACAGTTAAAGCGGTCGCTCTCTCTATCCGAGGTCAATCACATCCCTCATTGTTCGTTCTAGTTCGAACTCTGGCAAACCTGACTTGCATGAGCTCAGCAAGACCATGGAGTTTGTGCTACAATGAGCACTTTCAGAAAAACGATTGGCAATCTTTCGGGAATCCTTCTGGATCTGCAGCACTTTTCACAACGGCTGTACGATCCCCAGTGACTTGCTCGTGCAGATTGATTGCCAGCTTGTAGTTAGGGTAGTATAAGCTCACAATGAACTTTCATCACTCGAATTTGAATCTGCAACAACTCCAAAACTAATACCACATTACACCGTTTGTGGTGCATTGAATGTCTTGTCATGAAATGTAAGTGTGTGTCTGCTCATTCTGCAGGTCAACACGGTTGTTAGTGATCCATAATGATCCAGCAAGCACCTGGAACACGGAGAAGCTACAGAATGTTAACAGCAAGTGCACAAGCACCATTTCGCTCACAGGTGACAGGCAAATCAGCGCCAACTACAGCATGTCCATCAGCACCATCGACCAGCAAGTCGGCAACAATCTTCGTCGATTGAGAACTTCCGACGCAAGGGGAGGAGGAAGTGTTGATGAATCAAGCCCGCAGAGCAGTATCGACACAGTTGCATTATCTCCGAGGGGAATTCTGTCACCGCGCGGGCCGCGTCTCTTTACGGAGGTCTTCGCCTTAGGTTGTTCCATAGCTTTTCGTTGGGCTAAGGTAAAGCTTCTATCTATATTCACCAGAATTTCTATCCGTGATTACTCACCTGTCTTTGCAATGCAAGAGATGCTGACCCTTCGGGTCTTGGTTCGAAATGTTTTCTAGGCCAGTACCTTAACACCGAGAATAGAGGCAATGAGGGAAGTAATTTAGAAGGATGCTGAAGGAAAGGACAAGTTCATTTGAATCCAGTGTAGCACTACTTTCGAAATGGTGGAATGGGAGATGGTGAAATTGGAGCTGTGATTGACTACTTACCATCTTTGGAATTCTAGAGATGCTTAACCCTCGGGTCTTCGTTCGAAATATCTAATAGGCCATTACGTTAACACCGAGATTAGAGGCAATGAGGAAGTAATTTATTAGGACTCTGAAGGAGAGCGTAATCTCATTGGAAGTCAGTGTAGCAATACTTTGGAAACGGTGCAATGCGAAATGGTGAAACATGGAACTGTAATTGATTACTTACTGTCTATGCAATTCCAGAGATGCTTAACCCTCGAGTACTCTTCTTTCTTTTGACGTAGACGGACAGCAAAGAGGTGGCGGAGAAAGTCGAGGCGGAGCTGATGGCTGTGTTCGATTACGCATGGAACCAGCGGGAAGACTTCTACGGGCGGTCGCGGGATATCCTTGCCAAGATAGTCATGGGACCCCCGCGTGCTCACGGCCTCATGCATTGTTTAGGCTACGGATCAAGATGGAACCGGCTTTTGTACAGGAAGAAGGGAGTCGACATCAGCATTGCGGTAACTAAACCAGCCGAGACGTGGTGGGAGCAATTTCACAACAGCTCCAAGATGCAGAGCAAGGTCGGTCACCTCCTCGTAACGCTAAAGAAATTACCCTATCTGATGCCTTATCTACTTCCTCAAAAATCTGCCAAAAACTCGCAGTTCACAAACCTCGACATCCCGGTGGAGCGGTGCGGAGCGGCACTCGAAACCGGACAACAGTGTAGCGCTTTTCCAATTCGAGGCCAGAAACACTGCCTCATGCACAAAGATGTCAAGAAAGCTTCCAAGAAAGCTGCTAAGAAGCAGCCAACATCTCAAGCAAATCCAATCATTCAGGACCTCAGAGCCTCTCAGAAAGACTCTCGTCAACCGCACCGAGCTGGATCGACACACCTAACTCTAAGATTGTTGGTCTCTTGCTTCCCGTTTCTTGCAGCCGCAAATATGCAGCAACCGCAAGATCAGCAAGAAACACCAAAGCGGCGAGGCAGCTTGTCGTTCAACACGTGGTTGCAAACCTCGCAGATGCAGAGACCGAAGAGCAAGGAATGGATGACGGCGATGGAGGAGATGCACAGCGGCGTTGCGGGGATCGAAGGTTGGCCACCTGCATCTTTGATCGGAGGACAGCTTCCGGATCAATTATTAGGAGGCAAGAAGAGTATTAGCCACAATCGAGCGCTCTCGGCTTGCATCGAATCGCAAAACGAGTCCTGCAAATCGTCAGGCAGGCAAGGGATTTGCGGATTGAAATTAGACGACAACACTGTATGTACAGCCACGTCGCAGCCGAATCGGCGACGATGTTTCACGCACCAAGGGTTGCGGTCTCCGAAGACCGCACTGTGGTCGCCGGAGGCCGAAATCTGGAGCCCCGGCAACCAGTCGTTTAGCCTACAATTCTCGCTCCAACCATGATAGTAATTTACACAAGAAATGCACCGCCGGTCGATCGAGAAGGGGCACAAACTTTGTATGTACCATAAATCATGCTCTGAATTGAATCTTCTTCGTCCACCACAAAAATTAGTTCCGACTCGTTGCTGCTTAGAGTTTCTGTTTGTCTGTCCACTTTGAAGGCTCTTATTACTCTACACTCCTCGAGAGTTCAATGCTTGCATCTCCCGGGGTACAGCTTCCGGAACAATTAAAACTCAAGCCAACACAATCAAACGATCTCAACTCTAAACATGATGCTAGAGTAGAGGCACCTGTAACCGATCACTTAAGAGATTTTTGCGTCAGATCTGTAGAAGCACAAGGTGGTTCAAATTTATCCGGTGTAGGAAGATAGAAAACGGGAGGACTGCAAATGTTTCGGTAATTATCTCCTCTCTACCTGACGGAAAACTTGCCAGGTGGTCAACTGCCTCCTATGCTTTGGCGTTGGCCTGTCGGCCTTCTGTCTCAAAAAAAAAAAAAACAAATGTTTCGGTAATTTTATTCCTTCAGTTGAAATGACTACGAATTTTTGAAGTCCAAAGTTGGTCCGAACATATTACCAATGTCTAGAGTATGACATAACCGCCCATTTTATCCACTCATTCCTCCTTAATTTAGCACTTAAAACTAGGACATGTGTCATTGCATTATTGGTTAAGGCACAATCAAAATTTAGCCCCAACGTGATTGAAATTCCGGTACCCTATAGATTGCCAATGGGTCTTGATCAAGAATAGGTGCGTCTATTATAATTCACATAAGAACTGCACCGTTGATCGATGGAGAAGGGGCACAAACCTTGCATGTATAGTAGAGGCGTCTATTCTTAATTAGGACCCCATCAGCAATCTATAGGGTACTGGAATTTTGATCAAGTTGGGATTGAATTTCGATCAGGTTAGAACCAATAGTGCCATGACACATGTCTTGGTTTCGAGTGCTGAAGTGAGGAGGAATGAGAAGCTAAAATGAGTGGTTATGGCAGACTCTAGACATTGGTGATATATTTGGGCCAACTTTTGGCTTCAAAATTCAGAGTAATTTCAATTTAAGGAATAAATTATTGAAAAATTTGCAATCCTCCTAATTTCTATTTTCCTACACATGAAAATTTTGCATTGCCTTATGCTTCCCCAAGTATGGCACAAAATCTCTTAAGTGATGGGTTATGGACGCCTCTACTCTACCATAAATCATATTAAGAATTTTGATCTTCTTCCCCCTTCATTACAAATGCTCCAACTCATTGTTAGGGAAGGTTTGAGACTTTCTATCCACTTTGAAGGCTCATAAGGTGGTATGTGAGCCTTACCTCTTCTTGGTGTATGGCAAGGTGTGTAGTTAAGAACACCAGAAAAACACGTGTTATGATAAGATTGGACTATGTTCTCATAATTGACTAACCATTATGGGTTCAATTGTTACCACAATTGGGAAGCGCATGTGTGAACACTTACTTAAGTAGAGAGAGAATCTTGCTATAAGTTTGCATCTCCAAAACTTCCTTTTTGAAACTTAAAGTGACAATCTAGGTGATTCGCAATTGCTAAGCAGGTGAGACAATTCCCCATTCAACACAATGGTCAAAATTGTATGTAGAGGTGCAAATTATCGCCCACAAATACAGGGTCACATAGCTTTAAAATCAAAGGAAAAATCAATCTCTTATTAGGGTGCAAGCACGGTAAAGTGGACAGCTCTTGATCCTTGCTCAGGTTTAAGTGAAAGTGATCCAAAACAATATACTAACTTTGAATTTTATGAAATAAAAATTCATAAACATTTAGAAAACATATGAATCTACAAAGCCAAGCAATTTATGTTCACAAAAAACAATTTCAAACAACGTATATGTATTTTAGAAGACGGTGCAAGTGGTGGTGCAAGTGGGTGTCATTGAAAAGATAATTGTCAAAATCTTGTTTAAAATACAATTACATTACATTAAATTGATGAATTTTTGAAAAAAAAATTACGATGACCTCAAGTTTATAATGAATTCAAGGAATATGAAAAGAAATTCCAAGTTCAAAATATTTAAGGTCATGAAATTTACGTTCAAAACTATATTTAGTCAGTTGCTTTTACGCATCACTTTTGATGATAGGTTTTGAAGATCTCATATTGATATTCTATATTTGAGTACCTAACTTAACAATAGAGGTCATCATGAAAAATAATTTATTTTAAACAACAATTTGCTACTACTTATAGGCGTTTGACCAAGAAAATCATGGCTTTCATATACAGGAGCACTTTTTTGGTCCACTTTACTATGCTTGCACCCATTAGTCGACTGGTCATTTAACCATGCGAACTACATGGAGGATTCAGTGCGACTAGAATGTGAACTTGAAGTGAGTAGGAAAATTGACTCCCAAGTAGGAAGTTAGTCACTACATGCTACAATAATGAAAGACAATTGTGTGTATACATATATACACCTAAGAGAGCAACCTGCTTCAACTAGACTTTCTCCTTTGCACTTGTGCAATCACGGCTTTGCCGTTGGACCATGTGGCTGGGTTTTCAAATCTATCATGACGTGAATGCCTTTTTTGTTTTTTTTTTGTTTTTTAATTTCCCTTGTGCTAAATAGTTTAGGCATGGAAGAGGGGTATTCCACTAAATATTGTATATAGTGCCATATGGTATTTTATGTCACTGCTCTCAAGAATGTTATAAATGCAACAGAAAACCTTCAGAAAGCACAAAGTTTCACATTCATGTGAAACTAAACCAATTTCCTATGTTTGAACTACATATATCATTGTATGCACATTTCATGATCCACATGAAGCGTATAAACTCCAATCATTTCTAGAATCCCTGTCCTATCTCTCTCTGCCAATTTTGCAGAGAATTATTAACAAAACCCCTACATTCCACAAGTTCCATTCTCCAGTGGTGAAACACAAGTTGACCATTCATCATTCCTGCTGATGATATGGTCAGAATTCCCTGTGTTCCCATGCAACACCAAAATCCAGGGCGGCATGGTGTGCTCCAGAGCTTATGTGCTCTGCAACTGCATTCTTCATTAGTTACAATTCAGAACTTGAAAGAGACAAATGTGAGAATTACAATTTTTTATGGTGCTTTCCTATTGCAGCTAAGCAGAGCTGATGGACTCCCGAGTAATCTATTACTTGTAGTTGATAAACAAACAAAAGTCACCTCTTATCACTATTTTGGCTCCTGAACGAGTCAGCCCTGCACCTTTGCATCCAGATGTCGGTAGACTACAATTCCACGTACACCGGCTCAAATACACCGGCTCTATGGGGCCCAAAGGTGAACTACAAAGGAGCTCTTTCATGCATACGTTTTCTCGTTGAAGATCTCCCTGGTCGAAATGGTTACTCCAACTTCAATGTTTCTGCAAACTAACTTAAACAATACATTCCTTAAAATCATGAGAGCTTCACTTAATGCCAGGGTCAAGTGTAACCTACATGTCTTCCAGCGTTCCTCCTAACAGTTTCTGCGAACATGAAGCAAATAAGAAAAACAGCGCCCATCACACAGGCCTCGGCTATTGTGACCATTGTATGGGAACGTGAGATTCAGAAAAGAGAGAAGAGAGAATGGTATCATTGCTGACCAGAGAACAGAGACGAACAACAGAGTTTGTGCGCCCTAATAACTACATAGACAGTTGCGACCTTTCAACTTCCTCTCAGAAGATCCTGACGGTTTCCGTCCTGATCTTCTCCACTCTGAGTAAATAGGAGACAAATGCAGCATAATGCTCTTTGCATTGTAGGTAAATCTGAAACTCATTAGTAAGTTGGACTGCGATCTGAGGGTGCATACCGAAGGCAAGATATCTCAGGACAAATAAATATTTAGCAGTGTTCCCAAAGTTAAATGCATAAACAATCTAAAACCTTCTAGACTGCCGCTGTGGCGACCTCCGGCACCTGCACCTCAGGGGCAACGACCTTTGGCTCCACAGCCGGTTTCTGCTCACTCCATTGCTTGGGAGTAAGCGCCTTCTTGATGGAAAGGGCATGAATTTCTTTCATCTCCTCTGTCAATGCAGTGTTTACAATACGATGCCTCTCAAGCAGCCTTTTCCCCTCAAAAGCTGTTGTGACAATCTCAATATCAAAACTTGCCCCACATCTGCAGTAATTGCAAGGCGATTAATTAGCAGAGCATCCAAGAAATCCAACTGCTGAGCTGTTAAGATATCACCGCTACATATGCACCACGAACAATATTTCCAACACAAGCCAGTATGATTATTACTATAAAAGAAACTTGAGGGTTTAACTCACCCTCCCGAGGTGTCTATCACCACCTGTCGTCCATATCAAGAAATCCACCACCACCACCGCCAGAGCCACAAACGCAGGGTACAAATTTGTCAGTCCAGCATCATCGTTGCAGTGCAACTCCAGTCTAGCATCTACAACCATACATGCTGACTGAACTTCTAAGGCGTGGAATTTATAACTTAGTTCGGGCCACAAGCTTCTACAATCATAGCATTTTAGGTATTGAGCAGTAACTCTCATACATTTAGGCATCTGAATTGTCTCCACTGGACCTAACAATCCCTCTATAACATCAAGGTATTGGGGAGGTAAAAGAGATCAACAGCCTCATGTGTCAGCAAGAAAAAAGACATGGAACAATCTCGAAAGTAAGTTTTCAAGACCTTGCAAACAAATGAGGTAGGGAACAAGTGTAACATGTTTACGAGGTGATACTGAAAGGAACATTACATGCACAACAGAATGAGAACATAACATCTTTGGCATACGTTGACATATTGATAGAAACGTATACTTATAATATTCTTTTTAACTGCTCAATCTACATTCTGCTGCACAAGGAAGACAACAAAGTCTACTTCCTCAAGCGTTGGATAACTGGCATTGCAAGGGTATAAGGTCTGGTCTTCTGCATTCTCCAGATGGAAAACTCCTGAAAGTACTTCCTCGTAAAAATTTGTACACACATTTGAGTAATATCACGATTCATGACAGATAGAATGTTTTAGATGCCTCAGAACTTCATTTTAGCGGGTGGGATTCGTGCTATTATATAATCAGGCTGAAGAAAAGCTACACGCAGAAAATCTCGAGGAACAGGCATCCAACTGAGGATAATTGAATGAATGCTCATTCTCAATGTCATTATATAGAAAACATTCGATCCACAGCAAGAATGGTATCTTTCTTCGCTTTGTGACAGAGTGTTGAAACTAGTGACAACCATAGAAACATCATTAATTGGATAATAATCAACTGCCGAGGAGGCCAGAGTCCAGACATATGTTAATCAAAATCAGGTGCATAACTCACATGAAGTAGGTAGAGAACAACACAAACTCCCCAAAGAGAGCTGACAAAAGTGAAATATAAGGAGGATATAATAGGACAGGATACTCCTTTACGACCATAATAGATAAGAGAAACCAGACTAAAATTCAGG
Organism: Polytrichum formosum; assembly: GCA_964035585.1. Taxonomy (NCBI): domain Eukaryota; kingdom Viridiplantae; phylum Streptophyta; class Polytrichopsida; order Polytrichales; family Polytrichaceae; genus Polytrichum; species Polytrichum formosum. The sequence continues at coordinate 33,302,433 of OZ037938.1, forward strand.
AATATATATATATATGGCAATTTTCGAATACTTGTGAATCTTGTGACTCACATTCCAACAAGATTGACCACTAAAAATATGTAAATAATCGTATAAACGCGTCACGATGTATCACAAGCACCTCTACAAGATTGGAAGAACTTCGACACTCGAGGAAAATACAACCATCGCTATAGTGCAGTAAGGTACAGAAAACTTTTTAACTATATCACAGGCGGCCAAGCTGAAGAGGTTCGACAGCTGAGAAACGAAAAATTAATTAATTAATTTAAATTGTAAATTGTAAAAAAAACTGAATACATCAGATCTATTGACGAAGACTGAAAAGAAGCTATCAAAACTTCCGTGATGTTACAAACTCGAAACGAGCACAACACCGTCCTACTTGAGAATCCACCGAACTACATGAAAAAATCCTCAACCAACCGGGAGAGAGAAGCTATTTAAAGACAAGTGGGACAGAGAGTAGAGATCAACTCTTTCAAATAGTGTGTACTGAGCGAACAAAGCGTCCACTTCATTTGCACGCAAGAAAGATAACGTACCGTCGCAGAGGATTTCAGAACTCGACAAGGTCTAAAGGGAACTCACTCAAAGTTTCTTTCAACCGGGTTAAAGAGCATAATAGAGTAACCTACTTATACAATATCGGGAACTACAATTAATCCCCTGCTTGTATACACCGCTCGCCAAAGAGTGTCAAATTCCAAACCAAAGACGATCAAGAAGCACATGAAAACCGAAAAAAATTTGAAAAGGCGGCAAGCAACAATCGTTAACTTAAATTCCCCCGGCCAGCGCCACGAGGTCGTCAACCAACAGAAAGAACCACTTGGCTAGCTGGCTAGCCAAATCGCTAACCAAAATGCTTAAGACAACAAAACAAAACGAGTCGCAAAATCCTGAAAAAAAAATACCCAGGGGAAACAACACCACGTCTCCGGATCTCAAAAAGATTGAAAACCGGGGCGAGCCACGAATGCACTTCAATTCCTCCAAACGGCTCAACAAACACGTTTGAGATGATCTCAAGACACTGAAACCGAGCAGCTTAAACGTCAATAGAGGGACACTCAGCCGCCGAGAGCCGCGGGTTGCGGCATCACCACGTATGAAATAAATTGCGCAGGACAAGAAAAAAAAAGAGGAGGCAAACAACGTCGAAGTAATAAAATAGATAGGAGGAGAGGAGAGGAGAGAAGAGAGAGGCGCTAACTTACAAGGTGCGTGGGCTGGAGCTTGGAGGTGAGAGTAGACTCGACGCCTTCCTTGGTCACTCCCATGGCTGGTGCTTCTACTAAGCTTGCTTCACAAGAACGCAGCGAGTGGAGTGGCTCGGAGTGACACCAGACACAAGAGACAATACGCAGACGGGAGAGACAGAGAGACAGGGAATGCTCTGGAGCAGGAGGGAGAGAGGGAATTACCGTATACGAGAGTGCCTCTCATCCATCCAACATTAAAAACATTCATCCATCCAACATAAGAATTTCATTCATCGAACCTAAAATCTTGACTCCTATAGGTTTGTTGCCGATTCATCTCGACCAATGTCTGGGGAGATTTTTGGGCATAATGGGTCAAAATCCTAGTGTTTCCAAGTCCATTCCCATGACATGATGTGAATTTTCGGTTTTCTATATTAAATTGAGGTATATTCTATAGATTCCTCTTAAATGATTGGTAATTTTCTTGAAGTCTTGAACTTAAAACTAGTTATTTGTCAGATTCAACCGGTTCGTCTGTAATTAGCAGTCGGTTCTCCCCATTTGTTGATCTCGACTATCCTCGAGTAGACTAATTCAAGATCTTTACACTTGATTCCAATGTCAAATTAGCCAAGACAAGTATCCTCCATGATGCATACTTATTTCAAAGCTTTTGTGTTGGATGAATGGGAGGTACGTTCATATACGATAATTCCCTCTCTCCGAAGACGAGGTGTCCAGATACAGGGTAAACATAGGGCTACCTACTTGCTCCTTAATTAACTCCCCAAGTTTATATATTTGAGACCACATTGTGGTGTTGAGCTCAGGGGTACTACCTTCTAAGCGCACGGTTGGAGGTTCATTTTGAACAGGGGATATATACTTTTGGAGAGAGCGTGCAAAGCTTACATTGTAACGGTGTTTTGAAGAGTGATTATGGGTTTACCATACCATTTGAGGTTCTTCATTGATGTCATGGGCAACCTCCCAACATGTGAATGATCTTTTTATTTGTAATTTTGTAAATATTAATTTTCATAGCATCAAATCAAATAATTCATAAGAAATGAAAATTTTATCAATTTTGTTCCAAATTTGGTATGCATATCACCAAGATGATCATGTGTGCATGGTAAAATGTTTGAAACACAATGTCGTTTGTGATTGATTGAATGACAAGTTTTAACAGACATTGTTCAAACTCTATACATACGAATTTTTTTGAATTTAATGTAACTCGTAATTCTTCATAAGATGAACATATCTACAAAATATCCAAGCAAGTTGATGTTATCTACATTTTATGAGTTTTTTTCTTTGAAAATGTTTATACAAAGCTCATGACCTTATATAAAAAGGTCCACTTGTAAGTATGTGTTCTTTGACTTTGTGTCAACATTTTTGCTTCGTGAATGTTTCGTAAAGCAAGCTTGCAAATCCCACTTTATAACTCATCTTTTATAACTTATAAAACCATAGGACAATAAGGGTACAAAGGAGAGCTCTCTTATGTGATACATGACAAGCCTATTCGCCATGCATCTCCATCTAGAGCTAGCCACCATTCCATTACAAGATGGAATGCCGTGTAGTTTCTATTGGCTTTAAGGTAACCACAGTAATTATGGACCAAAGTAGACGTGCCTTTAGATGGATACTTTCCTTTCGTCACCCACTTCTTGTAGAATATGAAACACGCAATTGATGCAAGATGATTAGCAAATCCAAATTGTGTCAATAGCCATTTGTCTCATTATACTTGGAGCTCATATGAATATCTTATTCATTACCAAGGATTCTCGTGCTCAGTAAGTGATTAAATATGTTCCCCTTTATCATGTTGACTATTGAGTCTAGAATGGTTAGTGTACTTTGAGCATGTAGTTCAATCTTATTTAAACACGTGTCTTTTTGGTACCAATTCTTAGATCCACACCTAACCACATATAACTCAAATATAGGTATCCAAATGAATATTGTGTTCGAATTAGGCACATCTACCTTAGATAACCAACAAGAGGAGAGTGGATGACAAGCCGTTAGAGCAGCAAGTCATCCACCTACTCGAGTTGGTTATCAATCATAAATGATCAACTCATGGATAGACTATGAAAATTAAAGATAATAACCTATTATGATCTTGCCTAACATCTTATGATCATGAGAATGTGGGATCATGAGTGACATGCCACATTTGCTCCCAATGCCTTAACCCCTAAAAGTATGAAGATTTCATATTGAATCAAAAGACGTATTATAAAGCCTAAAGGGCTACTCTATGATAATGGACAAGCTCACTTGTTCTCAACCCTCATCTAAGTTAGGACCAAGCCCGCCCTCACATCCCATTACAAGAAAAATACATACTACGATTCTTATGTGCTTTGCCCTATAGCAAAGCTCTCACTTTCATTGACCGCCGAGGCCTAGTGTAGGTGGTGATTCACACGACACATAGGCACAAATAACCCATTGAAGGAAACGGTGAAGGAAACACATTAGCATATTAGTTAGGGACCGGTTCACATAGGGTTCCAAGTCCTAATTCACTTGAGGTCAATCCGTGCAATCTCAACGATTGAGAGCATGGAAGTTGGGACTTATCACTTTACACGGGGTTTCCAAATCTTATGTCTCAAGTATGACATGGATGTGTGCATGGCAAAGCTTTTTGGAGGTGAGGCCTGGGACTTGTGTTGAGAGTTGGGTCACATTTAAGACTTGACTCTCAACCACAAGTCCCACAATTTTTTTGCATATAATAATCAAGATATGACTTTAATGATGATTAACCATACTTTAATGATTTCTTGAGGCTCAAAAGTTGGCACTTTGCCTCCATGTTGGGACATGCTAACATGAGTGGGACTTTGGACCATGTGAACCGTCCCGTAGAGCATGCCCAACAACCTAGGCAACGTCTTCCATAAAATAATCATACTATATAATATTGACTTGCCCCAACCCACCACTAGGGACCCATGCTAGATCACATCTTCATTCGGCTGGGCCCCATCCCTCCCACGCCTCCTTCATTGCCCGGTCTTCCTACCCGCACTTGCGTGGGAACTCTTCCGCGTTGGGAACCAATGTGACAATACCCGGTCACTTAAGCCATTAAGCTCCTTTGGCATGTGAAGGAACTCCATGGATTAACCTCAAAATACTGAAAGTGATGTCAACTTGAATATTTGTAATTTTGACCAAGTATTATCACATTGATTCCCAACAAGGAAGAGTTCCCATGCAGGTGCGGGCAGGAAGACTGGGCAATGAATGGAGGCATGGGAGGGGCAGGGCCCAACCTAATGAAGATGTGATCTAGCCCGGGGCACCACTAGGTCTAGCCCTTGCATAACATAAGGTAGAGGGTGCTAAAACCAACACCCCATCCAAAACCAACACCTATAAACGCCTCCCAATTGCCAACACTCTACGACCTTGAAATGTACCCGGCGGTGTAGGAGTGTCTGGGCCCATGGAGTGACGCTTTTAGGTGCCATTAGTGGTGCCACCTCATAATGGCCTCCACTACCTCCATGTAGGGTAGGTAACGGGCTCCACTCTATCTCGGGTTGGTTCAAGGTGGGATTAGGGTGGCTTGTCAATGCCTATTCTAGCCATTCTATTCACAACGCCAAGGAGGTACGCCCACAAAGCACGAAAGGGTCATTTCCCGGGATGCAAGGTGATGGTTTTGCAAGCGAACCGGGTGGGATCATGGAGGTAGCCGTGTGGCTTTGCATACCATTACTACTTGGGCTTTGATGTAGTTTGGGTCTAGTACCCAACTATGTTGTGTTGGTTTTAGGCAATGAAGGTGGGGGTCCTCATCATATGCAAGGTTGCCATACATGGGGCCTATGGATTGGTTTAAGGAAGCTAGTAGTTTTGACTGTGAATATTCATCATATATTCAATTGAGACTAAAAATATTTCTTTCTTGATACCTATGTTTAACCCAAAGGCTAATATGAATATATATATATATTTTATATCAACCACATAGCCATATGTATGTGCAATAGCTGAAAGTGTTGGTTTAAGCACCCTCTACCTTAGATATAGAAGCCCCATGAGAAGCTAGATATATATGGGCAGTTTGTCCGCCGCTAAGTGAACAAAATGTCAATACCATAACAACACCTAGCTTTGACATTGATGTAGAATTAAACAACGTAAGTGGCACCCCGGGACATGCTCGGCATCGTATGGGCCCTATTATACATGTAACTAATACTATTAATATAAAAAGGATGACCATTGATGGGCCTTCAAGTAAAATGGCATTGGTCCTTTATAGGCAGGATGTCATTGGCATCCCATGTGTCCATGTTGTTGGGCATGCTCTTACCTTCTTTGCTCATGGAGTGGTACATATACAGTTGTAGTTGTTTAATTTTTTTCTTTTTATTTCATCAAGCAAAATTGCACATACTTAGCATGCCACTAGCCTAGCATCATGGAGGTGTCGGAATTGCTCGGTTTCAATTAACTTACACAGCCAGCTGCAGCACGAGCTCAGCCGAGCACATGTTTCACACTGGTTGGCCATTTTTGGGCCCCGGGCATGATAATTACTCTACTGTCATACTTTTACCCACTATGTTACTGATTCATATTGCATGTTGATCTGGGCTATCCACCACTCATCATTGTGTTTTTTTTTAAGACAGAAGGCCGACAGGCCAGCATCAAAGCACAGGAGGCAGTTGACCATCTGGCAAGTTTCTGTCAAGTAGAGAGGAGATTTCATAGCCGGGAATTGAACCGCCAACCTCTTCCTTGAGATTTGGGTATCTCTCCACCATCATCCAGTAGTTTAGGGTCGTCTCGGACCATCCACCACTCATCGTTGGCTCATGCCATTATCCATTCTAAAGAGTCACTTTATATTGGGAGTCGAGACTGATTTTTTGTGTCATGAGGCTAGAATCCGTGCTTCTCATTGGTGTAGTTTTTGTTTTTAAATTGGTCCCAACAATGAAGGTGGAGAACCGATTGCTAGTTACAGATGAACCGGTTGACTTTGAGAAATAACCGGTTCAAGTTCAAGACTTCAGGACAATTACCGATCATTTTAGAAGGATCCATGGAATATCAAATTAATAAAGAAGAACCGAAAGATCATAACATGTAACCAGTTGGACATGGAAACACTAGGATCTCGACCGATATGCCCAGAAATCTCTCCATAGAAGAAGAATAACTTCGGTCACCGGAGGAGACCGACGTGAATAAAGTGTCTGTTCGATCCACCCCCAATCCGATGCCCACAGGACAAAGGTATGGAAGCAAGGATCTACTCCCCCCTTTCGAGAGTAGACACTATCACTAGTTCCTAGCTAGCCACTAGTGCCTTGAAGATACCGAACATGGTATCCCCCCAAAGGGCTTTGAGGTACCCATACAACAAGGTCCAAGGACCCCCCACCATAGTTGGGTGGACTAAGGTGGTGAGCACCCACGCCGGCAAGGGGAATGGAACCCACGACCTCCTCATTGGGGGCCGTGAGCCCTAACCACCAAGCCAAGGCCTGTGGTGCCTAATCTCTCCATACACTAGGTCCCAACCACGTTACACCACGGGTGAGGCTGTTTCTTTTCAAAAGAATTTTTTATTTGGAAGAGACGTGATCCGACATGGTCTGAGCTTAAAGTGACCTAAATCAAGATCCATCAAAGACCCCCGAGATCAGTCTAGTGAGGTTAAATTAGAATGAATAAGCAACAAACCTATTAAAGTGCACGTTTTTTACTGCACCGCCATGGTAACTTTGGTGCTGGGATGCAAAATTTACACAAAGTGCTCGAGGCCAAATCATGACACGGGGGAGCCTTTTGCAGTTGCTGAGATTCATTCATTCGAGGTTAAGTTAGTTCCAATCTAATGATGATGGATGCCAGATCGGGCCCAGAGCTTTAGAAGGTTGCCTAAGTTAATATCTATTCTATCTCTCGCCATGTGTGTGGTGAGGAGAGAGGGGGAATTTATCATCCTATATGAGTGTACCTCTCATCCATCCATCCAACATAAAATTGTGACCCCTCCTTATAGGTTTGTTGCCGATTCATCTCAAATGACCTCAAGTGACGGGTCTTTAAAGCTAACTCCGGTGCCAAATCAACTAGAAAAAGTAACCTCCGGGATGCAAACTATTTTCAGGGTGGTTTATATGTTGGATGAATGAGAGATATGACGTTTGTATACGATGATTCCCTCTTTCCGTGTGGTGAGAGTAGAAAGATAAATAAGTAGTAACTTAAACTAAAGTTCAATGAATGATTACAGTAATCTCCCGCTTAAGTACGCACTTTGAACCGGAGCCGTTGGTGTGCACTTAGTTGGTAGGTGCGTACTTTACTCATATCGCTTTCTAGACCCAATGATTCGATGAATCGCAATGGGAAACGGATGAAACTTGAGGCAACCCGCTTGACCGAAGCCCAACGGTGTGAAATCATTGCAAAGTTGAGCAAGCCGAATGCGCTGAGCAAGCAGGTGTTGGGGCGGGAGTATGAAGTCAATGAAGGTGCCATCCGGAAAGTTATGGAAACAATGCGAATTGAAGAACCACCTATTGATGACGAAATCCAGCCTATCGAGACATTTGTTGAATCTGAAAGTGCTACCGACTTCAAAGGCTTTGAAGCTCTATTGTCCTTGACATCGACGACCAATTGCTTTGCTCCGATTTTCAAACGGAAGTTGGACAGATGTATGATGAAATGTGACGATCGTTTGAGACATTTTAGCAAAACGTTAACAAATTCACAATGAATGTCAAGCGTAAAAAATTCATGCATTCACGGCAAATGACTCTGCATGACATGTTCAAATAATAAAGTATGAACCCTGATATTTGTCAAAAAAATTGCGCACTTAACCGGGATGCGTACTTAGTCGGGAGATTACTATAGGCTCACCAAAGTCCTCAACACACCCCAAAATTTTATATATATATATATATATATCCCTTCAAAATGTACACGCATAACATTACTCAACACTAAGGTGCTACATCCCTATTGTTGGGGATTTTGTAAGAATAATTCTCCAAATTGTGTTGGGCCATCGTTGCAAAATGAACAATATTTAGCATGAGTATTATTCACTCTACAAGAGTGTATAGACATGTGGCCTAGACCCAAAGTTTAGTGGGGGCACAATTTTTTTTTCATTTAAGTTATTCTTGCCATCTAGCTAGCATACACAAACCATGCCTACCACGTGGGGCCCGACACATGGTGTGCCGAGCACCGCCAACACATGGTTGGCTGCGTTGGGAATGCATCATCCGGATTCATGGCAACTTCATAGGATTCTCCTTTTAGAAAAGGGTCCATGCCCCCTAGGTTGTGTAATGTTATGACAAAATGAAGAGTTGCAATGTGCATGACAATGTTCAGTCTTAGAGGCTTTTTTTGTGGGTGCAATGTTGAAGCGAGAATCATGCTTGAGGCATTATTATTATTATTATTGAGACAGAAGGCCGACAGGCCAGCGCCAAAGCACATGAGGCAGTTGACCACCTGGCAAGTTTTCCGTGAAGTAGAGAGGAGATTTCACAGCTGGGAATCGAACCGCCAACCTCTTCCTTGAGATTTGGGTATCTCTCCACCATCATCCGTTAGTTTAGGGTCGTCTCGGACCAATGCTTGAGGTATTATGATAGGCACGCATATTCAAATTGATATTAAGTGTCCATATAGAGTTGAACCGCCTATTCCCAATCAGGACCCCCGTCATGAATTTATAGGGTACTGGAATTTTGATCAGGTTGGGTCCAATTTAGGTAATTTCTTTTTGTGGGTGATTAAAATAAGTTCCAAGTTTCACGGCTTGGGCTTTTGTGCATAGCAAGACGTGATTGCCAGTTGTCACGTTAATTAGAGTATGAGTTAGTGAGAATGTCGAAGTTTTCATAACTAATCAAAAGCAAATATTTCCAGAAAGCAGGGGTTTGTAGGTCATAGTCTAGACCCCATAAGGATACTTATTTTCACTTATATGAAAGTGTTTAATTTATGCTTACAATATGAAGCAACTCCAAAAGAGTGCTTAGAACTCAAAATTCTTTTAGGCTCAACTCCAAAATTCCAAATAATTGCATGTGTTCCAGAGAGGAAGAAGGAATGCATGCAATTTCCAAGGTTGAAGAAGAAAGCTCACAATCTAATGACAATGGAAGAATTTTTTTCGATGATGTCAACAACATGCACGCCCATTCTCCCAACTTGTACACCAACAACTCTTGGTTTCTAAGTCTCCAACAGTTATGGTATCACCAGAGAATCAATAGTACCATGACACATGTCCCTAGTTTTGAGTGCTAAAGTGGGAAGGAACTCATCTCAAAATGAGTGGTTATGGTAGACTCTAGACATTGGTAATGTGTCTAGGCCAATTTTGGGCTTCAAAAATTCACAATAATTTTAATGTAAGGAATAATTACCGCAAAATTTACGGTCCTCCTAATTTCCATCTTCCTACAAAGGAAAAATTTGCACTATCTTATGCTTCTCCAAATCTGGCGCATAATCTCTTAAGTGAACGATTATGGGTGGCTCTACCTTAGCCCCTCTCAAAGCGGCAACTACACTGGTATCATTCATAATGAGCAAGGTTACCATTTAGATGCTATAACTTCTTACATAGAATTCAATTCATTTATTTTTATCAAGTAAGTTATATCATGTTCTTCGGTGTGAAAATTAAACTGATATTGTATTTAATGTCGTATGGTCTTTAACGTCGTTGTGGTAACTTTCTAATGACACTTCTTATGAATAAGTTTACAAGTATTGTCATGGATGCTTGAAATTTGGATGAAATGCAAAAAGCCAAAATTTGAAACAAAGTTTGGTATAATCACATATGCACAATGCTATAATGAAATATTGCCATGGATGATTGAAATTTGGATGAACGATCACACAGTTAAGTGACGGTAATTGCAACATTGTAAATCTATATTGCCCAATTTTTTTCACATGCACAACGTGGTGGTGGGGCCATTGCTCTACTGTTCCTTGTCTTACCCCACAATTCTAGAAAGACAAGGGGATCACGGTATAATGATAAGTTGTTATTCCTGGGAGCAAAGGGCTAGGGCAATACGAACCATACTGGTGTTTTTACAAGGAATGACAAATAATGTTAGGTTTACATATAATGTTGGTGACACTACATGGGTGGTTTACAATTGGTATTGAGCAAAAGAAACAGAATTGATGACACTAAATACAATATTTAGTGTAATTGTTTGTGTGATATGGGCAGACAATGATGATATTGGCATTATAAAAGCTATAGCATCGTGTACATCCAAAATGGTGAACCCACACTAATTAGTGATACTGGTGTACATGAAATATCTTAGTTAGCTCTTCTTCTTCTTCTTCTTTAAATTTTTTTTTTGAGACAGAAGGCCGACAAGCCAACGCCAAACCACAAGAGACAGTTGACCACCTGGCAAGTTTTCCATCAAGTAGAGAGGAGATTTCACAACCGGGAATCGAACCGCCAACCTCTTCCTTGAGATTTGGGTATCTCTCCACCATCATCCGGTAGTTTAGGGTCGTCTCGGACCAATCTTAGTTAGCTCTTGATTTCACCTATTTCTCCCGGTAACAATGTGCAATTCTTTATGCATATAGTGAAGGTGTGCCCGGAAACCTTGAGGAGCGTCTCCAAATATTAAGCTAGGTACTACTAGACAATTACCACGTGGATATTCATAATTGGAATGAGAACACCGCTTGAAAGCTTAATTATGTTATATGATATGGAGAGTTCACTTTATATTATGTACCATTGACCACAGAGGGCACTATATTTCAGAGTATTTCATCTTCACTACGCTAAATATTGAAATTAGGGCCACTTCACACACGAGCCAAGAGTCGTGACCATGAAACCGTGAGAGCCCAAAAGAAAGTGTCCAAAGGCTGTCTCCAGACACCTCTAAAATCATGTAGTGTGGTCACGGACCCTCAAGTGTATTCTGAAGTCATATGTGACCAGGCCCTCAACCAAATGCTATTTCAATGAGTCTCTATTCATGCGGGTCCTCACACATGATAAATTAGAATAAACCAACAGTTGTGAGCATTTGGAGTGTCGTGATCTCCTGGTTTTGTGTTAGGCCTACCTCCAAGAGGTGGTTCTTGAAAATAGTCAAAGTGACCATGAAACATGGTCTATTGATGCCATGTAGGAATCCATGTAGACTTTACATCCATCTTGCATTCACATACTCCGTTGGTCCCTCAAGCGTAGTGTGAAGCAAACTTGGACCGGCTCTACCCTTTTCCACCAATGAGAGTGCTTGAAGTGTAATAGTCACAGGCTCTCAGTCTCGTGTGTGAAGTGGCCCTTAGTGTCACCGATACTCAATGTAAACCTAATATTAGTTGTCCATTTTCCTTGTAAAAGGATTTGGGCATCATATATTTATAATGTTGCAATAACTGTCACTTACTAAGTGAAATTTCATCCAAATTTCAATCTTCTGTACTGATATTTCATTACAAAAATGTTAGGGTGCAGAATACACCAAACTTTGTTTCAATAATTTGCAATTGGATGAACTAAAAGTAAGTTGGGATGACAATAAGTTTGTAAACTTATTCGAAAGAACTGTCATTAAGAAAGTTACCACAATTGACATTAAATACCATATGACACTAAATACAATATTTAGTGTGGTGTTGATTTTGTATGATCTATTGATAAATTTTGAACCTTTATAACTTTTGCATACAAAACTCAAATAAGCCATGCTTTGGTGTGTTGGAATCACATGTCACTTGCTAAGAATTTATTATGTGAAATCTAAAATCTAATAATTGCATATATGCTCAACGCTTAAAGTGACGATTTTAGCACCGTCTAATGTAGGCATTTTAATTAGAATAGATGTGATTTATTGCTTGTGAAGGAGGCATAATATGTGAAAGGACATCCACACTGCAACGTCTGAGTAAGATATCTATGAGCATGGGTTGTCATGCAAGACCATCTGTTGTCACAGAAGCTACACTAATATGTGCAATTAGGTTTCCCCACACTAAACTATCGACATTTCACAATAATTTGAATATTTATTGTCGTGGTAACAAAATACATGAAGAGTTTATTTTTTTAACACTAATACTTGCAATTTAATTGCCTTCTTCGTGAGTAGGTTGTCTCTTTACCCATGCAAATTACCTTGGATCAAAACCAAATCTCAAAAATATGCAATTTTTTAATTCATCGGTTTAGCAACTACAATATAAAAAAATATATAAATTATGTATTCTGTTATTATGGTAACAAATATTCAAAATAGTGTGGAGCAACCTAATTGCACATATCTTTGTAGGAATTATGGGGTCCCAGGTTCATGTTCTCATGTGAGGTACAAATGTGCCTAACTGTTGGCACTTCCAACTCATATCACTCTAGCCGTTGGATCAGCGGGTCGAAGAACTCATCATGCTAGCACTTTTGAATGAGAAAGAATGTTGGTGAGAAATTTGTGATTAGAGTTTGCATCTTTTTGGGATCCCCGATCAAAGTCCAAATTTCTTGAAATGGTATTGTAGGGTGTGCCACTCATGATTTACTTGTGCTTAGAATGACAATAGTTTCACATGGCATTTATAAAAAAAAAAAAAAAATTTAAACTATGCCATATTCAAGCAAGCAGGTGTTGTGTTTGAAACTTGTAACCTATGAAACACTTGTAATATGCATGGAAGTGGTCCTAACCTTGTTACAATATGATAGCAGTGCAATTTGTGTTCAACCTTGGATAGAAAATAAAAGCCTTTACATCTTCAACCGCCTTGTTCAAGCTTTATGGATAAAAGTGATTATATGCGAGGACGCTATACTTGCATGCCTAGGATGGCATACATATATATACACACACAATCAAAATTTGACCACCTTAATTGTTCTTAAAGTCCAATTAACATACATGCTCAAGGTCAAGAGGATATGTGACAATTGATGCAAGAGTTACACACCAATGCTAAGTCTCCTTTCCAAGGGTTTTTTAGTCATTGATTATGGTTGTTGGGCAAAGAGAATATAGTACTTACGAAATACATGTCAAACAAGCAGAGATTGCAGGGTGCAAATTTCAAATGATGGGTTTTTTCGGTGCCAAAAGCAATGAAGGGGGAGAACTGACTGCTAGTTATAGATGGACCGGTTGAGTTTGAGAAATAAACCAGTTGAACTTTGAGACTTTTGGAAAGTTATTCAACATTTAAGAGGAATGTATGGAATATACCTCAAATCAGTAAAGAAAAACCAAAGTATCACAACATGTAACCGGTGGAACTTGGAAACACCTCTCTTTTGACCAATCATGCCCTAAAATCTCCCCGGACACTGGCCAAAAGCTTTTCAAGTAGAATGTCAGGTTACCGGTCCCATTTTTGGATAGGATGGGTGTAAAAAATTCCACATGGAGAGTGCAGGGCTTTTCAAAAGCAATGGGATAGGTGGTCAGATATGTGGCCCTATTGTGAATACTTCTGACTCCACGGACAATTTTGGCCGTTGGATTGGATTGAAGATTATCTCATTTAGATAGTAATTGCGAACCACAAAGATTGTCATTTCAAGTTTTAGAAATAATTTTATGTTTTTGATGCTTTGTAAATCTTAGAATCATAATCAAGATACAAAAAATTGGGCATACGAGACCAGAGTTGAGATTCACTTGATCACATGCCCTCGCAATTGTGTTGATTATTAAACCTAAATGGTGTGTCTGCATTCTGAGCACATTATCCAATCTCATCACAACATATATCCTTTTGGTGTTTGTTCTTAACCACGAGCCTTGCAATATACCACTGCTCAAATATAGGTGTCCAATCAAGAAGAGTGACCAAATATCTTTCTTGGAAAGAGTCCCTTACTGCCCAACCAGACGTCACAAGGGTGTTTGAGATCAAGACAAATCAGTATACAATAGAGAAGAATACAATTAACAAGATTCCAAAGCAACCAATAGGTGGGTTTGATCTCATACGCTTTTGTTCATATTCGGAAGTATCAGCCTATCCCTTGATTCCTGTTGCTTAACATTCAAATATCTGTTTTGATGCGCTTTCTTCCTCATCCGCAACACCACCTAGTGAACATATGAGCTCAAGACAAGGTATATGAGTGCGTTCACTGATCTTTGTACCTTGTGATTCTGCAGAAATAAACTAAAATTCAACAAATATGAAAACATCAGGGAGATTTCGGATAACAAGAATATACCAACATAAAACACATTTTCGTAGAATGATCAATCTCAAATCCACGCCAACAACTTCATGCAAGTTTTTTTTTTTTTTTCTGCTCAAATGAGGGCTAATTTTCAGTTCCAGAATACAGAGGCGGTCAAATCCCCCTCCTCAAACTTCAACTTCCTCTACAATTGTGCCAACTGCCAATTCTTGTCCTCCAAAACAATCGAAGGCAAGCTTCCTTGATCAGTGTAATGCGAGCAGGCTCACATGCACGCCAACATCTCTTTTTCTTTTCTTTAAAAAAACTACCATGTGGAGAGAGGTCCAATTTTTGGTCTTCTCGTCATGTTTGCTGGCTTGGCCGGATCATGGAAGTGTGCCCTGAGCAGGGCTTTAAGAATGTAATAATTCCATTGTGCAGAAGCAGTAAAGAATGTTCTTGTACTTCCAGAACAAATCGCAGACCGGCCAATTTCCAAGCAACAAGAGTATCATCAGTTGCTGTTGTGCGAAGTATGTGCGAAATCGATTGACATAAATCAGACCAAGGTTTTGGTACTGATCAATCACAATCTGCTATGCCTATCATCCTCTAAATGAATCAAATTTCTGACTAAAATTGGTCTACAAATACACTTCGCTGCCCATGGATAGAGTACATGTGTGCCTGTCACTCAGCATCTGGACAAGATTTTCTCGATGTTTTTGCCAACCACAAGCTCAAAAGACCAGGGCTTAAATTTCTATGAGACAAGAACTGCTTCCTTTTCACTATCTGGTGCCAGAATTCCTGCATTATAATCCTGCAATTAACCACACAAATGAAAGCTTAGTTTTGTATTCAACAGACCTGAAAAAAGTGCACATACTAGAATAAAATGTTCCTGCATTCCATGTCATCGAGCAGATGGTTTGAAATTAATGATAAAAGAACGTATTTTACCAAGTAGTGCTAATTTATTTATTTTTATAATGGCACTCGTTTTACTTTTGATTCAAGCAATTTAGCCTTCCCAATGGACCCTGGCTAAAACCGTACGGTACATGCCAGTCAAGGGACGGCTAACTACCCAGTAACGCCCCACTTTATATTTCTGTACAGAGAATCTTGCTAGGTCTTGTTCACAGCCGAATTCCCAGTGCCACTTCACACTATGGCCAAGGGCCATGACCATAAAATTAAATCCATTGTGCAGAAGCAGTGAGTTCAATTCCATCAATAAAGATTTTAGAGTTACATGGTCACAGGCCCTCAAACTCTGGTGTAAAGTGCCCCTGAATAAGTTGGAGTGATTATCATTTTCACAAATCTCATTTCCTGTGTCCACAAAAAGATAGAGGAGCAATGAACCCAAAACCCACAATCCATACCTGCACAATGGCCTGCGCACAGAGCTTGCCAGAGAGCACTGCGCCCTCCATAGATGCAAGGTACTTCTGCTTGGTGAAATCACCTGCCATATAAAACTTTTTGATAACCGACCTTTGCAATGGCCGGCAAGGCTCGCAATTCGGTACCGTCTTGTAAACTGACCTGAGAAAAAATCCCCTCTTGGTGTTAAGTTTGAAGCCACCACATTACCAATTATAAGAGTGGCACAATGGTCACTGTAAACCCAGCATGATTTGAAAAATTGTCATGGTTCCCAAAGGATATCCACCAACACCTATTTCTGCTTGAAAGAATGTCAGATGATTTTAGCAGTCTAGAATTTTATAATGCATCACTGATGCATGCCCACATGGAGATCTAATGCTAAGAGGTCTCAAGCTCTATACCTTGGGGTTTTTACCACATGGTACTTCACAATCTTGGCTTTGCTTTGATCAGCCGCAATCTCATCTGGGAACAAATTGGCCAATTCCACCATAGTGGCATCAACAATGTCTTGATCGCTTCGTCCTATCCATTTGTCGGCAGGGGCAAACACAAGCTCCAACATTGACCGTTCAGTGTCGTAGTACTCCTGCTCAAATCAATTATGAAGATATGAGACTGATCCAAGGACAAATGAAAGCGATACCGTAGAGGGCTATGTGGTTCCACACTTTAAAGTGCCAATTCAAAATTTCCATGGGGAAATCTGTAGGTTCCTAACCAATGCGATAACCACGTGTGGCAAATTTCTTTCAGAAATTGATCGCTTCATGTCAAATAAGGTAGGCAACTACAGTATCTGATGCTAGATTTCAAAAATGGACATTGTGCACCATGAATAAAAATTGCTTTGTGATATTTCTTTTCAAGATTGGAAAATCTGGGACGCTAGCAAATGGAAGTAAAGAGTAGGTAGAAGGTTGTATGCACAGGCAATGATTACCTTGCACGTAGTAGACATATCAGCATAAACACTCAGAAGTGGACTTCTGCAATTGCACAAGAAAACAAGTGAGAATCTGTATTTGGGGGGGGTGGGGGAATCCCACTGATGAAATCATCACCAGACCAGTATTAGAGTATGTTGTTTGCGTACAAATTAAATGAACTTGTTGACATGTAATTTTCCTACTGACCATCATGAGATCAGATAGTGTATCCAACTTCACACAACATGATAACAAAATTCTACCTGCTGAAGAGAAGATGGTCGTATGTGTTCTTCAATTTCCGATCAAACCTGCCAAATCGTATCAGAATATCAGTTAACATCAATATTGCATTCCTCACTTTAAGCATGGTGATCTCATATCTAATACAAGTAAAGGTCAACCCTCTTAAAAATGTTCTGCTAGCAGGTGCAATCTCATATAATACTCTCGCTACCAATGCATAGACTATGTACTTAGAAATTTAATGGGTTATTCTAAAGATTACCGAAAGGGACACTCAAGAAAACCTACCAGATGTGCACGTTAATGACAGGAACGCCAACGAGTTTGTCCATTTTCTTGAAGTAGGGAATTGGTTTCCATTGCTCTGGAAGTAGTTGCTTCACAATGTCCACTGGAATAGAACAGATTATGTCAGAAATCACTAGATTGTCAACAGATTGAACCAATTTTACATAACTACCTACATAATAAATATTATTATCCTCCCCTTCTTTGATTGACAGATATGTCAAACAAAGCATTGAGTCCCTTTAGTACATTTACTTCTTGTGGGGTTAGCAGCCCTAACCTCTAAAACAAATTGTCCAAAGACGTGTAAATCAGGACTTCTCCTCACCAAGTTGGAAAATGCCTTTTTAATAGGGTCTCAGGGCCACTTCATACTATGGCCAAGGTCCATGACCATGAATTTGCAAAGGCCCTTGAAACTCACCCGAAGGCCATACCATGGAAAATTGAAATATTTTTTGGGGGTCACGGGCCTTCAAGTGTGGTGTGAAGACATACGCAACCAGGCTCTCACCATCCTAATCATGTGGGGCCTTCCACACAATAAGTCATAATAAAGGGTTGTAAGATTTTGAGGTGTCATGGTCTCCCAGTTTTGTGTTTATCCCACCTCTTTGAGGCAGGCTTGACACAAAATCTGGTAGACCACGAAACATTATCCATTGGATGCCATGCAGGACTCCATGTAGGTTTATCATCCGTTCAAACTTCCCTGGTCCCTTAGGACCTCAACCTCTAGTGTAAAGTGGAGTAAGACATTCTCGGCATTTTCCACCAATCAGACATTTTAGATTTCAATGGCCCTCGATACATTGTCATGGGATAGCTTTCGATGTAGGCTGAGCAGAAACTCCACATCCAGCATCAGGACTTCTTCAAATTAAGGATTCCTTCAAGTAACTTAATGAAAACATGAAATTGTTAACAGATTCACTATAAAGCAATTCTTGTTAACAGATTCACTATAAAGCAATTCTCTTTCTCATTCAAGGCAGATAAGGACTCTCATGTTATGAACAATGTACCTGACATTGCAGAAACATAAACATCGCCTTCCACAGTAGTACCATCTGTTAACAAATAGTGCTTCACAGTGCCATCATCGTTGAGGACGATTTCCTTCAGGCGAGAATTCATACGAACCTCCCCTCCTAATTGTTTGAAGTGATCCACAATTGGCTCACAGAGTCTCTCGGGAGGAGCTCCATCTAGGAAAGCCATCTTAGAACCATGTGTCTCTTGAAGGAAGCGATTCAATGCAATCAGTACACATTGCATGGAAAGATCGTCGGGGTCGATAAAGTTGAGTGCCTTGGACATGGCAATGAATACTTCATCGTTGACACGCCTTGGAACACCCTGCAAATAAATTTTGCACGTCAATGGTCATAACCTCCGTAAATTATATTCAGCAAAAGGTATCAATTTAGAAAGCTGAATTCTCCAACACAAAGCTAACTCCAAAGTGATCATAGGGGTTGCTTGTATCCAGTGACAGACACCAGAAACCTCCCAGTCAGCACCAAGTATCCTCTCCATTCCTCACAGTCAAACAGTCTACTATTGAATAAACGCCCTCTGAAATATTCTAGCTGAAGGGGCGTGTACACACAAGTACTCAGTGATTGCGGTTGTGGTTTGGGCCCACTTTCAACCACAAGAATTTATTGCATTTACCCAAGTTGTAGTCATAGTTGAAAGTAGATTTGACCACCATTATCGTCCCTCCCATTGGTGCTATCTGTGGAGCAGAGAGAAACAATTTATGGAATTTAAAAGGGAGTTGTGAAAATGCGCACCTGCTTGACCATCCACTCACGGACAGTGAGGCCATCTTGAGCTTCAACATAGGCTTGGCCACCAAGAATAGCAGGTAGAAGTCCAATAGCAAATCTGATCTTTTCAGGGAAAGTCAGCATCTCGTTATTCTTCAAAATTGCCCACACACCTGCCACCATGCTCCAAGGTGTAAGTTCCCAAAATCATAAATTTCCAGAGGGAAAAATCTCATGTTGAAATGACATCATAACATCCTCATTAATGCATTATAATTATATGATTTTCGCATTTTCTTCTAGTAAGTGCCACATTGTGCTCCTACAAAACATATTGTTACATAAAAATAAAATATGCATTCCAGAAGAATTATAAACCACTTCATAAAATTTATATGTAATTATTGCATAACACCCCACCCTTTGGATATTTATGACGGAGCTCATGAGATTACAGAGCACCTATGCCTTCCCATTTGTGAAGGTTTCCCAGAGCTCCCCATACAAAATGATTAAGCAACCCACCAAAGGAATGTCGTACAAGAGAATTAAATGTCCAATACCATTAAGAGGAGCAGGTAGAACATTTGGGAAGTCGAATCGGCTGAATTCACCAGGCTTGTTTGGCATCGCAAAAATCATGCTGTGCTCCTTCCATTGCAGGCGATCATTGATGCCCAACTCACTAAACAAATTCTGCATGTTTGGGTATGCACCAACTGCATCCAAAACAATCACAGCATCAAAGTTATCAAGAGAATGTTGAATGAGATCTTACATTTAAAAGAAGAATATCATCTTTACATTGCAACACTCTTCTTCATCAGAATATGGTTAATAGATTCAGCAGAAAACCATTGAAACTAAAGTGACTTGGTGCATCCATGGTACTTACAAAATATGTGCAATCCAGTCTCATACCAATCCCCATCTTTGTCCTTCCATGCTGCAATCTGCAAATTGGTCGCTCTTATTCATCAGAAAACCTCCAGTTTCTGAACAATTATTTACAAATTCAATAACAACGTTCTTTCTAGAGGAGGTGATCGCACCAAAAAAATGTAACTAAAAATTCACTACAAGGGCACAAAAGGGTTTTTAAATGTACCTTTCCACCAAGTACATCCCTAGCTTCTAACAAAATTGGAATGTGGCCTGCATCTGCAAGATACTTAGCAGTGCACATGCCAGCAAGACCTGTGGACAAATACAAAACCCATCAAAAAATGGCCAAAAACATGATTATCTGCAAAAAGTATCACATGTTTCAATGATCATGTTGTATGCCTTATGAGATCCAAGGCCTCCGACATAACATCCAAAGTGCAAATCATCAAAGCCAACGCGAGAAAAAAATTGGAAAATAACTCAAAAGACTGCATACACCATGCAGATATTGTCTGCATATCATTTAGTCAAGATGCCCAGTAAAATAGTTTCAAGGTCTCTATGTCCCAATCTTCCGCTCAAGAGATGGTGCAAGCTCTTATTAAAGGGGAACGGAAATCAGGTTAAAGAAGACAGAAGGACGAACAATAAATGGAAACCTATTACACTGGGATATTGAGCGACTTGAGAGACTCTGGACACCAACGATGGTAGGGGCTTGAGAGAAAATTCAATGAGCTTGCTATTTCTTCTTCCTAACCATGATTCCTCTCTACTTTTCCACATTTTCTCAATGCACATGCCAGCAAAACCTGCGGACGGGTACTAAACCCATCAAAAACTGGCCAAAAAATGATTATCTGCAACAGGTATTACATGCTTCATTGCTCATGTTGTATGCCTAACAAGATGATCTCCAGATTGAGAATCATCACAGGCGACACAAGAGATTTTTTAAGAACTTCTCGAAAGAGTTCAAACACGATGCAGTCCTTCTTGTCTGCATTTTCACAGAGTCAAGGTGCCCAGAATAGCAATATCAAGGTTTCTGTGTCCCAATCTTGCGTTCCAGAAATCAGTTGAAGGAGAAGGGGAAGGAGGAACAGAAAAGAACAAGCCAAACACAGTATTACGGTAGGCCTTTGAGTGACTAGAGCACGGTTACCCAACAACAACCACTGACCGATCAAATTCTCGCCATTAAAAGGGACTCAAGATTCTTGTGGACAGACAAAACGAATCTGAACCTAAACTAGAAGAATTGGCGAATTCTTCTTCCTAACCCTCCAGAAAGAAATTGCTGTACATACCTGCTCCAGCAATGACAACCTTCAACGGCTTGCTTGGGCGAGCAGAATATCTCATGTAGGCGGAAAGAGCGGCCGCCTCCAAGTAATTCCCGGTGCCATCGATGTCCGGCCGCGGGTAATCCACACACTCAACCTTCACAAAACCATTAAATCAGAATCTTACCATAAACACACACGCGCACTCTCCATCAGCATCACCCACAGAATCCACAAAATCAACCACCTCAACTCCGTAACCATCAAATTCACTCCCGATTCGAATTCGTGTGCCAACATTGTAGCAAGTAAGCCAGCCACATTCAAAGGGCCAGATTTCCAACATAAATTCCGGAAAAAACCCTCCAAGCAAACACTCCATCACCGTAATCACTCACAAAACGCACTCAACTCCTTACCCACCAAATTTCACTCCGGAATCAAATTTCTGTGTTAACGATGTAGCAGGGCGAGCCAAACCTTTGGAGGACCAGGCTTCCTAAACAAAATTTCAATCCAACACGGATGCAATCCACTCCGGAATCGAATTTGCATGTCGACATTATAGTAGGAGGTTGGGCGCCAAACAAACCTTAAGAGGACCCGATGACCTGCGACGAGTGGTGACGACGCTCTTGGTATTGGTCGTCGCAGCGACCGCAACTCCCCATTGCTCGCTCGCACTAAACCCATGCACAGAAGAACTCCGGGAAGCCCCACCGCGCACACTCACAACACTCCTCTTGCTCTTCCTGGCGTCCTGCGCGGAGGAGGACTTGGTCACCAAGCCACCGAGAGATTGCGCTCTCCCTACCGACGATTGCAAACACCCAGTGCTCTCCATGGCGCCCAAACCTATCGCCCCTCCCTCCCAGAAAACCGAAACCTCGAGCACTCAATTCTGCTTCAAACTCGCAGAGCCGGACGAGCACCCACCTGCTCGGTCTGTCCGTAATTTTGTTCCTTGTGTGACCAGCTGAGCTAATTGGGTGCAGGAAATTGAGAGGAAGTGGAGCGTGGCCAGCATGATTCCGGCGGGGAACAACATACGGGGTTGGGGGAATGGCTATGGCGGATGGATTATCGTGCGGAGGAGGCTTGCATTCGTGGACCACTCATCTTTTCGTCTTCCCTTCTCCTCTCTCTCTCTCTCTCTCTCTCTCTCTCTCTCTCTCTCTCTCTCTCTCTCATTTTCCTTTTCTAAAAATTGGGGTGCTTGTGGAATTGGTGAGAGTGTTGGATTGGCATCTATAACCGATAAAATAAGAGAGTTTGCATTTGTTTAGGAGAAGTCATAGCAGGGAATCATTTTTCTTGCGGAGATAAACAAATTCTAAGGAAAATGTAATTACACCCTAAACTCCGTAATATCAACCTCCATAATGTCACTCACTCTCTAATATCCCGAAACCCTAGGGAACGGATGTTCGTAGTTCAAATCTCACTCCTTATTGTCACATTTCTCTCCCTTATATCATGAATTTTGTCATTAATGCAAACCACCAAAGAAGTCAACCCACACCCTCGCATTGCGCCATGTGTCAACATGTGGAGTATCACCTTCTTCTTCTTCTTCTTCTTCTTCTTCTTCTTCTTATGGCACTTGTTGAATGTTGATGCATGTATATGCCACATTGCCCGGGAAGGCCAAGTGGAGTGGACCACACCACACCATTAAAATGTTGCACTTTGTGTTATTCCATAATGTCACATGCTACACTAATTCTATAGTATCACGCATCCATGTTAACACTACAAAACTCCATAATATCACGTGCACTTTGGTTGCCACAGGTGTGATACTACGAAGTTTAGAGCGTATTTCTTTTAAAATTTATGAATATGGAAATTGCTACAATTTTCAAAGCGTGAATATTAGGGTTATACATACTTGGTCTATAGGTTTACCCATAACTGCTCATCTCAATGCTACTCCTTGGCTACAACAGTTGTCAAAACTCTTATGAGGGTAATCAATCACAAGCCGCCAGCACATAAACTTTCAACTTTGTTCGCCTAAACATACAGATCTAATCTATGTCAACATAACATGACCCTGGTGAGTGGTTAAATGGATATGGTCGCATATGGATGCCTCGACCTTATATACTATGCAAGAACTTTCATACTTGGATAAAATCACCGTACCATCAATATGGCCTAGAATGGTATTGACCCAAACAACAATTCAGGTACACAAAGATTCTCTCATCTTGACATACCCACCAAATATCAATATTTGACTAGTATTATAATTTTGATGCCATGGGTAGGTTCTTTGATACCATTATTGATGTTGATTATCGATAGCATGCAATTACCTATATACCAGTCCGATATTAGTCTTAACCCTTGAATACTTGGGCGACCATAAAGTGATTGATTTTTGGTCAAAGGGCCAAATCATCAATTTTCAAACCTTAGTTGGAGATACTCCTTTCACTAGGTGTTTAAGTTAGGTCACAGTGCATCTTTTGATTGTTGGGATTGAGCAAAAGACTTCATTTGTAGATCCTACATATTATCTCTACCACAAATGAAAATTTGGATGAAATATTATGTTTACATTATATCTATCTTCGATTTTGTCTTTTTTTACATGCAAAAAATCATAACTAATCCAAATATGGTCCAATCACGTTGAATTGTGGTTGTAGCTTTAATATATATATTCCATTTATGTAGAGTTTTTGCGCTCCTTCAACTGCTTTGACTTTTTGAAAATAGACCTAGGCATTTAGGAATTAAATCTCGTTTCTTGTTTTCACTTCATGATCCTCTCTTTAAATGTCGTGCTCAATTCTCTTTCCTTTTTAAAACAAAATAAATTTGGTGTGTTTGTGAATTAGTCGTTTCGGCAACAAGGAATTAAATAATCACATAGTATGATTGTACCTCTCATTCATCCAACATAAAAGCCCTAAAATAGCATGAAGGGTGAAGGTTAGTTTTTATTATTATAAAAGATTTGACATCGGAATAGGCTCCCAAGTGAGGCATGATGAATACAACATTCCCGGCATTAGGGGTGCAACACCAAGCTAGTGATGAGTAATGTTATGACTATGATGACCGACCTACTTGGAAAACACTTTCCCTATTCGCTATGGACATCTATCCACATGTCAATGCAAGTGGCGTTTCCAGCCCGTAGTTCAAACTTCATATGCTTAAATAAATCGACAACCAACAGGAGATTGTTATTGTCAACTTCTAGTATTCCATCTAGTATATATATATATATAACATCTCAGATTAGGAATTCGGCCTTACATGCCTCCTAATAATTATACCATAAGCTAAGTGTGCTTAATTGGATACATATCTCAATTAGAAACCTATATTTGAGTGGCATGTGGTTGGGTTTGGCTCCAAGCATAAATACTAGAATGACCCGTGTTAATTAGAGTTTGGACTGCATGCTCAAAATATGATAACTATTGTAGCCTCAATAATCAACATGATTGAGGGGACCTATATGACCACTTAATGACCACAAGAATCTTCACTAGGATAATGAATAAGGTGTTCATCTGAGCTCCGAAAATTATGAGGAAAGTGGCTCTGGCCTTTATTTGGATTTGCTAACCAAGTCGTACTACCATGGGTAGATAGCAGGTTGGGCGGAAAATAATTTTGAAAAAAAACAAGCCTAATCATTTTGGAAATTAATGAGTCAAATGACCTAAATGGAAAGGGAAAATATTATAAAATATAAATATTAGGAATTCTCAATATTTAATAATCTCTCATGCTTGTCAATGGAATGGAACATACGAGTTATTTGCATCTACCTCTTAAGCATGCTTGCAAATTCTCAAACAACCTCTATTGAACATGAACATAAAACGATAGAAATGGTTGTAGATTGTTCACAACTCTAATTAGCACACTAAGAAGGTTTAACCTAAACCATAAAGGTTAACATTACGTACTTAGCTGTCATGAATGAATGCAAAGTAAATTACAGTTCATCATGGATTTGTATGTAGGATATGGTATGTGCCTAAATAAATAATTATATGTATACATATTGGCTTAATTTTTCATAAATATTTTTACAGACCGCCTAAACCTTTTATTCAATTAATTAATTAATTATTGGACATTTTCTGACTAACCTGCTATCAACCTACGGTAATTGCGTGTTTAGTGTCCTAGAAGAAGTGGGTTAGTCAGAAAAATTAGTAACCATTTAAGACGCATCTAACTTAACTTACCTTAACTTGAACCAAAAGCAAGAAAGGCAAATATGGTCAAACTCAATCCTTGATTCTAGCGCAGGAAATCTGGGCCGCCCGATTGCCGTCCAAGGACCGCGGAATCTCCATCCTCTAGATTTCGCTATCTAACGACTGGGATGAGAGATATCCGCCATCCAACGGCACCAAGGCCCTGATCGTGGACGCTTCCTGGATGGAGTAAGTGGGGCCTTCTGGATCTTATACGATCCTGTGTCTCGATCCAGGCGGTCCGTTCGATCTCGTCCGGAGATCGGACGGCTGTGACCTCTCCGAGGCCTGTTGGCAGAACAGCCATTCCGGCCAATATTATATACATATGTAGAACTTAGGGGCCTCTTTGACCAATAAAGGGAATAGAAGCCCCCCAGGTTCCTCCCACTAGACTTATTTGAGGTCTCGGATGCTAATTATAGACTCGTCAAAGAATCAACTACAAAAATAAAATCCCGATCGATCGATCGACCGTATTTTCATCATTTTCATCATCACTTCCATTTTCCGTGTTGGGTGAATTTGTGTGTGTGTGTGTGTGTTTTTTTTCCCGAGACAGAAGGCTGACAAGTCAACGCCAAAGCACAAGAGGCAGTTGACCACCTGGCAAGTTTTTGTCAAGTAGAGAGGAGATTTCACAACCGGGAATCGAATTGCCAACCTCTTCCTTGAGATTTGGGTATCTCTCCACATCATCCAGTAGTTTAAGGTCATCTCGGACTTGGTGAATTTGTGTTTGAATACATAGGCTCCTCCCCCATTTGTGTTCACTATTGAGCGCGGAGCCTGTACTTACCATTTCTTCTAAACATGTGTCTAAACCATGTTTGTTCTTCAATCCTCACCAAACCACACAATAACCAAATACATGTGCATGATTAAGATGAATAGCACCCACATGCATTTATCTCTATTGGATGTTTTCATACACTAGAAGAAAACTCGCCCATTTCAATCATCTATTGCAGCTTGTCCACTACAACTCATGGTGAGAAAATGCATAAATTCGGAAAGCATGTATGTGCACTCTTGATAGATTCGCAGAAGTGCTTTCATGTTGAGCAAGGGCGTCTTCTTAAGAGATGTAGACTTGCCTCGTTGTTGATCCTGCACATGGGAATTTGCCCATCATCTCATTTATTGGATTCTTATTATTGTATTAGTGGATTTATTGAACTTATACCTCAAAATATTTAATAAATAAGCTTCATGGAAATGTTTGAATGAGGTTCAAATACCAATTATATGTTAGAATAATTTATTTTTTCATTTTAAAACATACAAAGCGTGGGAATCTTCAACTCACCCCTACATGTTATGAAAATTCTATTATATTATATGCTAAAATCAGAGTTTGTTTCCAATCACATAATAGTGCAACAGTCAACTCCCCTTCCTCAAACTTCAACTTTGCTTCATTTTGCATTGCACTACAAAGAACTTTCAAGTTGAGAGCTCAAAAAATTACCATGTTTCCAACGCTTGCATGGAACCTTGATGGATCCTGTATGGAAAACTCTCAAGCACCTCATAAAGTTTGCTTATAAGGTAGAAATACCATAACCCGTTAAAATAAGGTGATTCGCATTGAAGATATGGTCTGACAATCATGAGATAATTTTCCAAGATAGACGAGAAGGATTCATGAAGAATGCAAGTTGTTTCGTATTTTTCTGCCTTGTACAAAAAATCCCATAATTTTTCAAAGTGGAAAGTTTGTCCAACCCACTTCCGGTTCACTAGGTTCTCCGCATTTCGATACAAAACATCGCCTAAACCCGTTAATCATGAGTACGTTAGATCTTGCCTCCCATTGGCTACACTGCATTGAAGTTGCCGCCGAGCCATGCTCCATTTAAGACATGGCACTTTACCATTATGAGGCGGTCTAGTGCACCGCTAGTGGGTGGTTAACATGTTATGGTATTTCTACCTTATAAGGTTTTGGGAAGGTTTGAGCTTTCTTTATCTAAACCCGTAAGCCAATGGACTCTCGAACATTCTTTGGTTCATCATGAACTGTCACGAGTGGTCTTACTCTTCTTTGTTAAAGACAATTTCCCTCAGTATACCTCTTTGAGCACAATCCCTTAGTATACACTCGCTCGTTCTTTTGAGACTCACTTGAACATCCGTCTGAGTGAAAGTTTTGTCTAACACTGAGTATTAAACTTTGGAAATGTGCATGTTTGAGATCTCAAGTCAAACTCTCAATCTCTTAAGGTAGAAATACCATAACCTGTGAAAATAAGGTGATTCGCATTGAAGATATGGTCTTACAATCATGAGATAATTTTCCAAGATAGATGAGAAGGATTCATGATGAATGCAAGTTGTTTCATATTTTTCTGCCCTGTACAAAAAATTCTACAATTTTTCAAAGTGGAAAGTTGTCAAACCCCCTACTCGTTCACTAGATTCTCCCTACACCGAACACGGTAATCCGCATTTCCATACAAAACATCACCTAAACCGGTTAACTCATGAGTACATTAAACTTGACTCCCATTGGCTACACTAAGTGTACACGCATTGAAGTTGATGCCTCGCCATGATCGGTTTCAGAAATGGCACTTCACTATTATGATGGCGGTCTAGTGCATGGGTAGAGGGTGGTTAACCGGTTTGGGTATTTCTACCTTAGTGCAATGTCTATATGTACAATAGTGTAAGGGAAGAATCTAGATTGCACCTAGAACATTGCACCTAGAAAAGAAATTGTCCACTGCAACTTGAAGGTCACATGTTTTGACTCCCAATGAAGAAAAAAAATGTATCCATCAATCAATTTTGGTATGTAATTGTGTTAAAATTTTGGAAGCAAGAAATATCAATCATCAACCAAATTGATTGACTTATACATTTTGTTTTTGCTAGCAATTGCAATGAATTCAAAGCCGATTTTAAAGTTTGAGCAACCAAAAGGCTTACTATACTAAAAGTGCATCAAGATGCCTAATTCCCTAGAGTAACAAAGTGCAATGGCCTCTGTGAGATGGAGGTCGATATCAACTTGATGGTTCCATTGTAAATGTCACAATAGAGGGTTGCAACAAGAAAAAATGTTCTTAGGTAAATACCAACACCAAGAGTACGAGGCACCATACACAAACATAGAATGCAACGCATATGAAACCCTTAACCCTAAAATTTAAATGCCATTGCCATCACCCATCTCCCCCCCCCCTCTTCCCCTTACTACACGTCATGTTGGTGAATGTGTTGGTGCTCTTGGTTGTAGTGTTGGTCATGGTGGCCATCTTCAAGGTAATTTTTTTCCCTTTTTTTATTTGGGTTTGATTTTGGAGGTCAAATGTATGTTGATGTTTAATTTTTTATCCATATTTTGAAGCCCAAGTACTATGTTTTTTTGTGGGTTTCGGCTTTTTGAAGGTGTTGGAGGTCAAATGTATGTTGATGTTTCAATTTTGATGCATATTTTGAAGCCCAAGAAGTTTATTTTTGTGGGTTTTGGTTTTTCAAGGATATAGGAGGTAAAATGTATGTTGGTGTTGAATTTTCTATGCATGTGTGAGCATAGTTATGTGCCCACGTTTCAATTTAACTTAAAAGAGTGTGGAAACCTTAGGATTAGCAATTGTATGGGTAGTGTAGAAGCTAGATAGGATTGAAAGTTAGAAGTTTAGGAAGAGTTGAGTTAGAATGATAGATTAAGAGGAATTAAAGGAGGAAACCAAATGAAAATAAAAATAAAAATGATTGAAGTCATCTTGTTTTGAGTGAGTGATGCTTAAGGGCTACTTGGTAGAGGCCAAGATTAACGTTCGTTTTAGGTGAGGGGCTGTTTGATTTGGGAGACCTTGGAACTCGGAGGCCAGGATAAGGTGGAAGCTCCTGGTGCGCTCGGGAAGGCTGGATCCAGGGGAGAGGGTGAGGCCCAGGTGTGTTGCGGAGAGGAGGTGTGTGAGGGTGGCTAGGAGACAAGAGGTTGCTGGTGACTGGCGCGGAGGAGGTGAAGGAGCTGGGATCTGGCTAAACGGATTGATGGGCGGTGGGGCAGACTACTCGCCGGAATGGAACATTGCATTTTGAGAATTATGGGAAACAATCTCCCTGGACCCAGCTTGCTCAAAAACAGTTGACCCAATCTTCTATCAAACAACCCTTTAGGACAAAACCAGTGGATTCAGGCTCTTTTCTCCCTCTGATTATCAGTTTTTGCAAGGCATCACTAAAAATGGGAACTCAAGTTAAGAATGCTCGGAGGAAGGAAAAAAGTGTGCGGCAGAAGGCAGTGCGGCAAGATCGCCGTGTGAAGTTGTGTTGTTGGCTATTAGATTGCGAGGGTTGCTGAAGGAGCTGCAGGGCCGCAACTGAATCAAAAGTTTGAGCTTCTACTACATGAGCAGACAGCACGCAGCTGCTCGTAACTGGCTTGATATCTGATTACTGGTTACTGCAACTGGAAGGGGGCTGCTGCTGTCGTGTGGCAGCATCTGGGAGTCCAACAGGGCGGAGCCAACAGCTGGGAAGGCTGCAGCTGTGGGACAGAAGCAGGACCAACAAGGGGGAGGTTGGGTGATGATGTGTGCATTGACTGGGTAGATGATGATTAGGGGTAGGGTGACTGGCCTGATTTTTGTGTGAAGTGGTTAGGGCCTTGGACATTGTGAGTAGTGTAGGGCATTTATGTAATTCATATGTATAATTCAAGTATTTGTGAATACTTGTGTGTGATTAATAAAATGAGGGTGTCACACACACCATGCTTCAAGTGATTGATTGGGATGTAAACACTCATGATGGAAGTAGTTAGGACTTGTGGCAAGAGACTCCTCACCTGGGCTAGGACGCATTCAAAGGTGGGGTGAACCTTGCTCACAGCATGTTTTGAAGCTCAAGTGCTAGGTTTTTGTGGGTTTTGGTTTCTTAAGGTGTAAGAGGTCCAATGTGTGTTGATGGTTGATGCATATCTTGAAACCCAAGTGTTATGTTTTGGTGGGATTTGTTTTTTTTAAGTGTGGGAGGTCAAATGTACATTGAAGTTGAATGTTTGATGCATATTTTGAAGCCTAAGGGCTCATTTTTGTAGGTTTTGGTTTTTTGAAGGTATAAGTGGTCAAATGTATCCTAATATTCAATTGTTGATGCATATTTTGTAGCCCAAGTACTATGTTTTGTGGATTTTGGATTTTTGAAGGCAAACAAAGAATGTTTCAAGTGGATGAATGCAACACAAGCACAATCTTGCATGTTAAATAGTCTATTTGGAATGGCATTTCTTGTGTATTTCACAATCTATTTATAAACTAACAATTAATTATCATCAAGTTTCACCTAACAACAACCAACAATACCAACCTAACCACCTAGTCACCCAACAACACCTTGCACCAACCAAACACCAACCGAATAACACCCAACATTTACTGAACACGTACATGACAATATCCACAATCCACCCAACATCCACCAAACAACACCCAACATCCAAGATGCACCCAACATCTACACATAAGCTCCATAAACATGAATCACCGCCCGTCATGGGTTGGAGAGTGCAGTCCAAACTCAATACATCCACCTTTCATCGGTGTATTTGACATTTGGTATCCATCACCCACAATGAAGACACTCACCCTCACATCACTATATGTCACTAAAACATCAAGCACCACTATACCACCAATCTTTCAACTTGGCCATCACGAGCACACCTGATATTGCACAAACCATCTACCGGTGACCTTTTTCATCGCAATTTTAGCTACTCTACATGGTTCATTTGGACATGATTTCATTTAGTGTGTTTATTTAGTAATTACAACTCACCAAGGTTGTCATTTCAAACTTCAATATTGATCAAATTTTTGTTTTGTTTGTTTTGTTCTATTCCTCTTTCAACAATCACATAGACCATGTTGTGTTCAACAATCACTAGCCTATTGTGTTCAACTATTGAACTTAGAATGGAGTTCATATTCTAAGCACACAACCCATTGGAGTTATTCTATCACATGTCTTGTTTAGTGCCCAATATTACCTACAAGCCTCGTAGCATTGCTCAACACTAAACTCTTGTCCTTCTCCATGAATAGGATATAATTTAGGGTTGGTGGTGGATGGCAATGTGATATTCGAGCACATGGACACCCCTTCAAATTTTGAAAGGCATATCATAATTTCTTGCCCAAGATGTTAGAATAACACTCTTCTTGTTCGTGGGCCTACACTAGAAGAAAATGCACATCGCATTTGGCCATGGTGACATAGAAGACCATGCCATCATCTCGTTGGCAAGGTGTTCCACCGTGTTCCTTGTGGTCATTGCGGTTGTGTTGCACGGGCCAATCATGTTGCCATGTCATGCCTACCCGGGCAACATGTAAAAAAATACCATGGCACCATTTATGGGCGTTGTGATGGTTGCACATACATGTGAGGATTCATTTGCTAACCCATGTGCTAAGTAGGTTGCTGAGTTAGCAAGTAGGTCCCACATGATTCTTTTGTTGGTTACTCTCTTCACCACATGCATGTGGTAGAGTGCCATTCCTTGTCGGTTACCCACCAACAATGGAGGCAATATGGTTATGAAATCTTGCAACATAAAGGTGGCAATTGGTTTGGAGGTGGACCGTTCACTAGAGGAAAACATGTCCAAATCAACCATGTGCCACGGTGTTGGTAGTGGCCATGTCCGTTGTTGTTTTGACTAGAATTGCCATTTTGACTGCCTTTATGTTGGAATGGTGGTGATTGAAACCTATTTCGGGTGGGACCTGAGTTTTGGTTGATTCAGTTGCAATGTCGCCCATTCCGGCTAGGCACTTCAGTTGCCGGTTTTGGTTGTTTTGTGCACTTACTGGGTGGAGGGTGACCTATTGGTTGCATTTTCATGGTTGCATGTTGTACCAGTCTTGGTGGTTGCCCTATGTGGGTTGACGTCCACCGTATGAGGGCATGGTTGTCACCCCTAGCGTGTCTTTTTTTTAGGACATTGCTGACCTTTTCTTCGGTGCACATTGTCTCTCCTCGGGTGGCAGAGGGTGGCATCCTATGTTGTGCCATGGTTGGAATACCTTCAACACTTGTGCTATTGGTTGTTGTGCCCGCAAATTAACAACTTTTGGCTGTTGCAAAGTACATGTGAGCCACATAAATTTCTGGACTTGGTGAATATGATCATGTCATTATATGATTGTGAGTTCTTTTTGCATGATTTAGTAATTAAGCATGGTGACCTCTGCACCAACAACATGCTCTTCATCTCTCCGTTCTTTGTGGTTCCAACTTGCATTCACCCTATGGTTGCAATGGTTCGATGTTTTGGTGTTATATCCAAGGTTGCATGGCCATCCAGTCATGGAGGGCGGAATTTACACACTTTGTACTGTTCGCATTTTGGTTTGCATGATTGTAAGAGTTATCATGCTAGTCTTAATCACGTTGGACGTAGGATTTTGAAGAAGTTTTGATTTCCGTGTTTACATTTCCACATTTCCAATGGATGAGTTTACATATAGACACCACAAATCTCTAGCCTCCCTTTGGGGCACGCATAGAGAGAGTACTGATTGTAGTAGCATGCACACATTTCATGTGGATGTTCTTCTCATAACTTGTTAGGTTCACAAATTTCACATGCACAATAATGTGAAACATGTTTTGAGAAAATGGGGGACGAAGTCTATTGCTCAACCTAACATGAGGACTTTAAAGCTCTACCACCCCCCCAACCCTTGATGGGGCATGCATAAAGAGAGTACCAATAATACACTAAATATTATATTTAATGTCACTTACTATTGGAGTTACACAATGCTATATCTTTTACTATTAATAAAAACTTTTGACCTAGTAAAGATGTTAATGTTCTATAATGTCCAATTTGACCTTTAACGGCAAAAATGAGGTCTACAATGAATAGATATTTTGGGCCTATGAATAGTTATATATATTACGTGTGTTTTTGTATGCAAGGGGGAGATATTATTGAGCATACTAATGGCAAGTGTCATGTGTTTACATTTTAATATGCAAGAGAAAGATATTCTTGAACATACTAAGGGCCGCTTCACATGGTGGCCGAAGGTCGAGAGGCTGTCAATTTCCACCAATCAGATTGTTAGAAACCAAGAATTTGGCCTCTCGACCCTTCACACTATAGGCCAAAGTCCAAAGGTTGTCACAATTTAAAATGCCTACATGGCAATACTTTTTGACCAAGGCGACAAACTCTCGAAGGAAGTTTGGGTCGGACAGGAATGGAGATCCAAACTATGGTTGAGAGGCCGTTGGTTTTTCATTAAAAAATCAAACATTGACAAGATCTTGGCTGTCAAATTGGAGGGGTTGTTTTGGGCAGGGAATAAAGTAGGATGCTCCTTCTTCCTTTGGACTTTGGGCTTGGCCTTTGGAGGCTTCACACTATGGCCATCCAAGTCGAGAGGCCGTGGGAGTTCATGGCCAAAGGCTTGGACTTTGAGCTTGGCCTTTGGAGGCTTCACACTGTGCCCATAACATTATTCAGATCCATAACAATGTTCTGTGGGACTGACAATATTCTAAAGAATAATCCTCAAATTCAATTGATTACTTTGGACTCTCAACAAAATTTGTCCATTTAATCCCATGGCCTCTGGACTTGGACGACCATAGTGTGAAGCGGCCCAATGCCAAATGTCATTGAAGAGGAGGCTTGAAGTGCCGTCCATAGATGCCGCCCTATGAGGCGGCCACGTCATCCTACGTTCCCCATGTTCCCCGACAGCTTGCGCTACTTTAGGCCTTGTCTACGTTCGTTGCCCTGACAAAAGACCTTGAGTTGTGGGAGGAAGAGAGGAAGCCATCATCCATCGGCATGATTCATTCAGTCTCCACCGCAATACTCTTCCATGACTCGTCACTCATTCTCTTCTTTTCTTCCCCTCAACAATAGGGGTTGTCACACCTCTTTCTTCCCATTCTCAATCTTCAGAGAATGGGGACGTGGCACGCTCTCCTTGAAAGTCGGAGGCCCATTCTCTGAAGATTGAGAATGGAGAAAACTTCTTCTCATCCACGGGTGAAGAATGGAGAATGGAGAAAACTTCTTGTGTGAAAGTTTTACCGCAAAGCTTCTATTTTTCACCTAGGGTCGCTTCTTTCACCGCCGGAGGTGCTTCTTGCACCGCTTCTTACCACATGTTGACTCACGGGTAATTCCCATTCTCCATTCTCCATTCTCCATTCTCCACGGGCCACAATAGGGGTGTCACACCTTTCTCCATGGAGAAGCTATCCTATTGGCTCCCCCTTTTTCCTCATTCTCCATTCTCCATTCTCCGAGGAGGTGTGACAACCCCTAATAAGTCAGGCAGCCTCACCAATTCTCCCACCACCGAAGCATTCTTTTGCAATCTTCTCCTCTCCTGGAGGTGCGATTTGAACGTCAGCATACATACAGGTTCGAGGATGGCATCGAGAGTGGCGGTCGCCAGATTAGCCGCGTTGCGTCGAATAGCCTCCCCTGCTTAGTCCTCAAAGCGTGCAATCGACACTTCGTTTCACAGCCGCTACAGCCTTCAGGGTTTGGCAGAGCAAATTGGCAGTAAACCCTATCTCTCCATTTCTCATTCCATCAAAATTGAGCGGTTTTGGATGGCTGTGTGGTGAATTTGGACACCCGAATTTGGGTGATTTTCAGTGTAGGCAATGGTTGACAGGATTGATAGCTGCACCAGCCTGCCCTATCGATGGATTTGGGAGAGTGGGAGGGTGGGAGAGTGAGAGAGCACAATTGCACATCATCTGTAGACCTGCTCTTAACTATAATCGCAGCTCTTCCTCTGAGCAGTAGGCATGAAGATACTTTGATCTTTCAAGATACATGAAACCCTAATTCGACTATGATGCTTTGGAGATGAGTATGATGGTTTTGGATGACAATTCAGAGTTGCGATGGTTAGGAGATAGGTTTTTTGGTAATGGCTAAGAGAAAGTTCTTCTCAGACGTTTGATTTGAAACGGTGGCAGTGTACAAGCAAGCGGTGCAGTATTTATTCCAAGGATAGCAGCGTTCGCTACCAGTGCTGGAGGTGATGAGGCGGTAGCCACCAAGAAGCAGAGTGATGAAGATGATGATGGCAAGCGCAGTCTTTTCAACAGGTATGGGAAGTCAAAAAAATAAAATAAAAATTCATCCCTGATTTCTCCACTTGCCAAGTCTTTTGGTGCTGCTGCTATTTCCCTTCGATCTTTGGTGTCCATTTTCAGCTACCGATGTTGCTTGTGGTCCTGGTCATCCTAGGGTTTAAGCCCTATGGTTTTAATGTGCGCTCCCTTAGGTTATTTTTCATTTCTTCAGCAAGGACTGTAAACTATTTGTATGGCAAGTTAGGCTTGCAAAATTATATGCGCTTGTGAATTGTCAATAATACTTTTGTGGTGGTCTGTGCAACCTCTTCCCTTCTGTTTGTGTAGGTGTGTTTGATTGTATGAATCACTCCTGTCCTGAAACCGCCACTTGCTGCCTTTTTTTTTACTGATGCTATTTCTTTTCAGTGTTCATCTCCATTTTCAAATACCGATGTTGTTTGTGATCCTGATTATTCTAGGGTTTAAGCTCTACCAGTCCCAACTTCTCTTTAGAGTATGTGTGTGCACTTGAACATCTCACAGGTTCAAGCTGATATTTTCCCTTCAACAAGGACCGTAAATTTTTCCCTGTCAGATTAAGCTTGGGGAATCATATGCCCTGGTGAATTGCACTTTTGTGGTAGTATGTGCAACCTCTTATGTTGATGTAGGTGTGCTTGAGTGTACAAAGTACTTCTGTCATGAAATTCTCCACTTGCTAACTTTTTTTTGGCGCTGTTGCGATTTCTCTTCAGTCCTTATCTTCGTTTTGAGCTACCCATGCTGCTTGGTCATCCTAGGGCTTAAGCTCTATGTATAGTATTTGCACCCCCTAGGTTATTGCATAGTTTTTCCCTTGTCAGCAAGGAGTGTGAAATTTTTTCATGTCAAATCAAGCTTGCAGTATCATATGTGTTTGTGAATGAGGATTGTTATTTTCATTTCTGTGGGGTGTTTGTGCAACCTCTTCTGTTTGTGTAGGTGTTCTTGATACGATTTGTGGAAGTGTGAAGTGTTGTAATCTTGAGAATCTGTGTGAATTTGTGGGATGAGTCAAGAAGTTGCAATGCTGCTTTCAAAAATACCTGATATGTGTTAGGCAATCGATCCTCTCTTCAATGAGATATACAATGAATAGTTACAAACATTGAGACATTGACATTGGGTACACAATGTTTAGGTTATGGGTTTGTATTGTTGCTTGGTGGGTGCAAGAGCACAACAGATTGAATTCGGGCACGAAGTAGTACAGCTCCGAAGAGTGTGAAATGCCTAAGGTGACAGATGGTTGTATTGTTTGTTTGTGCCACAAATACCAAAATCAAACAACAGAGGAGGTGACCGTACCAATAAAGGAGTAGTCCACATAATCCTAAGGAACGCAACCCAACCTAGAGCCACGTAAACAATAAGCAGAAGTACCATAACACCAAAATTCACCCAATAAACACCAAACTGCACCCAATATACACTAAAATGCACCCAATAGGCAATACATTGTATCATGCATCATTCCCATACCCAAACATGAACCGAATGCCACCCAATAGCAACTCTAATGTAGGGAATATTGGTATTGGGAATATCGGGCGGGTTTCTCAATAATACCAATATTCCCAAATCTTCCCTACATGATAAGAAAGTGGCCAATAACAATTTGATATTTATTAAATTGATTACTACCTATGCCTTGTCAAAAAGAACTCCGTTAACAAAGAGCAATGAATAGGAGGGTAGGGAAGAGAGTTTTTAAATAAATAAAAATTGGTTCAAGAGTTAATTAGGAAGAGTGTGACTTCATTATCTAGGTGTTGGTTACTTACAAAAAAAAGTTAACTCAAAATAGCTACTTGGTTACTTGGCTACTTAGCTATGTGGAAAGAAGAAGAAACTTGGTTACGTAGATACTTAGACACTTCGCTACTTGACTACTTGCTACTTGTTATTTGGTCACTTACGAAAGAACGACTTAAAAGGAATACTTGGCTACTTACAAAAAAAAACATGATTCAAGAGGATCACTTGGTTACTTAGCCTACTAAAATTACTCGGTCTACAATGACAAGAGATACTTAGTCTACTAGAGCTACTTGGGACTACAACGACAAATAAGGTTGCTTAAAATTACTTGATAACTTGGTTACTATCACAAGGAGATTGAAGTAATAGTTGAGCTAAAAGAAAAGAAACTCCGTTATGAATTAAGAGGTGTCCAAGCAATCAACTAGAGAAGACTTCTATTACTACAATTAAATTTCGAAAGGAAAGAAGAAGACAACTACGACACATAAAGAGATGCGACACACTCGAAGAAGTAATTGTGACCTCAATCAACACTAAGTAGTAACACTTGAGCTAAAAAGACAACTACGATACATGAAGACCCTTGACACACGAAGGGAGTTTGATACAACCAAGCTAAAAGATTAAGAGTAAAATTTGAGTTGGCAGGAACCATTTGAAGAGATCACTAAGGAAAAAATTTATCTCAACAAAAGCCCCTTTAAGTAAGATGAAAAGTACCATCATTAAAATCACAATGCAAAGGAACTTCTGAAAGAACCCTATACCACCGACAACAAGAAGCCATCAATGAAAACTCGAAGGAGAATGATAATGATCAACGAGAAGAATAGGTAGTTTGATCCTCTCAATATGGACGACGCTCCAAGTCATTATGATATGGTCAATCCTATAAACAAGTGGAGGTAGTTGAACTCTACAGTTGTTCTAGGAATGGGCACGGACACGTCATCCAAAATAAGATACAATAATCATATTGCCATCACACATCAAATGTTGCCGTGATGATAGTTAGGTTGCCCACCATCATAAGATGGGTAATGACTGCCATGTTGGACTCCAATTCTTATTGTATGTGGCAACTCCTTCCACATATGTGGGCATCATAAATTTGTATCGAGCACTTTCAAACCATGCTGCCTGTTGGTATTGTTCAGCAGCTCGCATTCCACACAAATGCAATGAAGGGCATTTAACATTACATTTATGCCAACTCAAATCCTAGGGGGGTCAGCACCTGCTTGTGATTGCATAGGGTAGTTATTGTACCCACTATGTTGCAACGGCCAATTGCACGTGGTTGCTATAGACATGATTTCTTCTAATGCGCCCACACAAAATTCTACATAATTGTCATCCAAATTTTTGGACATAATTTTTTTTTTGAAATTTCGTTAGTAGTTAGCTCAAATCTTCTCTATAAACTTTGATTTAGTGATAAAATGCTGAAATTGGTGATTCTTAAGTGAAATGGAGGATTAGTGAACTGAGAGATTTAATGTTTATGACTATCGGCAAGAGGTAACAAAGAGTTTTGATTAGGAGCCATAGACATGTGCAAAATTAGGAAGCCTTTTTCGAGCATGGCTATGGACAGACACAACTATTGAGAGCAGAGTCTCTTGTTGATATATCTCAGTAGACCATGGGCAAGGAGGGCAATCGAGGATAGACCCAAAAGTTTGACAAGGCATGAAAACTCCTCTCGGGAAGAGAGTGATTTTTTTTATTAGAGGCTATAATCTCAAGGTGTGAAACCCAAGTTTTTCTCAAAATTTATATATTGTAAAGTCTCAAGATTATTGTGACAAGTTATGTTGAATTAACTGGACTCTTGAGAAGAGAATTAACTCTCTGGGATTGTCAAAATGATCAAGTACCATAGTCTTATTAATTTCATGGGAGGCAATTGGCTACAGGAATGCTACGATGTGAGCGGTGAGCGGTGAGCAGATCTCGTGAGCAGAAAATCAAAATTTAAAACTCCATTTAACGAAAGTTAGGACCCCTATGACCGTGGATTTTGCACATATTTCAAGTTTAATTTTGGAATTATGAGGCCGATATTTATGGAGTGCCTAATTTTTAGGACCAAAAGTTTCCTAAAATTACCAACGAGTCCCTATGGCCGTGGGAAAATTCAGTGTGGTTGAGAAGATGGTGGACCTATGGGAAGAGGCCTCGGATCCGAGGCCTCTTAGTTGTGGGTAGCTTATGCTTGAAAATCAAAATGTTATGTATATTTGAGTTGGCTACTTGTCTTTGCATTTGGCCATTTCTTGTATGTTCTAGCATGAGGAGGAGGTTTGGAAAGAGGCCTCGGATCCGAGGCCTCTTTTTTGTGGGTAGGATATGCTTGAGAAATCAAAATGTTTTGTATATTTGAGTTGGCTACTTGTTTTTGCATTTGGCCATTTCTTGTATGTTCTAGCATGAGGAGGAGGTTTGGAAAGAGGCCTGGGATCCGAGGCCTCTTTCTTGTGGGTAGGATATGCTTGAGAAATCAAAATGTTAGGTGTATTTGGTTTGGCTACTTGTCTTTAGATTGTCTACTAGTTGACGACCACAAAAGTGTAGTGTTATTTGAGAACAACGACAAGATGCATTCAACAAGACAATTGGAATATTAAAAACCACACCACACTTTATAAATCCAAATACCAATCAATCAAACCAAAAATCAATCAACAATGAGGTTGTCACTACTAGATTCCCTACTTCCAAAGATACTCCCCTCATGGCCGCCCTCATCTGAAGTGGAATCTAAGGTATGGCATTCATTATCCACCTCTGCAAGAACATCGAAGAAGTCTAAGGCACGGGGGTCATAACGTGGAGACGGGGTACTAGCTTTGCTAGGAGAAGGTTGTGCCGCTAGTACCATCGCCATATCATGGGCATAGATTGGCAAAGTGAATCCCTTGGTAGGCGTACCAAACACATCTGCTCCAAGGCCAAGTCTGAAAACAAGCATGAAAATTGTAAGAAAGAGGATGGAAAGTGTAAAAGCTGAGTGGACAAGGAAAAGAAGCAACTTAGAAGGTCATCATACTCACTTACTGCGAGGACTCTGGCCTCGATCGCTTCAAGGCCGGCGGCCTCTTCTGCGTGCCTTGTGAAGCCTGCGTGGAAGCAACAACAATGGATGGAGCCTTCACCGGATGCTTAACACTCTGAAGTGGCTTAAGGACACGGTTGAAGATGTCCTCGTCCTCCTCGAGAGCAACGATATGGCGCCCAAGTTGCCTGCATGCATGGACAGAAGTCCCTGTTGCAGAGGAATGGTTAGCAAACATAAATAAAAGCAAAGGTAGAAAATGAAAACCAAGATATGATGGCAAGTGAAGTAGGACATACCAACACCTGCATTAACGTCAACCACGACCTGCCCAATGTCAGTAGTTGCCATGATCAAGGAGGACATGAAAGAAATATCTTTCTCACGGGGACCACGCCAAGCTTTGGAGCCATCCATGAGAGGGGTTGTGGTATAATTCATAATGGCATCATCCATGTCCAGCTCAATGCCAAGAGCCTTGAGCTCATTGGCATCACGAAGGCGAAATGACGAGTGCCGGGGCCGCTTATCAAGGTCGGATCCAATTGTTTTCGTGGCACGAACAAGTAGCACAATTTGGAAGAGGTTAGTGGTCTTGTCCACATGTTTAGCTGAATGAAGGCGAAGACGGTTGACTACCAACCACTCCTTAAAGATGGTGAAGCCAAAAGCAGCAAAGTGGTCTTGAATGCTCTCCTTGAAGTCACCATTGTCATCTGGATGAAAGAGGAGGAGAGCTCCATCGTCATGCAGGATCTCATCCGCAAAATCCCAAAGGCAGATTCGCCACTTCTCCAAGTAATCCGGCAACGAATCAACTTCCACGTCTCCATCAAGCCCACCCAATGCAGTAAGTATATCGGGTAACTCCTTGACCGCAGCATCCTCTAGCTGTGA
Organism: Polytrichum formosum; assembly: GCA_964035585.1. Classification (NCBI taxonomy): domain Eukaryota; kingdom Viridiplantae; phylum Streptophyta; class Polytrichopsida; order Polytrichales; family Polytrichaceae; genus Polytrichum; species Polytrichum formosum. The sequence goes on from OZ037938.1 coordinate 33,343,752, forward strand.
ACAAATTCGAGGCCAAATCAGATTTCACAAAAATTGAAGCTATATGGCCTCTTTTCAGACCCCTTACAGGCACGCTCAAACATATGTGAGGACCCGAGTACTGAAACTAAGGTCCTGTCGGATCCGACATACCCCCCCCTGGCCTCAAATCACAAATCACGCCCCTTACAAGCCTCACCCTTCAAAGAATTCTCAAAGAATTAAGCTATATGGCCTTAAATCAGACCAATTATAAGCCTGCCCCAATCTTAGAAATCAAAAAATAAAGCTATATGGCCTCTTTTCAGACCCCTTACAAACATGCCAGAATCCAACAAATTACAAAATGTAAACATATGTGAGGTCCCGAGTTGAGAACCTAAGGGCCTGTCGGATCCGACATACCCCCCCCTTGCCCCAAATCACAAATCACACCCCTTACAAGCCTGCCCCAATCTTAGAAATCATAGATTAAAGCTATATGGCCTCTTTTCAGACCCCTTACAAGCATGCCCCTTCAGAGAATTCTCAAATAATTAAGCTATATGGTCTCAAATCAGGACCCCTTATAAGCCTACCCCAATCTTAGAAAATCAAAAATAAAGCTATATGGCTTATTTTCAGACCCCTTAAAGGCACTCCCAAAACCCGAAAATCAAAAATCTAAACCTACATGGCCTCAAATCATACCCCCAACAAGCATACCCCTTACGAGAATGTTTAAAAAGCTAAAGCTACACAACCTCAAATCAGACCCCTTACAAGCCTGCCCCAATCTTAGAATTCAAAAATTAAAGCTATGTGGCCTCTTTTCAGACCCCTTACAAGCATGCCCCTTCAGAGAATTCTCAAATAATTTAGCTATATGGCCTGAAATCAAAACCCCTTATAAGCCTGCACCAATCTTTAAAATCAAAAACTAAAGATATATGGCCTCAAATCAGACCCCTTAAGAGCATGCCCGAATCCAACAAATTACAAAATGTAAACATATGTGAGGACCCGAGTACTGAAACTAAGGTTCTGTCGGATCCGACAAACCCCCCCCCCCCCTTGCCTCAAATCTCAAATCACACCCCTTACAAGACTCACCCTTCAAAGAATTCCCAAATATTAAAGATATATGGCCTCAAATCAGACCACTTATAACCCTGCCCCAATCTTAGAAAACAAAAAATAAAGCTATGTGGCCTCTTTTCAGACCCCTTACAATCATGTTGAAAACAGATATATCTGCTGAAACAGAGGAAAAGCAGTCAAAAGACTTGCAAACATAAAAGCAGTCAAATCAGACCCCTAACAAGCATACTCCACTCCGAGAATTCTCAAAAATTAAAGCTAGATGGCCTCATATCAGGCCCCTCACAAGCATGCCCGAATCTAAAAAATCAAAAATCTAAACCTTCATGGCCTCCAATCAGACCCCTAAGAAGCCTGCCCCTTCAGAGAATTCTCAAAAATTGAAGCTATATGGCCTTAAATCAGACCCCTTACAAGAGTGCCCGAATCCCATAAATCAAAAATCAAAGCTATATGGCCTCAAATTGGACCCCTCACAAGCATGCCTCAATCCCAGAAATCACAATCCTAAGCCTACATGGCCCCATATTAGGCCACATAGAGGCTCGGCCAAATCTCAAAAATCACAAAATTATAACAATTGTGAGGTCCCGACATGTGAGCCCAAGGGCCTGTCGGATCCGACATCCCCCCCTTGCCTCAAATCAGACCCTTAACTACCCCTTACAAGCATGCCGCTCTACCAGAATTCAGAAATCTAAACCTACATGGCCGCCAATTAGACCCCTAACAAGCATACCCCACTCCGAGAATTCTCAAAAATTGAAGCTATATGGCCTTAAATCAGACCCATTACAGGAGTGCCCGAATCTCATAAATCACAAATCAAAGCTATATGGCCTCAAATTGGACCCCTTACAAGCATGCCTCAATCCCACAAATCACAATCCTAAGCCTACATGGCCTCATATTAGGCCCCATAGAGGCACGGCCAAATCTCAAAAATCACAAAATTATAACAAATGTGAGGTCCCGAGATGTGAGCCCAAGGGCCTGTCGGATCCGACACCCCCCCTTGCCTCATATCAGACCCCTAACAAAGCCTGCCCCTATCTTAGAAATCAAAAAATATAGCTATAAGACCTCTTTTCGGACCCCTAAAAGGTACGCCAAATAGCCAATAATCAGAGAATTAATATATATGTGAGGTCCCGATCTATCAACAAAGGGGCCTGTCGGATCCGACAGTTCCCCTTTGCTTCAAATTAGACCCCTTACTACCATACAATAATCCCAGAATTCGTAGAAATAAACCTCAATGGCCTCACATCAGACCCCTTACTGACACTCCCATATATTAAAAATGCAAAAATTAAAACATTTGTGAGGTCCCGAGCTTTCAACCCAAGGGCATGTCGGATCCGACAGACCCCCTTCCCCCAACTGAAACCTCTAGCAAGCCTGCCTTAAACTTAGAAATCAAAAAAATAAAGCTTTATGGCATCTTCTCGGACCCCTTAGAAGCATACCCCACGTTCAGAAATCAAAAGTCTACACCTACATGGCCTCACATCGGGACCCTTACAAGGATGCCCCAATCCCAGAAATCACAATCCTAAGCCTATATGGAGACAAATCGGACCCCTCTCAGGCACTCCCCAATCTCAAAAATCTGAAATTTATACCAAATCTGAGGTCCCCAATTCTGGATCAAACGGCCTGTCGGATCCGACACCCCCCCCCCTTGCCTCAAATCAGACCTCTAACTACAAGACCCCAATCCTAAAATTCCCAAAATTTCAACCTAAATGGCCTCAAATCAGAGCCTTCATAAGCATACCCCACTACTTGAATTCAGAAATCTAAACCTACATGGCATCTTACTAGGCCCCTCTCAGGCACTCCCCAATCTCAAAAATCTGAAATTTATACCAAATGTGAGGTCCCCAGTTCTGAACCAAAGGGCCTGTCGGATCCGACAGCCCCCCCCCCCGCGTCACTGAGGCGCTGTGAACGGGCCTTGTGTGGTCGCGGGCATGGTGGATCCGGGCCGTTGATCCACCAAGGCCCATCCAAGGGCCTTAGTGGTCCTAGGTGGCGGGGGGCGGGGGGTGGTGCTTGCCACCAAGGTGGGTGGGGGCAGGGGTGGTGTTTGCCACCAAGGCGGGGTGGGACCGTGGGCCTCATGTCTTTTTTCGGGGAGGCCAGCTTTAGGGTCTTGTCGGGGCTAGGTGGCTAAGCGGGCTCGGTGGCTAGGCGGATTAGGCAGCTAGGTAGGCTTATTTTCTAAGTGGCTTGGCCTACTTACTAAATAACTACTTGGTTAGGCTTACTTAATAGGTGGCTAGGCCCACTTATTAAATAACTAGTTGCTTAGGCTTACTTACTAGCCACCTAGTAAGTAAGCCTAAGCAACTAGTTATTTAGTAAGTGGGCCTAGCCACCTAGTAAGTAAGCCTAAACAACTAGTTATTTAGTAAGTGGGCCTAGCCACGTAGTAAGTAAGCCTAAGCAACTAGTTATTTAGTAAGTGGGCCTAGCCACCTATTAAGTAAGCCTAACCAAATAGTTATTTAGTAAGTAGGCCAAGCCACTTAGAAAATAAGCCTACCTAGCTGCCTAATCCGCCTAGCCACCGAGCCCGCTTAGCCACCTAGCCCCGACAAGACCCTAAAGCTGGCCTCCCCGAAAAAAGACATGAGGCCCACGGCCCCACCCCGCCTTGGTGGCAAACACCACCCCCGCCCCCACCCACCTTGGTGGCAAGCACCACCCACCGCCCCCCGCCACCTAGGACCACTAAGGCCCTTGGATGGGCCTTGGTGGATCAACGGCCCGGATCCACCATGCCCGCGACCACACAAGGCCCGTTCACAGCTCCTCAGTGACGCGCGGGGGGGGGCTGTCGGATCCGCCAGGCCCTTTGGTTCAGAACTGGGGACCTCACATTTGGTATAAATTTCATATTTTTGAGATTGGGGAGTGCCTGAGAGGGGCCTAGTAAGATGCCATGTAGGTTTAGATTTCTGAATTCAAGTAGTGGGGTATGCTTATGAAGGCTCTGGTTTGAGGCCATTTAGGTTGAAATTTTGGGAGTTTTGGGATTGGGGTCTTGTAGGTAGAGGTCTGATTTGAGGCAAGGGGGGGTTGTCGGATCCGACAGGCCCTTTGGTTCACAACTGGGGACCTCACATTTGGTATAAATTTCAGAATTTTGAGATTCGGGAGGCTCTGCTTTGAGGCCATTTAGGTTGAAATTTTGGGAGTTTTGGGATTGGGGTCTTGTAGGTAGAGGTCTGATTTGAGGCAAGGGGGGGTTGTCGGATCCGACAGGCCCTTTGGTTCACAACTGGGGACCTCACATTTGGTATAAATTTCAGAATTTTGAGATTCGGGAGGCTCTGCTTTGAGGCCATTTAGGTTGAAATTTTGGGAGTTTTGGGATTGGGGTCTTGTAGGTAGAGGTCTGATTTGAGGCAAGGGGGGTTGTCGGATCCGACAGGCCCTTGGGCTCACATCTCGGGACCTCACATTTGGTATAAATTTCAGAATTTTGAGATTCGGGAGGCTCTGCTTTGAGGCCATTTAGGTTGAAATTTTGGGAGTTTTGGGATTGGGGTCTTGTAGGTAGAGGTCTGATTTGAAGCAAGGGGGGGATGTCGGATCCGACAGGCCCTTGGGCTCACATGTCGGGACCTCACAATTGTTATAATTTTGTGATTTTTGAGATTTGGCCGAGCCTCTATGTGGCCTAATATGGGGCCATGTAGGCTTAGGATTGTGATTTATGGGATTGGGGCATCCTTGTAAGGGTCCCGATGTGAGGCCATGTAGGTGTAGACTTTTGATTTCTGAACGTGGGGTATGCTTCTAAGGGGTCCGAGAAGATGCCATAAAGCTTTATTTTTTTGATTTCTAAGTTTAAGGCAGGCTTGCTAGAGGTTTCAGTTGGGGGAAGGGGGTCTGTCGGATCCGACATGCCCTTGGGTTGAAAGCTCGGGACCTCACAAATGTTTTAATTTTTGCATTTTTAATATATGGGAGTGTCAGTAAGGGGTCTGATGTGAGGCCATTGAGGTTTATTTCTACGAATTCTGGGATTATTGTATGGTAGTAAGGGGTCTAATTTGAAGCAAAGGGGAACTGTCGGATCCGACAGGCCCCTTTGTTGATAGATCGGGACCTCACATATATATTAATTCTCTGATTATTGGCTATTTGGCGTACCTTTTAGGGGTCCGAAAAGAGGTCTTATAGCTATATTTTTTGATTTCTAAGATAGGGGCAGGCTTTGTTAGGGGTCTGATATGAGGCAAGGGGGGGGGGGGGTGTCGGATCCGACACCCCCTTGGGCTCACATCTCGGGACCTCATATTTGTTATAATTTTGTGCATTTTTGAAATTTGGCCGTGCCTCTATGGGGCCTAATATGAGGCCATGTAGGCTTAGGATTGTGATTTGTGGTATTGAGGCATGCTTGTAAGGGGTCCAATTTGAGGCCATATAGCTTTGATTTTTGATTTATGAGATTCGGGCACTCTTGTAATGGGTCTGATTTAAGGCCATATAGCTTCAATTTTTGAGAATTCTCGGAGTGGGGTATGCTTGTTAGGGGTCTAATTGGCGGCCATGTAGGTTTAGATTTCTGAATTCAAGTAGAGGGGCATGCTTGTAAGGGGTAGTTAGGGGTCTGATTTGAGGCAAGGGGGGGATGTCGGATCCGACAGGCCCTTGGGCTCACATGTCGGGACCTCACAATTGTTATAATTTTGTGATTTTTGAGATTTGGCCGAGCCTCTATGTGGCCTAATATGGGGCCATGTAGGCTTAGGATTGTGATTTCTGGGATTGAGGCATGCTTGTGAGGGGTCCAATTTGAGGCCATATAGCTTTGATTTTTGATTTCTGAGATTCGGGCACTCTTGTAAGGGGTCTGATTTAAGGCCATATAGCTTCAATTTTTGAGAATTCTCGGAGTGGGGTATGCTTGTTAGGGGTCTAATTGGCGGCCATTTCGGTTTAGATTTCTGAATTCTGGTAGAGCGGCATGCTTGTAAGGGGTAGTTAAGGGTCTGATTTGAGGCAAGGGGGGGATGTCGGATCCGACAGGCCCTTGGGCTCACATGTTGGGACCTCACAATTGTTATAATTTTGTGATTTTTGAGAGTTGGCCGAGCCTCTATGTGGCCTAATATGGGGCCATGTAGGCTTAGGATTGTGTTTTCTGGGATTGAGGCATGCTTGTGAGGGGTCCAATTTGAGGCCATATAGCTTTGATTTTTGATTTATGGGATTCGGGCACTCTTGTAAGGGGTCTGATTTAAGGCCATATAGCTTCAATTTTTGAGAATTCTCTGAAGGGGCAGGCTTCTTAGGGGTCTGATTGGGGGCCATGAAGGTTTAGATTTTTGATTTTTTAGATTCGGGCATGCTTGTGAGGGGCCTGATATGAGGCCATCTAGCTTTAATTTTTGAGAATTCTCGGAGTGGAGTATGCTTGTTAGGGGTCTGATTTGACTGCTTTTATGTTTGCAAGTCTTTTGACTGCTTCTCCTCTGTTTCAGCAGATATATCTGTTTTCAGCATGATTGTAAAGGGTCTGAAAAGAGGCCACATAGCTTTATTTTTTGTTTTCTAAGATTGGGGCAGGGTTATAAGTGGTCTGATTTGAGGCCATATATCTTTAATATTTGGGAATTCTTTGAAGGGTGAGTCTTGTAAGGGGTGTGATTTGAGATTTGAGGCAAGGGGGGGGGGGGTTTGTCGGATCCGACAGAACCTTAGTTTCAGTACTCGGGTCCTCACATATGTTTACATTTTGTAATTTGTTGGATTCGGGCATGCTCTTAAGGGGTCTGATTTGAGGCCATATATCTTTAGTTTTTGATTTTAAAGATTGGTGCAGGCTTATAAGGGGTTTTGATTTCAGGCCATATAGCTAAATTATTTGAGAATTCTCTGAAGGGGCATGCTTGTAAGGGGTCTGAAAAGAGGCCACATAGCTTTAATTTTTGAATTCTAAGATTGGGGCAGGCTTGTAAGGGGTCTGATTTGAGGTTGTGTAGCTTTAGCTTTTTAAACATTCTCGTAAGGGGTATGCTTGTTGGGGGTATGATTTGAGGCCATGTAGGTTTAGATTTTTGATTTTCGGGTTTTGGGAGTGCCTTTAAGGGGTCTGAAAATAAGCCATATAGCTTTATTTTTGATTTTCTAAGATTGGGGTAGGCTTATAAGGGGTCCTGATTTGAGACCATATAGCTTAATTATTTGAGAATTCTCTGAAGGGGCATGCTTGTAAGGGGTCTGAAAAGAGGCCATATAGCTTTAATCTATGATTTCTAAGATTGGGGCAGGCTTGTAAGGGGTGTGATTTGTGATTTGGGGCAAGGGGGGGGTATGTCGGATCCGACAGGCCCTTAGGTTCTCAACTCGGGACCTCACATATGTTTACATTTTGTAATTTGTTGGATTCTGGCATGTTTGTAAGGGGTCTGAAAAGAGGCCATATAGCTTTATTTTTTGATTTCTAAGATTGGGGCAGGCTTATAATTGGTCTGATTTAAGGCCATATAGCTTAATTCTTTGAGAATTCTTTGAAGGGTGAGGCTTGTAAGGGGCGTGATTTGTGATTTGAGGCAAGGGGGGGGGTATGTCGGGTACGCCTACTTGAAGGGTGAACGGTCTGGCACTGGCCCAGGAAAAGAAGAACTCCGCCTTCGTGCTGCACAACGATCCGGTGACGCCAAGAGAATTGTTGCAGCCCTCGAGCACATCCCTGGAGCAGAGCATTGGTGCACCTGCAAACCCCAACTCGAAGGAGAGGAGGTCTTTGGCACCACCGAGCGCAAACTTGATATGCCCCCTGGTTCTGATCAAGATTCACATAGACCCGACAAGGTCAGCTTCTCTCATCCACGAGTGAGCACTAGGTCAACCAAGGCACGCACTGATTCCGCCACACCATCATACCTGCCCCTCACACAATCTCCTAAGAAATCGATTCCACAACGGGTCACCCACGTCAATAACATTCAGGAGACCCACTGCGATGTCTCCAAGTGGCACATTTCTAGACTGCCCAAGACTTCCGCCAAGGCCTGCTTCGCCATGCAAGCTCGCACAAAGACCAAGTGCACCCAGAAGATCGTTCGGCATGGTAAAAGTACTCCAGCTCCTACGTACACCGGCTACATGCGCGACTACAAGAAGAACAAGGAATTCTTGACACAGTTCTCCTTCTGCAACGACGACATTGAGAGATGTGTCAAAGGCACTAGGAGGAAGTGGATGCAGCACCGTCCGGATGTCCCGGACGTCTGGCCTGTCCTCACTGGGACAAACCTCACTCTCCAGGAGGTTTTGGCCCATGAAGAAGGGGAATTCCAACTTCAGCAGCGTCAAAATGTGTCACCCAGAAGATTCTTCGGCGACTCCTCCAATGTTGCTTCATCCATGGCCGAACTCCCTACCCCGGCCCAAGCCGATCAATACCCTACGCTGAGGTTTGGAAAAAAGATCCGGCGCAGTAACAACGGACCATGCATCCAACAACGCAACAAATGGGAGTCAACCCTCAACGTCGACGGTCAAATCACCTCCGTCACAATGATACCTCACCTAGGGATCGAATGCATCATTCTGTTCCAATCCCGAAAGAAGGCTAAGGTTGAAGAGTACCGTATCACTATCAACACCTTCCCGTCGTGCACGTGCCCGGATTTCGTGGAGATGTCAGCAAGAGCACTTGGGAAGCGGCGCCCTTGGGTGAACTGCAAGCACTTGTACTTCATCTTCCGTGTGACCTGCAACTTGGATCAATACCAAGACACTTTCATCCATGCTCCGAGCCTTAGTTTCAATGAAGTGAAGCACCTCCTCGAAAGTGGCATCATGAAGCATGTGGGACCTTAGCGTGGATACCTATAGGAGCTAGGCTGCCCCCCCTTATTTATAAGTTGTCGCTAAGTATTATTGCGTTGAGTATACTATAGTATGAGTGCACGTTTCCGAAAATATCGCTGATATATCAGACCTATCATTATCTACATGATGTGAATTGTATTCGTTTTTAAATATGTATAAAGGTTTCTAAATATTTATGGGTCTCTCCTTCCAACAGTAGTTTTAGATGTTATTGAATGGTACGAGTTTTGCTACTTTGCTTGAATGCTTGAATGCTTGAATTTTTTGACTTAGAATTTTCTTTTACGTTGTGACCATAGCCTATGATTAACCAGCTCTCACCATAATATGGACAGTCAAAAGTTCCTTGGTTTAAGTAAATCATGTCAATTAGTCTCTCTGAAAGGTACCCTAAAACCAAGTCTCTGTCCTGAAAGCCCTCAAAATTTGCACGGAAATAGGTCCATCATTTTTACTAAAAAAAGAGGTCCCACGATTTTTTCTATTTATATTTTCTAAATTTGGAAATTTTATTACTATAATTGGAAAGCGTTGACTTTTTTCTGCTCACCGCTCACCGCTCGCGTCCCACCGCTCACACGGTAGCGTCGTTGCAATTGGCTAGGTATAGTTGTTGCACAATCACTACTACAAAACACGTCTTTTATTTTAACACCCACTTTACTGCATGTCTTTTGTTACTATTTACAGTGAACCGATGAAATGGTGGAATTTAGCCTTTACTCATGGTATGTCCGATTTAACTTTATGCAGAAATGTCAGTTAAGTCGGACATAATTTCACTTGGGAACACACTTGAGAACGTGTTTGGAAACGTCTTTGAGAACGTTCATGACTGTGGATAGTGAAGTTGTAGATTTGGTATAGTCAATTGTGAGCCCAAAAGGGTGCCCACATTTAGTCTTAGACCCTTGAAACGTTAGTTGATGCACTTTGAAGTAGCATGTTACTTCACAAAAATATAAAAAGAGTGAAATGTTAGTCTTAGAAGTACCATGTTGTAAGAGGCTAGGATGTGAGTTGTTATTGTGTTTTTACCTTCGGAAGGATTTGAGTGAATGAGGATAGGTAAGGAGAACTTGGATTGAGTAGTTAGTGAGTAGGCTAGTACAAATGGATGGAGACAACCAAAGTGACTCAAGAGGCAAGTGCATTCGAATTGGGATGAATGGAGGATCACATGGAGCGCACAAGTGGACCACCTCATCATGGCCACTTAATGGGGAAGGTCCAAGGAAGAATGCAAGGTGGAGGATAAGCAAATTCTCAAAGCACCAATCAAATCACGAGTTAAGCATCGTGGTTTGAATTAAGTGGTGAGCAACGATTTGGGAAAGTAAGGGGAGAAAGTTATGGCGGCGGAAAGCGAAGGAGGCTAAGTTTGGGTTGAAGCATCCCAAGTTTGGTAAAGTGGGGTAGGTAGAAAGCCAAAGCTAGTTAAATGTTCGAATTAGGATCCTTGTTGATCATTTGAGGGAGGAAGGCTTAGAAGATAGGATTGGCGCCTACTAAGTAGGAGGAAATCTCAAGGGCTTATCGTGAGCCTTGAGGGTGCTCACCCCCTCAAGCTTACTATATAATCCCTCATTCTTCCCTCACTCATCCTCTCTTTCCTTTGTGCTCCAAGGCACCCCACGAGTTATAAGTGTGGGTGTGGGAAGCCATATTGGAGCACATGTGTGTGCTTAGTTTTTAGTTTGAGAGCCAAGGCTTGTTAGCCTTGAAGAGGGCTTGACCTCTTGGTAGAATTAGTGTTGACGTGAAGGATTTTAAAGTTAATTCATGATTCCAATTTGTGGTACTTAAAGTTCATGTTTTGAATACACATGGTTGCAAGTTCCATGTTTAAGAGTTGAGCACTTGAGGTTGTGATGAGTGCAAAAATATACTTGTGTGGATTAGTTAGTCTTAGTGAAGTTAGGAAATTCTCTCTCCCCCTCTCCTCTCTAGGATTTTAGGATTTTAGGATTAGAGAAGAATTGTGTGATTAGAAAGGGGTTGTTAGTAGAATTAGGAAAATTAGGTAGGAAGATTAGTTAAGGGCTTGAATAATTAGTGAGGTAGTTGGGGATTACAACTACAAAGTTGTGGGTTCATGAAGGAGCTGGGTTTATGAAGGAGCTGGGTTTGTTTAGTTAGAAAGTAAAGAGCTGGGTTTATGAAGGACCTGGGTTTGTTTAGTTAGAAGCTAAGGAGCTGGGTTCATGAAGGAGCTGGGTTTGTTTAGTTAGAAGCTAAGGAGTTGGGTTCATGAAGGAGTTGGGTTTATGAAGGAGCTAGGTTTATGAAATTAGAAAGTAAAGAGATGGGTTCATGAAGGAGCTTAGTAGATAGCCTACTTAATTAGCTCATAGACAAGTAGTTAGTTACATTATGCTAGTTAGTGTTCTGTGTGGCTTTCACAAGTAAATGTATTTGAGATTGACTATAGAGAATAGTGTTTTTTAACACTTGCATCCTCTCTTTAAAAATAAACCACGTGCACAAATTAATGGAGAATGTGGAGCACTCTCGCGATGGCAAGACAAAGGAAGCAAAGACCAAAGTTAAATCCAAGACCACTTGAAGGGTGAACCTTGCACTATGGACTCATCCAAGTCCAAATCCAATACCGCGGAGGAATGTGAGCCCAAACCCACTACTCGGACTACGGACGCTTAAGGGTGGGGGGTTTGGCCTCACATAATTGGTGCGTCCGCCGGGAGCGAAGCGGAAGGTAGTTACAAGACTTGGAGGCGACTAGGAGACTTGGAGGCAACTAGGAAAAATTGGAGACACAAACTTGAGAGAAGGGAAGGAGCACCCGAAACTCGGTAAGTATTCTCTCTTTGGGTTACATTTGAATTCATTGTATTTCAACTATTCCTTGGAATGAATTGCATTGTCAATTACGCAAATTCATTTTTGAGGAAGGAGCGCGGCGAAGGTACGTCCTCAACCTTTTTGGGGATTTGCTAAGAACTTAAAAGGAACCTATAACCGAGTAGCTCATTAAAACATTAGAGGGTAAATTCACCTTAGGACATTGAACTTTGACACTCACCTCGGGGTGAGTCTCAAAGTTTTGGGAGTTGTCATTTCATGCTCTAGATTAAATTAATATTTCACAAAGTTTATGGTGTTGTTACATTGAGTCACGATTGAGGGGAGTGCTAACTCACAGGGGGATGCGATTGCTCAAGGTATGTTTATTTCTTCAAAGTGAACTCATTAACTAATTAAGGAATGCCTTTTGTACTCGTGATTGTTGTTATCCGTTGTAGAGGGTAATTCCCGAATTGTGGATGGTGTGAGAAGTTGAAGGGTGAAGCCTCGACTTTTAACATAATCTACTCGGAAGGTCACCCCCTCACAATTGGTATTGTGGTGAGTGTTAATTTGCGGGAAGGTGCGGAGGTGATGCTCCGACTTAACCAAAAAATTAACATGAACATGCCTATCCCCTATTGGGATTCTTTCACCTAAGTGGGCTTGCAGGTTCTTTTCCTCACCTCCTAAAAAAATTATAACCACACCAAGACAAGTGAAAATATTAAGAGGGGAATTGCTAGGATTATGTGTGGTCAAGTGAGGGTCGATCGATTCTTATGGAATGCAAGGTAGGACTCGCTCACAAAAACCAAGTTTGATAGTAGGACTAGAGAAATCTACTCGAAAGAGGCGGTCCTCTAAAATCAGTGATAGATTAGAACAAGATAATGTTAGAATAGAGAGTTGTTTGAACGTCGAACCTAGGACTAGGTCAATTCTAGACACCTTAGAACTTGGAGCTCAACTTGAAGAGGAGATCACTCCCTCCAAATTGAGTGGTGAAACTTCTTCGGAAAATTACACACTTAGAGAAGAATTCCCGGTAGAAGTTGATAGGGGATTGTTGAATAGTTCACCGGTCACCATGGCCGAGGAACGGGGGATGGATCCACCACCCATACCCCCAATTCCGCCCATACCTCCTATACCTCCAATAGACCCATTGGTTAGGCCAAGAGGCCTACCAATTGTGGTTCCACAAAATTTAGCGGCGATGGATATGCCATCTCATCTCCCTAAATTTTATGGGACCAAGGATGAGGACCCCTCTCGGCACATGGAACGGTATATCGAACGGTTGGCTAGCTTCCTCATAACCGACCCGGGTTATTGGTTAGTGTGGTTTCCTACCACTCTAGAGGGGGAAGCCTATGAATGGTATCGGGATCATGCCGAGGGACATTTTAGGGGATGGGAACAATTACAAAGGGAGTTTCTTAACGAATTTAGGCCGGAAGTGGGCCAAAGTACCGCATTAAGGGCATTGTCGTCATTGAAGCAAGGAAGGGAGGAAGAAATTTCGGCTTACATTAGGAGGTTTGATTTAGTGTGCACTAGATTTGTGGGTACCATGCTCAACGACGACACGCTAAAGCAATTTTTCATTCAAGGGTTTTTTAAGTCCGGAACTATTAGGGGTGTTCTAGAAAGGAATCCCTTGACCTTGGCGGATGCCAAGCGTGCGGCTAGAGATATTGAAAACTTGGATAAAGATCACGAAAGGCTATGGAGAAGGGAGGATGAATTGATCCCACAATTCATCCCCATACGCCCTAGGGTGGTAGCGGTAGAACCCGCTAAGTATGAGAACCAAATTCCATATGCCATTGTGGACACCGGTCCCCGACCTTTAGCGGTTAGGGAACCGGCACCTCTTTTGGCACTACCGGCCCCTAGAACGGATCCACACTTGGAGGAGGTTGAGAGAAGACTAGGTGCTAGCCAACTAGGATTCCAAGAGGCTATGATAAAACAAATGCAAAGCCTCACGGATCAAATGTCATTAATGATCCGGAGTCAACAACCGGGGCCTCCACCCCCGGTTGAGTCGGGTAGGCATTCTTCCGGATTATGGTGTGTCCAATGTGGCCAACCGGGCCACACGCGTCAATTTTGTAGAAGTGGACAAAACCGTGACCAAAGAGGAAACGGTAACCCACCTCAACAAAATCAACGAGGTCAAGCGCCACCTCACTATGGAAATGGAAGCAATAGAGGACCACAACCTAGAGGGCAAGGTGGCCAAAATTTAGAGAAGAAGGAATTTCATCCCTTTTGTGGAAGGTGGCACGCTCAAGGACAATGTTGGTCCGAAGGTCAAGAGTTTAATTGTAGCAATTGTGGAGGAAGTCATCCCTCGGATACGTGTCGCCAACCGGACAAAATAATTAATGTCCCTTACCCGGTGGCTAATCCACAACAACAAGCAAGGGATAATATGCGAGGTGCTAGGCCACAAGGAGTACCGGCCAATGAACTTAGGCCACCTAACTTATACTATGACCATAGTAATGCTAGGCAAACTTTTCATCCACCGGCGGGCTTGCAAACTACAACCGGTTACATTCCAATACAAAATAGACAAGGAGTTCCACCTAATGGTAGTAACGGGAGACAAACGCCTCCAACGGATCCGGGACCATCTAACTCCCAAGATGTTAGGTTCATGGATGGAGTGTTGGAGGCCACATGTGATGACATGCTTCCTCTCCCAACGAGAATTGGAGAGGAGCAAAGTCAATGGCCTCCTCACACCAATGCTATTACATATGAGTTAGTGAAGGGTAAGGGTGTGGTTGAAGAAGCACCTGCACTAGCGGTAACTACTAGGGCTAGGAGAGGGGATGCCCCGTTGGAGGTAGGAATAGGAGAGCAAGGAAATTACTCTTCGGATGAAGAGATTAATCTCTCCGAGTTGGATAGGGTAGCTAGAAGAGCTACTAAGGATGTGGAGAGGGAAAATATAATTTTACAAAATAGGGAGAGGACTAATGCGGTACATGACTTGGATAATAGCGATGTGGGTGAATGGGAAGGACCGGGGGTTCCCGTAGACGAATTCGACGTAGTGGGTAATTCTAAGGTGAAAAGATCTACCGGGTACGACTTGTGGGCGGACCTTAGTACACTCAAGGCGGATATTACTTTCGGCCAACTATTGGAAATTTCACCCACGGCAAGGAAAACATTAAAGGAGGGAATGCCGGTACACAAGAGGATGAGGAAGGTGAAAGCTAAAATAGCCGCTAGGATCCAATCACAAGGTGGAAGAGACGTGAAAGCTATAGAAATAGAAGTTGTTATAGTAGATAAGGTGGTTCCTAATGTGCTAGTCGACGGAGGGAGTAGTCTAAATATACTACCGGAGGATACTATGAAAAAATTGGGACTTGGACTCACGGGGCCTTCACCTTTGGTCATAAATATGGCAAATCAAAGTTCGACTACGCCTTTGGGGATGATCAAGGATTGTAGAATGACTACGGGAGGTGAGGAGTACTTGGTCACCTTCCATGTCATTAAAATGCACTCCAACAAGGACACCTTCCCCATTTTGCTAGGTAGGCCTTGGTTGCGGATGGCGAATGCTATGGTCAATTGGGGTGGACCTAAACCATCCATCACTTATGGTCCAGAGGGTAATAGGGTCATAGTGTCCATTGGTTCATTAGAAGGATGGATGAAGAAGGAGATGTATTTGCCATTGGAGAAGGAAATTGATGACTTAAACGAGAATGAGATTGGCAAGGCATTGGTGGGAGTCGTCCATCCCGAAGGTCAAAGGGTTGTTATAGATTCGGGCTCGGGAAGTTTAGGTCCTAATTTTTATAATTATGGGGATAATGGGGATTATGCCCAATGGCTAAGGGAGTACCCCGAGTCCGAGGTTGATGTAATGGTTACATTTCACCAAGTAGGCTTAGGGAGTGAATTTCCTAGTGTTAGTTTAGGAGAGGGCTCATTGTTGGAGCCATGTGAGGTGCTCACCGAGGAAGAGTGGGTTAGCGGTGGGTTAACACCTTGGGTAGATGACGTGGAAGAGGGTGAGGTTAGTTTAATTCATGTAGATGGGACTCAAGAGGAGGATGTGATTATTGAGTCATCGAAATTGGAGGAGCCTTTACATTTCAAGACCACGTCTACGGGGATAGTTGTAGGTCAAGATGTGAAAGATTACCCCAATGTGCCTTCCGATTGGTATCGGAACAAAGAGGAACAAGCACATGTGTCGGAAGCGGATTGGCGGTACGTGGATGTGAAATTAAAGAATGGGAAAACCCGACAAATGAAGATGGGTTCCAAATTGGGGGAGAAAGAGGTTAGGGAGTATAGCAATCTGGTGGATGAGTTTAGTGATACTTTTGCATGGTCCTACGATGAGCTTAAGGGAATTCCTAGGGAAATGGTAGAGCACCGGATTCCTTTAATTCCGGGGGCGAGGCCAATTAGACAAAAGGAGAGGAGGATGAATCCTCAATTGCAATTGTTGGTGAAAGCGGAATTGGAAAGGTTATTGAAGGCCGGGTTTATCAAGCCGGTGGAAATCACGGATTGGGTTTCTCCTATGGTCTTAGTAAAGAAAAAAAAATGGGAAATTAAGGGTTTGTGTCGACTATAGGAAATTGAATTCGTGCACACAAAAGGATCACTTCCCCTTACCTTTTATCACCTTGTTGCTTGAGGAGGTTGGAGGTCATTCGCGATATACCTTTATGGATGGGTATGCGGGTTATAATCAAATTTCCATAGCCCTCCAAGATATCCATAAAACGGCTTTTACTACACCTTGGGGTACTTTTGTGTGGGTAGTGATGCCATTTGGGTTATGTAATGCCCCGGCTACTTTCCAACGATTAGTAATGTATATCTTCACCGACTTGTTGTTCAAATCCATGACCGTCTTTGTGGACGATTTTAGCACACAAAGTAATGTGGACGATCACCTACATTGTGTTAGGGAGGCATTGGTTAGGTGTAGGAAGATGAGGTTAGCATTGAACCCGGATAAGACATTTTTGGGAGTGAATAAGGGAGTGTTGTTGGGTTATGTTGTTAGTGAGAAAGGTAGAGAACCCGATCTGGATAAGATTGCGGCCATAAGCGACTTGGCAGCTCCAACCAATTCCAAGGGAATCTCTAAGTTGTTAGGACATGTGGGATGGTACCGGGAACTTATTCCTAATTTTTCAAAGATAGCGGTGCCCATTACCCATTTGCTCAAAAAGGATGTCAAATTCGAGTGGACAGATGCTTGTCAAAAAGCCTTTGAGGAATTGCGGGATAGGTTGAGCACCTATCCGGTGTTGATACCACCCAATTGGGGTAAACCTTTTCACGTCTATTGTGATGCTAGTAATGTGACAATAGGGAGTGCGCTTTGTCAAGCAACGGGAGAAAAAGAGAAGGATCAACCTATAGCTTATGCGAGTAAGCAATTGACCCCCGCCGAAAGAAACTACTCTACAACGGAAAGGGAGTGCCTAGCCATGGTGTTTTCCGTTAAAAAGTTTAGGCATTACCTCATGTGCAACCCGGTTGTATTTTTTGTTGACCACATGGCTATCAAGTATCTAGTTAACAAGGCGGAGTTAAGTGGTAGGTTAGCTAGGTGGGTTTTGTTATTAGAAGAATTCGACTACACGGTGGAATATAAACCGGGTCGTATGCATTTACAAGCGGACCACTTGTCTAGGTTGTCGGAGGAGATAGGAAAAAATCCAGTAAATGATATGTTAGTAGATGATAGCCTCTTTGTGGTCACTTCTACACCGGAGTGGTATGCGGGCATAGTGGAATTTCTAACAACCCACAAGTTGCCCAAAGAGTGGACAAAAGAAGAGAGAAGGAAGGTGAGGGTAAATAGTAGGCAATTTGTTGTAGTGGGCCATAGGTTGTTTAGAAGGGGGTCCGATGGTATTTTACGACGATGCGTGTCAAAAACGGAGGTTGAAGCGATTTTAATCGCTTGCCACGATAGCGCTTGCGGCGGTCACTTCTCGGGTCAACTCACCGGGCAAAAAATACTTAGAGCGGGCTACTTTTGGCCTACACTATTTAAGGACGCCCATGACTATGTAAGGAAATGCGACGCTTGTCAACGGTATGCCCGAAACGACCTTAGAATGGAGATGCCTTTACATGTATCATTACCCTTAATTCCTTTCGAAAAATGGGGCATCGACTATGTGGGTGAGGTCCATCCCCAATCTTCAAAAGGAATGAAATATATTGTGGTGGCAACCGAGTACCTCACCAAGTGGGCGGAAGCCAAAGCGGTGAAGACCGACACGGCGGAACACGCGGCAACATTTATGTACGAAAACATAATTTCACGGTTCGGGGTGCCGAAGATCCTAGTAAGCGATAGGGGTACTCACTTTTTGAATGACTTGATTCGAGAGATGACAGAGAAATTTAAAATTGATCACCGGAAGACTACTCCCTACCACCCACAAACCAATGGACAAACGGAAAGGGTTAACGGAATTTTGGTGAGTATACTACGCAAGACGGTTATAGACTCGAAGCGGGATTGGGATACGAAACTAACGGCGGCACTTTGGGCATACCGTACAACCTATAAGGTAACTACGCGTGCTACACCATTTTCCTTAGTCTATGGTCTTGAAGCGACACTACCAATCGAATATGAAGTCGAGTCACTTAGGGTGGCCGTGAGTACGAGACTTACCGAAAGTCAATCCTTACGAAATCGACTAACCGATTTGGAAGCACTTGACGAAGGGAGGAGAATGGCGGCTCAACATATTGAGGCAATCCAAAGAAGGAGAAAGATTACTTTCGACAAACGACATAAGAGAAGGGCCCTAACACCGGGAATGATGGTCATGATTCAAGACGCACGAAAGCTTGAATTTCCGGCGAAATTCGATGCGGTATGGTTAGGACCTTACCTTGTCTATGAGGTCTTTCCTAATAATTCAATTCAATTGGAAACGTTGAATGGTGAGCTCTTTCCTACCCGTACATCGGGAAGTAGATGTAAGGAGTACCGAGCTTGACTAGGTAACTTACCCTTGGAGCAAGAGATGTTTGGATTCATCCCCCGATGGTCGCCAATTATGTGAGCCCAAAAGGGTGCCCACATTTAGTCTTAGACCCTTGAAACGTTAGTTGATGCACTTTGAAGTAGCATGTTACTTCACAAAAATATAAAAAGAGTGAAATGTTAGTCTTAGAAGTACCATGTTGTAAGAGGCTAGGATGTGAGTTGTTATTGTGTTTTTACCTTCGGAAGGATTTGAGTGAATGAGGATAGGTAAGGAGAACTTGGATTGAGTAGTTAGTGAGTAGGCTAGTACAAATGGATGGAGACAACCAAAGTGACTCAAGAGGCAAGTGCATTCGAATTGGGATGAATGGAGGATCACATGGAGCGCACAAGTGGACCACCTCATCATGGCCACTTAATGGGGAAGGTCCAAGGAAGAATGCAAGGTGGAGGATAAGCAAATTCTCAAAGCACCAATCAAATCACGAGTTAAGCATCGTGGTTTGAATTAAGTGGTGAGCAACGATTTGGGAAAGTAAGGGGAGAAAGTTATGGCGGCGGAAAGCGAAGGAGGCTAAGTTTGGGTTGAAGCATCCCAAGTTTGGTAAAGTGGGGTAGGTAGAAAGCCAAAGCTAGTTAAATGTTCGAATTAGGATCCTTGTTGATCATTTGAGGGAGGAAGGCTTAGAAGATAGGATTGGCGCCTACTAAGTAGGAGGAAATCTCAAGGGCTTATCGTGAGCCTTGAGGGTGCTCACCCCCTCAAGCTTACTATATAATCCCTCATTCTTCCCTCACTCATCCTCTCTTTCCTTTGTGCTCCAAGGCACCCCACGAGTTATAAGTGTGGGTGTGGGAAGCCATATTGGAGCACATGTGTGTGCTTAGTTTTTAGTTTGAGAGCCAAGGCTTGTTAGCCTTGAAGAGGGCTTGACCTCTTGGTAGAATTAGTGTTGACGTGAAGGATTTTAAAGTTAATTCATGATTCCAATTTGTGGTACTTAAAGTTCATGTTTTGAATACACATGGTTGCAAGTTCCATGTTTAAGAGTTGAGCACTTGAGGTTGTGATGAGTGCAAAAATATACTTGTGTGGATTAGTTAGTCTTAGTGAAGTTAGGAAATTCTCTCTCCCCCTCTCCTCTCTAGGATTTTAGGATTTTAGGATTAGAGAAGAATTGTGTGATTAGAAAGGGGTTGTTAGTAGAATTAGGAAAATTAGGTAGGAAGATTAGTTAAGGGCTTGAATAATTAGTGAGGTAGTTGGGGATTACAACTACAAAGTTGTGGGTTCATGAAGGAGCTGGGTTTATGAAGGAGCTGGGTTTGTTTAGTTAGAAAGTAAAGAGCTGGGTTTATGAAGGACCTGGGTTTGTTTAGTTAGAAGCTAAGGAGCTGGGTTCATGAAGGAGCTGGGTTTGTTTAGTTAGAAGCTAAGGAGTTGGGTTCATGAAGGAGTTGGGTTTATGAAGGAGCTAGGTTTATGAAATTAGAAAGTAAAGAGATGGGTTCATGAAGGAGCTTAGTAGATAGCCTACTTAATTAGCTCATAGACAAGTAGTTAGTTACATTATGCTAGTTAGTGTTCTGTGTGGCTTTCACAAGTAAATGTATTTGAGATTGACTATAGAGAATAGTGTTTTTTAACACTTGCATCCTCTCTTTAAAAATAAACCACGTGCACAAATTAATGGAGAATGTGGAGCACTCTCGCGATGGCAAGACAAAGGAAGCAAAGACCAAAGTTAAATCCAAGACCACTTGAAGGGTGAACCTTGCACTATGGACTCATCCAAGTCCAAATCCAATACCGCGGAGGAATGTGAGCCCAAACCCACTACTCGGACTACGGACGCTTAAGGGTGGGGGGTTTGGCCTCACATCAATACAGACATGCCATATGTTTCTGGATGTGTGTTGAATACTCACACCAAAAAATTTCCATTTGTAATGGATTAATATTGAATTTTATTGTACATATGAATATGTAATATTTGGAATGTCTAATCCATTGTCCGGGAAGATTTTGGGGCATGATTGGTCGAAATCCTAGTGTTTCCAAGTCCAACCGGTTACATGTTGCCATCTTTCAGTTTTCCTTCATTAAATTGGGGTACATTCCATATATTCCTCTAAAATGATGGGTAATTTTCTTGAAGTCTTGAACTTCAACCGGTTATTTCTCAAACTCATCCGGTTCATCTGCAACTATCAGCCGGTTCTCCCCACTCATTGGTCTAATCACATATCATATTCTTTTTAATCTACTAAAGCATTTTCATCTTCTTCAATTCCAAATTCATCTTCATCTTCGTAAGATGGTTCACCCTCATTTGTGTTCAAAGCTACAATCACTTCATCACTACTTAATACCACAACCTCATCTAGTTTTGGATCAGTTGGTGTTGCATCATTGTCCAATGCTTGTGGTACTAATCCACAATGCTCTTCAACATTGCCTAAAGATAGGCATGCTATGTCTGGCATGGAATCTTTTCAAGAAACAACTCGTGCTCCTCTTGGCTCTTTCCGAAGAACCACCTTCCATCCAAGATTGTTCAAGTCATCCGCAAAGAAAACTTGTTCAATATGAAGTGAAAATGCAAAAGATTCGGCTGATAATGGCACTAATTTGTCGAACTTCACGAGGCTAAAACCATAATCATCTTGTTTCATAGTAGCATTTTGCCCAACCATGTTTGTCATCACCCAATTACAATACAACACAACCAACTCATATCGACTATAGTCCACAGCCAATATTTTTTCCACCCATCCAACATACTCCAAGTTTGCCGCCTTCAAGTTTTTGTCGCGTACACTTGAGCGACAATGTTGAGAAAATGTGGCGGCCACACCTGAGTCCATTGTTGTCGAAGTTCTTTATGCACTACGCACACGAATATGGTTTCCGAAAGCATACATGGAGCGGTATGATGTTGCTTGGCTGGAAGGTGGAAGAAACAAGACCAACACATCATCGTCAATCTCTTCTCCTGCTTGTTTCGCATGTGAAACCTCTGATTTGAACCATTCGGGAAATTGTTGATCTTGGAGATTTTCAGGGTATATAATCATGCCTCCTTGTTTTTTTCATCAAAAGTCTTCACGATCCAGTTTGCGTTGTGTCATAATTGTAGTGTGACCTCTATAAAATAAAATATTTTTTAGATGCATTTGATGTTTTAAATGTATGTGCACACTAAACATTAATAAGTGGCATGTACTAGTGACATACATTGTTTTATATCACAATCCACATTCATTTCTACTTAATGTAACAAATAATATGGTTTCATTCTATTAGTGCCAAATATTTATTTGCAAAAATTAATGCATTAATTACTTATGCATTTGGGATGAAGTTGCTTACTCTTTCTATGACTCTAGGGGAGTCATATTATTCACCACAAATTCATGTATCCACTCCCGTAGCTCGGGTGTTAGTATCCTTGGTCGTCCAACACCTTCAAGTATTTCATCGTTCATTATGGGATCCTCCTTGTCATCCCATACCCTACCACTTGTAATGGTATATGTTTGCATGTACTCCATGTAAAACCCAAGAGCTTCATCTATGACATATCCTTCAGCTATACTTGCTTCAGGTCTTGCGCGATTTCGAACATAGCCCTTCAATGTCTTCAAGTACCTCTCCATAGGATACATCCAACGGGCATGTATGGGCCCACAAATATCTAATTCCTCAACCAAATGCACCAAAAGGTGCGTCATGACATCAAAAAATGCCGGTGGGAACTCTTTTTCGAGCATGCACAAGGTGATGGCCATATCCTCTCGTAATTCATTCATTTCTAATGGATTGATGGTTTTAGCGCATAAGCGTTTGAATATGTGGCTTAGTCTTATTATACATATACGGACCTCTTCTCTCATGATTGTGTGTACACAAAGGGGCAAGATTTATTGCATAAGGACATGGTAATCGTGGGATTTCAATCCCTTCAGGCTCCCATCCACGTGAACTCTTTTTCGCAATTGGCCAACATAATGAGTTGGAGTTTTCAACTGCCACACAACATCCACAAATACCTCCTTCTCTTTCTTTGTGAGCACATACGAAGCTTGTGGCAAAGTCATGCTTCTTGGTTTTCTCCCCAGTATGGGCCACCAATGCAGCCGTATGTTGGCGTCCTTTAGGTTCATGCGAACCTTAAGTGTATCCTTCTCCCCAAATAGGGTTTTCATGAGATTTTTTGTTATGTTTTTCTCGCAATGCATTACATCCAATGTATTGCGTATAAGAAGGCCCTGTTGCTCCAAAAAAATCATGGTAAGTATATTGCTTGCCAAATACCATATAAGAAAATTTCGCGAAGTGTTACAACAATTGTTGCCCGATATGACTAGTCCACTACGTATATAAGTATTGGAGTATTAACATGACAACAACTACATGTGTTCAATTACTTCCAACAGTCATGCCCGGGGAGTGCACTTAATGCTAAGACTAGGAATCACGTGAGTACGTACTTTCGACCCCCCTATGTATGTACTAAAAAATCATTTAAAATTTGTTAAAATAATATGAAGTTGTTAAACACAATCTAAAGTTCTTGTTGTATAAATTTCAAAAAATACTCACTTATAAATATTTTTAAATTGATTTTTGAAGCGAAAAACAACACATTTCAGTTCAAACTTCTATAATTTTTTTAATAAGATTTTAAAAACTTTTGGTCCTGAAATTTACACCAAATGATAGATATATACGTAATGATTTAGCACCTAAAAAATCTTAATTTAAAAACTATTTCAAGGTCAAGTACATAGGGGGGTATGCTATTAAAACGCACTCACGTGTATTCCTAGTCTTAGCATTAAGTGCACTCCCCGGGCAGTCATGTTCATTTACTTCTAATAGACATGTATTACTTCTCATAGTCCCGGTCTACATTTATTTTCACAGTAACACAATCAAATTGAACCCTTCGTAACATTCTGATGTTCAAGTAGGGCCCAAAAGACGTGGTCAATAATTCCGGTAATATGAGTTTCCAGGGTGCACCTTCCAATATGGTAATGCAAAGAGCGAGTTCTTCCTCTTCACTCCATGCTCGTGGATTGGATCCAGTTTGTCTCCTTCTTTATTTCCAGTCGACTCTACTAACCAATCTTCTTTTTGTTTTGCAAACCGCAAAATATCGCGTGGAAACAATACCTGCGGGGGACCTCGGCGTTCCTCTTCTCCATCAAAGCTACTTTTTAATCGTCTGTATGGATGGTGCATTGTCAAGTAACGACGATGACCGACATAAACGTTTTTCCCCAAAGACTTGGACCTCCTCGTTGACACATGTGGCCCGCATGGGGGACAACCCCTATACCCCTTCGTAACTTGCCCGGCAAGCAATCCATAGGTCGGAAAGTCATGAATGCTCTACATAAGAATCGCTTGAAGCTTGAAACTTGGGTCTGTATTGTGATTATTCTCTACACTTTCATGGGCCTTCTCCAATAGCGATCCATCGATTGCCTTCACCCCTTTCCACAACCTTTGTGGCTCCTCTATGAGTGGTGCTAAGTACACATGTATATTTTCCTCTTTCACACTGTCTTTGCCGGGAATGATTAGGGTTAGCATCACAAAAAACCGCTTGGTAACTAGCCATGGTGGCAAATTGTAGTTTAGCAATACTATTGGCCAGGTTGAATGACTCAAAGATTGGTTACAAAAGGGATTGACACCATCCAAAGCTAGTGCCAAACGTAGATTCCTTGGCTCCTTCGCAAACTCCAGCCACCTAGTGTCCACGTGTTTCCATGCCTTGGAATCCACAATTGATCTTACTTTGGTATCCTTACTTTTCCCCTCAACATGCCAC
Source organism: Polytrichum formosum (assembly GCA_964035585.1). Taxonomy (NCBI): domain Eukaryota; kingdom Viridiplantae; phylum Streptophyta; class Polytrichopsida; order Polytrichales; family Polytrichaceae; genus Polytrichum; species Polytrichum formosum. Next base: position 33,368,343 of record OZ037938.1, read on the forward strand.
GTTATAAGCTCAGCCAACCGTTTGCAACAGTACATTCGGAGCAACCAAGGTATAAGAGGAAAATGTCGCAACACTTTCACTGGAATGCTATCAGAATTGGGAACATACCGAGATTCTTTGCATTGGGGACACTCTTTCGCGTCCTTGAGTTCATTCCTAAACAAGCAGTGGCCATTCTTGCACGCATGAATAGTATTGTAGCTCAAACCCAACTTCCTCACCAATTTTTTGGCCTCGTAATGTGATGGAGGGCAAGTGTTTTCTTTTGGGAGTAGATCATGTTTCAACAATTTCAACAACTCGTCGACACATGCGTTTGGTACTCCAAAAATGGTGCATATATTAAGGAGCATGAAAATTGCTTGCAACCGGTTGGTGGGGTTGTCCTTGAATAGTGGAATACTGGCTTCTTTCAATAATTCCTCCATACTCTCAGGATTCTCTTCATTGTCATTTTCACGAACACGTGTTTCTAGATTGGCCAGTTCGTCCTCATCTTCGTGATTTCCATGAAGTTTTTCCTCCATTTTCTCATTGTTTGGTGTGGTATTTGTGCATCCGGGCAAACCATCATACCTCTTGAAACACTTATTGACCATCCGAACTACCTTCACTTCCTCTTTATTATCCTGCACCGCTTCTGTATTTGTTTCTGGAACCATGTCTCCATCTACTCCTGATCCCGTATCATTATTTGCTTCTACCGTTATGTAGCTCCCTTCTTGTGTCGCCATACATATGTCATTTTCTGCAATGTAAATGTCGTTGTTCACCTCCTATATGTGCATCAGGAATAAGAAAACAATACATTTGCTCTTAGTAACCTTGTATATTTGTGAGGAATCCAAGGGGTTGCATTTTTTCACATGTTCTTTTCTAGCCCTTTCAACTGCATTCAGTTGTTGTTCACTATGTCAAGTAATGAAAATTACTACATTAAGTAAAGTTGTCCACTTTAAGGTAAAGGAATGCACAGTAGAAGTTCTCTGGACCACTTACAACAAAAGTGGGGCTTTTGATGTTGTTAGGAGTTTGATTTTGCAACTGTGCCAACATTTATGATCACATAATTGAAGGTCACATTTGGAGTAACGAGATTTCATTTGCTTTAATATAGATTCAAAATGGATGTATCATCAAGGCGCGCAATGTTGTTTTTGGAACTTGGAAGAAAAAGAAGCAGACAAAAGAAGATTGGTAAAGTATCGATGCCCTTGTAATATGTGCGCAGGGGGAAAGGTATTGTCAAGAGCAACCATATGAAAACATCTTTGTCGCTACAAACGAGATCCCGCATTTACGAAATCCATATTGGTAAGTGATATATTTGTGATCATTGAATTATATTGTTTTGTAATTGAGGCAATTGAATTTTGATTTAATATTGATTCCAGTCGTGTAGGCACAAAGACGACCTTTTGTTGAGGAAGCAGCTAAGGTGGCTATTCAATTGTTTTTTAAAGAGATGACAACTCCAAAACTTGTCCCCCAAAAGAGAAATTATACTAATGAGGAGCTAAAATTGATGAATTGGAGGGTTGAAGCCTTTGATGGGCAGTGGTGTGATGGTCCCATACCAAAGTTTAGTACTTTCAACTTTCACCAAAGAAATTGGGAAGTGAAAATTTCAAAGTTTTCGTTCATGGGCCGGGGTTTATTTGCCATGGATTCCGCAAAAGCAGGCTATATTCTTTTGCCATTTGTGGGTCCCCAATACACCAAGTTAGAATACCGAAAAATGAAAAGTCTTGTACCCCGCTTCAAAAGTTATGTCCTTAAAGCTGAGGATGATATTTACATAGACGGGTGTGGAGAGGGGCAATGTTGCAGGTTTTATTAACAGCTCCATAGGGCGAGAGGAAATCGGCAATGTAGTGTGGGAGTATAGTATGCTTCCAAAACCTTGGAAGAAGAACGAATGGGGTTTTGTTATGACAATTGCATCAAGGGATATAGAAGTAGGAGAAGAGTTGTATGCGCATTACTCTGTGAATTAAACTCATGTTATTTCCTCAAGATATGTTGCGTACTTACTTCATTGCCAATTTCAAAACTATGTCTTGCACTAGGATATTATGGTTTTTTCAAAAATACAGTGACACGTAAGCAACTTGTACCAATTAGTGGACATATACTAATACCTACATAGGACAGTGGTGTGATGGGGTGTCATACAGTCATTGTGCTACATAGAGTACCACAAGGTATCATGTCGCAAAGAAAACCATAAGGTAGGTTGTATTGGACTCAAAGGTGATTGGCATGTTCTACGTTTCTTTGACAATATCAAACATATCTCATGTATATATATATGTATATATAAATAACAATATTAAACATATCTCATGTATATATATATGTATATATAAATAACAATATTAAACATATTTGATAGCAATAGGATTCTTCATCAATTTGTATAAGTTCCCGAAAAGTGTTAAAACTTGTAGTTATAAGATCCGTAGTTCATAACTTTAATTGCATTCATTAATACTCTTATAATATCTTTATAAGTATGTTTTTTTTATAACTTTTAATAGTAATGAGAAAGATTGCATGTTCTTGAGTCTTTCTTCTTTTAGCTCAAGTGTTAAGGTAAGTGCGCCAATGTCCGCACAGAGCCCACGGACCGCACAACTACCGCACAACTACCGCACAACTACCGGACAAATTTCGTTGTAAGAACTCCCGAGGGAACTTAGGGAACATTGGGAACCCATTGGATGAATAAGTAGTGATGGAAAGTACAACAAATGTTGTATATTATTATACGGATGAAAAGAGTGTAATGGAAAGGATGATCTACTTGAATGAGCTTCTTGGGGAGACCCCTCGCTTTCTCTTTCAGAAGTTGCGATGGGGGCTGCGAGCGATGGAAGCTGCGATAGGGGCTGCTAGTGATGGGAGAGCTTGTGTAAATAGAGATGTAATCAATTGAAATGAAGAGCATTGCTATACATGCAAGGTTATATCTACTACTAGCGATGTTACATATTTATGAAGCATTTGGTTTTTGTACAATGCAATTTTTTTTTAAATATGCTAAAACTTAATGTCATTTGCTGATGTGATTTTTTCTAGATTAGATGGCCGGGTATCCTTTTTTACAGCCATGGCAACAAGTTAAATCCAATGTGCAATGTCCATTTATGGAGCATTTGGTATCTATACAATTTTTAAAAATTCTAAAAGCATGTTAAAACCCTAAGTTATTTGCTGATGTGATTTTGCAAGATCAGATGGCCAGACATCCCATTCTACACCCATGGCAGCAAGTTAGAACCAATGTGCAGGTTCCAGAACGAATTAGAAGTGGTCCTCTCAAATCTAAAGATAGCCATGCTCCAACAAACCCTGGGAAAAAAAGAACATATGGCAGAAGAGGAACATGGTCAGAAGAGTCTATGCGATTGGCACTTGATGCAGTTAAATCAAAAAGGCTCTCTATTAGGCAGGCATGAGAACTATATGGCATACCCCCATCAAGCATTCATGATTGGAAGATTGGCAAAACCTCAAGCAAGAAGATTGGACACCAAACTTACTTGACAGAAATTGAGGAAATGGCACTTGTAGAGTGGTGCTTTACCATGCAAAAAGTAGCCCTATGTGTGACCTTGAACATGTTGAAGTGCACCATCCAAACCATTTTGAAAAATGCACCAAGAACACACCCCTTTAGAAATGGAATACCAGGGCACAAGTGGTGGGCTGGGTTCAAAAAAATGCACCCTGATATATCCCTAAGGTGTGCAGATGGTTTGGAAATGAAGCGAGCATTGGGTCTCAATAGGGAATCTGCAACCTATTTCTACAACCTTCTTGAGCAAATCTACAATGCACATGAGTATCATCCGAATCACATCTGGAATTCAGATGAGACTGGGGTGTGTGCAGGAGGGGGAAATTCAACAATGAAAGTGGTGGCAAAAAAAGGCAGCAAAGCAGTCAGATGTACAATTGCAGATGATAGAGAATGGTTGAGTATAATGACCTGTGTAAATGCAGCTGGGTCTTCAATCCCAAACCTGTACATTTTCAAGAGAAAGACCAAACCAATTATTAACTACATCAGAAATTGTGAGCCAAATGCTGCGATGTCATGGCAAGAGAATGGGTATATGACAGCTGAGATATTCCTATAATGGCTACAACACTTCAAAACTAATGTACCTGGAGGAATATCAAGAGACAACAAACATTTACTCATCATAGATGGACATTGTAGCCATGTCACAAAAGAAACGGTGTTGTATGGATTGGAAGTTGGGCTAGATATTCTCACCCTCCCAGCTCATTCTACTCATGAGCTGCAGCCATTGGACGTGGCAATATTTCACCCATTTAAACTCAACCTGGCACAAGAGAAAACAAAAATGATGAGGAAAGACCCTTATTGGGCAAAGGGATCTATATTGAAGACCACTCTTGCTGAAATGGCTTCAAGGGCCCTCACCAAGGCACTCAAACCGGAAAGCATTAAGGCTGGTTTTGCAACTACTGGTTTATATCCTTTGAATAACAAGGCAATGAAGTCAAAATTGGGTACTGATATGGTTTACAACAGAGGAAGAACATCAAGAGAACAAGATGACCAATCAGGACTTCCACTGATTTTATCACCCATTCCAAGCCTATTCCCTGAACTTCATCTTGTCCCATCACCCACAATAAACTTACTGCCCCATGGAAGACTATCACAATATGACTCACCTTCGACTCATGCAAGAGAGGACTCCAACTTCAAAAGTAATTCGCTTGATGAGGATTCTGAAGCCCTGACTCAATCCTTATTATACTTATATGTTTCTGATGAAGAGCTTGATATCTTAGAGACACAAGGATCTACACCTGTAGATTTGACATCAAACAATTCAAGGTCAGCAGATGACAATCACTTTTCCTATTCACAATTTTTTTTATACATGATACATGATCTTGTTAAATAAGTGCAAAATGCATGATCTTATTAAGTAGTTGTATAATACATGGTCTTGTTATTAATTATTAGCTCATTATGTATAGCTATAACAGGAAGGATGCAACTAATGAGGATGAGAGAGCAATTGATCTCACCGAAGAGATTTCCATGGACTACCAAGGATGGTTTCACAACTATATAGAGAAAGAACAGCTCTCAAGAGAGCCTCATCTATCTCCAATAGAATATGGACTTTTGCCTGTACCAACTATTCTCCCTCAAGTGGATTCTTCCCTTGAGATTGCTCCATGCTCCACACCTTTTCATCAACCTTCTGTTCCTAGATGGTCAGAGAACATTGAGAAAGGCAACGGCCAAACACTGTCACAAATTCTAGCAATTCCAAGATTTGAAGCATCTAGAAAGAAGACCAACAATTCTCATTGTCATGGTAGATTGCTAACAAGTGAAGGGTTCCTTGCTGAGACAAGGGAAAAAGAAGAAGCAAAACGAACCAAGGAAATAGCTATTGAGCAAAAGAAGCTGGCCAGGGCAGAAAAGAAAAAAGAAAAAGAGAACCATGGAGTTGATGCCATGGTTAAGAAGTGGATCAAAGAGATGGAGAAGAAGGTTGACTAACCTTACTCTTAGGCACTTCAACCCAATTAACTCATTCATTTGATTTGTACATTTGACTTTGTATGAAGTTTTAATGGGGGTTCAGAGTCCATTGATTTAAGTGCGTCCTGTTTGAACTTCAAAAATGCATTCAGTTTCCATGATGGTTTTCCATGATGGTTTACAGTGCTGTGCAAGGACAGATTCCTCTACTGATGCCTCATCATCAAAATTGGAAGCAACCAAAGATGCAAAGCAAAGATGCAAGATAATCAACTAATGTAACATTCTTTGTGCATACTTTAAAATATATGATAGCAGTTTCCAATTCTTGTGGAAATATGTGCAAACAAACCTGTTAAGTTCACCTCATTACCTCTGAGCACGTATACAGATATTTACAAGCCTAATATTTTGGTAGGTTTGAAAAACACACAAACTGAAATGTCATGATGGCAACTTATCACCTTCTCCTGAAGGTCTGACAAGACAGCCCCGGAAGCTCCGAGCCAACACATGGGTGCAGATTTTACAACTTTCCTATTATTTCGCAGAAGAAAAAGATAAAAGAAAGAAACAACAACAACACCATCAAGCAAGCACAACTTCATGGCTTGGTCTGGATTTATGAGCAAAGCATCACAGCTCACAGCTCACAACTTTGAAGCAGCAAGTTTGTCAACAAACCAGATGAGCTTCCGATGAGATGTTTCTTCATGTGCATTGGGTTTATGGGTGGCAGCATGGTAGAATATCTGGAAGGAAATTCATCCTCCAATTTCCGGGTTTGGCATCGATCTCCACATATCCAGTGCATGAGTTATTCTCTCTTGAAAGTTACAATGCAACAATGAGCAGTATTTAAATCATGTGAGAAAGTGGCAATTCGAACCTGTTCCAGGTCCAATTTCGAGAACAATGTCAGTGCTTTTGAGCCCCGCCTTCTCCACAATGGACTGTACCAGAAGTGGGTTCTTCAAAATATGTTGTCCCTTGCTTTTCTGGAACTGAATCCCCTGAAACCGTTCCTGCGCGGGTCCCCCTTTGCGCTCCGCCTTCCCGCCCGCCATGGCTATGTCGTCCCACCTTGTGTCTATTCGCTGGAAGCAAAAATCAAAAAACTAAAAGTCAACAATAAACTCGTGATGATTTCAGAAGGCCAACTACACTGGCTAAGCAGTACTAACAATAAAATGACTAAGCTTTTATATGCACATGCAGCACGCATTCACCTTTGAGCTTTCAAGAAGTGATTCATGCTTCTTAGACGTTGTGGACCCACCTGCAAGTTGTTTTCATCACAGAAGCCTTCGAGCCTCACTAAGTTCTTGTGGTGAAGCCGGCTAAGAAGCAGCACCTACATCCACGCAGTGCACAAAACGTTTGACATCACACTGTAAAGATACAGATATGCATAACCTCCTCTAACCAGTGGTCGGTGATTCTTTGTACACTTGAAAGGAAAGGTCAAGATAGGAGTATGGCATCAGCGAGGGAATAATAATTTACCTCGTTGCGAAACTCCATTTGACCGTTGTCACTTGTAGACGTGGAGGCACGCTTGATGGCAAGCGACTTGCTACTTGGGAAGCTCCCCACAAACACTTTCCCAAAGGAGCCAGACCCAATCTCATGCTCCTTGCTAAAATCTTGTGTTGCACGTGCCAGGTCCTCCAAAGTGAATCGTTGCACGCCCTTCGGCACTTCCCAATGTCCTTCTTGCTCACCTACTCCCAAGAACCACCATTGAGCCACGTCATCCGAAATGCTCATCCTCCAAGAGATCAAGTTTGATATAGTGATGTTTGCAATCTTCAAAAAAACGCAGACAAAAGAGATACATGCATACAAATCTTTGCAAAACCACTGCTTCTTTCAACAGAGACAACCGAATTCAAAGACATCATTGCTTTACTAACTTTCCATCATAGAAAACAATAAGTTTGTGCATAAATAACACAGAAATTCCCAGTTCGACAACAAGGGGTGGAAAAAACACAGACAAAACAAATACATGCATACAAATCTTCGCAAAACCACGACCGAGGTGCGGCCTGGGTGCTGCGGACAAGAACCGACCTTGGAGCCAAATGAAAACCCTAAAGCCCCTGACCCTCTGAGGAGAAGACCTAACCTAACGGGCACATCCCCTTTCATAATGAAATTCATCCAAGTCTTCGATGCACAACAAAAATGGGAACGTTCAGGGAACTCAGAGAGAACGTGGACGTACAGGTACCGCACACTGTACCGCACAGTGTGCGGTGAAGGGCTCACTCAACTTTTGAGATCCACTTGTATATGTATGGATTCAATTTGCAATAACTTTCACAAATCATAATATCTTTTATTTTTATTTTTTGTAGGAGAATCCCCACTTCACGATTAACAATCTTTCAAAATTTGAAACGATTTAAGCTTGTAAATTATTATTTACAAGGATTTGAAGATTGGCCGTGCGGTCATTGGCGCACTTACCTTACTACTTATAATATAATATTATGATATTATTATATCAAGTATGCATGTGGTAATATACGTCAATCTCACTTATACTTAATCACATATCACCATAACATATAGTAAAACACCATATATAGTTCTTTATTTATAATGATATACTTTTAATGCAAAGTGTTTCTTGATGACGAGAATAATTCCATTAACACTTCAAAAATCCTTGAATGCTTGACATCACTCTTACATTACTCTCTTGAGTGTTTGCTCAAGAGAGAGAAATCTTCTTCAATTGGTTAATCTTTCAACTTGTAATGACATCCAACAACTCACAAAGAATCTTTAAGAGAAAGAAGTTCCAATTTGAATGAAAATCGTTGTAAGTAGTTTATCAAAGTTTCAATCACCAAGTCAAAATCTCATATATATAGATATTAATCAATATTATAATAATGGGTTCCGCTTTTAAGAAATATCACATGCTCAATCTTCTCACTCCTTTTTGAGGAGTTACTCAACTCTCGCTTAATCACTCACTTGAACATAAATTCATATTAAGAGATAGCTTGCTCTTCAGTCACTCAATTTGTTCTTTAAGCGTTGAGGTTTAATCTCAACATCTCTCAAAGTTCTATTAATCCTTCAAGTCTTCTGGAGTCTTTGTCCCTCAACCTCATACTATTTTTTTAAGTTCTTGCTCAAAAGAGTCTACTCTCCTCTCGGTTGTTCAATCACTTAAGTCACAAGTACCACTTAACAACTTGTAAGTCCAATTGTTGAGAGAGAGAGAGATCACATGTATTTGTGGGAAAGATAAGTATATTGCAATAGTGCTCCGGGAGGAGAGGTACAAAATAAGGTAAGTGTTTTTGACACTCAAATGTAAGATAACTTTGTTATGGTGAAATGAGGTGTAGTTTCCTAAAAACGCTCCCTTTATATAGTCTTTTCTACCTAACTCAAAATCTATATTAAGAGTGGTTGTAATCTCCACTTCTCTAGATACTACCCATCTATGACGTTTGTGGATAGTACTTACCACAAACGGTTATAACCGTCAAACCACCTTAATGTTCGTCTCTTTAAGATTTAACCATATCCTTGTCGTGGCTACATTGTATGTCATCTATAAGAATTTAATCAATGCTTACATACTTGATTGATTAAATCTTATAATGCTTTGATTTTTGTATACTTCTACTAATGGAATGTATATGAAGTCCTATATACCTCATAATTTCTTAATAATATCTCCTTTCACATTAACATAATTGTCCTTAACAAAATATTGTATACTTCAACTAATGGAATGTATACCTAGTCCTATATACTTCATAAATGCTTAATAATATCTCCTTCTACATTAACATAATTGTCCTTAACCAAAATCCTTGTACAGTCAAGACTCTATAAGTGTTACCCCTATAAGCGTTATAATTTCATATATGTTAAGAAAATTTTACTCCCCTACAAAAACACAATTGGTAAGACTAGTGATTGTTATGTGTTAAGTGTTATAATATGCTCTACTCCCTTCTTTGTTAATTGCAGCTCTATAAATGTTAATTTTGAGAAAATCAAGGTAATAATATATGAGAGCATACATTTTAAACACGTAATCACATTTATCCCATATTCTTTGCGAACAAGTAAAATATTCTCTCTTATTTATATATCAAGCAATTGATATATATGAAGCTATTGTTATGGTTGAGCGGGCATGGCGTGCGGGAGTTACCACATCGACAATTCAAAATTGTTGGAGGCACACGGGTGTTCTTTGATCTCTATTGAGAGGGAGATAGAAGAAGCTAGGCGCTTGGTAGAGGTTGATGCAGTTGCACTTCATCAACTGACGTTGTTGTCATCTGATAGTGAGGGGGGTGATGTGATGAATGCTCATGAATACCTCAATTATGAGATGGAGTTTGATTTAAACAACCCCTATGAACCTACCGATGAAGAGTTTTTGGATATGTATTCCTTAGAACATCAAGAAATTGATGTTGATGAGGTTATGGTTGATGTGGTAGAAGAAGTTGTAGGATTGAGTGTTGCTGAGCGTTCTCTAGAGACTTTGAAAAAATACTTTGAACAAAGACCAAATGATGCCCTATCACACATCAAGGACTCCAGAACAAAGTTTCATCTCATCATTTGGAAGCTTCTCGTCAGACTACTATAGACTCTTTCTTTCGGTTAGTTTAGTTGGAAGAATCTCGTCAAGTTACTACTATATAGATTATTTCTTTCAATTAGTTTAGTTGAATGATGTATTATCATTTTTACTTTTATTTTTATTTTTATAAAACGTTAAATTCTTCATTTTCAAAAAAATTAAGTGTTATTTCTATAAATGTTATTAATCATCGGTATGAATTCTATAAGTGTTACTTGTTATAATTCTATATATGTTATTTTCTTTCTACTCCCGACCTGTAACATTTATAGAATCTTGACTGTATTCCCTTCATTAACCCGTTGATGGCCCTATAGCCGTGGGTAAGGGACCCTATTACCGTGTGTCTTCATTCTAATTCCGTGGAAGGGGGCCCTATTACCGTGGCCGAGGCCCTATTACTGTGGTCAAGTGTCTCTTCGAAAATGCCGCTCCTTCTTCTTCCAGTGCTTCCTCGGTGTAGCTCTTCAGGTTTTCTTCAAGTTCGATGCTCCCCTTCTTGTTTCCACTTGATTGTTCGATGTTAGATTGTTGAGTAATGTTGTATTCAACACTACACACAATGGAGAGCTTATGGCATGCGGAATGACTTGCGGGGCGAAACGTGTGATTGAAGAGGAGACCGAATACGAGCGACTGAGGCGCCAAAAAATTGAAGCCAACACCAGAAAGTTGGAATCCTTGGGGCTTCCAACATTAGCGGCGGCGGTCAAACCGGCAACTAACTTAAAAAGGCAAACTTCCATCCCCGTTGGTGTCTTTGTGGTTTTAGTCTACATTAAAAATTATTGTGGCTTAAAATTTATCACTGTAATTTGTCTCCCTTACCATAGTTCTTTTGTCGCAGCTACCCACAACCCGAATGTGAATATGATTGGAACCACACAAACACATCACTCCCCATTCCGATTGCGGATCTCGACATCTTAGGGTTTGGTCTTGGCTGCCTCATAAGAGCTCCATATTTTGCACACAATTAGCCCTGTTAGTTTCTACATAGTCTTTTATTTTGTGAATGTATTCATTCACATCTGAACTATAAAGACATCAGCAAACCAATGCCAACTTTAATACCCTAATCTTATATGAGGGTGGTTTATGTCAATTTTTTTGGCCTAAACCTTGCAACATGATTGAATCCTCCACCTTTCAAAATTCATTTCATTCTTTTGTAATTTCAGAGCATGATCTTTTGGAGTTTGATTTGCCAAAGTGAATATGTATGTTTAATGCGGTCAATGGAAGTTGTTATGAACAGGTACAAGAGATTTCTAGAGGTGCAATTCAGTCAATTGGAAGGCCATCATCAAACGAAGATGTGAAGACGCATGAAGGAGATGCAAAAATAGAGAGAGGACCTAAACCCAAACGAATATGATTGAGTGAAGGCGAGAAATTGACTTTGGAGGCGATGCCAATATTGTAGAAATGTTACGTTCTCACGAAGGGGGGTTGCATTATTCCGAATGTTTATGCTAAGTTATATTGTTATGCAAACATTACTCCACATAGTAAAGTAGATATCACGACATGAAGTAAGACATATATGCCATTGTCATATTTATTTATTGTTAGCAATCACAGATGCTTATTACGTACAGTTATTGACCTCCCACATTGTTGTCCGCGATTACTAGAAACAATAATGTGGTATCTCTAAAGCTCTGGAGTGTTTAGACATCAGACTTGGATTTAAAGAGTTGTACATTTCTGCAAAAAGTGGAGCATATCAAGAAGTAGGGGTTGAAAATTTTAAAATTAGGGCCCAGCCTACAATCGCTCAATACAAATCATTGTCTGAATTTGGTTGAATTTACTAATATTGGATCAGTTGATAGGAAATCATAAACTTTCGGCCATGTCTAGTCTTACTGGTATGAAGTGCCTTCGCTACATCAATTTACAATGTATTAATCAATGTAAGGCTAAAATGGTTGAGTACACATTGCAGAGAAATTGAGGTGTAGCCCATTAAAGAAGGGCTCGAAAAAAATGGAGAAAGAAGGAGACAAAGAAATGGTGGATAAATGTCGGGATGATAAACCTTCCCTTGCCACGAAGGCTTCAAAGAATATTCAACGCACGTATGAATTGGTGAGCATTTGTTATGGAACGTGCAGTATGAAATGATTGTAAAACACGCAACCCTAAAATAATATATTTTTAACACTAACATATGGTTGTTGCGATTGTGCAGAATATGGGGGATGTGGTACAATTGTGTGGCTATGAAGAGGAGGGTTCCAAGACGACATTCATTAGAAAGGATGTTATTAAGAATGTAGCAGGTGGGATGTTGCACTCAAAGGTGATTGGCATGTTCTACGTTTCTTTGACAATCACGGAGTCATATCAAGACAACTATCCTCTACTTGAACCCCTCAATGAAGACGACCCTCCACATAACATTATTTAGCGGCTTCAAATTAACCTTTTCAAAAGAGCATCAAACCAGCGCGCACCGGTTTGATGTTTTTTTGAGAGCTAAGGTAACACTACATTTAAAATTTTATTTAGCCTATTTTTGATTGATTTAGGTAGATATTTTCACTATTTAACATTTATTATAAAAGTTTCAAAGACAAAACCAATGCTAAAAGATAAATTTTTTTTTACCTAAAGTAGGTTAAAATCAAAACATATCTAAAAAGTAACTAAACAATGGATTTATTTTTGTGCAAGTCAACAAAAACAAGAGAAAAATCCGGCGGCGGTTAATATGGGCCGCCGCATATAAAACAAAACACCAAAACAAGACAAAACTTCTACAAAGTAGTCCTAATGACTTTTGTCTACGAAACGGGTAGGTTAAGGTTATTTTGTCTAAGTTGGATTTTAGTCTAAATTTGTAAATGGCTTTTTATTAATTGATTGCACTTTGTGTAAATGGCTAAATTTATGCATTTTACCTTTGCGAAGCCTAGTTTTTACCTATATTAATGAGTAATTTTTGGCACTTTATGGACATTTACCTTGTATTCGCTCACAGATATAAAGGGTACTTCGGTAGCATTGCTACTTAACATTATGCAGTCACTACAATTGGCAACGCAAAAGGCCATTACATTCTTTGGCCAACTGATTGTTTAAGGTTGTGAGCGGCTGCGTGAGTGTAGAGTGGACTTATAGACCAATGTTGATTTTCAGACCTATATCCCTATGGAGTTTAGTAATTATCATTGCTAGTAGTGAATTCTGAAATATGAATGATATATTATTTTATAAATACGATTTGATTTTTGAACATTGTAACTATGTTTATGTGACTGCACTTGGTAGATGATTGTATTATGGATTATAGTGTATCTCGTAAATGAAGGATACTACTTTCTAGAGTGAAGTGACAAAAAAATATATAACTCCACATAGTGATCCTAGTATGACTAGTGGAAATATATTATACATGCCATAAACATATGACTATGTGGAGTGAACCTCATGTTACTCGTTATAGTAAACGCACTCATTTTGCATGCAAAACATGGCACTTCGCAAAGTCATATGAACACCACTACTAGTAATACATAATAAAGACATATGACAATCACATGACCTCACAACGTAGGCAAAATACCAATGGTTGATGTAAATATTACTCCACATAGTAAAATAAATATCACGTTATGGAGTAAGAAATATATGTCATTGTCGTATTTATCTACTATTAGTAGTCACAGACGTTTACTGCGTAGAGTTATTGCCTAGTATGACCTGTGGAAATATATTATGCATGCCATAAACATATGACTATGTTGAGTCAACCTCATGTTACTCGTTATAGTAAATATTACTCCACATGGTAAAGTAAATATCACAACATGAAGTAAGAATATATATGCCATTGTCGTATTTATTTACTATTAGTAGTCATAGACGCTTACTACGTACAGTTATTGACCTCCCACATTGTTGTCCGCGCTTACTAGAAGCAGTAATGTAGAAAAATTAATTCAACTAATATAAGTTACCTGGAAACATATTTGTTTCAACCATATTGTTAACGTTGACTAGTACTTTGAAATGTATGTATACGCATTACACATGATTTGACTTTGTGTAGTGAAGTACAAACACCATACATGACTGGTGCCAGTACCATGATTTCACTAGGCTTAGTTATATGGACGTGTGTCTTATCTTACTTATATTGACGAAACGTAGTGAAGTAGGACATGACTTTATGAAGTAAAGTACGCGGAACACCCTAAACTTCATTGCCATTGGGAACGTGTCCATTGGGAACGTCTTGTCCGACATGACTCCGACCACACTTTACTGCTTGTCTGAAGCAACTGGTCATTTTCCACGGCAGTAAAGTCTGTGTTTTCTCACTTGTAGAAGTTGAAAAACCCAGTTGTAAAAGACGTGTTTTGTAGTAGTGAATTGTCTGAATTCTTGAGTGATTGAAGTGAATTGCATATTGTCAGTGCAATTGTCCAAGTTAGCTACAAAGTGTGAAGCCTTCATGCCCCCGATTAATTATCCCGATGGTCAAGACCATTTGTTTATTGCACTCACATGTGCAAATTTTATAAATGGTATGGTTGAAGTTGATTGACCATTGTCTGATCCGACGGACTCTCCTAAATTTTAAGATGTTTGGCCCCATGAAAGAATCCTAATTGTTCGTCTAGGTGACTCAATCATGGAGAAGAGGTCAAAGTATTGAAATGGATAATCGTTTCCTCATGATGGTCTGTACGAAGTAGACCATTAACTTGTGTAAATGTCATGAAGGACTGCCACATGGTGTGAAACTCTGTGAGTTGTCCATGATCTCTTTAGGAAGATGAGATATTGTTGAGTATAAAGGTGTAATGTGTCGATATGTAATTGAGTCTGAAATTGAGTAAAACAATGATGTGTAAAACCTATTGCAAATATAGTAAAGCTTATGAGTTACACTTGGGTTGGACAAATAGGTTTGAGGAAGCATGGAAGACCAACTATCAAGTACACTTGACTATAGACACTTGACGACTATACAATTCATCCTCACCATCGACCTCTCAAAAGCTGAGGTGACTGCAAGGCTATTGCTCCTCCCGAATGAAGTTAATGTATTCCTAAGTGGTTGAAGGCCAAGTAAGTTCCTCTAAGTTTTTACATTTTGTTCCATAAAGTTTACCAGAATTAATTAATTTTGTCATTGCGTCAAAACATATAATAGAAGACATGAACTTATCCTAGTGAAATGTTTATTATAAAAAAGATATTATAAGTTAACATATGAAATGTTGTTAATCTTTATGAATCAAATAAATACATGAAGTGCAATTGAAATAAACTAAGAGAACATAGTAATGAACCCTAGCATAATCGTATGGACTAACTTGTTATGGCCTATAGTTCTAGAAACTTACAGGGGTTGTTTTTCAGTTGGTCCATATAAGGACGATGGTCCCACTGCCTCATTAAAATTCGGATAAATTAATGAACGCCATAACCCGCAAGGTTGTTACTACAATATTTCATGATTCATTAAATTATCAAATAATTAAGGAGAGACTATTGTTCAAATTGGGGCGCCCTTGGCCCTGATTATATGTGGTTACTAGTTACTCAAAAGACTTTTGATGAGCCATAACTCCCTTCATTGAAAAAAACCATGGTATAGCAAGTTGTGATTATTGGACTATGGTTGGTGAGACTGCACAATTGCATGTATTCCACTGAGTGACCCTAATAATCCACTCTTTAATCTTCCAAATCCCTAAAATTCATATGAAAGAGCGTTTCACCTCAAGTTGACATCCTAATTCCACTTTGAAGTTGTTGGTCCCGGGGAAGTCACTCCATTGGTCAAGTTGACGCCATGTGCGATAAAAGTGAATCTACTTTTTCTAAAGGCATCACCAAAATGGGTCAAATTTTATCAATTTTTTTTCTCTAGTAGATATATATGGTATCTAAATATTACATAGTAAAAAATGGTAACCAAATTTGATGATCTCTTTTTTGTATAAAACATACCGTTTCTAACTAGAATGACACAGAATTGAACTAAAACAATTACTACAAAAAATGAAGATGACTAAAAATTTCGAAAAAATATAAAAAATATATATTATCAATGGTTTTGTATCTCTAGTAAAAATATCATCATTTAAAAATTTATTTATGACATATAATATAGGGGCAGCAAACTTTTATTGCACGTAGTGGCCTAATGTGCATGGAGTGACTTCCCCGGGGTTGTTGGTACCTATCAATTAACCTAATAGTGACTTTTAGAGTTCAATATGACACTTATTTAGTCTTCCCTGTGTGATTTTGTTGAACGGAACCCAATCCAAAACCCTATCTACAATAACATTCATATTCACTCCCACAATGGAGCCTTCATATCCCTCTTAAATATCCTAGGACCCAAGATGAGGCGCTATCAATGGTCTATCTTACATAATCCCAAGATAGAATTTCTCCACCTCCAACCCACCCTTCCCATGACACCTAGTTTTCACTGCAAAGTTATCATGCATCTCCATTCATCCACACCTTGTCACCACATCTAGTTTAGTTGTTCATCCATGCCTCACCACCACTTCTAGTTGTCAAGGTACCATTATGCTCATCGCATATCCACTTTAATTAAGTTTTATCTACAAGGCTGTAAATGTACATGCTATAGATGTAATACAAGTGTTACATCATGTGGGCCCATATGTGACCCCTCTACATGGAGCCCTTTGACAATATATACCTTTAATTTATTATCATTAACTATTATGCCTATAGCTAAGTTGGACCCAACGGAAGATAAGGGGTGGGGAAGAAGTAGATTGCTTCGATAATCATTACACTCATTTTACAAACCATGAGTTCAACAATTACCTTAATTTTAAAAAATGCATTGGGCATGATCTTTGAATTTGACGTATTCTAATGGGCCATTACTTTGATAACCATAAACATGAACATTCTTTTTGTTAACTAGTATCATCCCCTTGGGCATTTTGTAGAAATAAATCTCCATACATTTTAAGATTTCATGACATAATATAATTTCCATCAAAGTCGCATAGGCCGGACGGTGATGGTTTATGAGATTTATATCCCTTGGTTATTTTGTCGCTTCTTGCATGCCTCATTTTTTTCATTAGATCATGTTACCATAAGTTATATATTGAATCACATGAACACATGTCTCACACATGTATATGAGGGCATGTAAAGACCCAAGGAAGGCATGCACATGAGGTGGGAAGGAGGTGGGAGAGAGGGGGGAGTGAGGAGGAGAGGGAGGCATGGACAAAAAAAATTATTTGGTTGCAATTGGGTCTCAATTGGGTGGTCGTTTTCTGTACAACTTGAAACCCAACTATTCCACATGCAACAATAGCAAACCACCCACTATTTATGTGAATTGAGGATGAAAGCCCATCGCATGGACAACTTTATGTCATCCACATTGACAACATAGTTGAAAACAAGACCATATAATTATGTGATATTTTGTTATCAGGCAATGTGACAAGTGCTTGCAACATCATTCAATTATCATACTATATGTGAATGAATTTTTCCAAGGTTATATACGCAGAATATACGCGGTCACAAATTTTGTTCATATATATACTCATCATATGGAGTCACCATTCAAACACACCACTCATTACAAAGAAGTATGGGAGAGGCAATTATTACATGTAAATGATGACCACTATGTTTGGTATTGGACACATGTCCCCCTACCATCGGATATACTAGACATCCAATACCTACCTCGCCGCCACCACGGCTTTCAGATGGGTTGGGGGCCTAACTCATGCCTCACTAGAAGAAAACTTGTCCATTACAACCATCCTAGAAACTCAGCCATTGCAGCTAATGACGAGAAAATGCAAAAATAAATCATTGTGGTTGTCAACCGGAGGTTTTTGGGTTGTGATTTTTGGACAATTAACAATCGAAAACCTCTGGTTGACAACCAAAACAACTAATTTATGCATTTTCTCGCCATTAGATGCAAAGGCCAAATTGCAAGGGATGTTGTAAGGACAAGTTTTCTTCTAGTGCCTCCTGCAACCCCATGGCAGGGCTCCTCACATCCATTACCGCAGTTCATAATCTTCCACCGCCATACAAGAATGCATGGTTCACAAAGGACTACGTTTTTGCATCAGATGTCTAGCAACCCTATCCACGGCAAGCATGGATCAAACAAGTGACAACGCCAATGGCATCATGTGTAAATGACAACAAAGTACCGATATGGGTGTCACCAAAGATGAGTGGAACTTTGAGTATATTATGACTATTGTATGAACAGGGGCAGATATCCTCTTATAAGTTTGTAGATGCAATGCGTCATCCGAGAGCCTGTAATGGGAATTGGAATCCTGACAACTAACATCGATTGTGGTGGAATTGGTATGATTGTCAAGGAGCACCACCTTTTTGAATAAAGACAAAGTGTCCAAAGGGCCTAAAGTTCATCACCTCTGTCCCAATATCTAGGATGATGGGTGGATGTACCAAGATACTAGACGTAGGTTTGAGATGAACTTCTGGTCTTTCTTATCGATAAAGAGGTTGATACAAAAGTTGAGATGTTAAAAAAACAAGCATCTTTCTGGTGGTTCGGTTCCTATTTTTGAGGGAAAAAGAGGGATAATGTCCCGATAATGTGCAATGATCATGAGAACCACAACTACCGATCTTACTTGCCCAACGATGACAATTTATCCATAATCTATAGTTTACATCCATGTCGAGACCGGTTATGAACAACTACATAATGGGTGAAAGTCGATGAATGACAATGAGCTGCAATAGCAGCGAGAATCTACCGACTCTCGCTCATTATGCGCGTCATCCATAAATCGATTATCTCCTGCCCCACAGATTTGCACCAATAATCTTGAGGAATGATGATCGAGGTCACATCAAGTCTTCAACTACTGACAACTGATTATATCTTATGTGTAAAGAAATAAATCATAAATGTGGTCGAAAAGTGGGCCCGAACAACAACCACAACCACTCAAGTCCTTGTGTGCGTAAACGCCTCTTTTTGAATGATCCTCACACTTTTTTTTCCTTTCCATTCTACCCCCTGGGGATAGGTCATTCATTCTCCTGTTATCCATGTTGTGTGGTTCTCCACTTCTCGGGAAATCAGTGCCGCACGCTGGCTGCTCCTTTGATCAAGAGCCCTTCATCAGCTCATCTTGCACATGACATCCTCGATCGTAAGTTAAATCTCGACTCTTGACCACAAAGTTTGTGATCCAGTGGTGGATAAGGGGGCCGGCCTTGCGGGAATCTTGTGGTCCCCGTATTATAATCCTTTGTATTGTTATACCCATGAGCATTAATTCTCAGCTAGATCTCCGAGGAATCCTTAACCAAGATGATCTTGAGCCCAGAGTCCCAGACCCACTGATCAAATTGCCACTGGAAGCCTTTCAAAAGTGACACCAATGAATGCTACGTCTGATCTCTCAGACCTGCTCTGTATAACTGTTGTATAAAGCTCCGATCGCTCATGCTTAGGTGAATTTTAGTATTTCAGCATAACAGAATCGTTTCAGTTCAAGAGATTTTATGAAAGCCATCAGTATCAAAAAAATTATCAACATTTGTTACTGATCTCAATGTGTCTCAAGACTAGCGACTCTGCATTTGAGGAATTACATATATAGCTGGTTGTGGGACGAGTGCCGTAGAGGGGATCCCATCTTTCTCCACCCACCGTTTCCTTGGGTTGCCGCCTCCTTGTTTAGTGTTGTTCACATTTTACAGTCTCATTTTCTTTATTTTATGAAATACCCTAACAATGTGAGGTCAACCTTGAAGATTCTTTGCAAGGATATTCAAAAACATGGTCTAGTGACAAAGTTATTCTTTCGTCGGGCGATGTTTTTTGGCATTGCCGTCTCATGCCACCTTCTAAGAGCACGATCACATATTGTACACTATTGAGCACTAACACTAAGGGGCACTAAATTTGGTAATATTACTTTCGAGGGGAGTAGTCCTACTATATGACCCACATGTTCACTCAATATGCTCTATAAATTGTGCGTCCCATGATAAAACTTATTCATATCTTACAATACACAAGGCCTTACGTAGAATCAATTAAAGCTAAGATTCTATTTGGTCAAAGATTTTGACTCAGTTTTCATAGTTGACTCCCTTATAAAGGAGTTGAAACTTACTCCTCTAAAAGTTGTATATTTGAAGGGGCGGGTTTAGGTCTTAGAGGGGGAGAGAGCACCTATTAATTGGTAATTATAATGAGAATGAGTGGGAATCTATAAATTTTTGCTAAACTTCCCCTTTAAATTGGAGGTGCCCTTAGTATTGATAAAGTATGAACATGCTCTATGAACCTAATAATCTCATGCTCACTTCCAACTTGCTCATTATTTATTATTAAAAAAAACTCAGACATACATAAGGTCAACCTTAAGAGAAACCCTACACCCTCTGCTCCGGTAGTAGGTCCCCTAAAGGTTCTTGATTGTCAACCGCAACCAAAAAGCTCCAATTGACAACCAAGATGATTTATTGAATATGTACTATTCTTCTCACCTTGAGTTGCAATGGACAAGTTGCAACAAATAATTGGAATGGACAAGTTAGCTTCTAGTGCAAGAAGCCAATTGTTCTATCCATATGGTTTAGTCTCCAAGTTGCTGAGATTGATTTGCGTTGAGTGACTACACTGAATAATGTATTTAGTGTCATACAGTATTTTATGTCTCTATGGTAACTTTTCTAAACACTTCTTATGAATAAGTTTACAAACTTACCATCATCCCAACTTACTTTTAGTTCATCCACTGCCCAATCATTGAAACAAAGTTTGGTATATTCTGCATAACTATGAAATGAAATAGTGTCCTGGATGATTGAAATCTGGATTAAAAAATCACTCAGTAAATGACAATATTTGCAACATACTAAATTCATAATGCCCAAATGTTCTTTACAAGAATGACAACTAATGCTAGGTGTACATTTGGTGTTAGTGACACTACGCAGGCGGTTTACAATTAGTATGGAGCAAGACAAATAGAATTGGTGACACTAAATGCAATATTTAGTGTAGTCCAGATCCCATGTTTGTTGAGTGTTGATGATGGTGATGAACAAATTATGCTTCAATCTAAGCAGCTACATGGTAGTAGCTAGTTGCTGCTAAAAGCAAAGGTGGCATGTGCGGAGGTGATCGATCATCCATCCGCCCATCATCGATCGTCATCGGATGTGCACAAAGCTCGGGGCAAGTGCAGTGTATGGGCACCTCGTGGTCCTTATAAATGAAGCTGCAAAATCCTTGTTTAGAAGCACTGTGGGGGCGTTGAAGAAGCTGGTGAACTGATCATCGTCGTCGGTGAGACAGTTCGGAGGAAGTCTTAGTCACTAGGAGCTGCGTGCAGCTAGACATCCGGTGGTAAGTTAAAGCAAAGGCGCCGTGGGTGTACACATTGGTGCTTTTGCAGAGTGCAGTTTGATAGCAATTTCATTGAGATTGAGGCTACTTGAACTTTTGATGCCTGCGGTAGTTTGATGAAGCTGGGAGCTGAATGATGGTACAGACCTTGATTACAAGCAGAAATGACGCAAGATTCTCAATAGTGATGATGCTTGCAGAATTCCATAGCATATGCATTCCTGCAACTTCAGTTATAGCACTGTGCTTCGAAGCGTGACTCTCCCTACAGAGCTGCTTAAGATTGCAGATTGCAAGTTTGATAGCTCTATCGAGTTTGAGGTTAACTGGAGTTTGATGTTTGCGATAGTTCAATGAAGCTGGGAGCTGAGTGAACGCAATTCTTGCTGTAGAACTTGATCATAAGCAGAACTGACCCAAAATTCTCAATGCTGATTACATCCTGGAACTCCAATTATAGTACTGTGCCCCGAAGTGTGTCGAGTCTCCCAGGGCTGGTGAAGACGTTATGTATGAATGCTAACAGATTTACTGAGGAGTCGATTAAACTTGTTCTGAATTTGTGCTTTGAAGAATTGGTCCTGAAGGTAGCTTTGGGTTGCAACCTAGAATAGTTGAAGGATTTGAATTAACTTTGGCTTGTCGGGTGTGAAGTGGTGAACTGATTGTGGACTGTATGCAAGAATGTACCTCATCAGCTCCAGCTGAAGTACATGATTGCAAAGTTCTGGTCTTAGCTGTAGTGTGTCATGCTATACTTATGAATGTCTACCGCTTCAGTAACAAACTTGTTGTTAAATTTATGTTTAGACTTCATCTTTGGTGGCCAAATGACAGCCTACGGCGGACATGGCTTGAGTGCGAACTTGGTTAGCCTGCTTCTGGAATCTATGGACACAACTCATGTCCTATAAGAATGCCAATAATGAGGCACATAGAATGTTAATACAACTCAGATTAGTGTTGCCAAGAATAACTGTTCAAATTCCAAAAAGTTCAGGATTCTTACTTGAATTTGCTGTCGTTATGGACAGAGTTGTTGATCCAAAGTTGGTTGCATGTTTCTCTGAGCACAAGGCTTCCACGCCCATAACAACAACAATAACGCCGCACATCCTAAGATTTTCGACCGATACCATTGAGAACAATGTTGTCATGATGGACGAATCTTGAACCTCCAAAATGTCCGTAATTCACTTGGAATCTTCTATCAAATCTTAATCTCAGCTTGTTGTCGCAGATTTGTCAGCCATGACAGACATGACCGCGGACAACGGATTCGGCAAAGCCGGGATGCACGAACCACCGATTGCAATCCCTCAGCCCGCCAGCGCGGTCCCGCTGGGGCTCTTCGCCTTCGGCACGACCACGTTCGTGTTGTCGTGCTACAACGCCGGCATCTGGGGCGTCCAGGCGTCGTCGCCCTCCAACGCCGTCGTCGGCATGGCGCTCTTCTACGGCGGCATCACGCAGTTGCTCGCGAGCATGTGGGAGTTCCGGTTCGGCAACACATTCACAGCCACCGCCTTCGGCTCGTATGGCTCCTTCTGGCTCTCGTACGCCGCAATCCTCATCCCGTGGTTCGGCGTCGAGGACGCTTACGCTTTGCACGCCAAGAACCTGGGGCCGGCGCTCGGGATCTTCCTCCTCGGATGGGCGCTCATCACATTCATGATGTGGATCGGGACGTTGCGAGCAAACGTCGCCCTGGTCACCCTCTTCACCTTCCTCACGCTCACCTTCGTCTTGCTCTCCATCGCCGAGTTCAAGGGCCCGCACGGCGTCAAAACCAAGCGGGTACGTGGCTCCAAAAACACCATCTCTCAGAGTCCGCCGAGGTTTTTGAGCATAAATCGGTCAAAATCCTAGTGTCTCCAACTCCAACCGGTCACATGTTGTCATCTCTCGGTTTCTCTTCACTAATTTGAGGTATATTTCATAGATTCCTCTAGAACGATCGGTAAATCTTCCTAAAGTCCTGAACTTCAACCGGTTATTTCTCAAACTCAACCAGTTCATCTGTAACTAGCGGTCGTTCCTCCCCGTTCATTGACCATCTCTTCTTTTTCTAAGCTAAGTTAGATGGCTCGCTCTTAAATGGATACTTGTACGGAGAGGGAATTATACGTATACAAGCGTACCTCTCAACCTTCCAACATAAGAAACTCAACTATAGGTTTGTTGCCAATTCATATTGAATGACCTCGAGTAACCTAATTTGGGGTCCTTTAAGCTAAATTAGGTGTCAAATCAACCTGGAATTGCTAACCATCTCGTACTAATCGCGTGTTTCATATTCCTAGGAGAACTGGGCTAGTCGGAAAAAGTGACCGATTAGGACCCATCTACCTTACCCTTTTCACACACCATATTAATGATCCCAAACATAACTTTATGTAGTATCCTTGGACCTTCGTGTCTTTGTTCCATGGGACCAGGAGTCACAGGCCAAGCTTGATTCAAGCATCTCGAAGGCCATGAAAGAGATACATTGGTCGGTCACATTTCAGCTTGAATCTAGTATGGGAGGGGGAGTCCAGTTAGCCTTCAAGTAGCTTTATAATCTTAAGTGGTCCAATTAAACGAGATGTTAGGAAACGATTTTTGAAATTTGAAAGGAGGCGGGTTACTATGCTCTGTGGCGTGTTTGCGCCAGAAAGAGAACTTCATGTGATCACATACAGGCCCTCACAATGGCCTAACAGATGAGTCTAGATTGGTGTATATATATAAGAGTCCGATCACAAGGTATCATTTGGGTGTCCACTCGTAACTAAAAACCTTGTCAAATACCAGTCAAATATAATAAAGTGTCCAACATAACCCAAGATAACTGAGTATCTTGCTCTTACCCAAAAATCCCATTGTGGGTGAACTTGTGATTCAGGCTGCTGGTTTCTTTGGGATTTTCACTTCGATTATCGCATGGTACGTTGCGTGCGCGGGTTTGATGACAGCTGAAAACTCCTACTTCGTTCTCCCAGTCGGGCCTCTCAACAAGCGCCGTTAAGATTTCATGTTGTTGAAGACCTTGAACTTCCACCTTGCCTTCAAGATGAGCAAGCTCTAACTAGCCGACGTAACTCGAATATTTTAACAGCTTTATAATTTGATTAGGAATTAGTCGAAATCGCCGCACTGATTATCTAGTTGAATCAGTCCCTGGTCAGAAAATTTGTGGGTGCTTAATTTGCTCAGTCTTCTCACTGTTCTTAGCATATGCAATATTATAAAGAGAGAGCTAAGTGCAGCTCCTATCCATGGCCCCGGTGATCATAGCTCCAGCTCTCTTGCTGTAATATGTATTAATTTATAGACTGCTCAAAACTTGGAATTGATTTCCTTCCACCTGAGCAGCTTGAAGTTGTTGCCACTCAGATAGGATGGATCTTCCATTGATATTTACCTCAGTTGTTCCCCGTTCCTTGTTATAAGAACACCATTGCTGAAGCAGCCTTGGTTTGTACTATATTAGGAATGTTGAGAAAAATAGTAAATTCTTCAGGACTCGTAATATCCAGATTTCTGAATTGAATAAAGAGTTTTCCAACTCATTTTCCATTGTTGCACAATGATGATATTGAATTCCATGTGATGTACCTTGGGGTGGCATTTGGCTTGATATAAGCATTCATAAGTCAATCTGCTCATGTTGTAGCAACCCCCTCATGATTCATCATATAACACGATTGCCCCCAGCTTAAAACCGTTACATCTGCCACTGCTTAAAATCTCCTTACCACTGGTCTTCTTCCACTGCACAGATTTGGAATCTATGAATACGAATTGGAAATCTGTAGTACATCAATACCATCCAATGGACAAGAACCAGTGGTAAAGAACCGCAAATCCTGTAGTGAACATGCCATTGGTTATTAAAGTACAGCAATTTTCGCATGTAGATTTTCACCACGGGAATTGCGGTTCCTTACTGGTGGTTCTCTTCCACTAAAAGGGCTTGAAGTCTATAAATTTGGATAAGAAATTTAGTATTGGAGTAGATCATAACATCATCCAGTTGAAGAGAATTTGTGGTAAGGAACCACGATTCCTCTAGTGTCTGTGGAATCAATTTTAAAAGAGGGATTTTCGAATCTTCTTTACAAGTCTACATATGAGATGATGTGGAGATGAAACTTAACGAACTGCTGAGTTGCTATCATATTATCACATCGTTATCATATTGTTCAACATGACTCATTCTTGAAAGCAGTAATTTATCTTCATCTGTGTGCACTTCACAATATTCTTTCAGATTTTCACTTAACACTCTTACACATTGGTGTTCGATTCTCTAAAATGAAGTGCATGGAAGTGCCAAAACACCAGATTCAACCTCATAGATTGAGGAGTACTCAGGAGTTTGTCACCAAAAAGTTATTTAGATGCTGATGATACTCTTCTTTTACAGGAGTCCGGGTCCTTCTTTCAGCAATTTGGCATGTCGATTCTTGCATGCCAATTCATATTTGCAAAGAGTTGAGGTCCTGCTCATAATTTCCAAGATAACTGGGAAACAGGAGATGTATGCTAAGATTAGGGCTTACTATCCATAAACTGTCAATCAACTGCGTATGCTAACTATGGAGTGTTGAGACAACTCACAGCAACTTAGAACAAGCGAAGGAAACTTTTTCTTCTTGTCTTGGCAGCAAGCAAAGAAAACCTTGACCATAAACATGTGCTCCTGCCTATTTATGAGATGGATTTCCCTCCATTCGAAACACCACTGTGACTACTATATTCTTCAAGTGATGTTTCAGCGATGGTTTAAATTGTCTTATTGCTGTATCTCTTGAATGCCGGTGCTGTACAGGGTATCTCTTCTCGTATGCTCATGCTTTTAATCATCAATTCCAGTTACCTGTTTTCCAGTAACACAGATATCTGCATCATTCTTTGATTGCTTAATTCCCTGTATGTGCTGTTTAAGAAATTAATTTTTTGGGGCAGGTTTGAAAAGTGCTGGTGATGTGAGCAAACTCACTGAGTGTGTTGAAACGTCATTTGTTGAAACTTGTCTCCTGTGCACAAATTCGCATAATGTTCGGAGGTGGTTTCACAATGACATCACACTAACAACAAAGTCTTCAAAAAAAGCCTTTCAAAACTTAAAAATCCTGTGAAAAAGCATTCCGCAGACTCAGGTTCTAATAGCAAATTACAAGCAGTCGTAATTATAGGGATTGGCTGTCAGTTGGTAGTGCATGTTTTATTCCTCACTGATTTCTCAGAACAGGTCTATGTATTCTATCGTCATCCAGCTTTCAATCCCCACTATTTGCATTTTAGTTTACATCTTGATGATGTATGAAGCCTCAGTCGAAAGATGGTGATTAGTTATACATCATGCATTTCAGATGTTTTCGGATTTTCTCTTCATCACCTGCTTCGCGCATCATCAAGAGGTTAGCAAAAGTTAGGTAAACATAAAGGCTTCAGTCTACATTTTCGCGTCATTGAAATGCAAGGGCATACTGAGGAGGTTCTCCTTGTCAAACAAGGTCCCAGCACCACTTGCAACTGCGCCCTAGAGGTAACCATCATCAGCCATGTCCAAAACACTTTTAACAAACCCTAAACCTTAAACTGAAACCAAATAAAACGACCTCCGAACATTGCCGATTTTGTCTGTGAACAGGACATAAGTAATGATGAAGGGACAACCCAGCCCACGTCGCGCCTGACCGATTTGTTGTCGGCCTCGTTTACGAGGTGCAGCGTCATTACAATAGCACAAGGCATGCTCACAGCACCAGATACCAGAGGCCTAAATGGTATGTATCACCTCATTACAAGCCTATCATCAACTACTACATGATAAAGATTAGCCATAACATCTGAAGGTAACTCAAGTAAGAACCATACGAAGAGCGAATGTTCTGAATAGATATCATACTACGAAGGTTTCAGAGTTAAGTACTGTGGAAGAGCTGCAAAGGAGACGAACCCTGCAGGCGCGCTCCAAACCCTAAACGCAGTCGTTAGGATGTAACCCTAACGACTCACATCCGAGTGTTTTGAAAGTGGGTAAGTCTACATTCATCCTCACTGCTGTGACGTGCTACGAGTCACGTAAGAAGTTGAGAACTTGAAGCCGCATTGAGGGCCAGTGCACAGGGGGTCCAAAGTCACTTGAGGTCCATCCGTGCAATCTTAGCCGTTGAGAGGATGGGAGTTGGGGCTTACTAGAAGAAGAAGAAGAAGAACTCCAGTCCCTATAGAGGGGCCGGAGTGAATAGAGTGTCTGTTCGTAGAACATCCTTGGCCATACCCCAGGGTAGTGGCGTTGGGTGTAATACTACTTCACCCTTTGCAGGGAGTAGACACTATGTAAGTACATGGTGGCTTTACCGGTTTAACCAGTAAAATGAGCAGTGGGGAGGGGGAGAGTGTGTTGGATTTTTAGAGATTTATATATGGTTTTGTAAGTCATTTATGGGTTGTCTGTTTTCTATCCTTCTTTTGTGAATTAGTATTGAGTGTGCATATTGTGTGGCGATTATGTTAATTTGTCTAAATGTGTTCCGAATTTGTGTTGTAGGGAGTTTAAGTTTTGTCTCTAATTCTGTCATCGAAGGGATGTGTGTTGTGGCTCTAGCACCGGATGCTAGTACTATGAGTGAAGCTGTATTCCATCCTCTTGCTTTGATATTGTTAATGAGTGGTTGATATTTGGCGGTTTTTCTTTCTAATGTTTCTGCGGAGAACCTATCATTGCAATATGTGAACTCTATGAATTGGATGGTGATTTCCGATGTAGGTGTTGTTGGTGGTGGGGAGTTGTAGGGGTGTCCTATAACGCATAGTATGTCGGGTTTGAGCCTAGCGTTGCAATGGCATCTTTGGGTGTCACATGTGCATGGAAGTAACCATGGTGGTACTGTGTTGTCTTGGGGAAGTTCATTATAGGTACCTGCATTCATAAGTATGTAGTGTCTTGTTATTTTGTTTGAGACGAGAAGTTGCGTATTTCCCATATTGCTTTATTATGTCTATTTGTTATTAGTGCGTGGATGTGTTGTTGTTTGCATTTAAGAAGTACATGTAGCCATGTGTCTGCTTCTGGTGAATTGCAAATGGGGCATGTGTGGGATGGGTATGCATTTCTGCCAAAGAAGAGTTGTTTCCTAGCATGTCCCATATATTGTCCGGTTCTTAATTTTATTAGGCATGCTTTTTGTTTATCTGTGATAGCCGGATTGTTCCAAAAATCATTTGATAATGTTTTGTCAATACCTTTGTTATCAAGCCATTTATGTAATTGATGTGTTTGGGTTGCTAAAATGGAGAGGTTGTGTTTTTTGTCATGTTTAGTAATGTATTTACCAAGATGTCGGATGGGGCCTTTATCTGGTGTTTCTTGCATTGAATGCTACCAATCTTTTTGGAGGTAGTATGGTGTGGGGTGTGCATGTTCGTATGTGTCTATAGCGTCTCTATGTTCTAATTCGCATCCTATTTTGGCTAATTTGTCTGCTCGTTCGTTGCCACTAATGTTCGTGTGGGCTTTGACTTTATGAAGTGTGGTGGTTTGTGTGCGAGTTTGCAACATCTTAATGATAGATTCAAGTATTGTTTTGTCTGGGTGGCTGTTATGTAGGGTTGGGTGTTTTGTTTGTGTGTTTAGGAGGTATAAAATATTTAGACAATCTATAAAGATGTGCGCCGGTTCATTCCGGTATGTGGTGGTTAGGAGGCGGAGGGTGTGGTGTATAGCCATCAATTCTGCTCTTAGTATATTTTGGAGTCTGGGTAGTCTTTCTGTGATTTTGAGGTTTTTAAAAGGGTTATATATACCGTATCCCGCTTTTTCTCTTTTCCAATGTTCTCGGGTTATTTCTTTGGATGGTATGAATGATCCGTCTGTGTAATAGCAGAATTGTGGTTGGTATTTAAGGGGTAGGCATATGTCTTGATTTGTGAGTATGGGGGTATTGGTAACTTGGATCAAAGGTGGGGGGGCGGGTATATAAGTTGAGACCATTTCTTGCTACGATTCATTGAGGTGTTTATTGGTGTGGGTGATGCCGTTATGTTAAATGTAGTGGGTATTTGTAAGGTGTGGCCAATAGTATTCATGCGGCTTGCGTACTCTCTTGGCCCAAGGGACGTGGTTTTGTGGTGTATGCATAGTATGCGGATGTCATGGTTTTCTATCCGTGGGTCAATTCGTAGTTCCGGTGGTATTGTGGGTTCGTCGTATATAATGGTGTCCGCCTTGAAATGTGTGATGACGTGTGAGTCTGGGAAAGGACCTTCATGGGGATTGAGGTTGTGGTACCAATTTGGATCCGTTGTTATAAGTATTGTAATGGAGTCTGGGTTGTTTTTGGCTGCAAGTCTTGCCCAGTGAAGGGCTTGTTGGGTGTCATTTTCTGTATGGGGATGGGCATACCCATTCCCTTCCCATTTGTATTGGAATGATGTGCCTATTGACCCAAATATTTTGTCTCGGGAGAATGGGGAAGAGAATTGTCTTAGTGTGGTAGGGCATGTTATAGGTGACGAGAAGTATGAGTGGGTAATGTGGAAGGACTCAATAATATTTTCCATGATGTCCTTTGGGAGGGTGTATTGTGAGAGTTTAAGGGGGTCATTTTTGGGCATTCTATACTCGTATCTTTGGTATAACCATGCCACTTCTTTTTCGAATGATTGTATGGGGGGTTCTAAGTTGTGCGGTTTGTTTAGTGCATCTTGGTATTGTTCCCATAACCATTGTAGCCTTGTTCGGGAATGGTAATTAAGTGGCGGCCATCGTTGTCGTAAATGTGTGATACTCCATGTTGGCTTTGGATGGTGTGTTGTGTGCATGCGATGTCATTGTCTGGGTTACATTCGTTAATATGGATGTGACAAAGGAGTATGTTTTGTGGTGGGGGGATGTATCTTGTGTCTCTCATTTGTTCTTCATTAAAGTTTACTTGTAGAATGTTGGTGAAGTGTTGTTGTTGTTTGTGAGTGTAGTATTGTGTTAGGAGTAATATGTTATGGTTTATGGTGTTTTGGTTGTTCCATGGGAATAAATCTTTTTGTGGGAGCCACTTGTGATATATTGTTTCGTCGGGGAGGAGCCATTGGCATAGGTAGGATGTGTATTTCTTTGTGATTTTGTTTTTATCTTTGTACATGTGAGGGCGGTCTTTTATTATAGAGTGTATTGGGAATTGTGTGGTCTTATTTTGGATGTGCGAGGGAGGCTTTGGGTATTCCGATGGTGGAGGTGGAGGGGGGTGTATGTTGTGTCTGTTTGTTCTTGTGTGTATATGGTGGTTTTGTATTATGTATGCGTCCTTGAGTGTGTTTGGTATGGTATGTGCTTGACAATTATTTGGGCATTGGTTGTGACATGGTGGTTCGCAGAAGAGCGCTCGTGCTAGGTCTAGGGCGGCTTTGATTGTTTTAGTGGGTGGGGCATAATAATGTTTGAATTCATCATTTGTCATTAATTGTGTACCATTGGGGTGTGTTATATGTTTGAGTTCGGTTATGTTGTGCAATATTAATTTATGTAAATATTTTAGGGAGGTTGTGGGGGTTATTGTTGGTATGTTTTGTGCTTGGCGCATCCATTGTGTCTCTAGTGGTGTGGGAAGGAGGGGAAATTTCTCTAATGTACTTCTAAGGTGCGCATCACTAGTTGTTTTGAGTAGGAATAATGTCCTTGTAATTGGTGATCTTATACAATCATGTTGGGATATGCGAGGTAGGTGTAGTGATCCGCCATGTTTGGCAAGTATGTGCTTGGTTAATCCATTATATATTCTTCCAAGTCTTCCTCGGTCATTGACGGCATTGATGAGTTGTTCCCCGATACATGCCAGATATGCGTTTTTTTGTGAGAAAGCTTCAGTGCCGAACATAGCTTGTGGGAGTTGTGTGACTGCGTTTGATAGGCATTTCGGTAGGCCGCATATAGTTTTGTGTAGGGCAATTACTTTTTTATCTAGTTTCTTAATGGCGGGGAGTGAGTATGGGACGGCATAGAAACTGTAGGCTATGCCGGCTCGTATGACTGTGTCTACCATTTGTATTTTTTGCTTCATGGTGGCTGGGCATGTAGTTAGTAGTTTGCATTGTTGGATTAGTTTAGTTGTTGTAATGTGTGTTTGTGTTTTCCATTGCAGTGATGGAACTATATTGATTCCAAGGTAGACATATGGTTCATGTTGGCTTAGGATAGGTATGGGTTGGTTTCTAAAATTGATATTAATGTTTTTTAGGTGTGTTTTAAAGGCGTGGGGGTTTAGTTTTGATTTATTGGGGCACCCTGTGATTGCACATTTTGGGATGCCAAGGTCCATTCCTGCCCATTCATAGTATTTATCTAGTTTGTCCAATTGTTGTTGGATGGATGTCACATTGTTTGATATTGCCGCTAGGTCGTCTACATAGGCTACGGAACTTAGTTTTGTGTTAGAAGTGTTAAAGGTGTATCCGTTGTTTCCTCTTTGTAGCCATCTAAGGAGTGGTTCAAGGAAAATGATAAAAAAATATGGGTTTAATGTGTCCCCTTGTATAGTTCCTCTTTGTATGGGTATTGGTTGTGTTTTATCAAAATGTTCCCCGATGAATGTGGTATTGGACTGAGAGTAGATATCGCCTACTAGTGTTACACTAGTAGAAAAAAACAGTGACCAATTTAATAAAACTCAACACAAAAGTGTTGATTTTTTTTGTTGATTAGGACGTGTTAATTTGGGTATTTTTTAACACAAAACTGTTAATTTTTTAACAAAAAAGTGTCAAAGTTTAACAAAACAGTGTTTCATTTTTTAACAAAAAAGTGTTGATTTCATTCATCTAGGGTACTGTCACGTGTCCAACAATCCAACTGCCACGTGTGGGGACACCCGTTTGCCATGTCACAATGGCCATACGGAAAGTGAGGCCTTCCGGGTTCGAACCGGAGACCTCATGGTTAGAGGCCAACGCTTTTGCCAACGCACCAACCACTCACAAGTGATATATATGGAATTTAGAATCTACTTAACTAGCTTTTCGGGTTTCTTCCTTTTTTTAAAAAAAAATCAGCAGACTTCAGAGGCGATTCAGACCTAGTAAAATTTTTTTTTGGAAAAACTTCTAACTAGAAAAAGTTGACAAATTTGATTTGTCAACTTTTTCTAGTTAAAAGTTTTCCCAAAATTTTTTTTTACTAGGTCTGAATCGCCTCTGAAGTCTGCTGACTTTAATAAGCACCGAATTGTGTACTTATTCTTAAATCTACATTGTATATTGAAGATTTTTAAAGGTTTATAAATATTTTTAATAATTCAATACTTTATCAAAAGATTCAAAAAGATTCCCGATATGGTAATTGCACTATCCAAATCAACAAAAAAGAATGACAAATGTTTGTTAATTTGGGTACAATTAACAAAAATTTGTAAAAATGGACGTTACAGTGTCCAAATTAACAAAAAATTGTTAATATTTTGTTAATTTGGACTCTGTTTTTCTAGTAGTGTTACAACATCTTGTGGGTAACCGAGGTCTTTCATAATGGCAAGGAGTCTGGCATGGTCGATAGAGCCAAAGGCATTTTTGAAGTCTATGTATAGTATGTAGATGTCTTGGTTGGTAAGTCTTGCATCCTCTAGCGTTGCGATGAGAGTTTGTAGTTGCCGGGCGGTGCATCTTTCGGCTCTAAAGCCTTCTTGGCTGTCATGTAGGATTTGATATTTTTCTCCGTATGAAGAGAGTATGTTTGTAAGTGTACTAGTAAATAATTTGTAAATCGTGTTGGCGAGTGCAATTGGTCGGTGATTAGTAAGGTGGTGGGGGTTTCCTTTTTGTATCTAGGAGTATTGTGAGGCTTGTTTTCCAGGCTTCTGGGATTTGTTTTTGTTTATAACAATGGGTAAAAATAAGCGTGTGGAATCTTGGCGGCATATTTTTTAGTATGGTATTAGGAATTTTATCGGGTCCGGGTGTTTTCCCATTGGCAAGGTTTTTAAGGCATATGTCATATGTTGTTTGGTCAAGATATGTGTGTAGAGGGATTAGTGCTTCACCTTTTTTTTTTATAGTGTATCCGTTTAAGTCGTGCCATGGATATTGTCGAACTCCATATACGCATTGTTGTGTATGATCGGGTTGATAGTGGCATGTTGGAACAGTTGGCCTATTGCTGATTGATTGTTGGACATGTATTTCTTGTGCGATATCTGTTGGGTTTGTGAGGATGTTATTGAATCTATCTATAAGGCAGTCAAGTGGGGGGGGGGGTATCGGTATTTTGGAAGACTTTTCTGTTTATTTTCTTGGGGCTCTTATCATATAATTGTTGGTATTTGGATATGGCTTTTTTGATTTGTTTAGTGGTGTATTCTGTTATGATTTTGCGGGCTTTGTTTTTAGCTTCTTTGGCTATGTTGGCTAAGTTTTCTATCCATGTTTCATATGTGTGGGAGGAGGTGGTGGTGGGGGTATAATGACGTGGGTGTGGTTTTTAATTTCGCGGGTGATAATGGGGTGTGTACGCCAATTTGGATTGTTTTTTATGATATATATTGTTTTCCGGATGAGGTGGTAGGTGGATAGATATACTTTCCAATCTTTTTGGAGTTTTTTTGGAAGGTAGCCTCCTTGTTTAGCAATTTTGTTTGGTAGTGTGGGAATGGGTGGCGCGCTGCATGTTTCTAGGACGATGGAGGTGATGTTGTTGGTGAGGGTGTTTAGTGAGTTGCAGGCTAGTTGCCATTGTTCACTTGTTAGATGGTTATTTTTTTAGTAGTTGTATAAGTTCGTTTATTTGATTTGAGTTGTTTTCGAAGAATTTGATGTGGAAGTCTTCTAGTTTTTCTTTCAGTATAGGGTTGAGTATTCTAGGTGGTGGGTCGGAGGTTATAATTGGTGCTTTGGCAATAAGTGTGTTTGGGGGGATTCGTAGTTGTATGGGTAGGTGATCAGAGTTTAGACGAGTATTTTGGTTTGTAGTTGAGGTGTATTGGTGGTTATTGGGGGTTTTGATGTAGAATCCATCTATTAAGCTATTTTGGGTATAATTATGTCCTCTTTGTCTTGAGAATGTTGTGTTTGTCGGGACGTATGTTAATTCAAGGCCTGTTGTAAAAGAACGCCAAAGGTAGTCTTCCGGTTGTGGTGGTGTGGGTTGTTGGTCATTTTGTCTTCCAATTAAAGCAATGTCTCTGTTAAAGTCTCCGCATAGGATATATGTGTGGTTAGGGTGTATATTTATTTGATTAGTGATGTTAGTTTGTATGATGGGGATGAGAGGTAGGTCCTCTTCATGTGAGGGCATGTATAAATTAATTAAGAGCCAAGGTTGTAAGGGTTGGTTTGCTATCCGTGTTATTTGGAGGAATGGGGATATGTCTGCGGGGGTGGGAATTTTGGAGAGGTTACCTGGAAATGCATGTTTGTTGTGAATTAGTGGTAGTAGTCATCCTCTGTATCCTCTATATGCCATTCGTTGGCGTGTGATCCTTGTGATGTTGTGTGTATTATTAAAGAAGAGTTTATATTGGGGGAATAGGTGTTGTATGTATTTTGTGGATTTAGTGGCAGAAAGTTTGGTTTCTTGTATGGTGATGATTGATGGGGGTTGTTGGGGGTCTGTGATTAGATCTTGTAGACATGGCATGGCGGTGTTAAGTGAGGAGGCGTTCCAAGTTATGGCATATGCTTCTTGGCTAGTTAGTGGGACTGAATTGTGCGAAGGTGGTGGGTTATGGATTGGTGGGGGGTTAGGACGCGTGTATTCATTTATGGGTTCGTTATATCTTAATGCCTCTGTTAATAATTACCGTGGTAGGTATGGGAATGTTTCTTGTAGCTTTTGGAGGTTGAGTGTGTCGTGGTTTAGGTGTATATAATCATATGGTTTTTGTGTATTGTGTTGGGAGGAGTGATTATGTCTTTATATACATTCCGAAATTGTGTATATGGATGCGGGGTATTTATGTGTCTTTCTGGAGGGTTGGTTAATCTTGTCATTCTATCTAGTAGTTGTGATGTCCAATCTTGTATGGGTTGTTGTTGTAGAAATGTGTTACATGTTGTAATAGAGGGGCTAATTGTTACGACTATTGCGTATATAATTCGTGGGGGGGTGGTTATTGTGTTGTTGTATGTAGTTATACAAGTATGGGAGGGATAATGTTGTTTGTGTGTGTAGAGGGTGTGTGTTTTGAAAAAGGGGTTTAAATGTTTCGGTCAGGTGTTGGTATTCCGGTTGAAATTTGATTGTACTTGGTAAGAAATATATTGTTTGTCGTCGTTTGTGAGCGGTGGGATGTTCTTGGAGCATGTTAGGCATAGGGCCTGGGTGAGGGTGAATGTCACCACATTGTAGTAAAAGGAGGGTGAGGTTATGTGTGAGTGGGCCCGGGTTGGTTTCAATGTCTCCGCTAAGAGTTATGAGTGTGGTATTATTCCATATGTAATATTTTATGAGCTTAGCTTTAGGAGTTTTTAGGTGTGTGTGTGTGAGGTAGAGGATGTTACTTATGTGTAGTGTAGGTTGGATGGGTGGGATGAGGGGGGGGGGTGGGTTTGTTTGGGGCATGTGTTGGGTGAGGTGTTGTGTGTTATGTAAGTTGTTGTGGTGTGGGGAGGTGGTTGGGGATTTGTGATTAGGTTGGTGTGG
The DNA here is from genome assembly GCA_964035585.1 of Polytrichum formosum. NCBI lineage: Eukaryota > Viridiplantae > Streptophyta > Polytrichopsida > Polytrichales > Polytrichaceae > Polytrichum > Polytrichum formosum. The sequence goes on from OZ037938.1 coordinate 33,404,542, forward strand.
GTGATGTGGTTGTTGTGTGTGGTGTTGTTGTTGGCTTTGATATGTTCGAGTTAGTTTTATTTTGTGTTTTAATGGGGGGTTGTCATAGGCTATGAGTGTGGTGAGGGTGATAGTAAGAAGGATGATTATAGTTATGATGTGGGTGCGGTGAATGTGGTGTGTTGGGGAGGTATTAGGTGTGTGTTTGTATGTGTGATGAAGATGGTTGTTTGATTTCTTTGTTGTTCTTGAGATGTGAGTGTTGTGGTTTCTTTGTGTGATACATGCATTTTGTAGAAAAAATGAGTTGTATGAGAAAATGGCCATTTTATTTATAAGTAAGTAGAGGCTACATAATATGTGTATGGTATTCGTCCATGCATATGCTAGTATCTTGCTATTCATGGAGATGTTGATGGTCTTTGTGGAGGCTTGGTGAGGGGCTCCGATAGTGAACGCCGGGAAATCCCGGTGGTGCTAGGTGTGTGTTGGGCTCTCCCGCATGAGCGTTGACCATGGATGAGCTTGGTGCGTGAGGGAGTCGTGCGATGTTGGCGTGGGGGGGGCTCCGGTGAGGTGGTGGCAAGCGTTTGCATAATGTTGTGTATGCGATTGTTGGATTGTTGAAATTCCATCGCCATGGCACTCATAATGTTGTGGATGTTTGTGGCGTGGGTCTTGAGCGTGTCAGTGGAGGCTTTGATTCTCTTATCCGTGTTGAGATTGATGTTGTTGGTGAGCGATGTGAGTTTGCCGTCAACCGTTTCGACCAACTCTTGAATGGTTTTGGTGAAGAATTTCTCCGATACGAGGGGTGAGGAGGCGGCGGTGTTGCTCATAGCTTGAGCTTTTTGTGCAATGACTTCACGAACGGGGGCGTGTGCTAGTCGTATGGCCGTTTGGTTAGGTTCGGTCATGTTGATGCTCTCTTTGTGGGGGATGAAGTCCACACGCCTCCCTAGGATGTAGGTGGACTTTCGTAACCATTCCGTGTAGACCGCCGCATTGAGACATTGGATGTGGCACCACCCGGCTTGGCGATCGTCCTCTTGGTTGGATTTGTGGCCGTAGGTGATGCCGGAGATGTTTTCTTCCCCGAAGAGCCTCTTGAATGCCTTGGTGATGGTTGATTGTGACTCACGTTGAGGTAAATTGTTAGCTACAAGAGTAGTGCTAGCTAATTCTAAGCTCCGAAAGGTTGCCTATGTCTTTGTCTCTAGTAATGCTCACCTTTAGCTTTTCGGAGTGGTAGATTAGGCCATTGCTAAGGATGTCATCCCTTGCCTCTTCGGTGGTGAGGGTGATGAAGGCGAAGTCCTTCTCCTCATCCGATTTCGTGAGCGATAGAATTTCTATCTCTCGGCCTTCATAGTAGGATTCGCTCATGAGGGTGCGGAGTATGTCTATGGCCGTGCTACCCCGGAGGGTTGTACCTTTGAGATGAAGTCTCATGTTCTTGGCCTTGGTGATGAGTTCGAAGCCCTTCTCCACCTTGCCAAAAACTCGTTCGCCGTCACCCATGGTTATTACGAAGGCGTGTTCTCCACGAAGAAGAGCTAGGCCATCTCTCTTTGGGTGTTGTAAGTGAATTTTAATAAATCCGGCCCAATTCCTTGTGACCGTGTTGATGCATATGTCGATCGGGTTGGAGTAGGTGGAGCCGAGTGGGATGTTCATGAGTCGTAGTCGCTCCATGCATGCGGTTTTGACTTCTTGTCGGCTAAGCTTCTTGTACTCTCCGTCAAACCGTATAGTGACATGGAATCCTTCGGTGAGGCCCGTGTCTTGAGAAATTTTCTCATACATGGGTACTTGGGTGAAGTGTAGATGTTGACCGGGTACCGCATCCGGTCTTTTGGAGGGATAGAGGACTTGCTTGGTTCTTGGGAAGGCGCGTCGGAGTGTTCGAAATTTGTGGATTTCGGTGACAGGCGTTCCAATGGCGGCGAATTCTTCATCCGTACGTTTCTCCGTCAATTCTTTTTTGCCGCGTTGTGTGGAGAGTGCCTCGTGCATTTGGAATCCTAGCCACATTTGGCCAATCATGTCAATGCTTAGGGTGGCTCTCCGTTGTGATTGGTCATTCGGTGGTGGCGGTATGGTCTTGCTTGGGAGTGTGGGTGTAGAAGTTGCGGTGTAGTCATCCGTTTTTCTTCTTTTGGTGGTTTGGCTTTCCGATGCGTCTACCATTCGTGGGTTGCGGTATGGTAACATTGGTGGAGTGCTTTCGGCAATGCGTATCGATTTGTGTGATTGTTGCTTGTGCGGGTTGAATTGAATGCCGTTCCGAGGACACTTGTAAGGAGCTCCCTCCTCGCTCCGGTGACACACTATTAGAAAAACAGAGTCCAAATTAACAAAATATTAACAATTTTTTGTTAATTTGGACACTGTAACGTCCATTTTTACAATTTTTTGTTAATTGTACCCAAATTAACAAACATTTGTCATTCTTTTTTGTTGATTTGGATAGTGTAATTACCATATCGGGAATCTTTTTGAATCTTTTGATAAAGTTTTGAATTATTAAAAATATTTATAAACCTTTAAAAATCTTCAATATACAATGTAGATTTAAGAATAAGTACACAATTCGGTGCTTATTAAAGTCAGCAGACTTCAGAGGCGATTCAGACCTAGTAAAAAAAAAATTTGGAAAAACTTCTAACTAGAAAAAGTTGACAGTAAAAAAAAAATTTTGGAAAAACTTCTAACTAGAAAAAGTTGACAAATCAAATTTGTCAACTTTTTCTAGTTAGAAGTTTTTCCAAATTTTTTTTTTACTAGGTCTGAATCGCCTCTGAAGTCTGCTGATTTTTTTTAAAAAAAGGAAGAAACCCGAAAAGCTAGTTAAGTAGATTCTAAATTCCATATATATCACTTGTGAGTGGTTGGTGCGTTGGAGCGTTGGCCTCTAACCATGAGGTCTCCGGCTCGAACCCGGAAGGCCTCACTTTCCGTATGGCCATTGTGATGTGGCAAACGGGTGTCCCTCCACGTGGTAGTTGGATTGTTGGACACGTGGCACTGCCCTAGATGATGAAATCAACATTTTTTTGTTAAAAAATGAAACACTGTTTTGTTAAACTTTGACATTTTTTTGTTAAAAAATTAACAGTTTTGTGTTAAAAAATACCCAAATTAACATGTCCTAATCAACAAAAAAATCAACACTTTTGTGTTGAGTTTTGTTAAATTGGTCACTGTTTTTTTCTACTAGTGACACGTTCTCTAACTGGGCGTCCATGTCTAAGTCTTCTTCAATGTCGAAGTCGTGTGAGCGAGGCAGCTGATGGGAAGGCTGTGAGTTGTATAGGTGTGGCGGCGGGGCTTGTACCTGTTGCCGAAATTCTTGATATTGGTCGATAAGAGTGGTTGGCGGCTGGTGGTTGTTCTGAGACATGATGGCTGGGGGGCGAGTCGGTTCAGCTCCTGCGGGAATAAGTGGCCGTTGGAGGATGGCGTGCAACGACTTGGCTATCTTCCTGGTGTGCATGTTGGGGGTGTGGGCTGGTGGGCGACGTTCGGGCTGGTTGGCAATTTCCTGGCTTGCTTTTAGATTTGGTTGCTTTGTTGTGTGCTCGGGGGTAGTCTGGCGGTGTTTTCGTGGTTGTGTCTTGTAGTTTGCCTGGGGGGTTGGTGCGGGTCGGCTTCTCTTTGGCGGTTTCGGCAGTTGGGGTCGTGTTGTTGTTGCACGTCTTGGTGATTGTTGTTGGCTTCTGCTGATGAGTTTGGTGATTGTTTGTGGTAGTGTTTTTTGACTTTGGTGTTGTGGGTGTTGTCTGTGCTCCGTGGCGTGTAGGTGCTGCTTCGCTGGAAGTAGTCGGAGTCGAAGTTGGCGGTAGGACAGAGGTGTAGTGTGGTGGTGTTGGGCTGTGTGGTTGCGGTGTGTCTCGTTCCCCTATGACTCATGCGTGTGGCAGGGCATTGGGTGAGTGTGTGGTTAGGTATGCGATGTGTGGGGTGTTGGAGGGTGGATTCGGTGCTTACCTTTATTCCGTGGCGTGGTTGGTTGTCTATGTCGGGGGCGGCACTTGTTTTTTCGGTGTTGACGAGAGGTGTGGTATGTGCAGATGTTGTGGTTGGCGGGAGTGCGGCGGGGCGGTGCGTGTGAGTCTGTGCGGCTGCTGTGGGGGTGGACAACTCCTGGGTGTTGGTTGGCGACGTCCTGGCCGTCTTCTTGTCTGCGCTCCAAAGATTGTCTTGTGCTATTTCCAATGCTTCTGCTTTGGCAAATTGTGTTGCGGTATGTCGTTTGCTTGCGGGGAGGGTTGGTGTCGCTATCTCCGTTGGTAGTATGTCATCGCCGTTTCATCGCCTGCTATGCGTTCCGGTGGCTGCTCCGACTTCGTGGCTGGTTGGTGTTGTGTCGCGTGATGTCGTCCCTGTGTTATGCTCGGGTCTCCTGTGGCGCTCAGCTGGTGGTGTGTGGTGTTGTTCGCCACTGTTCGGGTGACCTGTTCGTGTGGCGACCTCGGTTTGAGTTGGGGTAGGGGACTCGCGGAGCCTGTGGAGTGCGGGAGAGAGAGATGCTAAGAGTGGATTTGGATGAGTGTGTGAATGTAATGCATAGAATTGTGAGTGAGAGATGAGAATTGGGTGCTATATGGGGGATTGTGTGTGAGAGGTGAGAGATGAGTGATGTTGGGCTTGTTGGTGGGTGTGTTAAGTAGGTGTGTGCACCTTCTAATGTGGGTATCTGAGTGTGGGGGCCTTTTGGCGGTGTGTGTTGTGGTAATTGTATGTTGGCGGCCTGTGGATGTTACTGACGTGTGGTTGGTGTGGGTTGTGGGTGTGCTGTTGGTGGGGCGTGATTCATGGGGCGGCATTGTTGCGAGGTTGTGCGTTTGGAGGCTTCTTCGGCTATGTGGTATCGACACTGTGTTCGGGAGTACTGGGGGCTGAGTTTCGGGGTGTCTTGCCAGCATTTCGCATTGGCCAGGTGGTGTGTGAGTGTGTGGCCCTGGGGGTTGATGTGTGTGTATATTCGTGGTGTTTGGGTTGTTGGGTGCTTGTGTATCAGGATTTCGAGAGCAGATGTTTAGGTGAAGGCAGGAGACGACCAACTGGGATCGTGTGGAGGTAAGTGTTTCGTTGGTCTTCTTGTTTTGTGTTGTGGTTTTGTGTGGGTTACATTGTGTGTGTTTTGTGTGAAGTTCTTTTGTGTGTGTGTTTCTTGTATGTGGAGATGGTGTGTGTTGTTGTTGCTGAAGGTTTGAAGCTGGTGGGCGGTGGGCGGTTGGGTGTGGCGTGTGGCTCCTTTATGTTTTATACGAGGTGTGTGTTGTTGTGTGGTGTTATTGTGTGTGCTTTGCACTTGTGTGTGAAGCTGGTAGGTGTGATCGGTAGTGGTGTGGGGTTTGCTGGCTTCCCAATTTGATTTTTGAGGAGTGATCAGGTGGCCGTTGGAGGTGACCGACTGGTGCTCTTGAGAGGTACGTGTACCTTTGTGGTGTTTGTCTTGTGTGTTGGCATTTCTCGAGGTACTTTGTGTGAGTTGCTTTGTGACCTTGTTTTGTGTGGGTATTGTGTGGTTGCGAGATGTTGTGAGTGTTTGTGTGGTGAGAAAACTGACATTGCTGAGGTTTAGGGTTTGGGAGTACCTTTGAGTGGTCGGAGTTGTTTCTGACACATGTTCGGTGGTGTGTGTGTGTGGTGTTGTGCAGTGCATGCTAGAGCGTTGTCCTTCGAGGGAGCTCCTGTAAAAGCTCCAACTTCGCCAGATCTGGGTTGTGGCGGCCGGTGGGCATGGTGGGGAGTGCTCGTGGTGTTTGTTAGGTTCTAGTAGGAGGGGGAGAGAGTTCGCACGCGCTTTGTAGGATTGTATAGGTTGGCTGAGGCTGAGATTGATTAGTGTACAAAACACTAGCCCTAATAAAGTTGTGGGGATATGGATTTGAGGGCCTTTCTTATGTTGTCTCCTTGAGATTTGCGTTCTGTCTGGTCTCTCCTTCCTGTTTGGCCCGGTTGTCGTGTTCTTCTCCTATCTGTGGCAAGGTACTGTGGAGCTTGGGAGCTCTGGTTTGCTGCGATGCCTTCTACTTCTGTGTGCACAGCAGTGTCTGTGGTTGCCATCGCCGGCCAATATATATCTAGAACTACTAGTTGAAGGGTGGGGCTTACTACATTGATTTGTCTAATTAGTGTGGGTGGGAAATTCATATGGGGTGGAATTTAATGTGGCCCACATGGATTTTATAATACTTGCTTTGGTTAACATTAGTAATGTTGTAGTTCTTGTCTTGCCTTGAATTTTCATCCCAATATGTAGATGACAAAACCCACACTAATTTTTCACATTGGAAATTATAGTGGGGCCACTTCAAATTATAATAAAAAAATAGTGTGGGTAATTGAGAATTAGTGTGGCCCACACTAATTAGACAAAACAATGTACTTCACACGGGATCCCAAGCCCTAAGTCCCAAGTATGACATGTATGCCTAAGGTTGAGGCATCCATAGTTGACTAGGTTCATTTAACCACTCACTAGGGTCATTCAATGCCAACATAAATGAGATCTATATTTTTTTGTCGAACAAAGTTTTAAGTATATATGGCGGCTGCTTGTGATTGAATACCCTCATAAGAGTTGCCGTAGCCAATGAGTAGCATTGAGATGAGTGGTTATGGGTTAACCTATAAATTGACTATGTGTAATCCTAACATTTATGCTTCAAAATTGTAGTAATTTCCATATTCATGAATTTTTAAATAATTGCATTCTTCTGAGAATTTTTTTCTCCCTAGTTAAAAAACTATAAAAACTATATTAAAAAAATCACCACTATGACTCCTCCTAAACAAATGCAAATTTTCTTATTTTATCGGTTATAGATGCCTCAACCTTACTTAGATGGCAACACTTTTTGAAGATGACACTTGGGACTAGACCCAACTTTTTACACAAGTTGCTAGAATTTTTTTTTGCATAAGATAATCAAGATTTTACTTTAATGGATATTAACCATATTTTAATGATTTATTGAGGTTCAAAAGTTGGAACTTTTCCTCCATGTTGGCACTTGGTGACATGTGTGGGACTTGGGACTTAGAAGTTAGGACCCCATGTGAACCAACCCTTATGTGGTCACTTTTTTAAAAAAAAAATCTGCTTGGGTTGCAATTCATATAGGAAGGAAATTTTGAGCCATCATTGGCGTTGAGGGGTTTTCATCCCATTTCGTGCTATAGTTTCTTTATTATCGACAATTCACATGTTAATAACTTAGGTAGTTGGAATACACATCTATGAAACAAATGAATTCACAAATTTGAGAGAATTCAATGGTTGTAAAGTAGAAGTTTGCATGTGGGGGCAGCTAGTGAACATAAAGGTTTTGGTTATTTTTTGATGGCGAGATGGAAAGTCGTATGGATTATAAGTAGATTTATTGCTTAACATTGAAATACATATATTTTAGAATTTGAATTTCTAGAATTGGAGTTCATATGCATATTCTAGAGGGGTTCAAAGTTCATTGACCTGATGGTGGGTGCTTCTCATATCTATTGGTCATGTTTGGGACATTGTTTGGCTTAGAGTATTGCCCAAAATGCTAAAGTTAAGTGATCCTTACAACATGTAGTGACCACGGGCAAGCAAGCTTGCCTCCACCCTCAAGCAATGATGACCTCCTAAGGTAGATGGGCCTTAAGTGGCTCATTTTCTTAATTAGACCCCTAGATTTTATCTGTATGTGGTTTGTTGAGGATCAAAGAGGAAACATTGTAAAGAAACATGATTAAAAGAGATTGGACTATGCCTTCAAATACTAATAACTACTATACACTCAATAGTGAACACAAATGGGAGGACCTAAATATCTAGTTGAGAAATCAACAAACATGCACTTATGGTAACCGTAACTATATCAAGGGAGGTCCTACTTTCAAACCAATTTTTGCAAATGTTTTATTGTAGATTTGCTAATGCAACATGAGTTTTGTTGTGTAAATCTAATTAGTATAAGTTGGAGAACATGAAAACAAACCAAATAACACCACATACCTTACATGCAATTCCAACAACACATTTCATTCACGTTCTCCTTGTTTTTCATCATATGAAAGTAATTCTATGAATCATCTGCTGGAACTCAAAGGAATATGTATTTTAAGATGGCCAAACATGATGAGGCCATGAGGTGGGATTTCCCAAAAAATTATGCCCAAAAGATGGTTCATGGGGTATTCGTAGGATTGAACAATAGAACAAAACTCGTTTGTTACAACTGTCCATTGCAACTTGTGGTAAGAAAATGCATAAATAAATCTTTATGGTAGTCAACCAAAGGGTTTAGGCTGCCAATTGTCCAAAAACTTGCAACCAAAAATCTTTAGTTAACAACCAAAGTGATTTGTTTATGCATTTTCTTGCCATGAGTTGCTATGGCCAAGTCATAATTGATGATTGTAATGGACAAGTATTCTTCTAGTGGAAAGGGCTAATTGGATTGAGTAATGTGGAGCAAACATAAACCATGATATTCGTGAAAACGTCACATGGCACATAAAAATGTCATATGCGTCATTTCCTCAAATGCAAGGAAGGCTGGCTTGAATTCGTCTTTGAAGGCAACTTTTGCCATCTACAACTTTTTTCAAAGTTCAAATGCATTTCACAAGACTAGAAACTGAGTCGGCCTTGAAAAGAAAAAAACATCACATGTGACTGTGATGTTTTCATGAATACTATGTGATAACATTACTGAACTTTGTGATGTTGTTTTAGCACTAGAAGAAATTGTGTCCATAGCAACCACTTGCAACTGCCCATAGCGACCCGGTGGGTGCATGAATTACCCTATGCAACCAAAAGCGGAGGGTGGACACCATGGGATCCGAGCCATAAAACATGTATATAAATATTCAAATTGGTATAACATTCAAGTAGAAGGCATTAACTTAAATATTATAAACTAAACAGACTAAAAATAGCACACAAATATAAGTTTCGTTTTAGAATGACAAAAGACCTTTTCAAATGGTAAGTCACATACATTAGAACCTCAATGCTGATGAGGATTTTGTAATACCTTTTACTTCCAAGTTCATTACATGCTTTATTGATGTTCATTTACATGCTTTTGGTTTCACTTCGGGAATGAAATCCCAATCAAATACTTATTTGCTAAGGGGAAGTGAACATATATATGGAAAATTGGGCCTTCAAGGTGTAGTTGCACTCAACATGGGATTTGTAGACAAGCAACCTTCAAAAATGCAAGGGTGATTTTTTTGAGGAATCGAGCGGACGCCAATTGTCGATTATAAAAAAAATTGAGATTTGGCGAGGCTGCTTGGTTGTTGGATCACGGGCCCCTGCCTCGGCCCTGACACTCCTTCCCCCCCGGCCGGTTGGGGCCGCCCAAATGGCATGAGCTATAACCCCATCCGGCTCTCATTAACATAATATTATTCAGATTCATAATAATGTTATGTGGGACTGACAATATTCCCACATAATATTCCAAAATATTCCCCACATTCAGACTGAATGTTATGGATCTGAATAATGTGATGGATTGCTTCTATTTAATTTCTGAATATATATAGCCTGCTGTTGTCCGGGCCGAGAAATGCCGGGTGCCACGTGTTCGTCCGGCCCGATTCTGCCCCGGCCGGACCTGGCATGCGTGCCCTAATCAGAGCTCGAAGATCGAAGACTCTTCGCAAGAACGGGACTGGTCAATAGTGAAATTTTCAATCACAGTTTCAGAGTAGTGTAGGTGATGAGGCTTGACATACAAGTCTCAATCTAGAATTGTGTATCAATTACAGAAAATTGTGAGCTCCGATTTCACGTAGTTTAGGTTTACTGTCAAGCCAATGTAGTGAAAGCAGACGAGATTCGGGCAAGCAAGGGATGCAAGAATGGATCGCAGAGGGCCTATTTTGTTTCAGCTCTTCACGCATGCTCAATCCTCGCCATCTCAATGGGACGAGGGCAATTCTGCTGATGAGGTGTGTAATGTTTGCCAAAATTTGCTCACAAAATTGCAAGGGTTTTGGACTGGCGATCATTGAAAATTTCTTAATAGGATTTGCCCAAGTTGATAAGTAAGTCCCTTAATCATGTAGCAGATGAGAGTGAAGTATTGATGTAGTGCTTACTATTGCAATTTGGGTGGCAGGGTGAAGGTGGGGCGGTGGCTGGGATTGGGAGGAAACTCCTCCAATTGCCATATGTAGGAGGTATGCATGTCTCATCATATGTACCAGTCATCAGCTTTGGTGCAATCCAAATCAAAATGCATCTAATTTAAGGTAGAGGGTTCTGAAACGGTCACTTTAAGCGCTGAGTGTATCCACTACGAAAAGATTGACAACGTTTGAGATGTTTCTTATTAGCAATTGAAAGGAGATTCCCGGTCATCAAAGTATGCCGTATTTGAATTCCGTATGCAAAAAGTTATAGGGTTCAAAGTTTTATCGGTAGACGATCCATAACCAACACGGAAACCTGATGTTAAGGTGGGTGACATTCTCAAGATCAATGTATACTTGTACTTCCAGATTTTAGGGTGTTGGTTTTAGCACCCTCTATCTTACACCTTTTCTGTGTGCATTGTGATTTGAATTTTTGTAACTCTGCAGGTGTAGCAAGCTGGGTATGGCCCCCTGAAGCAAGATTGGATGTGAGCCTGAGCCCTCCTCTTGTTTCTCCGTCTTCGAAATATGTAGCAATTCTGCATCAGGCCACAGTGACAATTCTGTCCAAAGTTGACAATTTCAAAGAGCCTACAGGAATTTGCAGAGGTATGTTCAGAGCAGTCTCTTGGTTGGCATTTTTTGAATCCTTCCTTATGAAGTGTGGTTCAGTTGCGGAGAACAGTGACATTGTTGTGTGGGTTTTGTAGGAGCCTCAAGGGTTGAAGCATATACTCATGGAGTATGGCTGGAAGAATTGGAGATGGTTGTGGTTGTTAGCTCGCAGAGAAGTCTTCACTATCTGAATGTCAGCGGACAAGAAGTTGACAGCTTGATGTTGCCAAATTGGAAGGGATCTGGGCAGATTTGTGGTTTGTTTGCCCATCATGCATCCTCAAAGAAAGGGTAAGCACTTCTCATGGGGATGTGTCATCTCGATGTGGATTTTGATAACTTAGCTGTGACTAATGTGTTTCAAAAACCTAAAACTTTAGATGCACAGTAACAAGATTATGCCTACTAACAATTTCTTCATGTTCATCTTGCTTCATCAGGACTTTGGATTGTAGATGCATTTCTACCTCTTAGTCTATAGACATGGAAATCATAAGTCTATTGGCTGCTTTGACTATAAGGTGAATGGATGGATCTGAGATTGATATCAAAGGGTTGCACAGGTATGAAGTGGTGGTGTTGACGTCAGATGGAGTGCTCCACTACACCCTCAAGACAGACAAGTATGATGTAGCAACCCTATCAGCTGTGCAATGGAGTTCCCAAAAACAACACCCTCAAGGAGTGTCAGGACTTCACTTCCATCCTGGAAAATCTGTGTTGGCCCTTGTTGGGCCTTCAAAGGACCCATCTACAGGTTGCTTCATTTGTGAGATTGTAATATTTAGCTTGGATTGCACTTTGCAGTTGATTGCTTTGTATCTTTGTGTGGAAGGTGGTACTCTTGGTCCAGTGGTAGTTGTTATCTGTCTCTTTGCCTCCCTGGTTTCTTTTCCCACCTGAATTCCTTCTGTCTGGTTATGGCATAAGATGTACTTGGAGAATAATTCCAAGGATCTATATTTCTAGATGTTTTTTTCCACCAGGTAAGAATCTGACGTACACTGTTTTTGTTTCTTATAATTGTACTTCTAAGAATCCTTATCAGTCCTAATTTGTAAGTGCAGGAGGAAATTTGTGGTTTCTGAGTTTCTTTGGGGTGTATTGCAGGAGGTTTCAGTTTTTCCCTATGGAACTTATCAGACAGTCCACAGCTATTTTGGAGCAATCTTGGAAAGCAGCAAGGAGGGGGTGCTTCGAAATGGTTTAGCGGCAAATACTCTCCTGAGAAGAAACCTTTTGTGCGGGTATCTCCAAGTGCTGAGCTTGTAGCTGTTATTGATGAGTCAAGCAGGTTACATGTATTATCAAAGAAAGCAGGAGGGATGGAAGATGTTAAGTTGGGAAAAGAGGCAGAGACCAGCTCCCCAAAAGTCAGATGTTGGGATATGGATAAGATTGATGAAGTAGAGTGGCTTTCGGAGGATGTAATGATGGTTGTAAGACATGATGGAGCTGTCAATGAAGTACTCGTCCCTAGTTTGGTTCCTCTTTTGGATGAAGTCCCACCTCCCTTCTCCCCAGGTTGTCAGATGGCACAGGGTGCTAAAGGCCAGACGTTTGTGCTTGATCATCTCCCTATTTTAGAGGATGTAAAGGCTGGAGAAACCTCAGTTGTGGACAAGAGGGTTGAGCAGAGAAGCTGGAGAGGGTGGAGATTGTCGTCAATTGTGGAACGGTCCAAGGATGAGATGTTCCTGATTAAGATCAAGGAGGGAAATTATGTGGCTGCAATGCAGTTGGCTCAGAAGTATGCGCTAGATGTAGATGAAGTGTACAAGGCTCGTTGGACAATGTCTGACTTTGGGAAGTTGGCTGTGTCTGAGAATCTTACTAAAGTGTGTGACCGGAAGTGGGTTGTGAGGGAATGCTTAACAAGAGTGTGCTCAACCCAGGAAGCTATGACTTCTCTGCTTGTGTATGGTCTGGTGGAGACTGAAAATAACAATCGTGAGGACAAAAGTGCTCACGATGATGAGACATGGTGGTTCCGCTTGGAACGCCTTCGCCTCTTACAATATAAAGACAGACTTGAAACTTTCTTGGGCATGCACAATGGCAGGTCAGTGTCTTGTTTCTATTGCTAGCCACACTGTTCATTGTTTACTTGTCTCTTGTCTCTTGTAGTATTTTCTCACTGTTCTCCTGGTTTCTGTCCAACTGCTTCACCAGTGCCTTTGGGGCGTTTTTGCTTGCTCATCTCTGGCAATACTAAGGTTTTCTGAATTTTGGGCCCTGGACCCTAACCCTTGATGTCATTGGCAGATACTTTGCGAAAGAGTATGCTTATTTCCGCTCAGCAAATCTTCGAGATGTTGCTTGTGAATATGCTGAGGGGGGAAGAGTTGGAGCATTAGATGTGCTGTTGAAGCGGCACAGCTTTTCATTGGCTCCATCTGTGTTAGCCATTTTAGATGCAATACCTGAGACACTCTCACCTCACAGCTATTCAAAGCTTTTGCCAGAGTTAACACCACCGAGGGCGTTCCTTGTTCGTGGGGAGAGTGATTGGGTAGAGAGCAGGAAAACAATCGCAAAACTTAACACTGGCAGTCATGCTTTGGTTCATATGCTGGGGGAGGTGAGCCTTTTAGAAAGCACTGAGCACATGGTGAAGTTGGTGCAAGGTCTATTGTGGCCTTCAGAGTCTGAAATCACGGAGTGGTACAGGGGGCGGGCTCATGCTATCGACAGACTAAGTGGGCAACTAGAGAACAGTTTGTCCCTTCTGGATTGGGGTCAACGAAAAGGGGTGACTGGACTGGACTCGTTGTTTGAAGATGTAGCCGACTTGATTAAGGTTGTGGTGACCAGTGACAATTCAGAAGATTCAAAACTGGAAATGGCTTTAGATGAGTGGGAATTGCTGAGCGAGTACGAAAAATTTCAGGTGATGTTACAGGGGGTTCAAGCAGACTCTGTAGTGGATAGGTTGAGAGAGCAGGCCCTTCCCTTCCTGCAAAGACATCGGCGTCGCTCAACTCCTTCAGTGTTGCCTTACAGTGATTCTCCTGCACTTTTCTCGTCAGTATTGGCCACTTGGTTAAGGGATCTGGCTCGACAGAACAAGCTGGAGGTCTGTGCAGCTGTTTTTGAAGAAGCAGCTAGTGCTTCCAAGGGGAACGATCTTTTTGAAAATGAATTTGAAATGGTTGGAGTGGCAGTAGATTGCATCTACTTGTGCCCTGCTTTGGATCAATGGTCTTTGATGAAGACTATTCTGGCCAGGTTCACTCACAACTTGGACTCTCCTGTGAAGAATACTGGGGTGGCTCGTTTTGAAGATACAGCACTAAGAGGCCGCTTGCGAAGAGGAATAGTAAGTCGATTTCGGAGCTCTGTGAGTAGTAAGCCATCAACAAATGTGGACCCTGAAAGTGGCAGCCGCAGAGCAAGCCTCGCTGGGGGAGATCCAAGACTTCAACAAGCTGATGCTCTTGTGGAATCTGGCGAGCTTCTAGCTCTCTATCAGGTCTGAACGCCACTGCTGCTCATGTCATTAATGATCCCAAATCCAAATACTGTATGGAGATTAGGATGACTGCCTCAGAGAGATGTGCTCTACTGTCTTGCCTTCTCAAATTTGGACAATTTTTGTTTGTGAAGGGTACAACTTTGAGTCAGAATTTAGCAGGCCATGCGAGAAACTTTCACAGCTTCTTAGATCTAAATTTGTTTCTTTGCAAGCAAGTGATTTCGATGTGAGGTCAAAGATGAGGAAAGAGGTTTGAAGGCTTTCTGTCTATACAGGTTGGAACACCAATGAAATTCTTGGCAAATTGTGAAGAGGATGTTACTGGAACAAAGGAGCTTCTCCGAACTTTGTTGTCGAAGTTCTCACATCGGCAGCCAGCAAGATCAGATGGTGAATGGATGATTTTGTGGCGTGACCTCACCACGTTACAGGAGAAGGCTTTTCCTTTTCTGGAGAAGGAGTATCTGCTGGATGAGTTGTGCAGGGGTTTGCTACAAGCTGGCAAATTTTCTTTAGCTAAAAATTACCTGGCAGGTACAGGGAGCACAGTCCTCCATGCTGACAAGGCAGAGCAGCTTGTGCTTGATACTGCTCGGGACTTCTTCTACTCTGCTCCTTCCTTAGATTCTTCAGCAGTAAGTTCCAAAATAGTCTTGTTTCTGCTTGCATATTCTGTTGATTAGGTGCTTTCTACCAGTTTAGTACAACAAAGGCAACATCTCAATGATATACCTTTCATGGTGAATTTTTGTGTAGGTTGGATGATCTCTTGGGCTTTCTGGGACTCTTGTTCTGCCTTGCTTGAGGTTTGTCAGGTTTCTATGTCAGTTGACTGTTCACCACAGCTCCTCAATGAAAAACCCAAATCAGGACTTGAATTGGGCGTTTTGGTGTTCTGGAGGGTGCAGATTGAAATGGCTAGAAATTGTCTTGCTCTCGTGCCAGGGAGCAAAGCTGTGACAGCTGAAGAGAACATGATAGAAGCAGTGACTATAAAATTGCCAATGCTTGGAGTCACGCTTTTGCCATTGGAGGTTCGCCAGGTAAAAGACAAAATGGATGTCTTGCGGATGGCTTTATCAGCTCATTCAGATGCTTACCTCAATCTTCCTGAGCTAATGGAAATAGCGATGCTCCTTGGATTGGACTCTCCTGGTGACAAGGCTAATGTTGAAGCAGCCATTGCACGGGAGGCAGCCGCAGCTGGGGACTTTGACTTGGCTAGAGATCTCTGTCTGGGTCTTGTTAAGAAGGGCCATGGTGCGATTTGGGATCTATGTGCTGCCCTTGCCCGAGGACCAGAAATGGGTAGTATAGACCTGAATTCACGGAAAGGGCTACTTGGTTTTGCACTTGCCCATTGTGATGAAGAGTCAGTGGGAGAGCTGCTGGTAGCATGGAAAGATGCTGATATGCTTGAAGAGTGTCACAAGCTGGGTCTTCCTTCAACAGGTCAGGCTAAGCTTGAAATAATTAGTGCACCTGTCCTGGAGGAAGGTTGTCGAGCTTTATCTGAAGTAACCGTCTCTGATGAAATGAGCTGGGATCTACAAAAAGGAGAGCATAGAAAGCTTGCATCGTTTGCTTGCTATCAAGTCCCATGGCTATTGAAGACCATGTCATCTGATGAACTAAGTGATAATCAGCTCAAAGAGGATGTGTGCCATGCTTTAGCAAGAGAGTGCAGCAACCCAAGTTCATATGCTGCAGCTCTTATCATCTATGGTGTGGCTAGTTATGACATGGTTTGGAGTGACAACCTAGTTGCAAAACTGGCTCAGGAAGCACTGAGCTCAGTCAGCAGACATGGCGACAAAGCTGGATGTGGCTATTTGATGAATATGAGAGATGCTCACATGGGTGCAGAGGTCTTGGAGCAAGAGGTGGGCAGACGCCATGTGTATGAGGAATCTGTGCAGGCTATGCATATGTCACGCTTGTATGCAGCTGTGCAGGATGCAAGCCTAACATCAAGTCTGCCACACAAGAGGAGGGAGATTTTGCTCTCATCTCTTTCATCTTTATCAGGTTCCTTTTTACTTTTTCACATCCATAATTGGAATTTCTTGACTGTTTACAAACTGCCTTATTTTAATTGAAACCTGCATGAATCAATTTCGGAAATGATGATACTTGAGTCTGATGCCTCTGCAGAATCTGCCATGCAAGATAGCGATTCATCTGGGTGGAGACACAGAAGAGTGAGGACAGAGGAAAAGCTTAAAGAGATGGGGCAAGCCAGGACTCTTGAAAGGATGATATCAGGTGCTGATTTTAGACGCTTTGCTCTAGGTGACCAAGAGTACATATCTCACTCAATCCTTGAATTAGTGGGTCCTTGTGCAAGGAAAACACGACTCAGTGATGTACTATCACTTGCTGAACAGTACTCTGTGGACACATGGCAGGTATTGATATCCAAGTTTCTGTTTGGTGGTGTCGTTCTTGTTTCTAGCTAAGGACTGAGGAGTAGGCTTGTGATACATAACATATCAAATTTCATGTTAAAATAGGTGACCCTCAAATTTTATTACAGATACACTGAGCTTTGGTTCAAGTCATGAAGACTGAGAATATATCTTGGGGTTTATTATTGGTTTCAGGTGCTAATGCGATACATGGAAACATTGTTTCAATCGGAAATGGCTACTGAAGATGACATTGCCTCTCTCTTGGAACATCATGGGCAGCAGCTTTTGCAACGCCCAGAAGCTGTGCTTAACGCGTTGATTTCAACTGTCTATTCTGCTTTGGATGGTGTGAATAAGAAGCGTTTGCATTACTACTTTCAAGTGATCTCTGAGTGTTCCAGTTCACTTGAGAAGGATGGCAAGCATACTGAACAAAAGATGAGTGATTACTGGAAGGCAGTTGCTGATGAGAGTCTGGAGGCATCGAAAGTTGCTCAGGATCTGGACTTTAAACGCATTGCTGGATTGGAATCCCTCAACCACTCTCTAGCATTGGAGGAAATCATGCATCACGTGAACAGGTCAAATGTTGCTCATCTAGCAGCCATGATAGGCCATTTGCATGACTTTGCAGCAGGTGGCCGTTTTCCTACCTCTGAGGAGGTCTACATGGCTTTTATTGGGAAAGTGTTGGGTGTTACTTTTGCAGAGTCCTCCCAGGATGAAGTGGCAAATGACAAGCCAGTGGATACAGTGGAAAGTCTAGATATTAAATACTCTGTGTTCTGTCACCATTTGGATCAACTTTCAGCAGAAGACACTGTGAGAGTTGTTGAGGCAATCTTACACAAGAGTGTCCCTATCTGTGACAAATTCAATGTTGAAGAGCCTTATGGGGAGACACTCCTTGTTTTGCTAGGTTTGTGGACCAGAGTATTTGGTGATGCAGAGAGCTCGCTAAGGTCCAGGCAGCAGGCCTCCACAGAAATCAGCTGCCAACAGGTGAAGGCACTGCACACATGCTGCAAGACGTTCACAGTGCTGGCAAAGGAGAAGACAGTTTCTAGAAAGCAAGGCTGGGAGGTTGTGAACAAAGTTGTGCACTCAGTAGCACTCTTACGATCTGATGCTGTAAGCATGAAGTTTCTGAATTATATGGTGTTAGGAGGTTGCCCACTTAGTGCTGTGCTGGCAGTAGCAGATTGCCTTAGTGCAGAAGATTCACTACTTGCCAGTGGGAAGGATGGAGAGAGGCTAACAGGTCCAGGTGCTCAAAATTCAGGAAGCCAGTCCACCAAAGTGGACCCAGACAATCAATCTATCATAATGAATCTTTACTTGCAGATTCTGGAGTCAGCTCTACCAGACATTGAAGGCACTGGAAGACGCAGTGTAATAGCAGTCTTGACATCTCTGGCCAGTGATGGTAATCTTGAGGAGTGTGACATACGGGAACAGAATATTCATCATCATACTCAGCAATCAGTGTGGCAGTGTTTAAGTGCATCTGCGTGTAACTTGCAGATCCCTCCACGCACACGCATTAATATATTGGAGCTTCAGGAAGCCTTGCGTACGGGCCAGTTGAAAGGTCTGGATGGGCTGCCTCTTCAGTGGGGTGATTGGGATAGTGGCTCCACAGTGGAAGTGGACAGAGCGGAAGGCCACGAGGTGTCTCAGTCTCAAAGTAGTCTTGCTGCTTTGAAATCGACAGAGCTTGTGCGCCATCTCTGGCCAAACAAACAAATAACAAATCAAGATCTCTCGACAGTTGATGCGGCCACTGCCTTGTTCAACAACCTTATAGCAGATGCGTCCACACAGGAACATGTGTTGGCTTTGCGGTCTCTTTTGGTAGAGTGGGACACTGTTTTTGAGGCTGAACCCACCAAAACCACCAAGGCTGGGGAGACTGAAAGTTGGGAAGAGCCAGAGTGGGGAGAAGGGTGGGAAGAGTGTGAGGATGACACGACAGTCCATGCGTTGCATTTGTGCTGGGCAACAATGCTACAAAGGTTGGCGGTCGATGGTTGCATGAAGGAAGCTCTACAAGTCCTGGATGGAGCCTTAGCCCACCCCTCTACACCCCTTCTTAACAAGGAGGAAGCTGAGCAGTTAGTATCCAGTGTTGGAGCTCATAATGCTCTGTCTGGTTTGAAACTCTCTCTACTTTTACCCTATGGTCCACCTCAGGCCAGTGCTCTGAGTAAGGTTGAAGAGGAGATCAAGCAGGCCATTCAGACGGATTCAATAGAACCATCCAGAAGTGACCCAAAAAATCCAGGGACTTCAAGTGTGGATGAGGAATTGATAGGCCTCCTCATTGCAGCTGGTGTTCTTCCCTCAGTGGCTGGGGATGCAGAGCTATCCCATTTATTCGCTGCTATCTGTAAGACCCTAGGAGCTCTCGCATGGAGATTGCAAGAGCACCAACTTGAGCGTCTTCAAGGATCCAAGAGCACGTCATTGCAGGGCAGCAACAGTTTGTACCTTGTTACCTTCCCGTTATTTGTCGCAGAACTTGCTCGGGCAAGGCTCTATCCTGTTGCGGGTGCATTAGTGCTGCAGTTCATGCGTGTGCCGCCTGCTCTCATGGTTTGGAATGCAGCATATGTGGCTCTCAAGCAGTACTTAAGTGTCCTCTGTGAACCTGGATCGAGTACTGAATGGTCTGTACGTGAGATACAAAGCAGTCCATATTTGCCGTATACCATGCAGCACCTTGCCAGCCGGTTGAAGGAGGTTCCACAGGCAGGGTTATCTGTGCTCGTGAAGGACATGAAGCCCCTTTAAATTGGTGGCTGCTTGTTCAAAGCACCTCTCCAAGTAGCCCGATTCCATGTTTGTACCTGGTTACCTTTCAGAGCTTGCCAGGGTGAGGCTCTATCCTGTTGTGGGCGTGTTAGTGCTGCAGTTCATGCACATGCCTCCCACCCTCATAGTTTGGAATGCAGCATATGTGGCTTCTCAAGCAGTACTGAGTGTCCTCTGTGAACCTGGAGCGAGCACCAAATTGTCTGTACGTGCAATGCAAAGCAGTCCATACGTGCCATATACTGTTCAACACCTTGCTAGCCGGTTGAAGGAGGTTCCACAGGCAGGTTTATCTGTGTTTGTGAAGGACCTAAAGCAACATGCTTAAACCAACGGTTGCTCATTCTGTTGAAGAATCCTCCAAGTAGCCTGATTCCTTTGGGAGATCAATCTGCTGTGGCGCCCATGAATTTCCTGCCATTTTTAAAATTTTCAAGTCAACATGCAGCTCTGAGGTGGTCAGCCGCTGAGCATTGTAATTTGCAAGAGTGCGTGTACAGAAGGCAGTAGTTGATTTCAAATTGAGTGCGTGCACTTCAGTCAAGGGTAGATCATTTCTGAGTGTGCCAACTTCCTGTGATTTTATCACAGATTGTGCATTACAATGCTGTAAGATATTTGTCATCTATTTGCATTTGACCACCTTATCAGGACTGGAAAGAACATTTATCTTCAATCTTTTGTACATGTTGGTGCAGACCCACCATTGCTTTAAAATTGAAGGAGTACTTGTGTTTCTGTGCATTCTCTCCTTGAGCTGGTGATGTCTTCATTATCATATCAATGTTTCTAAACCTGGTGTGGTCTCCCAGCCTGGCATAACATGCCTTCATGTCTCATGAACTACAAATATAGAGGCAATTAAATGACTGATTGGCAGAGACATCTCCTGTTTCCAACGAAAGCTTATACTTGCAGGTGACAACTAAACATGCCAATTCCCATAGTACTTTGAATTCTTTGTGGAAGTTGCAGATGTTGCTGTATTGGTGAACATACAAACCAAGCAGACAATTGACAGTGTTGTTTTAATTGGACATAAATCCATTCTGCATTGCCCTTCTTTTTTAACATGCATCTATAAGTCATAAATATTGTTCTGATGTACCAAGCCCAATTACATATATATATTTACAAACAGTGTAAAAGTTGTGTGTGCATTCCTTAAACAATCAGGACCACTGAAACGAAATTGAAGTATGCATTGGGTCAATATAGTATTTCTAGTGTTAACTTCACTAAATGTCGTATTTGGTGTCACCAATTAGCGAGAATGAGGTGAGTATATAATGTGAAGTTGAGAGGAATGATGTGTGCGAGGCGGTCGCCATAGCCAGGTTGAAGAAGCAGATTCAGAAGAAGAAATCATCGGAGCTGGGATATGATTCTTTGGCTCCTTGGCAAAGAAGGCCATTGATATGCAGGGTTGCATTAACTTATTAAGATCGATGCCGCAAACCAACAGATCCTAACACCAAAGCAGAGAAGAACTTGGAGATCACAGATCCTGATTGGAGACACCCTTGGTTAGCACTAGTATGAGAATCTCGGATCACAGCAGCCCTCGTTGCTTGCACCACAACACATTGGTGTGGATCAACATCCCTGATCCCAAACCGAGTGCCTAAGGAGAAGAAGAAAGCGGAAGCACCGTCTCTCTAGATGCATACCCACAGGATGATCACGTAGGAAGAAGTTGTAGACTCAGATATTGGAGTGCTAAAACAGAGGACGAGGGCGGCGGAATGAGCAAGAGAAAGTGAAACCCTAAAGTGAAAGAGATGGAATGGCAGAGGATAGCTCAAGAAAGCAAGCGGCAAGTGTGCAACACTGAAGAACTCAACCTCACAGAACAACAAGCCTTCAATGCCAAAATTGCGGAGGTTGAGAAATTTCGACATGAACTCCGTGAGAAGACAGTGAGCTCAGTTCTAGAAGCAGGAAAGCTCAAGGCAAAACAGAACCACAACTTGTTGAGAAACGAGAAGCAAGACCAATAGACCAAACAGAAACCAACCAACCAAAAAGTTGACACAAGAAAAAACTGAAACACTACAACAACAAAACACTGAGGCGGTAGATCCAGAAGAGAGAAGAAAATAAGATCAAAGCTAGATCTACGGGATGAAGGAAGAGGAAGAGCACCAACACCAACACCAACATACACCATCAATACTAGGGTCTTACCCTTATTCATATCTTGAATGCTCATAAACAACATTATTGTTGCGTACCTCTCCATGAGTGCTCAAAACACCATGGGCACAAGGGAGACCCCGGAGTGACACCCGGGACTTGTAGCGCTGTTGGTAAGAAGGCCCAAGTGATCCTAGTGTGGGTGAGGGCCCCGGACGTTGGGAACGCCTCCTACCCACGGAGACTAGGAGTCATGAGGGTAAGGTCATAAGCTATACGTAGCTTATGGCCTGCGGATTTTAGAATGCTCAAGAACAACCCAATCGAAGGTATGAGCTAGGAGATATGACAATTTGAGTGGGACGCTGTCCCGGGACAACGACCTGGTACAACAGTGGTATGGGAGTGGTTCTTGAGACTGTCAAGGTTTGAACATGTATAACTTCCTCAATACTTACCTGAATGGGGCAAGTGAGGAGGCCATCGGCATCTACGTGAAACATAGATGACGATGGAATGGTTGCTTGTTAACATCAGAGATCATACAAAGAAGTTATGGTGTTCTGAAGCTGCTGAGGGCTTCCAGTCCTAGAGGCTAAGGAAAAATGTCTACTTGGCCCCAAGTCTTAGGAGAGAGACAAATGTTATTTGACAGTGGGACAAGGGGCCCTGCCAAAAGTCCTAGAGGCTTATATGGGTGAGGCGGTGTGGCCGGTCAAATCCACCCAAGGCCGAACAACACGGCCTCCACAGGCATTGGCCCAACATGGGGGACATAGTTGTCTAATATGGTTTGGGTTGTTGTAGTGTTGCTCCAGCAACGCGATGATCAACTTAAGATTGGACTTTCATGGATGAAAGTCCACATCTAACATTTGGTTATTGATTAAGGGGAGAGTCCCGAATGCAAAGTAGGAGGGTTGGTTCCCTACCTATGAACTAAGAGGTCCGCAGTATGAGGAGCTAATCATTCGCATGGTGGAATACGAAGGGTTAACACTCATAACCTTTGCTAGAATTGGGAAGCAACCAAGATAGTTAAGGAACACTAGCAAGGGTTGCAACAATTGCCTTGTGTGCTCACACACACCACAATGCTCATCCATCAATGCTAGCCCTCACAATCTACCTACCAAGCTATCACCCTCCAATGTCAACACCCACAATCTACCCACTAAGTTGCCACTCCTCAACTCCAACTTCAACAAGCTCCGCACTAAGTTGCCACTCATGAATACCCACCCACCCACCAAACTGCCACTCCCTCATATCAACCCCTACAACTCATTCATCAAGCCAACACCAAGAACTATCTCCAGGATTGAAACGCACTCCACGCACAATAATGTCGCCGTCGCCACCCACACAACACAAAGCCACACACACAACACAAAGCCACACACACAACACAAAGCCACACACACAAAGGCAAGCAAAACCACTTGCACCCACAAACAAACACACACTTCCATCCAAAAATGCCAAAAAATCAACAACAAACTATCTATAAACTTACCTCCAAAAAAATACCGCCGCCACTCCATGCTCCTCCACACAGCAAAGATCTAGCAACCCCCTTATCAGAAACCCATTAAAAACCACACAAGACACACAAAAGGCAGCCGAAAACCCCAAATCATGCCGAAATCAAACTACCTTAAATCAAAAAACCCCACCTCAACACCTAATAACCCCAAGACCAAAAATGCCACAACCCACACAGATCTACCACCCACAGACCCAATAGCCGCCCATCTAGCAAAACCTCCAATCCACACGAAACACACAAAGTCCCAAACCACGCCGAAACCCACCCCACCGAGCCACCTTAGACCATAAAACCCCACTCAGACACCTAACACCCCCAAAACAAGTAAACCACCACCCATTGAAGTATGCCACCGATCCAAGAAACACGCCGAAAGCCACAAGAACCTACACACAATAATATGGTTAAACTACCTCCCCACCATCAACCAAGCAAACCCTCCATATCATACCATTTATACCCCTCACAACCAAACCTACACCATAACCCCACAAATGGTAATTCTAACACCCATGCCACAACACACAATATACACACATAATACGGTCACCATAACATCCCCCACCCATACTTTAGATCCACAAACACCCATATCACCCCACCCCCCACACCAACCACAAATGCAACACCCAAAATCCGTACACTCACACCGAACCACCATAACCTCCATCACCTTCTACACAATAAAACGTCCCCACCATAGACACCCAAACATACACAAAATAACTACATACATCACCGACCTTCAAACACTAATACTCTTTAGCGGAGACATACAACCCAACCCTGGACCGCTCACACAAATCCTTAATAACCTCCCCAAAGAATACACAAAAAAACAAAGACAATACTTCATGATACACACCCTAAAGCTCAAACCCCAACACCAACACCTAGAAGAATTCTTTGCCCCCTACTTGGCCCAATACGCTGCAACTAAACCACAACACAACCCTACCACACCTCCGATGGCACAGTCTCCTACTATCAAAATACCCTCCACACTAGCAACTATATGTTTTCATGATCGCCCTAAGCCTAGTACCCCACCAATGCAACGACCAACTCTCTAGACATCTTGACCCAAGATGTCTCACTATACTACGAAGACTCCAAAACATTGGACCACACCAATACATGGGACCCCACCCCCCCCTCCCCCCACTTGTCACAAATACTCACCAAGTATACATCACAAACCCCCTCAATAATACCCACACATAACCACATCAACCAAAAAATAGCCCACGGAGAACCTGTCACTCAACAAAGCCTCGTACAACATTTCCCCCTCATACCCAAACAACTCCTCCAAACACTCACCCATTGCACCCACCAGGTCACAGGTTATACAACTACTCGTAATCCCACACACAACCAACCCCCACAACCGCAATACACAAACACATACAACACCAACACCCACATCATCACATGGAACACGGGGCACATTAGCTCCAGCCTACTGGGTATCATAGAACTCATACAAACCCTACACAGTAAATCCAACATTATTTTCCTACAAGAAACTAAACTAACCAAGAACAAATCTATCACATACATAGACAACAGGTTCCCAGACTACAAGATACTATACAACAATATGAATATTGCAGGCCCTGGAAGAAACCACCAATACACTACAAATGAACCCCCCCGAGGAGGAGTATTAGCCATGATTCAAAAAAATATCTGCACCTCTGAGAACATAACCAAAATCCCCACCCCAGCCCACATCTCACCTTACTTACAAGCCTTCAAAATATCCAACAAACCACTAATACCACTCCTTATTATGAATCTATATATGCCATTGCACCCACACGACCTAAACCTCATACCCGACATCGTAACCCAAATCAACATCCTAATAAAGCATCACCTTACACACATAACCATACTCGCAAGAGATTTCAACAAAGACATCTTCCTACAAGGACATACCCACGAAGACACACCTCAAGCTCCCACTCGTGAAGATAGAAAATGGGCACGACACATGCAAACCCTAACCCCGCACCCAATCCAAAACATTGAAACCTTCTCCTGGCAAGGAGGGCACAATTACTCATCCACCAGTCTCATTGATGGGTTCTATACTAACATGCCAAATCACACGCACATAACATGCACAACCCTACTCCACCAAAACCAAAATTCGGATTACTACCCCGTCAACCTAGACCTTGGTCCCAACACACTAGTCCAAAAAATCGTCAACCCCACAAAACACACCCCAAGAATTACATACCCCATACCACTAGAAAAGATTAAGAAAATACACATCTAGTTCCAAGAAGTCACCAACCTTGCCACACAATCACTCATTCAAAAACTATACACTCCACACCCCGCTCCACACCTTCACCATACAGAATGGGAAGAAGCCCAAGAAAAGTTCCAAGACATAATCAACACACTAAGCACATGCATTAAGGAAACATGCCTTGACACACAAACCCCCCACACACTCTCACACAGAGCCCGCCAACAAGGCGGCTTCCTCCCACGCAAATAACAGAAACTATGGAAACACCGCCTTAAGATCTACTACAACACTAGAAAAACAATCCAAATGACGCACTCCATATCATGCACAAGCTGGCCAAGTCACGAAGACATCCAGCAACTGTACATTCTAAAAAATATAACCATCCCCCCACCTCCATTAATGACGCAACTGTCCTGCAATAGATCGAAGAGCTTGCAACTATAGGCCGTACAGCTAAGATAAAAGCCCACAAAATCACCACCAAACAAACCGCCATCAATTGCAAAAAAACCATCACAAAATATAGGCTCCTACTAAACACTAAACCCAAAAATATATATAAAAAATATTTAAACCATCCATAAATACATCCTTAGATTTCCTCAAAGACAATAGTGACAACATACTCACAAACCCAATAGATATAAAACAAGAAATCCTACAAACACAACAAAGTTCCTTCAACAGAAAACCCCCCTATGTGTTGACCCCACAGACCATCCCACAACATGCCAATGTGCAATCCACAAATACCCATGGCATGACCAAGACGGATTCATCATTGAGGAAAGAGGCTCCCACAACTCCAAAATTTCGGAGAACTTTTCCTGAGAAGTGTTTGACAACATCCTTAAGAAATTAGCTAGGGGAAAAACTCCGGGCCTTGACAACATCCCAAATGAAATCCTCAAAGCCCTTCACTCAACCTTTCACGATATGTTATTTCTCTTCTTCTGGCAATGCTACCACCAGAAGAACATACCCCAATATTGGAAACACAGTAAAACAATATTCCTCCACAAAAAAGGCGACCTGCTACTACTCACCAACTATAGACCTATCACTCTGGCCAACACTAATTATAAACTATACGCCAACACACTCACTGCCCTCCTCACAAGTTATGGCAAAAAATACAAAATAAAACACTTTAACCAAGAAGGCTTTAGACCACAAAGAAATATAACCCGACAAATCCAAATGATAATAGCAACACTAGAAGACACTCGCCTAATTAATAATGACATTTACCTTACCTACATAGATTTTAGAAATGCCTTTGGATCCATAGACCATGCAAGACTCCTTGCACTAATGGAGGATCTAGGATACCCCCGAGACGCCGTTGAACTAATAGGTAACATCTACACAAACTCAACCACCTCCTTTCATGACAACCACTTTGGAACAACCCTACCCGTTCAAATTAATAGAGGCACCATCCAAGGCGACACCTTAAGCCCCTACATCTTTGTCATATTCCTAGACCCACTCCTCCGATGGCTAGAAAAAGATAACATAGGATATCACTTCAAAACATCATCAACTACATGTAATACCATAGCATATGCCAATGACCTTGCCATCCTCATCGATAACATAGCACACATCCAACCACAAATCCACAAACTCCAAAAATTCTTAGAATGGACGCACCTAGACCTCAACCTCTCTAAGGGCACAATACAAGATGCCCAAACAAATCAAACTTGAAACCCACTATCTTCAAAACATACATACAAGCACAACATATCCACTTCAAAAATCAACCTTTCCACCCTCACACAAAACGAACCGTACACATACCTTGGCATCCGTCTAGTCCCCTCCCTAAAATGGAACATCCAAAAAAACACCACCATGGAAAAAGACAAATCAAATTATTAATGACATCCCCAACCAAAATTAAGCAAAAATATACATCCTAAACACAGTAATAAAACCAGGAATAGCCTACGCCTACTATGTAGTCCCATTCTCGAAACTGGACATCAAAAAACTTGACAAAATTCTCAGTAAACTAACCAAAGAAATATGTAACCCCAAAGCACAACGAACATACTAACCCACCTCTCCAATGAGGACTTTGGCATTAATACCACCTTCCTCCTCCCTGACTACAACAATTGCATTGGCAAAATATGGAGGGTCCTACCACCTCCCACGCCTAAAATATCAAGCATGTGCAAGATCACCCATAGCTCACACACTATACCTACTTGAAAGAGAATATGAAATCCATGTACACACCACCATCAAAAGTTTTCCCATAAAACAATCAGCAATAAAACTTGCATGGATACAAACCGCATGATACACCTTCTTCTCCCAAGATCAGAAACAAGCCGCTAAAAGATACCTCAACAAACTACACACGTACAACATCACTACCCTCAACCAAATCCAAAACCCCAACATCCTCCAAATTTTATCCCCTAAGGAATTCAAACAAAAATTTAAAGCTGCCCCAAAACTCATCAAAGAAGCCCTGGCACAAGCCCAACTACTATTCTCAAATAACCCAACCACAACCCACAACCCCCCCCCTCACAACAAGAACCAATATACACCCCACACACAAACACCAATAATCAAATGAATCCCACATGCGGAAAACCAATACAAGCCATAATAAGCACCAAAACAACAACATATAAAGACAAATGGGGAGCCAAAGCCATAAAACAACACTACTTATGCCAATGGAATACCCATCCAATCAACATGACAAAATGGGTAGAAGCATCAATACTCTTCCATCAAGACAATATTACCCTAGACCACAATATATTCACACTCCACAAATTCCTACAAAACCAACTCAAAACCAACATCCTAACCACATACAACTCATGCATAAACTTTTCGCACTCTACAGACCAAAGATTCATCCGCCCACCCATCATTGCCACAAACCTCACACTAACCACCAAGGAATGTAACCCAAATAAAGATATTATCACTACCAAACCCACCATACAAATACAAGGGACAAAATCCAATATCTACGACCAAACATGAGCATACATTTTAACCATGCCACTCACAAAGCTACAATGGCTATGAGAATGATATAACCAAATCCAAATGCACCGTATGATCCATTTTTTAAACCCCCTACCACAAGACTTTGCCACCGAAATATTATAGCTAACCCAAAGATATGTTACAATCCTTCCAAAAAGAAAACCAAAAAAACATAACCCAAATAACAACCACCAAACCCTCCACTCCTCCACCCTCCAAGCCTTAATAGAAACATACAATTTTACACACTCATACTACTCCTCGCCCCTCACATGTCCAGTAACACTCACCTAACGGTCCGAGACGACCCTAAACTACCGGATGATGGTGGAGGGATACCCAAATCTCAAGGAAGAGGTTGGCGGTTCAAATCCCGGCTTTGAAATCTCCTCTCTACCTGACGGAAAACGTGCCAGGTGGTCAACTGCCTCCTGTGCTTTGGCGTTGGCCTGTCGGCCTTCTGTCTCAAAAGAAAAGAAAAGTAACACTCACCTAATACAACTCCCCGCACAACCGAAACATAATATTTGGCTCGATAGGACTCGCACATTTGTAAAAATGGAAAGGTAATAACACATATTTAAGTAAGAAAGCAATACAAAATGAGATTAAAAAAGAGAAGTGAAGTACCGTGAGAAAGTTGAAGGCGGCGTTTAACTGGAAATCTCCTCCATTGTGGAATTGATGAATTGGCTGCCTTGATTTGCAATAGGCGGTAAGCAGCATAAGAGTTACAGGTTGAAATCTTGGTGGGTTTCAATTCGACTCGCTTCTTGGGAGATTTCTTTGGTTTCAAAAATGTGGTCCCCAAAAGTGCCGCGCTCGAGGACACTCCAGACGAAAAAAGCGAAAGGTAAAGTATGTTAGAAAAATGAGAGAGGGTGAGCGAACATCATCGATCGGGAGGTCTCCCGGTGTGAATTTAGGATATGAAAAGCAAAATCAAACAGGGGAGAAATAATTGAAGTGAGAATGAATTGAAAGCATTGGAAGGGGAGGCGTGTATGAAGCACATACTGAAAGTGTCGCGAGAATGGACGGAGTTTGGCGCGCAATTGGCGGTCACGAATGGGCTAAACCATTTATGGTAACGTGGGAGTGGGGGTTGTCCGTCTGTGATATGATTATGCAAATAGAGAGGAACATTTGGTGCGTGTATGAGTCCCTCGATGTAAGGGTACAATGCGGTTGTGATATTATCGATGACTCTGGGACCGGGCCAAGTGTGAGGGAAATAGCAACAGTCGGAGGGTATGTTCCTAATATGACGGCTGGGTTGGTCGTCGACAAACAATATATTGCCCTCCCTACAACCGAAATAATTTGCATGGTGACTAAGGAGGACTTGTTTTTCTTTAAGAAGGAAAGGGACGTCCTTACTAATGAAACCGTTTGTATTCGTGCACATGGATTTACCCCAGACAAACTTGAGCGCAGATATGATGTTTTCGCAAAAGAGGTGGCGAAGGACAGCGTGGAGGACTGAATCTTCCATGCACGACCAGACAACGACATGGAAATCGCGTAGGAGTAGGGACATGAACTCTCTCAACCCGGGACGGACTTCGAGATCCCATAGCTTGTCCATGAAAAGGTTGCCTTTGCCCCCGAAACGCGCGAAGCACTTGGCTCGAACCCTCTCCGGGGAGCGCCTACAGAGAAGACCATCGACGGAGAGAACAATCAACTTGAAGGGCTCGGGTTTGGGTTGGAATCGAGGGCGCACAGGAGTAACAGAAACCTCAAAACCATGCACATGAGAGGCACCGGGAGGTCTCCCGAAGAGAATATGAAGAAAGAAACGGCGGGGGAAATGTCGACAATGCATGATGAAAAAAAATCATTCAACGAGTAACACATTTACAAACACATTCACGACGCAGGGAATGAACAGGTTGGTAAGAAACGAGGAAGTTATTACAAAGACATGAGAGTACTTAAAAACATGAATAACGGTGTTTGGTTGCTGGTTGCATGTCCAAAATGTTAGATGGAAGAAGGACACCCAAAAAAATGAAACCCAAAACAAAGAAATGAGGAAATCCAAAAGAGAAACCAAGCGTCAACCCAAGCCCACCTCCGTGACAGATTCAGGGGAGCTAGAGGACATAGAAATCTGCCAAAGATGCGCAGA
The DNA here is from genome assembly GCA_964035585.1 of Polytrichum formosum. Classification (NCBI taxonomy): domain Eukaryota; kingdom Viridiplantae; phylum Streptophyta; class Polytrichopsida; order Polytrichales; family Polytrichaceae; genus Polytrichum; species Polytrichum formosum. The sequence goes on from OZ037938.1 coordinate 33,435,106, forward strand.
ACCGCACTCCGAGAGCAACTGGCCAGTATGGATACTTCCAGAGAACCCAGAGTAACCAGGAACATGGCCAGCCGACTGGACAGCGGGTGACGCTGGAGAACCCAGAATATTGGCAATTTTCTGGGACACCTGAAGGGGCAACGTGGAATCACCTCTTTCCTTTCTTTTGAGTGGCCTTCTTTCCTCTGACACCTGAAAAAAATGGGAACACCGTGAGACGCTGGGCAAAGCATCGGGAGGTCTCCCGATGTCAATACTTGGGTTGAAACTGAGGCGCTCTGTCCACATCATCTGGCTTAAACCTCCTGGAGTAGCTAGCCATAAGCTTAACGTAGCGAGAGTCAGACTTACGGAGCTGGGCCTTTCCATCCGGGAGGGGGTTCTTTTCAACAAACTTCCGCACATCCATGTTTGAGGCCAAGAGATTTTTCAACCAGTCAAACAAAGTCCGGAGAAGGTAATTATCCTCATGTAGGAATTTAGGCCTAAAAGTGGGAGGATGGATGGCCTGACTCCAGTGGTTAGGACAATTTTTATCCGGGGAGTCATCAATAAGCATAACATTACGTAAGGTAGCATTAGGAAGTTTTTTGAAAACCCTAAATGTGAGATCCTTCATGAAAATGGGTTGGTCGGGATTATCCCTATGCTTGGAGACAGTGCAATGATTCTGATAAAAGAATCCATAGTCATCAAGGGGAATATCAAGGCGACCAAGCTTGAATCGCCTGCAATCCAGCATAAGAGCATCAACCATCTGCAAGGCTTTGTGCTTCTGGGTTGAAGTCCAGAACAAGACGTCAGCCTTCTCGTACAACCAATCTAGGAGTTCACGGGCACCACTCCGCAAAAGGGTCTTGTCATCTTTGTTACGCGGTTTAGAACAAAGGAGCCCGTTGAGATCAAAGACTAGAAAATATCTTACCGATGGCACACTAATGGACTGCGGAAACAAGACAGTCGTTGCTGCAAGACAATGGAACATAATTTCAGAACAAGGTTACATGAACCTCATACAATAAAAGTATATCTATGGAGATCCATCATCGGGAGACCTCCCGGTCCTCAAAGAGAATATTGCAAAAGAGTATTAAAGTGAGAAAGAACTCACCTCGGGGGGACATTTGAGTGGCCGGAGTCTCCTGGAGGATAGCAGTATCCGTAGCGACAGACTCCACGGTATGCTGTTCTCTGTCAGTAGTGGCGGTGCGCCTAGATATCGGTTTGGGTGAATGCGAACCCGAACTGCCAATGGGCATGGGACCACCAACCACTTGGGACTTCAACTTCTGGCGAACAGGGGGAGGGAGGGGAGGGGGAGTAAAACTCGTGTCATCACCATCTACTGGGGTAGAAATATCATGGAGGAATTCATTCTGCATGGCTTCATCCGCAACAATATCCATGTCAAGATCGTCGTCAACAACGAGGATAGGCGATGGAGGTCGCACGGGTGGAGGAGACATTGGTGTGGGTAGAGGCATCGGGGGGTCTCCCGATGCCCGAGGAGGTGAGGTTGGAGGAGAAACGTAGCGTGGGCCACTGGCAGAGTGAGTTGGCGAAGCTACAATGGCGGGCGTGACGTCTTCGGCCATCGGGAGGTCGCCCGATGGATCACCTCGGTGAGAGGGGCCTCCTCTATCGCCTAGCTGCTCCCAGTCACCAAGGTTAACAACCTCCATGTCAATGTCTGAGTCTTCAGCAGGGGTGGGTTCGTCCAGTTCCACGACCTTTTTCTTCTTCTTGTCCTTCCTGGAGGCACGAGCAAGTTGTTTCTGCGCCAGCCCATGCAGATATTGAATGATCTGTTCTCCCAACTTTGTGGCATGAGTGTGACTCACATTGTCCTGGACGATGTCCGCAGTGGGGACAAGTTTATGGAGACCCAAAATCGTCAAATTTGCCCCGCATTGTATGTTGAAGAGAATCGTGTCGGGTTTAAGAACACCCCCCATAATTGCGTCGAGGGAGGCGACGGTGAGCTCTGTGCTTTGGGACGACCAGTTTCCCAATTCAGGTTGGTCGAGGGAATTGGCATCCACAAAGGTGGGTAGCTTGGTTGAACCGAAAATCCTCCGCAAATGTTTGGCGCTATCACCATCATGGACAACCTTCGGGAATACAACCAAGATGTACACGAGCACTTGGGTTTCATGGGCGGGAGTAACAAATTTTTCTTGTTCCGTGTGTGGGGAATACACGACTATGTGATAATCCCAGACAGACGAACGACGCACCCACATGGCAAATTCTGAAGCGGTCGGGAAGGAGCAAAAGAAATAGTGCACCCCCAAAGTTGAAGAGTTTTCCTCGAAGACCTCTAGGAAATCTCGACGTATAGGATGTATGGATGGGACACCTCGTTTTCTGTCCCAGAAATTGGAGGCACTGACAATGTAAGGCTCATCAGAGATATTCCAAGCGCGCACATCATGAAGAATATCTTGAGCGCCCTTCGCCTTGATGACAAGGTGTTTTGACCTGATGGCATCATCTGCACGCGGCGTGGAAGTCACCCCCTGCAGGTAAGCATTGTAAGCATCCCAGAAATCAGGAAGAGCAGGTTCCTGGGAGATTTTCATCAAGTCCTTCCTCTCCTTCAACCAAGCTTTCCCAGCTTCTGTTCCCTTCACAAGCTTACGCATCATGGCCATGAATGCGGTATCGAATTTGTGCTCTTTGGCCACGGCTTGCCATTCCGAATAGGTCCAAGCCTTGTATCCTTTCCCCTTGTGTGGTCTCTCCCAGCCGAATTTTGTCATCACCTCTTGCCTAATGACCATCTCGTCCTTCTTCTCGTCGCACATATCAGTGAGGGAGACAAGACCTGCAACACCAGGCTGCAAAGATTTGCAACACACTTTCCCTTGGAGAATGAGGTTGCCAATCTCATGGAGCATATCGTCAGGGAGGCCCTGAATTCTACTAACATCGGATTTGGTGAGGGGAGGTCGTTTTGATGTCCCGGAAAGAGTGACCCCGTGACCGTCGGGAATGATCCCATCAACCCAGTTGTCAAACACCAATCTCCAAGTGATAAACGTAATTTTGCTGCATATGACAAGGGGGAGACACTCTTTGATACTTCCCGTGTCGTGGAATGTTGTTGTCACTGCAAGCTTGAATTTTTGGACATGGTGTAGAGCGACGTCAGAATATGTGACAATAGAAACAGTAAGCTAAAGGCATCGGGAGGCCTCCCGATAAATGGATAAGTATATCAAAACTTGAACAATAATACTGAGGAGAATAGTACTTACATTCCATTCAGGAGAGTGTATGCCACCCAACTTAGCAGGTTGTGGTTGGTTGTGGTCCATCCAAACTGCACGCCCTTGAGTCACGTCCTCGAAGAATGTAGGCTTGGCGTCTTTGTCGTGAATTTTGAGGTTCAACACTTTGAACATGTACATAACTTTCTCCTTGTCCAGGGACCACACCACGACAATCTCGTGATTCTCGCAATAGGTCTTGATGTCCTGCTTGGCGGCGAGGTCTGGTATGGCCATTACCTCTTTCATGGCCTGAATTGTGTGTTGACCACCAATAATCCAAAAATCGCAATCCAGCATATCCTCTTTCAAGGTCGGTTTGGAATCGAAAGGCTTGAACTCTTGCAATGTGTTATCAAATACAATTGGCATGACAAACACTGGTTGCTTAGCCCTGGATCCATGGAGCGCGATGACTTTGTCCATCAACTGTTGGCGTCACCCAATTGTGACTTGCCTGTGCACCCAAGTAGCTGGTACGCAGTGCAGTCGGTTCAATGGCACCTTCACCCTCCGACCATCGGCGTCGTCGAGTGGCTCGCAGCCCCAAACATACAATGGCTCAAGATGGTTGTGGATGGCCTGGTTGATGATTTCCAGCTTCTTGGGGTCGGTCCTGGAGCTCTTCTGCATGTGCAATAGATCTTTGAGGCTAGCTTCCTTTGCGGTCTTAGGTGGCCTGGAGGCTGCCCTCCTCTGTCTCTCCGGAGTCCCACCTGGAGTCGAACTAGGAGTGGAGCCTCTGGAGACCGGGAGGTCTCCCGATCCAGGTGTGGAACCCCTCCTCGCCTTCTTTTGTGTTGGCGGGATGACGATGGCCTTCAAATCCTCCACCATAGACACAAACCTTTCACGCACGTCGCTTGGCAGCTTCTCGTCGTCGGGGAGCCACATGAAGCCAAAATCTGTCGATCTCCCACAAATATCTGTGTCTAATTTGGCGACGGGAACCACTAGGCCCACATAGTTCGTGGCCACGGTGGGGGAGGATTCGCAAAGGTTCAAGATGACGGAGTCCTCTGAATACTCCTTACAATCAACGACATCAACTGAGGTCGGTGACGTGACCTTCCCACCGACCACATAGACAAACCTAATTTTCATCCTTTGTTGAGAGGTGTCCTCCACAACTTCAGCGCCCCACTTCTCAACCTGGTTCTTGACTAAATAGGAGGCCACAGAAGGTGGCTCGAAATGACCTACATTCTCTCCAATCTTTTCAGACACCAGATGCTTCAACCGCAAGGTGCCCATATCGTCTCTGATTCAAACAGGCCATTGTGAGCTTCTAAACAAGTTACGAGAGACCAAATTCAAATATAAATTTATAGAAATCATTCAACATCGGGAGGCCTCCCGATGCTGGGGGATTGCGAATGAGAATTCAATTTGGTGTACTTGCATCGGGAGGCCTAGGGTTGCTGGGGGATTGGGAATGACAATTGAATTTCGAGAATTGCCATCGGGAGGCCTCTCGATGCTGGGGGAATGGGGAACGACAATTCAATTTCGAGTACTGCCATCGGGAGGCCTCCCGATGCTGGGGGAATGGGAACGACAATCGAGTTTCGAGTACTGCCAGCGGGAGGCCTCCCGATGCTGGGAGAATGGGAACGACAATCGAGTTTCCAGTACTGGCATCGGGAGGCCTCCCAATGCTGGGGGTTTGGGAATGAAAATTCAATTTCGAGTGCTTGCAAAAATTCATGTATGCAGAAACATTTTGCGTGTAATCCAGTTGACATCGGGAGACCTTCCGGTATCAACATATAATGGCCAACAAACTAAAATTTCCACTCCAATAACTCACCAGTCTTTATATGTGCGGCTACTCCAAGCTCCGTGTGCTCCACCTCCGTGTGCTCCAAGCCTCTACATCGTATGAGCCCAAAATGGTGCCCACATATGTTTTTAAGTCTTTGAGACCATTAGAAGTTATGTTTTAACGGTTATTAATTATTCACAAAAATATAAAAAGAGTGAAGTGTGATGTGGATTAAGTTTAGACATTAGGGGGTGTTGTGTGATTGTCTCAAGGTTTAAATTCAATGAGGTAATGCCTTGACTAGGTGAGTATGGAGTAAGGTGAGGCGAGAGGGGGTCCGCGGATTAAATGCCCACATTAGGATCCACCTTGTTGGTTTAGGAATGGAAGAGCCTTGTGGATGGGATGAGTCCCTACCTTGAAGGAGAAGGTTAAGGGGTTGTGATTGGAGGCTCTAATCCTCTCACCCTATCCTTACCTCATGCCCTCTCTCCCTCTCAACTTACTATATAAGCCCTCATTCTTCCTTCTCTCTTCCTCTTTCCTTCGTGCTCCTAGGCACCCCACGTGTTATAAGTGTGGGTGTGTAGAAAACAAGATAGGAGCACGTGTGTGTACATGGTTTTAGGGTGAAGAGCCAAGACTAGTTAGCCTTGAGGTGGGCTTGACTTCTTGTTAGGAGTAGCTTGGGTTGGAAGAATTTAGAGTATGATTTATAGTCTTCAAATTGTAGTACTTGGATTCATGATATCCATACTTATAATTATTTAGACTTACAAGGTTATGTTTGTGAAACATTGGATTATTTAATTTTGTTGGACTTACAAAGTTACATTATTGAAGTAGGTGAGCTTGTGTGTGTGTGGAGTAAGAGAGAGGCACGTAGGTATGCGAGGTTATAAGGTGAAGAGTCAAGATCAATTAGTCTTGAAGATTAGCCTTACATTATTAGATGTGGTTTAGACTCAAGGCATTCATTATTGCATATTCATGTAGAGGAATTCATTACCTATCCATGGATACCAAAAACTCATTTTTTGGACTTCATATGAATTTGTGAGAGCCAAAAAACCGACACTATGTCCAAACTTCCAAAACATAGTGAAAAAGTGCCGATTCAAAGGGAACAGCGTAGAATTGCGACCATATATTTTTTTGCAGTAAAAATATTATTGCATAATCATGTAGAGGACTTCATTACCTATCCATGGATACCAAGAACTTATTTTTTGGACTTCATATGAATTTTTGAGAGCCAAAAAACCGAGACTATGTCCAAACTTCCAAAAAAATAGTGAAAAATGCAGATTCAAAGGGAACAGCGTAGAATTGCGACCATATACTTTTTTGCAGTAGAAATATTATTGCATATTCATGTAGAGGACTTCATTACCTATCCATGGATACCAAGAACTCATTTTTTGGACTTCATATGAATTTTTGAGAGCCAAAAAACCGAGACTATGTCCAAACTTCCAAAAAAATAGTGACACACTCTTATAGTTTTTGACTTATGATGTTTAGACTTAAAGTGTTGGATTCATTAGGTAGGAAGGGGTGTGTGTAACTTTTGAATGTATTGGTGATTGACCATTGAGGTAAGTGTTTTTAAACACTCGCACTCTTTTGGTTGAAATAATTATACATTGAACTACCGAGGAGGGAGTTATTATGTGTCAGTCCAACATTTCACACTCGGGCTAGGACGAAATCAAGGGTGAGGGACTTTGGGTGACACTTGGACTACACGTTCAAAAATTACCACACTGATGAGAGTAATGTGGATGGATGATAAATACTGTGGATGGATGATAAATCTTGTGCAAAGATGGATGATCTATGCGTTCATGTCATGGACGAGAGTCTGAACGTCCTCTGCTCACTCCACAATGCAGCAGGGCTTCGCCGTGGAGCAAGTGTTGCAAATGGCTCCGGGAGAGCTCCTCATATATACTGCTCCGAAGCCGACATCCTAAACCCTATTTGTTGCCTACGTCAGCTATACAACGTGTGGACTAGATCGCGATGTGACTGCAGGTTGCTGTCCACAGAGATTAGGTTCCTAATCTCTTAGCACACTCTGTTTAATGATCACGTCGTGCACATAATAAGGACGCCAACGGCTCCAATCGCCACCACTTTGCACGCCAATGGCGTCTGCATTGTCACTGTCGCGTGTGCCGCTCACCATCAAATCGCCGTCTTCAATCAACACTTTATTCGTCACGCATTCCAAGACTTCCTCTAGCACGATTCCAAAACTCTTGTCGTGTAACTGAATGGCGACGAGCGGCCGACAACCCTCTATCATAGGGGAGCTAAATATAGCCATATTCTAGCGACTTCTCAAAAATTACAAGCGGTAATAATGCTTGTGAATAAAGTTTACAGCGAGTGAATATACCCTTTGACACCCATCCGACAATATCGGGAGGCCTCCTGATGCAGACAAAAACTGTTAGAATGTCAGGATTATTGCTTCAGGGTAATAGAGCAGCGTGGATGCTGAAATTGAATGCGGAACTACATGAATCTCAAGACCGGATTCACGCAAAAGAAAATGAATGTGGATGCAAGCATAGTAAAGTGGACCAAAAAAGTGCTCCGGTATATGACAGCCATGATTTTCTTGGTCAAACGCCTATAAGTAGTAGCAAAATGTTGTTTAAAATAGATTATTTTTCATGATGACCTCTATTGTTAAGTTAGGTACTCAAATATAGAATACCAATATGAGATCTTCAAAACTTATCATCAAAAGTGGCGCGTAAAAGTAACTGACTAAATATAGTTTTGAACGTAACTTTCATGACCTCAAATATTTTGAACTTGGAATTTCTTTTCATATTCCTTGAATTCATTATAAACTTGAGGCCATCGTAAATTTTTTTTCAAAAATTCATCAATTTAATGTAATGTAATTGTATTTTAAACACGTTTTTGACAATTATCTTTTCAATGACATCCACTTGCACCACCACTTGCACCGTCTTCTAAAATACATATACGTTGTTTGAAATTATTTTTTGTGAACATAAATTGCTTGGCTTTGTAGATTCATATGTTTTCTAGATGTTTATGAATTTTTATTACATAAAATTCAAAGTTAGTATATTATTTTGGATCACTTTCACTTAAACCTGAGCAAGGATCAAGAGCTGTCCACTTTACCGTGCTTACACCCATGTAGAAATCAATGTTGACCGCATTCAAAATTTGGAATTATGAAATCACTTACCCCATTCTAAGCTCAATTGTCGTTTCAATGGAGAGAACAATGTCAGGGCTCGGCGCTATGGTTGAACGATGACCATTAATGATGACGAGGCCTTCTGCGACAACAAGTGGTGGAAGAACCAAGGCGATAAGAATCCAAAAATAGATAAACAACAAGAAGTAATCCAATGGGTCCAATGCAGTAGAAGAGAAGGCATGTTTTGGATTAGGCCGATATCACAATGACCACCACAGAAATCCCTCTACACCTCTTCATTCTGAGGTTGCGACTCCTCATTTCTAACGCTTCATTGTGCGTGCTTGACGCTTCATTCCGCTACGTCCCGTGTATGTACGAGAATCTAGTGTACAATCCTCTTGTTTCATCAATATGCAAATTTCTCGCAGGCCACACTTACTTTCATTCGCACACATTCATGCCGAGACTTTCATTCACAAGCTTTCATTCTCTGACATTCATTCAAATTGATCATCCACAGTATTCATCCATTTCATTCATCCATAGTGACGTCAGTACTGCACATCGTGACGCAAGACCGGGAGGTCTCCCGATGATCTGAGTTGTGACATTGTTTTCTTATCCTGGAACACCAATAGGATCGGGAGGTCTCCCGATTCCGTCGCTCAGGGTTTAGTATGTTCAATTCCCAATCAATGGATCGGGAGGTCTCCCGATGCTCGTAGCGTTGGGTACTTTAGCTGAGATTTTTGGAACACCCGACCTTGCATTGGGAGACCTCCCGATGCACGTTTACCACCCCCTTAGCACATTGTAGTCATTGGTGTTCATGCAAGATCGGGAGGCCTCCTGATCCTGAATGATTTGTGGACATGGCTTTTACCGCAGGCCAGAAAGTCTATTTCATATTGAATGATATCCAGGTAGGTATAGGCGAAGTGGTCGATGGCATGTGCGTTCAGGGTCCTCCTTTGCTAGGACAAGTATTCATCAAAGCACTGCGTGTGCACTACGGCCTCGACCAGATCGTAATCGACTATCCGAATGTTGATGATTGCATTGGCGACTCGGTGGGGTATCCAATTCCATGGGCCCCGGAGAATCTTGTGGTGTGTGCCGGGGACGTTGTGGAGTCCTCCATTGATTCGTCAGGGGAGCTCACTGTATTCGAAGATGATGACGAAGAAATGGAGGATCCCCAGAATTCCGAGCCTTTGCTTCCAAGTTCTCCAGAATCGAACGAATTGATTCTCCCAATGTCGATGCCATCGCATCCGATGGAAGCTTCTTACCCCTCGCGGACGGAGTGGAGACACAAAATTTACAACTTGGAGGACAACACAGGTGCTATGTTGGCGACATGCCGAATCTATGCTTGCTTGCCAGAAGTGGTATTTGTCATGGATATGATTAGACCCGATCACGTTGGCATGATGGTCATCAGTTCCATTCCAGGAAATGGGGACCAGATAATGTCCATGAGATTGTGGCCATTAAAGGAAACCCGTTTCCTAGACGGTCTCCTACTCTTTGAGGTGGACCAGCACCTTTCTGACAATCCATCGAGTGAGAGTGAAGAAAAATTCTTCGCAGGTGTTAAGAAATTTGTTTATCGCAGTTCCATTCGCAAAAAGAAAACACTGGAGAAGGCGCCCAAAATTGGTCGTCTCCTCGACTTGGCGTCTATTCGCGCTGTCAGTGCGCAAGAATATTACTCCAGGAACTGTTGTCAATTGTTTCCATGGTCGTCCACCCAACACGTCAGAGTGAACTACTGGAGAAAGTCCTTTGACGAACGGAGGGAATGGAGTACGGAGGTTTTTAGTAGGATGCAAACCATGGGATCGGGACATGGAGTTGTGTTGGAGGGCAAAATTGTCTGTCTCTGTGCTTGGTGGAAAATTCATGGCGTATCTCGTGCAACGTTCATGACTTACAAGCAACGATATAGAAATGAAAAAAGATCGTCAACTCATGACAACAAGGGCATGCGAAAACCCAGAGCGAGGACCATCCAAGCTCAAGCGACTATGGAGTCGATTATTCGGATGAATGCTGATCAAATGTCCCATCAGATGAAAGGAACTGGAAATGGACGGCACAATATTCGCAAAGTTCTCCCTGCTCATCTCACATGGGAGAAGGTGCGGGAGGAAGTTAATGAGGTGAGAAGACGTCAACATTATTTAATGTCTTTTAGGAATCCTCAGCATCGGGAGACCTCCCGATGTCCAATCATGTTTCTGTGATTAGGACATTCTTCTATCATGCAATCCACGCATGTATTGAAATCTTCTGCATATTTGTTTGGGTCCACTGTCACACAGAGCATCGGGAGGTCTCCCGATTCTATGCATTTCTCGTGTAGAGCTACTGTTGGAATTTCGTTTCCGCCGTTCTATTTCTTTCCTGTTTGTGTTTCCTTCCTTAATTTATATTCATTACTTTTGCATTCCAAGGCCATTTCATTATGTATTTTTACTTCTCGTCTTTGTCTACATAGGGTGATCCATGACCATCGGGAGGCCTCCCGATGGCCATGGCCTTCCAGTTCTTTCCGTTTTTTGTTTTCTTTGTGCATTCCACATTTTTCTCAAACAGTGGACATGCATTTTGAACATTGGATGTTTTCGCAAGCACTCTGTTCAGAGTTTGTATTTATTCATATACAAAAAATTTGTGCAATGATGGATTTGCAAACACTCTGTTCAGAGTCTGTATTTATTCATATACAAAAAATGTTTACATTGGAGTCTCCATCCTATTCTACTCACTTTCCAATGAACTACTACTTTACTATCAACTACGACCCGCTGCTCGAATCTTGAGTTGCCGAGCTTTCGTAGCGCTCTTCGTCAGTTTCGGTGCGAGGTGTTCGGTCGTCGAAGACTCCATACTCGCCGTTGTCCCTGGCGTAGGCTTCTTCATCTTCCGAGACTTCTTTCTCCTCGTCGTCGTCTTCATCCTCCTCCTCCTCCTCGTCTTCGTCTTCGTCATCCCCGTCGCCGCCTTTCTCCTCTTCCTCTAGATGATGAGCGAAGAACTCCTCGTAAAACCTCCATTCTTCAGTGTCGCGATCGCCTCCACCATTGTTGGATGCTCCCACGCTGGAATGCTGCGAATTCTCTCCCCCTCCCTCTCTCCAACTCGCGGTTTCCCTGGTGGAATTCTTTGAATTCCACACCACTCGGCTGTTCTCTTTGTCGCGTCCTCTGCTCTCATCTACTCTACATTTCTTCGAACTTCTCCCCTCACAGCTGCCCCTTCCCTCCTTCCTTCTCATATTGCCGGGTTTGTTAAAGTCTTCTATTGAGTGGGATATGCAAATTGAGCAGAATTTGGAATCGAGTCTTACAGAAATGGATGTTGGTGTTTCTGCGCTGTCTGGAGGCCTCCCTTATAAGCGTTTCAATTCTCATGGGACATCATTTCTTTTCCCACCTATCATTAAGACGTAAGATTTTCTTGGCATTGCACGTATGTGCGCATGATCTGTGGGGCCATCATGTTATGTGAATCTGATACGCCGCATCTTCTCTTTAATTCTGATTACATCTAATCAAATAATTATTATGATATCGCCATCGTATATGTTGCATGGGAAGGTCTCCCGATGATTTGGCCGAATTCGCACGTGTCTAGTATATGTAACCGATGGCACGTCATCTCCTGAAATCATGCTGCCATGGTTTATTATCCATTTTTCCATCATTTAGTTTAATATTTTTGTTTTTCCATCTGTGTCTAGTTTGGGTCAAGCATCAGGAGGGCTCCCGATCCTTTCATTATTTATTACTTCTGCAGTTTACATTGTCTTTATTATTCATGATTTATTTCATTGTTTATTGCTTCTGCAGACCTCCACGTCCTTTGGAATACAGAGTGTATCCCAGTCCACTGTCAGTCGACTTCGGAATAGTGTATTTCGAAACGTTGACATTCGTAAAGGCGGCTTCAATTTTTCAAAGTGCTCTGAATGCGAACACTACAAAGACTTGATTGACATGAGTATCAAAGGCAGTGAAGAGAGGGAGAATCTCAAGAGGGAGTTGAGAAAGCACAATAACCACCAGGTTTCATGCCGCAATCTTTATCATGTATGGCGCCATGAGTCCAAAATTAATCTCCGCGAGGTTTTGACTATCATCCATGACGGCATGGACACAAACAAAACAACAATCCCCCGACTTCGTGTCATCACGAAGGCCACTGCAGGGTTGTTTCAACTTCCAGTCAGCCTCACTGGCATGGTCACTCATGGCCACGGCAACGGCGCATATGCACACTACGCAACCAACTTGTGGCCCAAGGACTCCAACTTCACCATTTCGTCCCTTGCTAGGTGCCTCCGTGTGTTGAAGAAACCCCCTGTTCGAAATTCCAGAATGTTGTTTTAAGATCCTCCATTGAACGATTATTTTGATAAACTTCTATGGGGTAAATCTCGGTGAGTTCTTCATTCTTTTTGTCCAACATTGTCATTCAGGTCATGGGGTCCTTGTCATCGGGAGGTCTCCCGATGCTTCCTCTTTCTCCTCCCATGGTTGTCCTCCTTCGTTTATATCGGGAGGCCTCCCGATGCCGCAACCTCCAACCTTGTGGCGCTTTTGGGCACCCCCCTCCGAGGGAGCCTAAAAGTGTCACACAAACCCTTCGGTGCGGGTGGCCTGCACTTGCAGGTGCCCAAACCGAACCCGGATAGTGGGTGTCTAGGTTGAGTACTTAGATTTTGGAGGGGGATTAAATTTGCGTCGTAATACCTCCGGAGGTTGGGCCTTAGTTTTTTATATTGTGGCTCTAAACTCCACTAATCCATTTCATACCTAATTCTAACCCAGACCTACACCCTAGTCTAAGCGCAGACGCACCAGCCTTGGAACCAAGGCAATCCTAACCTATGAAATGAAATGACTCGATATACACCCATCGGGTGTGACTTATACCATCCTTTGTAAGATGGACAACAATTCAGTTTGATCGTTGAAGGATGCATGGCCTAGTTTACGGACGCGCGTCCGTAAACTTGTCCGTATATTGTGCAGAAAAAATTCATTCTGTACTATCCAACTGGCCCTAAAAGTTTACGGACGTGCGTCCATAAACTTGCCCACCTATTCTGCAACACATTTATTCTGCCCTTACGCGACTACCCCTAAAAGTTTACGGACGTGCGTCCGTAAACTTTGTTCATATAATGTGTGCAGAAAAGTTCATTATTCCCTACGTGACTACCCCTAAAAGTTTGCGCCTATCTCGTGCAGGGAAAAAATTCCTTTTGACCTACGCCAACCCGCCTCAAATGTTACGGACGCGCGGTCGTAAATGTTACGGACGCGCGGTCGTAAACTTTGCACATATATTGTGCAAAAAAAAAAAAAAAAAACTTTAAAAACTTTAAAAAAAAACTTTCTGCCGATGTCGAGGTTACGGACGCGCGTCCGTAACTGGATGTCGGAGTCTTCCACGGGTGAACACCCGTGGGGGCTCCCAACCCCTAAGGCAGTAGACACCCTTTTACTTAAATGGCCACCACTTTTGCTCACAAGCTTCGATTGGAATATTTTTTAGTAATCTGGAAAGCTAACAACAAGACCTATTATTCATCCAAAGATCACAACAATTGCAAATTTTGTTTTTTTTATATGTGCTTGCAAAGTCAGCGTTTATAACTGTAGGGGCAGCTAAGACACCTTCACTCAAACACTCATAACTTTTGCTCACTAACTCCGATTCTAACAAACTTATGCTTTTTGGAAAGCTAACAATAAGGGCTACATTCAATCAAAATCTGAAGACTAAATTTTGACTTCCGAGTCTACTACACTTGATTGAAAGCGGCCTAGCTACTTAGGTGTGTGTTCAAAAACACACTATCCTCTCTCAAGAGTTCTAGCTATAAGAATTCTAGAAGAACTTGAAAGTTTTGTTCCTAACTAGAATTGAAGAGGGCCTTGCCCTATGAATTAGAGAGAGGGAGAGAGAAAGAATTCCTAGCTAAAATTTGAGAGGGCTTCGCCCTCTTGAAAATGAAAAGAGAGAGAGAATGAAAGGAGAAGGGGGGGTTTTTATCACCTTTCAATGAAGGGTTGGACCCCTTCTCCCTTCCATTCAACCGAGGGGTCCCGTCCCTTGAATGGTGGCAATCAAGCCCCTCGGTGGTGAATGGGGGGGGGATGCCACCTCGCACCCACTTGCCTAAGCCTTTAGAAAGGCTTTTTTATTTCCGTTTGATTTCATTTTTGGTTGGCAAGGGTGGCAACATGCCCCCTTGCCCCAGTTGGCAAGATTCCTACTGCTCGTAATTGTCACTTTCTTTTCCTTTCTTGGCCGCTTCCGGAATTACTCCTTTTTTGCCCGCTTGATTTTTTGCTTGCTTTGATTTGGTTGATTCTAACTTACCTACCTACTTACTAGCCTACTATCTTAACATTTCCGATTCGGGTAAAGGGCATTTCCCTTTTATCCCTTCGGTTTCTAATTTTCTACTCACCAAGGTTTTTACCCCAAGGGTAAAACATCCCTAGCTAACCTTGTAGGGTCTTCTTTCTAACCTATCATAATCTAAATGGTTTTTTGGCCAAATATTCCTATTACTAATCTAATGATTTTACTAAAAACCCTCAATTGTGAGCCAAATTGCTGTTGGGGGCAATTTTAAGGCTCACAAACCTCACCTCCATTTTCTGGTCCCTTTTGTGTGCAGTTGCCGATCGTCCCTCCCCGATGCAACGGATGCTCCGGATGTTGTACGTCCCCTTCCAAAGAAATTATATCTCCAGCTGGACAACTCCGCTAGGGACAATAAAAATCAATACGTCATGGCCTTCTTGTCCTTGCTGACAGCTCGCGAGGTCTTTCATGAGATCCAGGTCGGTTTCCTTCTCGTAGGCCACACCCACGAAGATATTGACGGCTACTTTAGCTACTTGTCCAAACAACTCAAAACAACCAACACCTTTGTCCTCTCCGACCTCATGAAAATGTTCATGGAATCACAGTTCATTTCCTTCATACCCGATTTGATTCAGGAGGTCGTTGATTTCAAATCCTTCATTAAGGGATACGCCGAAGAGCTCGTCGGTCTTAAAGAAATGCACATTTTTCGTTTCTTCCTCGATAACGATGACTGGCCTGTATTCCAATATAAAAAATCCGCACTTGATCTGGATTGGTTGCCACGAAGCAGCTCCGTTCACATGTGGAAGGACGATGGTCGTGGTCGTCCCCTCCTCCCCTCTGGCGACCCTCCTGCTCTCCAGATTAGGCCTCCTTGGGGCCACGTTCTTCCTGGCCGTTACGGTGACAAAGAAGTAACTACTGACGATGCACATGATGCAAATCACAAGAAGGATGGGATTCGTGTTGGTATCAGAAAATATATCGAAATTTGGGAGAGCGGCTGTCTTGAGAATGATACCTACCGTCAAAAAATGGAGGATTATGTCACCCACTGGAAAGATGTCGCTGAGGAATTGGATGCTCCTTTCCCCCCCACGCCTCCCACCCTACAACTTGGTTTTTGGCCTTTTACTTCTTACACCACTCCAAATTCATCTATGTCTGACCTTCTTCAGACTGACACAACCCCCGAGGATGTTCCCATTGA
Source organism: Polytrichum formosum (assembly GCA_964035585.1). Taxonomy (NCBI): domain Eukaryota; kingdom Viridiplantae; phylum Streptophyta; class Polytrichopsida; order Polytrichales; family Polytrichaceae; genus Polytrichum; species Polytrichum formosum. Next base: position 33,450,945 of record OZ037938.1, read on the forward strand.
TCCCTTCTGTGGAGTGGCCCGCGACAAACCCAAGGAATCCTTCAATCCTTACAGAGATGTTCTCCTTGGTGACTTTGTTCTTGTTCGGCCTTCCGACCCTGACCTCTACCCTGTCTGGATGGGCCGAGCACTCACTGCTGTTCAACTTGATCGTAGCCATCCCCAGTATGGACAATTTCAAATTCGATATTGGAGGCCGACCAAAGGCAGGAAAACAATTTCTGACCATGATCGCTACAAAGGGGCTTGGGATTCTAAGTGGGAGTGTGACCCATCTTCCACAGCTGTCATGTGGATAGAATGTAGTTCTGTTCTTTATTCCAATAGAGCTAGAAAAAACACAAACGACACTTCTGTTGTGCAAATAGGCAAATCTGAAAAGAAGCATGCTCAACGAAACCTTGAACTTGCAAACTCTGTGAGTCAGCCTTCTTAGACCAACCATCGGGAGCCCTCCCGGTGTTTCCATTTCCAATTTTCCTTCCAATTAATATATGTTCATCTTTTATTTCGCTCGTCTTGGTGCTCCTCTTTGTTGCACTTGCACATGGCTATCGTTTCACATGTTTTGTATTTCTTTTCACGTATATCCTCGCTCGTGCTCATTTCTTTCACATTCTATGTCATTTTTGTTCTCAATTGCTTCACACTGCATTTTGTGTCGTCCACTTTTCGGGAGACCTCCCGATGTTTTCTGCCTTGCACGCACATGTTGTGGACTTCATGCCATTTTCTTCTCGTCCCATATCAGGAGACTTTGTTGCAAACTGTATTTTTAGTTTTTTTATGTTCTGTGTTTTCTCCTATTAGTGTGGGATACTATTCTTTTCTACATGTTCCCAACATGTGTCCTCAATTATCTTTTATCACATTCTTTGCTGTGCGTACTCCCCAATTGTGTTATATGACAACACGGGGAGGTCTCCGATGCTTCTTTACTTTGCCTCCATAATTTACAGATTGGTGTTTAGCATCGGGAGATCTCCCCATGTTATGTTTGGTTTTCCTTCTTTTCTTACATTATTATCGCTAATTTTATTCTCTACCTACATTTTCTACCATAATTAATTATATTAATTTACTATTTTAAGCCCGTGATTATAGTAATCACGTTTTAATTTAGTCTAATTTTAATTCATACGTCTAGTTTTAGTTAAATATGTGTTTAATGGCCTAGCCCACCCCCCAGACCTCAGAACTGCCATGACATCCATTCACTAGGCCCGCATGGCAACCCAAGAAAACCACAACACCACAATCATCATCATAATCAACCATAAAGAGGACCCCCTCACCCTAAACCAATGCAGAAATACACACAATAGCAACCATCCCGCCTAACACCATACAATACAATCCCACATCGGAATGGCCAAAATATCTACACCAACTAGAAAACCAATACACCACCATAATAAGAATAAACAACCAAAGCCCCCCTCCATGCAACCCACAAGTACCCAACGCTATCACAACCAACATACTTGTGCTATATAATATTAAAACCAAAATTCACCCACACCAAAACACCTCCCCCCCAAGAAAAAAGTGAAATGCTCCCACACATGGCATAAAGCCCCAAACTACAACCACTCGGAAGGCAACCACCCAACACAACCCCTACCAATAGAACTCTACCACACCCACCCCCTTAAATTCAAACCCCAACAATGCATATACATTGATGGATCACTTATTCCCCTGGACGAAAATGGCATATATAAGCAACAGAGCTAGTTCGGGTGTCTATTACCCCGCCAACAACCTTCGAATTGCGGAGAGACTCCCATGCCTACAAAACATCCTCAGAGCCGAACTAAACGCCATCCTAATAGCAATCCAAGGAACACAACACTACACGCAAGATACACACATCTTCACAGATAGCCTTAATAGTATATACCTAATACATAACCACATACGACACCCATCATCCCAACATAACCACCCGGATAAATTACTCATTGCTGCTATAGTCAACCACACAACTTGGTCCACACACAAAATCACAATTCAAAAAGTCAGAGCACACACGGGCATAATAGGTAATGAAATCGCGGATCAACTAGTAAATAATGGAGCCCTCTTAGACAAACCCACCAACACCCCTAGGATACATACAGCCCATACTACGCCATATTGGCTCAATGGGGTCCCAACAGGTACCCACACGGGTGCCATACGCAACTTACAAACATACATCAACAAGGAGCACAAAAACCAAGAATTAAGATGGGCCCAATCCAAATTCACATACATAGACAAATGGACATCCAACGACCAAATCAACCACAAACTCTCCAACCAATTTTGGAAAAACCCCGGGACTACAGATGCCCAAATTACATAAACTCTAAAATTCCGATATGCCCAATATATGGGTAACCACCGTAAAAATATCTTTTGGCCTAACTTATACCCAAACCCAAACTGTACACTATGCCCCAATAATGTCATAGACACATGGCCGCATTTACTCTCTACATGCTCAAACCAACACTTAAAGGGACTACGTATAGCACGCCATAATAAAGTAGTCCACCAAATCGTACACACACTACAATCAAATAAACATACAAGATTGTATACCCTTATAAATGCAGGCAACCAAAACTCTAGACCACAAGACAACATAGTCCCACAATGGCTACTCCAATGTACATGTCCCACCCTCGGGGAAGTCACTTAGTGTATTCTTTGGGGACACATGAGCGTACAACACATATTTTTTGGGGGGCTATGTAGCTCATTTAGTGCATTTTAGTGGACCCTATATTTTTTAACAATTCTACTTTCTTCAATTTCTTACCATCCTATGTGTAATTATAAATTAAAATCTCCATAATATTTCAGACCCTTCATTATTTATATTTATTTTAATTTTCCTTCGTGGACAATAGCATTAGAAATGGAATTCATCACACAACAAAAATTAAGCTGTGTATACAAGAAGCATGTTGTTTATATAATTGGTTACATGTCTAAGCCCATTGATAATGGCATACTTAATTGTTTCATCCAAACATTGAAAGAAGTCCACAAATTCCAAAACTAACCAACATCACTAAAGTGTCCATAATGTGTTCACTAACACAGTTGCACTAACATTGCACATGTTATCATGCAAAGTGTGAAGACAATTTGAAACGCCTACTTATGAGTCCTACGTGAAAATTGAGAAACGATCATCACAAAAGATGCCACAACCTCTCGCCTAGAACAAATCCATCAATCCACCATAGATTCACCAAATATGGCCCCACGGAGCTCTTTAAACGCGTAGGGGTCAATGCACGATGATATAATTCTTGTCTTGCATGGGAAGAACAACCAAAGAATTATACAAATGTCAATGAAATGTTCCTCAAAAGTACACTTAATAACCCTCATCCAACGAGTTCATCCATCTTGTAGATGGATTTGTGATCATTTTTCATCTAGTTCTTAAATTTTTCTTACCCTAAACTCAACCTAAAAATTAAAAAAATTCCCTAACAATTACTATAATGCTATGTTAGAAATACTATAAACATAATTTTGGGTATTACAAGTGACCCTATATTATATATAATGTGCTACCTCACATTTCTTCAAGGCTATGGTATATCAAAAAAATATATAATTTTTATCAACCATGAATAAATGTCACCCTATATTTGTTATCTCATAGTTATCTAAATTTTCGACAATGACTTCCCCGGGGTCCCACCACACCATGCACATGCCTAGCCAGACTTAGACTGGACATACTATGCGTACTAGGAGCCCCCACTGAAAGCCAACCCCCCTTAACACCAACCCCACCAAATGTCATACAATTCATTGAATTCACATATTGCCACGACAAATTCTCAAATACCGCACATAGCGAAAAAACCGCTAAATACAACCCACTCATACAAACACTCAAAACAACTGGTTGGCAAGTCAACCCTCTCATCACCATCACAGCCGGTGTTAGAGGGGCTATTCACAAACAACCAATTAAAGACTTAGAAAAACTCAAAATATCCAAAAGCGAAATCAAAACACTTATGAAACATCTACATCAGATTGCCATTAAATACCTCACATACCTAATATTAAACAAAAGAAAGTTAGACAACAAACAACTCCCCGTAGATCCCCCCTAGAGTTCTCTCTCTCTCTCTCTCTCTCTCTCTCTCTCTCTCTCTTTGCTAAAAGGAGCCCACCTTCCAAGAGGGAGGAAATGCCCTTACAGTGACGCTTGATCAAACATGAACACGGTATAGAGGAGCGGGCTTCCATTCATGTCGGTGTATCCAAACCTTGACGTTACTTTTATTTATTGATTTATAGGTAGATGTAGGTTACAAAACTAAGTCAATGTATATAATTCTCTTCAAATCATTGTTTCTCCATGTGTACTTTTACGGTAGACACGAGACTTTAGAAATGATGTACTAGACTATGACTATAAACTTACATAAGTGAAAGTTTACATGTTCTTGTTTTTATTTGTCTGGCATTGTGTGTGAATATGGATGTAGTGAGTCATTGGCTTAGTTTTGAGAGTCAATGTACGTTCCTCATTTGAGCTAAAAAACTAATGTGCTCATGTAAGTCTTATAAAGGTTTCAAGCCCGACATGTTCCAAAATGCTCAAGTGTCCGCAATAGATCACTCACCTTGTGAGGTGAGTAAAAGTTTCCCTTCTATTCTTTCACTTCTTTGTGGTTACTACTCGTTTACACAAAAACAATTTCACTTCAATTTCATATTATTCATGTGTACTTTAATCCGTGTTTAGTGTCTACTATACAATATTGTAGCAACAATACATTCTTCATGACATTCCTAAGAGCTCAAGGTTCATTCTCAACTCTAATCCTAGTACAATTTCTCCAAACACTCTAGTTCTATAGTGTTCAACCAATGGCCATTGTTGGGTCCTCCCTAAAACCCCAAAGCTCCTTCATGCGGTTGCTAACATGCTAAAATCCAACCTTAAAACTTGTGTTGTTGTGAATGTTCTCTTATTGACACCCGAATTGTCAAGAGAATATTCTCTATCATAGGGATTAGGCATCCCTATCCGATAAAAAGTCATTTTACTTTACCTTTGCAAAGAACAAAAACAAAATGGTGGGAAACGACATAAACTTTTCTTTCGATCCGATCATTTCTTTTCAATCCAATCCACTTTCTTTTTCTTGGTCCCTTGCTTTTTCTTTGGCTTCCTCCCCGCTTTCTTGTCCTGCAAACAAACATTGAGCATCGATTTAGTGTCTACAATTGCAACTTGGTACTCCCTCCATCCCAAAATGATTGTTCGTGTTCCTAACTTTGGCAAGATTAAGGCCCGCTGACCATTGACCGAGTAGTTGTAAGTAAGACTCTTAATATAGAAAACAACAACTACTCCGAAACAACCCTGGAAGCTGTGGTGTCGAAAGACTTCTTAATATAGAAATTTTGGCGTGAAAATATTTGAGTTTTAGCCTCGAATTTTCAGCTAGGCAGATAAACCAGACAATCATTTTGGGACAAAAAAAATCCGGGAGATAGGACAATCGTTTTGGGATGGAGGGAGTACTAGAAATTTCTGGATTAGGTACAATGGGAGAATTTATGCATTCATTTGAAACCCACCAATTTTATTTACTTGGTTTTTCAAGGGCCCTCTTGGGGCGCTACTTATCATTGTCCACCTCACACAAGGCCTTACGGTTTTCGCAAGGGACATCCCGCCATTTGTGGGAGGTCCCTTACAAAAGAATTTGACTAGATTTTCATGAACAAGGGGGGAGTTTCCCTCGTCTCCATGACTCTTACAAAGTAAAATGCACTTGAGAAGTGCCCTTTCCTTATACTTCAATATAGACTTATATATAAACAAAAGAGAAACATGGTATATATACACACACACACACACACATAAATTTCAAAATATTCCTCAAACATTACAACGCAGATTGATCGCTTATTCAACACACGTTTCATTAAAAAGAATCAATCTAATGATCAACATAGATAGATAAATAGATAAATAGATAGATACACTACACCTTCTTGTCTAATTAGTGCAAGTTACTATTCTGAGTTACATGTTGCCATGAATTTCTTACGGACATTATCATTTTTTTACCAACTAAGTTATATCATATTCTTCGGTGTGCATACTAACTACACTAAATATGAAATTAAGTGTCATATGGTATTTTATGTCACTATGGTGACTTTTCATATGGCACTTCTTATGAACAAGTGAACAAATTTTCGTCATGGATGATGGATGAGTTCATCCATTGGCCAAAACCCTACCTACTCTTTGTCAGCAACTTGTGATGAAATAAACTATTGTCATGGATGATTGAAATTTGGATGAAAAATCACTTGGCAAGTAACAAATAATTGCAACACTGTAAATCTATAATCCCCCCCCCCATTTTTTAATTTTTTTTCATTTTCAAGTAATGTTGGGTTACATTTGGTGTTGGTGACACTACGCCACGGTTTACAATTAGTATCAAGCAAGACCATTGGAATTGGTGACACTAAATGTCATATTTAGTGTACTTATGTTAGTTGGGTAAAAAATGATTCTCTTGACCTAACATGTTACAGCAATGCCTAATTAATGTGGACTTAGTAATCCACACTAATTAGGGCCGGTTTACACCTAGAGGTTGGGCCAATTCCCCTTGAGGCCGATTGCATGAAATATTAGCTCCTTTTGGGTTGGAGGCCGGCCTCAACTACACATTACAATAAGATTATAACGGGGGCCAATTTTCCCATATGTAAAGGCCTTAGGGTCAAGAAGCTAGGCCGATTCAATAAATCTAGCAAATTTCATCCATAAGAGAGGAGAGGATGAAGTCATGATGAACCATAAGGGCCGTTCATATTTCGACATAATCCAACGGATCCGGTTCGCTACAAAAAATTATATTTTATTTAAAAAAAGTTCTTTTATTGAAATCTGACATTGGCTCTAAGTCCAAGAATTGGCCCTCCATTTTGGGTGCACCCAATTCAACGAGCTCGGGCAATGTCATACCATGCATTTTTTGATTAAAAAATTCATACTACCAAATCGGCCCGGCCTCTAGGTGTAAAGAGGTTGGGGCCAATTTCAGCCTTTTGGCCAATCACAAGGGAGGATTTCAAGCCTCTTACACAACGAATTGGCCCGGCCTCTAGGTGTAAAGCAGCCCTTAGACCCAAAAAAAAATGTAGCACTATGAGGAAGCAAGCATAACTAAAGAGCCTCTTTGCTCCAATGATCTCACCTTTTTGGCTTGCTCTAGTGCAAGTCTCCTTCGTTCCAAGTATCGTTTCCAGTAATTTTGGATGCGCTTAGCCGACACATGAGGCAGCCATTTGGCCCTCCTTTTGGCCTGTCATAACAAACTCCAAATCAATCACTAATTCAGGGTTGTCACATGACTAGGGATTACATATTATTTTTTGTATAGAGAAAACAAATAATCAATCAAAATAAGAGCATGTTATCTTTCTCCGGAGGCCGATTGATGTTACACTAATTATCCCAATTAGTGCATGTTACTATTTGGGGTTATGCAATGCAATAACGTCTTACTCAGGAGTTCAATATCTACTAATGTCTGATGTACTTTCTCCGGCTTCTCAACCAATCACATAATTTATATATCATGGGTCAAGAGGGTCCTCAAGCTCTAGTATGAAGTGGCCCTTTGTCGATTAGGCAAATACATTTGAAACCGACAGGGATGTTGACCATATTTTATTGATTCCCTACCCCTTCAGGCAGCCCAAAAAATTACTAACTTCACTATTCCTAGCCAACCACTAAGAAAGGATGTCACATCTTGTCATTGTCAAATCTTTCTTTCAATTAGACCATCCAGTTGACATTAGCCTCTATCTCACAGAGGCTACCGCACTCCGCCACTCTAGGGAATTAGCCGGTCCGAAACCGTCTAATGTACTTTCAATTCCATTAGCCTTTTGGCTTCTGGGACTTTAAAATCAATTTCATTTCATTTCATTGCATTGTGAGAACCCTATTCATCCTACTCTTATATAAGAGTAGATGGGTCTTAGATGGCATTTTTTTTCCTTTTCTCAACTAGCCCATTCTCCTAGGATTTGAAACACACGACTCCTATGAGATGGTTATTAGCAAATCCAAATTGAGGTCATAGCCACTTTTCTCATAATTTTCAGAGCTTGCATGAATATCTTATTCATCATCAAAGTGGATAATCCTTGTTTTTCCATACCCATCACTAACTTCCTGCGTGACACAACAAATTCAACCAGTTGCTATACCTTACCTTCCACTAGTAGAAAGCTATGGCCAAACAAACCGCAGCCGAAATCGGATGTGGTTCTTTTGACCAGCCTGGTATGCAGTTGCTAAACGATTACAAATTTTATTTTTTCGTTTTGTAATTCCAATTTTTAAAATTTCGGGGGCGTGTAATATACCATAGGAAAGACATTTTCAAGACCTTTTCAACGGTATATTACACGCCCCCACATTCCTAAAACTTCAGTCGCTAAACCAACAAAACAAATATTAGTCGTTTAACGACTGCAAATCAAGCTGGTCAAAAGAACCGCAGCCGAAATCGGCTGTGGTATAGTTTTCACTAGTGTTCAGTCTCTTACAATGAACATGGAGAACCGAAAAAGGACCAAAACGATCACACTCCATAACCGGTTGAAATTGGAAACACTAGGATTTTGACCGTATATGGCACACACCAAAAAAAAAAAAAAAAAAAAGAAAGAAAGAAAGAAAGAAAGAAAGAAAGAAGAAGAAGAAGAAGAAGAAGAAAAAAAACCCTCTTGGTTTATTCTACCTATACTTCAATGCACAAAATAACGAGCTTATGAGACCATACCACAGCTGCTTCTCGATATAGCCTCAGTTCCTCTGCTCTGATGGCAGCCTGTCCATACAAATTACAAGCTCAGAATTAGAGAGTCTTGCAGCAATGGCAGATGCCTCAACAGTTCGTAGTAACATTATTAAACATCTGATTTAGTGTGGCATTCAAATTGGTGTGTCACAACAAGAAAAGGAAAAAGGGAAAGCAAACAATTTGCTCCATGAAAACTTGTTGATTACAATCATCTACTGCAGCTTGTCCATTGCAACCCATGACAAGAAAATGTATAACTTCATCATTTTAGCTGTCGATTTAAGGTTTTTGGTTGTCAATTGTTCAAAAATCGAAACCATAAACCTCTAGTTTGACAACCAAACTTATTTATGAATGCATTTTCTTGCCATGAGCTGCAATTAGTGTAGTATAATAGAGGATGCATGTAAACATAATCAATGGAATTAAGTAGAGGCTAGAGTTGTACCAATCGTGCTTTCTCGACAAAGTATGCGTGCATCATTTCCAAGTGTGCATCGACCACTCTATGCTCTTCCTACCCAAATATGCATGCAATACAAAAATCGGTAAGATTTCATGTTTGAATTTATGACCCATAAAAAATAAACAAATAAAATAAACATCGACGATGAATGGGAGACTGCTCCCATTACATTGATCATGTTTTACCAAACTTCAAGGTAAGAGTAATGACATTATCCTTTCATTCAAGTGAAGTTTTGGTCGGAAACTTTATATATTGGTACATTGAGGGCAAAAACTCATTTCGGCATGCCACAAGGTGCTGAAATGATATTGGCCCCCAATGAGCCAATATAGAATGGTCTTCATTCAAACCCCCATGCTGACTCTAATCATACACCGAAGACTTACCGAACATGGAAAGATTTGTATGCAAATTAACCAACTCTTGACCATATATAACTCCGGTTGACTTAAAAGATAACTCTAATTCCTATTGTAGCATCTCAAAATTGGTCCGTGGGTCCAACATGTTGATGGTTGAATGAAATTGCATTAGACTATCAATGATACCATTAGACTATGCCACTTTTTCTCTCATAATACAATTCAAATGAGCCACATTTTGTGTTGGAATGTCACTTACATAACCCCATTAGAGATAAGTCTACATGATCACCAATTCAGAACGTAGTTTCAAGGACCCTCGAGTCTTTCTTTCAATTAAACCATCGAGTTGACATTAGCCTTTATCTCACAAGAGGCTACCGCACTCTGCCACTCTAGAGAATTAGCCGGTTTGGAACCATCCTAATGTACTTTCAGTCCCATTAGCCTTTTTGACTACCCGGACTTTAAAATTAGTTTCATTTCAATGACCGGGGAGAACCGGCTGCTAGTTACAAATGAACCGGTTGAGTTTGAGCAATAACTGGTTGAAGTTCATTGAAACTACCCATCATTTTAGAGGAATCTATTGAGACGGGCCCCCGCCACTATCACCAAGATAAAGGGGGTCTAGTAAAAACATGACTTCCATAGGTTTGTGGCTTATTCATCTCAAGTGGGTCTCTCTAGACATAATTGGGACTTTTGATGCTAATGTTGGGGTCAAGTTTTCCAAAAAAGAATATACATGTATGCTTTAACAGTACCTACATTTTCACCTCGAGCAATAGTGGAATGGGCCCAACTCAAAGAGGTGGGCATCTAGCCCTAACCCTTAATCAAACACCTAAATTTGAGTGGTATATGGCAAGAATGTAACTAAACATGGACACCAAAAGACGTATGTTATAATAAGATCAGACTACATGCTCGAATTTCAGTAATCATTCTAGGTTCAATAATTAACACAACTATTATTGGATAGTCTCTCCTCTACAACTCTAGTATAGATAAGCTCCCTTCCCTATTGGAGAATGTAGCATTAGAGTTCGACCACCTATCTCGATCAGGTGCCCATTGGGAATCTATAGGATGCCATAATTTTGATCAGGCTGGGATTGATTTTTGTAATTTCATTTTGTGGGTTATTAAAATAAGGTTCCACATTTCACGGAATCTAAGGGTTAGTTTCCATGTAGGCTGCTTCACCCACCAAATTTTAGTGGAAATGTAGATGCCACTAGGTGGAATCTGCATTTCCACTAGAATTTGGTGGGCGAAGCGGCCTACATGGAAACTAACCTTAAGTCTCCAACTTCAGTTATGGTATCACCATGGAATTGATCATACCATGACACATGTCCTTGGTTTTGAGTGCTAAAGTGATGAGGAATTCATCTCAAAATGCGCGATTATGGCAGACTCTAGACATTTGGTAATGTGTTCAAGCCAAATTTTGGCTTAAAAAATTCACAATAATTTCAATTTAAGGAATACAATTACCAAAAAAATTTGCAGTCCTCTCGATTTCTATCTTCCTACACATGATAAATTTGCACTGCCTTACACTTCTCCATATTTGGCACAAAATCTCTTAAGTGGTCAATTATGAGCGCCTCTACTCTAGGGAGTCTCAAGTTCCCTCTCTCCAAATCCCACACAACCTCTTTCTCACAAAGGATATTGCACTCCACTGCTTTAGGGAATTAGCCATCTTCATAGACTTTAAGTTGCGTAAGGCTTTGGGCTTCCTAGACTTTGAAATTAACTGCATTTCACCTCAACAATAGGACCTATGTGATCACTTAAAAAGAAAGAGAATCTTCACTTTGACCTCTTATAATGTTTGCATCTCAACTATGATCTTCAAACTTGAAATGATGATCTTTATGACTCGCAATTGCTAACATGATGAGACAATTGCCAATGCAATTTAAGCTCAAAGTTTTCTAGATGTCGATTCATAATGTGAGAATGAACAAAAATCAAGCTCAGTTTTATTCATTTTGTAAGAGAGCCCCAACATAAAAGGGACATTATGCCCCTTTTATTCAATGTTATGAAGGTGGCCTTACAATGAGTTCATTTAATTTTTGTGTTCGGGTGGTGATGTCATCCTCATACTCCCAAAGCAAGTCTTCAACTTCTTCAATGCTTTGCCCTTTTTTACCTCGCATTTGTAGCTCCTTATCTCGATGTTTATTCTGTACCTCATCAATTTGCAACAATCAGAAGTTCGCAATTTGCAAAATTTAGTTGTGAATCTGTGCAAAACTCTTCAACGTCATGACTCAATTCAGTTAGGAAATTGGGATTCCAAGAACTTGTGGAACTCTATACATGTCATGCAGGTAAAGTCATTGTCATAATAAAATGAAGTAAAATTAACATCGGTGCCTTTGATTTGCATCGACGTGAATGAGAGCCGTTCTTCCTGACCTTGATCCCATTTGACCAGGCATCAGGGTAGGTGTACTTCCTACCTTTCGGGAGGTGGGCTCCGTTGAGTCAATGTCATCAATAGAAGTGAGTATGTGTTACCAACTTGATTGAAGAAGGAATTGCCAAAACAAGAACCTGTAATTCGAGAAGTGCCTCATCCATTTTGTTGTTCTCGAGAGACAAAACGTTGTTCTATCCTTCAAAAGAAAGATCCATGCCAATAGTTTACTCATTGCCCAAATGTAGCCTTCTTGTACTAGTCGACTTCTTCATCTACTATACTAGTCCTCGGAAAGGCTTCTAATGCACTTATAGTGAATCTATACAAATCCTTTAAAACCAAAACATATCGGAGCTATTGTGCATGGCTATGTAAGAATTCACGTCATGGGACTTTGTAGTTTTTCATGATATTTTTTTATAATAATTTTATCATAGGTTTCATATGTTTGGACTTTGGGATGTGTACATTATAGAATTGTTAACAAATCTCTATTCACCATCTTTTTAGTCTTGGTACGACCTCTCCAAACATTGTAGTGCTATAATAATCAACTAATGCTCATCATTGGATCTTCCCTTGAACCCCAAACATTCTATACACGTGAGCATTTGATTTGGAGATTCCTTGAGCTTTCAAGATGCAGCTTGAAATTTGTATAGGAATATTCTTTAGAATATTTCAATTTATATCAATAAATGTTCCCTATAAACATGAATAGGCCGACCTTGTTGAGTGATGTTATGTCCTTCCTTTGCATGCAATAAAGTTGTTTGTAAAATGGACTCGAAAAAGTTTTGTCCCTCTTTGAAGGACATTGCTATTTGTAGAACCCTCCCTCCCTTCCTAGTGATAGGACTTGGTTGTGAGAACATGATGAAACTCCAACACTCCAAATTAATTTCTTTAAGGGCTGAACCTTTCATCCAAATTTAAGAGCTAAAAATGACCAAAAGCCTAGATAGCCGTAAACCACCCTTGGAAATGGCCTCACAATCAAGCAATCAATGGCAAAGGTTGGTTGGCGTTGGCACAAACATAGAGACCATGGCAAGCGTGGTCTCGAGACAACAAGCGACCTATCTTTGTATCCAAAATTTCACAGAATGTTGAGGAGCTCCTTTGTGGACTCCCTTAGAACTTTCAACAACACAATCATTTGCAATTTTCTACAGTCATCTCCTTGTCATTTCACAGGCAAAAAAAACACCCCCCCCCCCCCCTTCCTTTCCTACTAGCATATACTCAAAGATTGAGGTCTTTCATCCATGATTTCGTCCAACTACTCAAGTATAATGTTGATGTCACAACAAAGAATAGACAAGAAGATGACTTTAAATGTCGCCTTATCACAAGAAAAGAAAAGAAAAAAGAACTTCAGTGTTTAAACATTGACGTGCGATGTCCATTCATCACCACCTACCCATAGCTGTGTGGTTATTAAGGAGGGCGGGCACGATGGTGTCTTCATGCCAATCTTTAATGTTAGGTGCAAGAATGCTCACCTCAGCATCAAAAACAGCGATTTCTTGACCTTCCAATGTGGCACAATTGATTTTCAGTTGCTCATCCATTTGCTTTGCGAGGATCACCGAGTTTTCCTTGTCCTCTGCGATTTTCACATAGTCACCAAAATTCCCACATTGGAATCGACACAACCCTCAAGAAAATATATACATAACACAAGTCAACTTGAAGGTTAATTTCCCTCTAGCAGCATGTATTGGATCGTCCAGTTTGCACTTGTTTCGATTGACAAATTTCGAACTAACATATATTTTCCAACTGATTAGTTTCAAACTTCAAATCAGTCCATTGGAGCGATGTGAGTGGCTTGAGAAGTGTTCTCTTCTATAGAGAGGAACGTTTTAATAGTATGTTTTGAGATTGCTCAAAACCCTCAGGCATTTCAGGGTTGATAATAGCATCTATGACGACCAATACGTGAATCAAAAGATCAATGTGCAAACTGAATGTGGCATCCATTGTTTATGTGTTTAAAACTCATCTACTTGAAAACATTTACATCCTAACCTCCGTAATGTCACCCTCTATAATGTCACTCCCTCTCTTATATCTCAAAACCCTAGGGAACAGATGTGCTCAGTTTAAACTTTTCTCATCGTTATTGCGTTTCCCTCCCATATATCATGGGTTTTGACATTAAAATAATTCACCAAATAATTCAAACCACATGCTCGCATGCATACACTAATTCTCTATCATCATGCATCCATATGAATATTATAGACCTCATTAATATCGTGTGCACCTTGGTTGCCACGGGTGTGCTATTAGGGAGGTTAGAGTGTAGCACTATGGACAAAAATTATCTACGTTGAATGAGCCGCTCATTCTTGAGGTATTGGGCGTGATCATCTGCGCGTTTTTGTTGGTCATCCTTGAGATTTCTAGCCACCGCCTCCTCCATTTTTTTGGCCTGCAAAGTTTCACATTCACCCTCTCCCTTAGTCCTTGAGATTTGTAGATCCTCATGCAAACTTTTCAAGCATGAAATGAGTTGCTATAAAATAAGCATCGGTGTTTCGTTTACCAACATGAATGGAAGACCATTCTCCCGTTACACTAATCATGGTTTTATGGAGCTTCGTGGTGAGGATAATACGTTCCTTTCGGAAGGTTGTCTCCATTATTTTCAATGCACTTGACGTCAATTAATGTGTCTAAATATCATGGGAGAAGGTGTTCTCACTTGTTCTTCACGCCGGAAGCAATGCATTCGGTAATCTTCAATTGCTTTTTCCTCTTCTAATGAAGTAGAGAATCTCCTCAATGCCACCGTTCGCATCTAAAAATGATGGCCCATAGACATCAGTGAAATGTGGTTGAAACATTCATGTGGTTGAAACATTCATGTGGTTGAACACAAATATCAATTGGCACCAGTAGAAAACTATTCCAAAAAGAACCACAGCCAAAATCGGTTGCGGTTCTTTTGACCAGCCTGATCTGCAATCACTCAACAATTGCATATTTGTTTTTTTGGTTTAGCGATTGAAATTTTAGGAATTTTTGGGTGTGTAATATAACACGCCCCCAAAAAATTTAATTTCTAGTTTCAAAATGAAAAAAAATTGTAGTCATTTAGCGATTGCAGATTAGGCTAGTCAAAAAAGAACCGCAGCCGATTTCAGCTGCGGTTTTTTTGGACATAGTTTTCTACTAGCATGGAAAGACCCACAAAAAAATATGTCATGCTTGAAGTAACTCATGTTTAAGTAAAACCGGACATGTTTTCATATTTTAAACTTTTCGACGTGATAAGATCTTTCAAATTGACCTTTTTAGGTGGTCATTGCATCAAGGGTATAGTTGTCGATTGTGCCTTGGTTCAATGTTCTTAAATACAAGTTATGTCACTTTTGAGGAGGTGAAGAATAACTCAAGTATAGTCATCTAGATGTCTTTATCTAGGTAGTCTTGAATTCACGGACGTTGTTAGGAACTTAGTGTAAATGGCACTTCTCTTGTCTAGAGTTACCTTCGTTAGGCCTTCACACATGTATAGAAAACTAGGAGGTTGTTGAATTTGTAGTTGCTCTAGTTGATCCCTTGCGTATTCATTCGTCTGAAACCAACAACCAGTACAACTTTATCTCAAGTATATATATCCGTGTATTCAAGTAAAAACCAGGTTCAAAGAAAATCTAAACCTATGCAAAAAAAACTGGACATTTTGAAATTGTACACACATACTTCTACTAGCTAGTACACCCTATGATAAATCAAATGGCACAAACTAGCAATGGGTGTGGCATGTGCATTGTACGTCATTTTTGGAAGAAGAAAAATTATATATCTAGAGTGGTGTTTCCACCACATTTGCTTGAACTTGATTTTGAGTTTGATCCTTTTGTGTTAAATAATGGACGTTACATTTATTCATGGTACTGAGACTAAAGCATCAATTCACTAAGTCTAGCACATGAGTCCTCGGCAATCATCATGCGTCACTGGACGAAATATGCCAATCTACTACTATTGTAATAGATCTGCAGAATTTCCACTAACGCAAGTCAATCACCCATAACTTGTAATATGCTTGTAGTGATATAAAAACAACTCATCATATTCATCACCCAAAAATAGATTAAATTTCTCTTACGGTATCACTACTAAAATTGCATGCTTTGACAAAGAGGTTCGTGTTCAAGAACCTTGGCATAATTGCTTGGGTGAGACTCCTCACAATGAAGTAGCAACATAGCGACCACGCGGACGTCGCAAGCTTCTTGGTCGCCTTTTCAAACTCTTCAACATCATTTGTAGCCTCCTTCCATTGTTTTCTCCGGTCGGCATGGTATTTCAACCTCTCCAATAACTCCTGCCCTCCTCACCCAAAAATGTCATACCAAATATATCATAACCACATTAAAAAAAAAGTAACCCCACCTTGAAGCTTGGCAAAAACATGACCAAAGTAAGGAAGAACATGCTCCTAGTCACGTCAATGTACAGATTACAGAAACGTTATTTTTTATTATCTAAATTCTATCAAAATTATATATACATGATTACAAACCTAGGGGGTTCAGCTACATTGTCAGAGGAGAGGAGGAAAAATTTGTAATTTCTAGACTTAGTCGACCACCGACCAGTTTCAAAGGCATGTCTATGATTCGAGGTGCAGTAAGCAACACCTCCTCTTGAACCATACACTCTAACATCTTCATCATCACGGGGATTTCACAACCTAATGGGGCTCACTAACCACATGTGTTAAAGGGCATATTTATGGGGGGCTATAATATAGTGAAATATTGTAGGATTATTTTAGCAATTCAATGGATAGAATGGAATTATTTTAATAATGACCACTAGATTTTCTTTTTTTAGAACAACCTATGTTACTTACAAATTTCTTTATCACATTGTTGGGTACCTATCTTTTATTTATTTATTTTCTCCAATAAAATCTTGGGACGCTATATTTTAACATGGAAGGTTTTGTAATTTACAATCATATTGACTTCCCCTAGCACCAGGGGAGGTCATCAATGATCAATTATAAGGTCTATTCAATTTATTGGCAGTATATATGATCAAAATTTTATTATATATATTATAATTAGCCATTAATTTGATGAAGAAGGTGTTAAATAACTTAGGGTGTTTCAAGAAAAGAAAAGATAATGACAATACTAGAATATTTCCATTATATCCATCTAAATTGGTAGAATATTTTGCTACTATATTATAACCCGCATAAAATACTCCTTTGGTGAATACGGTTAATGAAGTCTATAGGTGGTGAACTCCCTAGGCCCTTGCATCATCATCAAGTGAGACACTTGGCCATTCAACATAGCAATGATTTAGACACATAATGTCTTTGAGTGGTATGTGGTAAGATGTGGATCTAAGCACAAACATCCAAAAAGACATATAATAGATAGATAGATAGATAAGTGCTTAGAATATGCTAACCATTCTACACTCAATAGTCAATATGATTGGGGGGGGAACTGTGTGACCGTTTAATGAACATCAGAATCGTCACTTTGATAATGAATAAGATATTCATATGAGCTTTGAAAACTATGAGACTACTGGCCACGGGCCTAATTTGGATTTGCCAATTATCTCGCACTAATTGCATGTTTCATATCATACGAGAAGTGAGTGAAGAAGAGAGAAAAAGTATCCAAGTAACACATGACAACCGTATAAGCACAACATCAATTTAGTACCTTATCGAGTTTGTCTTCTAATTTGTCGAGCCGGCGGTATATAGGTTCGTTATCAGCTGCACCTTCCGTAGGATCAGGATCCTCACAATGAAGCAAATCCTCGGTGATGAATCCTAGAGTCCTGATGAAATTTATAAAGAATCCAATGAGTTTTAGAGCTCCACGTTCAAGGTGACAAAACCCTAAATCTCAATATTCGACTCGGTGAACGAGACCGTGAGGTTTTTGGAAGACTCATCATAGAACTTTCAAAATGCTCTTAATTTCGTCTTCCACGACTTGCAGTTGGATTTATAGCACATGCACCTCCAAGTATACTACAATCGCACACCGTAAGGTAGGCAGTAAACCCCAACCTGTATCAAGGGGATTCTTTAGCAGGGTAGGGTCAACAGGCTCAAATTCACATCAGATTGCCCAACGTTGGTTTTTCTTTTTCTTTCTTACAATTGCATGAACAATCCTCAAAAGAAAAGTTCTTTGTTAAGATTCTTTTGCTATGAAAATGTAACGTTTGAGTCCATGGGACTAGGTTAGTATTTTACTTAGATGGGTTCCAAAGCAAGTGTGAATGAGACTTAACCCTTCATTCGGAAGTATTGTTGATATAGAGTGAGAAGTATGGGGTGGAGCTAAGTTAGAGACTTTGAGAGAGAAAGAGAAGGCAATAGAGTCACTCTTTAACCCTTAAGGACTTATGCAACCCGAAATGGGTCGCCACCTAATATTCTGATGGGGTTTGCGACCCACCAGGTGGCAATCTACATGGGTGGAAGGTATCTACTCGTGTAGGGTGCCCACTACCATGTGGACCAAAATAACATATAAAAAATCTTATGCTCCAAGCATATAGGATTTTGTGTTAGGTTGACATTTGCTTGTTTTGGAAGGTGCTCCCATGAGCTGTCCCTATGTAGGAGCTAAAATCTTTCATATATGCTGCCCAATTTGGGTGGGGTTTTTTTCCATAGGACAAGGTGACAGTTGTGCACAACTTGACTAGATGGATTTGGAAGGCTTGCTACATGAAAAAGGAAATCTCTCAAAAATGACCTCATGTGACCCTCCAACGCACTTTGAGGGTGATGGACTTCCTCTAAATTTGCTAAAACAAATCCAGATTTTTGGAAGTAGCTCATTTGTTAGCCACATAACATATTATGGGAAAAGTTGCCAACTTTCTAAATTTGTGGCATTACCAAAATGGTCAAATGGCCAAACTCACTTCTAGCATCTCTGGGCATGCCACACTAAATTTTAATGAAGAACAAGCTATTTTAGTTTGGTGAGGATCGAACTCTTTCTTTTATCACTTGTTGGCATTGCCAAACTGAATTTTAGTGAAGAGCAACCTATTTCAATTCGTTGAGGGTCAAATTCATTTGAACGCCTTTGAGCATGCCAAATTGAATTTGACCCCCACTGAACCAATATAGAATAACATTTCTTCGTTCAAATCTCCATGCTACCTCCAAACATGCACCGAAAATTACCAAAGTCATGTTGAGTTTAAAAATTAACTCTAATATCTCCACCATCGGTTTCACACACACATATAACTCACGGATGGGAGGTGGACATGCTTAAGAGTTAGAGATCTATACGAAAATGAGTCAACACCAACTTAAAACATACAATTCCATCAAACAACTACTATATAATCAAAAGAGAAAAAATGAGTTTAGCTTGCGACATCGATACCCCAACATGGTTATGGCATCGTTGATAAGTCGAAGCAACAAATGACAAGTAATCACGCCCGGCACTTCCCCCATTGAAGGATGCCGAGGTATCTCATCCTCCATCGGATCCTCCATCTCTTGATCCAACGGACACGATGATCCACCATTCGACTCAAGCTCCTCCTCATCGGAAGCTCGTGTTGCCAGCTTCGCATCACCCTCCGCAAACTTCACGCTCGCTTTGCTTGTCATCTTCAATTTTTCTCAATTGAGAGGACCAAGAAGCCAAAACGGTGCCATATATATATATCACACGCGACTCTCACGGCATACTATAAAATTGATGGGGTTAGCATCAACTTTTTGAAGTTTCGGGAAAATTAAAATTTCAAAACACAAAATTTCAATAAAAAAATAAAATTGTTAGTGTTTACTAGAAACCCAAGAGTTTCCACCTCCAATGTTACACTTCAATGAACCTCGACGCATCCATAGATTACATACTCAAGTCTCAATCAATTTGCTCTTATTTGAACCTCATAATCCATCCAACTTTAGGCTTCCAAGTGCTCAAAGATCACCAATTACAACTAAATTGGTGGAATCTCTTGAACTTGCAAAACCCTAGAAGGAGCTAACTCCTCATTATGAAGCTCAAGGTATCCAAAATCGAAGGAAGGAGGAGTTCAAGTAAATGATTTAGGGAGACGAGAAAAATGCGCAAAACTTTATACTCGATGACTCGAGGAAAGAAAGGGAACCCAAAACATGTACTTGAAAATGGATGTAGAGTGTAACATCGACTAAAAACAAATCTCAAGTGTCATATGCAGCTCTATTTCATTGTAATCTAGCTTGCCTCTACTATGTTAGAACTTTGGAAAAACAAAATTGAGAGCCGTGAGGTTGGTGGACACAGCATGTTTGAGTTACATCCAAAATATGTGTTGGAACTGGATAATTCCCTGATCATAACACACAAAAGACAAGATTCAACTCCAAACATTGGACGGTAACTCCCATCCTTTGAAGAACACCTCTAAAGTCTTGCAATTTATGATCATGTTTAGCAAAAATTCAAAATTAAGCTTTGCATTTAGTGCTTGTGTTTAGTGACTTATTATTTGCTCGTACTGAATCGAAAGCTTTTTGAGTATTGGCTTTTAGATCAAGTAAGAAAAATGTAAAGCGTGCACATTTAGAAGGAGAGTGATAAAGTGAGAGAGAGAGTGAAGAGGCCCTAAAAAGCCGGAAGGTAATATGGCCATAGCCACCAAGGTAGGGAGGGAAGAAGAAGCGGTTAGGTTGGTTACCCTTCACCATGCTCGGGCTCTACTCCAAATTAGGATTGGTTAGTTAATTGTTAACCCTTAACCCTGAACTTCTTGGAGCGTATTGTGGTTTCATTAGATCGTCTAAAAAGTAAGCGTTCTAGAGCTCAATTTTAATTTGTTCCTAAAAGAAAAGTTGTTGCTGATGATTTTCAAATCACTTTAATATGGTATAAATATTTAGTAAATTTTATGATTTGTTTAGAATCAATTGAATATCATTAAAATTCAAGAAATTGCGATAAATATTTGCAATAAAATTATAGTCTAAACTTTCAAGATTATGTTAAGAATAAATATACACTTTGAGGTAAATAAAATAAAATAAAATGTAACGTCGGGTAGTCCGACATGAATTTGAGCCCGTTGGCCCTACCATGCTCAAGAATCCTCTTGGTGCAAGGTGGGGTCACTTTGAGGTAAGAAAAGGAGTCCATAGAAAATGGATAATTTTCAATCAAAACAATATGAAGTTACTGTGTATAGAATTGTATCAACAAAGGAAAACGTTGGTTCATTCTCGACTTTAAAATTTTCTTGTGAACAACCCATCTTTTTGTGTTGGAATGGGATCATCAACATTGGCAAGAACATTTCATGAGGAACACAACATTACCTATTGTGACCTTCCTAGCACCTTCCTTTTGGATGAATTTGCCTTCAAAAGTCATTCATAAGCCCAAAACGGGCCTCCAAGAAGTTAGGGGTTAAGGGTCTACTTAACCCCTAAACACTTGAGGGTTTGAGCAA
Organism: Polytrichum formosum; assembly: GCA_964035585.1. NCBI lineage: Eukaryota > Viridiplantae > Streptophyta > Polytrichopsida > Polytrichales > Polytrichaceae > Polytrichum > Polytrichum formosum. Next base: position 33,472,572 of record OZ037938.1, read on the forward strand.
TTTCAAAATCCATGATAAGAAATAAATATATAAAATCCATGATAACAATGACATGAATATAATAAATAGTATACCATATGGCACTAAATACAATATTTAGTGTAGTAACATAGCATTACTCTGCTGATACTGTTATGATTATCATGTGCCCCAAACTCCTGCTTCTAAGGAAGAGGTTGGCAGTTTGAGTCCCAGATGTGAAATCTCCTCTCTACTAGACAGAAATTTGCCAAGTGGTCAACTGCCCCCTATGCTTTGGCGTTGGCATGTCAGTCTTCTGTCCACCAAAAAAAAAAAAAAAAAAAAAAAAACCCCAACAAACAAACAAACTCACTCCTGCTAAGCAATGTTAGTGGGAGAACATAATATAGTAAGGAGGACCATTTACACCAATACTAAAATGGAATTATTAAAATTTATAAAAAAAATTAACAAAAATCATGCATGCCTTGTATTAATAAGTATCAGAGCGCATAGTCCAACCTCATCATGACATGTGTCTTTTGGATATTCATTCAGAATTATAAGCATTCTCACATGTCACTCAAATATCAGTGTCTAAATAAGAAGAGTGACCACATAAATCCCATGGAGAGAGAGTTATGTTTGTGTGCCATGAAATAGTTTGCAGCCCGAAGGTTGGTTGGTTGGTTGACACCGAAATCAGCATTAAAGACCCTGAATCAATCTAGTCCAAGCCATTTGATATGACTCGGTCATAAACCTATAATCTTAGGGGTCAATTTTCTATGTTGGATGTATGAGAGGTAAGGTAGATGTGCCTGATTCAGGTGCCTATGTTAATTGGATGCCTACAGTATATTTGAGTGGTATGTGCTTTGATATCGCTCCAAGAACAGATACCAAAAAGACACGTGTTTAGAAGAGATTGGACCACGTGCTCAAAGCACGATAAGTATGCTAAGCTCAATACCATAGGCTAATAGCATGTTGGGCGCAAAATAATTCAAAATAATGGAGCCTAATTTTTTTGGAAATTACCGGGCTAGATGGTCTAAATGAAAGAAAAAATATCATTAAAATGCATAAAATTTGGAAAATTTGGTGCGTTCAAACAACCTCTATTGAGCATGAGCACAACAACATAAAACAATTGTTCACAACCCTAATTAGTGCACTAAGGCGGCTCAACCTAAACCCTCAAGGCTAACATCGTGTACTTACCTGCCATGAATGAATGAAAAATAAGTTACAGTACATGGCTTTGTATGTAGGATATGCTATGTGCCTAAATGAATATATATACGCATACATGTTTGCCTAAGTTTTCATGAATGTTTCTACAGACCGCCTAAGCCCTTCTCTTAAAATTAATTAATCATTGGACAAAATCTGCCCAACCGGCTATGAAACTATAGTAGTCAACACAATTGGGGAGATCCATATGACCATTAAATGAGCACAATAATCTTCACTTCCATAATGAACAAGATATTCATATTCATGAGGACAGTGGTTGCGGCCTTGATATGGATATTTTGCCAACCATCTCATACTTATCACATGTTTTATATCCTAGGAGAAGTGGGCAATGTAGTAAGGGAAATTTATAAAAATTATTATTATTATTATTTCAAATTTTTCAAAAAAAAAAGCCATTTACAAGCATCCCCTATTTATGGGATAAATTTGCTCTCTCCAAAACCCCACATGACCTTATTGATTAGTTACAGCCAATGATCGGGCAGAACTGGCTGCTACACTAAATATGGTATTTAGTGTCACTTACTATTTGGAATTACACAGTGCTATATCTAATTCTTGTATATCTCATATTATACCAACAAATGTTATATTAGTTCTTTGGACATTATAGAACACTAGCAACTTTACTTGGTTAAAAATTACATCAACAGTAAAAATATATAGCATTGTGTAAATCCAAATAGTAAGTGACATTGAATATCATATTTAGTGCATTTATAAATGAACCGGTTGAGTTTGAGAAATAACCAGTTGAAGTTCAAGACATTAGGAAAATTGTCAACCATTTTAGATGAATCTATGGAATATACTTCAAAACAATAAAAAAAAAAACGGAAAGATCACAACATGCATAACATTACTCATCGCCTTCATGGTGTTCTATGGGCCATGGCTGAGATTCCGAAATATTTCATGAGTTCAAACTGAAACTAACGAAATATTCTAGAATCTCAGCCATGGCCCACAAAACACCATGAAGGCGCTAAGGCCCACTTCACACACAAGACTGAGAGCCTGTGACCATTACACTTCAAGCACTCTCATTGGTGGAAAAGACAGAGCCAGTCCAAGTTCGCTTCACATTACGCTTGAGGGACCAACAGAGTATGTGAATGCAAGATGGATGTAAAGTCTACAGAAATTCCTACATGGCATCAAATGGATCATGTTTCATGGTCACTTGAACTATTCTCAAAAACCACCGCTTGGAGGTAGGCCTAACACAAAACCGGGAGACCATGGCACTCCAAACGCTCACAACCGTTGGTTTATTCTATTTATCATGTGTGAGGACCCGCATGAATAGAAATTCATTGAAATAGCATTTGGTCGAGGGCCCGGTCACATATGACTTCACACTACACTTGAGGGTCCGTGACCACACTACATGATGTTGGAGGTGTCTTGGGACGGCCTTTGGACACTTTCTTTTGGGCTCTCACAATTTCATAGTCACGGCTCTTGGCACATGTGTGAAGTGGCCCTGAGGAATGTTATGTGTAACCATTGGACCTTGGAAACACTAGGATTTTGACTGATTATGCCCAAAAATCTCCCCAGACATGATTATTGTGAGGGATGCATGCCTTCATAATATTATTCATATCCATAACAGTGTTCTGTGGGACTGACAATATTCTACGGAATATTGTCAAAATATTGTCAGTCCCACAGAACATTGTTATGGATCTAAATAATGTTATGTTCTCAAGATCATATCTCAGTTAGTTATACTCAAATAAAATTAGCGGCCAATCTATCTCATTGGGCAAGTCACTTGCTTGGGTTGTATACCATTTGAATCTTAGGAGTTTGGCAAAGGAGTGAAGACCATGTGCAACATGCTCAAGGTATGTGGCTCTATTGAGGGCACTTCTTCCAACTCCACACATAATTTTTTGGCCGTTGGATCGGATTGGAAGCTGTGTCATCATTTTAGCAATTGCGAGTCATGAAGATCGTCTTTTCAAGTTTCAAAATCAAAGTTGAGATGCAAATGTCATAAGTGCTCATAGTGATGATTCTCTTACTTTTCAATTGATCACATAGGTCTTCCTAGTGGAATGAATTGAAATTGGTTTTAAAGGCCGGGAAGTTAAAAGGCTTTATGGGACTACGATTACCCCAAGATGGCTACATTGTTTTGTCTACTTAGTGTGGGTTACCATTTGGAGTTACGTGTTGCTATAACTTCTTGCCGACATTATTTTTTTTCTACCAACTAAGTTAAATCATATTCCCCGGTGTGCATACTAACCACTTATGTTACTTAGGTTTTAAAATGATACTCTTGGTAAAATGTTATAGCAATGCGTAACTCCAATTATAACCCACACTAATTAGACAAAATAGTGCAATTCCTTGAAGTAGTAGAGTGCAATAACCTCTGTGAGATAAAGGCTACTATCAACTCGATGGTCCAATTAGAAGAAAAACTTGAGGCTCCCTAGCACTATTTTCTCAAAATAGGGCAAACCCTCCACTGATAGTTGTGTTAATTATTGAACCTACATTGATTGATGTAAATTTGAGCATATAGTCCAATCTCATCCTAACACACGTCTTTTGGTGTCCAGTCTTAACTACAATCTTGCCATATGCCACTCAAATTTAGGTGTTTGATGAAGAGTTAGGGCTAGATGCCCACCACTTTGAGTTGGACCAATGCCATTATTGCACAAGGTGAAAATGCAGGCCATTCTATTATAGCACATATCTATCCTTTTTCGCAAAACTTGACCCCAAAATTAGCATCAAAAACCCCAAATTAGACTAGAGAGACCCACTTGAGATGAATGAACCATAAACCTAACAGGGTTGTGTTCTTACTAGACCCCCCTTTACCTTGGTAATAGTGGTGGGAGCCCAACTCAAAGCAGGGCTGGGGCAAAACAACCCATACACTGGTTCCTTGGAGGCAAGGGTTTAGGCATCCAACAAGGAACGAGTGTATGGGTTGGTTTGCTCAAATCCTGAAAGTGGTGGCCCTGATTAGGAAAAGTGACCACATTATAAGGTCCATATAGTCACCTTATAAGTTAAGCACCTTTAAAAACTTAGATAAATTGAGAACCATTGAGTCACTCTGCTATGCAAGGCTGGCCTTCTATATTCTTGCAGCGAGCAATGCAAGTAAGTTAAGGCCTTCTATATTCTTGCAGCGAGCAATGCAAGTAAGTTAAGGCCTTCTATATTCTTGCAGCGAGCAATGCAAGTAAGTTAAGGCCTTCTATATTCTTGCAGCGAGCGATGCAAGTAAGTTGAGGCCTTCTATATTCTTGCAGCGAGTGATGCAAGTAAGTTAAGGAACTCATGTTGGTATCTTCCTGATCGTGTATCCGGGCATCTTCATCTGCTGAGGCCCAGATTCCTGCTCATACTTGCACCACAAATACATGATTCTCAATCACACATCTGTCCAAAAATAAGTTTATAAATTTATAACTCCCCAGCATATAATCTAATTTTAGGCCATTTCTGGATCACCCTGCTGATTTCTCTTTCGTGGCCTGTGTTCAAAGCATGGTATGTATGAAGGATTGATTACCATTTAACCTGCAATCTCATCCAACCATCACCTGGAGGCACCCACGGACCAATTTTCAGATGCTACAATAGGAATTGGTCAATCCGGCTGGGGCGAAACAACCCCTACACTGGTTCCTTGGAGGCAAGGGTCTAGGCATCCAACAAGGAACGAGTGTATGGGTTAGTTTGCCCAAATCTGGTCAATCCTGCTTAGCAAAAATCTTGTAATACTTCAACATGTCAGCAGGTCTGAGTTAGCCTCAAGAGTGAACGGTAAGGTATGCAACTGTTATGCAGTTACTTTGCTTTATCAACACCTATTTAATTGGTGTGTGGTTAGGTGAGGATTAAAAAAACAAACACAATAAATACATGTTTAAAAGAGATTGGACTACGTATTCAAAATTTACTAATTACATACTCAATTGTGAAGGCCGGGGATTCGTGGCACTCAAGTAAAATCATCCATGCGGATGAAAAAAACGCAGGAATCATCTAAATGACTATTTTTAGGCAATTTGATTCGGGAAATAGAGTCAAAGGCCCCGAATTAGTCTAGTGATGTCACATTCGAATGAATCGGCCCTCAACCCCATAGGGGGGCTTTTTTTATTGGAGCCACTTCATCCACGATATCTTGGATGGATGTTCCTTACTGAGTGCCACGAATCCCCAGCCAATTGGGAACCTGTGTATTCAAGGAATCAACATACATACATTTCCAATAACTGTAACTAAATCATGGAAGGCAATTATCAAACTTGTATTTGTTGATGTCTCATTGTAGATTTGTTAATGCAATAGAAATTTGAATACGTAAAACTGATCAATGGAAGATGGTGAACAAGGGAACCGAATACCACACGCATACCCTGGATTTGATCGACCATGGTAGCCTTCTCACAAGTGTACACTAAATTTCTGAATATTTCATAGCAATAGGATATGAATCAAAAGGCAAGATGCATTTAACCTTGGAGTGCGAAACACATTGAAGATGAGGTGTTTTCTAGGTCCAACATTCCCATCATCGCAACTTGAACAAGAACACACTTGGTCTTCCACATTGTCTCCACATTATCGAGGCCTAGAAACCACAATCATAGTATATAGCAAATAATGACTTGAAAGATTGAGACAGTGAGGTACAAAACAATTAAACATTTGCAACCTTTGGTCTTGGACAATTTGCCTTGCCCGTATTGCCGTTAAGACAAAGTTGCACTCATTTTTCTCTATGGACAAAAGCAGCCATGAATAACCTCATTCAAATAAAAGTACACTGCAGAACCTTGATAAACCAACAATCAAGTAGCTTCTACTACCTCCACCTACTTCCTCACTGCAATCAACCACTCTGTAAAAAACTGGTGTTTGATTCTCTTCCATGACATAAACCAATCTCCGCCACATACACAGACAGCTCAACTCAAAACAGACACTCGTCATCAAAAGAGACAAATAGCCATTTTGTTGACCCAGATTGAGTTCTCAGAAACCTAGGCAGTGTAGCATGATTGCGTTCTGTGCGTGCAACCTATTTTCTGCTTGAGGGAACACAATAGAATTGGGAGCCTCAATAACACCGTCTGTGACTTCAACTCCTCTCTCAGCAGGCAGGCAGTGCATGAAAAAGACTTGTGGGCCGGCAGCTTCAATCATAGCCTCATTCACCTACCACAACAAAATTCACGTCTCTCAAAGAAGGGAAACATAAGAGAAGACTATGCCAATCACAAGCCTTGATAAAAGAAACACATTACATGGGTGATCTGAGTTTACACCCCAGATAGTTCTGGAAACCCTTACCCAAGAAATGATGACATCTTGTACCACAAATTTGAGTTATCCTTGTCTCTCACAAGGACTTATGGTTTAATAGGGAGTTCAGGCCCACTTTTAACATTTTGTACATTTTCAAGGAGTGTTCGGGTGGTGTCAGAACTACCAATTTTACTGCAATGAAGGGAAGGCCTTTGACTTTGGCCAAAAGGTGGCTAAATAAAAACGCCAAACTACTATGGTGCTCTTGAAAGTCTGATAAGGAGATCATTTTTATATAGCCATCTTTTGGCCACTTTCAAACATTCCATTTGACGAAAATTGGGGGTTCTGACACCACTTGAACATTACAAAATGTCTAAAGTGGGCTAAAACTCCCTACCGAACCAAGAATCTTTGAGACTTTAAGTGTAACTCTATTAATTACACTAATTGTGGTATCTAGTATGAGTAGACTTTTTGTAGGAGTTAGTAATAAAAAGCATGTGCAGTCCAAGGACTGGTTGGTCACCCTCAATGCATCTGTATCACACCGCTAAATTGGGCTTCAATGGTACTTTTGGTGGGGAGTTGGTTGTTTTGCATCCCTGTTCAGTAAGTCTGTCATGCATACTTAGGAGGTAGTGTGGAGGTTTGAACAAAGAACATTCTAAATCAGTTCATTGAAGGTCAACTCAACTTGGCATTCCAAGAGGTCCTAAAATGAGTTTGGTCCTCAATGAACTGAAATAGGTTCCTCCTTCATTGACATTCAAACACTACATCCAAGCATCCACCATCACAAGTGGAAAAAAATATTGATATTGTATGAAAAACATTTACCAATGAAAAATCATAGGTGATCAACTCCCGACAAAAACTCCCCTTGAGCTAGAGGATAACTCTAACTTAAAAAATTAAAAATTATTATTAAAAATAAAGAATAAATTGTAAGAAATGGATTTCAAGGTGTTCACCTGAAAACCTTGGAACACCTGCATCCGGGTGGCAGCTTCCTCCTTCTGGCCCATGCTAGCCCACACGTCCGCATAAATTACATTCGCACCCTTCACAGCCTCTAAAGGCTCATTGCTGATTTCAACACGACTCATTTTGCGTGCTCTTTCAACTGTCGCCGCATCAGGCTCAAACCCTTTTGGACACGCACAGACAAAGTGAAATGGTATCACAGCCGCCAATCGCAGCCAGGAATGGACAATATTGTTGCCATCACCAACATAAACTATCTGTCCCACCCAACACAAAAAATACTTTCACATCAATGCAGATCCTTAACAAGTCAGAAGGTTATTAGTCCAGCAAACTACATTTTGACATCTAGAGATCTTTTTGGACAGCTGGGTGCATGTGTTCCACAGATGCACAGTCCATGAAATGTATACAATAAGGTATGGCAACAATAATTTATGCTTGTCCACCATGGTATATGTTGTAAGGTATGTGGGTTATATGTGGTCATAATTCTTATTTGGACATATACCAAAAAGACATGTTTTCTGATGAGATTGGACTGTGCTCACTATATAGACAACATTGTAGGTTAAATAGCGAGCACAGTTGGGAGGATCTATGTGATCACTTCAAGAGAAAGAGAATCTCCACTTTGACCTCCTATAGCTATTGCATCCCAATTCTTGCACTAAAGACCAAGCATACCTTGAGACCTTCAATGCTGCCAATGTGCTCATTAATGGTAAGGGCATCAGCCATAATTTGACAGGGATGGTTGTAGTCGGTCAGTCCATTAATGACTGGCACTTTGGAATACCGTGCCAAGTCTAACATATCCTGCATTCCACCGCATCACCACCTCAAATCTCATATGAAAAAGCTTCGTATAGTGTCCTCAAATCACGTTTGAATTTATCAAAATGTGCTCCACTCATTCAACAAGCACCTGTCATGTATAGATGATAACCAAGAATCCCATCATTTGCGCCAAATTCAATTATGAAACACTCTTAACACTCATAGCAATTCTATGTCAGTGACCCAAGGCACCTTGGAATCATTATCATGTTCACCAACTAAACTGTTCTTGATTGAGACTGATATTCATATTTTTTTTCAGCCGCTGACTTTTTGAAATGCATCTGGTTAATATATTCTTGAAAGTAAACAATATGAATCTGTAATCCTCTTTCAAGTCTGGCCTGGCAAATTGTGAAAGAATTGAACACAAGAAGAGCCGAGAATGAGTGGAACAGTTAAAGTCCACAATTTAGAAATAGATAAAGTTCCAAAGGAATGTAGAGCCTGGAAGTAAGAACCTAGATTGACATCTCAGCAAGACAACCAAAAAGGAAATCATACAGAGAATAGGCGAGTAGAAACATAACAAAAAAATCCCACTCTTAACCTTTTAAGGTTCATTTTAGGCCTCAGGTTGTCATACAGACGGGTTTAAGATTACTTCTTGATAATTTTAGCTACAAGTGTCAAAACTGACCCTACCTAAAACTAGACCATTTACCATATGCATTATTCCCGTCTGAGGATACATGTATGTGAGATGAATTATACAGATATTTTGAGCTGGTATAAATGACCTAGGCTCAATAACATATCATGTATATATAATCAGCATTGCCACATATGACTTTATTTTCACTCCCTCTTTTTTATAGGATGTGCTAAATATGGATTCAATAGCATAGTCCAAATATTATACAACTCCAATACTTGTTGGGGGTTCATGCAAATCATCATGTGCCATAAACTGTATAAACACAACCCCAGTCGTTTAAGGTTTTAATGCAGACCTGATGACCGAAAAGGCGCGCCATGATGACATCATTATAGCTGGAGAGCACTCGGGCAATGTCCCGAGTTTCTTCACGCTTCCCCAACTGAATGTCATCCGGACCCAAGTAGATCGCATGACCCCCCAACTGATAGAACCCGGTCTCAAACGACACTCTTGTGCGCATAGACGGCTTGGTAAAAATCATGGCCATCGACATTCCCTTGAGCGGCTGGTAGTTCTTGTTTCCTGATTTCAAATTGGCCTTCACTTCCGCAGCCCTCTCCAGAATGTGGAGGATTGTCTTCTTGTCAAAATCATCAATGTGGAGAAAGTGTGTGGGTCCTCCCTTTCCTGCACCACCAAATCAATTCTCACCAGTTAACACCACCACAAGTGCCCTATGTGTGGGTCAGATTAGGCATAAATTGATTATTTATGGTCAAAAGCGTCACATGCCATCATGTGATTGGTTGGAACATAGGAACTGAATTTAGGCATAAACATGCCTAATCAGACCTTAACATACAGTATTATAAGGGCCTTCTCACATAACCAGAAGATGACCAAAAGCTCAGGTCAAGCACTTCTACAAGGTGGCACCCTATGTGGCATGAAAGAGTAACCATCTCCAATAGGATTTGTTTCCCGGTTGCCACAATCAAGTTCTGGGCACTAATGCCCGGAAGCACTAGGTTGTCTCTTTTCCTTGCCATGTCAACACATAATGCACAACAAAGAATTCCAGACTTAAACCCAAACCTAAACAGTGTGTATGACTCATCATTGCCAATCCCTTGTTTTCCTCTCGTGTGATAGATGGTTACATCCTAGAACCAATGAGACTTCTCTACTTATGTGAGATGTTATGGGGCCTATGTGGCCTGCTTATGGCTCACTGTCAGTGGACTTTGATGATTCATAGCAATTCAAGATTCACTCTAAAACTTTATGGGATTGATCCTGGCTTCTTAAGATACAGTTGCGGACTCACATAAATTTCAACCTCTCAAAGCTGAGTAGTATAAGGCAGCAAACAACACAAAGTAACCAAATAAGGCCCATCAACCTTATATGGTGACACTTGACCTTCCGTGGCAGTTTGATCAATCAGGTTGGATAGAAAAGAGACAGCAATCTTACCAGAAACTGCGGAAGGGGGCCAGGCTGTATCCATGGTGGTAGCGGTGGATTTGCAGACAGCAGGAGGGGCAGTGGCGCCATTATGATGAGAAGCAGGGGAAGTTGTTGCAGCTCTGCTAAGTGTGGGCATGCGCAAGGGAACCCCCAAGTGAAGTGAGGAGGGGGAGCTCAAATTCTTCATGTTCAAGGGGTGGCCAGCTTGAGGCTGTACATTGCTGCTGTAAGAGGTGGACACAGATGCACTCACAGCAGCCATGGCAGCCATGACGTCTGTCTTCAACAGTCAGGTGGTAGTGGCAATCCCCTTTCAACAACTCCTCCCTACAATGCACAGATTGTTTAAACCAACTTCTCTACAAAGGTTTATTTCAGAACTGCAAATTGTGCATCGATGTAACAAGTGTCGGTGGAAGGCCAATCAAACCCAATTTTATCATAGTTCCACTTAATTTACATCAGACTGATGAAAGCAAACATCAGCAGAACCCCACATAGAACACAACATAGAATGGCTTACAGGTGGTAGTAGCAATTTCCTTCCAGCAACTTCTCCCTGCAAGCACAGGATGTTCAAACAACTTCTCTACGAGGAGATTACAAAAACTGCACATTGTGAATGATGTAACGAGAGTCCGAACATGTGTTGGCAAATCAACCCGGGTTTTCGTCATATTTCCACTTGAATTACATCAGACTGGTGAGAGCAGACATCATACAGATAAAAACACAAGTGTACAAGAGACATGAACACGAGATAAAGATGAAGGAGAGATATAGAAGAATGAAACAATGAGACCCAAAATTTGTATACTTTCTGTAAGTAACACAGGTGGAGAAAGAAGCCCAAAACATGGTTGCTCCCGCCACCCAACAGTCATCTGATGCAGGCCGGAAAGCCATAACCGGAAGCCGTTGGGCTGTCAGGGCAAAGGGAGCAGCTAGTCGTGTATGCCTCTTCCTGCAGTGGGAAGCATCAATCTCTTGAGTAAAAAGAAAAAGTGATCCGTCCACAAAGGTCTCCTAAGTAAGCATAATGTGGCATACACCGAGAGAGAGAGAGAGAGAGAGAGAGAGAGAGAGAGAGAGAGAGAGAGAGAGAGAGAGAGATCCTTCTTGTAACATGACAAGGTTTCCCATAACCTCCGACAGAACACCCTCTCATGGATGGCACAAGGCAGTCCAATTACAAGGTATCTTGAACCCTCTAGACAGCAGGATACAAGGTCGGTCACTGGCGTAATGCTCTCTATGCGTTGCAAGCTTTCATGTGCGCCATTGCAATTTGATCCCACTTGAGCAATCTGCCCAGATTCTCTGTCTCTCTTCTCCATGACCGGCATAAGAAACACTTCAAAAATCTCCAATACTTGGAAGTCAACTACCACCAAGGACAGTATAAACCTCTCTACCGGGACGATAAGAAGGGCTAAAGAGGTGCAGAAGGGCATGAATGATATAATCAAACAACTATGTGATGAACTTGAAATATCAGTTCCTGCAACCATAGGTGCAAGCCATACATACTAAGCCCAACAAAAAAATTCCAAATGCCGCAGATTCATTTGTGACATGACATGACAAGGTTTTCCATGACCTCCAACAGAACACCCTCTCATGGATGGCAAAAGAGATTCCAATTACAAGGTTTGTTGACACCACTAGACAGCAGCAGGTCACAAGGTCGATCACTAGGATAGGTAATGCTCCCACTGCAAGCTTGCTTTCATGTCTGGCATTGTATTCAATCCTACTTGAGCAACCTTCCAAAATTCTCTATCCAAAATCTCCGACACGCGAAAGTCAACCCACTTGGTGTCTTTCCAAAAGGGACAACATAATAAACCCCTCTATAGATCCAATGCACGTCTTCAATTGGGAAAGGAAGAAAGAAGCTCTTGGCTACAGTCAATATACAGTGCTCCCTCTTCCTTATATCATCAACCCCGCACCTTATCCTATCCTCCACCTTCTTCCCAATTCTTGCTGTCCAACATGGCTGGGAAGGAAGGAAGGAAGGAAAATTTTTAAAAACACAAGATAACGAAAAAAACACAAAGTGGTCGCAGGTAGGTCAACCCCTGAAGCCATTTGCAGGAGGCCTAGGTTAAGACACAATGTATGTCGCCACTGCAAAGAAAATCGCTCGCAGAATCAAATCCCAACCAAAATCCATCACGAGATCGCATTCATCATCACTCTCACTATCTCAAATTCCCCTACCTCATAACCTCATCACAGTTCCCTTACCCCGGACCATGTTCAAATTTAGCATGAATCTCCACCTCAATCCCAGAAACTCAACAAAGTAAAATCAAACTCAACCAAACCCAATCAAAACCCAAAACCCAATCGAACACAAGGGAGGGACGACACCCACACAATCCGAAATAGGTAGAAAGCATGGGGGATGGCGCAGTGGAAACCCAGGAAATTAAGAAAAAAAGAAAGACTAGGCGATCAAGAATGCGAATCTGAGGAGTTGGTGTTGGTTGAGCACAACGTCGTTTGTTACCCACCTGCGTTTGTGAATGCAGTGGCAAGGAAAGGAATCGAATGGAAGGAGAGTGAATGTGTGTGTGTGTGTGTTGGGGAGATGAGAGGGGAAGTGAGGGTTGACCGTTGGGGGAGATGGAGGGATGGGAATTGAGTGGGAAGCGGTGGGGAATGTGAAGCAGCAGCGAGGAGCACCACCTATGTAAGTAAAGCTAGTAAGTTAAGTTAGCATAAGTAGCAGAGCAGAGCAGCAGATATGCACGAACCAAAGTGACTTACACGAGGGGTGGAAGATGCTCTTGCTGCTGGATGTTTGTTTTGTATTGTTGGTGCTAGGATGGGAGGGATGGGGATGGGCGAGCAAGCGAGCGAGAGGAAACGGAATACTCGTGGCGGAGGAGAGCGCGGCAGGTGGCGAAAGAGAGAGAGAGAGGATTCGCACGTTCTCTGCCACTGTCGCTTGCGACTAAGGGCCACTTCACAAACCAGACTGAGAGCCCGTGACCATTACATTTCAAGCACTCTCATTGGTGGAAAAGGTGGAGCCGGTCGAAGTTCGCTTCAGACTACGCTTGAGGGACCAATGGAGTGAATGCAAGATGGATGTAAAGTCTACATGGATTCTTACATGGCATCAAATGGATCATGTTTCACTGTCACTTGGACTATTTTCAAAAACCACCTCTTGGAGGTAGGCTTAACACAAAACCGGGAGACCATGGCACTCCGAACGCTCATAACCGTTGATTTATTCTAATTTATCATGTGTGAGGACCCGCATGAATAGAAATTCATTGAAATAGCATTTGGTTGAGGGCCCGGTCACATATGACTTCACAATACACTTGAGGGTCCATGACCGCACTAAATGAATTTGGAGGTATCTTGGGACGGCCTTTGGACACTTTCTTTTGGGCTCTCACAATTTCATGGTCACAGCTCTTGGCTCATGTGTGAAGTGACCCTAAGGCCAATTCACACGGGTTCCCGAGTCCTAAGTCCCAAGTATGACATGGATCCTCTTAGACAGATACAAACTCTCTTATTTATCGGTTATAGATGCCTCAACCTTAGTGTTGATACTTTCGAACAATTGGAGAAACAATAAATGGAGGAGAATTGACATTAGTTACAAATGAACCAGTTGAGTTTGAGAAATCACCGGTTGAAGTTCAAGACTTCAGGAAAATTGCTGATTGTTTTGAAGGATTTAGAGAATATACCTCAAATTAATAAAGAAAAACCAAAACATGTTAACATATAACCGGTGGAGTTAGAAACACTAGGATCTCGATCAATTATGTCCACAAATCTCCCCGGGCATTGTGGACAATATATGAATAATATATCATTATGTAATGATCTTCTTCAAGTTTGACCGGATTTCATCCATCTATGGTGGAAGATGTACGTTTTTGAAGATCCTCCATTATGGCAACCTTGCAATAGAATATAGCAAGGATATTACGACTAGTGTACCTTCAAGCACCTCCAAAGCATGAGCTAAGGTATAAAAATAACTGCACTTATTGTGGACACTTTGGCGAGTTTGGATATTTGGAGTTCGGATGTGGCAATTTAGATGTTTATCGTTTCATGGGATTGGGAATTCAAAGAGGGTTCGATTGGACATAACATTACACATGCATAGGGGATTACTATCTTTCTTAAAAAGGGTTGCCTATGCAATACCGTAGCTTTCTAGCAACTTGGGCAGAAAATAATTCATTTTGAAGGTGCCTAAATTTCTAGGAAATTAATTTCGTTTAGTGTCAAAAAAAATTCAAAGAGTGCTTGGAACCACAATAATGCAAGTGAGATTCGCTGAAATCCAACAAAGTAGCATCAAATAACTTCAACAATGTCTTCACTTGGCATCAATGTCAGTCATGGTTTAAAAACAATACAAGCATTACTTTGCTCCACAAGTCATGTGGACACACTACCATAAAAACAGGAATGAGACAAGCAAACGGGAATGAATGTCTAACTTATTTTAAATTACTTTTCAAATATGCCCGATTTTAGAATATTATATTTTGGGATGCCTAACTTACTTTTGCACTTTGATTAATTATTAGGCATAAAGGTGCCCAAGCTGCTAGAGAGCTACGGTATATTTTGATAGGGAGTTTTGCCCGCTCTTGACAATTTATAATGGTTAAGGAGTGTTCAAACGGTCCTAATATATCCAATTTTTGTGAGATGAAGGGGAGACATTCGACTTTGGCCAAAAGATGGCCATATCCTGGGGGGTACACCTTTCATAACATGTGTGAGTATATGTAAGTGCACAAAAGGGGAGGATCCTACTCCATGTCCTACTCACATTTTGCCTTAGGAGTTGACAAGCGTGACACGGTCATCTTGTGCCTAGCCCCCATGTGGCTAACAGGTAGGATGAACGTACACTTGCTAGCATAACATTATTCAAATCCATAAAAATGTTCTGTGGGATTGACAATATTCAACAAAATATTCCCCATATTCAGTATGAACATGGGGAATATTATGTGGAATACTATCAGTCCCACATAACATTGTTATGGATTTGAATCTTCAATATGAATAATGTTATGTAGCACACAAAACTTAAGTCTATTGTACTTTAAGTTTTAGTATAACATTCCAGAGGCAGGTGTGGCTACCAGTCCACCTTCACATAATGAACGATGCTAAGGCTTAGCACTGTTCATTTTGTGAAGGTGGCCCAACATATTTGGCCGGGTCAGTTGTATTTTGGGTTCTTTTTGCAATTGAATTTTCAATTTGTGCCAACAAAAAAAAAGGTGGCCCAACATACTTAGCGAGGTGTTATCCTTTTAAAATGCCCAAATTTTTTGGCACTAGAGGTGCAATACCCTAGTGTTGAGGCAGCCATGCAACTCAAAATAATTGAATCATATCTCATTTTCTCAATGAATTTAAAAGTGAAAAGTTTTGTTACCCATTGTGGTTGCACATAGGCATTCAATTATTGCTTGAATATATAGCCTACTATGATCTTGCCTAGCACCTCATGATTGTGAGAATGTGGAACCACAAGTTACATGTCACACTTGCTTTCAATGCCTTACATATAGTTTGTTAAATTGGCGAATTGGCAAATCCAATGCCTTACCTTTGTTAAAGCCTCCACTTACTTATTTATGTGCTACGTGATGGACAAAGTGTGTGTGCACATAATCGATGCTATGTTGCAACTTGGTTTTTTTTTTCCTAGAGGACCAACTATACCCTATATTTTAGGTGTCCACAATAGGTCACAAAATTGAAATAGGTGCACCTACCTTATCTGTGGGCCTTTTGTGATCGTTCTTATAAATGGGATACCCATTGATTGGTATATGGCAAGGCTCATACTTAAGAACGGACACCAAAAAGACACGTGTTCGAGATCCACCACATGTGGGAGACCTCTCCATGCTTATCATCATTGTTTAAAGTTTAAGAACACCTAATTGTTTGGAAGATAAAATTTGAATCATACATTATATTTAAATTTTTATATACATGATATTGTAATTTTTTGATGCAATTATTCAATACTATAATAATGATAATCAAATTATGTAAATATTTATCAAGGGTCTTTATGAGGACAACTTGATGATTTATAATTCTAAACCCAGTTTTAGGTCACATTTCCATGTGTCAACCCAGTAAGTGAAAACCACTACATGATAAAGATTTTGACACCCCATCCACATGGAAGTGTGCTCAATTTTTACCCGAAGAAATGAGGGTCAGTGGCCAACACAATTGTAGAGGGAGGTTGAGCTTTGAGGAAGGGGCTTGGCTGCCTCTCCATTCCCACATTGGACTTTGACTTTTATTTGAATGAGAAATGTTTAATTTGCATAAAGTTGTTGGTATGGACTCATAATTGTTGTATTTTGTTCACTAAGGTTTATTTTTTGGTGGCATATTCCTATTACTCAAGTATGCCTTAAAGTTGTCATGATATGTCAAGATATATAGCTCAATATATGTGTTCATACAACATTCAAAACGGATGAATGGGATGACAAGCACATTCCAACTTGCATGTTTGCCAAACATGATAAATATACTCTCTCAGATGTTACCTTCCCCCCCCACACACAATTCCACATGAGAATTCATGACAAGTAAATATTGGGAAACCACGTCTATAATTTGATGACAACGGCAAAATCTAATTTCCTTTGCCAAAAAGGATGGCATATGAAAGTGTGGTCATAAACACATGCTCGTGTGTGACTTGAGGCAAGTTCATGGAACATGGCCACCCTATACAACTATGGGACAAACACTCATGCAACATGTCAAAGGTGATCTCTATCGTTGAAGTTGAATTCACCTATATATGAACTTCAATATTGGACAAATGATACTATTGGGCTGATGACACTAAATACCATAAACAATGATATAATGTGAGGGGCTGATCACACCGGCCAGTTCAGACACCATCCGTCGGCATCTCCGGCTGTAATAGTGTGAAAATGGTGGGCCAACATCTATTTCTCAACATAATCCCCAGCAATTCACGGTTGAAACCGGACGAAAAGTTTGGTGTGATACGGGCATGAGTGAAAAAACGGTTTCATATTTTAATCCAATCGAGAAGACAAAAGAAGAAAAAGGATTGGAGGTTGAAGGGTCACACCCCTTGACTTCGAGCTCCTCCCCTATCACATGAAGATTCGGAGGCTCACTTAATTCATGTGAAGCACCTCGAACGCCGATTCCTTCTCAAATGCTTGCAAAAAGAAAGACCGCATATACTAAGTTAAGTTAGGTCTTGCCAAGCCGTGCGCAAATCGATCCAACTTGCGGGGAGGAGCCAAAATCATAAGGAGGAGGATCATGGCTTCGATTTGGTGCTTCATCACCGCAATAGCAACGGGCAAACCGTGGAAGAATTTAACATCCTTTATGTTCTCCATCCTTCGACTTTGTTTGACATTTGGACTTTGACAATAAAGCTTCTCATGATCACCGCGTCTTTCTAACTCCTTGTATTTGCAGCCACAACAGTTGAGACCCACTAACAAGCTACACTTTAATTAACAAGTCGATTGATACGACAACGTTCCTACTACATACCTCACAACCCTTATAACCCGGTGTGTGTTTTTCATCGTTCAATCACGTCAACTAGGTAAAGTTCTAACACTTTAGTTGCCGCATGAATGTGGATTTTGGAATTCGAACAACACCAAAATGTCATTGTTGACTTTTGTTGGGTGGGAAATTTGATTAGTTTTGCGTGTCACAAATAGCTAGAATATTATGAATCAAGGTTCCTTTTGTGTCTTTGAAGATTTCCGTCTCCAAATGTGCTTCGAGTTTCGCTTTGTTGCGTAGAAAACAAAACAATCCCGGGTGTAAGGTGAATCAATCATCAATATGATTTCTTTTAGAGGTTTTTTGCATGAGAGTGTGATATTTGGATCATCTCATTTTTAAGTATCGTATAGTGTGGTTTTGTATGAACGTGTTGTTGCTCGATATTAACACTCGTTGAGTGCTCTCTCTCCAAGTATGGAAGCCAATGTACTTGAGCAAGGGTTGAGAATTGTCTCATACTATGTTCAATCTAAATTTGGTGGGATGTTGGGATATGAGCCTTATGGCGGGACACTGGTGCCCCAAATAAATCGGATCCTCCTTGATGATTGGTTTTGTGGTTGTAAGTGATCAAAAATAAAAACCAACTTCGAACATCAGAGCATGTACGAGACGTCGAGATAATCTCAACGCTGCTTTGATTGCCTTCAACTGACCATTTTTGACGTCGACACAGGCCTTAGGGTTCAATTGGTGTATTATGGGACACCGGTGTCCTGCCATAAGATTCATATGTCAAAATTTGTGTTGCTTGTATTCATGCACCCACAATATAGCCTATGTGGGTTTAGTGGTGCTACATGGTTTGGTACATGGTGGTCATGTTTCTAACAAGCGTTTGTCGAGAGGATTCAAGCTATGCTATAATTACTTGGCAATAAAAAGGTTGATGGGAAGACTTTAAATTAGAGGCCCTCGGGGACTTCCCACCCCCTAATTTTTGGTTGCCAAATTGGTTGGAACGGACAAGCATTCTTCTAGTGTCAAATCACCTTATGAGACATACAATTCGGCGAATTTGGGAATGATATTGAACTTTTGGAGGAGAACTCAATGAAAAGTTGAAGACCACAATGCCAAGCATACATTCCAAGCAATGCGGCATTGAACGATTGCCTCTACTTGCTACTAACTTTGTGCAAGCACTCTCTTATATTATTAGGTTGACTAGGATTTTTTTCCCAATTGTCAAGCATATCTAGATTCTAGGAAAGTAACTACAAATAACACTTCTTGTGTGTTAGTAACCCTCAAGGACAAGAGGGTATTGTACATTCTTAGATGTGTTGTGAAGACAATAATGTGAGGGTTTTTTTTGTTTTTTTTCCATATATTTGTCACAAAAGGCAAGATGTGAGGCAACATCAAAGGATCACATCAAAACAATTGAAGTATTTCATAATTTTCTAATCCCCCTAAGTAAATCTAGAACTAATAAAACTAAAAATTCATCTTAAACACAAATTTCAATCTCATTTTTTGATTTTTTTTTTATGTGATAGGCTAGAACTATAAATATCATACATCGGTGGAAGTTGCAAACATTTAAAGTTCTTCAAATGACATGGTAACCAAGTTACCTTGTGAGATGTGAATACTTCGTAAGGCATAGAAGATAACTATTGATTGACATTATGCGATCAAGCTTTTGGAGATGACGAATAATAGCTAAAAACTACATGATTATGATAAAGTTGATCCAATTGATGTTGAGTGTTCGTTTGTGGCATGTTCAAGCCCTTTCAAGGTTACAAATCAAGCACATCGCATTTGAACTTTGTCTAATTGGTTCCTTTATCGCTTGTAGTGTTTTTAGAGACACGTTGCGCGTAATTTGAATGCCTAATCGTAATGTGTGTGCAATATGAGGCGGATGAGGAGTAAGCGTGTACGGAACCGGCCGAACCCCTATTGGGTTCAAAACAATCCAAGTTTAACCCACCGAGAGGCAACAACTTTCGATGAAACGTTGGGCCAATTGTTCGAGGAGGAGGTTTTGGCCGAAGTGTTGCGCTTAGATCGCAATGAGGATTTGCATAACTTATTAACTCTAGCCATAGTGGCCGAGCGCGATAGCCTCCAAGCTGCACCGGAGGTAGTGAAATGTGCGGTGACACTCGACCCGAAGGTGGAATTGACATACCAGCGCAAGTGTAGCATTCATGACTTTGTGGACATTGAGTTGGGCCCTCCTGAGAAGGTGAAACTAAACCTCAACCCTACGGGGACCTCGATCGGTTGGGATGGTGTCCCAAGAAGGCGGGACGAGAGGCCCCGTAGCACCTCCATGCCCAGGTTGCTCACCATCGGACCAGTTGCACATGATGGGATCCCAATCCGCAATCACCGGCGGGCAACATCACCAGACAGTTTCATAAGGCCAGGGGTGAAAGGGCCGAGGAGCCGATTGAACTATGTGTCGAGGTTTGCCATAGATCCCATGTTGGGTTTGGGGAATAACAATAATATCAAGATAAAATGGTTGTTTAGCAATGCCAATAATAGTTTTTACAAAGAAAGCACAAATCCTAGTACTGAAGCAAATGACAAAGCAGGTAATGCCTCCAACAAAACATTGATTTCAGTGTTATTAAAATTTGGGTTGAATGAAATGCATGCCGAGAAAACCATGGCATGTATTTTGGTTGAGCTTCATGTCAAGGTTTGTTGTAGAGCTCTTAATAAAGTTAAAAAAAACACTATTAATGTCAAGATAAATCGATTCTTTAGCAACAACATAATTGCAAAGCATACTACCAAAGTATGTTAGACAACATTTAACAATCTCAACCGGGTGTTCATCGTTTCGTGTACATCATTGATTTGGGTCATGTAAAATGATGCCCCCATAGAAAGGATGGCTTATAAATTTTGACTTGAGGAGGTGGGGTTTATGTGCCTTGCAACCTAGAAATTATACTTTACGTGCACCTCGATAGCAATTAACTATATGTTTGACATGCAACGATAGCTAAGTTGTAATATGAATACAACTCATTCTTGCTTACATGATAAGTTGATATTTTGTGAGAAAACTTGTCATTGTCAACTTGCATCATGAATCAATCCATAAATCAAGATGTCGAATAACAAAAATGGAAACCTAATGGGAAACTTGATTATGTTGAAAACCTCAAATAGAGGTGAAATTCAAACTCCAACCTTATGATAATCTTCTTGCAAATAATAAGTTTGGAGCTTGGGGCTTAGCACCCATTCATGTTGAAGTTTCACAAAAAAAGGAGAAGACCAAGTATAGTTGTCCACCCGAATGTATGAGTGGCTTATACAAGTTTCCAATAGAGGACATTGCGAAGTGGTGGCAAGGCACACATTTCCCATTTGGAAAGACCACAAAAAATAAAGTCCGAGATTTGATCTTGTCTAACCTTCCCATTGCAAAGCTATTCGCTGTGGGTTGGCCGCCCAAGTATTTTCGGAAAAGGTTAATGGTTGCATATAAAAACCCTCGCTTGAAACATTCACTCCAACACAACAAGGAGTATTGCCCAACGGCTTTCACTGTAGAACCAGGTGGGCATAACTCCTTCTACGCGTTCCACCAAAAACGAATGAAGTGGATTCGGTTTCCCGACTTATGTTACCTCCCAATTGACATCGTCGGGATGCTTGGAGGAGAAGGAGGTTTACTACTACTCTACGGCAATGCAAAATCTAAACCACAACACACTTGTACGTTCCACACACCACCGTGGAATCACCCCCAACTATCACATGCAAACCCCCCTCAACACCTCCTCGTAGTATGTAATCCAATCACTCGGCAACATGTTTTTTTACCCCCAGTTAGTGTTACCCTCCGGTTCATATCAGCCCACATGAGTGTCTCTAGATTTTCAGACAACTACATCATTCACCTCATGGGTTGGTATCGCCGCACTGATGTGCCCATGAACCAGTTGGAGCTTCGCCTTGTATATTACATCTCGAGTGAGAAATCATGGTTCGAGCATCACAAGCCATGTCGGCTTGTGCGGTCCATTAGTCAGCCACCGTTCAAACAAAACTATGACAAAATACTTCCATTGGTTAAAGACAAAGTCCACAACAGTGTGACTCTTTATACAGTGGGGGAGCACGCACCGGATCCAGAGAAACCCCTTGAGTTTAAATATGCCATAGTTTCATACAACCTTCGCACATTACAATGGGATTTGCACCCATGGATCCCAGATCAACCTCTCCCACCCTCTGTGCCGTCGGATCCACCACAGATGCGATCCGACCCACCGACAATCATGGAATGCAATAATGATCTCTTTGGCGTGGCCCGGTGCTTTGAAGGCACACGAGCTTTCATCCAAGTCCACAAGCTCGTTACCTTCCAAGGAGACGATGGCATTCAAGCACAAAAATTTGTGAAGCACGGGAGACCCATGCCCAACCACTACTTCCACATGAACTACCCTCGGAACTTGTACCCATATGAATTGCCATTGCACCTAAATTGCGTGTCGGGAACGGGGAACTTGTGGGTCGCTTCCCCCAACCAATGCATGGTCATGTTTTTCAATGTGAGATTGGGAAGATGGAGTAACATTACCTCGATGAAGCTTGAAAATGAGAAGTCAAAAACACATCACCTTGGAAATTGGGCATTCGAGCCTGCCATCCATGCTCAAGTTGAAGGCTAAAGTAGTTGAGAAACATTCATAAAGCATTGAAAGTTGGTTGAATTAGATTGGTCATAACCGAGTACTACATAAAATTGGACCAAACCCTATTACAACTTGATTGAGTTGTATGACAAAAAGATAAAAACGAGTTAGCACTACAATGTTTTTGAAACATTGAGGATATACAAACTTAGATGCAAAAACTTACCTAGAATGACTTTACATCATTGACTATGCCCATAGCATTGAACCACCCAAAGAACTCTTGGTTGAAAAAAAAAACTAAAAGTGTCACTTGAATGTGAGCTTGATCCCACCGACGATATGGAGCACATAATCAAAATTTAGCTTTCTACTTTTTGAGGAATGAAAAAGTGGTGACATTTTGATAACGATTCTAAAGAATACAAAACACAACAAAAATCTCAAATTTTAGGTCTTTATTTGAGTTATTATCTTGACCTTGAATCTTGATACAATAGGTTACAACTCAAATGCCATTCTCAACTTTGTAAACTATTTGGTGCTATAGAGATGGTGACCAATGTTAGTTTCTTACTACCTCGTTCCTTTTTTGTGAGTAATATGCAACAATCACCCAACAAAATACCATTGTATGAACATGATCTCACAAATTAAGCGTTGATGGGTGTCCAAGTCGAGTGCAATTTGTAATGTGCAAGATTTCGATGCAATCAATTACATATTAAGGTCATAACATTACTAAGCATATGTGGGCCATGGGAATATAACTATGGGAAGCTGCGAGCTCATTATGAATCTGAGTGAAGTAGGATTTAAGTATATTTGGATTTATGCATGAATTTTGAACAATTCCAACTATCAATATGATGTACACTAGATCACAAAACTACACAAATATGTTGGTTGGTGAACATAGAATACATACATTCGAAGTCGTGGTTGTTGTGTTGTTGCTTTTGTTGTTGTTGTTTAATGTTTTTGGTCCCCACAAGTGCACATCCCTTATTAGTTTTGGACACATCATTTGTCCAAATATACTTAAATGCGAGTTCAGTCTCATTGCATAGAGTTTGTGCATCTCATGGTTATATCCTCAAGGCCCACACAATGAACACACATTGTTTCATAATGTTATGGTAAGCGGGTCTCAGACACACACTTTCCTTTTTCAACCACTTCTCATAGACACATGAAACCTACAATTAGTGTGAAGTATTGAAGCTTAGCAAATCCAAATCGTGCCCATAGTCACTTAATCTCTGGGTGACGCTTAGAAAAATTAGGAAACTTGGTGAATTAAAACATGGGGCTCAATTGATTTGCAAGAAGAAGTTGTTGTAAAACATGTAGAGCTAAACATAGAGTTTCCCTTATTGATCATTTAAAGAAATACGTATATACTCAGTGCCTATTGTTATGTGGGCATTAAAAAAAAACATAGTACCAAGAAAAGGGTCAAGAAATTTTCGTTTACATAGGACCATATTGAAATGGTTAAAGAGCATTACCACAAGTTACCTTTTTGAGCTACCCCCACCATTATTACCAAGGTGAAGGGGGTTTGGTAAGAACCTCATCCCCATAGTTTTACGGTTAATCTCATCTCAAATGAATACCGCTAGACTACTTTCCAAGACCTCTGATGCTAATTTCCGTGGTCGAGTCATCTAAAACAACAACTCCACATGCTTTACTATAATGGAGTATACTCTCATGCCCTGATCACACCAAAATTTCCGTCCGGTTCCAGCTATGAAAATGTTGGGGATTATGTTGAGAAATGGATGCTGGCCCACCAATTTTCGCACTATTATAGCCGGAGATGCCGACGGATGGTGTCTGAACTGGCCGGTGTGATCAGCCCCTCACCTTGAGTAATGGTGGTAAGGGCCCGTATCAAAGGGGTAGACGCTTGTGTTGGCAAACATAGGCATTATCCTTTTTCTCTTTTTTCTCCAATATGTTGTACATTGAGCCCTTGAGTGATCCTCAACCATGGCTAGACACCCACCTCTTTGAGTTGGGACCCCATCACTATTATATGTGGTAAAAGGCTCCCAGGAGGGGGGGGTTTACTTCCTTGTATTTAGTGGGAATGCGTGAAAACACAAGGTGTTTTTTCATGGGTAATTCTCTTACATGGGCATACAGTAGTTATAAATTGTAGTTTTTGCTGATCTCATGTAAAATCCAACACTTACACATACAATATCATAATTCATACATCAACACAACATGCACACAATTTAGCTTCATAGTATGCAATCTACTCATTCAAGACATACACACATGGAAATGGTGATAAAATGCTTGTGTTCAAAAAACACACCCAAATGCTTTCAAAGTTTGTGTTTAGAAACACAATTGCATACATACATGTAGCATTAGAACACAACCAACCAACACCAAACATAACATTTGTTTAGGCTTTACACATTCATATATGAAGCAATTTGTGTCATTGTTCAAGTTCAAGTGGTCATAACCACTCAATACACAACATCCAACTTTTTGTGCTCAAGACACAAAGTCCAAACCCTAACTCTAACCCCAACACTACAAACTATACAATATGCCAAAACATTGCCACAACCTCTACCTAAAATCCTACCCAAAACAATTCAATGGGTTTGCACTCTTGCATCTCCTCATACAAAACAATTTTGCAATTCACCTCCACATCATAGTAAGAATCACATAGGGCATCTCTAAGAACCTTTAACTAATGACATTCAATTTAGCTAATGGCTAGATTTGCTTCCAAGATATTTATGGGAGGACAAAGGTGAAAATAATCCCCATAGTAAGCACAATGAACCTTATACCAAAAGATCATGACTTCCTCTTGCGTTCTATCTCTTACTTGAGAAATCTGTGAAAGTGTGGGACTCACAAAGTATGCAAAGGAAACCAGGGACATTAGGTGGATGCGTACAATGATGCACTTTCTGAAGTGGAAAATGATTTACATGGCAAGTCGGCAGTGGATGTTATGGTTTACACCACTCAACAAGTGTGCATGCTATTGTTGTTTCCATATTCTACTATACCTATAATCAAATGGATCTACTGTTTAAATTATAATGCTTTGATTGTTGTGAAAATGAACTTGTGAAGCTTAGCAGGAGTGGGTGACTTGGTGTGTATCATTTGGGTGATTGAGACAATGTCTATTCAAATATTGGCTGGAAAGGGTGCAGAATCAAGTATTATGGTTAGAGCACTAAAGAAAGGAAAGCCAACAAACATGCAGCCTAATTGTCTTGTGGATACATAAGTGGGCAATCATAGGTGCGAACCTACTATCTAAATGTTTATGAACTAGATTGTTAGCAGTATAGCATGAGGCAATGCTTAAAAAGATATTACAGTTATTCTCAAGCACACACTTGTATAACTAGCTAACAACTTGTAGTTTGTCCAATAGGCACAGTTTGTATAACTGCATTAGCATATTGATTTGAGATTGTGTTATGAAGGATATTCTTTCCAACAACGGCTTTGGGACCAACTGTGAGCCACTCAAACCGCTCGCGGTTTGAATTAAGGCCCACGGTCTACAAAAACAAGGAAATTAATTATTAGGAATAATCAATATATAGGTGGCTACTAGATTTTAGGATATCCGCTTGTGAATGCGAGTTATATAAGAGATTGGTATTAGGTCTGGACCAAACCGGGTTCAAATCCGGTTGGTTACATTGACTAGTACCATCCTAAAATGAGCTAGTGTTAAAATAACAATAATCTGTAGGCAGATACAGAGAAGAAGTTACTCCACATATGTGCGTAGAACCTTCTCAATTATTTTTTACTTTCTTAGAAGCATTTTATTATTTAACTATGTAAATTAACCAAACTGTTTGGAGTTGGATTAAAGTTCGCGGTCTAATTAGAAAGGAAGTTAGTGGTTAGAAATTAGATTAAGGTCAACTAGTTAATATGAAGAAATTTAGACAAAGGACAACGAATGACCACGAATAATAATGAAGAACAGCGAAACATAGCGAATGACAACGAATGACAGTAAATAACCGCGAATGATATTGAAGAATAGCGAAGAACAACGAATGACCGCGAATGATATTGAAGAATAGCGAAGAACAACGAATGACCGCGAAAGGCAGCAAAAAAAACGAAGGCCGGTGAAGGACAGTGAATGACCGTGAATGACAGCAAAGAACAACGAAGAATAACAAAAAACAACGAAGAACAACGTAGGACAATATTGAATGAATGAAAAACATCGTAGAATAATGACGAATGGAGGATGGCGACAAACAGAAAAATGCGTTAAGCGGATGAAGTTGGAGTGGATAAAGGCCATTGGATCTAATGGGTGGCGAACGAAGATCGTTGGATCTAGGAATTTAGATAAAGGTGGCTAGGGTGGTGGTAGCCGTAAATGCCAACCATTAGATGTAGGTATGGCTAGATCTACGGCCAATACGGCTTTGTGGTGGAAGGAGGTAGTCCCACGAATGAGAGCGTGAAGGCTCACTTCTCTTTCTTTCACTCTCACTGTTAGGATTATCTCTCTCTATCTCCCATCTCTATGTAGGTAGATGCAAAGAGTTTATAGGATGATAAGAATAAAAATGTTAGACAAAATGGTTTATGAATCCTATTAATGTTGAATAAAAATATTTTTGAACCCTATTAAGGAGTTGTATTATTATCTAGTTGCATTAGCTTTTAATATCCTAAGTTTATGATTATACAAGTTGTTATTTCATATTTTGTTCTATTAGTTCATGTATTAGTCTTTGCATTAGTCTTTGCATTAGGACCCCCAACTATAGCAAATATCTATATCTATATCTATATCTAATTTTTTTTCTTATCAGCCCAAGTTTCATTTACTACACTTAGTATATAAATGCCTTCAACCACTAGTGCTTGATGGTTAAATGCGGTGAAGACAATAGACTTCCCTTTAAAGGCTTGTGATTGGAGATGATCAATAAATTGGATTCCCTTTCTTCGGTACCAATTTTGAATATGTATGTTAGACATGAGGTGATTTAATCTTCTTTTTCTTTCTTTCTTTTGACAAAGAGGTTGTGGATTGTGTTCTTGGAACAATCTCTAGTGGTGGATTCAAATTCTTTATAGCATTCCACGCAATACACCTTCACTACACTCACATAATCATGGTTCGAAGACCTCAAGTGCCATTGGTGATCCTACATGGTTATTAGTTTCAAATATTTCCTAATTGTCTCTTTGGCCAACAAGTATCTAGCCATAACCTCGGCACTCACCAATGTGAACTTCTTGTCAAATGCCACATGGCAAGTGCTCTCATCACTAACTCTAGAACCAACAGGTGGAGGCAATGGCTGACCATCTAGAGGTGTAAGATCTTTAAATTTCAACCTCCTCTGCTATGCACTTTAGAGTTTGTTGCGAGTTAGAATCAAAATCTAGGTCAACCACATGCATGCGCAATCTAGATTCAAGGTTGGGAACAACTAGGGCATAACATTACATCCGAAGAAACTCTATTGAGCCCCTCAAGCTTTCACTTAATCATGTATCTACTCTCAATATCAAAGGGTTGATAGGGCCAATCTACAAGATGAATACCTTCAAGTAGTGGTTCGAGTCTGGCAAATGTGTCGCCCTCATCGCTTGCTAGGTCAAATAAAATATGGACTAGCATTGGAATCAACAAATGTGAACGATCTTAACTTCAGAGACATTTGTAAACTTGGTTTGTGACCAACAACCTCACTAGAACCGAGTACCTCGAGTCGCTCACATGAATACCTCCTACTAACGTCGCCCCTTCCTTAGCATCGACAATGCTCCCCAAAAAATGTGAGGATTCACAACAAGAAATCAAAGCCCTAAACCCTACCCATCTACCAAGTGTGCAAAATATTGAAATTAGAAAAGATGAAGTTTGGGATGGGCGCACTTGAGGAGCACAACTATGTGAGTGCACCTACTATACAACCTTCAACAATCAACCATCAACATTTGCTAAGTTCACAACAAGGTAAGAGTATGCACAAACATGAAAAGTTTGCAAAGCTCTTGCAAACCCCAACTGCGAACTCAGAAAGCCAAACAAAATGTCCAAACTCGTTGGGACCCCTTTTTGCATCTAACCCGACATATTACATTCAACTACCAAAATACATCCATGAGATGTCATCCAATGGTGCTCATCCATAGTGTGGGGCCTTGATAAATAGTATTTTAATTCCCCACCCTATTGAACCCTATGGTATGTTAGTTTCAAAATTCTCTAACATGATCCATTTGTAAACACCCTAATTTATCTATACCATGGAGTTGAATATATAACTTGGCCTTTGTTACAAGTGCATGTTTTATCATTTGTAGGTCGCAACTTTAAAGTGGAGCCTATATTTGTTCTCATGTAGTTTTCTAGAATACATGAATGACCCCCTAGGAGAAAAGGGAAAGGTAAAAACCTCATCCCCATAGGTTCGTGGTCAAATAATTTCAAGTGAATTATGCCTTTGGACTAATTCACAACCTCTGATGCTATTTATGGGGTCAATCATCATCTAGAAAGGTTATTTTGGATGCTATACTAAAATGGAGAGAGAGAGAGAGAACTATTGTATACGAGAGTACTTCTCATCCATCCAACATAAAACTCGACCCCTATAGGTTGAGTGCCGATTCATTTCAAATGACCTTGATTAGACTACTTTGGGGCCTTTAAAGCTAAGTACGATGTCAAATCAACTAAAAAACTAACCTTGGGTTGCAAACTATTTCAAGACTTTAATGTTGGATGAATGAGAAGTATGCTCGTTTATGGTAACTCCCTCTCTCCTACTAAAGTGGACTAGGTTTTCGCCTTGTGTAATAGTGCTTGGAGCCCCATCAAAGAGGTGGGCCTATGTCTAGCCCTAACCTTTGATCCTCCTCCTTTGAGCATTTAAAGAAAGGAATGGTTAAATTGACCACGACTACGTAGTTTGTTAAAACTATCATAGAGACGTGTCACACAATCACATGACCTATCAAGACTTGCTTTTTCATTGCACACATGAAGAGGAGCGGCAAATTATCACTTGTGTGTTAGAGCAGGCAAACCTATATCTATTAACTTAAGAAATTTTGCATGAGTACACTACACGTGTGATATTGGAGTGAATTTTCATCGGTTTGGAAGTTGATATCACAGTGTTTAACAAAAAATCACAATGTAGTTCCAAGTTTGGAAATTACTGTAAATTATCAAAGGCAAGATTCTCTCCCAACCCATGTTCACAACATAGGTCGACCTATTTCCGATAAATGGGAGACGGAAAACTTGAGTACAATTAAGGGGATGTTTACACCATGGACCATGAAGTCGTCCCAAGGTCCTGTAAAATCTGTGATTGGATGTTGAACACGTCCTGGGACCACTTTGGTTTACACCAAGGAAAAATGTCAGAGTGACTATGGAGTTCGAGGTCCCCAAAAGACATGTTTTAAGGCCTACATTATCCACTGACATTGTCCAACGGGTTTTGCGGTGGGAGAGGCAAAAGAGGCGCTTTAATAGAAAAAGGCAGGGGCCCATGGCAGTGAAAAATTGTTATAATACATTTTTAATAAAAATTTTTTTGGGGAAGAGAAGATGAAGACAAGAGAGTGGTCTTTTTTCTTTCTTTCTTTCAAAACTACCCTTTTTGGGCATATATTAAAAAAAATTCAACACATTCACTTTTTGGTGCATGGTCATTCCTCTTGGTCCACCTTCGGTTTACACTTGGTGAGGGGCCCAAAGGCTTTGTAAATTGATTTTTTTAAAGAAATCGGACCATGAAAAAATGCCATCTTCCATGGTCCATGGTGTAAACTGGCCCTAAGTCCCCTTTTCAAGGAACCCATATCCATGCCCTTTTAACTTTTTTCTCTCATGCCAAATGAGACGGCTACATGTGTGATTCTTCATGACTTATTCCGTCACTATAAAAAATGATGCTACATGTGTGGGAGTTCACGACTTTAGGGGGCTCTATACAAATTAAGATTGGTTGGGGGGGGAGGGGGGCATCGGAAATGGGTGTCTCTACTCTAAACAACCCCTTAACCTATGATCGGGGAGAACCGGCAGTTAGTTACGGATGAACCGGTTGAGTTTGAGGAATAACCAGTTGAAGTTCAAGACTGCAGGAGAATTACCGATCATTTTAGAGGAATTTATAGAATATGCCCCGATTTAATAAAGGAAAACCGAAGGATGTCAACATGTAACCGGTTGGACTTCCAAACACTAGGATCTCAACCGATTATGCCCAAAAATCTCCCCGAACAGTGCCCTTAACAAGCCCCTTAACAAGCCCCTGAAAGCAACGAAAAGGTCAGAGAAGTACAAACGGATGACGGATGACGTCACCAACCGGCCCCAAAAGGGGAACTTATTACTACTCTTCCCGGACTACGTAGTCACCTCCATGGCCATGGCTATCACATTGATCCGGCGCCGCCTCTCGCTCTCTCTCTCCCTCTCTCTCCCCCACAATCTTCATTAAATCTTTACCGAATTTCGTCAGTCTTTTCTAAATTTCATCGCATCATCTCCAATGCAATCACCCTGCCAAAATTCCACTCAAAAACATGATGTAAGTAGTGTGCTCCCTCTCCCCCCCGGACAGACAGAATTCATCGTGCCGAACATGAGATGAGAGGAGAGAAAAAAGGTTTCCTCTCATTTCCAACTCGGGAGCCTTGAGATTTTGGAGCGCAATTGGAGCAACAACTTTGTGTAAGGCAATTTGCGATGATTCCGAGTTTGGTGTAATGCTTGCCTCTGCTTCTGGAAGAGTGGACTGGTAGGGTTATAAGCGCGCTTCTCGCAGCTGGAGAGTTGATATTCGGATGTGTGTCGCATGTGTGGAGGAGTAAAGAGAATGCATGCTTTCTTGAACATGTGGAATGGTGGAGTGGTATGTTTATAAGCTAGCTCCTCGCAGCTGGAGAAATAATGCGGATGCTTTTTGGAACGGTGGATTGATGGAGTGGTAAGGGCATAAGCTCCTCGCAGCTGAAGAATTCGGGTGTCACATGTGTGGAGGAGGAGGGAGGAGGAGGAGGAGGAGGAAGAGGAGGAGGATGCGTACTTCTGGAACAGGGGGATTTGGTAGGGCTATAAGCTAGGTCCTCGCAGCTGGTGCATTCATTGGGATGTGTGTCGCATTTGTGGAGGAGGATGGATGCTTCTGGAGCATGTGGATTGGTGGATTGATGGTAGGGTTATAAGCTCCTCGCAGCTGGAGAATCAATTCGGATATGTCTTATGTGTATGGAGGAGTAAGAGGATGCTTCTGGAACACGTGAATTGGTGGGTTATAACTCGCTCCTCGCAGCTGGAGAAGGAATTTGAATGTGTGTGACATGTGTGGTGGAGGAGTAAGAGGATGGTAGATAAGCAGCAAGGCGGGCAGAGAGAGGCGCAGAGAGAATGGCCACCTTTCGTAAAATTGCATTGCAAGACTTGGTAGCATCAAAATTATTGCAAGGTCGCACCACATCATCGCAGGAACTGCTCTGCCATGGGAGGAATTGCTCTCCGTGAGCAGTTGTCCTTTTTAATATGACAATGGCAAAAGTTCTTTACAATTCGATGGCCTTCTGTGGATGTCGCCGCATGCCTCTGTGCTCTCCTTCCTGCGCAACTTTGCTCTCCTCGAAATTTTACTCAGGAAGCATCACATTGCATCATGGAGATTGGGGCCAGGTCTCGAGCCGGGTTGCCAAGAGGGTTAGGGTTAGGAACGTCGGGGGCCGAAGCGGAGAACGGCGTTGGCAATCGTCAAATGTCACGGGCTCGAATGACACGGGCTCGAATCGAGTGAAAGGCGAAGGCAGGATAGAGATCAAGGAAGGGGACGGGGAGGAATTGGCGGTGCATTTGTCCGCTTTAGGCAGATTATTGCAGGAGCCAGATGGAAGAGGGGGACGTCCGCCGGGTTCCGATGAGGAGAATGGCAAATTCACTCGCCAGGAGGTTCGAAATGCTTCCCATAGCGACACATTTGTCATTTTGACATGCATTGAGAGTGCTTTTCTGCAGATTGGTACAGAAGTTGTCTGTTGTCAGGAGTTTGTGCAGCAAGAATCAGGTCATGGGCACACTGAGAGGGTTTTGTCTGTTGTCGAGAAATCATGCTGTAAGGATTAGGTGATGGCTACACTGAGAGGGTTTTGTCTTCTGTTGAGAAATTGTGCAGCAAGAATTTGGCCATGGCCATACGGAGAGGATTTTGTCCTCTGTCGAGAGACTGTGGTAAGAATAGGTCATGGCTGTACCGAGAGGGTTT
This sequence comes from Polytrichum formosum, assembly GCA_964035585.1. Taxonomy (NCBI): domain Eukaryota; kingdom Viridiplantae; phylum Streptophyta; class Polytrichopsida; order Polytrichales; family Polytrichaceae; genus Polytrichum; species Polytrichum formosum. The sequence continues at coordinate 33,505,523 of OZ037938.1, forward strand.
TGTCTTCTGCTTAGAAATTGTGCAGAAAGAATTGGGTCATGACTACACACTGAGTGTTTTCTCTTCTGTCAAGAAATTTTGCAGTAAGGATCAGGTGATGGCCACACTAAGAGGGTTTTGTCTTCTGTTAAGAAGCTATGCAGTAAGAATTAGGTGATGGCCACGGAGAGGGTTTTGCCTTTGTCTTGTGCTCTGCATAATGTAACCTCTGCGGATCCACACTGCAATTATCACAAGAACATTGCTTGCAAACCATCCTGCCATTGCTCCAGTCAATGAAGGAGCAACATGTTCCAATAATGCAGAGATGTCCATCAAGTGCTTTCATCTTCCCACACCTTTTGCCATCCTGCCCTGACTTGATACTTTCAGTTACTGAGTTTCACTAAAAATGCCATCCAGGATGCTGATGAACCACACATCAAGGAGGCCGCTGTGCACGAGATGGTGTCAGATGATTCTTCTTCAGCACCTAATACAGATGATGCAGCTTCTCATTTTAGTGCTGCAGACAGGAAAGAAATGTCTCCGGCATTGGACATGATGCCAGCGGCTACTTGTGCTATTGTTAGTGGATCATCACAAGCGAAAGATGAGCCGGTTTTTTTGGAGGTTATTCCACAAGATGTTGTGACCATCCACCCCGACCTGTCGTCACAGACCGTGGGATTATTCGATGGCCAGCAGCCAGTAGCAGCAGCTGTCAACACAGAACAAAAAGAGAGAATTGAAGAACAGGAGCCCGTGAAGGAGTGGGAATGGTGGCCGAGCGAGCTTCAAGAGAGTCGAATCAAGTTTAAACCAGATGTGCAGGGGAAATATGGGAGAGAATTGGCAGTGGCTGTGCAGGCAGTCCAGCTTGCCTGCATGCTGAGCCAACGTGTTCAGGAGCGGCTGCTACGGGACGAGGAGAAGGCGAAGTCGAAGAAGGACAAATCACTTGTAACTGTTGCAGGTATTTTTCCCTTGTGATTTATCAACTTGTAGGTAAGATAATGGTGCTAAAACTGTCACTTTAAGTGCTGAGCATATATTCTATTATTAGATACAAAAGTTTCAACTGATTATATTTAGCAATTTGACATGGGATTCTAAAGCACCAAAGTATGTCTTATTTGAAAGGGCTTGAAGTTTTATTGGTTGATTACTGAAAAACATTATGGTATGCTTACCCATTTTCTGATTTATTCATCGTGGCGGATCACGCCAATATGAACCCTGTAATGTATCTAACGTCAACCTTTGCATGAGAGTCTTCTTGAAGACTTATGAAGTTTTATCCTGAACACTGAGGTTGGATTATTGTATTAGCTTATTCTTGTATTATTGGACTTGGGAGATTTTTGATCTTGATTAATAAATGACAATAAGGCAAACAAGAGGTGTCGGAACTCAAAACACTGACACTTGGGGCGGGCAGATTGGGGTGTGCAGGCAGTTGTAAGCTGGGTTCTCTCTCAATCGTTTCAAGGGGAAGATATCTCGTTGGTAGCCGAAGAAGATACAAAGGGCTTGAGAGGTGAAAATGGCATTGCTATGTCGCAAAGGGTGGTGAATGCTGTAAACGAATGCTTATTTGAGTCATCTGTGGTGGGTATAGCGCCCCCAAAGCAACCTCTTGGCTCCTACGAAGTTCTCAAACTGATCAACAAGGGAACTGCACTTGGTGGGGCAAAAGGGCAACACTGGGTGCTTGACCCAGTGGATGGCACACTTGGCTTTGTTCGAGGTGATCAGTATGCGGTTGCACTTGCTTTGGTAGATGATGGAGAGGTGGTGCTTGGAGTTCTTGGATGCCCAAATTTCCCAATGCGGACTGCCTGGCTAGGTTACCATCACAAGTAAGTTATATTCTTCCAATCTAATGATTTCTCATCCAGTGTGCATGCTTATGTCTTTGCCGGTGCTGGCTGGTTATACAGACCGTGCTGGTTATCATGCGGTATGGATTATAGTTATTTGTCTCAAAAATTTCAAATAACCAACCAATATTGATATCTGCCACATAGAAAACTTCACTTAAACATGTTGGTATTGTTAACTGTTTAGTTGTGAAGATGCAAATATCAATAATAGATACCTCTAATCTCAAGAGTCAATATAACGTTATATATGGTTTTCCATCTTGGTTATCACCGGGCTTTGAATGATAAGGTAAGTCGGCCTAAAATGGACTCTATCATCTCTGCACCCACTTCTCTTATAATACTAAACATACGATTGTGACGAGATGATCAGGGAATCCAAGTCCAGACCATAGCCATTTTCCTCATAACTTTCAAAGCTCATATGAATACCTTGTTTGTTATCGAAGTGAAGATTCTCTCTCTAATCAAACAATCATATACGTCCCCCCAATCATGTTCACTCTTGAGCTAGAATGTTAACTACACTAAATATGGTATTTAGTGTCATATGGTATTTAATGTCACTATGGTAACTTTTTGGATGACACTTCTTATGAATAAGTGAACAAATATTGTCATGGATGATGGATGAGTTCATCCATTGGGCAAAACCCTACCTTCTCTTGTCAGCAACTTGTGATGAAATATTGCCATGGATGATTGAAATTTGGATGAAAAATCAGTTGGTAATTGACAGTAATTGCAACACTGTAAATCTATTATCTGCCCAAAAAATTACAAGGAATGACGAATAATGTTGGGTTAACATTTAGTGTTGGTGACACTACACTGCGGTTTACAATTAGTATTGTGCAAGACAATCAGAATTGGTGACACTAAATATCATATTTAGTGTAGTTTGGAGCACTTAGTCAATCTCTTTCAAAGACATGACGTTTTTTGGTGTCCGTTCTTAGATCCACACCTTATCAACATAACGCTCAAATATAGATGTTTAATTAAGAGGACGAATTAGTAACCAAATGAGGCCCGCTTACCTTACTGATGATTCTTATGCAGGTATTATCGAATGGCTATGAAGCTCTCACCACCAGACCCCAGCATGTGGCACAGAGGTTGTGTCCTGACTGCCCAAAAGGGAGAGGGCCATGCTTGGATGCAACCTATGATTTTCAATGGCAAAACTTTCAACAGTCCTCATCCTCCTTCCAAGGTCTCTGTGTCAAAAATTGTCAATCCTGCACACGCAACTTTCTGTGAACCGGTTGAGAAAGGAAATTCCAGTCATTCCTTCACGGCTGGTCTTGCTGACACGCTTGGTCTGAGGTAGCCAAATCTCAAACCCTACCATCAAGGATAGGAGATCTTTATCTTAGCTTTTCCTCTATGATTTCTACATACAAGTACATGTCTTCCATTTTTATCCACAGATATTGAAGCTTGGGCTGTGATGATCATGAGTGCTAGAAACTGTCCTCTGCTAAGGCTCATTGATCTACATGTCCTATATGAATTCAGAGGTAAGATTTTATGAAAATGTGGTTGTTTGCCTTTAGGAGATTTGGACGAATAGCAGCACTCTTATTCCTATGAGCATAGCTGCTTAACCACTAAGCATCTGAACCATTAATCTGGGCCTCTCCATGCACACAAAACGTGTATTTGAGCAACATACTTATAATTTGAGCCGATTGTGTTAACAGTGACCCTATCTAAATTCAACTCATTCTTCAAGTGCACTTTTCAAATGACTTGAATACCTTAAAGTTATTGAAGCTTTGGGTTCAAATGCAGTGTGGGTGCCCTTGATGCAGATACATGCTTGGTATTTTGATCATCAATATCACATGAGGATATTTTTATTTTATTTTTGACATAAGTTAATGAGATAATAAAGTTTCAAATCTATAAACATTAAAAACATTCTTTGGAGACGTGGTGAGGCTTGTAGAAATTGATTATAAAGGTTGTACGTTGAGCCCATTGGTCCTTTAAAGGATTAACATTGAGAATACAGTGAGATTGTATTTACTAAAATCTCTTGGTCAGCAGTTAGTAAGGGTATTTATTCACTCCAGCATGGACTGTTTTATGTAGATTTCAGATGATCAGTTTTTACCCCTTTATGCTGTGGTGCTGGATACTTGCAAACATCATCATGACAATTGATCATCCTGTCTGCCAGGAATCAACCTTTACGAGTCTACAGCATGGCCAAGTATGCAGCGATTGCACGGGGCGATGCAGAAATTTTTATGAAGTTTGCAAAGGCAGGATATAAAGAGAAGATTTGGGATCATGCAGCAGGTGTACTTATTGTTCAAGAAGCTGGTGGGGTAGTAACGGATGCAGGTGGTTGCCCACTCGACTTTTCCAAGGGACGGTTTCTTGAAGGCTTGGATCGTGGAATCATAGCGTGTTGTGGAAAGACTCTACACAGCAAAATTATTGCAGCCGTTGACGCAAGTTGGAACTCGTCCACTCTCTAAATATCACACACACCCACCTAGCCGGTAAGATGTCCACCTCCAATATTGCAGTTTCAATGATTGCAAATTCATTGGCTTAACCCTGAAAGGACTGGGGTGCGTTGTTTTACATGGGATACATTTCAAAATTTGTACAAATCTTAAACAAGTATTGATACAATGTTTTTTTGGGCGTCTGTGATATTGAATGCATATTTAGCACAACCTAGCACAAAGAGGAAGCGAAAATAAAGTCATATGTGACAGCGGTTAGTAGATATATGTGGTATGTATTTGAGTCTAGGTTTATACGAGACTCAATCCCCCTATAATACAATATATGTGCATGCTCCAATTGGAATACTGCATATGATAATTGGGCTAAATGTAGATAGGGGTCACTTTTGGCACTTTTAGCTGAAATTTTATAATAAAGCAATGGTATCCTTAAACCCCTCTGTATGGCATCTTAAAGGTCCATATATGGGCCTTTTGGACCCCCTTGGACCTTTAAGGGTGACTACTTGGGTGTGTAAAATGTAAGATGGAAGGCTTCAGGATGTCCTGGTCACCTTAGACATCATGTTTCCTGTGCAGGTTGTGGTGTAAGTATTGGATGTAACAGAATGTGTATACTGTGGGATTGCAACAACGGTGTCAACTGATTTGAGGTGCAATACCTACTGAGCTCTTCCAATATTAAGTTAGGAATTTATGAATGTGGGATATCATCGTGTCCTGCTGTCCGCATGTAGTGCAGTACATTTGTTATATTTGTTTTTATTTACATATATAAATGTGCTGTCTCATCCAATTCTGATCAGGTGTCAACAGAAAAAACAAGCATGCTCATGCATGTAAGGTAGATGTGTGTTATTTGATTACTTTTCTCTCCTTCACCCACTTCTTGTAGGATATGAAAGACGCAAATAGTGTGTGATAATTAGCAAATCCAAGTTGTGCCCGTAGAAATTTGCTTCATAATTTTTGGAGCTCGTATGGCTAGTTTAAGAAACCAATCTTCATACTTGGGACTGGTCTTGACTATAAAATAAGGTCCATTAAGAGGTTTATTTGGATCCCAAATTTCTTGGACCCAATCCCTGATTTAAACCCACCCTGAGTACCCAACCTCGCCATATTGTCACTACCTTATTGAAAGCAAAGGTGAATCAAGAGTAACATTTGCCTAATTCAAGAACTTATCTTAATGGGACCACTAAATTCAAGTGGTATGTGGTCTGGTGTGCCTTCACAAACGGGTATTAAAAGGACATGTGCTTAAAAGAGATTGGATTACATGCTCCAAATATGACAAGCATTCTAAACTTAGTAGTCTTTAACAATATTGGGAGGACCTAAAATATATGGCCATTTAATGAGCATGGAAATCTTCAGTTTGATAACAAGCTTACGAGGAAAGTGACTACACTATATGATATTTAGTGTCACTTACTATTTAGTGTACATCCTCAATTTGGATTTGCTAACCATCTCATACTAATAGAGTACACTCTAAACTCCATAATATCAACCCCCTTCATGTCGCTCCTTCTCTTATATCCCGAAACCCTAGGGAACGGATGTTTTCAATTTAAATCTCACTCTTTGTTGCCACGTTTTCCTCCCTTATAATTCAAACCACATGCTTGCATGCATCATGATGTTATCATTGTAATTATTGTCGTTAGTGCGATGTTGACTTTGTGTTATTGCGTGATGTCACATCATACACTAATTCTCTTTTATCACGCATCCATTTGAACTATGGGTATATTTGGGAGATTAATTAATATAGTAGGGGGTGGGGTAAGAGGAACTGTGCAAAAAGTCGGCACAAAAAAAGACACGTCCATTGGCAAGAACCAGCTGACAACTTCATTGAATGAATATAACATTTACACAACCTCACAAGGCTTCCTCTATGCTATGCTCCCTTAGACCATGGACCTTGTGCTCATCCACTAGTAGTTTCGATGACCCCAGCTCGAGTTTCTTCCGCCATCCAAGTCCATTCTAAATCCTCCAATTCCGGGTCTATCCCATCACACTCTATAACAATATCCTTGTGTAATGCACGATTGATTTCTCTCTCCTCATGATGATCAATTGCTATTTGTTATGCATTAAAATACCTCACATTGGACACCCCTGTGATGGTGTCTAAAAAAACATTGGATATGTCTTCCATTTGAATATTATGTGGGTTCATCATGATTTTCCAAATGGACACCAACCATTTCACATCCATTCCAACGGACCTCAATGGGATCATCCATGTTGGATTCAGCTAGATTCAGGTAGAATTGCCCACACTTGCACATGTTTTATAAAGTGTCGGCAAGAATTACATCCAAGGGGTTTTTCATATGAAAATCACGCCCATTGATGTGCCTTTTGCATAATGTTGTTATGAGATAGACTCACAAGATTGTTCAAACCCGCCTTGCTGAACTTCACATGCTCCATTTTGCTGTCATTCATGTCCTCCACCGATACATTACAAAGAACAAACTCAAAATGCTGAAGGTATGCAAACCCTCATCCCTTAATTTCTTGCATGAGATAACATGACCCATTGGTGAACTTTCATCCCATCCTAAACAAACCTTGGTTGCACTGGAAAACTAGCAAAATTCCCCTCCTCCACCATTTGGAAATGCTTATTGGTCAACGCCCCACCCCTCTCCTCGGAACACAACCTGGCAATACATTGCTCCTCTATAAACCTCACAAGGAGTGCAATGTCCACATCCATGCCTCCCATTGCAATCATTACCAAAGCCTCAATATATTTTAAACAAATGCGATCTCGCTCTTGCCCTTGAGATTGAGCAAGAGCACGCATCCTTGGAGGCATGACAAAAATTCCACTCAACAAAGAATTAATGTGGACAAATAGACACCAAAATGCAAAAAAGATTCTACTAGTCTCAAAGCACATTAATGAAATGCATAAACCCTTTACGTGCTCACCACAAACGCCATTGCCATGCAGACTTACCTTCACAACTTTGGATAAGTTATCTTTGCAGCTGCAAATAACTTACTTTCCAAAGCTGTGAACCGCCTTCCAAGCCCGCACTGGGCCAGTTGTCGCTCCACCACCCTAGCAAACTCGGTAAAGGCCCTATAGATTTCTCTACAATGTTGGCCCCACCTAATGCACGTATAGACATCTTAGAACTCTATATAACTCCTTAATATCACGTGCACTTTGGTTGCCACAAGTGTGATACTATGGAGTTTAGAGTGTATTTCATGTCCCTAGAGGAAAATTAGCCAATTAACCAATTAACCCATCTACCTTAAATGCTGATAAAATGTCAGTGCAGCGACTCGTGTTAGAAAGAAATGTGGGCAGGCACCACGTGGCCGACGCGTCCGCGCGGCTGCGGCCCTCCGTTCCCAGAAGAAAGCGGGCCGTTAAGAAGGAACGTTTGAGGGGTCTTCACGTCGATTCACACCCTGCGCCTGCTGTCAATCAATTAGCACTGAAATGGAAAGAAAGAAAATCCATGAAAATTGCCACTCAGGATCGACCACGATTCTCTTATCTTCGATGCGGTGCTCGAATTCGCGTCTCTATTGCTTTGGAGGATTCAGGATACCGAAAGGTTAAGCAACATGCAGGAGGAACTCCTCACGCCTCCTGGAGCCTCCATGGCGCTGCTGATGCTGTCATCATGGTTGCAGTCATGGGTTGCATGCTTCCGCGACCCATGGACATTGTCATCTCCAAGAGAGTTCCATCCATTTCCCATTTGGAAGCGAATTTGTTGAAAGAATCTCATGGTGACGGGCAGAATTGGCATCCAATGCGACCTCTGTGGACCTAATTGGTGCAAGGATGAGTGAAGGAGTGCTTGGTTATGGGCATCTAAATCACTGACTTCGGTATGTATGTGCGAGATCTTGATGGAAATGCATGAATGTATGTATGATTCTGGTTTTGTCACGGTATTGGGTTGATGTTGGAAATGTTTTTTGTTGTTGTTATAAGGTTAGGAGGCGCCAAATGGGCTAAGTGGCATGTTATTGTGCAATGTCGTGGAATCGGTAAATATGCAGGGGTTAATGGTCCCGAAGAGAGCTGGAAGAGTTAGATGGAATTTCGGTATTGGGCAACTGAATCACTTTACTTGGGTATGTATGTGCGAGACAGAGCTTGAGGGAATGAAAGAATGTCCGAATACTTTGTGTTGGGTTGATGTTGGAATGCTTTGTTTTTTGTAAGGTTAGGCACCAAGCGGGCTAAGTGGAAATTAACTTATACATTGTCATGGCATTGGTACAGGTCCCGTAGAGAGATGGGAGAATTAGGTGGACTTCTTGAGCGGAACGAGTGAATGAATTGTTTGGGTATTGGGCATCCGAATCACTTTACTTCGGTATGTATGTGCGATCGGAGCTAAAGAAAATGAAAGAACGCATGAGTGGATTTTGTTTGAATTGATGTTGGAATGATTTCTTTTCTGTAAGGTTAGGCGCCAAATGGGCTAAGTGGAAAATAAATTCCATGTCGTGGAATTGGTACTCAGGAGGATTTGATACTCCCGAAGAGAGCTGGAAGAATCAAATTGACTTCTTGAGCAGAAAGAGTAAATGTGTTTCTGGACATTCGGGCATCTGAATCACTTATTCCGGTATGTATCTCCGAGAAGAGCTTGAAAAAAATGTGTGAATAATTTGTGTTGGGTTGATGTTGGAATCCTTTCTTTTCTGTAGGTTAGGCGCCATATGGGCTAAGTGGAAAATTGATACCATGTAGTGGAATTGGTGCTCAGGAGTTGATGGTCTCGAAGAGTTCATGTGTTGGTTGATGTTGGGATGCTTTCTTTTCTGTAAAATTAGACGCCCAAATGAACGTAGTGGAAAGTTGATACCATGTCGTGGAATCGGTGCTCAGGAGTTGATGGTCTCGAAGAGAGCTGGAAGAATTAGATGGACTTTCTGAGCGGAATGGTGCATTACCAGCCAATATTGGTGGGAGCAGGGTGTCTGGCTCTTGGGTATGCATATGGAAGGCATTGCCGGTCTTGGAGCGAGATGCAAGCGAGTGGCCCAATGGTGTCGGAGGATTTCTGTGCGCAAAGCCAAAGTAACACGGGGGACCAGGAGTACGAGAAATGCAAGTGTTGCATGTCAGCTCCCGCGGCGCTGGACACGATGGCACTAAAACTGCATTCCGAAGCAGATTGCTCTCCAAAAGTCCACCCGCTGGGCCGGAAGAAAATTAGGGTACTCATCATAATCCATCACAAACTTCCCGTAATAAAATAGATCAGTAGTTGGAAATCCCCATGTGATAAACATGGTGGTGTCATTAATTCTGTAGTAGTAAGGTAAGCAGGCATTCAACATACACTTTTCACTCTACACCCACTTTTTGTAGGATATGAAACACTCAATTATTTTGAGACGATTAGTAAATCCAAATCGTGCCCCTGATGATTTTTGGAGCTCCTATGAATATCTTATTCATTGTCCAAGTGAAGATTCTCTTATTAAATGATCGTATAGGTCCCCAATTATGTTGACTATTAAGCTTAGAAAGGTCAACAAATTCTGAGCACGCAGTCCATTCTCTTCTTGACACATGTCTCTTTGGTGTCTGTTCTTAGATTCACACCCAACCATATACCACTCAAATATGGTGTCCGTTGAAGAACAAAACTGAATTAGGCACATCTACCTTATATCCCTTTGAGACATTCATAGTGAGCATCATATAATGTTGCAATCTGAGGATCATATTGACAAACACTGTTTAGCTTAGTGGTATGCAAATTTGAATGTTCTACATAGGTGTCTCAATATGCGGATTCGTGCACATGTTGTAGAGATTAGAGTTATCCTTCAACTCAACATGACTTTTGGTAGGAAGTTGATGGATTTGCATACCACATCTGCCATGTTTGGTGAGTTTGCCGTGCATTCTCAGAGGTAGTCATGTGGAGGTTTGAACGAAGAACATTCTATATTGGTTCATTGAGGGTCATAGGAGGCAATGACCCTACCGTCCTATCAATTGTTTCTCAGCATCTGTGAATGCACGAAGTCTGTTGACAAGTTCCAAAATAATCACTCTGAATAATTTGGAGTTAGCTGATGTGAGGTGCTTGAATTTGGTTGCATCCCTTTGTGGATTTGGTGCCCTGATTGATGGTGTCCATGTTCATTTGTTTCAGCAGATATTTGAGGAAGACGAAGAAACATTGCAAGCCCAGTTGACGCCTTGCAAGGTCCTCGAAACTTGAAGCATATTGGTTATACGGATATGGTTCTATGCCATTTGATATACACACAAGTCCTGCATCTTGCATAGCATTATTCTCAAGTGTTGTAGTGTGTGTTCTCCCTACATAAGCATCTTGGAGAGTATACATTTGGTGAGCTTCTTTTTTGGCAGGATTTTTAAGTTGAATCTTGCTAGATGGGAAAAAGGCTTTGTCCGAAGAGGTGTCGACTAATGAATGCTTACCACTTGACTATTACACCGCTCGCACGTGCCGAACGTCGGACATTCCAAAAAGTAGCCTTGCGTGTGTGAGTGCAAATGCTTTTTGAGACGTCAAACATTCTGAAACATCCAACGTTCGGGTAAAGTATTCCAGTAGAAAGTCATAACTCACACATGAGGACGAGAAACCAGTCACAAGCTTGGTCTTGGTAACTTGGTCTTTCGACTTATTGTGTTTTCAGAGTTGTCGAATGTTTTAAAACGTTCGATGACTGTGTAGAACACCACGATTGGACGTCAAACGTTCTCGGTCGTCTGACGTTTAAGTGCAGAAAAAGGTGTCTCCCCAACTTTAAGTGCAGGAGGGTCCCCGATGTTCCAAAACGTTCAACGTTCACTGTGTAGGAGTGGTGCATATGTTTGGCATTCGTGGATCTAATCAAGACCACGATGCTTGGAAATTAATTCTTAAAGCTTGAAAAGGTAGAGAACGTCCTTAAACACAAAGATTGTTTTGTTTGAACACACCAGCATAAATAACTGTCTGTAATCTCAACCTTGACTGTTCAGTAATTGTTACAATGGTGAATGGGGCAGCTATGTGGGCCAACCGCATTTTTTTGATTTTTTGGTTTTTCAACGTCCAAATCATCCAGTAATTGTTACAATGGTGACTGGGGAGCCATGTGGGCCAACCACATTTATTTGTTTTGTCTTTCCAACGCTCAAATTTTCGGAGCATCTTTGAATGACTAACGACCATGTTGGGTGGGGCAGAAACAAAGAAATTCAGGTGTTTTGAAGATATTCTCACAGCTCAACAACAACAACAACAACAACAACAATAATGGCGAGCTGGCTGATGCATCAAGTAGTGGCTCCGAGCGAGTTGGGGAAGATCCAGGAGTGCATTCTGATGAGCCTTGGGGTCAAGATGTTTTGCAGCAGAGGATAAAGTACTTCAACAAGGTCATCTCCGCAACCGGTGCCTCCATCGACAAAGCAGCAGCAGAGGAAGCCACCGCTCGGATGCTAAACCCCTTCAAAAAGGAGGAGGCCCTGGGGTGGCAACTCTTACCTTTCCAAAACAGCTCTTTATTATCCCCTTCAAATGGATCATCTAAGAGTTTATGATTTGTCTTTATGCAAAGACTTACATATGTAGAAAAAGCAACATTAGTGTTATCCTCTAACTCAACATGACTTTTGGTCGGGAGTTGGTTGTTTTGGATACATCAACACCTTCCATGCTCAGTAAGTTTTGCGGTGCATGCTTGGAGGTAGTAGTGTGGAGGTTCGAACGAAGAACGTCATTCTAGATCTGTTCATTAAGAGTCAAACTAATTTTGACATGCCAAGAGGTGCTATACTAAATTTGGCCATCAATGAACCGAAATAGGTTGCTCTTCATTCAAATTTGAACACTACATTTAAGCATGCACCACAAGTGGAAGCAATTATTGATATTGTATGCAAAACAAGCAATTGAAAATCATAGGGGATCAACTCCCGACAAAGAGTCTCATCGAGTTAAATGATAAGTCGATTGGGAGGAATTTAATGACACCATTTATCTCCCTAAATCGTAAAAAGTTCTGGACCTCCAAGGACTGTTTCGGAACATATGATAAATTTTCTTATACAGCAAGGGTCACCCATCCAGACCCCTTACTACTAGCTCCTGAGAAAGAATTAAAAAACTTGTTGTAACGGAATTTTTCTATGATATCTTATGACCCCTGCTTATTATACAGGAGTTGTCACAGGGAGGACGCAAATGGAACCAGGTGCACACCCTCGCAGAAGAGCACATCCAACAACACAGCCAGATCTTCGAGCGGTCTGGGAGCTTTAGCCATCCCAGATTGGGAGCAACCAGCAGCAGCAGAATGTGCCCTTGATGACACGGGCACCTCTCCAAGGAGGGAATTAGGCAATGGCCATAGCGCAATGGAATCGGAGCCAGTAGAAATGAAAATTGCTGACCCAATGATAATGCTGATGAACACCGACGATCTGATGATACCCAAATTGCGCTGTAACCCTAAATTGGCAGACATTGAATGCCGGCCTGGTACCAATCCCTTGGAGGACGACATGGACTTCTACGAGATCTGTAACAGGGACTCGGTTACGTGGTGCGAGTTGAGGGTGCCTGAGCACAGTCATCTCCATCTTCCTGCTCGCGATGATCTGGATATGAATGTGGGTGAAGTGGAGGCAGATTTGGAGGTAGATTTAGAAGAAGATGTGCTGCCGTCCCTAGCAGCAGATCGTAATCAGTCTGTGCACCTTGAGACTCATGAAGTCATCATCCGGGCCGACCTGCTAGAGATGCCCACGAGTGTAGCTTCTCCAAAACGTCATGGTTAGATTGCTTTAACTGAAATCTTCACATGATTTTGATGATTGTCTTGATTGTATAGAAACTGTTGCAAATGCAATCTACCTGAAAACCAGAAAAACTCATCACCATTGTTTATTGACTAGTCACCCATATTATGCCTCTTTTTAAAGGTTTTCGTGGTTGTGATGTCACACTTGCTTAGGTGGTCTCATGTAGAGATCAAGATTGAGGGATGTCACGCTTGCTTAGATGATCTCATGTAGAGATCATATTGAGCGAACTTGTGGGTTATGAGTTTTCGGTATACATATAGAAAGCATCATCCCAGGCTGAATTGCTGCAGCTGCCCATGGGTGTAGCTTCTTGGAAACCTCATGGTCAGCATGCTATAAGCGACTTCCTTCGCAAATTTTGATGATCATCTGGACTGTATAAAAACTGTCGCAAATGCAATCTGCCTGACAACCCCTAAAAACTCATCATCACAGTTTATTGATTACAGACAACCCTATATGCCTCTTCGTAAAGGTTGTCGTGGCTGCGATGTCATACTTGTTTGAGTAGTCTCATGTAGAGATCATTTGAGCGGTCTCATGTAGAGATCATTTGAGCGATCTTGTGGGTTTTTTCAAACATAAGGCACCATCCAGACTGAATTTTCTCCAGCTGCCCATGAGTGTAGCTTCTCCAAAACCTCATGGTCAGCATCCTATACGCGACTTCCTTCGCAAATTTTGATGATCATCTTAACTGTACAGAAACTGTTGCAAATGCAATCAGCCTGAAAACTCGTCACCATATTTTATTCACTACAGGCAACCCTTGTCATAATTCTCTAAAAGCGCATCGTTCCCACTTAGGCTCAAAGAAGTAGAGTGTTTAGAGGCCATCCAACCGCTGACCCGAAGTAATTGATCGAATACCTATATGCCTCTCTGTAAAGTGGTGTCGCAGCGATGTTACGCTTCCTTGTGGGTTATGAGTGCGGAATGTGAACAAAAATACATGACACACAGCTTTAACGAGGGTTGTGAACGAGAGCCAAACCATTCTTCTAATTTTTGTCAGATATTTGTACCTGGCTTGGTACAGACCAAGGCAGGTGCTTGGACGAGAACGAAACAAGGAGACCAGCTTTTCCAGTAGACAGAGTGCTCAAGGCAGAGATTTACGAGCTGCTTAGCAAGGCAGATTGTAGCAAGGTATCAAAATATGGGCTTCACCGCAAAAATAAAAGTATCCTTTCTTTCATCATCTGGTCTAAGCATGCCATGTGTGGAGGGTAAATGACATGCATCATCAACATGACGGTCATCTGTATTGATATCTTTTTGTCCTTTTATCTGCAGGTAACATTTGAGGAGATTGTCTCTCTGCTAGGTATGTCCATACAGAAGCATTATTTTATTTTTCTGGTTGCAGTAAGGTAGATGCGCCTTAGATGGATACTTTTTCTCTGCACCCACTTCCCGCAGGATATAAAACACGCAATTAGTGCAAAATGATCAGCAAATCCAAATCGTGCTGACAGCCATTTGCCTCATAATTTTTGAAGCTCGTATGCAAATCATCAAAGTGGAGATTCTCGTGCTCATTAAGTGATCATGTAGGTCCCCTGAATCATGTTGCCTATTGAGCCCAGAGTGGCTAGCATATTTTGACCATGTCGTCCAATATCTTTTAGACACAGGTCTTTTTTGTGCCAGTTCTTAGATCCACACCTAACCACATACCACTCAAATATAGGTGTCCAGCTTGTTGTTGTGTTCGATTTAGGCACGTCTACATTAGTCTGACTTGGGATTCTCCTCAATAGTAGACACATACACATAGAATATACGTCACGGTGATTTATTTTGTGTGAGCGAAATGGGTTCCAAATTCATGCTTGATGTGGATAGGCTAATAAGTGAAAGGACCAGCTACCCAACAGTCTATGCTGATTACCATAAGTCGTTTGGGCAGATGTATAATGTAACTTACTCTTGGCCCCAGAATATACATCATCACTTAGGAAAATAACATGGAACCCTAGTTATACTTGTAATGCTCCCATGGGTTGTCAGTGTCTTAATGCACGCTATTTTCGATCCAATAGAGTTATTGGAACCTATAACTCCTGGACCTTTGATATTAACACCTGTGGGTTGATGAATAATGTGCACCCACAGTATCACCCTCAATATTTTACATACTACCCACTCGACCAAATTTCGTAGCTTGTATTTCCTCTCTGTAGAATTGGAATCGTGTTTAAAGAATTGTGTTTAAAGAGGTTGGTCATTTTACTAGATCTAGTCTATTTTGAAGGAGAGGTCTTGCTGAAACACATGGCTATAATAAATAAGGTTGTACGAGAGAGGAATGTGTGTGCCACCCAACATGATCATCACCAATGGATTAAATCAGATGAGGTGGTTTTTTTGTTTGTGCAGAAGAGAAACTTCACTGTGAACTTCGGGAAGACAAGGCCCACATTGTCGCGCTTGTTCGGGAAGTTATCCATTTTAGCAAGTTATTGGAAGAGGAAACGACCTTGGAAGGGTCGAATCAGACAGAAACAGATTTAATAGATTACAACCTGAAGCTTGAATGAACCCATACCATAGAAAACATCAGAAACTCAACTGCACATCATCCATTGTACAAACCTTTCACATTTCATCATTAATTTTAGGGTTTTTGTGCAGCAGATACCTGTCATGACACACTCGTGAGATTGGCAAATTAAAATACAATTACTTTCGTCAAGGCTTTAAAAATCGTCCAAGTTTTCCAGCGCCCAAATCATCAAACGGCGAGATCTCTATGAGTATTGGTCTGAGCCAAACTCTGGCAATTTGGTTCTAGTAATGTGCCTGTAGGGGAATTATCTATCTGAGAACTTAAAACTTAAAAAGTCAATACTCAACACCTGCTCAACACTACCCACTTTGTGCATACTTGTATAACCATTTAATACATTTCCTCTTTGAAAATTTGACACAAGATCACACTTTGTCACCTTGAGCTTAGCCACATGACATTGGATTCATGAAAGATTTGCTAATCGATCAGGTTCTGGTCCAAATTTCATTTTAAAATCGGGAGAGGCTTATAAACCTCCTAAAAGTAGTTGTAGCTACTATGCTCATCTACCTCAGACTGTAGATCCATCATTGCGTTAATATTAAACATCTTGACATCATCTACTATGTTGCTTGCTGGCTGTCACCTAATCTTGGTGTGCTCTAGAATTTTCTCTCATCATGTTTTTCCAGTACATCATAACATTAATAAGCAGTTACATGATGCTCTCTTTCCAAAGAAAGAGGTTGTGATTAGAAAGCCTTGATAATGTAGAGCTGCTTATCAAAAAGTTTGCAGCACACAACTTGAGTGTTCCCCAAAAACGAGGAATCCTGGAATTAAAGGGTAATTTTTCTCATATGATACTTGGTCGCTCGAAATGCACCCAAGGAGATGTGTAATGTTATGATCATGATTGTAATCATCCAACATAACATTATCCCAACATGTTATTTGACCCTAGGAAACTGTGGAGGGACTTGTGCTCGAATATAACATGCACCATGCTTAGATTGGAATTTGTTTCAGTATGAATCTAAGAGCCCTAGATTGGACATTGTGATTGTTGATAGAGTGTATTATATTAGGATACATCTAACTAGAATATAAGTCAATATAGCAAGATGGTCAAACAATTCCTCTAGATATGCTTCTCACAAATAACACAATGTGCATGCAGCTAACACGTGCTACAACAGGATATACAACTGTCCGCTTGTGGTCCGCTTCTAAGATTAGTTGCAACCATTTCTCTCATAGAGTCTGCAAATAAAAGTGCATATATAAAATTTAATTATGTGCAGATTTCATGCGTGTGTCTAGATTTACTTAAAACATAGTTCTCTCTTTCATGAGGGACTTCTTTCGTTTGCGGTTCTTTGCACGAGGGCAGAGCTTCAGTGCGGGATGCGAGAATCAAGGAAAATCCAAGTGAAAGGGATTTATTCTTCGTAGAAACCTAGGATTTTTTTAATCTAGATTACTATATCAGGATCTGGGCTATCGAGGTCTTTACAAGACCACGCTCTGCTAGCTGAATATGTTAATGAAGTTCATCAAATTTAAAGGCTCTTCAAATAATGAGAGAGGGACGTCGAGCAAGGATCCTTACACTCAACCTATTCGCTGGCCGAGGGCAAGGTCTTTCAACCAGGTTTAATTTGGTCAAGTGATAATCCCAATATCTCGGATCTTGCTAGATGTGCCACTTTCACCAGTGGCAACATCTACACTCCTCCTAGATACTGGACAGAGAGATGATGAGCTTCACGGCCCCTGTGAAATTCAGTGTTCTGCGGTCAATAGTTACGACTAATTGCACTGACCCGTCGAATGCTGATTCAAAAGACCTGAAAAGTAAGATCGTTCGTTAGATAAATGATGCATACCCTCCAGCTTTTCGCAATTGGCGAAACTTGAATTGCAAATTTTTAAAGTTCCTGCCGTCGAGTGTCTTTCTTCACAGAGCAAGGAAGCGTCCGTTCGAACCCGTTCGAAGAAGATCACTTGCAACAGTTCTTTTGCAAGCTCCTCCTTGGCAAAGAAGACTCTATCGATAACCGCGCCGCATCACAAATCACTGACAAATTAACTACCGATGGCTGTCAACAAAAGAAATTACTCGAAATGAAAGTATTTCAGTCACGCCCGTGTCATGCCAATGGACGCGACTGTTTGCGGTGAAACGTCGAATGCTGATTCAAACACCCTGAAAGAAAAGATCGACCGGAAACCTGAAGAGCTTGGTAACTATCAATTGATCGTAGATGCATACAATCCAGGCTGAAGATCTAAAAGTTGATCGAATTGCGATTTATTTATTTCATCGTTCCTGCCGAGTTAGTTCCTGCATACACAGACCAGCAACTCCTCATCCGTCCGAAAAACATTCCATTAACAGTTATTTTATTACACGCTCTTTGTAGATCATAGACAGGTCTGAGATTGTATTTCAATGGCTGCACCGCACAATTACCACGAGCAACGACCGACCACGGATTACTGCTGCGCTTGGAAGCGGCCATTAAACCAGAGCTCTGGAGTTGTAGTAGTGCGTGAAAGCGAACGAAGGAAGTGCGCGGAGCCTCCAGAATGGACCTCCCAAGCGGAGCTAAAGGTTGTCAACCCAAACGAACGCGCTCAGTACCGGGAACGAAAGATAACGCAGTGGCTGGAGACGCAAGTGCCAAGGCTGCCGCGCGAGAGCTTCGCCAACTACCTCAATCGGTGCTACGCGACAGCAGAGCTTCAGCTCAAGTATAACAAGAAGATGCACCTCGGTGACGAGTATCAAGACCCCGTGGACCGGTTCGTGTTCCGGTTGTTCATGGGAGCCCGGATGCGGCAGAACGTGCAAGGAGTCTCGTGGGGGATACGGTGGGAGGAGATCCTGCTGCAGTTATTGCGGGAAGCGTGTGTGGAGTTGGTGAACGAAGGCCGCCTCAAGCTCGACCCCAGGCTGTGCAACCATCCAGTGCAGTATCCGTGGCCAGGGAAGGAACTTACGGGACAGTTTGAGCTCACGGATATCCCTTCCCAGCTGGATACCATCACTCGCATGGATTCGAGGTGAGAAAGTAGATCGGTGTCGACTAGATATGGTCTTGACTAACTCGGACTCACCTGTTGTTTAACCATTGCAAGAAATCAAGAATGGGTCAAGAAAATCTCATTGCCATAGTATTCGTTGTACATTTATCAGACATCAGAGTATATGTATATCACGAGTTGAAATCTGCTCAGTGCCTCTATTATACCAGTGTCATTTTCAGCTCGATTGACAGTTTAGGATTCTGTGTATGCACTTTGGCACAAACTTCGATAAGCTGTGACTAATAGCCTTCCAGAGTTTAGACGCGACCGACCTGATTCCCGGACAGCAGGCTGAACCATCTCCTGATGACTCACAAGGCAGCTACAATAGCTGAAACTTACCGATAAACCATACTCATGGAATTTTACAGCTGAACGATCGGGAACAGGACATTACGCGAGACTTTCAGCTCACAGATATCGATCCCTTTCCAGTTGAATACTATCACTCGCTTGATCTCAAGATGAAAAAGACCCGTGACTACCATATTAGGTGTTGATGACGACCATGTCTGTCTTCAACCAGCGCAATTGATATATTTCATTTCCACATTAGTCGGTGAAACATTATTAGCTGGAATCTATGACATAGTACCCTAGACATCTTGATTTCGTGTGAATCTACGTACTCACTGCCGCTAGGTCGACCTCAGTTGGATACCATCGAGATTAGAAAGATCGGTGTTGACAAGTGATCACCATTTGTCCAACCAGTGCAAGATATTAAGAAAAAGCTCATGGCCTCAGTAATCAGTCAACAACATTCATCAGACTGTATGTTTAACGTTACGAGTTGGAATCACACACTCCCGCTATTCTCTAAGTGTCATTTTCAGCTTCATCGAATTGATTTTAGGCTACTCTGCGTGTACTTTGACCGCGCTTCCAATAGCTGTGAATTAATCATATCCATCACGTGATCATCTCGGTTAGACGTGAGCAGCCGGATTTCCTGACAGCAAGAGCCGTAGAGGCGATCGCCCAGACTCATGGAATTTGCAACTGAATGATGGGCATACGAGACTATGCGACAATTTGAGCTCTTGGATATCCCTCCGCAGATGGATACTATCACTCCTAAAGAATTGAAGCATGCGTGAAAAAGTAGATACCAGGAACGCGCATATTGGCTCTTCATCTGAATTCTCTTATAAGTCATCATCAGAAATTGTTGTTGAAGCTAGTGCATCCGCAATGTTTGCGCTAATGCCTGTGAGTCGAGCAGCATGTTTATCCTTGTTTCGTTTCGGTGGCTCCCGGCAATCCGAGGTCCAATGCTCACCCTCCTTGCCACAGTTAAAACATCTGGACCTGCTCTTCAAATCTTTAAAGTACGCAACGTCACGCTTATGTTGCTCTTTACGAGAAGGTATGGATCGAGCATCAATGCATGAGATAGTACCTCTGGGGACAAATGATGTCATTTTCTTCATCCAAGTTACCTTGAATATTGAGATGTGCTTCATGACGAAGCAGGCGTTGTCTGGTGCTCTTTCTTCACGTCCGCCCAGGAAAAAACTACGCTGTTGTAGCTTTAAGGTAAACTGTATATGATCATAACCTCGTCGCTAAGTTAGAAGAACCAATGCCATGTTAGTAATCTTCTGGATGTATGAAAAAGATATCATCAAATGCACGTTGTAATCATAATTTTTTTGCTCAATGTAGACTGAACACGTTCTCTTCTGTCTTCTTGGGATCTGTCTTCTTGAGATATAGCGCACTGAGTTTGTTCCACAGAAAGACAAGCACCGGAGGTGCGAGACAGTGCCTCGTGCACTTCGACTAATTCTAGAAGGTTATACGGATGAACGTAGTGGCACTGATTTTTTTATCATCCATCCACTTACTCCCATACACTCAAGATAAGAGGCTACTCACTACTGCTATTATCTCAGTTTCATTGTTAGTATAGAATTCTGTGCACCTTGAGCATCCTTCGATAATCTGCAACCAGATATCGTTTGTAAGTGACCGTCCTAATTCCGGGACAGCAAGAACCGTGGATTGGCTCGCAATTAGAGACCAGACTTATGGATTTTTGCAGCTGAATTATCCAATATTCATAATTGGAGGACAAAGCACCAGTCAGTTGATAAGTTTCATACTCTGTCCACATGAAGAGCAGTATATATTTATAATACTCTATTCACTTGCTGCAGATCCTAGGAAAGACTTCAGCACCCAGACATTATCATCTCTGCTGCTAACCGGATAATTGGTGCTCACGGATCTATCCCTCCACAGTTGGATACTATCACTCGAATGGACTCGCGGTGAGGATTTACTGGACGTAAATACTTACGTGCATGCAGGTTGCTTCTTGCAAGCCATGATAGATCATTAGGGTTACAAATTGATTACTCATCATTGAATCAGTGATAGACAACAACAGAGATTGCCCATTCACTAGTGCTTTTTGTCCATCATCCGGATTTCATCGCTGTTGGTGAAACTAATGACGCAATGTTTTGCCTAGAGTATGCGCCAGTATATTCTCCGTAATCCGTGGGATGAGTAATGTGCAGGTTGTTTCTTGCAAGGTTTCGAAGTGAAAACTCATTTATCGACAACAGAGAATGATTCTTTATTCTACAAGAACTCGTTATTCAAACTAGTGCTTATTGTCGATCATCCAGATTCCTCCTATATTGGTGAAACTAATTACTCTATGTTTTGCCTGGAGTTTCCGCCTATATTTTCTCTGTAATCCGTGGGATGAGTCTCATCTTCATGACGTTCTCTCTCCCATGATCTTTTCGCGGTACGCACGCTAGTTCGATCTTCAACAAACTGTACATCCTGCGCGGAAAGAATATCACATTCTTCACGAATTAAATTAAACAAATTCGTCTCCTCCTCCACCGTCCACCCTACACCCGTCTTCCTCGAAAGCAACTTCAACCCTTTCACAAATCGGCACACCCATCGGTCCACCAAATTAGGAAACTCATCTCCAACCGTAGCTTTGTTCGCATGGTTCAACGCAAGATTTGCAGTTGAGAAGCACCGCTCGAGGTACCCGTCGAAGCTTTCCTCTGGCATCTTGTGTACAAGGTCATCGATAGTCTCCTCGATCTTTTTGTGCCGGTACTTTCGACGCTCCGGATCGTTCATCCAATCCGCTTTAATGTGCGGGGCAGTTACACATGCAGACATTGCGCCTTGCGGCTCCTCCGGTTCGAAATCTGCGGTCCTTTCCATTCTCCGAGCAACCAATCCTGCAGGTTTCTGGCTATACAAGGTTTCTGTAAACGGATTAAGCTTATTCTTGCGGTTCGACATGATGGCTAGGGTTCGAAAACTTACCTGAACCCACAGGCCAGTCGACGGGAAGGCGATCGATCACGCACCTAAAATTCCACCAAGATCAGTATAGTACACCAATGAGCTGTCAGTAGAATTCACATTCAAACACAGAAACATACAAACAGAAAAATCTCGCCGTGATCGAATTGCCGGCCGTTGACCGCGCTCCAAATCAGAGTACAAAGCTTCGATTCCTTGATCCTGATGGTACATCCCGACAGGATATACACAAGAGACACAGGTTTGAGGAATTCCTGTGCACTTTAACAGGGAGGTGGAAGACAAAGCCAAGCTTTGGCTAGTACATGCGATGATGGTGGCCACCCGACCTTTGAATTCGTAAGATCACACCGTTTCGATGGTTTCTTATGCCTGCGCACCGTTCCACCTTAACCCTCAATTCCACCGAAATGCACCTCAGGAGACGAAGATGTGACGACTTCCAATCTATCCCAGCAATGCAATTCACAGACGCGGCCAGAAATCATAAAGACATCCATACCGACACTATTTCTACCACGAGTCACGCTGCTTGATTAAAACTAAAACATCGTGAACCGGATTGGTGAACACGACAGTATCGAAGGAGAGATGAATTCGGAGGAATTTGACAACTTTTCAATACTCATGCTGCTGATCAGTTGAATTAGTTATGTCTCTAAATCGGCATTTTACCATGCCGAACCACTACTACGTATCTCAGATCCGCCGTACCTCAATACTATCCGAGCCCAATGCACGAATTTCTTTCATGTGATTTGAAAGAAAACGAGTCAGTCACTGTGAGCAATACATAGCGAGTGCGAATTGGAAGACAACATCGAAAGGGTATTCAGTACAAAAATGGTGACAGCTGCCAATGAAATACTAGCTATTACGCGAACTATCCACAAAATCCACCTAGAGTCCACCGGCACAGAATGTGATAGCGAAGAGACTCCGTGTAAAGCAGATGATTCCTCCTCCGTGTAAAGGTAAGTAGGACTAACAATCGGAATCAACAACCCTTCTGTATTCCCGTTATAGTCCACAACTCCACCGCCTTGAATGTTCCAAAATTCAACTCTGGGAAGCAAGTTGTACAGACTCGGAATCAAAACACCTGGAGGACGATATATCTAGAATGGTCAAGCCTCGTGACCTGCACAATAGCCTGCTAGCTGTAGTTACAAAACACTACCCTGCCAGTCCGGGAGTCAAGAAAATTCACTACGAGGTTGCCGAAGTGCAGCCTTTGACAGATAAATTCGAAGTAATAATACCTATATTTGAACAGTTCAGGTACACAAACAATCACAACAAATCATCCTTGTGTATCTGTTTAATCCACATCTGTACTGTTTTAAAGATTACAAGAACCACGAAAGCAATTGTGAACAGGCCAGAAAAAAACATCTGCATTGTAATACCCAGAAATTCTCGTGAGCGTGAGTCGTGGGAAAAGAACATTAACCTGATGGCTTCTCAGTAGATTCAAGATACACAAGCTCACGATCATCGTAAGCGTGGAGAAAGAAAAAAAACTAAATGCCTGAAAGAATGCGTTCATTTCATCCAGAGGATGAAATGTCTGCATGTGAGTACTGTATACTAACTATTCGCTAGCCTGCACAAATTTAAAACAAACTCTCATAGCAATTAGGTGTAGGATGCCATGCCTACTGATGGGGGACTAGACTGCCAATCATGACCATCTCTAGCTTTGGAGATGAGAATGTAGTACACTTCGGTGAACAACATCGTTAGGAAAGTGAAGGCTGCCCCTGCAGCGAACAAACTCTCTCGCACTTGCCTGCACGTGATACTGGGTCCCGTGATGTAGCCATAGCCCTTGGTGTGGATCTTGTTTTGAGCTGCGCCTGCTAGTAGAGTTGCGGCAGCAATAATGAAACACAACCTGCATTCATCCACGATGTAGCTCCGCGTCAACAGTATTAACACCACTTTAACATCAACATCTTCCCTGTTTTCACCACCAAATGAAAATTCTAGAAAATGGCGATAATCGATAACAACACTTACAGATAGAGGCAACTAAACAATAAAATAAAATAAGCAGCAGAGAGGTTAATCCAAGGCTTTTACGAGTTACGTAGTCAATGCAAAGTAATCAAAAGGAAGATATTGAAAGTTACACCATGACATAAGAATACAAATCACATGCCGCAAATAGTCGAATGGGCCATGTATAACAATCTGCATTGGTCCATGTCTTAATCTTCTGATACGTCTCCACAAGGAAATTCACCAATTCAAGACTGCACTGATGAAACTACATTTTCCAGAGAGGCCAAAAGAGAGATTGCCGAGGGGAACTCACCAAGAGATGATGAACATCAACACACCAAATGTGCGGGCAGCTCCGGGCTTGTAGCCACTCCCGCAGCAGAGGCAGCGCGTGACAATCATGATGAAGGACTGGGCGAGGATCAAGAAAATGAGAGCACCAGCTGCGAGGCCAGTTGCTACGTCGGACGTGTACTGACACTGCAACAACCCAGTGGCAGGATCGATTGCCTTCAACTCTCCCTGCCATCATAACCCACTCTCGTCAGATAGGATGACAAGAACTATGAGAGCCATACCAAAAACGTTCAAAGAATTCAGATAAAAATTCATGGAATACGAAGTTCTCATCAACGACTCACCTTGCTCCTTCTCGTCACTGCTCCAAGTGACATACCAAAGGCCAATAAGTAGAAAAATATAGTGACACCCAGTACAATACCGGAGGACGCCCCCATCTTGATGTGCACTTTTCACACCTCGCACCAAACTGTAAAATCAGAGCTAGATAAGAACAAATGATGCTTAGTTGCAATCGCTCTGCCTATCTACAAATAGCTGTAATGAGTTATGCTACATTGTGAAACTGACCACCGACTTTATGATTATAACGAAACGCGGCTGTAGACAAGGCAAATTCGAGTCCCCCACTATCCTTCACATACAAAACACACTCACACATAGTGAAACAAATGTGCAAACCACATCCACTTGCTCTAACAATTGTTGGCAAGAAGGTCCAGATCAGTCAGGAACGAAGCTCGTGTGTCAAAATGTATGTCGCAAGACGTTAAAACTTTACTCACACATATTGAAGGACCGAGGGATGCAACATTGTGAAATGACCAATGGTTTCACCATTACAACCAGTCGCTTCAGTAAAGGAGACAAATTGGAGTTACCTGTATTCCCTCCAATTCAAGAAATGGTGGTCCTCCTTAGACCAAGGAATTCCATAAAAATCAAGACCCGGTTCCACTTGCTCTGAAATTCTTTGGCAAGTCTGGATCACCCAGGAGGAAACTCCTACGAGTAAAAATGTATGTCGAAAGACATACACTATTTATAGACATCTACATCACATTACAGCAAGATCTTGCGAAAGGAACTTGCACAGCTCACTCGCACTCATAAATCTCTCATCAAACCCAGAAATTTTCCAATTCCCGCGAGGCAGACTACCTTCCAGAACTGTAAACAAGAACCAAGAAGCATACCCACTACCACTCAAGCAATGATCAAACCTAAAACCCCCAATAATACAGATCTCACCAACCAGCCTGCTCTATACCTCTGACACCAATAATGCTAAAACAGAGAGCAGACTTACACAGTAGAGATTAAAAGAAGGCAGTAAAAGAACAGATCAGGCAACTATAGGGGACAAGTCACTTTGCAGCACCAATACATCCTAGCATTTATCCTGCCATGATGCCTGGGGCTTGGAAATAGGGGACATCACAAACAAGAATTAGAGACAGAGAAAGAGAAAGAAGAAAATTTTAAGAACAGATGGAAGAATGAACTGAAGATCTAAACGCGAGGTCCAAAACAGGGCATATCACGCCCGCGACAATATGAAGTAAGAAAAACACCAAAGACAGAGCACACTCAGACAGCACAAAATGTGATCAGATCTTTGGCCCGGCACGGCACAAGTTCATAAAACAACAACGCAGGTCGCTGTCAAACAGACAGAGGTGGAGAGACATAGGACATACACTTCAGTGATAAAAAGAGCAGGCAGTCGAATAACACATAGGCCGGAAACAGAATATGCAATGTGAAGGGTGGCCGTCCAAGCAGAGAAATCTAAGACGAGTTGCTTACCGAAGAGTGTAGGAGGAGGGAGAAGAACGGGAGGAGCTGAAGGAGCAAGAAGAAGAGAAAGCGAAGGTCAAGGAAAGAAATGTGCGCCAATTATGGCGGTGAAGAGAAGCCTTGATAGGCTTGTCTTCGCAACGTTCCCCTCACGCGAACGACGAACTCTACACAACGTATTCTGATCCGTTGCCTCCGGTTCTTTCAAATTTCAAACCCCTCGCTACAGACACCCACAAAACAAAGAAACATTTACTGACGTGACACCAACGGATTGATCGTCCATGACTTCAGCGCTTGCGACAACCTTCCGTCTCTATTTCTGTCGCCGGAAAGCGCCTTCCAAGGAAGAGGGAAGATCTCCGCCGTCGGATCTTTCACATCGAAGGCCCAGATTGAATGGACTGACGCGAATGGCTGAGTCTTCGATGGGCCGTTGGATGGAGACTAGAGAGGATGATCTGGACGGTTCGATGGGTAGAATCCACGGCCGAGCTTGCTCGAGAGGAGGATATCTGGGCCGTCGGATGGCAAGAAGGATGACCTTTGGATGGAGGCTACAGATACAGCGGGGAAGACAGATCTGGGCCGTTAGATATTTCACATCCACGGTCGCGGTTGCAAGGAGCAAAACCGAGGGAGCAATGGGATGAATCCAAGACGAGGTTGCTGATGAGTTGGGCCGAATCTGAGAGGGGTGTGGGGAATCTGGACCGTTGGAGGGTGAGACTGGACGGCGTAGATGGAGTAGAGAGGGGGGTGGCCGAAGCAGGCGTGGGAGAGGAATTTGAATTCACGCTCACCATTGTTGGGAACTTGAGAACGCTGCAGACATGAATTCTGGAAGTTTGGCTGGATTGCCATTTTCAACTGGCCTATGAAACTCGCCGAAATAGCAACTAGGTGAGCATTTTATTACACCTTTTTTGACTGCTTCAACTAATGTTAGGGCCGCTTCACACTATGGCCGTCCGAGCCTCCAAGGCGAGAGGCCGTGGGATTGAGTGGCCAAACTTTGTTGAGAGTCCAAAGCAATGGGTTGAAAATAACCAATAAAATATAATAGTTGGAGCCTCTGGCGGGGCATAGTGTGAAGCCTCCAAAGGCCAAGCCCAAAGTCCAAACCCATCCCATGAAGAAGGACCATCCCACTTTATTCCTTGCCCAAAACAACCCCTCCAATCTAATGGCCAAGATCTTGTCAATGATTGATTTTTTTGATGAAAAAAACCGACAGCCTCTCGATCATAGTTTGGGTTCCCATTCCCGTCCGACCCAAACGTCCTTCAAGAGTCCATCGCCTTCTTCAAAAAGTAATCATTTTAAATTGCATCGGCCTTTTGGACTTCGGCCTTAGTGTGAAGGGTCAAGAGGCCAAACTATTGGTTTCTTGCAATCTCATTGGTGGAAATCGACGGCCTCTCAACCTTTGGCCATAGTGTGAAGCACCCCTTAGAGTTAAAACCACGGCGGCTGGCATGCCAAGTGTACAAACGATAATTCTGACCGTTGGATCGACTTGGGACTCGTCTCATCGTAGATTACCAAGCCCAAACATAACATTACTCAGCAGACTGTGTAAATTCGGTGGGACCCCCACATCTATGGCTTTTTGGATTCTGGTATATACTGAGGGCGGCTTTTATTCGGTGACCGGCTGGCATGTAGCTATCCATTATTCCACCGGCAACCTGTGCCGCCCACTTTTAGGGTTAGTTCACATGGGGTCCCAAGTCCCAAGTCCCACTCATGTTACTGTTCTCCCCCTTTAGTATGACACGTTTGGGAAACACACAAAAAGTCGTATTATCGAGGTGTCGTCTTCTCATTAATATGACAAATGGCGTAAAGTTGTCGTATTATCGAGGGAATACGAAAACATAAGTAATATGAGCTTTAAAACATATACAACGAGTTTAAGCAATATAGATGGTATGAAAGAATAACTTATAACTCCAAACAAATACAAGAACTCTTGAAATAGGAGTCCAAAGATCTTTGGTGTTGCCTGCCCAAGTTAGCAGCTGTCATCTTATCTAAATTCCCTACCGACTTTTGAAAACTAATAATTTCATTAACACCAAAATATAAAGAGTTCTCTAATGAGAAACTAGACAACAATGATGCATGACGTTTAGCATCAAGATATTGGTGATACTATATCACCTGAGTACAAGGCAACATACTAGGCAGGAGGCCACTCTAACCCTAACCATGTCCATTCTACACTAGTAACCCTAATTCTCAATAAGTTCCCAATGATAAGTGAAGTCCCCAAGTAGTTCCCAAGTGAAAATGGATGTATTTTAGATGTACATAACATAGATGAAAGGAATTGTAGCATTAACTACCTCTTTAATATGACAAAACAGAGATTCGAAATGTCGCATTATTGAGCATCGTAGTTGTATAAAAGAGGGAGTTTTGAACTAAAAAGTTTGGTCTCACAAAAATGTGTCGTAATATCGAGGGTGTCGTATAAACGAGTGTCATATTAACGAGGTTAGACTGTACCCATTATTCCAGTGGAAACATGTGCTGAACGCCGTGCCCACTTTTAGTTTACTTAGTTCACATGGGGTCCCAGGTCCCAAGTCCCACTCATGTTAGCAAGTCTCAACATGAAGGCAAAGTCCCAACTTTTGAATCTCAAGAAACATCATAATTACAATGTGGTATATATTCATTACAATCGCATCTTGATTATTTTATGCCAAAAAAAGTGCGGGACTTAGTGTGTTGAGAGTTGGGTCTTAGCCATCCAACTCTCAACACAAGTCCCAAGCCTCACCTCCCAAAAAGAGTTGCCATGTAGGCATACATGTCGGACTTGGGACCTAGGACTCAATGGGACCTCAGACTCAATGGGACCTCAGACTCAATGGGACCTCACTTGAATTGCTAAGTCCCAACTTCCATGCTCTCAATGGTTGAGATTGCACGGATTGACCTCAAGTTACTTGGGACCCCAGACTTTGGACCCGTGTGTATTACATTAAATATCATATTTAGTGCCACCATATCTAATTTGTCTTGCTCAATACTACTTGTAAACAGTGGTGTAGTGTCACCAACACTATACACCATATATACTATATATAACTTACTATATAACAATGTAGCCCTAGGTCATTTATCTATGACCCAGGAAATATATACTGGTTCCAGGTCCTCCGTCTCCAAAACTCAACACAGTCATGAGGAATTTTGATACAATACATGCTCACCAAATGGGGCCAAAAAAACAATAATTTTATTCTTCCTTCAGCATTGTTCATGTGAATTAGATTCTTTCTAGAGCATAATTGCATCTTATACATTCACCTAACTGCACTAAATATGATATTTAGTGTCATATGGCATTGAATGTCACTATGGTAACTTTTCGGATGACACTTCTTATGAATAAGTGAACAAATGTTGTCATGGATGATGGATGAGTTCATCCATTGGCCAAAAACCCTACCTTCTCTTGTCAGCAACTTATGATGAAAAATTGTCATGAATGATTGAGATTTGGATGAAACATCACTTGGTAAGTGGCAATAGTTGCAACACTGAATCCCCCAAATAATCTACAAGGAATGACAAATAACGTTGGGTTAACATTGAGTGTTAGTGACACTATGCTGCAGTTTACAATTAGTATTGAGCAAGACAATTAGAATTGGTGACACCAAATATCATATTTAGTGTAGTTACACCTAATTGTGACTCTTACCCAAACCGACCCTGGGAGATTCTTGACCAAAATGAACACTAGAGCCCAGGGTTGATTTTGGGCACACTTATAATCATCGCTTTTGAAAATTCACGGTTTATTCATACGGTGTCCAAAAAGCATATGTTGCGATGTGTTGAGATCCTCTTGCGACTACCACAAAAACCCAACAAAGTTAATTCACAACCTACTAACAGGAAGTACGTGCAAATGCTTAAAAGGATGATTACAAGGTAAGATTTGTCTCACAGAGGGGAAGGAACATGAGGCCCTCATATTTTTGAGCCAGTTTATGGAAGGCTCAGTGGGGTAGATCACTACAGTCTAACCTCGTTAATACGACACTCGTTTATACGACACTCGTTTATACAACACCCTCGATATTACGACACATTTTCGCGAGACCAAACTTTTTAGTTCAAAACTCCCTCTTTTATACCACTGCAACACTCGATAATGCAAAATTTAGAATCTATGTTTTGTTATAATATTAAAGAGGTAGTTAATGCTAAAATTCCTTTCATCTATGTTATGTACATCTAAAATACATCCATTTTCACTTGGGAACTACTTGGGAACTTCACTCATCATTGGGAACTTAATGAGAATTAGGGTTACTAGTGTAGAATGGACATGGTTAGGGTTAGAGTGGCCTCCTGCCTTGTATGTTGCCTTGTACACGGGTGATATAGTATCACCAGTATCTTGATGCTAAACGTCATGCATCATTGTTATCTAGTTTCTTATTAAAGAACTCTTTATATTTTGGTGTTAATGAAATTATTACACTTAATTACATTTAATCACACTTAATTAGTTTGAATGTGTATGAATACTTTGTGAAAGTAGAAGGTATTAACTAAACTATTATAAAATAAACATACTAAAATAAAACACTAATTCTGGTTCCATTTTAGAATGACAGAGACCCTTTCAATGGTAAGTCACAAAAATTATAACCTCAGTGCTAATGAGGGTTTTGTAATGTTTGTGACTTCCAGGTTTATTACATGCTTTATTGACGGTTTCACTCGAAAAAGAAATCCCAATCAATTGCTTATTTACTCAATGGAAGTGAACATATATATTGGATTTTGGACCTTGAAAATGAAGTGCACTCAATATGGGTTATATGGACAAGCGGCCTTCAAGAATGCAAAGGTCATGCTAGGCTTGGGGGGTTAGGCCAGGCTCCAGGCAAGCCAGGCTCGGGATTTTTCGGTGCGGCCCCTGCCCGCCGCCTGACAAGTGCAACGCTCGTCGTGGGTATTTAGAGAGACCCCACGAGGACCATGACAACAATAAATGAGTGCTAAATTAGCTCCAGGGGCCTGCACAAAACTGCTGAACCAAGCTAGCCAGTACTCCAATATTTGCAAGTTTTGCAGTAAGCTGAGTGCATGTCACCAGGGCCTTCAAGAAAATAATTGCTACACTAAATATGATATTTAGTGCCACCCATTCTAATTGTCTTGCTCAACACTACTTGTAAAACGTGGTATAGTGTCACCAACACTAAATGTTAACCCAACCTTATTTGTCATTCCTTGTAAATTTTGTTGGGGATTATAGATGTCCAGAGTTGCGATTACTGTCACTTACCAAGTGAATTTTCATCCAAATTTTAATCATCCATGACAATATTTCATCAGAAGCTGCTGACAAGAGAAGGATGGGTTTTGGCCAATGGATGAACTCATCCATCATCCACATCAGTATTTGTGCACTTATTCATAAGAGGGTGTAAGCATGGCAAAGTGGACCAAAATAGTGCTCCAGTATACTAAAACCATAATTTTTTGGTCAAAGGCCTAAAAGTAGTAGCAAAGTGTTGTTTACATTGGATTTTCTTTCATGATGACCTTTATTATTGTGTTAAATAATCAAATGTTGGATATCAAGTTGAGATCTTCAAAACTCATCATTAAAAGTGATGCTCAAAAGCAAATGGTTAACTTTAGTTTTGGACGTAGATTTCATGACGTTAAATATTTTAAAGTTGGAATTTTTTTCGTATTCCTTGAATTCATTATACACTTCAGGGCATCATCACAAAATTTTATAGAAAACCATCAGTTTAATGTAATATTATTGTATTGTAAATGAGTTTTAGACAATTGCTTGTTCAATATCACCTACTTGCACACCTTTTGCACCATCTTCTAAAATATGTAGACTTTTCTTGGAATTATTTTTGTCATCGTAAAGTGCTTGGCTTTGTAGGTCAATATGTTTTTTCAATGTCTATGATTTTTTTCTTCACAAAATTCAAAGTTAGTGTATAGTTTTGAATCACTTTCACTTAACACTAGGCAAGGATCAAGAGTTGTCCACTTTACCGTGCTTGCCCCCAAGAAGTGTCATCCGAAAAGTCACCACAGTGACATAAAATACCATATGACATTGCGATAGTGTAGACCTTGGACAACTGCCAAAATAACTATAGTTAACTAGATTTTTTTCAATACATTTTAGGGAACACCTATAGTTAACTAGAAAAATTTCAAACCGATTTGAAGAACGACTACAGTTAACTAGAAAAATTTAAGACTAAATTCAAAAACAACTATAGTTAACTAGAAAAATTCCAAGTATTATTATATATTCAAAGAAGTTCGCCTCTTGATTTGCTTCAGTTGAGGGTCTTTAATATGCTCGGGCCACTGAGGATCATCGAGAAACGTCTTTATACGATCACTCAAAGTGTCAGGCTCCAAAACAATCTCCATGTACACCAACACCAATAACACACTGGTGACACTACAACACTTCACAAAATTTTGTGACTAGGCTGCACTCAACTTTAGTTAACTAGATATAACTATAGTTAACTACATTTTTTGGCATGTCAAATCGCAAACAACTATAATTACGAAAGGCAACTATTTAACTAATAGTTGAACTAGTTGGTTAGTTGTCCAAGGTCTGCAATAGTGTGCAACGAGAATCCTCATGCAACTAGGTTGAGGACCCCTTTGACTATGTGGCCATACAAACTTTGCAGTGGAGGTAAGGTATGTGGGCATTATGTGCTCACTCTCCTTAATTAGACACCTATATTTGAGTGGTGTATAGCAAGGGTTGTAGATGAGAAAACGGACACGCCCAAATGGCACATGGAACGATGAGATTACACTATGTGCTCAAACTATACACAATTGTTCTAGGTTCAATAGTGAGCTTTGGGAGAGTACCATGTTGTTGATGAGTAAGGAAGAGAATCATCACATTTACTTGTTTTTGCATGTTCTAAAACTACGACTCTGGAATTTGAATTGACAATCTTTGTGATTCACAAGTGCTAGCCACATGAGACACTTCTTGGTCCAATCCAATGGCCAAAATTGTCTATGGAATTAGATAAAGTGTTTATTTTATATAATTTCAAGAGTGCTAAGTGTTGTCAGTGTTGGACCGGTGTTGCCTTCTTTATTACCACTCATATGCTTATAGTAAGAATTTTACTTGTGCCATAATACAACTAGATAACAATACTATGACATGGTGCTCATTCTATAACCTACATTATTTGTGCCTAAAGCGGACACATCCAACATTTCAACATATGTAGGGTTGAGACCCTAGAAAAAATTGACATGAATACATTACCAAATTCATATGAGTAACTAAGTCTTGAAAATTCTTGAACTTGTTAAAGTGAATATCTTATGAATTCTCCAAGTAGAGACTTTCTTAAATCAATATTTATTTTGTTTATTACCTTTGGACAAGTACAAATGTCAAATTTAGATCTAGACTTATACTACTATGGGTCCGTGCCATCCCATTTATTGATACCATTATTGATGTTGATTATTGAAACCATGCATTCACCTACTATATACTAGCCCAACATAATTTGCTAAGGTATGTGGATGTTATTTGGTTCATTTTTCATGTTCTCCAACTTGTACCAAATAGATTTTCACAACATAACTTGTGTTGCATTTAGCAAATCTACGATGACACATCTGCAAAACATAATCGAAAATAAAACCTCGCATGATTTAGTTATGGATTGGAAGTGCATGTTTGTTGATTTCTTAACTAGATACATAAGTCATCCCAATTGTGGTCATTAATCAATGTAGAGCAGTCGTTGACATTTGAAGATGTAGTCCAATCTCTTTTAAACACATATCTTGATAATGTTTGCTCTTTGATCCTCACCGAAACACATATCTATCACACATAGGGGTTGAAAGTCGCGGACTTGGGCAACTATTAGTGCTGACAAACCGTCATTTCAATCTAATTTGCTGGCTATATGGGCCTTGCTTTATATACAACTACAAAATAATGAAAATATTGCGATTGTTTAAATAATATACATGTATAAAACTGCACTGAAATCCATACAGTGGATGTATGCAACATATAAGGGTATGCATAAGGGTATGCATAATTTTTTTGCAAATTTATGATGTCATTCTTGAATTTTAATGTAATTTAAACTACTTAGGAAGTTGTGGATGGCGGGCACACAAGGAAAAAGGGTGTGGACGATGGAGATTCTTATCCCACCCTTTCATACCGTGGCCCACAACCATTTATATATTTCATTCTCAATATTGCATGCCCCATACCACCCTCTTTCATGGCTATGGTGTCATTATATACCCCCTCTATGTACGTGCCCCCCCTCCCCCCATACATCGCACCCTTTACATAATAAAAAATGGGGCCACATAAAGGTTGCCCAAGATTCGACCATGGCGCAAGTTCATTGGATACTTTGTACAGTTTCGGGCAGTTGTATAGTGCCAAATAGTGCATTTTGAACATTTACATCACATTTACAAACACCAAATTATCGTTTTTTCGAATTTTTTTGGGCTGCATTTCTCTGTCCATTGCGCATCCATTGCGATTATTTTCATTCACATCGGTGCAGATCTATGAGTTCTGGCCTACACAAAAATACTCAAAACGTCCAAAATTGGACACCTGGTCCTTTAGGGGTTAAGAAAATGTGCCACTTGAGACCCATCTACGTTACGTACCTCAATTCTTCTTCTAATTCCCGGCGCAAGCTCCTAGCCATGTATCATCATGTCGACCGTGGACGTGATGAAAGAGATCTTCAAACAACACGATGCAGCGTTTCTCTCCAACAAGCATCACTAATACGTTTTGATTGCAACTTATTGAGCACAATAATGTCACAAATATGACACTTTCTCTCAGTGGAAACTTAAGAATGTCGCAAAATTGACAAACAAATATGACATTAAATCCACTGGATTCCAGTAGTGCATATCCGGACCGACGAGGTGGATAGATGATGCGGGGCCTTTGAGAGCAGGCTCGGGAAGGAGTGACGATCAATTTTAAAGCAATGGTTGATGGGCATCACCTCCAACAGTATCACTTGCATGGTCTTCTTAAGCAACCGGTTTGCTTAAGAATGGTCTTCATTCTGTCTGGTTAACCCTTAGGGCCACTTCACACACGAGACTGAGTGCCCATGACTATTACATTTCAAGCACTCTCATTGGTGCAAAAGGCGGAGCCAGTCCAAGTTCACTTCACACTACGCTTGAGGGACCAACGGAGTATGTGACTGCAAGATGGATGTGAAGTCTACATGGATTCCTACGTGGCATCGAATGGATCATGTTTCATGGTCACTTGGATTATTTTCAAAAATCACTTCTTGGAGGTAGGCCTAACACAAAACCAGGAGACCATGGCACTCTGAACACTCACAACTGTTGATTTATTTTTTTATTTTTTTTATCATGTGTGAGGACCCGCATGAATAAAGATGCATCGCAATAGCATTTGGCTGAGGGCCCAGTCACATTTCACTTCACATTACACTTGAGGGTCTAGGACCACACTACATGATTTTGGAGGTGTCTTGGGACAACCTTTGGACACTTTGTTTTGGGGATCTCACGATTTCATGGTCACGGCTCGTGGCTCGTGTGTGAAGTGGCCCTTAGTAACAGGATCAAGGGTCTGTTTACTTATATGGGAAATTAGACAATGTGTACTATCCCTTACCACTGCAAGCGTTGAATTGGCAACATTTATTTGGTGTAAGGTATGTTAACCACAATTTATCATAAAAAGAAAGTGAAAAGAAAGTCATAAATGGGCTTATTTTAGATAAAGGTGGCTTTTTCAACACTATCATTAACCAAATACATCAATGAGTATTATAAAAACCCATTTCTATGGCAAGTCCAACCGGCTTCATGTTGACATCTTTCGATTTTTGTTTATTAATTCGAGGCATACTCCATATATTCCTCAGTTAAAATGATTGGTAATTGTCCTAAAGTCTTGAGTTTGAACCGGTTATTTCTCAAACTCAACCAGTTCATCTGTAACAAGCAGTCAGTTCTCCCCGTGCATTGGATGAGATTTGCAAGTAAATAATTGCAAATTGTTTTGACGGTTGCTTGCGATCCAATTTGTTTACAAAAGCCCTCATGTCCGTGTATTTGAGCGGCAACTTTCTCGTGGCCACATAGAATTCTTATGCCAGATCTATATGTTTGCTTCCTCATGATAGACTAAGGTAGAAATACCCAAACCGGTTAACCACCCTCTACCCGTGCACTAGACCGCCGTCATAATAGTGAAGTGCCATTTCTGAAACTGATCATGGCAAGGCAGCAACTTCAATGCGTGTACACTTAGTGTAGCGAATGGGAGTCAAGTTTAATGTACTCATGAGTTAACCGGTTTAGGTGATGTTCTGTATGGAAATGCGGACTACTGTGTTCAGTGTAGGGAGAATCTAGTGAATGAGTAGGGGGTTTGACAACTTTCCACTTTGAAAAATTGTAGAATTTTTTGTACAAGGCAAAAAAATATGAAACAACTTGCATTCTTCATGAATCCTTCTCGTCTATCTTGGAAAATTATCTCATGATTGTAAGACCATATCTTCAATGCGAATCACCTTATTTTCACGGGTTATGGTATTTCTACCTTACATACTGGGATCATTCTAGGTAAATTGTTGGAATATGGAAGATCTTTAATCCAACTTCAGTCTGAATTTCGAGCTTGCGATGATGGAGCGGGAGGATCTAGGGTTAACTGAAATGGTTCAAGATTGCTAAGGGTTAGTTTTCATGTAGGCTGCTCACCCTCCAGACTCTAGTGGAATTGCATAATTAATTTGGTGGAATCTACATTTCAAGTATAATCTAGTGGGCAAGTTGGGGCCTGAACAATGAGTGGGGAGAACCGACCGCTAATCTTAGTTATAGATGAACCAGTCAGCTAGAGAAATAACCGGCTGAATTCAAGACTTCAAGGAAATTACCGATCATTTTAAAAGAATTTAGAGAATATATCTCAAATTAATAAAGAAAACTAAAAGATGTCAACATGTAACCAGTTGGACTTGGAAACACCAGGATCTCGACTGATTATGCCCAAAAATCTCCCCAGACACTTGGTCTGAAACAAGAAAAGTTTAAAATATAAAATAAAATAAAAATATTTTATTTTATTTATTTATTACTATTACAAAATCCTCATAACTTCATAGTTCATAAGCACGATGCAACGCGCCGGGACAGCACGGGTCCAAGCTATCTGACCTACATTCATCCAAACTAACTATTTCATTCATATTTAATCCATCCAAACGATTTCTCCGAGTCTCCAAGTGTACTTCTCCGTCGATGATTGCTATCATATCCGCGCACTTCCATACCTTTGTCCTGTGGGCATCGGATTGGGGTGGATCGAACAGACACTTAATTCACGTCGGTCTCCTCCGGTGACCGAAGTTATTCTTCTTCTTCTCCGCGCACTCGCGAATTGCATTCTCTGCGCCTTCCTGAGATTGTAAGCTGTAGCTTTCCTCAACACATGGTCTCCAAAACCCTCAAATTCGCGTCAGATAACTTCATGTTGAATCGCATGTGCACTCAAAGAATCTCTCTTCTTACAGTTGGTCCCAGTAGCTAAACTGCTGGAATCCAAGTTGCATTGTCTGCGCCTGAATCGCGTTTCTTTGCTCCACACAATTCTCCAGAATTGCCAAATCTTTACTTCAAACAGTTCCAATCTCGTTGTGACCTAGTAGTAGCGTATAGGGAACTTCAGTTGCACTTACAACTCCAGCTGGTTGCAATAAGTAGCAATTTTGACAGCGGTTTGAGGAGCGGGGTTTGAGGATTGCATTGATAGTGCTAGGGTTTGGTAGTGTCCGTGATGGGGTGATTCTCGCCAGAATTGCCAAAATTTACTTTGAACAGCTTCAATCTCGCTGTCACATAGAAGCGGCATATAAGGAAACCCACTTGCACTTGTTCCAGCTGGTTGCATTAAGTAGGAATTTTGAAAGGGGGTTCAGGTGCGTGGTTTGAAGGTTGCGTTGATAGTGCTAGGGTTTGGTTGTGTCCATGCTGGTGGTGATGCTCGCCAGAATTGCCAAAATTCACTTCAAACAGTTTCAATTACGTTGTAATCTAGTAGGAAAGTATGAAGAAACTCACTTGCACTTGTTCCAGCTGGTTGCAGGAGGACTATTGAGAAGGAGTTGAGGTGTGTGGTGTGAAGATTGCAATGAGAATGCTTGGGTTTGAATAGAGTCTATGCTGGTTGGTGACTCCCGCCAGGTGTGTCCTATGGATGAGGCTCTTCCAGTGTAATGGCAATTGAAGTGGGGGTCTTCGATTTGAGGCCTCGCGTACTGTGAGCTTTGGACACAAGGGTCGTGTTCTTGAGCCATACTTAAGTAATGGCTACATCGTTGGTGCAAAACGAACTCTGTGTCCGGGGGTTGCCATTGCTTAGAAGCTATCGGCATCTTTGCAATTTCCGTACTGCCATGCTTGCCATCGCCCCAAGGTTAAGTGGTTCTGCGAATGTGGGAACCGCACGTCCGACATTGAGGAGATGGGAGAGTAGGAGGGGACAGCTAGGGGTGGTGAGGGCCGCTGGGGATGATGAGCCAGCCACAGAGGTCGATGTTTCTATCTTCCGCTTCACTCTTGGTAAGCTTCTGAGATTTGAGAAGACTTTCTGATGTTTGTGGTTCAATTGGACATGGAGAGGCTTGGCTGTTGTGCCTGTAAGGCAGACCGGTGTTAAATAGACGCTTTTCACATATTTACGCCTTCTTGTGGCCGAATATAAGGAATTCGAGCACTTGCATTTTCTAGGTACTTGCAAATGTATTTGGAGAACACCAAAACAATCGATTACAAATTTCGTTGACGTGGGATTTATCTGTGACTTTCCAAAGACAAGGTTCTCTTCCTCATTAAACGGACGGCTATGTTGTTGTCTAACTATGACTCCCTGCCAGTCCCCCAACATGGGCACTCGCGTATCCTAAATCCACCATCTAAGAAACATTGAAGTTGGACACTCAAACTTTGTAATTATAACAACGTCGAAATCGGATCAAGGGTGGTAGGTGGGGCAACAAGTTGTTGGGTGCAAGGGCTTTCTTATTAAGGACACCTCCTTCATGAATATAGTTGTTGGGTCTCAACTCTAAATGAAGCATCTTTCTCGTCTGATTGTGAACATGGAAGGTCAACGTCACTTTAGTGAAGTCGTTGGTTCCAAAACCACCCTAAAGTAAAGTAGGTGTTCATATATTTGCTATGTTCGATCAACATCGATCTGCCTTACTCTGAGACTTCAAATTGATGTCGATGGTATCGGAAACTGTGACAGGAATACCCGGATTTGACGATACTCATCTGCCTCGGCT
Source organism: Polytrichum formosum (assembly GCA_964035585.1). Lineage (NCBI taxonomy): Eukaryota > Viridiplantae > Streptophyta > Polytrichopsida > Polytrichales > Polytrichaceae > Polytrichum > Polytrichum formosum. The sequence continues at coordinate 33,545,164 of OZ037938.1, forward strand.
AGTCGGTTTCTTTTTTGGCAGCCTCATAATTCTCAACCACGCTGTCAGCCTTGACTCCATGACTGGTGCACAACTGGTATTGCCTTCGCCTCAAATTGCATTCCGACCACATGAAAATTGCATACTTTTGGCATATGCAAATGCTCACAACCAATTGTCTGTGACAGAGGTCAGAGGCTTTCGGGCTATTTCTAGCTTCAGTGGCAATAACTCTCCCATTTGTTGGCCATCGCCTCAAAGTATGAACCGCTACCCTTCTGTGTGAGTAAACATTTCCTCTGAGCCATTCAGAATCGTTCGTTACATGAGTTGTTCATTAACTTCTTGTACTCCACCAGTGCTCTCTTTCTCAACAACAATGTATGCTTACCTAATGCAGGGAGGAGATGCTGAGAGTGATGGCCGCAAGGTCACAGGTCGCAACTCAATATTTTCACTCTCAGATACGCTCGCCAAAAACCAAAAGCAAGAGCTGGCATGGGGATCCTATGCTCTTCTCCGAAACACCAAAACAAGTGCTGTGGTATACCACTTTGTTCCTATTCTCCTGAATCAACTACATCATCCATACTGATGTTTCTAGTTGCACAGCATTGGTTTCTATGCCCGAATTTCCTCCAGTAATGTGGATGAATAGAGACAAGGTCAATCTTTCTTTGTTAGTAGAGTGGAGTCGTAAAGCAGTACTTGATGTCTTCAAATGTCAAGCAACAGCCTACTCGGGCCTTCTTATCTAGCTATTTACATTTTTCCCATAACTTGTGTGCAGATTGTGTGGTATAATGGGGAGGTTTTGTGTGCTCGGGGAAGCTGGGAAGTTGGAAGTGCCAAGGCTTTAGAATTGCTACTGGACAACCTCAAGAAAACGCCTCTCATGGAATCAAGTGCTCCTCTATACATTTCTAACAGTGCAGGTAATTCTGGATTTATCATTCAACTTGTTTCTATTTACTCTATGATAAGGCCCGATTGAAACAGTAGTAAGAATGTCAAATTGGTAGTGAGTGATGCTCATGTAGCTGAAGTTGTCTGCGCAGACACAAAAGGATGGGCGTTGGTTCCGGAGGATGCAAAATCACTCCTGGTGCAACCTTTCCCAGCAAGTAGTGATGTCAATCATGCTGGAGGTATGATCCTGATTTCATATCAACCTCGAGGATACAGCAACAAAGACAGGACGTGGGTAGCTATGCTGGCACGCAAGTTCTCTGAAGTATTGAGATGATGGAAGTAAGTAGAGTAGGATGCACTTACTGTGTAATGAAACAGTTTTGCAATATATTTTCTTTTCTGTGAATATGTTGTTGGCTTTTCTCCACATTCTTTGAATGGATTATCACGAATGAGTTGTTGGTCAAATTATCCTTCCGATGAGATTCTCAAATAGGCCAACAAGCAGCTCAGGATCCTTTTGTGACCGGTATGTGCGGTACTCGCCAAGTTTAGGAATGTCCTGTACATCGGTCGCAAGAACCTGGAGTACAGATTCTTTAATAATCTCTGAGTTGTGGTCAACACCTAATTCCCATGTACTTAGAGCTGTCTCTCTGGAAATATGTTTCGCAATGTAACGCTCAGCAATGAGTTGTAAGGATCTGACGCCGTACCGCTTGGCTGCTGTAAGAAGCTTGGACGCATGGCTCTTGAGGTCCCTGTGGCTTATATGGCCTGTGTAGAAATAGCGCACAAATGACTCCAATGACTCGGGGAAGATCTGAAGCTCCATTGTGACTGTCCCCAGTTGATCCAGGTTTCCTTTCATCTTTTTCAATATCACGTCCGACTTTGCAGCCTGCACGAAGGTTTTCACGTTTTAGGTTGCAATTTAGAGACCTTGTACAGATGAGTGGTCTTGACATACTGGCCAAATGTGCTGACGCAATGTTTGACCGCTTAATTGAAGTATTTTTCCCTTAACAATCGGTACAAAGTAGTGAGGACATACTTTTCTGGATTATCGAACATGTGTAGGTTTCTAAGGTCTGTTCGTTTCAATTTCCGGTAGCTGTATCTAGAAAGGAATGCTAATGGACTGTGAACTAGTGCGTTTTCCAATCCATGTACTTTAACAATCTGAATTGAACCTGCGGGTGTCATCTTTCGCCACTTGAATCATGATGCTTTTGGTTGCCATGGCCAGGGTGTGATGTGACGACATTGTGATTCAGCAAGAACGGATTTAAGTTGCATCGATTTCTATGATGGCTGTAACCCTGTGTCTTCACATGATCTACTTTCAGAACGTCGACGGACTTCACCTTCGACATGTGGAAGTTTCTCCCCTATCTCTCTCGTGTATTTGGAACGGAGTCTCTCCGAAGCAGCTGGCATGCGCACCCTATGTGCAGATGCCTCATTTAATCGCACCAAGTGGTTTCAGAGAACACAGCAAGCAATCGGAAACCTCACAGTTAGGAACCCTAAAAGATAGGAATCGTAATGTCAATTCGACATTTGAGAGAACGCAATTGTAAAAGTGAATTGTGCCAGATGAGGTTATATTTGTGGCAGGTTGAATCGGCCTGGGAATGTACGAAAGTATTGCTACAGATTGGCAGATGGAAAAGCTCACGGAGCTTATGAATTTGGACTTTCGGCGTGTGAATGGGCATGGGGATTTGTTAATGGTAGTTCTGGATTAATGGCAAGAGAATATTTACAAGCACTGCTCGATGAGCATTGATGACATGGCCGCCCGATTGCAAGATGATGTCTGTGTGCCCGGGGCTCATGACAATAGGATCCCACGTAGACAAGAAGATCATCTGCTCCTGCAACGCACGTTCAGTCTCTTCTCTTTCATGAAGTTTGTCCTCCAATTGTTTCAGTTTCTTCTCCGCCTGTAGTTGTACCATTTGCGCATGAAAGCTCGGCCCATGTTTGAGCTCTGACTCGTAACCCTGCTCCTTGACAACCTCCTGACATTTGGGGCACAGTTGGTCCCATTGCGACATCGGCGGCCCTGTATTGCATCCTGCGGTGAGACGCCGCATGGTGGCCATAAATTTCTGATACTCGGGGGCCCAGACAGCGCAGGTCGTGATAGGATTCTCATTCACGCCATCGACGCAGGTTTCAGTCACTGGTGATAGCGAGCGCATTTGAAAATGCAGGTATGTAATCACGGTGTGATTATTTGTGTAACTCGGTATTGTTCAATACCCAACGCCAATTGACTACTTCCAAGATAGAAAAGAATTGACAGACAGAATGAAAAAGATGCTGAGAGTTGCCAGGGAAGATTTTAAGTAATTGTTGCAACAAGCAAGTTCAACGCATCGAACTAGGTTTTCATTCTTTGGCACCGACAGCGGCAACCTCAATCTGGAGAAATGAATTGACAGACAGAATGAAAAAGATGCTGAGAGTTGCCAGGGAAGATTTTAAGTAATTGTTGCAACAAGCAAGTTCAACGCATCGAACTAGGTTTTCATTCTTTGGCACCGAACAGCGGCAACCTCAATCTGGAGAAATGACGGCCAGGGAGAAATAACTGCGCCCAGCCGCTGTCACTAATTGGCTTCCGGTTGTTACGCTCAGCATCGATGACTCCCAGACTCTTGAAGGATGATCGTAACGGCTCTGTCAGGTTTCTCACTCCCAAATTCATCAGAAGACGGAAGAATTGTGCAATTATTTCATCCATCGGTTCTTCGGAACTGGCACGGTCTGGACCATACGGTGCCACTCCAACCATGGATATATCCTCAGCCTGAAGGTGATTCGTAATAGCCACCATTTCGGAACGGCTAATTTCACCGGTAAGTTTTGCAAACCTGGAGTATATCGTCATAGATGGATACGTAGATCACTCTTCGCAGGAAAGGTCACTTGAAAGGAACCAATTGCAGAAAAATAGTTAGTCTACCTAGGGCATTCGGGCTTGTATACAGCATCTATAGTTCGCCCAGTAGTGCTGGATAAGCTCGGTGTTGTATTCTGGAAGATAATGTTTTATTATTTCATCCATCGTTTCTTCGGAACCACAAACATGCGGTGCCACTCCGGTGGATGTCTCCTCAGCCTAAAGATGATTGGTAATAGCCACCATTTCGGAACGGCCAATTTCACCGGTAAATTTTGCACTTCTGGAGTATATCTTCATACATGGATAGATCACTCTTCCCAGGAAAGGTCGCTTTAAAGGACCGATTGCAGAAAAATAGTTAGTCCATCACCAGGGCACTCGGGCTTTTATACAGCATCGTCCATAATTTACCGAGTACTGCTGGATTAGGTTCGGTGTTCAATTCTGGAAGATATTGCTTTCTAATTTCATCCATCGGTTGTTCCGAACCACAAGCATGGTCTGGAGCACACGCTGCCACTCCAGTCAGGGATGTCTCCTCAGCCGGAAAGTGATTGGTAAAAGCCACTTTTTCGGAATGGCCAATTTCACCGTTAAGTTTTGCAATGCTTGGAGTGTATCGTCATAGATGGATAGATTACCTCTTCGCACAATTAGTCTACCAGCGCATTCAGGATTGTGTAGAGCGTGTATAATTCGCCGAGCAGTGCTGGATCTCGGTGTTGACTTCTGGATCGATGACGTTTCGTGAACCGAACAGTTTGATGGAGTTGCAACAGACACGACTGTTGGAGACCAACCGTCTCTTCTCCCGCCATCTATGGTGGTGCATCCTTGAGTCCAATTCAGCAACACAGTTGATCCTGCTAGAAGAGCGAGTCGACTTAGGGTCGCACCGGTACTTTCTCGTCAGACTTAGGACCTCGGATTTCATCAGGATATTGGAATATTCAACAACTAATGATTTATCCACCAGGTTGACGGTCTTCGATAGCGCACTCGAGACCGGTTTGATCAGGACTTTCTAGCGTCGCTATCGAAGTAGCAACAACCATGTGTGATAAACGGCCATGCGACAAGGGGGGTTGCGCCAATAACGAGTGCGAAAGTTTGGCCATTGGAGCAAACAAAAGTGGAGGTGAGACATGCAATTTCTCACCCTGCAGCACCACATGCTCCCCTCGAGGACCGGAGAGTCCGAAGGCGCTGGCAAAGTGCCAGCCATGTGCACCCCCTCCGGACTTGAAACACATCAAACCGGAGGACAGGACGTGTTATCGACAATGTGAGCTTCAGAAATGGCTCGACAATCTGGTGGAGCGACAGACAAAGGAATGCTTCGGCCACTATATAGGCAGAGCATTTGCCGTAGCCACACGTGAGCTTAACAAGAATGCGGTCAACAGGGAGTGCATGGGAGACGAGTTCCCTCATTTCCTCGACAGGTATTGCTGGCGCCTCTGGCACGGGACGAAGCTCAATCTGCAGAAGCACGGTGTCACCCTTGGCAACACCAAAGAGAACTATCTGTTGTCGATATTGAGGGAGGAGGTTATGGAGCTCTACAATGCGCGTAAAATCATCCCTGACCCCAGGCAGCAGATGAAATCTGGAGAAACTTGGACGCATGAAGGCTCTCACTGCTCGTCTAGCCGAGCAGGGAAGGACTGCTATGTAAGAATATCTCATCATGCCTTTCTTGCATCAGTCCATAGCGTGTTTGTTGGGATATGAGGTTGAGTTATAATGCATAATGTAAGCTGTTTATCAATTCCTGTTCTTATGGAGGTGTTGCAGGCAAAGTGAGCAACTATAGGAGCAGATCTTTCAAGGATTGACTCCGAAATAGCATAAGCTTCTGGAAGCATTCAGTGTTTAGAGTCGGAACGTGAAGATTGTTTGATCGGTTTTACTTGTTGGAAGGAACTTAGCACAGATAACTACAGCTGTGACATGTATGTTCCTTAGGGATAGACGTAGTATCACAGAAATCAGTAGGTTTTTGAGGTTTCTTTTAGGTGATCTGTTCTCAAGAGGAAGGATGTTATTGTGCAGCGTACCCTTTGTCTGCAACTTAACTATAGTACTGCCACAATCTCTGGTTAGGTTCTAATCTCTCTCTCTCTCTCTCTCTCTCTCTCTCTCTCTGCCGCTGCATCTTTCACGCTGCCGCAGATCAGGGTCATGCATGGACTATGACTCTGAATTGAACTTTTGTCCACAAACTACTCCAACGCCCTCACATCCCACATGTCACTAGGCGAAATAAGCTAAGTCCACAAGCCCCCTCACCTCCGGATGTCTACAGTCTTGAGTCAGCAAAGGGAGTGCATGGTTTACTCCACGCCATGACCCTTGAAATTGAATTCACTTCACACACACCTGCTTGCATGATGGAAACATTCAAAGTGGACCAGAAACTTCCAATATCTTGGTGCGTATTTAGGCCTTGAAGAGCTGGCCATAATTTGAGCTTTAAATATTCATTGTCCTCTGCAAGATCCTTCATGTTTGCAACATAGAATGAGGGGGGGACTATGACATTCGCGTGTGGATTGCATTCCACCCTAGGCTCATGGTGGTCCACTATGATGGTGTTGGTGGCATTCCAACATGGCCATTTCTTCCACACCTTTGTCAAAGGTTTCCCCCATAATGTAACCTCCTCACTTTTCTGTATGATCTCACAATCCTTTGCTGACCAAGTAAATATTGGCTTATGGCCTTCCAAATGTTCAAACACTGGCAATATCTCGTGCAGGACCTCTTCCATGTACTCACTACTCTTTATTCCCCAAAAGCCTACTCTGAATGTTTTGAAACACCTTCCCAAGAACTCCATCATCCACGGTCTGAACACAACCCGCCGAGTCGTTGTTTTCTTTGTTACCCGGATGTTGGGGTTTGGATTGGGTTCTGTCAATAAACTGGTATCTAGAAGAGTCCCGTGCACATTGAATACCAGCAACTTGGTTGGATTGTAGGCTTCCACTATGGATGGGATAGGGGACCATTTTGTGGGACTCACCTCGCTGCCCGTCGCATTGTTCAGGACACCAGGACCACCTAACTTGCTTGGTGACATGGTCTTACTTCTTAGGGTAACTGAAAATGCAGACGCCCCCCTTCCCGGTGACAACGCCTGCGTTATCTCCTCTGCCACAACCCCTACCTCACCACCTTCTACTACATCACTCTCCCCTCTATGACTCTGCCCTTTCCCGCCATGTACACTCCCCACGCCCCCACTCGCAGCCTCCCCCTATCCCCTTCACCTAGGGCTCCCCTGATCCCTCCTCCCTTATTGCCATCTTCCACACCCTCGCTCCCAGCAATGCCTTCCACTCCGTTCCCACCAGATGTATTCTTCCCGGGGCCACCTCCAACTTGCACTTCCCCACCATGGCTGACCCCACCCTCTTCTGTCCCAGCTCCTGCACTCACAGGTTGCCCGCTGCCCTCTTCACTCCCACATCCCTTGCTAACTCCTCCCCTTGTCGGTCTTTTTTTCCTTAAAACCTTCTCGCTCCGACATCCCTTCATCCCGAGCTCACTATTACCTGCCGCCCCGCTAACACCCTTGAACTTCACGTCCTTGCTCCTGGTCATCCTAACTGGAGCTTTGGGGGGGTTCTCATCCTCGCTAGGAACATACGAGACATCAACCACATCTATAGGCAAAGCACTGGAGGCACCAGCGGTAGCTGGTTTAGATTGGGCTTGATTATCGCATGTTGACTTGGGGGGACTTCTGGGAATTTTCTGGGGATTATCGCCACTATGGGCAGGCGGGCTCACCATGGTCTTGGGCTCTAGCTTGTTCATTATTGTGGTCACCATAGTCGCCAAGTTATCGAGCGTCAGGGTGTTTGCTTTAAGAGCCTGCTCATTATTCTGACTAGTCATCAAAACCTCTGACAACTGGTTCCTGAATTCTGTTTGGTTAGTCTCCAGGGCAGTAATGCGAGCTGACATCCTTCCAGACGCTGCCTGCTGCACATAACACACGCAAGCAAAATCAAAATTCACCCATGCCAGGTTCTGGGAATGAGGTCAGGGGATGCAAGGCCTACAACTACACAATGAAACATCAACAACTCAATATTGACTACAACATTAACTAGCTTCAACCAATAAACAACTATGAATTTGGGATTGCTGTTGTTGTCTGGCGTCTTACAGAAGTGCAGGCCCCTGTTTGCTCCGACTCTTGGAGGTCCTCTGCGATTTCAGTGATTCCAGGACTCCTCTGTCTTTTCTTCCTCTGTCAAAGTCAACACAAAGCACTTCCATACCACACATTAGTGTATGCAACTGCAGATAATTGTCTAACCACATGGTGAACTCTGCATATGCAAATGTGATTAGATTGCAGGGACATGGATGGACAGAATTGCGTCTAGGCACAGAGTTCAAGAATATCGTCCAAGAACTTTGAAGCCAATGATTCGTATCCGTTGCTACAGTGTGTCCACAAAACAAGAGGTTTTGGAGGGAAATTTTTTTTGAGCATATGTTGCAATCCCTGATTATGTTTAGTGTGTTACCCACTGGAATCACAATGTGCTTGCAACAAAGTGTGGGTTAAGAAGAAGATTAAACATGTTTTATACATCAAACACCGCCCACTCCCAAAGTACTCACATTAAGCCTACATAGACCAGCATGTCCACAATTCCAAAATACATCATTCACCAGTTCCTGCCTAGATAGACTCCCTTCAAGCCTCATAATTTAGTCCGTAAGCTTGCACAAAACCTCAAACTTTACCTCAAAAGCTGTTTATTCTTAAAAGTGCCTTGTCTCTACGTTTCACACACCTTGTACTTGTATTGAACTAATTATAAATTTGAGCACAGATGGTCGGCGAGGGCTGGCCTTTGCACTGCGTCCTCTAAATTAGTCGCCACTAGGACGAGAATAATAACAAATATTCTGCGCTTCTCGAATGCCCCTCACCGATGTTTAAGAGATTTGCAATTCTCGTTGATCTCTACTTCCGAGGCAAAATGCAATTGCGCCGAATGCAATGATCTGTGAACATGGAATCCTGGAGCCTGCATTCCACATTCATCCCAAGGATAGGTTTCAGCTCTGATCGCTTTACCAGAGGATTCGTTTTTAGTGTCGAGTATGCATCTCGATTCTCGCCTCTTGATCATGCTTGTCAATACTTCAAATTCGATTGCACACAAGTTGCACTTAACTTAGGCTACTTCCGGAGAGACAATTATGCAGGAGACATGGCATGCTGTGATAAGCTACAGAAGAAGTCACGGATTTTCAGACAGATGATCTTTAAATTAGAGAAAACATGACCTTGATAACTGCAGAGATCACTCTTAGTAAGATGCCTCACCGTCGCACCGACGTCCTAGGCATCCCGCTCTGCCTACATGTTTCCTGGTCGAGGCAAACCTAGCGCTAAGTGGTTCATGTTTCCTGGAGAATCAACAATCAAAGCCAAAAAAAATGCGTCTCGGTCAGTGTGCAGTGGCGATGCGGCATCTCCTGCATAATCGTGTTCTTAGCAATGCCAGGCATGGCGCTCGAGATCAAGTGTAAGCCCCAAACTCATGGGTTGGCTCAGCTGCATAATCTTGATGTAATTCTCCTCCTGCTTGTTGGACGGTTTCACTAGTCGGTCCGCCTCTTTCATGTGTTTCTTAAAGTCCAAATCTAGCTGCGTGTCTAGCAGCACGCACTCCTCTCGCAAGAGCTGGAGGAATAAGTTTGCATCGTAGGGCGGGTAAACCACTCCGTATTTTGCTAGTTTCAAAGTTGTGCCATGGAACAGACGGTAAACATACGCATCGAGGTAGCTGAACTGCAGATCGTCACCACGTCCAAGAAGATGCTTGGAGCGGCCATTGGAATTGAGCTCCTCGTTCGCGTGAATGTAACACCGGCGCAGGTACTTGTCGAATGGCTCATGTGACTCGTGACTTTGCCTTGTGCACATCGGGCTTAGCCACTGTTGCAGCTTGCAGTGACGAAACTTTCTTCGCGTCTCTGTTTTGACGTTGAGGAGGACAGGGTGGTGATCCCAGTCGAGCGGCTCCGCACAAACTCTATAGTGGACATGCGAGAGGCCTCCTTCATCCTCGCACGTTGTGTGATTGCTGCTACACTGAGGACCGTCGACGTCTTCGCAATTCGAAACTGGCTGAAACAGAGTTGCCGCGTTCCGAATAATAGGATTGTATGTGAATGCGAGAGACTTTCGTGGAGGTACGTGGCCAGCGAGCTGCCGTTGCTTTAAGTAAGGGTAGTCTTGCATGTTGACTATACTATCCATGTAACCTTTCTTTGTAGAAGCCATCTTGACTCGCAGCAAGTGGTGATGCTTTGCTACAATTGCTGCAGATCAGTGATCAAGTAATAAAAATAGCTCAATCTCACGTAGCTAGTGATGAGCTCAAGTGCTTATTTAATTACCTTCGAGGGAGCACTTGTACTATCTGACGGTGATGGCGAATATGACAGACACGAGGTGTTTAGACTGGCGTATGAATCGTACTGCATTCTCCATGACCTTCCATGGAGCGAGAAACGGATAGTCAAGTTGCAGACAGTGTTTCGGTGCGATTACTTTGGTGCCAAGGAGATGACGTTCTCGATCTGAACGTTTCAAGCTGGATAACGGTCTGGATATTCCAGTGGAGACGTTCAGCTCCGCTAATCCTATTCACACCATCGGCCACCTTGCCAAGTGTGAACCTCTCGATGCTTGAGTCTTTCGATTCCTATTTAGGTTATGAGCAATCCTGTCAACTTTCATTCAACCACACACAGCTTAAGAACATGCTGCCGAATTTCTAAAGAGGACATCGTCCGTGGTGATGAGATCAATCCTTCCACTTCGTTTTGCCCTAGTGTAGTCAAAATCTTGCCTGTGCAGATGGCCACTGTGAACAATATTCCATAAGACTAATTTTGATGGCGGAAATTCGCAGGCAGCCAAAGTAAGCCACAATAAAACTTTGTCCAGCAACAGATACAGCCATCGCAATTTTGGTGCCCTCGCACAAGATACAGAAGGTATCTTGCACAGAAGGTATCTTGCACAGGTGCTTGGTGCTGAAATACTCCTTGCTCAGAAGGCCAAATTCGACGACAGGCACTCCAGGAAACCTTTCGGTTCTGTAGAGGAGTATTCTACACTCGACACTTACCACACAAGGATGGACAACGGCACACACCACTTGCGCTAGTTGCTATTTAGAATTTTGGGAGTCTCTGGTTTCCAGTCGACTGTACCAATATTTTGAAAGAACGATTTCAATCACCCTGCAGCTCCTCAGAAAGCAACCCACCCATTGCATAATTTTAGATGTAGAACAAGAAGTGCGACTTTCAATGTGAAGAATCCTCTCACAGATTCTGGATCTGAACGTCAATGGCAGTATGCATCAAACTATACCCAGGATTAGAAGTTACACATGACCAGTTTCTCTCCAGCATTCCCCATGAAAACCGTTGGTCTAAAGCATGAGCACTTTGATGCAACCTGGCTCGCCCCCAGAAACGAATTCACAAGCATGGCACCAGGGAGGAGCATTGCTCCTACGTACATCCTCGGTAAACATATCTCCTGCATTCAATGATATTGTTAGGCCTACGCAGGATCAAGTCCACAGTCAAAAAAGATCATACGAGCTAAATTCGAAGTGTGGGTCCTCTTTCTAACTATAAAATCTAGTTATTCCATACTGAATCAGAAACACCAACTGGAACACTGAACCTTGTGGTAAGACCACTGTGTTGAAAGAAAATGTAATTTTCTCACATCCAAGAACTCATAATCTCACTTTGATCTACAATGGGAATTTGGGCATAAGGCTCCTCCCAATTCTAGAATATAACAGTTACATCATTAAACATCCTAATGTAACTTGCTTGCCTCAGAACACACATCAGTGAGATGATGCTAGCAGTTAATAAAAAGTCAATTTATGATTTTGTCATCAGAAACTGCATATAAAACTTGTTCAAACATAACATAGTAGACACAAGACTGGAACAGCAGAAGAAATAGAGCATTCGCCAATGGAGAAGGTTCATAGATGCTTCAACATCTACAAGAAATCAGGCCCTACACGAGGACCATATAAAACCCTTATATAACAAGGCCACAGTCTTGTGCATTTCTGATTATCCGCTAACTACCATTCAAACATCCGAGAAATCAGAGACAAACAGATACTATTCTTATAACTCCATGTTACAACACATTACATCAAACCCTAAAAAATGTTGAATATCACGACAGAAAGATGAAAGCCCTGTCATTTACAATCAGACCCTACAAAGCACCTTCTTGAAGAAGATGAGAGTAAACCTCAAGAGAAAGACATGTTCCTAATGCTTGGTCAGTTCCTGTCAAAAGACAGGAATGAGTCGGAACGTTTTAAAGAAAGGGAGCGGAAGACCAGAATGCACAAAATGGAGCCTCATGGCCTCATAGATTGCGTACAAATATTCTTTGCAATCATGCATATTGCGTGCATTTCCCCAACAAAAGGAAGGAAAAATGGAAAGCCTTAGATACCTTGTCCTCTATAAACACAGCTAGCTACGACGGGACGGCACTTCCCAATGACTACTGCCCCAAGCCCACACTGAATTGGACCGGAACCCTAACCTAGAATCATCAGGTTGTCCATGTCTTGACTTCTTAAGATGTTTCTACAAGTGTTTTGGTGGCAGAGATAGTGCAGCAACCGAAATGAGAGCACCTCCAGTGCCAAACCTACAAGAAGCGTCAGAGCCTAAAACAACCAAGACCCTCTCCGCCTCATCATTTGAGATTCTTATCATGGCTAGCTACAATTTTTTCCATACTGAGAAGACAACCCTGGTGAGGTAAATTGGCTCTAAGCAATTCACATTCAACAAAGTGTTTTAAGCTTATCATCTGCACATGACTGAAAAGGGTTAATCCAAATCCTCTTGTCGTGGAATGTGGCCATCTCCATCGTTCCGACGATCTCCTGAGTTTTGGTTGGAGCCACCTCCTGGATAGTTGGGACCTCCACTCGAGCCTGATGATCCCGCAGCCGGTGCAGGAGCCGGAGGAGGAGTAGATGATCTGCTAAACATCCAAGGAAGGTGTGGAAAGTGTAATGAGAGTCGTCTCGCAAGGCTAGCTCGTTCAGAATTGTGAGCTGGAGCTGGGGCACTGCTTGATTGAGGCGCACTCCCCAAGCCACTAGTGGGTGCACTTGATCCCGCGTCTCGGCTCCCTGTAGTTGCTGTTGCTTCTTGAGGAGGGAAACCAAATCCAGCTGGTGTACCCCAGAAGGTGAATCCACCACCGCCATCCCCCCCACCACCACCTTGGTTATTGTTCCCCGAATTTGGGTTGTTGGCAGCAGCAGTAGTAGGTGTGGGTTGTGCATTTGGCCCGGATTGCGGGGCAGGAGACGACGAGCGCGCCTGATTGTAATCAGCATCATCTGTTGGCATTTCATACCGGCAAACAGGACACGAATTGTGTTGGGCCAGCCACGGCAAGATGCAATCTGAGTGGTACATGTGCTTACATGGCATCTGCCTCACGGCAGCTCCCAATTCAAACTCGTCTTTGCAAACCGCACACTGTGCCGCATCTGTTCCCAAATGCTCCTGCGAAATCTGAATTGTGGGCATGGCTTCCACCGCGTTCTTAGAGGCGGGCGGTGCCCCGTACCTATTCGGGTCGTTCTCTGCAATCTGCTGAATCAGTTGATCCAACCCAGGACCTAAAAAATAATCCCCAAAGTTACCCGGAAGCCGCCTCGGAATCCCTGTGCCGTTGTCGAAGAAAACCTCCACGTTGCCTCCTCCTCCAAGGAAGTTCTGCATCTGGCCTTGCAACAGTAACATAGGGTTGAACCCACCCCCTGTAGCATCCCCACCGCCACCCGCCCCTCCACCAGCTCCAACACCAATTCCACCACCCGGCCTTGCCCTTATACCATCCCCACCCATATCCGTTTCCCCCGCTTCCTGTCCACCCTGCGGAGGCTGCATTTGATGCAACACCGCAGACATGGCTTCCAACACTTGTAGTACCGCAGGATGGCCATGGCTCCTCTGCCCTCTTGTCCCCGGTTGGTATCGACGAAAACCGGCCTGCACCCCACCCGGCCCGTCCGCCAACCTAGCCCCCATGGGTGGATCCATCATGTCCTCATTTATGTGTCCTCCGCCCCCGAACGGGTAATGATGATCTTGTAGGTTCCCCGGTGGGAAATCTCCCCCTGCTCCTGTGTTGCTGTTATTATCCACTTCCTCAAGGAAACCCCCTCTGCATGATGGGCAGATCAACTCATCCCTCCCCGTTGGCCTCACAATCCTGTTACATTGATGACACCAGTACTGCGTCCCTTCCACAGACGACATCTGATCCACGCCCCCACACAACAACAAGCAACACTAACAAAAGCAATAGCCTGCCTCCCTCCCTCCTAAATAAAAAATCTCACCAATCCCCCCCCCAAACCCTCTTCCTCTCTATCTCTACAATCTGCCGACTAACCCTACCACAAACAATTTTCTAGCCACGTGACCACCGTAGGCGCACCAATTTTATTGTCCGCTAAGCGACCTGGCCTGACTATGATACGAAACCCCACCTGGCACCAAACCCTAATAGCCCCTCACGAACGATCCAGCACCGCTAACAACGATCTACACACGAATCCCTTCCCCTTTCTCCTTTTTCCCTTCAGTCACAACAACGGCGGTGTTTCCCAGCAGTCAGACATATTCTCACCGCCACATCACCTCTTCTACCACATCCCGTCTGCCACATCAACATCCACTCTGCCACATGCCCTTTATCTCGCACCATTTAGCCCTCCATCTCTCGCCTTCTTAACCCTTCGCTTCAAATCAAAATCCTCTTCCTTTACCTTCCAAGCAAGCAATTTGCAATTTGCAAGCACGACCTCGAAGCTCCCGTCGCACACCAACCGCAGCCGTGCCGCGAGCTCCTCGATTGCCCACACCGCGTGGGCAATTGCGAACGGGAAGCAGAGATGTGGTCCGATGTGGATATGAAGGAAAGAAAGCAAGGGTTACAACAAACACACAACGGCAAAAAAAAAACGAAAGGAAGGAAGGAAGGGAGAGATAGAGGCTATCCTCTCTTCTCCTTTGCAAAGGGAGACTTGGCCTCGCCAAGAGAAACGAAGAGAAGAAAAACAAAAGCAAAGGAAGAAGGAAAGGAAGGGAAGGGAGGAAGAAAGGCTCGGAAGGAAGAAGAAGCTCAAGACGCAGATCAGCTTGGGTAGACCACATGTCACTTCATCCTATATTCATCCGTATGTTTTCATTCATCATATGTTTTTTCATCCATCTATTGTCGTCGCTTGTGATGATGCTTATTAGCTCGCTGGCTGGACCCAGTGGAGGGCTCCTCTCATTGGTGCTCTTGTTTAAGATAGATGTGCCTAATTCAGATACTTTTCTCTCTGCACCCACTTCTAGTAACATATGAAACACGCAATTAGGGTTGGTGTAGTCTGCGGTGAAGAAGTGCACTGGTTAGTCAAGAATTTCAATCCAAGGCAAGGTTATTCGAGGCAACGGTTGGTATGACAAACAAGATGGGAAAAAAACAATCAAATTAACAAAATGCGTCAAGTTACAGTTCTCCGGAGGTCAGGTTTCTTGTCTAAGGATTTGAGGCTGCCCAAGATACTTGACCTCTGGAGAACTCCCTTAGCAAAAAGTAAAGTGTTGCCATGTTGGCAGCCACGTCATTTTCATCCATGCTTGAAGTTTTCCACCATAGAGGTCTTGGCCATAGTGCAAACCCCGGCCAATGAAGAATCCGTTTCGTAGCCAATCATTTGGCTCCATTCCCCTAAAATTCTTGACCAGTGCACTTCTTCACCGTAGTCTAAACCGGCCCTTAGCGTGAGATGGCTAGGAAATCCAAATCATGCTCATAATTTTTGGAGCTTGTATGAATATCTTATTCGTTGAGAAAGTGAATATTCTCTTGTTCGTCAAGTGGTCATATAGGTCCCCTCCCCCCAACAATTATGTTGATTATTGAGCTTGAAATAGATGGTATAATTTGAGCATGTACTCCGCTCTCTTTTGAACATAGGTTTGTTATTTAATGTCCATTCTTAGATCCACACCTAACCACATACACCACTCGAACATAGGTGTCCAACGACTAATTGTTGTGTTGGAAATAGGCACGTCTACGTTAAGGGAGCAAGAACCATGACCATGAAAATTAGAGGCCCTTGAAAATCATCCAAGTGCCATACCATGGGAAATAGAAACCCACTTTTGCAATCGATAGGCCCTCGAGCTTTGTGTAAAGTGAAAGTGGACCGTGTTAAGGGACCGCAACATATTTTATGAACAATCCAAAATAGTAGGTAGTTCATGACCCACCATGGCAATATACTATTTCTAGAAGCCAATGGCAATTTACTTGATGATCACAGCCCTTGGTTTTGTGTTAGATCCACCTCGTTTGGATGGGCATGATGCAACATCCGGTAGACCACGAAACATTATCCACTTGATGCCATGTAGGCCACCGTGTAGATTTTTCATACATTTGAATTTCTTTGGTCCCTCAAGCCCTCTCGGTCTAGTGTGAAGTGAAGTTGGGATGTCTCCAACTTCTCGACCAATTGCATAATTTTGTTTATCATAGGTCAAGGGCCCTCATGCTCTAGTGCAAAGCGGCCCTAAGTTATGCCCCAAGTTTTGTAGGGTACACTGCTTCCATGTGGCGGCCGGCCAAGTCGGTGAATACCACTATATATGTTGACTCACTTAGTATGGACCCATGCCATCCCAGCCCATTGCACCCATGCCATCCCAGCCCATTGCACCCATGCATATGGATTAGTGTCCCAAGCCGTCTCTAAACCATTTGCTTAACATGCCACCACCAATGGCCAACGGTGCTAGAACTTTGGAACTACCACTAGGTCGGTCGGCATCCACCCGCCCACCCTCGATGTTGGATGCCAAAATGCATATATTATTGCAACAATCTTCCTAACTCCCATTTGTCATTCATCCATGATGTTTCTCATTCCTCTTCATTATGTTTGTGATGCATAAGTGGCTCGTAGGAGGCCTCCTTCCATTGGGTGCTTTCATTTCCTCATACCTATAGCCTCTTTTGCAAAGAAACTCACCTAACAAGTTTGGAGTTGGTAATTTTCTTATTCTTAATAAATAAATAAATAAATAAAATCCAGTCGATTAGTAAATCCAAAGCAAATCCAATATCATAAGAATGAGATTAAGGTGACTATACCTCAATTCGTAATCTATTTATGACATTTTTTCAAGAATAACATACGCAAGCTTCTTAAGTGGGTTATATGGTACACATACTCGATTCCAATAACCACCCAAATCTTGATATGCAGAGTCCCCTAAACCTATGAAGTTTCACACATGTAACTGTCATTTTTAAATTTGAAATGTTGGAAATAAGTAGTGACCAGGTGAGAGAGGATATATAGCTGTTGGGGAGTTCAACGTGATGGAAAAAGTAAGTCAGAAAGGCACGGATTTAGGTTCCTTGAAAAAGGCATTGAATGTAGTCAAAAATTTCTCTACCAGTTATCAAAAACATGTCGACTTATGCTGTGAATATGGGTTGGGAGAGAGTCTCACCTTTGGAAAGTATTGTAATTTCAATGTTTCAGAATAAGATCATGTTTTTATTTGTTAAACATCGTGATATCAATTTCCAAGCCTGTAAAAAAACACTCCATTATCACACATGTGCCACACTTATGCGAAATTGCTTTAAGTTATTGGAAATGGATACATTTGTGTTATAGGTATGCCTAAAATGGTAGTTTTGAGGATTGACTTTTAGGCTATCTCAACCACTGAGTTGTCATATCAATCTTCACAATAATACTACACTTGTATTCATTTCAAGAGACTAATGAACCATTTGCACCCATAAATAGGTGTTTGAATAAGACGTGTGTGCTTTAAACCCAACATCTTTGATTTCCTTGGGGCACATCTTCATGTGGTGACCAAGTGAGTGCACACTACTAAGTGGCAAAAAATGACATCATGTCTAAAATATGATGTCCAAAGCTTAGTTGATGTTGGAGAAGTCTAATGAACTTTGCCATGATGGCCAACAAATGCAAGTCCATCCCTAAGAGCAATCATAATGGAAGTTGAAAGGTATTCATTGCACATGAGTTTGTACATAGATCTTCCAATTGGAAACTCTAGCATCATAGTCAACATCAATATCATGGATCAATAACTTGCGTGTAGGCATTCAATCCACCTCGGTGCATATACTTATGTCTTTGTTGTTTTGTGGGTATGGGCAACAATCTTGTCGCAACACTTTAAAAAATGATTTAGTGTCATATAGTATTTTATGTCATCGTGGTAACTTATCTATGATACTTCTTATGAATACATTCATAAATGTTGTCATTCCAATTTACTTTTAGTTCATCCACTTTGGTGTATTGTGCATCCTAACATTTATAGAATGAATTATATTGTTATGGATTAATGAAATTTGGATGACAAATCACTTAGTGATTTCAATATGATATTTAGTGTAGATTCATGAGAGACTTTCGGGGTACCTAAACATAGGTGGTTCAATCTAAAAGTTAATGTCAAAGGTACAGTCCTCTTCAACAACCAAGATCTTGTTATGTGGAGACCTATGAATTCTCTTTCTCTGACAAGCTTACATCCTTAGTCCGTAGCCAACTCTAGGGATTGTAATTTTTTCAAGGGCACACTTTCACATAAAGGCTGGAAATGGAATTTTCATTTAATATTTTATTTTTGCAAGTACAAGAATCGATGGGCAACACAATTATGGAGAGATGTTGATTACATACCTCCCTAATCCATGACTGAAAACATGTTTGATCCAAGTCAAAATAATTCAACAAATAACAAAATATCAATCGGTGGAATGATTGTTCAGTAATCTTCCCATAAAAATTGCATTATTGGAATGGTTTTATTTTTAAAATATGTTATAAATCAATATACTTACAAATAACTTCATCAAAGAGAGAGAAAAAACATGGAAGAAATTAATTTGGAACACCTCATTGGGGGGCTCCTTGGACGACCTTCAAGGGTTGCATCAACAATTGCCATTGTTTTTTTTTGTTTTTTTTGGGGGGGGGGATCGAAGGTTCTATGATGCTACAAGTAATAATTCAATATGACATTGACCTTTAAATTAAAAGCAAAGAATGGTGGTGTTTTCCTTTTGTATTGAAACTATCCGTTTTGAGCTTTGAAATGAAACTGTGGCCCAAATTACAAAGTCCTTTAAATTGGCATATTCTTAGGTGGAGGGTTAATGTACTAGGATGTAAGCATGGTAAAGTGAACCAAAAAAGTGCTCCAATATAACTGAAATCGTAGTTTTCTTGGTCAAATGCTTACAAACAATAGAACAATGTTGTGTACATTGGATTTTCTTTCATGAATGTCCTCTATTGATATGTTAAGTACTCAAATCCAAGACTTCGGGGTGGGATCTTCATATTTCATAATGAAAAGTAATGCTCAAAAGAAAATGGCCTAATTTGGTTTTGGTCTAAATTTACTGACCTTAAAATTTTTGAACTTGGAGTTTTTTTTGTTGGTATTCCTTAGATTTGATATAAACTAGAGGGCATGAATAAAAACAATGTATAAACTCATCAAATGTGTTAATTTTATGGCATTCTAAAGAGAATTTAGACAATATTGGTTCCATATCACCTACTCACACACCATTTGCACCTTCTCCTAAACTGTGTATACTTCTTTGAAATAAAATCTATCAACATAAATGTTGACATATGTAGGTAGGGTATGCATAATGCTAACCATTATCAATTTATAATCAACAAAGGTGGGAATAAACCAAAACCCAACTTGGTTTCAAACTTAAGGGTCATAATGAAAGCATACTTACACATGAAGACCAACTTTTATACGTGTGCGTATATGCTTCTATTCTACAATAATTTCAAAATTAAATGTAAATGTTACTCTAGAAGGAAATAAACTAGAATTTGACTAAGTCTCAAGTTAAGTGAAAGTTCAACTTCACTCAAGTTGGAGGGAAATTTCCATCTAGGACAATTAGTGCAAACAAAAACCTTCTTCCATGTAATGTATAATATAATAGAAGAGCCGCTTTACAAACGGACCAAGAGCCGTGACCTAAACTTTAAGGGATCTCTTGAACACTATTGTGGCTTGGTGGCCAAGAATACCCTCAACAAGTCTCATACAAGTAGGTTGGCCCCGGGCTAGATCACATCTTCATTCAGTTGGGGCCCGTCCCTCCTTCAGTGCCCAATCTTCTTGCCTGCACCTGCGTGGAAATTCTTCCTTGTTGGGAACCAATGTGACAATACCCGGTCACTTGAGCCATTAAGCTCCTTTGGCATGTGAAGGAACTCCATCAATTAACCTAGGAATAATGAAAGTGATGTCAACTTTGAATATTTGTAATTTTGACCGGGTATTGTCACATTGGTTCCCAACGAAGAGGAGTTCCCACGCAGGTGCGGGCAAGAAGACCGTGCACTGAAGGAGGCGTGGGAGGGGCAGGGCCCACCCGAATGAAGATGTGATCTAGCCCAGGGCGAGTAGGTTGTGACCAATGTCGGTATGGTCTATAGGTGAATGTATGCTTGACAATATTCAAACATTAATAATGGTACCCAAGAACCTACCCATGGGTAATTTTCTGAAATACCCACACTATTTATCCCCATTAGTACGTGTTACTAAACTATTTGGAGTTACGCAGTGCAACAATGTCGTACTCGTGAGTTCAATTTTTACTAACAAAATTTCAATAGGTTGTTCGGACATTACATAACATAAATGGTTGTGTTTGGTAAAATATTACATTCACGTTAAATAGTTATGGCGCTTCGTAACATGGAACATTAACATGCACTAATTGGGATAATCAGTGTACTAAAGTAGTCAGATATTGACTCTAGTTGGTGGGTATGTCAATGTGAGATAATACTTGTACACCTAGATTATTATTTGGGTGAATACCATTCTAAACCATATTGATATTAGGTGATTTTGCCTAGGTTCTTTATAGTATATAGACCTAAATAGTACATAAAACAAAAATACCCTCAAATATTCATATTGTAGTGGTATAAAAAATATGAAATCCTCAATACAGGTACCTAAATGGAATTTAAAAAAATAAAAATAAAAATATTCTAGCATATTAACATTGTTAATTCCCTAAATCATCAACATTAGCACTCTTCTTGCAAACCTTCTTCTATTGACTACGTAAAGCCACTTTACACTAGAGCTTGAGGGCCTTTGACCTATGATATATAAATTATGTGATTGGTCAAGATGTTGGAGATGGTCCAAGTTCACTTCGCACTAGACCATGAGGGCATGGGGACTGAAGATTTTTTTAATGGATGAAAAATCTACATGGTATCTTACATGGCACCAAACGGATAATGTTTTATGGTCCACTGGATATCGTGTTAGACCCATCAAAAAGAGGTGGGTCTAGCCCAAAACAAGGGGCCGTGGCAAGCAATTAAATTCCCCTTGGCTCCTACAAATATTGCCATGGTGGGTCCTAGACTACCTACTATTTTGGATTGTCTATAAAATATGTTGCAATCCCTCAACATAGTGAACTCTCATTTTACACTAAGCTTGAGGGCCTGTCAATTGCAAAATTGGATTCCTACTTCCCATGGCCTTTGAATGATTTTTGAGGGTTGTTAGATCTTCACAGTAATGGCTCTTCGTCCATGTGTAAAGTGGCCTTGAGCTAAATCCTTTAGTAATACAACACTTGCTAACTAGATAAAGGAGGGAGGGAATTATTATATACAAGCGTACCTCTCATTCACACAACACAAAGCCCTAAAATATTGTGAAGCATGTATGTATTTTTAGGTTGATTTGACACTGTAATTAGCTTCAAAAACACCAAATTAGTGTACTCAAGGTCATCTCAGATGAATAAACAACAAACATATAAGAGGAAAATGTTTTATGTTGGATGGATGAGAGGTACGCTCGTATATACTCCCTCTCTCTCTCTCTCTCTCTCTCTCTCTCTCATCCCTTTTCTTCATCATGAGCCCCAATTTTGGGGGATTGAACTTGGTGGGTGCAAATGCAATGCCATGGCTTTGTTATGTGGCTTAAGGCATGTGGGTGTTATTTGGTTTGTTTTCCATGATCTCCAAGTTCTACCAATTAGATGAATGTAAATTATACGATGAATGTAAATTACTCATTTTATAAACATTCAAAATGCATCAATAATTAGTGACATCGTGTCAACATTCGTGACATTTGGCCACCATGCAAGCACATGCTATCATTCGTGAGTTAACTGCGAGGTGGTGATAATAAAAAAATCAAGAGATTTTTATGAAATATTGCCACATCATTTTGTTTTGTTTTGTTTTGTTTTTTGTTTTGTTTTTATTTTGTCATCATTTCTTTTCTTTTCTTTTTACTTTTTTCTTTTCCAGTTTACACCAAGACCATACAACATGATGACCATTTAGTGCCAATGACACTACCTAGCCATTTAAGTGTAGCTTTTTATATGCTTGTTTCACTTTGTTTTGAGTATAAGAACTTAAAGTGCTACCAAGTTCATCGACGACTCATGTGAACGTGGTGACAAAATCATTCTAAAAGGGCACAAGGGGACAAAGCTAGCTACAAAAGGTGTATAGGCAAACGGACAATTGGCAACGCAACTCCCCTTTTGGAAATACCTACCACCACAAGTTTGCCATCTCCAACTTCCACTTGGAGAATTACTACGAATACACGCTAGACATGTACCGCCTCCCGCAACCGAGAATCGGTCATGTCACTTGTAGGTAGGTTGTAGCCCATATCACGTCCCAACCCGGAAACTAAGGTGGATGATGGGTCTTAATCGGACCCCTAGATTTGATTGGTATGTGGTTCGGTGAGGAGCAACGAGCAAGCATTATAAAGACACGTGTTCAAAAGAGATTGGATTGCGTTAACAAATATTCATAACTACGCTACACTTAACAATGAACACAATTGGAGGACCTGTGTACTATCCAAATAAGAAGTCGACAACAAATATGCACTTCCGATAGCCATACCTAAATAAGGGGAGGTCTGATTTTCAATATGGTTTTTGCATATGTTTCAGTGTAGATTTGCTAATGCAACACGAGTTTTGTTGTGTAAATGGATGTGGTAGTATTTGGTTGGTATGGGTGTCCCAAAGTTGGTTATTGGGGTGGGGGCACTGGTTTTGGGGGTAGTAATAGCAATGTTAACCTTTTCATCTAAGTCAACGGCGTGAGAGTGCAAGGTTATAAGGCTTCCGACACTAAAACTCTACATTGCTACAAAGAAAGGCCTCCATATTGGAATAGGCTGGTGGTTGGGACTTAATCCATGTGCACGTTCATTCGCCATTGTTCGTGTCGTTCATTGTCTGTTTTAAATTGGCATCATGCTTGAGTCACTACGAGAGTCTTGAAATCATGTGATCTTAGGCAATTCTAGGGCTAAACGAGACGCCGTTGGGTGTTGGACCCCTTGCTACGCATTGTTGTAAGAGTGGCCTAGATGAGAAGTTAGCAAGACCTAAAATTTAGCACTACAATCTATGATTATACTTTACCGATTTTATGTAGTATGATTGAGATACCATTATCCTAGCACTGTGCCTAAATAGCTCATGTCATGTTCTTGCCAATTTTATTGATGTGAGGTTTTATACGTTCAAACTCCAAACTAGTGTGGGTACAACAAATTCCTTAAAAAATACAACATATTGCTTAAAGAAATTGTTGGACCAAAGAGCTTGGTATGATAATTGCATGTTCTTAGTTAACAACGGAAAACCCAATGACTTCCACTTTTGTTGATGTCTATTGTGGATATATATTGAATAATCGAATCTTAATCTCAAAACCGTTTAGGTAGGAAAATCTACACCTATCAAATTGGGTGCGAGAAAATAGTCTAAACAAATTTGTATACATCCAAATATGTGAAGAGCTTTCAAAACATTATGCATTATGCCTACTTGTTCTAGTAGAACATGACAAATACTTGGTTTTTGTAACAATCTCTTGCTTTGTAACATGAATTTGGATGTTTGCTTTACAAGAGATTATAAAAACAACGAGCGTGCATGGGATGGATCCACAAGGACCATGTTTGATTTGAAAGGAAGGCATTATCTTAACCCTAGAACTTGGCAACATGAGACTAGTATAAGGGGAACAATCTCCCTTTCACGTCAACGCACAAAACACCAATGTTTAGTTTGCTTTATCTTTATTATAATTCATTCAATTACTAGGCATATTGATGACAACTATATTTGTTGTATTGTCGCCAAGGATTCGTGGTCGTAGCATTAGCAACTCCCTCTACCTTGGAGTTTCCCACCACTAAATGACAAAACATTGAACCCCTTTTCCACAAAAAGAACAATAAGTCATAGCCGACCCAGTTGGAGGGGGAAGTTGAAGTAGACTTGACTACAATTATATTATGAGGCTGGAAAATTTGACTTTTATTTGAGCAGGACTCATTCATTTGTGACCCCATAGTCAATATCAAGAACTTGTAATTTCTCTAGTGAAAGTAAGCTGCCACAATTCAACCATCAACTTGTAGGGTAAATTATATTTATGGGGACACGATTGTCATGAACCCCAAGCCTTCTTGCCCCTTAAAGACCGAAGTGGACGTTTTGGTTTGTGTAGATACTACTGCCTGACAATACCAACGTATGTGTTGATGTTACAATCTTATGATTTTGGACATGTGGACAACTGAAAAAATTGTGTGAATGATCCTAACTCTACAAAGCTCCCAATCCATGTAGTCATATCCACCATAAGAGGTGCCGGTTTTCTTTAACGATATTCTAAATTGGATTAAATTGTTAAAGATGATTTTGGGGCAGTTTTGCTCCAATCCTACGGGCTAATGCACATGGAGTCCAAAATCGACTTCTCAATTAGTGTTTGTATGTTTTCCAATTTCCATGGTAGATGATAGACATGTTCACCACTACACAAATTATCCCAATTAGTGTGTGTTACTATTTGAAGTTACGCAATGCTATAACTATTTTACGAGAATGTACTATTTTAACAAGCAAAGTCATTTATGTTCTATAATGTCCAAACAATCTGTTGAACTCTCAAGTTGATGTTATTGCACTGCATAACTCCGAATAGTAACACACACTAATTAGGATAATCAAAGTAACTAATTCAAAAAAAATCTACAAAGTGCTATACTCTATGTCATATATTTGTGTTATTCGGAACATTGACATAAATTCATGTGTCGCTTTAAAATAGTAAAAAAAGCAATCAACACCATAGTTTTGAACCTGCTTATTACTATAACCAAATCATTTCCATGGATGAAAAACATTATGCCAAATTTCAGTTTGTATCGATTCACTTACGAGGCAAGAGCAATCGTGCACTTTAGTCAGCTAGGTGATGATTAAGTAGCACTACACTATTTTGTCTAATTAGCGTGGGTTACCATTTGGAGTTATGCATTGCTATAACAATTTACTGAGAGTATTATGTTTTACCCAAATAACATAAGTGGTTAGTATGGACACCGAAGAATATGATATGACTTCGTTGGTAAAAAATGATATTGTAGGTAAAACGTTATAGCAACACGTAACTCTGAATAGTAACCCACACTAATTAGACAAAATAGTGTAGTGTAAGTTGAAGGTGAAACAATGGGACCCTCTTAACACTAGATGGGTCTTAAATGGTTGTTTATTCTAACTAGCCCACTTCTTCTAAGATATGAAGCACGCAATTGATACGAGATGGTTAGCAAATTCAAACCGAGGTCCTAGTCACTTACTTCATAAGTTATGGAGTTTATATGAACATGTTATTTATTATCCTCAAAGTGAAGGTCTCGAGCTCATTAAGTGGTCATATAGTTCCCCCAATTATGTTGTTTGTTGAGCTTGAAATGGTTAACATACTATGAACACATAGTCCAATTTCTATTCATAACATTTTATTTTTGGTGTTAGTTTCTTGGAGTCACACCAAACCACGTACCACTAGAATCTAGGTGAACTCAATTAAGAGAAGTTTTCAAATTAGCCACATCCACCTTATTACTTGGAGATTGTTTTCAGTGTATTTGACCCCAAAATTGACAAAAGAAGCCCAAATTATTCCAGTGAGATTAATTGAGATGATATAACAATAATTCTATGGGCGGCGATGCTATCATATGAGTGGTGAGCGGTAACTTATGAACAATGAACAAGGAAATGTCTATGGTAATACAAACACTAATATCCTATAATCATGGTCTTTTGCCTAGAAAGTGTATGTGGATGCACATTATGTAATGTTATATTTATTTATTAGTTATCTTTGCTATCTCTAATTCCAACTAGACTCTACTACCTATAACACTACACTATTTTGTCTAATTAGTGTAGGTTACCACTTGGAATTATGCATTGCTATAACATTATACTGAGAGTATTATGTTTTACCCAAATAACATAAATAGTTAGTATTGACACCGAAGAATATGATTTGACTTAGTTGGTAAAAAATGAGAATGTAGGTAACAAGTTATAGCAACACGTAACTCCAAATGGTAACTTACGCTAATAAGACAAAATAGTGTAGAGGACTCCATCCTAGGAGATCTAATAGTTATAAAAGGTAAAGGGGAATTACCCACTAGTTGGACTATGACGTTACACGATGTTTTCACCTCATAAGTACACTATGTAGTGACATTAGTTAAAAGTACCTAGCTCACCCTAAATGCATGGAAGGAGAGCCGGTTAACTATATATTGAGGAGGGCTTCAACTCTTAGTTCCTACAAGTTCATAAGGCTCAAGGTTGGGTGGATCATGACTTCTTCTTTTTTCCTCTCTCTTTTTGAGAGACTTGCATTGATAGCAAAGCTCCAAGATCTTGACCTTGGTGTTTTAGGCGTTGTTACTATTTTGTTGTATAACATTTGGGTTCCAAGCTACAGAGACGTTTACAATTGTTTTACAAAGGAAGAGAATGAGTTGGTTGTTTTCTGAAGTATAAGGAGTCGAGTTTTATTTTGTTTTGTTTCAAGAGAGGCAAGAGTGCTTAAGGCATGCTTGTAGAAATTTCGTTGCAATTTTTTGGTGACCAGACCTACAAGACATTTGTAGATTTTGGTTTTCTGCAAGTGTTTGTCAAGGTTTTTTTAGGAGATTCAAGTGCTTCCTTTTGAGTTCTTCTATTTTCCCTTGAATATGTTAGGGTTTGTCAAGATTTTGAATTAAGTCATAAGGCTCTTTGGTTTTAGAGTATTATTTCCATATGTGGTGTGGGACACCATGGCAATGGAAATGGATATCTCTACCCCTAGTGATGAGGCCTCTCCTTTCACGGTTAACCCCGTTTCTACCTTCCCAACAACCAAGACAACCAAGGAAATTGTGGACATATTGCTCACACGGAAGATACAAGAATATTGTAACGGTAAGTTGATCAATAACCACGATCAGTTTGCGATGTTGGAACTAAATTATGAGAAGCTCAAGACTTTCACAAGAAAAAAACTTGAGGGATGCCATATTTCCCAATGATTAAAGCTTTGTTAAAGGTCTGCCAACTTGGATAAGGTGACGCAAAAATATATCAAACCATCTTTGCAATTTCATCACATGCAAATATGAAAGGGTTACAAGGATGCCAATATAGTGGATGATGTTGAGACAAATTGTTTTGTCTTTCGTTCATGGTGGCTATCTTATGGTGTTGCAATAGAGGAGGCTTTGCTTGGACTTTTTGAGTGCTTGGATTATGGCATTACCGGTATAGACAATTGCGTTGTTGGTGAGAATATGTTCCACAATTACTTCTCTTTTCTATCTTACACTTTATATTTGTTGTTCATTTAATGTTCACTTTACATGTTTTTACATCATTGAAATAATGACATTGTTTTGTACAACGCATGACCATAGAAGAACGTGTAGAAATGCCACCATGTATAGACGGTCTACAACAAGTGGTTGCAACAATCTGGAAACAACACGACTTGCCTTTATGACACTATAGTGGATGATTTGATCAAGATGTTTATGCACATTGCATATTAGAGGTCATGGCTGAAAGGGGGTTGCATTGGTAGCCGTTTTGGCATTGCTGAAGTTAAAGGTTGTTGCTAGGTGTGGAGATCCAAAGTTGTTGGCAAAGGCCATAAAATTTGTATCCATGGGCATAAGATTTGAACACCATGGATTGTGCATTGGAGGGCTCATAGTTGTTTGGTTCTATCAAATGGAAATTCAACTTGCTATACGATGTTGATTGTTACTCACGTCAACCCAACAAAGTGACTACTCCATTCCTTGCCTAACACTCAGGCAACTCGTCAACATATAGAGAAATTGGTGAATTTTGTAAATCATGTCATGGCACATACCACCTTCATATTAGACATGGATTGCCTTGCATCCCAGTGACACATTGGAAAATTGCCACCCAACTTTGTTAAAAGATGTTGGGCAATGTAGGCCAATACATGGACTTTGTGTAGTGCTAAAGTTGGAACTAGCAGATGTGAAACCCTTGCTCCAACGTACAAAGGAATGAAGAAGAATTTTTGCTCCACCAACAATATGGAGTATGAGTATTGGTTTTGCCCTGACAACATCCAAGTGTTGTGTGAATGGCAACAAGAAGAAGTATGTGTTGGATTGGCCTATAGTACCCAACACGTGCCTAGTGAAAATAGGTACCAATCTTTTGAGGGAGGAGGCTAGATTTGAATTGTAGCAAAGGGATGCACTTTCACATGGTCGTAGGTTTTTAGCAATTGCGACCCTCCCCATCCCTTGGTCACATTTTCGTGTGCCACCAAAACCGAACGCCCATCCCACTTCCAAATTTTCAAGGTCAATGAATGTGTCAAAATAGCACCAACACCAGCAGATCACATAAAGAAATGGGAAAGTGCCGGACTTATAAACGGATGCTATGTTGTTGGAGTAACTGCCATTCCATATCCAAAATTTGGAGTGATCATCATCATCATCATCATCATCATCTCCAAGGAGGAAAGCTCATATTGTGCTACAATTGGCAACATCCCACATTGCACATGTCCAAAATTTTGCCAAAATGTCATCATTGGCTTTGGGACAAAAAAGGAAATGCAAACAAATGTACTATGTATCCAAATTGCTTTTCAAAGTGGAATACGAGAACAACAAGTTCATTTATGTCCTAACATATACTTACAACAAAGTCATGCAACTTCTTGAGCTTGCCGGTGTGATTGAACATGCCTAGTCATGGAGGTCTCGTTTTCATAATAATGTCCCAAGATGTTTGCATATGACAATAGATGTTTTTATGCTTATGTGGTTAAACTCATATGTATTTTCAATGTATCATAATAAAATACAACATGTGATTGTTAGTGTTTTGGGGATTCAATGGTAATAGGTTCCATTCACAAACATTGTAGAAATTATAACAAAACCGTATGGGTTGAATATCTTGATGTGGCCCTACACCCGTGGGAAGTTCCCAATTTACTAATTATTGCTCACAAGTTACTGCTCATCACTCATAAATTACCACTCATTGCTCATAAGTTACCGCTCATTGCTCATATTTACCATTTTCTGCTTGCCGCTCATGTCTTAGCTTCCCTCACCCTATGGGGGTAGATAGGTTTGACCAAACTTCCTAACATGGTTGCCAATTTGGTTCCTTGGCTTACAAATGGCAATCTCATTATATTTATCTTTTAAACTCACTACAGGGACCAACGGAGTAAGTGAATGCAAGATGGATGTATAGTCTACATGGGATTCCTACATAACATCAAATGGATCATGTTTCATGGTCACTTGGACTATTTCCAAAAACCATCTCTTGGAGGTAGGCCTAACACAAAACCGGGAGACCATGACACTCCAAATGCTCACAACCGTTGATTTATTCTATTTTATCATGTGTGAGGACCCGCATGAATAGAAACTCATTGAAATAGCATTTGGTTGAGGGCCCGATCACATATGACTTCACACTACACTCGAGGGTCCGTGACCACTTTCTTTTGGGCTCTCACGGTTTCATGCTCGTGGCTCTTGGCTCGTGTGTGAAGTGGCCCTAAATTCTGCATGAAAGACTCTGATTTGTCAACCTAAACCCTAAATGGATGGTCCTTGTACCAAATGCTTTGGGGGGGATTTTGCTCCTTTGTTGTACGATATAATGTTAGGTGATGGTGCAACGTGACATGGCTTGCAACCTCCCAATACGGTTTGCTCAAATTTTGCTCAATTTATTGGATAATTTCAATCACCAAATTTTGTGTTGGGATTCGATAACTTTAGGGAAGCACATTAGGTTGTGTGAGCGCATGATAGGTAGCCGTTATTTATGGAATTGGAAAAAAGTCTAGGACTCTTGGCGACAAAATCAATATCAAAGTATTGAAATTGAGATCCAATTTCAAACCGATGTTGGCCGATTAAAGATCCCCTCATAAAGAAAGAAAAAGGAACTCCAATGTTGCCACTGACATGAATTATGATGTTGCTTCATTTTAGAGTTGGTCGAAGTCTATATGTGATCTTGAAACGAGCATTACGAGAATTAGAGGGTTTTCCGGAGATTATTGTTTCCTTTTTGAAGGTAAACACCTTGAACGGGTGTGGACAAACTAGCTGACATCTAACCCCAAGGGGCAAGCCCCTAGGTTCCCACATGGTTGGCTGAAAATATTTAGTTCACCCGGATACACCTGTTGTGATTGGGATGAACCATGGGTGGAAGGATGCATCGGAATCATGTTGTGCTAGGAAGGTCACTCATTTGAACATTATTCCAGCCTTAGGCGTCTTAACCTTGGAGTTCCCACGAGATCCATAATCCGGGCCCCAGGGAAAGGTCTTGGGTTTAAGTCACCCCTCGGGGGGGGGCACTAGCGAAAATCGTAGAAACAACGTGCGATAAAAAAAATAGGGTCTAATATATTCCTTGTAGATAAATTTTGCAAAAAACGTACATATAATATAGGGGTTTTTAAAAGAATGAAACATGTTTACATGTAAAATACCATCACATATAATGGCCTCTTTTATCTAGTCAATACATGTAAAATAACGTGGAAACAATTACTAGGGGTAGTGGGTCTAGGGTAGGGTCTTTGCTAGTGGATGAAAAGAGGTAATTTTCTATTGAAAAAACTTGGATGGATGACTTCGCAGGTTGGCTGGCTTGAACGTTATCGAACCAACGTATCCAATGTGGAGTTAATGTTCTCTACCTACGTGCCGGGAGGGAAAATTCCAACGTGTTGTTTGAATTGCAATTTTCTTTCCAATTTTCTTTGGTAGTATAAGTAAAATATGGTACTTTAAATGATCCCCCAAAAATATAATTATTGATATGGTGTATTAAAATACAAGCATTTATCTTTATTTTGAAAAATACCATGCCTTATAATCTTTTCTGCAAGGTAAATAGCCCCCTGATAAATAAGTCATGAGCGCACGTGTATGCAAAATATAAGAGGGAGTGCGCCCCCCGAGAGTCACCCTTCTAGATTCCCCACTAACTTAAAACCTAGTTCCACTCTCTCAATATTGACTCTATGCTACGATGGGCATCCTTGTTTGTTGGTGAGTGGCATGGTAGGTCCATCATTTGTCTCAATCCCACATGATGCTTGTTGTGTACATTCACTTATATGCACACAAGGTACCGGTTATTGTTAATTGGTACCAGTTACTAATATAGTGTCTATTCCTTGCAAAAGGTAGAAGTAGTTCTACAACCAAAGTCATTGCCCTTTTAAGACACGGCCATGGATGTGATTTGGGTGAACCAACCCATACACTCGTTCCTTGTTGGATGCCTAAACCCTTGCCTCCAAGGAACCAGTGTATGGGTTGTTTCACCCCAGCCCATGGATGTATGATGAACAAACAATCTATTCACTCCGACGTCTCCAAGAGACCGAAGCTCTTATTTATTTGCACATAGGGTAACATATATGCTTGTTACCTATTGTACCTATTTTCACTATTTTCACAACTTCATCAATATTGACACCATCTACACCATGTTGTCTAATCAATGTGGGTTACCATTTGGAGTTACGCATTGCTAAATTATTTTTACTAAAGGTCCTTCCACACCTAACGAAGGTAGCAGACAAATGTTATCTTCAAACATTTGATGTTGACTAAAAAACCATATTCGTTCACACGGTGGACAAGAATATGAGATATTACGGATTTTGTATGATACGAAACACCGATGATATATATTGTCTGTACACACCTATGGCCGTATTTGCCCTATATCTGTGTAACACCTCATGATCGCGTAACGGCCTTTCACATCAGAAAAGCGATGTCTTGCACCACACCGATGTTTGAATATCGTGCCTTCGCGGTCCTTTAAGGTTTCTTTTCCTCTCTGATGAGTTTCTGAGAAGGAAACACAGATCTCTCCAAACCCTAAACACTCATCCACTTCACGTTACAGAAGCTCACATTGATTTCATTCACCGCCGCAACACTGCACGTCGCTCCAAGGATGAATCGAAGAGGAAGTTGCGCTCCAATTCAAGGATGAATCGAGGAGGAAGCTGCGTTCCCCGGAAAGATCCGAAGGTGCTGTGCTGCAAGTAGATTTGCCATGTTCCCGTCGTCTTTTGTCTCTTTCGCGTGCAATACGATCTATAACCAGATCTATGGTTCTTCTATTTCAAGGAAAAAGGGAGCAATCGGGGCTGGAGTGGAGAAGGAGCAGCGTGCAACAATTGGTGCACTTGTGAAACTTTCAGCAGACAACCCACCCAAGGTGTTGACTTGTGTAGGGAAGATTTACGCACCCTTCGGTTGAAAAAAGTATGAACTTCTCCCGTTCTTGCCTTCAGAGTGCAAGTTCTCTAGGGATAGATTTTATCGGGTTTGCATCCTGGGTTTGAATGTGTCAAATGTGATGACGATTCGATGCCATCGTCTCCACTTCTACCCATACGTCATGCACAATGTTGAGTGTGTGTGTTTCCTTTCCCTTTTCTGTCAATTCTTGTCTTGTGACCTAAATGTAAGGTAGTTGCAGAGGACCTTGCGAGAATGGCGCCCAGCCTTTCTGGTATGAAGGTTACTTTTCTTCCAGATGTTGTCACATGTTGTTGCTATCTACATAATCTCTTGCTTGGACAAGATGAAGAACAGGTGCAAAGGCTCATGGAGCGCCTTAGAAATGAAGGGTTGGAAAATGAAGTGGAGGATTTAGACCTACCTGAAGTGGGCATTGAAGCTGAACCTGGCATTTTAAGAGCAGCAGAACACATGCGACAAGAGCTTGGGGAGTATCTTGGGAGACAAAGACATATCAACCTTTAGATTTCTCCAGTAAGTTTCTACACATTTGCTTCCCAGTTTTTCACATCTTTTATATTTGATTCTATGACTCACCTTTATTTGACATATTTTGCAACTTATGTTGATGTTATTCTATTTGTTGCACATGTAGGATCTACTACAAAGTATACTACAAGCTACAGAAAATTGGTAAGTCAATTCTTTGTCAAATTTCGTCAAATTTCCTATCATGTTTGCATGGCAGTGTTCATTTCTACATGGCATTGTTCATTTCTGCATGACACTGGTCATTTCTACATGACTCACGGTATCCACTTGGCCCCTCTCGCTCTGCAGGATTTGGTGATGGAGCCGTAGTTGTCGGTTGAGTAGCACATGGTGATGGTGTTGTAGTTGCCGATTGAGTAGCAATGCCAACACCCTCTTGGACTGGTCGAAGACCAATGCTAAGGACTTGAGTTAGTCCAGTAATTGCTTGTACCAACATACTCTGGTTCATATGAGTCAATCGAGCATTTTCTTGAACAAGCATATCCTTTTGTCGATTGTAAATAAGCTGTTGCTGGAAGATGTCCCACTGCAGCTTGGAGTCTCTTTCATTTAATTTCTCCAATGTAGTAACAAGTTTGTCATTCGAATCATAGTAGCTTCTGCTATCTTAGTATGACCTGAAGTACTCTTTCTCTTTTGGCCTGTGTTGCCATACTTGCGACTAAGATGCTGATAAGTTGTCTCCTCTGAAGAAGACAAAATCTGAGTGACAGTGGGTGGGGGAGGTGTTGGTCCATTCGTTGATTCAACATGTGGACGTTGAAGTGGTGTAGGACTCGCTACAGGTGTAGGGATTTGTGGTGGTCGATAGAAACTGGAAGGCCCACCTGGTCCAGATGAAGGATGCTCAGGTTGCGGGTGGATGAAGTGGCCACTATCGCTACTGTCAAATTCTTGGTTTATTGTTGCACGACTGTACACATTATCTCTAGGTTGACTAAGATCACGTACATGTGGTGGGTTGATAATAGGTCTGATGTGGTACCAAGCATCAATCGCGTCGTGGTTCTCTTTGAGGAAGTGTCTTGGCAGATTTTCTTCAATACGCTCAAGTACACCCATACTCCAATATTTCTCTTCGTTGATCCCCGTTCCTTTATGAAAGTCATGGATCCGCTTGTAATCTGCTATGAGAATACCCCATTTGTCTTTGCAAGAAGGTCCATCACGATAGCAGATAGACCTCTCTCCAAGTATTTGCATGACTCTTAAAGAGATGCTATTCCATTGAGTTCCCTCTCTTTGCATCAGAAGAGGTGAATGAGCATTGTCTAAATCCTCAAAGAATTTCTCTCGCTTTGCATCAATGAGAGCAGAGATCTCTGGTTGAGTCCAGTTTGGGAGGCGTTTTTTCCGTGGTCTTCTTGCCAAGTTGTTTTCAGTGTCTCTCTCAGTAGTTCCAACCCTTTTTCCTCGTCCTCTAGCCCCTCTTACTCTCTGGTGTGTTGTGATGGATTGTCTAGCAAGGTCTGCATAGTGTCAAGATTTCAAGAACTGTTTCTTTAGAGAAGAGTCTTCCAAAACTGAAGCAAAGAATTGACAACAAGAGATATTACTTAAACCAAAAAGTATTAATTCAAGAACTTGTTTAATTTCTTTGATCAATTTATTTATATTCGTCATGAAACTTGAAACAACAATGGAAATGGACTTGCAATCGTACCGTCATTGGTGTTTGCAGCATATGCTCCAAAAAGTGCGGCACTGGCTTCACGAGCAAGAGATTCAGCAACGGAAGGATTGTCATCGTATCGGCGAGCGTTGGAATCCGTCAATGAATCACTATCATAGTCCATTGAGATTTGTGCAAAGCAAACTCTCTTTTAGGATAGAAAATTTGTTGTAATGATTTTTTTGTTGTAGCAATAAAGCCGCAAGAAACAAAGATTCACAGGAGTAGCAACAGAAAAATCACATACTAGTGAGCAGAAAGATTCAATTTGCAAAGGTTCAAGAACACTGGAGCTACTTTTTTTAAGCAAGAACAAGAAACAATAGAGCAGTCCAAAAACAGAAGCAAGTGCGAGGTCACTTTTGCGCCCAAATGATGTAACGGGGGGGGGGAAGGAGGTGCTTTACGTAACACCTCGCTGATTTCTCTTAAATCTAGGAATTTTGAAGATTTTATAAAAATCTCTGAAATTGCGTTAACTGCGGAGTTACACATTTTATATTGCAACCATCGCTTGTCCAACTCGGATTCCACGTCTGCACAGTGTTTCATACCACTTGTAATGTGAATACAGAATAAATTTACTATAAATTTCGGCATGCTAACATGGCCTACCACCGCAGGTGTGGAAGAACCCTAAGACTATCATTTTCTACCCAAATGACATAAGTAGCTAGTATGCACACCAAAGAATATGATATAACTTAGTTGGTAAAAAAACGATAATGTAGGTAAACATTATAGCAACATGTAACTCTAAATGGTAACTCATACTAATTAGATAAAATAGTGTACTCATCTTTGTAGTGTATCTATCTTTGACCGTATTCCAAAGTTAATAACTGAACTTACACATGGTATTCTAGAAATGTCCCAAAATATGATTGTGGTAACAACCGGTGGCAAATTTCTTTGAGGAAATAATGATGGGTTTGTTAGGTTTTTACTACAAGAAACAAAGCAATGCAAATCCACATCAGATGATCCGAGATGACCCTAAACTACCGGATGATAGTGGAAAGGTATCCAAACCTAGCGGAGTGGTTGGCGGTTCGATACCCGGCCACGAAATCGTCTCTGTACTTGACGGAAACTAGTCAAGTAGTCAAGCACCTCCTCACTAGACTAGGGGTCAATTGATTCTTGTGTGGACCCAATAAGATGTAGTGATACGTGAGATGCAATGATAGGTTGGAGCTTATT
This sequence comes from Polytrichum formosum, assembly GCA_964035585.1. NCBI lineage: Eukaryota > Viridiplantae > Streptophyta > Polytrichopsida > Polytrichales > Polytrichaceae > Polytrichum > Polytrichum formosum. Next base: position 33,581,328 of record OZ037938.1, read on the forward strand.
TTGAAAGTTGGGCAAAACTCCTTGGACCTCCTTTTGTCATCCTTTTGAGAGGACAATACTTGTAAACTTATTCATAGTAATTGTCATTAGAAAAGTTACCACAATGACATAAATAACACGTGACATTAAAAATATATATTTAATGTAGTTATTTCTATGTAGTTTGACTCCAAATATGACATCAAAGATCCCAAATTGGTGTAGAGGATTCCAATTAGGATGAATTGGCTTGCAACTTCTAGGGGGCATGTTTATACTAAAGCCCCTTCATTCACAATGGATGTGTTTACATAGACACAACAAACTTGCGAGAGGGAATTTCCACATATGAGTGTATGTCTCAAAGCTTGTTTGAACCAATGACCAATGACCATGACCATTGTTTCCTAAATTCTCTCATTGATTTTGAGGAATGAGTGGTGGTCCCGCTTTGTTTTAAACAAACATCACCGAAAATATGAGTGACCACGTCAAAAAAAAATGAAATTGATAAGAAATCCTAGATGTCCAAAAACAAATAATGTCTGGTGGTCAATGAATTGTACAGTGAGAGAACCCAAGTGATTTGTCTCAACTAGAATTTGAAGGTGACCGTGCTGAGAAAATCACAGTTTTAGCCATTTACGAAGTTTGGCAATATCTAATCATAACAACTCACTATTTGTATTATTTTCAGCCATTATATGTATATAAAAACACACTACTTTGTAGTCTAAGTCCTCTTTACACTATGTCTCATGACCAAGGCTTTTAGTAAGCAATGTGGATTTCTCTTTGTCATGGTTTCCAAACCGCCAACCATGACCATGATTTTATTTATTTATTTTTTCATGATGGCCCTTGGTCACGTGTGGAAAATGACCCTCATTCATCCAACATGAAAACTTTGAAATAATATGCATTTAAGATTTTTGTAATTTAAAGTTGAAATGACGCCAAAATTATCTTGAAAGACCTTGAAATGAATGAGTAGGAGTTAGTTGAAGTCATTTGAATGAATCGGCCATAAATGTGCTATAGGGGGAGGAAGTCCAATTTTTTATGGAGATATCACATCTCAATGGATGGAATTATCTTCCCATGGATGACGAATTGCACAAAATAAAATAAAATTCAATGTCAAATCAAATTACATTTTTGTTTATGATGATATTACATCTCCATGGTTGAAAACTGTGACAAGTGATGATAACCCTTATCCTCTTGGATGAGTGATTGATCATGTTGGATGGGTGAGAGGTACGTTTGTACCCCTACTAAGGGCCACTTCACAGACAAGCCAAGAGCCACGACAATGAAATTGTGAGAGCCCAAATAAAGTGTCCAATGGTGCTTCCAAAATCATGTAGTGTGGTTACGGCCCTCAAGTGTAGTATGAAGTCGTATGTGTCTAGACCTCAACCAAATGCTATTTCAAATGAATTCTATTCATGCAGGGTCATCATATATGATAAAATTTAACAAATCAATGGTTGTGAGATTTCGGAATGCCATGATTTCTTGGTTTTGTGATAGGCCTACTTCCAAGAGGTGGTTTTTGAAAATGGTCAAAGAAACATGATCCATTTGATGCCACGTAGGAATCCATATAGATTTTAAGGTAGGAAAACTGAAAACAGCAAATGACCAGTTCTGGTGCACTAGACTAGGGGTCAATTGATTCTTTTGTGGACCCAAAAAGATGTAGTGATCAGTGATAGGTGGGATGCAATGATTGGCAAGATACAGTGACTCACAAAAGTACTTGGCCGCTGCCTGTGATCGTGAAAATTGGACAAAAGCTCTTAGACTAGTGAGAAATAATAAGCAAGATTTGTCATAGATACCATACAAGTTGTCAAGAACATGTCATCAAAAATTTGTGAAACAAAAATTGAAATGGTAAAAAGAAATTGAAAGAAGTATGCAAAAGCATGGCCAAGAACTTATGTTGATTAAGTAGGAAATCATGATAACACAAAGAAAACTCAAAATGAAAAGCTAGTAAGTAGCAAATGCTACATATGTACAACAACTACATGTCTACCAACATGTGTATCCACCCTTAGCTGCAAGAAGATCAACCACCCTTGTTGGCATTGTGCGGATTAGCTTCTGCACAAATTCTACTTCAATGTTTTGCCAAACAACCTGGATCTTCTCCCACAAGTCATCTCTACTTTTGGGTGAATCACCAAACAATCGTAAGCGTCTATCTACTTCATTCCACAAGTGTTCGATAGGATTTAGGTCGGGAGATTGTGGTGGCCACTCCATCATAGAGAAATCATGTTGACCTAGCCATCGTTGTAGAAGACCAGATGTATGCTTCGGGTCGTTATCATGCTGAAAAATCACTTCTGCCTCATCAAGACCTTATCTCTCAATAGTACCCAACAATTACGAATGTAAAATGTCAAGATAAACTTGCGAATTCATAATGCCATCAATGCGGTGAAGGTTTCCTACACCTGCCCAACTCATGCATCCCCATACCATGATGCTACCTCCACCATGTTTAACCGTATGTTGCACATGACAATCACGAAGAGGCTATGTAGGATTTCTCCAACACCATTGATGGCCATTGAACCAAAAACATTGAACTTGGACTCATCTGACCAAATGACATGACTCCAGTTTTCTACATCACAGTCCTGTGAAACCTTTGCCCACTGTAAATGCTTCTGCCTATGCCTCTTTGTCAACAATGGTTTCTTCCTCTTCACTCTAGCACCAAGCCCTTGCCTTCGAAAACTTATACGGACAGTCTGATCAGACAAACAAAGACCTTGAGCTCTCAAACTACAACCTACATTTGTCGCAATCCCTGATTTCGGCTGATTGAGAGTCCTCACAACAAGCCTCTCATCCCGAATGCTCAAAAGACGTGGTCTCCCATATCTTGGACGATCAAACACCTCCCCATTTTCTCTGAACCGAACTAGAATGTGGCCAACTGTGCTACGAGGAATGTGAAGATGGCCGGCTATGAAACGTTGTGAAAATCCTTGCTCACTCAATGCTATGACTTGGGAACGCTCATGAAAACTTGTTTTCTTCATTGTGACCGCTAGAAATGTGAATTGGAAGCTCTCAAAGATCTATACACTCAATGGAAACACAAGTGGAAGAAGAAGTTACTATTGTCAACATATGTAGTTGGCCACCCTTGAGATTATTTGAACCACTCCCACAAAAATGTACCACTTGGATTACCCAAAGGAAGCCACCTAATAATGCATTAAATGATGTTGATTAACCCTAATTAATTTGGGAGGCGGTTTCATTAACCTCTCTCTACAATTGCATGCCAAATGGATTCACAAGTAGTGGCCAAGTACTTTTGTGAATCACTGTAGGTGTTGTTTCATGCCACTTACGATCACTTTTTGAGTGCCATTGAGATAACCATTTTTGTGTGCATTCGTATGCAAAGTAGGATATTTTGATGCTCATAGTAGGGAGACTCTATTGCACAAATAGGGGGTTTGGTTTACTTGCCTCTTTGGGAAAATGTAACTAATTATTTACAGGGAATAAAATCACAAAACAACTTGCATTCCTCATCATTTCCTCTACTCCATCTCTGAAAAAATATTGCACAAATTTCAAGCCACTCTTTCTGGCCGAATAAACTCTTTTTCACCGTTTTCCGTTGATCTACCTTACATCCATCTTGCATTCACTTAACTCCATTGGTCCCTCCAGCGTAGTGTGAAGTGAACGTAGACCGGATCCGCGTTTTCCACCCATGAGAGTGCGTGAAGTGCAATAGAACGGCCCTCAGTCTTGTGCATGAAGTGAAATGGCCACGGGCCCTCAGTCTCGTGCATGAAGTGCAATGGTCACGGGCACTCAGTCTCGTGCGTGAAGTGCAACGGTCACGGGCCCTCAAGTCTCGTGCATGAAGTGCAATGGAACGGGCCCTCAGTCTCGTGCATGAAGTGCAATAGTCACGGGCATTCAGTCTTGTGCGTGAAGTGAAATGGAACCGGGCCCTCAGTCTCGTGCGTGAAGTTCCAACCTAACGCGAAGCTCCGGCCTCATATAGGATGTCCCGACAGGTCTCATCCAGTCATTCCAACTATCATCCATTCAATCAAATTGTCATCCATAACCCGACTCTGGCTTCTTCTTCCAAAGCCCTAAACCCCAAAGCCATCGTTGCGAAGCTCTGCCTGGCTATGGCGAAACCCTGCTCGCGAACCGATTAGGATTTGGAATTGTGTGCGATTGCGAGGCGCTCTAGGCGCCATTATTGACTTAAAAGATAGTAGCCATGCCGCTCTACGATTTCGTGGTGATGGTGAAGCCGGCCGTGGAGCGACGCGGCTTGGTGGAGCTCATGAAAAGGCTTGGCGAGCGCGTCTACTCCCGCAATGGTGTCGTCACCAACATCAAATCCTTCGGTCGCGTCAACCTCGCGTATGGCATCAAGAAACGTGACGGACGATTCTTTGAGGTTCGACTCCCATTTTCCTTGAATCTGCGGGCTGTCAATTTTGGATTTGGGAATCATGATTTTAGGTCTAATGAATGAAGAATTCCTACGCTTGTAGGAAGTGGCATCATGCAAAATGCAGGCGTCTGACATTACATTGTGCTGTATAAGGTTGACATGTGTTATTCGGACGCTTTCTCTCTGCATCCACTTCTGGTAGGATTTGAGACATGCAATTAGTGCAAGATGGTTTTGCAAATCTACATCGTGCCCGTAGCCATTTGCCTCAATAGTTTTCTGAGAATATCTTATTCATTATCAAGGTGAAGATTCTCGGGTTCATTAAATGGACACATAGGTCCCCCCAATTATGTTGACTATTGAGCCTAGGATGGTTAGCAAATTTTGAGCACGTAGCTCTATCTACTATAACTCATATGATGTCTTTTCGGTGTCCGTTTTTAGATCCACACCTCACTACACACCACTCAAATATAGGTGTCCACATTTTGGGGGTGTTGGATAAACACCGGTCTACCTTACATAACATCTTCTTGAGTGTTCTTATATAAGTTAATTTGGTGTGCGGATCTTGAGGGGTCCGATGGACTGATAGAGGCTAATGATTTCATATATGTTTTGAGTGTAACTCACAGACAGGCCTCAACGCACTGAATGGCACGAAGTTGAATTAGATTACTCCTCGTTTTTCTGTTCGAATCAACGTCCTTGTACATTTCAAAATGCGCCAGCATTCAATGTGAGTGAGTGTCGCTACCACCCTTCAGGGTTTGAAACGTACATCGCTAATTTGAACATTGAGATAACAATTGACAATGATTCGTTCAACATTGGTTGAACTTACATTTCATCCTTCAAGATCTTGCAACAATATTCAATAGAAGAATAAAATAAAAATTGCAACCCTATATTTGATAGGTATTGATTCAATGTTGTAGTTTGATGGATTTGATTCAATTTGAAATTAATTTGTCTAGAGGCTCTTGACGATTACTGGATCTGATGTTATAACAGTGAGCATGTAACTTGCACCATGCCTCTCTTATAACATCACAGTTATAAGTGATAGATATGAGGATCTTAAAGCGGTCTGATAGTCAGAGGGAGGTTTGTGATTTCATACGTTTGTAGTAAATCATGCATCCAAGCCTCGACACAAACTAATGGCATGAATTTGAATCAGGTCACTTAACACTTTTTGGTTGTTGGAGTGTCCTTGTAGTCATCAAAGTTGGTGTGGAGAGCACCAGTGTTGGGCTGGTATCACCTTTTCTTGGTACCGCCTGGGCATGTATTTTATGTTTCTTTTGACCCTAATAGGGACGGATATTTGTGGATCTTTCTGTTCATATACCAGCCAATTCTATATACCATTTAATAACCTTTATACCTATGTAAAATTATCTTGGTATGAATATGGCATTAGGATGGTGTCATTCCGAAAATTCAATATACAAAGAGTCTTTCATCTTGTGATATCCACCAAGTATCAGTATTTGAGTGGTATTACAATTTTGGTACTAGTCATGATATTGTTTGTCGACACCATACATTCACCTATATACTGGTGCAACATTGATGAGCATCTGATTCTACACACTGTAAACAGCATGAAGTTGGCTTGCCGGCAGTTGGCATGTGACCTCAATGTCCTAACCCTAACCATCAACACCTCAATCCTTGCCCTCCCTTCATGTGAATTAGCCCATTGAACCTCTCAAGATGTTCATGTAGCTTGAAATGATGATGTACCTTGAAGGAGTGGTTGGTGATGTGGATGGTGCCTTAGATTGCCATGGTGATCTATCGACATGTGTAAGCGTTCTTGATCTTGTCATGTTCTTTTCAACATCACAATGAATATGAGCATGTGCATTCTTTTTATTGGTTTCCTGCACATGTTAGGCCCTCTTAACACTAGAGAGCTTGGAGATTGAAAAAAGGAGCCTTCTCATTGGCAGGGTGCCTCTTACTCACGCTTGGTCATATGAAGTCCACTTGCACTTGAGTTTTCGACTTGAGAGCTTCAACTTTTTACTGGGCTTAGAATGCTTAAATGGTGTCTTGATGAATCTCATGTGTTTATGATGTGCTTTCTGTCATTTTTGCCAAGATCTCGGTTAAATTTTTAAGCTATCTCATGGAGGCTGCATAGGAATGTTGAGAGCTCAAGCTCTCGTTTTGTGGACCTGAAGCCAATGGGCTTTTAAAGCATTCATTGGCTTGTCATGACTTCTCCTTTGTTCCGTACCATTCCACTTGATACCTCACTTTGAGCATGGCGCCTTTACACTTGCTCAAACGAAGAGCTTGAAGATTAGTCAAGCTCTGATTACTTTGAGCTTTGGGAGAAACCTTGTCAAATCTAAGCTCCAAACATCAACAATGGCAAGGTTGAGCTTACAACTCTAGCTCTAAGGTAGACAAATGAAGGCCGTAGTTGCTTTCCTCATAATTTTGGAGCTCATAAAATGGTCATGTAGCCCCCCCCCCCCCGATTGACTAATGAGCCTAGATTGGTTATTATATTTTGAACATGCAATCCAATCTCTTTTAAACACATGTCTTTTTTTTGGTATCCGTTCTTGGAGCCACACCAAACCACATAATACTCAAATATAGGTATCTGATTGATATCAGTAGCTGAATCAGGAACACCTGCCTTAGTGTGAAGGGGGCATTACTTCTTGATGTGTATATATTGATATAGACTGCTGTCACCTGTGCAGGGTCAGATGATGCAAATGACTGTAATGGTGCCTCCAGCATTTCAACACGAGTTGAATTTCTTGAACAAGGATGAGCGATTGCTCCGATGGATGATGATCAGGAACCGGGGGAGTGACTGGTCGAAGCCTGTGAAAGAGTGATAGTTGCCTCGGTAGGTCGATTCAAGAGCAGCTCTTCAAGAAATAGCAGTCTTTGCAACTCCCATGGCTCAAGGAAGAGTTCTTCCACATTGATATATGGCAGGCCAATTGGATTCATCATCCCCAAGCAGACAATGCCAGTCAGATAGTATTCTCAATCCTTTTTACGTGGAGACTTGAGTTCTTTTTGCATCTTTTTGTGTCACTGGCAGTTTCTGATCATCTGAAGTGGTGTACAGTGAATACTGTTGTGTAGAGTTTCTCTTTCTTATGCAAGAACCCTGAAGTCTTGGACAATGTACCCCACTTGTTGAAGATGTTCTGCAGTGGTATACTCTCCCTGCTTAAGCAGAGGAGCAAATTTATTCAATTGAAGTTACAGAGTTGATCAATGCTCGGATTGTTTTGTGAGTTGCCATGTTGCTTTTGGGGAAGCTCGCACTGAATCAGTTCACCTTGCTTTTGGAGTTTCTGTCTTGGGTAAGAGTGCTCTATAATGGACCCAGTTTCTCTCTGCCTTTAGTTTCTTGGGGTTAGGCCTAAGATGTGGAGGTGTTATTTGGTTGCTTTTCTCAATCAGGCACCTATATTTGATTGGTGTGTAGATAGGTGAGGATCGAAGAGCAAACACCATAAAGTCACATGCTTAAAAGAGATTGGACTGTGTCTTCACATTTTAGTAACTACACACTCAACAGTGGAAACAATTGGGAGGACCAAGTATTCATTTAAGGAATCAACAAACATGCACTTTCGAAGATCATAACTGAAGGTTTAATTTCAAGTTCTAGAATCGCAGTAGAGATGCAAAAGGTTTTTTCTTTGTCTTTGAGTGATCATATAGGTCTTCCAAATTGTGTTCACTGTTGAACCGAAGTTCAGAAAAAACGTTGTGTTTTAAGCACAGGTCAATTTCATCCTAACATGTGTGTTTTTTTGTGTCTGTTCAAAGGAAGGTGACATTCACACCCTCCCGGGTGCAAAGAATATCCCATGCTAGTAAAAAAATTCAAGCTAGTAATCCTACAAGTTAAAAGGCTGCATTTCAAATCAATGTGAGCAAAATTCAAGGAGTTTCTCCCACACGTTTGCTTCCATCCTTTAAAGAGTCCACCTGTTATCATTTATGATATGATCATTCCGGCTAGTCCAAATCACCCAAACCACAATGCCCTACAAGAGGTGCAAAACTTTTCTAACTTTTTTGAATGCTTGAAGGCAAATTCTCAACAAAAAGACAATGTTGCCAAGTCAAAGTGTGCCCAAGGCCCCTTCAAAGGCCAACTTGTACCCAACCTGAATGGCCCACATACACTTTGGGTTCTAGGTCGAATCCAGAATTTGAGAAATTTGTCTTCTGTGCAACCAAAATTACATAGAGGAAATGAAGCATCTGGAATTACTAGCAGCTTGAATTAATGCATGGAGTGCCTCTTGAATAGCTCATATTGTCCTATGTATGTGGATGTTATTTGGTTCCTTTTTCATGATTCTCCAACTTCTACTTCTCACCCTCCACGGAAAAACTAAACTGGTTAAAAATAGAATATGGGGTGCCTTTGCTAGAAATCGAGTTTTATTGTTTACTGCATTCTTGAAGCCCTTTTGGACGCGTGACTATGTTTAGCCACTTTACATTTTCCTTTGCTAGAAATCGAATTTTGTTGTTTTACTACATTCTTGACGCCCTTTTGGACGTGTGACTATTTTTAGCCAGTTTAGTTTTTCCGTGGAGGGTGAGACTTATTAGATTTCCACAACAATACTCGTGTTGCATTAGCAAATCTACGATGAAACATATGCAACAGCCGGATTGAAATTTGGACCCCCCCCCCCAAATTTAATAATGGTTATCAAAAGTGCTTGTTTGTTGATTCCTTAATTGGATACATAGGTCCTCCCAATAGTGCTCACTATTGAGTGTAGACTAGTTATTAATATTGGAAGACGAAGTCCAATCTCTGTTTGCAATGTGTCTTTATGATGTTTGCTCTTTGATCCTCACCGATCCACTTACCAATCAAATCTAAGGGTCCATTTAAGGAAATGAGCTACTTACGACCGATCTACCTTAGATCCTCATGAGAATGCGGGACTACAGGTGACATGCCACTTGCTCACAAGTGCAAGATTGGTAGATCTATGGCCCAGTTTACTTTTGCACCAATCCTGTATCTGGTATTCATCAATGACAAGATTTCCAGCCCGTCATCTATATGAAAAGTTTTAGATGGAAGGGATATTCACATAATTTTTTAAATTGCATAAACATGTTGTCGCAAGTTTCATATCATTGGCATATCAGCACATTGAACAGTTTATAAAACGAGATCCAATTTCCAAGAGTACGTTAGCACATCCAAGTTCCCTACAAGTCCTCACTATTATTGAGGTCTTGGATTGAAACTCATAGATGACACAAGTGGCTCTTGATTTGATGCGTTTATTTCCACCTTGCTATTCTTCATGTATGCACCTAGGGAAGAACACAATGTCACGTGAACTGGATTTTCTTTTCGATTCACAGACCCCATATTAATCAAGTGGAGTGAAGTGCGTCAAGCCCTTTATGTACTCTCCTACCCATGAATTTGTCCTAGCAAAGTATTCAGTTATAGTGGGGATTGTTAAGAAGAAGCATAGCGAGTCTAGGTATCCACTCTCCAAATTACTGCACTGACTCACTTTGAAAGAGCCGACAAGGGGCCCTCGGACATATCTTCACAAGACACAACATTTCCATACATCAACAAGCACATCTAAGAAACAGACGAAGGTTTGGAGTGGCAGCTTGAGAAGTCTCCAGTACAACTTTAAAGTGCAGAGTTCCAGATGAATAGATAGCACCTACGTGGTAGAAAATTGAGAAGGGGTGAAAAGAAAAAGAAAACCTGACATCTACTCTATGCCTACAAATGCCGTTCAGTATGATTGCTGCTGGAATCCCTGCGTTCCATTCTCTTCGCCTCTCTTCCTCTCTACCTGCACGAATCGAATACACACGAGCGAGTTACGTTGGAGTATATTTGTGCTGATGTTTTTCACTGTTGACTTCAAAACATAGAGATCAGGAACCTATAAATCTATAGACCTATCAGACCCAATTCAAACCCACAAACTGCTGTGCAATGGACCAGAGTACAATGTGAGGCAGTGTATCAGAGATGAAGACTGACCTTAAGCCTACGACCGCCAACTGGAACATTGTTCAAACCTTGAATTGCAGCTTCTGCAGATGCTGCATTGTCAAAGCTCACAAACCTTGCAACACAGAAAGCAACCCTTCTTATCACTTACAGAATTTGGACAAGATAAGACACTTGGCTGAAAAAATAACGTCAGTACACATACTTCACATTTAGGTTACTCAGGTATATATGTAATGAGGTATTTAAATTCTGAAGTTCTCGATGCGTATAGGTACTATAAGATGTCTTGTTTTTCATACCATTCGGGTGTATATACCAAGCAAGAACCTTGATACCTAGGTTAGAAAAAGGTACTATATTAGAACCTTGGTACCCAAGTATGAATATCGTACTATGATGGTATGCACCCAAATAATGACTTGCATATAGCACAGTTCTCTCATCTTGTGAGCCTACCAAGTATAAACATTTAATTGGTATATTGCAATTTTGATACCATTATTGATATTAAACAGTGATACGTATCTACTGGTTCAACATTGGTAATCATGTGTTCTGCATCCCTTACCCAAATCCCCGGTTCCGACCACTTTCCCTCTCCACGCCCACTCTTGCGCTGATGATATTCCCTGCATCCCCACAAAGAGCACGCCCGGTAAGCCAGAATCCAGACATACATAAGCCATTGTGAGTACTCCATGTGAGGCGGTAAGTGTTCAACCCTGGAGTTGTGAGCTTGACACAGACAAGACAGTCATTAGGCCTACATAAAAACAAGTGCTTGGTGATATGGCATGCCAGCCATGGCCCAGGTCCCCCAGGTGACTTGATATGTGCAGGTAGGTTTCTGTATGAGCAGTAGGAACCGCTTTGTTATACAATCCCGTGGATACTTGTGTGCCAGCGTAACCATGACTCTCACTCTCAAAGCAAGAGGATCAAGAAGATTACCGAAAGGGGCAAAAGTATCTTTCATGCTCTCATCTGTGAAGTCATCAGGGATGCGAAACACAAACAAGTTGGCACCGGGGGGTCCCTGCATAGACCACGGCCAGAATGAGCAAGCACCCCCACTCCTCAAGGAGCAAGGGCCACATTTCTGACGCCTCAAGACCGCAATTTCTTCCTATCCTATGTTAGACCCACCAACGGTCGGCGCTATGGGACATCAGGGACAATGATGAAGGTATTTGAAAGCCTCCGAGTTAAAAGTGAACTGTATCCACAGAGGATATCCATGGGTGAACAGATTGTGTCTCCTTAATGGAAAACAAAACAAAAAGACCTATTAATCGATGACAATGTGACCACAAAGGAGAGACATGTCACCATTCCAAGATGAACTGGAGAAACAATCCATGTAAAGAAATAGGAAACAGAGAGTAACTAGGATGCAGGGACAAAAGGGTATGCGGAATAATTCTCATCGCCACATAGGAATACCAGAACAAGAATGTTATTACTTCCAAACTTGAAACAATTCAGAGATTGCACTGAGGAATGCATTGTCCAGAAACATGTTAAGACTACACATGAGGATACAAGGGTGAATATACACATCGTACGTCCAAGGATAGGAAGATATATTAAAATACCATAACAAAGAGCAAGAAAATGATGAGAGTAAAAGCACAAGAGAGTCACATCACAATAGTCTATGTCTTATGGCATTGACAAAAACCAGAGAATAAACAAAGAGGATGACAAATCCCTCCCCAACACGAACGACGAGTTTGCAGGCACTATTTCCCGTGAGTAACCAACACCATAGACAACCCAGAACACTAACACAACCTGAATCACATCATACATCTCAAAGGGAAAACCTTTAACATGTTCACTTGTGCCAGATCAAAGAATGGAGCAATCAGTCCATGTACCTGCTGCCTTGGTTGTTCGACAGACCCATTGTTGACAGGCTGTGGCTGAATGTAAGTCATTCCCTGGCCAATAGAAGATCCAGAACTGAATAAATTACGTTCAATGGCTAACAGATAAAAAGACACCTTCAGTTTCTTCAAGTCAAAATACTGCTCCCTTGACATTACTCACCAAGCAAGGTAAAAGATATCATGTCCAGCATCTACAACCTCTAAAGTTATGCAGCAAAATGCTTCTGGCAAAGACATGGTGGGCAAAGGGAGACCTGCAGCTGGTGCTGCTGAAGAACAGGTGTGCCAGTAAATTGCTGCTGCTGCTGTTGAACCTTCACAAACAAAAAAATATTTTTAATATGTCTGACTTCAAATGTAGGTCTTCACAAAGATACAGGACATATAACTCTTCAGAATGTTGCGAAAATTATCGGTGTACGATTGAAAATTGTTTAAATAAATTCTACCTCTCTATGCAAATCTTCATCAACAAAACTTTAGATAGACCTTTGTCTTACATGCATTACCTAAAGATAGCAGGGGCATACTTTACAATCTATTTCACAACATTGCCTCATGATCAAGGGACCAGATACAATGAAATAAGGATCTCTTTTCAACAAGGTTGATCAAATCTGATGCTACATATTGTGACTTGATGCTTACAGGGTTGCTGGACACTGCCAGTGGTATCTGTGATTGTTGTTGCTGCTCAAACGCTAAAAGCTCCTCCGGTTTGTCCCACTGCCACAGACAGATGACATAAAGATAAGGAACACACATGTGAACTTCTCAACAACCTTCATGCAAGTGTCTGCCAGTCACAATCTAGTGTAACATAGCCCAGAGGTACTTAAAAATCATCAAGACCAGGACAGAGCTAGCCACCCCCACTCATTTCCCACTCTCTACAACAAAGTTACCAACATACAAGGTAAATCTTTACACTTGCTTATCTGACGACCACCAAAAAGAAGCTTGAGAATAACAAAGTCACACCTGCCTACATATACTCAGCGGCTTATTGACCCAATCCTAAGACTCACTGACACCTCTGTGAATTCTGACTACTTTTGACAGGGTACCTTGCTTTCCCCAGAGCTTCCATTGTAGTAGTATTTGTAGCCTTCTGGAGAAGTATGTTCTGACCACTCACAAGTAGCTGGTGTAGGTGGGGGTTGAGGTGTAGGCACAGAAACCAGGGTTTGAGGCTGCTGCACAGGTAGGAAATAAGTTGGCTGCACCGCAAGCACAAGAACTGTAAGCTTGAAATATGAATGCAAAGACCTTAGGAGAAGTGAGTATGACCTGGACTAAAAGGACTGTATGAGACAGAAATTTAATTGATCAGAATGCAAATGGGTACTACAAACCAAGATTTGCGAAAGCCAGTTCAAGCATATAAACAAATTTGCACCTGCTGAAGCTGCTGTTGCATGGGCTGAACAATAGGAACCTGGTAGTACATCTGGAATTTGAACATACAGACAAAATTGTTAGCTGGTATAAAGACACAGGTGAAAGCCCAAGTAACGAGACATTGCTTAAATGGCACTTTCATAAGACCTGCTGTGGTTGTAACTGCTGCATGGCCTGAGATTGCTGTTGGGCTTGCTGCTGAACCTGCTGCTGGGCTTGCTGCTGGGCTTGCTGCTGAACCTGCTGCTGAACCTGCTGCTGGGCCTGCTGCTGCCCAGGTTGTAAAGTTTGCACCTGTCCCATCTGCTGAGAACCAACTTGCTCAGGTAGTGGCTGCTGTTGCTGCCGCTGCTGCTGTTGCTGAGCAGCTTGTGATTGCAGCTGCATAAGTACCTGTGATTGTGGCGGCGGTTGCTGCTGCTGTGGCTGCACTTGCAATACGGGTCGTAAAGGAGGGACCTTAAGAGGGAAACCATTTCAAATTAATGTTTATGAAAAAAAGACCAAGAGACCTATCCCAGCATCTTACCATAGATGATGTCACAAATATCGGAAGTGTTCATCACTTCTCATGCCAGCAAATAATCCACCAGAGTATGGATAGTCCATCTCATTGTTCAAGAGGTCACACAACCCTCTCTTACAAGTGTAACACAATCCACCAGGTTTTCTGAAGGAAGAAATACCTGCTGCTGCATGTAGGCTTGAGGTTGTTGAGTAGGGGTCATCTGTACATATGGCTGCTGCATTTGTTGCATTTGCTGTTGCTGTTGCTGCTGCTGCTGCTGTTGTTGTGGAGGCTGCAGAACATATTGCTGCTGTTGTTGTGGCCTTTGTTGAGGAGTCTGCTGATAGTAGCCCTGGTTGGCCTGAGATTCATAGTAAAACTCACCTTAATTTAAGAGTAATATAAACTTGAAAGGAGTTGTAGTCAAGAATACACCACAAATCTAGTGGCAAAACAATACCATGGTCACAGTGACTGTCACACGGATCTATGGAATGGGATAACCTAAGTAACAACACAATAACATACCCAAACCTAACACCAGCACGAAATACAAAAAAATCTACACTAACCAAAGGTGTAAAGAAAACCTCAGCCAAACCTAACACGAGAGAATAAAATAAAACAAAAAAAATCTACACTACCAAGCTGTGCAGAAAATCTCAGTTTATTCCTATAACTCTGTTCATGAGAAAAGAATCTAACTCAAAGGATTAAATGCCGAAATACTAAAACATTGTATAAATTTTTTATATATATACACACCGCAACTGCTTGACATTACCAAAGCACATAGATGAACACAACCAGTAGATATTACAGCTTACCCACAGCACATTTTTAGGACATCACATTACCTGTGGAGGGGGAGGAAGCATTACTGAGGTAGCCATTTGACCAGAGATAGTCATGGGTCCCTGAGGATGTCCATTCATCAACCCCGATGGTCCACCAATCATAGCACCCTTCAAGAGCAGAAGTACCTCTCAATCAAAAAGTCCTACCAAATACTGGCATGAACAAGACCATCTAAAAACAAGAGATACTATATGTCCCCAAAAGGGACACCTTGCAATCTTCACCTATAAACCAGATCATCAGATTTACAACTCGGCTAACCTGATCAAATCGAGCAATGGTATTGTATAAGGAGACACATGAAGAGTGCTCAAATGGCGGTTATGAACTCACCATTTGTGGAACACCAGCAACAGGACCACCTCTTGGTCCAGCAGGAGCTCCATATGGAGTTGACCCTGTTTGAGGTGGGGGTCCAACACCAGGTGCCCCTAAAGGTCTCCAGCCCATAGGAGGACCACGACCACCTGGATGCCCCATCTGTCCATGCATAGGCCTGAATCCAAAACACAAATTAACTTTACAAACACCCAAAAAACTTCCAACCAGCATTACTTACACCCATGCATGCATCTGCTCCCATCACTTAAGAGACATCAAATGTGACAGGTTAAAAATGTCTGACACATGAAAACTTGAAAAAGACCAGGGATTTCGAACAATGATGAGAGAAGTATCGTTCAAAACAAACCCAACCAGCCTGATATGCTCCAAACATCACTTGCAACCAATGACACAGTAAACACATACCTTGGTCCTCCAGGACCTTGTTGGCTTTGTTGGCTTTGTTGTCCTTGATGTCCTTGTCGAGGACTAAAACCTGGACCCCCAACACCTGGCCCACCGACCCTGCCACAATACAGCAACCAAGATACTCCAAGTCATATAAAGAACAGAGACAAGACATACATACGATACCCTTCCAAAACAATTCACCAATGACTCCTGGCCATGCCGCAGTTCCTCTAAACAAAGCAGAAGTCAATTTACCTACACCCAAGTAGATTGGCAGATAACATTCTTCATTAAAGCTGTTGAATTCCTCACAGACGCTGATGCAGGATGGAGGATGACAAGATAAAAAAATGAAATAACTTATGCTTGAAACAATGTAAAGACAATAATTTTCCACACCAACCTAGCATCAGCTCCTTTTGGTCGTTTGGGGTCTGCAAATCGAACAGCAAGAGGCTGGTCACAACCCTGCACATCTCCAGCAAGTTACTTTTAGAAGCATCCTCTATACCTAAAACCAAGAAAGGAACATCACCACTACAATGGACACAGAAGTAGCACTCCACTCCATTCCAAAAAGCTTAACACATACCCTGAACCTAACAAAAATTGATGGAGACCAGCATGCACCTTTTAAATTAGCTACTGAGAACAAGAGCTTCTCCTCCAAGAACATCATATACACTGATTACATTACTCAAAATTGCTGAAGACATCAGGTATTGAGCCTCAAGGTACTTACTGCCATTATATAGCTCCCATTCAAGGCAGTGATTGCTGCTTGTGCCATGTCCCTTTGTGAATACTTAATGAAAGCACACCCTGCCAACAGTGATAGAATACATTGCTTAAAGGCATCCACAAATATCATCATATGTTTTACTCATAAATGACTATTAGAGATGACTCCTCTACTAAATCACTTCAATTTAAGTAGTACTAGGACTAGCCCAACAGTTATCAGCTGACATCACTCTAGTTCATGTATTATTTCATTCAAGTAAACCACAAACCACCTACCATTGTCATCTACATCCTATTTGCAACTAATAATCACTTATATCTTTTTGAGAACAAAAGATTTTCACACAAACCTCGACTTTGCTTCTGCTCGTCTCTCATTATGTATACATCATCAACCCGACCATATGGGACAAAAAGCTGCAATCACAGCATGTCCGCTTAGTACATTGAAATCAAATCTACATCTACTTATTGGCAATAGAAAACTACTTCAACCATCTATTCTATTGAGAAGATCACAAGTAAAAGCAGAAGAGATTTTTTCTACTTAATATGGTCAGAAAGAAACAGTGCCACTTGGCTGACTACAGCAAAGGCCTCACATGACCTTTAACTCACCTCTTCAATCTCCTTCTCCGATGCTTGCTTGTTCAAGGAACCTACAAACAACTTGTGTTCCACTGCACCTAGAATACAAGAGTTCAGAAGAGTTGATTAATATATTACATATACATTTTTACAAATATTTGTCACCTCACTGACCAAACCAGAGCAGACTGCCTTGCAAACTTGAACTGTGCCACAAGAAACTCAAACACACCAAAGCATCCAAACAGTCATATCAACAATGGAACCCCTACAAGGGGGTTCTCAATTCAAACAAGACGGTGTGTCCGAAAGCTATGCCATGGGCATACCCATTCCTTCATGAGCCACACAAGAACTTGTACTACTGTCATTTCAACTCCATGCAGGATGACAGAAGTTGAAATTGACAACCACATCCAATAACAATCTTACAGAAAGGCAATGCAGGATCACTACCAAGTCGCTCACGCTCTCCATCAGCATATCGGACTTGAACTGGAGCTACTCCCTGTTCCAACAGATCACAAACAACAAAAAATTAGTCATGCCTACAATAGTTTCCTTATACGCACAGGGATGAAATGATTGGACCATGCAGAAGTTCTTGAAGAGTGGCCTTCTACAGGTGGACAATCTACAAATTTTGAAGGTTAAATCAAAGACAAATAGATTTGCAGCAAATAAGACTCTACATTCTACAAGTGCCTTGATTGCAACATTCCACATCACTTTGTGCAAGCAAGGTCTGTTCCTAGCTTGCACAAGTGACTTTGAAAAGTCAATATGTTGCTCATCTTCACAAACTTGTGGGCCACTTCAATAACAGATGATAACTATGGAAAAAGTCAAATTGGGTATGCCTGCCAAGTGTGAGGCCTATAACTTAAGAAAGTCATGTGAGTGTGCAATGCTCATGTTAATAACAAGTTTCCCTCAAACACCAGGTAACCACTACTACCACAAACTCGCACCTGAAACAAGGCTTGAGATGGAATTAGTTGTCTGACACCAGATTACAGACGTTTTTACAAATCATGAGTATCATGTACTCTCATGTAAGTTAAATGAGATGTACTGAATTAGTTAGAATATTTCTGAAATCACATACAATACACCAACTTATAAGAACATACCCCTGGCAGAGTTCGCTGATTGTGAAGAGCCCTGATCGCCCTCTCTGCCTCCTCAACAGTAGAATATTTGATAAAACAACATCCTGCAACAAACCAATAGAACAAAGAATTTTTTATAGAATCACTCTAATAAGATAATGCATGAAGAGAGTACAGAAATCCTGAATTTGAGGATTCACATCCAAAATTAACCTCCACAGCATTGCTTCTAAGACCATTTGAAGCTCCCTGCATACGAATCTATCTACTGCTTCAAGCATTCATATCTCCATCTCCACTTTCTAGAGATTATTAGGCTCAAGTTGCAATACCTCATACAATCTCACAAGCACCAGTAACAAACCCAACAAACACCACACAATCAACATTCCCATGGCAGCTCATAGTGAAAAATAAATCATTCAGATGAAAAGCCTTCCAAGAAGCTCTAGCAATTAAAGATGACATGAAATCTACACTGAGGGTGAACAACTTCATTCAAGGGATGGTCAACGTCATTCAAGGAATAGAATACTGTCAAAATCATTGTCTCAACTCAAAAGGATAGTCATGCACATCATATTATTGTTAGAACCACTGGCTGAATTTACCCAATGCAATGTAACAGACTTCTGTGGACCCTCTCACAGCAGACACCATGTACTCAAATACCTCCACTTGAGCATCACTAAAATGCAAGACTTCAAGGCTCAAACCAAACAACCATGGCCAATGGATATTCCCAAACTCATCATAAGATCATGTACAATCCCATCTAGCTGGACAAGCTAGACTACAAAAATCAAAACATTCATTCATGACTAGACACCATTGGACACCATTGACTGTGGACAACAGTATCTGTCAGCTGACCATGTCTCTAAGAAGGTAACAATGTGGGATAACATTGCACACTCATATCCAATATACAAGAGCATTCCACACGCCATAAAACCATGTGTGAGATCGCACACATATTGGTGTCAGAAGACACACATACGCAATACTCACTCACAGGAGCTTTTCTGGCCCGGCCTGTATGATGAGGCGCGCCACCTGGCACCTTTCATAATTTCGACCCAGGGCCACATCTGCTCAGTGATTCTGCAGATCGTATCTTGTTTGTGGTATCAATCTCCTACCAACTGAAACTGAAGCTAAAAGTCTAGGCGGAAGCAATCGCTGCGAGGGCCTCATGGAGCGATGATCTGTGGACAAATTGTTTGGGCGAGCATGGACCCCTCAATTAGCATGACTGATTAGTAGCACTGCTAAGACATTGCGCTCCATTATTCATCATAGCACATTCAGGGTTGCTACAACAAGCATGGTATCCCACTAAACACAAGAAACATCTATAGCAGAAATGGTACCCACATGACACAAGTCCATAGCCTACATCCTTGATTTCAACAATACTCACAATCAGTACCCCAGGTCTACATGATGAAACCCCGCATTACAATCACAAAGCAGTGAAAAATCATCCATCAGCACCTTTCTACATCAATCCAATGAAACCCAGAGATCACTTCTAAAAGACGCATGAATGTGGCCAAAGGCTCAGGACAAAAGACATTTTTATTGATAAAAATGTGTCAATAATATGGAAACGGTCTAGATTTAGCTCTTCCAGTCCCTACAATAGAACCTGGTTTCCTCAACAGTTAACTTTGGGCATGTTGCCCCTGCTCAAGACAATGAACTGCTCAAAAAGGGAAAAACCTCTCAGCCTCAGACTTATCAGCAGATTATTAGAAACAATAACATGCAATACTGTCATGTTGTAAGAATGAAAAGTAGTCAGGCACAGTCTTACCATATGTGCTCCCAATCTAGAAACACTCTCCTGTTCAAATCAAAATAGTAGTATGTCTAAAAAGCAAATTCTTGCTAAACCAAATAGCAAAAAAGCACCAAGCTTACCTTGCTGGTTCCCTGTTCTTTTGTCCTTTATAATCGCTACTTCAAGAACATTGCCATGCTCAGCAAACATTGGCCGCACCTATTTAACATTCATAACAGTTTGCACCCAAGGACTCAGTAAAGGGAAGGAACTTTTCATGATGATAACCCAATATTTGCATCAAGTACATTATAGTCAAGCGTGAACCACATCTGCTAAGATTAATCAGGTTGAACCTACTAAGCATGCTCACAATGAAAGTAATGTAGGCATCTTTGCATCAACTACATATGTGGAATGAAGAATTCCACAAACAGACACCACCAGCTCCCTGCAGGAGACTCGAAAAGTTCAATAACTAACCTCCTCTTCTGTAATAGTTCGAGGCACAGATCCAACAAATAGTTTGACAAAATTAGCATCACCAGAATCTGCAAGAGAAGAGCATACGAGGATTAGAGATGATACTCTAACACACATCCTTGCACTCTAAATCGGAATTAAATAACTTCTTCCACTAAGAGCTCTCACAATCACATGTAGTGACCAAAAAATTCTAGCCATGTGAGGAGAGTATAACATAGACGTTAGCATAAACATCACCACCCTAACCATGAACAATTTTAAAACTACAAATAAGAAATAAAGAGATTTTAGGCATGAGTTCATACAAACACAATCTTGGAAATAAGAGCCATTACTTCTACTGCCTATTAGACAAAAATACACTTTAGAACAAAAATATTAATTAATTAATTAAACCACATGTGCAGGACATATATCAAGAGAATACCCAGCCTCACTGTTTACTGCCCATTTATGTATAAAAGGACCTTCACTAGGTCATGACAAGCAGTAATTTATTTATCTCATATGATGTTAATAAACCCACACACAAACGAAGGAAAGACATTTGAAAGAACTTCAGCAAACTAGTGACAACAGTATGGAGAAAATATCAGGAAAATACCATGTTATGAAACAACATGCGTTGATCAAGGAAGGTTACTGTCATCTTCCATCATATATGGCCTACAGAGTATTTGGAATGTTGCACAGCCAAGAAATCATGGCTAGGCTGATACAACTTTGAATAGCCCGATCATTCTTCTACGACACCTCATTTCCTGTGAAATGGATCCTATTCTAACATAGAGAACTAGCAACAAGTCATACCACTGCAGAATGTTCAGACCTAAAACAAGGTATTTAATGTACTTGTTATGTTTAACCCACTCATGAAGAGAATTGGTAGGAAACAATATCTGCCTCAGTGCCTCGGTCCCTAGGGTAATGGAATGCAGTGCAAATTTACAAGAAACTATTCCTCAAAAAGCAAGAGGATAACCTGCTCAAGGACAGTGCAGGGGTATGTGTAAAGAAAGGCACATGAGGAGCGCCAGTCCTGTCTCCTACACATTTCAGGACTTGATTGTTTAAAATTTAAGTCCAGTTGATTTTTACATTCTACCAGAAATACCCGCTTGAACTAGAAACTTCACATGGAGGGACCTAAACAGAACCAGATAAAGCTGCCAAGTCCCTACTGGTAAGCAGAACCAAGGGCTACAAATATGTTCCACCGAACAGACCATGCGGAGGTAAGTCATCCTAGTCTAGCCACCGCAAGCAAACGGGCAAGACACGATAAAAGTTCTTCTAAGCCACTCCACAGCTCCTCTCTCTTACTCTCTCTCCCTCTCAAAAATCCGGGAGCGAGATTTGCAAGCCACTACAATTGCTCGAGTCTGAAATTTTGAGATGCTAGGGTTTACAGTGAGCATCTTTTTAATTTAAAGACTCGGTCCACTGCTGCTATCTTCCAAAGCCTCGTCTCTGTATTGAGGAACAATAACGCGGTGGCAATAAACACAAGAAGCAGTAGCAGAAACGAGAAACAATCAAGTGGCAAAAAGCAATGACAGAGGTCCATCTCGGTGCGTCCCCCTGCTTACTCACTCTATCTATCTAGAACCCAGCCAGCCATTCAATGACTGTTTCATGAAACAAACAAACAGCCAGAGCTAACCACAACAACCTGAGGAGAAACAAGACAAGATAGACACACACACATTCTGCCATCTCAAATTCACCCCGCCGTCAAGAAACCACGCACCGTGCGAGCCGTGCTGCTGCACAGTTGCGCCGGAGCTGTCCCGTTTCTGGCCTGACAGCGCATGTTGCTGTTGTTGTTGCTGCTGTTGCAGTCCCGCCACCACTCCATAGCCGTCCTGTGGGGCAGGCATTCCGCCCTGCGCTTGAATCTGCGATTGCTGATGGTGTCCCGGATGGAGGAGCAGCTGCTGCTGTTGCGGCGGCGCCGCTTGCATTCCAGGATACGCGTGGTGGTGCTGCAATACGGGGGGCGCTTCCATAGCCGTCCTCCCCTGACTCGAATCCTCCCCAAACAACGACACAACACAACACTCTACACACTGTCTGCCCTCTTGGTGTCCGTCACTCCAGATTCCTGCAGCCGCAGCCCGTGCAATCCTCCGCCCCCCTTGGCTGGCGCTCTTGACGATGAAAGTATGTAACGCTAGAGCGCTCTGCTATTCTGTCTGCTTCTTTCCTAACTTTCGCTCCGATGAAGAGGAGCTCCGAGGGATGGCGCTCTGCGGTGCCTAGCGAAACCAAACCAAACCAAACCAAACCAAACAAACCTCCTCCCAAGCAAAGCGAAACCTCCATGCAGACAGACCTCTTTGCCTTTACTTTCCCCTTTGGTTTCTCTGTCCTTCCGGTTTGCTATCGGCTCCATTACCCCGCCCGGTATCCTTACTCTCGGTTCGGTATCGGTTCGGTTGAAAGGGCCTTGTGATTGCTCCTGGTTCGGTGCTGGTTCGGATAGCGAGACGAACCCGCCCGCTCTTGCTTACGACCCGGCTCGGTATTGGTTCGGCAAAGCGCACAGGGTGCGAGAAGCATGTTAGAAACAAATCAATTCAAAATTTGAGTATATATACACGCGTCAGTTCCCTATTGGCCAAACCCTCCAAATCACATTTCGGCACAGTGCCGAACCTGCTCACCGCCTACAGATACCCGTGGCTCGCTATAGGCTTGGTTCGCGTTTGGCGTTTACAGGGTTCTGGTTTGCCGGTTTGCTGGTGGGTTTAGTTCAGTAGGTCTGGAGCGGGAGAGGGTAACGGAGCGGGAGCGGGAGCGGAAGCCGAGGTCAGGGGGGCTTCCTGTTTGGACGGTTGGGATGGATCCATCTGGGTGGGATCGACGGCTGCAATCCGTGGCACGCCTCCTGTTGAATTCCCGGGTAGGCAGGTACGTGGTTGATGCCATTAGAGAAGTAGGGGCCGAGTCTACGTAGGCGTGGGGATTTTTAGGTCACATCAACATGGTTACAACAAAGATAGCTTTGGCCAATGCCTAATATAAGGTACTAAGGGACCAAGGTTGGCGGGTATCTTACGTTCAGCCGGGTATCAAGAAGGGTATGTGTACGAGTATATACACCCACCCCATCTTGTGTCACATCCTTAAATACCAATAGGATGCCCCAAGGTAGACGTGTGTTATTTGGATACTTCCCTCTCTCCACCCACTTCTCGTAGGACATGAAACATGCGATTCGTATGAGATGATTAGCAAATTCCAAATCGTGTCCGTAGCCATTTCATAACTTTACACACAACTCTTTTGGTTGCATAATGTGGGACCATGTATCACATGAGCATAGTTATCCTTCAATTTTCAAGATTTCATGTTTATGGAGAGCACTCATGTTGTGTACTATGAACTTTTGGACAAACAACTATAAATTATCACCAATTTTTTAATCGCATGCTCTTTTTTGGGGAAGGAGACCATCATGTAGTTGCTTAGTTATGTATGTTTGTCTCATAGTTTTTGGAGTTCACATGAATATCTTATTCAATATCAAAGTGAAGATTCTTGTGCGCATTAAGTTAGTCATGTACATCCCCTCAATCATTTTCATCATTGAACCTAGGATGGTTGGCATATTTTGAGCACGTAGTCCAATCTCTTTTAAACATATATGAATGTATGGTACAATTCTTTGATCCATGCCTAATTGCATACCACTCACATATAGGTGTCCAAACTATTGTTGTGTTGGAATGAGGCACGTCTACCTCATACCTTGACCAAAGTTGTTGGAGTATCTTAGGCATCTTAGGGTTCAACTTGTGTATCAATAAGGGTATGTATACACAACCCATATGGTGTCACATCCTTGACTTCCAAAAATGGTACCAAGTTGTGAAAATTCCATGGTACGACCTACATATTTTTTGACAATTTATGCAATATTTTAAATTTTATGACATGCCATGTACTATCAAGGTTTATGTAGCTTTCAATACCCTTGCATTTGTGTATAAAAAAATCAGTAAGATAGCTCTACATAACATTTATTCTCACCCTCAACTCTTGTATCATTATTTAGCCTTCTTGGCCCAGTTGTTTTCTATGTAGAAAGCCAACTAATTACACCATTTATGGTGTTTAGTGTCACATGTGTGATAGTGTCACTTACCCTCTTTTGAGGCATATGCTAGGCTCCGTTGATGACCAACAATGCCACCAATAATGTCACCTCGTGACACTTGGCGTTCAAGTGCGTTTGTTAATATCTTGGCATGAGTATGCTCAATAGTGCTATGAGATGTATGCCTATGTTACACAATGGTCTATAAGCTGACTAAAGTGTATGCAAGTGACACTTGGCATCAGTATGCTCGAGAATATCTTCCTCTTGCATACTGGTATGTAAACATGTGACATTTGCCTTCAGTATGTTGAATAGTATCTTCCCCTTGCATAATGTCATCTCAAGTATCCCAATGTGCTACTCTAAATGTCATAATGTAAATAAAATTTCTCTTAAAATAGTTACCTATGTCGACAAATAGTATCATATTGCGACACTTTGAGACCTCTAGGCATCTAGTTTAGTCCCTTCGCAAATAGTGTGCATGACACTAAATACCATAAACGGTGTAGTAACCCATATTACACGCGTATGACATGTTTATGGACTTTCGAGTACGAGATTCAATATTGAATGTGATCTCCATGTGGAACCTTCAAGGATACATCTAGGCATAATAATTTTTTGTATGTTTCAAGGTCCACATATGTGTGCGTTGGAGTTGTATATTGTCATTCTTGAAGGCTTTGGATACAAAACGCACTTTTTGTAATAATAATAATAATAATAATAATAATAATAACTACATTGATTATCCCAATTAGTGTGTGTTACTACCTGAAGTTACGCAGTGCTATAACTATTTAATGTGAATGTAATATTTTACCTAGCAAAGTCATTTATGTTCTATGATGTCCGAACAACTTATCTTTATTAAAAATTGAAGTCTCGAGTAAGATGTTATTGCACTATGCAACTCCGAATAGTAACACACACTAATTGGGATAATCAATGCACTGATCAAGGGTTTTATGACAAAAATCACAAATGAATAATATGCGAGGCACCCTAAAAAATTTACATGCATGTGAATTTCTTCACTATGGGATGATCAATGGTTTGGTATTGTGGTTGTTTTAAACCGCATGGACGGTATCATTTGACGGTGTCTTATATATTTTTTGTGATAAGTCTCAAAATATATCTAAAAATGTTATTTTGCAACACATATTTTAGAAGTAATTCACCCTTAATCCTCGAAACATTGAGTATTTGCTTGTTTAGTGAAATGAAATGCAAAGAAAGTCAATAAAGTCTATGAAGTCAAAAGGCTTTTGAGACTATAAACACATCAAGGCGGGGTTAGAAAAGCTACTCCCCTAGAATAACGAAGAGCAATGGCCTATGTGAGATAACGGCTAATACCATGAAAGTGATGATTCTTTAGTGATGTTCAATATGACCTGCTTGCACGCCACTGACACCGTCTTCTAAAATATGTAGAGTTTTCTTGGAATTGTTTTTGTCATCGTAAATTGCTTGGCTTTGTATATCAACATGGTTTTTAAATGTATATGATTTTTTTCTTCACAAAATTCAAAGGTAGTGTATAGTTTTGAATCGCTTTCACTTAACACTAGGTAGGGATCACGAGCTATCCACTT
Source organism: Polytrichum formosum (assembly GCA_964035585.1). Lineage (NCBI taxonomy): Eukaryota > Viridiplantae > Streptophyta > Polytrichopsida > Polytrichales > Polytrichaceae > Polytrichum > Polytrichum formosum. The sequence goes on from OZ037938.1 coordinate 33,607,610, forward strand.
TATTGTGCTTGCACCCCTAGACTCATATGTGTGCCATGTATATCTCATCATTGTTGTCACATACAACTTCATTTTTATTAAAAATGCTACAAATAGATTCAATATCATGGATCACATAAAAAATTATATCAATACTTATTGGAGGTTCGTATGAGTGGTCATGTATCCCCTACACCTTCTTAGAGGAGATTTGAGCTTGATAAATGACTTAGGGTCTCTCTCCACTCAACCCTAAAACTCATCATCTTTGCAAAAAGATGAATTGGTACCCAAGCCTCAAAAGTTAAGAATTTCAATGGCTCTTCCCACATGTTGTGGGTTTTATCTGAAGAAGCCACCACATAATCAAAACTTGAGTGCTTTTCTATGCACGTTCTCACCTGCTTTTATCTAAAACTCCATTCCCTAAGATAAACGTGCCTACTTCGGTTACTTATATCGATCGGACAACCTATATTTGTGTGGCATGTCATTAGATGAGATTGGATTGCATGCTCAAAACATGAAAAATATACAAATAGAGTAATAAGGCAATTTTGGAGGCATTGTTATTTGCTATGGTGGTGAGTGGTGACCTTAACCAAAAAACCCATAGGTGGAAGCTCCTAGATCAATCACCGCATAGTCTCTGGCACCAATAGTAGCTTGCAAAAACTAGGAGGCATCAAATTCTAAGTCAACATGCTCAATACATTCGGGCTTAAAACCTTCACTTTTAGGTATGCAATTCACTCACTTGCCATGTGGGCTCGAAGATAATACATGGCACAAGTGGGAAAGGTGGATACCTACCTAATAATATTATTAGCACTAAAAACCCTCCCACTAGGGTCAAGTGGGTGGAGAGAGAGAGAGAGAGGCCTTTAGGCTTGAATAGAAGTGCTTCACTCTAGGCCAACTAAGGGCATGTTTACATGAAATCCATTAGGCCATGGTTCTTGAGAATCCTTGAATTCTCATTGGTTGAGAGTGTCATGGCCCATCACTTTAGATGTACATGAGAGCAATTTTGGACTACAACTGATAACATTTCCAGTGGATGCAAAATCTACACGGAATTTCACATGACAAATATGGATAAGGTTGGTCCAGATTGTAAGGGAAAAAATTCGCAACAAATCTTGAAAGTAGACATGGCTGAATGTGCGGCAGGAATTTAGATTTCCACAAAAAACTTGTGACTTCCAAAAGACTTTGGGGTGTATAGTCCATGGCCAGGGCGAACCGACCCATACATTGGTACCTTACCGGATGTCTAGTGATGTCACATTCGAATGAATCGGCCCTCAACCCCATAGGGGATCTTTTTGTATTGGAGCCACTTCATCCACGATATGTAGGATGGTTGATTTTAAGTGAGTGCCACAAATCCCCAGCCGTTCGCCCTCCCCGGTAAGGTACCAATATACGGGTTGGTTCGCCCCAGCCTATAGTCCATGGACTTCTCTATCCAAAAAGCGGGCTACCGTGGTAATTTAAGAGCCATGGCCGAATTCCTTTAGTGTAAACAGGCCCTAAAGCTTCAAGGGCCCGATCGATCGAAGGTTGGGAAATCATCCATCGTCGCCACTCGCTTCTCCCCCTTGAAGTTCATGCATCAATCGCAAATCGGAAAGCAAATTGAAGTACTCAAATTCCATCCACAGGTATCCTCCAAGCTCTGGTCGCCACAAACTCACCGTTTATCATCATCGTCATCATCTTCATCTTCATCATTGCACACGGCTCACTCGGCGAATCTGTTGAAAGAATTGCATCGTCATGCGGTATTAGGTAGTGTGGCCCATCCGATTCGCGGCGTTAGTGGTGGAAGGTAGTCCCGAGCGGGGTTGGGGTTTTAGTTCTTTGTTCTCGTAGAGAGTGTTTGGGGTTTGGCGATGGCGTCGTCCACATGTGCACGAAGGTGTGCGTCGGCGGGAGTGAAGCTCGCCAGGGCGGCGAGCGCGGCGCCAGCAACGGCTGGGAGAACGGCTGGAGGAGAAGGATTTGGATTTGTTGTGAATCGTCCCCAAGTTGTTGTTGGTGGCGGTGGTGGTGGGAGGATTGGGGGGATGGTGATGGCGATGGAGTGTTGGCGGTCGCCCATGATGGTGCAAGCCCAGCTCATGTCGTGCTGTGCGAAAGTCGACAATCCTCCTCCTCGCGAAGTAAGCTTCTTCTTTTTTTGTGGTTTACGTTTTTTTTTTGCAATGTGTAGAAGTTCTAATTTTTTTTCAAGATTTTTCGCCTGTGAGGTTGTGGAGAATGTTTGCAAGAGCTACACGAGTCAAGCTTTTGTCAAACTATCCGTTAGGTATTACATGCGTACTGGAAGTCCCTTACTCAAACATCATAATTCGAGGATTTAACATATTGATAGATTTTTCACGTCTGAAATTTTGGAGAATTTTGTCAACATCTCCACGAGTCAGCCGCATTCCTTGTGAGCAATGTGGTGTTGAGGCTTTAGAATCGTCAGGCTTGAGTGTCGGGAATTACATACATGTTGTGCTCTGCCAATCTCTGCAACCCCTCCACCTCGCGAGGTAAGCTTCAGATTTTTGTGGCCCAAGTTTTTTTTGCAATGCATGAAAGATTCACAACCTTTCAAGATTCTCCTCCTGTGAGGTTGTGGAGAATGTTACCAAGAGCTCCACGAATCAAGCCTTTGTCAAGCTTCCCGTTAGGTGTTACACGTGTACTCGTATTCTCTACACAAGGCTGTGGTTCATTCACAACAAACATCGGAACTCGAGGATTCAACATATTTGGTAGGTTTGCCTACGTCTGAGATTTTGGAGAATTCTGTGAAGACCTCCACGAATCAGCCGTATTTCATTTGAGCAATTTGGTTAGAGGCTTTTGAATTGTCAACCTTGAGTCATTACATGCATGTCGGGCTGTGCCAATCTCGGGAAACCCTCCCCCTTGTGAGGTAACCTTTCTTGTGGCTGAGGTTTTTGCAATGCTTATAAGATTCAAAACCGGGCCTCTTGAAGATTCTTTGTGTCCGAGGTTCTGGAGAATTTTGTCAAGAGCTCCATGAATTGGCCGCATTCCATGTGAGCAATTTTGTTTGAAGCTTTTGAATTGTCAAGCTTTTGTCAGGACTTGACCTACATGTGTGCTCAAAAAGCCAACAATTCTGTAGCCATCACAAAGCTGTGGTTCACTCACAACAAACATCAGAATACAAGGATTCTAAATAATTTTAGGTTTTTTGCTTCTGAGATTCTGGATAATTTTGTCAAGACCTCAAAGAAATAGCCGCATTTGATATGAGCAAATTTGTCTGAGGGTTTTGAATTGTCAAGCTTTGGTGAGGAATGACACGTAAACTCGAAAACTCAACAATTCTTTAGCCCACATAAGGCTGTGTTTTGTTCACAACAAACATCAGAATATTAAGCTTGCAAGAGGACCTAGGTAACCCATGCTTTGCGTTTTATATAGTAGCATTAGAAAATGGCACTACAGCTCCTAAACCCTAGGCTAAGTTTTCAGGTGACTGCTTCAGTTGCAGAAGAGTATCTCAAAGTGCATTGAAACCATTGCGTATACTATATTGCTAGAACCATTTGGGATTTTATCTTCCTTTATTCTAAGGGTTAGCCCTCTCCATTTGGAGGGCCATGGCCAGTATGGTTTCTGAAGTCGGAGAGACATGACATCATCCCTTGTTCATGTCATTCTGTGCTTGCAGAAATTGTAGCTTTATTCTCTTTGATGTTCTTGGCGTAAATATTCAAGAGGTACTGTAGTACTTGATTGAATTGACACCCACGTGAGTTGAAATAAAGGCTTGGTGGCATAGCTCACACAAGAAGTGACACAGGACTAAGAAACATCATTTGAAGTGGTTCCCATGTAGCTCTCTTTGTAACCTCTCATTACTACATTTCATGAACTTTAAATTGTTATTCCAAAATTGTTTTCTTCTCTTTTATATGTGGATTGTGTATAGATGTTCTATGTGATAAGGTCTGGTCACACTTTTGCTGCCCAGTCTTGCTCCATTGTCATGTTAAGATCGTATATATTATTACAAAAAATCAAAACTTAGATTGAGATTTTTTCTTGGTTGCAGGTGGTTGTGGAATATGATGAAGAAAGTGATTATACAGACTACTTCATTGAAATTGCTGACAAAGTTGGTAAGTTCAAGCAAACAGAAGCAAATTGTAAATTATTTCCTTTCATGAACCTGAAGCATGTCTTGAATTCTGTCAATCACATACGCACATAAATTCTGTTTGGATGTTCTTAGCTTCATTTTTGCTTGTGTGGTTTGCAGAAAATGCACACCCAGAGCTATTTATGCTCGTCAGCCCAAACAACACGGAAGCTCGGTATGTTCCTCTTTTCACAACAAACCTTTACCAAAAGACTTTTCAGTGGCCAGTCAATGGTGACTGGGTTTTCATGATCACTTTTTATTCGTTTTGATGCCAATGATGTTTGCTCTTGCAGGAAGGGATCATTTGAGATTACATGTGAGGGTCATGTTCTCTGGTCAAAGCTGAAGGTGAGCAGATTCGCACCAAGTTGTTTTGAATTTATATCTTTTTGATGGTACAGAGTGTCAACTTTCACCCTTAAAGGACCAAGGGGCTCAATGTATGGCCTTTGAAGGCAATTTCTATGAGCCTTCACCAAGTCTTCATATAAAAAATCTGATATTTATGGATTACAAATTTGATTTAGTACATGATCTTATTTCAAGGTAAAAAATATACTTGTATGTGACATTGATAATCAATATATCAAGCATGTATATTCCTTCAAGGGCATTGAGACTGTATTTTGAACCGAAACCTTCAATAACTCTATTAACGTATCCAACTGATTTAAAAACCTGCACTTTAAAATGAGTTAATTTAAGATTTCACCATTTTAAACATAATTAGCTAAAAATAATTGCAAAGGTTTCAACACATATTCCAACCGTTTGCTTATATTTGGTGTGTTTCTTATATTTCTCCAGACTGGCCGACTACCAAGATTTGAGGATGTTCTTGACGGCATTGCAGACCTTCCGTCCAAGTGTGAAGTAGAGCCAGCTGTGGCAAATTCATCAGCGTAGAGATCCTTTGATTCGACCAGAGTTGTCCCTGTATATTTTAATAGCACCCTGGATTTCCACCTCATTAGGTACAATACTCGATTGCCCAAATATATGTGTATACAGGATAGAACAATTTATAACCCGGGTGTGAGTTTTGTGTTTGTTGCAGACATTTTCCACGTCCGACTTCATAAATCCAACTCCTATTCAAGGCCTTGAAAGTATCTGTTGGCATGGGTTCACTGTGTCACCCAATGGATGAATGCAGGGTAAGGGTTGTTTGTACAATGGAACAATGAACCCAATCAAAGTTGTGAGCATATTCTACCTATAAATGAAACGTATTCGTGATTTGGATACCAAAGATGTCAAGTGTGTTGTTCTCACAGTTGTACTGAATACTCTTACCTCTCTTTTATTGTGTTGGATGCAATTCTGTGGTAAGTTATGCCTTCTCTGCTTCACGTATTACAAATTCTTTGATAGTGATCGATTCCCAATCTTACATGTAGAAGTTATTTTATATCAAGGATGAGAACACGCTCAATTTTGACAGGAGTTTGTTGAGTACCTACTGATTTACTTTAGGAGTATTGTAGCTTTGAAACGCCGCATATATTGACATGGAATAAATGGTGGTCATGGTTTAAAGATGTAGGTGATCACATTATTTCATATTCCAGCCAGGAAATAGAGATTAGGCTATCAACATTTTTGGCACTTTCAATGGTGTTGAGTTTCTTGAAAGTTCTTTCATATAAACCAAAAGCCTACTCCCTATGGCTTTTTGTGGCCAACTCATCCCAATTAATCTCCTAGACTATTTCAGAGATTTTGAAGCTAATTTTGGTATTGAAACATACATATACTATGAAAGATAAAAAAAAATTGTGATTAAAAATGCCTCCCAATGTTTTCTTGAACGAATCGCAGTACTTTGAAATGCAAAAGATCCTCTCAATACCTGTAGCAATTTAGGCACTTTGTTAGGTGAAAATTGAACTTATTTTCATGCCATGTCAACTTTTGCGCGTGTTGTAACCAATAAGCCTGTGACACGTGTGCCAAATTGATAGTGTACTATGGTAAGGTAGAGGGTGCTAATTCCCACCCCCTCCCAAAAAGTGCATTGTAATATTGTATGCATGCCTTCTAATCATATAATTGGGTCACACCTTAAATCGTCAGAATGTCCATGGTGCAAAATGGGGGCGGGTTTTGGTGAAAAGCATGACGGTTTCAAGAGAATGCCATGTTAGTTTTGGGCGGAGTGGAATTGGATTTGGGCAAGCATTGAGACGTAGCTAAGGATGGGTTAGACTATATATGTTTCATTAGAATCACGTATGCAAAAGTTATAAGGGCTCATTTTTAATATAGGGTGGTTGTGTGTTGGTTTCAAAGCGGATGAGCATCAAGACAATTTGGGAACCAATTGCATTGGAAAAGTGTGGATCTAGGCAGGGATATAGGCAGCTACAGATCAACGACTTTGAAATTTTGTAGTATATTGATATGTTGTGCAATTTAGTTTATTTTGTTTTTTACCATGTCCAAGCCAATTTGCAAAGTGAATCATGCATACCACTAATCCAAAAGGACTTGCAAAAGAGGCTAAATATGTACACTGTAAACTTTGCAATATCATGCTTGTGGCAACCAAAGTGCGCGCACTATTAGAGAGATTTGTAGTGTGAATATGGATGCATGAATTTAAAAAAAAGAATTAGTGTAGCATGTGATAGTATGGAATAACACATAGTCAACATTGGAATAGTGACAATAATTACAATGATGACAATGTGGTGTGTGTGAGCATGTAGTTTGAAATTTTTGGTGGATTACTTTAGTGTAAAAGAAAACTGTGATATATGGGAGTGAAACATGACAACAAGGAGTGAGATTTGAACTAAGCACATCCATTCCCTAGGTTTTTGGGATATAAGAGAAGGAGTGACATTAAGGAGTAATATTACGGAGTTTAGAGTGTATGTAACTCGCGTGGCATTGACTCAACATGTACACTTAATAACTCTATCGCGTAGTTGTGGGCAACAAATGGACCCTTGATTCCTGAAGGTTTGGAAAGTTGTGGGAAAAGGCAGGCAACAAGAGTGGGCCAAATGAAAGGCGGAGACGATGAGCCTACAAATGTCCATGCTGGCATTCATGGGTCCACGCCACGTGTCCACTCCTCCACCCTCTTGCTTGCCCCACTGCCCACACCTGCCTACAATGCAATCTCCTCCCCAGATAAGAATGTTCACCGATTTCGTATTAATTTCTTCGTCTCTTCGGATCTTGTCGCGTCATGTACTAAGCTTATCGCACCACCAAACAATCGAGGTGAGTTTCAAGGATGATTTCATTCAATTCTCCTTCCCAAACTTGAAATCGAAATTATGCTTTCAGACAGGCACTTGATTCAACTTAGGTGCTCTTCTTCCAGATGATGTTGCAGAGTCAGATTGAGATGCCAGAGGCTAATTTCTCTCCTGAAGTTTGCATCTGAAGTTGAGAGGAAATTCTTGTATTTGATGAGAGATGTTCACCAATTTCACACTGAAATTGTCTCCCTCGGGAAACAGAATGTGCTGAATTGAACGTAAGCATATTGGAATGGTGGATACGAAATGAAGTAAGCAAATTGTGATGTGGTAACTTACAGATGTCGCAGAAGGTGCAATTGAGGTGCCGAAGGCGACGCTCTCCCGAAGTTTTGTGGTAAGGAAGGTGGTGAGGACGCTGAATTTGGGAGAAACCCTTACAATTAAGGTCTAGGAAGTGGAGCTGGATGTAAAGGAGACGGAATTGTGGCTAGAAGCGGCTTGAACACGAATTGTGACGGACGAGTTCAGCAGACCTGAAAGGCAGAAATTGTGAGGTAGAAGTGCTCACATTCGCCTGGAAACAGATTTTCAAAGGGAGAAGATCGATTTTAGTTCGACGGGGTTTGTGTATTTCGTAGAGGATTTGGAAGCTACGATGGCGCAGGGGCAGCCGAAATTGCAGTCGCCTTTTATTCCTGGACAGAAGGAGCCAGCCGACATTGCACTTGAGCAGGAAATTTCTCAACAACCGCGAACGAAGAAACCTGGGAGCTTCATGCGCTTCTTCTCTCGCAATACTGAATCGAGCGAAAATGGCAGCGGTAAGGGAGCAGGACCTGTAGAGGAAGACAACAAGCAGCAGGGGGATTACTACGCTCCCGTTCCTACCAAATTTCGCGCCAAGAAAGGTTCTGATGAGAATCCTAGCTCACATCTGGACGGACCACGAGAAGGAGCAGAGATGTCTGATCTATACTCTCCGCAATATGCTGTGGAATCGACTGTGAGGCAGTCTAATCCAGGTGCGTCCTTCGAAGTTGTAGAAAGCTCTCTTAGCATCACCGGTTTCTCTTGAACTAGAGGAGGAGAGAAGAAGAGTAATTGCTGAGAATCTTTAAAAAGTCCTTCCACAACATTTCCTTGGAGGGAAATCGAATGAGATGTTGAGATTTAGAATGTACCATAGTGTTGATGATAAATTATTGAAGAGGTTTGCTCCCTCGATCACAGAGAACACTTCAGCAGGCACCGATGGAACATCAACAACCTCCACATACATACGCTCTAATGTTTGAACAAGAGGAGAGGAGACACGTTAATCACTCGAATCTTTAAAGTCCTTCCACAACATCTTCCTTGATGTGGGGATGTTGAATGAGGAATCGAGCTTCGGAATATACCAGAGTGTTTATGAATTATTGAAGAGATTTTCTCCCTTGATCTACTGTAAAAAGCACTCCAAACATCGCCATTTTTTAAATAGGATCAAATTCTTGAACAAGAGGAATGCACCAACCGTAATGTTGATGAATTATTGAAGAGATTGTGCGTCCTTTGATCGCAGAGAACACTCCAGCAGACAAAGTTGAGCATGAGCAGCGGAGCGAGAGTGCTGGTGCGATCATCAACGGGCAAGGATTGGTGGAGGCGAGCAAGGGCATGGCAACCGAGGCGAGTGAAACGTTAGTGCAGATCCGTGGACGCGTGATGGAGAAGCTGTCTTCTCTTCACCTTCCTTCCGAATCGCTTGAGGCTGTCCGGAAGACGTTCGAGACCGGCCTCAAGGGCGCGTACACAACTACCGTCGATGCTGTCCAGCGCACGAAGCAGAGCTTGCTCGACATCCTTCCTGCTTCTCTTGCGCACACAAATGCCAATGAAGCTCGCCGGGTGAGTCTAACAAGGTCATCTAGAGGCAGATTTAAAACAACGAAAAGCTCACATTTCTGTGTATATTTGTTTCAAAACCCTCATCTTCTGCAAGCAGTTCCTCATTCGTTTTAGAGTCCTCAAATCTGCTTGCGTAATCATAGGATCTGCATCGCACATTTGGTCAATGTATGCACCCAAAACCTCAATAGAATGTAGGAAATTAAGTTGGAAATGTTTCCAGTGAGAATTAAAACCATCAACTCAAGAAGTCTGTCTTCTTTCAGATGAAGAAGAGGCAGATTTAAAGCAATGCAAAGATTAGATTTCTGTGTAGGTTGCAGATTAAAAAACCTTATATTATTCAGCAAACAAGTTCCTCGTGCATTTTAGATTCCTCAAACCTGCTTATGTCATCGTAGCATTGACCACTTGATCATTGTGTGCACTAGAATCCTCGATAGATCACGCACCTGACAAGCAGTTTCCCAAATAGGAAATGTTTATGGTGAGAATCAAAAATTATCAACTCGAGGTATATTACTTCTTTGAGATCAAGTACAGTGCAAAACAATGCAAATTTTATATGTCTCTGGAGATTGATCAAGAAACCTCATATTGCACTGTTCCTAGATCATTTTAGATTCCTCAATCCTGTTTGTGTCATCATATAGCATGTGCATTGTACACTTGATTAGTGCTTGTACAAATAGCGTTGTCAGACCATGCACCTGACGCAATCTTTTACGAATATATGAAATCAAGGCGCAGGGATGTTTCTTGTGAGCACTAGAAATCAACTGAAGAAATCTTGCTTCTTTGAGATCAAGAAGAGGCAGATTCAGAACATGCAAGCTTATTTCTGTGTAGATTGAAACTTCATGTTTGGCATGCAGCTCATCATTCGTTTTAGATCCCCTAATCCTTTAGTCAAAGCATGTTCATATCTCATCCTTTAATTAGTTGGAGTCAGTAGTTGTGCTCCTCACCTCTCTTACGTCGGTCTCAGATATACCTATCCCTCTTCATGTGAATGTTATCTAACGTTTTAGAGACTTGCATATTAACAAGGTTTGAGCAGGATTCAGGAAGGTAGAGCTTACGATGAAATCAATTCTGTTTCGTATTGCAGGTAGTCGAAGACATGGAGCAGGATTTATTGCAAAACTCAGAAGGGAGTGGAGAAGACCAATCACAAGTTGTGTCAGACTCTTCGGAAGCCCATTTTGCGAGGCCCGCATCGGATAGTGCCTCTCCTCGTCTTTCAAAGTTGTAGAATTGCCAGTATTGGTACAAATTCTCTGTTTATATTGCAGTCTTTTACTCAACCCATCACAACTGAGTACAAAGGTTAAGATCAAATGCTTTCATACACTGACAGAAGTGCGTATGATAAATTGTTGAAGGATAAGAAAAGGCAGCAGCAGCTAACCTGCAAGTGCCCTTGCAGGAGATGCGAGGGATGACTGAAAGATCTAGATACATGAAACTGTGGATCGACCTCTTTCGATCTCGCATGTACATGTTTCCTGCTTATTTAACTATATCTCCTTCTCAAAATTTCCAAATGTACATTCCCTTTCCACTTTCCTTCATCAGTATGTTGTAAGTATTTATCTCTATTCAATTGGAGGGCAGGGATTGTGTGTTGTGTTGTGCATGTCTACGTTATAATCTGTAGCATGTCCTATATGATGGTTGCTGCAAACTCACCAACAAACTTGGAGCAAAAAACATGTCCTCCTTGTTCTTGGTCTTTCATGATTAAGATCGACACTAACATGGTGAAGGACAGGCAGCACCTAAGATTTAGTATGTGCGAGGGTTAGGATTTAGGCTTTAGGGTGGATGTTTCCTGTCTGCTTACTTGCCTACATCTCTACAAAAATCTCAAATGGACATTCTCTTAACATCTTCAAGCTTTTATCTTATCTCTCCTGTTTTGCTTGGGTCGAAATTGAAATCTTCGTACATGTTCTATTATACATCTATTTGCTCGAGTCTTCTCATTACCTCTGAAGTTGTAGCAGAAACTCAAGACAAGGATATTTCGCTGGCGAGGAACTGATGGAGTTTCATCAGTAGGGATTAGCTTCTTATTTCATTATAGTTTCTGAGCTGTTCTTCCTTTTGATTGCTTCAAATTAAGTTTGTAATTCTAAAAACTTTTGGATTGAAGAAGATATGTGGGCCTTATGTGGTCACTCTGCTCAATCGACCTCAAAATTACTATGTGATTACTATGTTTACTATGTGCTTAAAATGTGGTAATCATTCTAGGTTCAGATGTTAACGCTATTGGGAGGGCCTATGTGATCATTTTAAAGTGAAAGAGAATCTTCACTTTGACTTCCTATACATCTCAAATCCGATTCCAAAACTTGAAATGACAATCTATGTGATTGACAATTGCTAACTGAGCAAGACAATCCAAGAATTGATTTGAACGGTCAAAATTGTTTGTGGAATTGGAAGTGCCCACAGTAGGGCCACATAATTTACGACCTTTATCTCTCTTGATTTTGATGTTGTGGTTTATTGTGAATCTTTATTTGTAAATTTTTATTCGAATTTTGGTATTAACAAGGATATTCAAGCTTTTCTCTAATATCATGTCAACATTGTTGTGTGATTTTGTTAGGTTTTCAGTACACTTTTGAACCCTTACAACTTTGACACACTTTTGTGCTTGTTTTGAACCCTTATAACTTTTGCATACGTCCCAATGCAGAGTTCAAAGAAGGCATATTTTTTGGTGCATTGGAATCTTCTTTCAAGTGCTAATGTGAAACAAAAGTAATATCCATATCATAATAATACCTATGTTTATTGCTTATGTTTTGAGCACAACCATGTCTTTGGAAACTGAGAGTCTTGTTTTCAAATGTTTAGGCCATTAAGCGGCATGCGGAAACTCCCCATGCAATACCACTATTCTTGTCCTTTGCAAAAATCCCCAGGCAAAGGTAAATGAGCATGTATTCATGAATTTAGTATCACTCAGTAAAAAAAATTTGCCCTCACCAATTTTGAAACTTGACAAAATAGCGTGTGTTTTGGGAATTAGTACCACGTGTGCTAATTGGGATCATCAATGTAGTGATATCATGTGGAGACATACACGTGTAACAAAATCAATGAACGGAGAGAAACCGACCGCAAGTTACAAATGGAACTGGTTGAGTTTGAAAAATAACCAGTTCAAATTCAAGACTCCATGGAAATTACTGATCCATTAAGAGAAATTTACATAATTTTCCTCAATTTAATGAAGAAAACCTGAAAAAAAACATCAACATATGTAACTAGTTGGTCTCATAAACACTAGGATCCCAACCAATTATGCCCAAAACTCTTCACGGTCACTGAGGGGCTAATCACACCAGCCACTTCTAGCACCATCCGTCAGCATCTCCGACTGTAATGGTGTGAATAGTGGTGGGCCAACTTCTATTTCTCAACATAATCCCCAACAATTTCACGGCTGAAACTGGACGGAAATTTTGGTGTGATCAGGGCATGAACAAGATGTGGTGGGGTTATGGAGGAGTCCTAATCAAATAATGTTTCCCGGGTATTAGTGTGGGTGTCCGCAAAACCTATGAATTTCTATTATTTTTATTATTAGTGCGAGCTACGGGAATTACTGGGAAGAGTGAAGCTTATTAGATAACAAAAAGGGTTTGCTTTGGTGCTCTAAGGCAGATGTATGTTAACATCTTAGAAGGACACCTATATCTCACCCTCCACGGAAAAACCAAGCTGGTTAAAAATAGCATGCGTCCAAAAGGGCGTCAAGAATGTAGTAAAACAATAAAACTCGATTTCTAACAAAGGAAAAAGTAAACTGGCTAAACATAGCCACGCGTCCAAAAGGGCGTCAAGAATGCAACAACCAATAAAACACGATTTTTAGCAAAGTCAACCCAGCTTCTATTTTTAACTAGTGTGGTTTTTCCGTGGAGGGTGAGATATGTGAGTGGTGCATGGATGGGTGTGGATCTAACAACAAACACTAAAAAGACATGTGTTGCAAAGAGATTGGACTATGTTTTTGAAAAATATTAATCACTCTAGATGTAATTGGGGGCACTGTGGTGAGCTATGTAATCATTCAATAACTCAGAGAATCTTCATTTTGATAATGAATAGGATATTCATAAGAACTCTGAAACTTGTGACGACATTGGCTACATGCACAATCATTTGGATGTGTTAATCATCTCACACAAAATTGTGTGTTTCGTTTTCTAGGAGAAGTGTGTGCAAACCGAAAGAGTTTTTTAAGACCCGCTTACATTACTTTATTTGGTCAATGCACTATGAGCTATGAGTCCTAGGCAATTGACCCACGTGGGTGAAAGTCATATATAAATGTGCCACACTACTAGATTAACATGTTTGCTAATGACGCATGACAATTTTCTATTGCTTCATAACGATTGTCCATGACGCATATGCTTATAAGCTTGACGCGTATGCTTTCAAATGGTGTGCATAAGGGTTGTTTTACACTAGAGCTTGAGGGCCATCCACTGGTGATATATTAATTATGTGATTGGTCAAAGAGCCAAAGACAGTCCAAGTTCACTTTACATGAGGGCCTGAGTGACCCAAAAAAGTTGAATGGATGAAAAAATAACATATCGTTCTACATGGCAGTGAGTGAATAACATTTCATGGTCTACCAAAATATATTGCAAAGGCCCATCAAAAAGAGGTGGGTCTAATGCAAAACTAGGGCATTTGACAACCAGATAAATTGCCATTGACCCCTAGAAATATTATATAGGGGATTGTTAACTTGACCACTCACTACTTAAAATGACCACAGTCAATATGTAAGGCATCAACTACACTCTAACTTGTCATCCAAGTTGGCCAAGTTTATTCATTCTAGCACAAAGTTGATACCTTGCTCCTCTTCATGTGTAATTTTTTTTTTGTAAATTGACATACCATGTGACTGCGCAACACGTCTCTATGGCCATTTTAACAAACTACGTGGTCGATTTAGCAATTCCCATTATACATTGCCATGGTGGGGGACCAAACCCGAACATATGTTGCAGTCCCTCAACATGGTCCACTTCCACTTTACAGTAAGCTCGAGGGCCCGTCAACTGCAAAATTGAATATTTAGTTCCCAAGGTATGGACTTTACATGATATTCAACGGCCGTTAGATTTATCATGATCATGGCTCTTGGGTTACGTGTAAAGGGGCCCTAAGAGCCACTTCACATACGAGCCAAGGGTTGTGACCATGTAATTGTGATGGCCCTCGACTCTCATCCAAACACCGTACCACTAAGATGGTCTAATGGAATTTGCATCAAGCCGACTTGTTGGAGGTGGGCCTAGCACATATTACAATAGACCATGAAACAATATTCATTATCTGCCATGCAGGAAACCATAGATTTCTCATCCATAATAATATTCTTGAGCCCTTCAGTCTTCACATTTTAGTGTGAAGTGGACTTGGATGGTCTCAGACTTTTCGACCAATGAGAGATCTTAGAATGCAATGGTCATGGGCCTTCAATCTCATGTGCAAAGTGGCCCTAAGTAGTAACAAAGCCAATAGGCAATCTCAACGATTCCCACAAGAACTCGAGCATCCCTTGTTCAATCAAAATAGCAGTTAGAATAATATCAATAACAATAGAGTGTGTGTGTGTGTGTGTGTGTGTGTGTGTGTGTGTGTGTGTGTGTGTGTGTCTATGTGTGTATATATTATGGCTAATATAGCACTTGCATTTATATTTCCCTCAATAAGGTAGATGGGTCCTAAATGGTTACATTTTTTGACTTATCCACTTCTTCTAGGATATGAAACACACGATTAGTATGAGATGGTTAGCAAATCCAAATCAAGGTTGTAGCCACTTTCCTCATTTTTTTGGAGCTCATATGAATATCTTATGCATTATCAAATTGAAGACTTTCATGCTCATTGAGTGGTCATATAGGCAGGTCCCCTCAACCATGTTGACTATTGAGCTTAAAATAGTTATCACATGTTGAGCACGTTGTCTAATCTCTCTCAAACACATGTCAATCTGGTGTGTTTTATATCCACTAAAATATAAGCATGTGATTAAGATAAGTAAATCAAAGTAGGCACATCTACATTACTTAGATGATGGAATTAACTTATGTACATAAGGCACTTTTACATCTAGGTTTTGTTTCTCAACACCTACCATGGGGATACGATGTATAACATGCACCCTACATGGTTGTTGATTCATCCCAATGTAACATCAATATGTTATTTTTGGACCAGTCCGGGGTCTTTGACCCCAATTTAAGTGTTGATTTGGCTCATAACACAAATCACCTTTGGGGTCTATATAATAATTGTCGTTTTCACCCTCCCCATGATAGGTGCTATGATACGTCACCCTTACATATAAAGGTTGCAAAGAGCTTGAAGATTGAGATGTCCACTTTACGCTTGAGCTTTCAACTTGAGAGCTTGATCTTTCACCTTGTTGGCAATGTTCTTATCGGAATCAAATCGGCTATGGAAGAAATAAAATTGTGTCATAATATAGTTGACTACATTTTCACCTCATAAAAGATGTCAATTCCAGCTTAACAACCAAGACATCTACAACACTAAACATTAGTTGTAGTGTGCTATTAAAATTGGTGTGTCATGCTAATTAAAGTGGTCTTCATGACTCGTTATTTAGCACCAAATATCATATGACACCCTCACTAGTTGTCACATGGTGATTGCAAAACAACTATTGTGGATCAACAAAGAATCGTTTGGCACACCCCAGGCTAGATCACATCTTCATTCAGTTGGGCCCCGCCCCTCCTTCACTGCCCAGTCTTCCTGCCCACACCTGCATGGGAACTCTTCCCCGTTGGGAACCAACGTGACAGTACCCAGTCACTTAAGCCAGTAAGCTTCTTTCACTACAACAAACCTTGTCCATTCCAACCATGGTATCAATGACTTAGTGTCCTAAACAACTCATTAAACGACTGTGATGCCTGATGAAGTCCGCTTGTGTGACGTGGCTAACACGCGAGTCATTGTTTAGTCATTTAACTGACTAAAGATGAACTCTGTTGACGACCGCACATCATACTCATTTTATGTCTAACAAATTTCATCCACTACATCCATTCGTGCATGTCGTGGATAGAATATCTTGACGTGGCTGACTGTTAGTCATTGTCTGGTCGTGATTAAACGACTACGTGTTTAGGGTTATTTAAAAATAACACAAATATGTGATGTGGCACTTACATGCCTCTAATGACGTGGAAATTAGGGATTAATTGAGTGAAAATTATTCTCGATAATAGTGACCTGTCAAAAGAATGACTACGAGTTTCTAGCTCAATGACTGACTCACTCGCCCGCCAAGATTGGGATGACGTGTACAAGCGTTTAGTCATTGTTCAGTTACTGAAATGACTCGTGGATGACGTGTGCAACTTTTGGTTTACGGTTAGTTATTCATCGTCCACCTCATCCATGCCAGTGTGACGTGCCAAGACAACTCTCACATAGTAACTGTGCAGTCATTTCTGTGTTGCCCTTCACCAACCCATACTTAACTATGACTCCCCAACAGATTGCAAGTACATATATGGAAGATATACATTGCCAATGTGCACATATGATGCAGGTCTGAAATCATGGCTTCAATGGAGGGCGTTGGGCAAGAACAATCCCTTTCATTTATCATGTCATGTACTCGATGACGTGGACGTCTGAGTCATAGTGGAGTTGTAGTTCAGTCACAATATTGTTAAATACAACCACTAAGGACATTTGTGACCCCAGCTAGGCTTTTGTAAACACAATCACCTAAAATTTAGCTAGTGCTAAAGAGTTATCGGAATCTGATAGTTCTATGGCTCCCACCAATGACGCTGTGGTGGGCGGGGGAGGGACACGGTTTGCCAACTGCATGCCATCCGTTTCTTCGGAGGTGGTGATGAAGACATCTTGTGTGCTTTGTTCATTTCTTTGGGAGCGTGCCTCCTTTGCCAAAACTACTTTCCAACCCGGTTTCCGCACTTCGTCTGACCAAAATACTTGAGTCGCTTGGCTGGGAAATATGAACGGATCCAACATTTGAGGAACCCTGTGGCGGAAATTCACGACCATGAATCCAGCCTCATCTCTTACATACGTTGGGTTGCCCCGATTGTCAACTTGCTTCATCCACTCGCACCTAAGAAGTATGACAGGTGTACGAATTGGCCCATAGTTCAATTTTAGTATATCCTTTAGTACTCCCACATAATTCAATGTCACCTCCCCCGAACCCACGGAGGGCATGTGAAACACAGAGGCAACACCGCTATCGTAAGTTTTTAACGCCCTTGATTGTTGGTCCTCCACCCGAAAGTGGTTTCCATATGCCTTCATCCTCGTATATCGTGTGGCTAACTGCGACGGTCTGTTGCACATCAGAACCCTATCCATGTCATCCTCATCGTTCGGGTCAACAGGGTTATTGCGTACTACATCTTTAATCCAGTTTTCAAAAGGCGAAACGTTCGGATTCGCCTCCTGTTCCACTTTCCATTGCCTGTACATCCAACCAGTCATTCAATAGTTAGTAACTAGTCTCTAACTAGTCGCTCATAAGTCATTCACTACTCCTTCCCAAGTCGCTAGCCAGTCGCTCATAAGTCATTTATGAGTCATGCACGAGTCGGTCATTAGTCGCTCATTAGGCATTCACTAGTCATTCATTATTAATGACGGACTTATCCGCCCGCTCAGGCAGTAGGGGTTTACAGAAGCGTTCATGTTTTGCAAAATAATAGGGCACATTGACACAAGAATGTGAAATCAGAAAAAACACGGTCACACTCACCTATGCAAAGGTGCCATGATGGATAAATTTGTCAAAGCATATTGGTGGGCTACATCTCTCAATGCTGGTGTCATCAAGTACTTTGTTCCTGCCCCTTCTAGCACCTCCTCTGCATCTCCGTACTCCTCATCTGCATCCCATACTCGACGGTCAACCACTTCAAACTTGTGTAGATATTCCGTGATGAAACCTAGGCATTCATCCCTCGCGTAACCCTCCGCCATACATGCCTCCGGTGTTGCCATGTTCCGAACATAATGCTTTAGGGTTTTCATGTATCTTTCAATAGGATACATCCACCGAGTGGAGACCGGACCACACATGTCCAACTCATCGACAAGGTGATACAATAAATGCGTCATAATGTCAAAAAATGAGGGAGGGAAATGAATTTCCAGAAGTGCCATGCTCCGTGCGACGTCCGCCTGAAGAGCGTCAAACTCCAATGGGTTCCAAACACTCCCACATATCCTTCGAAACACTTTCAAAATCCTCATCACCGCCATGCGTGGACCTCGTTGTAAAAGACCTCGTAGGGCTAGCGGCATGATTTGTTGCATAAGCACATGGTAGTCATGCGACTTTAAACCCCCGAACGTCCTCTTCCTTACGTACTGAGCCATGTTGGAAACATGTCCTGATGGTGTCTTCAGGTTCTCGATAACACCGGCAAATACTTCAAACTCTTCGCTTGTCAACACATACGGGGCCGCCGGTTTCAACATTTTGCCATTTTTCCTTGGGTGGGGAATGAGCCACAAATGCGGCCTGATGCCTCTGCGTTGCAGGTCCCGGCGGACCTTTACTGTGTCCTTGTGTCCTGTGACGGTCTTCAATATGTTCTTCGAAAAATTTGCCTCACAATGCATAACATCTAGAGTGTATCGTATGAGCAGATCCTGGAAATAGAGTCATATACTAGTTAGTGAATAAAGCCAATGGAAACTCGTCCAATAACGACTACGATTACGACTGGCGTTTATGACTACGACTACGAACATATGTATGGTAAATGACTTTCAAACGACTATCTTAATGGACATGTGTCCATGTGTATGTTAAACGACTGTTACTACTGCTACTACTGATCAACTAAATGCTTCTGATACGTGCACTAGTCTATGCCATCTATGAGCACATTCAGTCGTTTTTTAGTCTTTTTTAAGTTGGACATGTCGTGCCCTCTGAGGATGCATACAACAATTGAGTCAAAGCAGCTGGAACATATACCTTCCAATAAGGCAGGTTGTGTAAGATGCTCCTCCTTTTCACGCCGTGTGTTTTGGAGGGGTCTCCAGCGGTGCCATCTTTGTTGCCTGCATCCAACCAGGTTTGATACTCGGTGGCTCGCTGTACTTGCTCATTTGCATTAACCACATTGGGCTTACCGCGAAGCTCCATACGTCCATTGAAGTGGTCTTTCATTTCCGGTGATCTCCACGGATCGTCATGGGCAAGCCACCTCCTTGTGTCTGTATAGGTTTGCTTTCCAAGTTCGATAGAATGTTCACCTTTAAAATGAGGGCCACACACAGGACATGCCGCATAGCCCTGATGAGCAACACCTGCAACTGTCCCATAACCGGGAAAATCGTGTATGGTCCACAACAAAATAGCTCTAAGTTTGAAGGCCCTTGACCCCACCTCTTTGAGCACATCATAAGCATCCACACCCTTCCATAGTTGGATCAACTCCTCTACCAATGGTTCCAAGTACACATCGAAGAATTGAGATGTCACCGACTGTTTTCCTGGGATTAGCAATGCCAACATAATGAAAAATTTATTCGTAGTCAACCATGGGGGTATGTTGTAATTTAACAACATTACCGGCCATGTACTCCAGCTTGTACGTTGCAACTTGAAAGGGTTTACTCCATCGGCTGCCATTCCTAAGTGAATGTTGCGGTCTTCTTGGCCAAAACTATAATCTATGTTTTCATGTACGTGCTTCCATGCCTTGGAATCACAAGGATGTCTTACCAATCCATCACTGCTTGTGTTCTTTGCATGCCACACCATGAGTTCCGATATTGTGGGTGTACGGAACATACGCCTTAGTCTTGGAATTAGAGGAAAGTGTCTAAGTACTTTCCAAGGCCTCCGTTTATTGGCCTCGTCTTTGTAACGTGGTTTCTTACACTTTGGACAATGAGTTGCACCTTCATATTGCCCTCTAAATAATACACATCCTCCTTGGCATGCATGAATTGTATTGTAGTTCAATCCTAATTTTGAAATCAAGTCTTTTGCAGCATGAAGGTTTTTCGGTAGCATATTCTCACTGGGTAGTAGGTGTTCGCGGAAGAGGGTGAATAGCTGGTCCGCAAACTTGTTGCTCACACCATGGACCGTACACAATGTCATTATTAATATCGTTGCGGCCAACACCGAAGACTTTGCGCCATGGTACAACTCCTCAATTGTTGTTTCCAACTCGCGCGGATCGCCATAATTGTCCTCCTCTGCAATGCCACCTTCAATTCCCCCCAAAACCTCGTCCTCTACCTCATCGTCAGAAAATTCGTGGTCATCATGGGCAAGGTCATCGACGACTGTGAAGGCACCCATTACTATGTCCTCCAACTGATCTTCCAATGTAGTGGGGGGGGGGCTTGTGCCTCATCAATTTCTGTGAATGCGTCCTCAACCATCGCGTGCATATCCAACCCTTCGTCAATCTGTCCTCCATGTGCTCCCGGGGGTCTCCGAAGCTCTTGTTCCCACTCCTCATCGGAGCCGTCCCTCTCCCCAGGTCCCCTCCACACTCTGAAGTTGGGTTCCCTCCCATTTCGGATTAGATGGTCCTTCACTTTCGCAATAGAGCATTGGGTTCGTCCTTTGCATTTGGCGCATGGGCAATGAATTCGTCTCAAGCCATACAATCTGGCCCTCTCTTGCTCCCGGATCCACAGACGGTCGTCTCGAAGTTGTTGCCGTCTCCTGTCACTAATAGGGAGTCTTCGAGAGTCCATGTAACCTGCAAGCTTACCACTATGCACATATTAGCCACTTTAATATCAGGCCCCTAAACATAGTTGTATCCATCCATTTCATCTGTCATAAACTGGTCGTTGACTAGTCGCACACTAGTCGTTCAGAGGTAACCAGACATGTGTGCAGTCGTGCACTAGTCATATGTGTGTCATTTACTAGTCATTCACTAATCATTCAACTTGTAGACTACGTTCTCTACTGGTTATGCACAACTATGGACATTAGGCGAGTCCACACTCCTCAATGATTTGCATTCATCACTAATTTCGGGGGGGAGGGGGGACCAAGAAGTATTTACGCAGAGATCTGATAGGCATTTACCAAAAATCAAGTCGCCCTCACTTTACACTTGCACATCCACTGTGGTAGCACCGGTCCGTTCTTCCAGCGGCACTTGCACTTTAATCGTTGTTTGCGCACGGCAAAATCCAATCCTAACGTTCCCTTCAACCGCAACGGACATATGCAAGGTGGTTTAAGGCAGCCCCACCTATCACGGCCACAATCTTGACATAAGCAGTCACAGGGCTTCCTGATCTTGGAACACACACGCGGCATCTACAAATCACCTCCATTTGTCCACGCATAAAGGGCAAATACATCATGGTGTTCTTTCAATCTTATTACATGAGTTTGTAAAAAGCCCTTATCCCAAAAATAAGAGAAAATCTGTTAGGTCCAATGACATCGCGTATTAGCTACTCTAATATCAGGCCCCTAAACATAGTTGTATCCACCCATTTCATGGTTGTTCATCTGTCATAAACTGGTCGTAGACTAGTCGCACACTAGTCGTTCAAATGTAACCAGACATTAACTAGTCATTAGCTAGTCATTAACTAGTCATCAACCTTGAATACTTGGTCAGAGGGTATATGCCCCCTTATTGTGGTATGCCAATCACAGATTACTGTGAGATGATTGCATCCCTTGAATCAAGTTGTAGGATCTATGCTCATACTACATGCATCTCCTGAAATGTAACTCAAAACATTACACAAAATTGTGGAAGGACATCTACACGTATCCATGTGGGCTTGGAAACAGGGGAGTGCTATCTTATGAGCAGTGAGCAATGAGCAGTGAGCAATGAGCGGTGAGGAAGGTGAAATATTTGGTAATAGGGCCACTAGTGTCCTATAACCATGGAATTTTGGCCTGAAGAATTATGATTTTAAGGTTTGGTAATAAGAGGGGTGGGGAGGATAAACAACATGATTGCCAGATTGTGAGCAGTGAGCAATAAAGAAAAAAGCAATATGTACATGACTATGGACATATATACATCTCTCATATATAAATTTGTATAGTTGTGTAACATGCCAATTGACACTGGAATGGAAAAAATTGAAGTGAATGATGATCATCATTGACATTCATAATATGAACAAATTAACAACTGAAACAAACATGTTGTAAATGATACTTAATTTTGTAATAGGTCAATTCTTCAAATCAAATATAGAGTGTGCAAAGAAGGTAGAGTTGAACACAAAACATGTGTAACTCCAAGGTATAACATAAGTGAATGTATATTAAAGAAGTGATGCCAAAATGAAACCTTATTAAAATAAATGTCACATGTAAATATTTTACAATATATTATTTAAAATATATTATAAAATATGTTGCAAATTTGATTTGATTTACATACATCTTTTAAAAAAACTATAGATATCACATCCACATGCTTATTTTATTTTGTGGTTCAATAATATCATCACTTGTAGCTAAATAATCAACCATTAATAACATACATATACATTCAAAGTTAAAACAAAGCCATCAATGTTGGAAATTTTATTTATTTCATATTAATAATTCACATGAAATCTAATGAACACCAAATCGATTCAACGCTAGTAGCACTAGACATATTACTATATTTTGCCTTGTCATCTATATATATTTGAACATCTATATGTTGTGAATTGATTTTGGAACTATAACAAGATTTTTCATTTGAATCCGGATCTTCGATAATTAACATTGCAATTGCAACATTCTCGGCATATGATGGGAGACGTGGGCTACAGTTTGGACTTCGTAGGAATTGTCTATGTCCAAAATGGGAGACATTTTTTTTTTCCAGTCATATTCCTTAAACCAAATTGATCACATATGTAAATAAATTTGAAGAAATAAAATTAACTAATAAATTTAATGAAATGAATGAATTGAATCAACAATTATTATATTAAACTTACTCACACTCAAAATCAAACATCTTCTCATTTGATAGGTCATCATTTTCTTCTATAAAATATTTAAATATTCTCCTTAGATGACTACTCTTTTGAAACTTTTTCTATAAGTGATTTCAATATATGCTCAAACATGTCATTATTACCCTCGAATTCAAGAAGATATCTGCCATATGCGCATGTTGCAAGAACAGAAGCTCCACTTGAACATGTCAAATCAACAACGCGTCCATTTGTTGGTGTAAACAATTCCATAAGGTTTGAAAAAAAACGCAGCAAATTTTTATATGGCCCCATTTCCAAGGTCTTCCCGATTTCTGAAGAAAGATATTTTTTTCATCAAAAAAATTGGAAAGAATTTAAAAAAAATTCAATCCAATACTAGAGTCTAGAAAATATGGATTTTGATTGTTTTGTGAATTTTGTGATGGTAAAATCCCTTACCAAATCATGAGTCATGAATGCTAGAGTTTGTAGAAACATATAATTAATTGTGTTTAGACTTTATAAAGAACATAAAAATAACTACATAAAAACTAATATGATGTGTAATACTTATGATGTAGGTTGGACACTCTAGATCCTTAAAGATAATGTACGAATTCAAGCAAATAAAAGTCCCAAAAACTTTCATGTTGCCATTGTTGAAGATTGAATTCAAAACCTTCTTGGTTTGCATATCAATAGTATATAATATTATAAGGACACCATCGTCAAATAAGATGGATTTGCATAAGGGTGCAAACACAATAAAGTGGGCCAAAAAATTGCTCCGGTATTCTTAAACCATAGTTTTGTTGCAATCATCCATTTATTATCATATTTATTCTATAGAGGAATTTCAGTAGGCCTCTTTGAGAGGTTGAAATCAAGTCCGTTGGAGATTTGAAGAAACGATAAGTCAACAACGAAGAGGGTCGAACTTTTCATGACATAAACTTTCCAATTCTAATTGAACTGGAATACCACAATACATCACAAAATAAGAATTAGAAACAAAATAAAATCCAAATAATAAAGTAATAATAAAACATATAAATGAATTAAAAATACATACCATTTCAATGAATGCTCACCATTGGATCCACTTAAGAAGGCCTACATCCGTCCTTGCAAAGTTAACAATAATAGACTAGGCAAAAGATAATGTAACAAAATTCTTCAGTATGAATAATTTTTTTCTAAAAAAAAGGTTGGTGCATGATGAATAGTATCATAGACTCATAGGTGCTCACGTAGCGAAATTTTTGATTGATTTTTTTTTCACGAACTTTAATTTTATTTCAAATTTTTTGGCTCTTTTGGTTATGGTTCTCAAAGTTTAAGTTATATAATTTGCGTATGTAGAATTCCAACACCATGAAGATCTGTTTTATTTGTATAATTCATATGACAGATTGCCTTCTCATTTGAAAGACAAACATCCTAAGAACAATCAAGAAACCAACAACAATCTTCATAGTGTGGGGCGACCAATCCACATAGCTCTCAGTAGTATACATAAATGAATATGTTAGACCTGTGTCACGCCAATTCAGAAAGGAATGTCCCGCGAATTCGGAAATAAACAAGAAAATAACCTAAATATAGGAATACCAAGATAAAATCCAGAACACTAATAACAACAATAATAACAACCACAACAATTAAGGTGAAGAACCACTACCACCAACACCTACAATAATAAAGGTATAGAACCAACATAAGAACAAGTACACTGCCAGAAACAACAAACCAACATGAAATGAAGCACAAAAGCGTGTCAGCCATAGACCCCCATCCTTTTGTGTCTGTAGTCCGAGTGGAAGTCTATGGCTCACATGTCCTTGTTGACTCTTAGCCTCGTAAACTCCATACTCATGCTCCAATAAATTTAAATACAAAACACACTCTTTTTTATTAAACCCCATAGGGCATTAGCATTGAAAAATACTTGTGCGCCTATGATGATTACACACACAACCACACTAAGACCTTCTCCCTTTCCTAATCTACTACATAATACATGTAAAATTCTACTAGCTAATCTAGCTCCTAGAGGCCTAAGGCAACCCCCCCACACATTGGGGGTTCCTTAAACCTCACTTAACTATACTCCCAGTAATCCCACTTCCTACTTAGCCCTACACCTTGGATTCTCCCCAACCGGCTTGAAGCCTTGCCCTTAACTTGCATCTAGTCTGGCTCAAAGGCCTCCCCCCTGGCTGCATCAAATCAGCTTCTAGCCTAAATCTCCTGGCCGCATTCAACCAAGTTCAAAGCCTCGTCCCCTGGCTGCATTCAAAATCAGCTTCTAGCCTAAATCCCCTGGCCGCATCAAAATCAGCTCCTAGCCTAAATCTCATGGCCGCATTCAACCAAGCTCAAAGTCGCGCCCCCTGGCAGCATCCAAAATCAGCTTCTAGCCTAAATTGCCTGGCCGCATTCAACCAGGCTCAAAGCCTCGTCCCCTGGCTGCATTCAAAATCAGCTTCTAGCCTAAATTTGTATCTGCATTCAACCTGGCTCAAAAGCCTCGCCCCCTGGCCGCATCAAAATCAGCTTCTAGCCTAGATCTGTATCCACATTCAACCTGCTCAAACCTCGCCCTTGGCCGCAGTCGCTGCCGAGAGAGCCCTCCTTTCAACCTCCGAGTCCCGCTCCCGAGCCACACACAAGTTCCGAAGATCCAGTAGCGATAGGCGCTGCCCTCGGCCTCTCTTGGACCCCAGCCCATTTCGGGCCCTCACCTCCCCTTAAATGGACACACTTAAAGCCTAAACCCAACAACCTAGGGCCAAGTCACTTGAACTTACATGTCCCTAACCCCAAACACACTAACTACTTGTTTTCGGTTTTCTCTTCATTTAAATAACACACAGTCACATAACACAACTTTAATTAAATTAAATTATTTTTAAAACTCTAATGCATCCTAACTTCTAGTTAACCCCAAACTAAAATGCACATCCTTGTGTTGAACATTTTTAAGATTAACTTGAAATGTGGGCACATAATTGGGCTCACAAAGCAGTAGCATCAACAACACAAAAGTAGTAACAATAGTACATTACCAACAACAAACACCACCACCATCTGCACGAGGAAAGAAGAAATGACTTACTTTGTAAACATACAAGTTTAAGTACTTGAAGATTAGGTTCACAACTTTCCCTAACGAACTAGGGTAGACATTGTTTCTTAACGCACAAGGTCTATATGCTTGGATACAAGCCTCTCAAAGTTAGCAGCATAGACCCAGTGCGTTAATGCACAGGGTCTATACACCTAGCTCAAAGCCTTTGAAAGCAAGTGTCATAGACATATACATTAACGCACATGCTCTATACGCTTCGCTACAAGCCTTTGAAAGGTGGCAGCGCAGGCCTTGTGCGTTAACGCACAGGGTCTACATGCATGGCTACAAACCTTTGAAGGGTGGCATCGCATACCTTATGCATTAACGCACAGGGCTACACACCTGCTTACAAACCTTTGAAAGGTGGCATCGCAGATCCTGTGCGTTAACGCCCAGGGTCTACACGCCTGGCTACAAACCATTAAAAGTTGGTAGTGAAGACCCTGTGCGTTAACGCACGGGGTCCACACGCCTGGCTACAAGCCTTTGAAAGTTGGTAGTGCAAACCCTATGCGTTAACGCACAGGGTATACACGACTGGCTACAAGCCTTTGAAAGTTGGTAGTACAAACCCTGTGCGGTTTACATGTCTAGCTACAAGCCTTTAAAAGTTGGTAGCATAGACCTTGTGCGTTAACGCACAGGGTCAGCACTGCCAACTTTCAACGCGGGAAAAAAAAAACAAAAAACTTTTTTTCCCCCGAAGTTGGTATCCTGGTCCCTGTGCGTTAACGCACAGGGTCTAGACGCCTGGCTGTAGACCCTGTGCGTTTAACGCATAGGGTCCACGTCATCACTTTCTAAAAAAGTTTTTTTCTAGGTTTTTTTTCAAAATAAAAAATATTTTTTCAAAATCTATTTTTGGAAAGTGATGACGTGGACCCTGTGCGTTAAACGCACAGGGTGTACAGCCAGGGGTCTAGACCCTGTGCGTTAACGCACAGGGTCTCCGCTGCCAACTTTCAACGCAGGAAAAAAAAAAAAAAAAAAAAAAAAAACTTTTTTTCCCCCGAAGTTGGTATCCTGGTCCCTGTGCGTTAACGCACAGGGTCTAGACACCTGGCTGTAGACCCTGTGCGTTTAACGCATATGGTCCACGTCATCACTTTCTAAAAAAGTTTTTTTCCAGGTTTTTTTCCAAAATAAAAAATCTATTTTTAAAAATCTATTTTTGGAAAGTGATGACGTGGACTTTGTGCGTTAAACGCACAGGGTCTACAGCCAGGGGTCTAGACCTTGTGCGTTAAACGCACAGGGTCTACAACCAGGGGTCTAGACCCTGTGCGTTAATGCAGAGGGTCTTCGCTGCCAACTTTCAACGTAGAAAAAAAAAAAAAAAACCCCCCGAAGTTGGTATCCTGGTCCCTGTGCGTTTAACGCACAAGGTCCACGTCATCACTTTCGAAAAATAGATTTTAAAAAAATAAATTATTTTGAATAAGAATATGGAAAAAACTCTTTTAGAAAGTGATGACGTGGACCCTATGCGTTAAACGCACAAGGTCTACAGCCAGGCGTCTAGACCCTGTGCGTTAACGCACAGGGACCAGAGTACCAACTTCGGGGGAAAAAAATGTTTTTAGTTTTTTTTTCCCGCGTTGAAAGTTGGCAGTGCTGACCCTGTGCATTAACGCACAGGGTCTATGCTACCAACTTTTAAAGGCTTGTAGCTAGACATGTAAACTGCACAGGGTTTGTACTACCAACTTTCAAAGGCTTGTAGCCAGTCGTGTATACCCTGTGCGTTAACGCATAGGGTTTGCACTACCAACTTTCAAAGGCTTGTAGCCAGGCGTGTAGACCCCGTGCGTTAACGCACAGGGTCTTCACTACCAACTTTTAATGGTTTGTAGCCAGGCGTGTAGACCCTGCGCGTTAACGCACAGGATCTGCGATGCCACCTTTCAAAGGTTTGTAGCCAACCATGTAGACCCTATGCGTTAACGCACAGGGTCTTCGCTACCAACTTTTAAAGGGTTGTAGCTATGCATAGAAAGCCTGTGCGTTAATGCAGAAGGTCTTCACTACCAACTTTTAATGGCTTGTAGCCAGTTGTGTATACCCTGTGCGTTAATGCACATGGTCTTTATTGCCACCTTTCAAAGAGTTGGAGCCATGCGTACAGACCCTATGCATTAACATACACAGTCTTGGCTGGCACGTTTCGAAGGCTTTGAGGGAGACGTACAGACCCACTGCGTTAACGCAATGGGTTTGTGCTGTCAACTCTGAGAGGCTTGTAACCAGATGTATAGACTATATGCGTTAACAAACCCTTGTGTATTGATTCACTGTGTTCAATTTTCTAGTTTTCAAGTGGACCTATTTACACCTACATATCTTGTGCGTTAACATTCTATGTTTTTCCTCCTAGCTTTCAAGTGGTTTTTTTCACACCCATATACCTTATGCGTTGACACAACACGTTCTCCCTCCTAGCTTTGAAGTGCTTTTATTCGCATTTATGTATCTATTACGTTGATACACCATGTTCTCCCTCTTAGCTTTCAAATGTCTTATTCGCACTCACATACCTTGTGCGTTGATACGCTACGTTCTCATGGTTCTTTCAACTAATTTTCAATGAACAATTAGCATTCGTCATATTTATTTTTAATCTCTCATATTGATCTATTGTTGATTGTAAGGTATATTGTTCAACACATGTGTGCATTACTTTTGTGTCATGTTCTCATAATATACGTTCATTCCACCTCTGTTGGAATGTCCAGGGCTTCCAATTATATTGGTGTACATGTGAATCAAGTATCTAATGATACATGCCGTGAATCAGTGGACATGACATACAAGTGTATTGTGGATAAAGTATTAGAAAAACCCACAGAAAATATATTTATGGCAACGAGAAAATAGTTACAGTCTTAAATCTTCCGGAATTAGAGAAGACCATCGCTTGGTTAGTTCGTCTTAGAGGTGGTCATGGACAAATTCAACACTCTTGCATTTCCAAATTCTCGTAACTTTGCATTCGGATTACAACATTTTATGTGTAGTAGAATGGTTTTAGAATTTAGGGTTATGACACTAAAAAACCATTATGCTTTCCAGTTCGTCCATGGTAGGTGGTTCAAAGGGCAATCAAAGGACAAAGTGTATGTTTTCAAAATGTTCGTAGACCTTCCAAGGATTGGTGTGGAGCTTGTAAAGAGGGTGCAAGTCGGGGGGAGGACATGGATAATTTTTGGATTATGTCTGACTATGTCAAACGTTTTGAAGGATTGGATGAGAATGACTTGTCATTTGTATAAAAATTAATACTATGAAATGTTGACCATTGCGTGTGGTGATATGCAATTTGAAAATGGTGTAGTACAAACTTTCTTTGGGAAAAATTTGAATGTTGTTGTGACAAATAATGGTGAACCAAAAGTACACTTCAAAGGTTCATGGCCGACAGTGTTCAAGCTAATTGAAATGCGGTAAAGATGATTTACAGGGATGGTGACCCAAGTCTGCCAATATGTTGGGGTTCCCGATTGTTGTACTCAACATGAGGTATTATGATTTAAGGTCCTATACATGGCTCCCAAACTGTTGTCTTTGATTATTATTATGAACAATTTCCTTGTGTATTATCAAATGCTATGGTCTTCCAAGATTTGATCTTAATCATTATACACCATTCAATCCAAAAATTGCAATGATCCATATTGTGATGTGCATCTATTATTTTTTCCCTTCATGGTTGTCATTAGAACTCATGGATCCTTTGTCCCCTTCACGTTGCCACATGAGGATGATGGTCATGTGGTGCCTTGGGAGGTTTGCTTAATTTGAGGTTATGGCTTAGAATGAAGTACCAAAAGTAAACTTCAAAGGGATCATTGCCGACAATGTTCAATCTAATTGGTATGCGGTAAGGAGGATCTATGAGATGGTGATCCAATTATGCCCATGGTTGCAAATGAGTGCATGACTTTTTCATTGGACTACAAGCTTAGATAAGGTGATGCATTAGTATATCAAACCACCCTTGCAATCTCAACACAAATAAACATGCAAGGATCATAAGGGCATAAAGACTAAGTGCCATATGATTTTATTCGTGGCATCTGTCATCCGGAGCTACCAAAGAAGAAGGCATCCTTGGCTTTTAGAGTGGTTGGAATTTTGGCACTTCCGTTATATTCAATGGGATGGGTATATGCTATTCGTAAAAGCATTCAAAATTTTATTATTCAATGTCATTCAAATTTTTCAAATTTTTATTGTTATAAATATTTGTCATGATTTGCTTAGCCCTATATGACAATAGAAGAACGTGCGGAAATGACAACATGCAACCTTGCAAAGGCTATACACAACAAATGGCTCCAACAGTCCAACAACAAATGATTTGCTTATACGAAACGTACAATGAATGACATGATATGTGTTATCGTGCAAATTACAAATTGCAAGTTATCGGGCATGGTGGAATGGGAATTACTTGCCACAGGATGTTGATTGTGATTCTCATTGACCTGACAAAGCGCACTATAATTCCATTTATCGCCCTAATACCCGAGCAACTCGTCAACACATAGAGAAGCCGTTGAATTTTTGCAAAGCATGGTGTGGTTTAAACTATATCCATGTTAGAGACTTATTGTCTTGCTTTCAAGTTGCACAAATGTTGTAAAATTGCCACCTAACTCATCCAAACAATATTGGACAATGTAGGCCCTTACATGGACTTTGACCAATGCCAAAATTGGGACTATTAAACATGGTGCACCTATTCCAACATACAAAGGGCTCAAGAAGGAATTCCACTCCACCAACAATGTGGAGTATGATTTTTGATTTTTCCGTGGCAACATCAAGCCTTATGTGAGTGGCAGTAAGAAGTATGTGTTGGATTGGCCTATAGTGCCCAACACTTGGCCGGTAAAAATATGCTCCGATCTCTTAAGGGGGGATGTATTAACACTTGAGGACGACAAATTTCAACTACAACAAAGGGAAGCATTGTCTCTCATCATATGCTTTCAACAATCATAACCTTCTCCATCCCTTGGTCACATTTTTGTGTGCCACCAAATCCGGATGCCCACCCTACATTCAAGTTTAGGAAGACAATGTGTCACAATCTAGCAGCACTCACACAAAAACAAATGGGAGGGCACATGACTTCTAGGTGGTTACTCTATGGTTATAATCATTGTCATTCCATATCCAAGCTTTGGAGTGATAATCAACATTGATTCCAAGGAGGATATTGCATACTATGTCACAATTGGCAATATCCCGCATTGCACACGCCCGGACTTCACAAAAATGTCATCTTAAAGTTTGGGAAAGAAAGCAAAATGGGTGTACGACAAACATATTTCTTATATGTTTAGATTTCTATCCAAGGTGGATTACAAGAATGACAAGTTCATTCACGCACCTACGTATACCTACAATGAGGTCATGTGACTACTTGAACTTCATTGTATTGTAGAATGTAAGTAGTTTTGCAAGTGTTTTGTTAAGCCACATGTATAAGATTGTTAGCATTTAACATGTATTGGCTTGGATTATTAGAATAAAAATAATCAATTGCCTAAAATTATTCTAAAAAATCCATGGTAATGGGCCCCCTTCACTCTTGCTTCATTTCAAACGTGTCCAAGTTACATTTGAAAATATGCACTTAATGTAGTACCAAATTTAGATTATGAACCCTATACCCGTGTAAATGTACTAAATTTGGATTTATTGCTCATATGTTACCGCTCAATGCTCATGTGTTACTGCTCACCGCTCACCGCTCATTGCTCATCGCTCATGAGATAGCTTCCCTCCTTGGAAACACCACGATCTCAAGTAATTGTGCACTAGGATCTCTACTAGAATTGCACAAAATTAACAATAGGTGAGTCCACACTCCTCAATAGTTTGCATTCATCACTAATTGCGGGGGGGGGGCAGAGAAGTAGTTAATAACTTTTAACTTTTAACCATGCTGATATCTTTTAACCATGCTGACAACTTCCAATCCTAGCTCTAACCTGCCGAGATTATCCGACTAATAAGAAAGGGGGCTATGCTAAAGTCTTGGGCCAGAGGTGATCCAGACAACAATGTCAGAACATATTAAATGAGTTTATAGGGTTGGGTCATAAGCATGTCATTCAGTAGTCATTCCTTAGTCAATGAAGCTTGACTTCCCAGTCGCGAAACAATTTCTCCTTAGTCGTTAGTTAGACGTTACTAAGTCGTTACTGAGTCGTTACTTAGTCGTTATTCAAATTGGAACCCTCTGGAGCCCTAAACCCTAAACGTCGTCCATGTATCCGTTAGAGCCCCGCCCGTAAATAGCATGCACTTCGTCGCAATGCCGTTTTTCAGCGTTGAGATGATTACACCACACTCCAATACGGTAAGCTGTTTTGAGTAAACAAAACCAAGCTACCTACACCCTCACATTCGACAATGCCTTGTACCAAGGGAGGAGTTGGCCAATGTGGTAGCATTAGCGGTGCTCAAGACGACAATGGCGACGTGGACAAGTGTGAATATGAACTGGAGCGTGACAAACGCGTCGCCAAACTAAAGGAGCTGATGAGGCCAATGGAACAAGCATCAATGACTTTGTGAGTATCTCTTACCTTTGTTTTTGAGGCCTGAATTTTCGTCCAGGGATGAGAGTGTTGTCTTGTTGCTCCGGGGTAAAATCCGTGGGTAACTTCCGGAAGGTAAAATCCGTGGGTAAATTCCGGAAGGTAAAATCCGGAAGTAAAATCGTGTTGTAAACTCAGAGGGTAGATCCGAGGGTAAAATCCGGGTTGACGTGTTGCTCCGGGGTCAAATTGATGGGTAACTTCCGCCGGGTAACTTCCGCTGGAAAAAATCCAAGACGAAGCTCGCTGGGTAAACTTAGAGGGTAAATCCGAGGGTAAAGGGAAAAGAAGGTCGCTGCTCTGGGAATCTCGGGGAGCCGCCAATGTCGGGGAACGCTTGTGGACAACGGGTCTCTTGGGTGTGCAGGGTCACTTCGCAGCACGTGGCGCAATCTCAGCCGTAGGAATCAACGGCTCAGATGTGGTCAACACATCTGAGACCTTGTAGAGGGGATGGGGTCTCTCCCGCATGGCTCGGGGGTAGGGTTTCGAAACTCTTTCCAGGTTCGGGTTGTTGGAGTTTAGGTCCGCGACATTGTGGTAAGCACTCTCCCGGGTTTGATGAAGTTGGGTTTGTTTCGGCGAAATATGTGGTTCAGGGTTGGATATGGTTTGTAAAATGTGTTGTGTTTGTGTAGTTAGATGTAGGGACAAATTGTTCGTCTTTATGGGTGAGGGTTTGACAAGCACTTTGTTGGGGGACAAACCAAATGTTATCACAAATCTGGTTTATTTGATGGGTGAGGGTTTGAAATTGTGTTGAGGGTTTGATTGAAATTTTGTTGAGGGTTTGATTGAAACTTTGTTTGGCTCAAATCTGGTACCTTACTGGGTGAGGGTTTGATTCGGCTTTTGTTGAGGGATGTGGGTTTAGGGTTTAGGGCGCACTAGGGTCTTCTTGGGGGATGGGTTTAGTGTTAGTGAGTGTTCTTTAGAGTTTAGCTCAAACCTGGTGCCTTAATGGGTGAGGGTTTGATGCGGAGTTTGTGGGTTACCTTCTACATTAATTGCCAGGTGAGTTGCTGGATGAGGTTTGTGGGTGGGGGATTCATTTTTTGGTTTAGGGGTTAAATCTGATCATGTTTGTGGGTGAGGGTTTCATTTTTTCCTCACTAGTGTGGGTGGGGGACAAATCTAGTCATGTTTGTTGGTGGGTGGGTCAAATCCTTTCATTAGTGGTAATGGTCTGCATTACTTGTAACTAAATGTGCCGCACTTTCAGGAGCAGACAAAAACTGACTCAGATTCCCTTCTTTCAGAAGGATTGGGGGTTTCATTTTTGGGCTTTTCCAATAAATCTCATTTTTTGGTTTTGGGTTTTCCTACTTTAGGGTTTTGTCGGATCTCTCCTGTTTTCTTTGTTTGAAATTTCTGATTGATGAGGCGTTAGTAACATATCCTTAGCATATTGTAGCTTCATTTCCCATGCATCAACAAAGTCCACAGCTTATGAAGGAGAAATGTCAATTGAAGCTCTTTTTGCACAAGGGCACACCTTGTGAAGGAGTTGTTCACAAATGTGCCGTAAGTGATGTTTCTATCTGCCTCCAATTTTCTTTGTTTTAATATTGTGATTTGAAGTGGCT
Organism: Polytrichum formosum; assembly: GCA_964035585.1. NCBI lineage: Eukaryota > Viridiplantae > Streptophyta > Polytrichopsida > Polytrichales > Polytrichaceae > Polytrichum > Polytrichum formosum. Next base: position 33,642,229 of record OZ037938.1, read on the forward strand.
TGATATATCGTGTGATGATTTTCATTGAAGTGAGAGGCTTTGTCACGATGGCACTCTTTCGAAATATATTCTCACTGATCTTCTGCTCTTAAAACAACCCAGATGTTGTGTGTGTGTGTATTTTAAAGCTATGCAATGGGTTTAGGGTTTCTTATGAGTCATCCTTGTTATGTTTTGGCTAGGTCATTGATGGTGAATTCAGGTCATGGCCGTAATTTGTTGAAGTTTGGAAACACATAATTAGGTTGCATGTAGTCTTATTTCTTTGTTAATTGTGCTTGAGTCTGTTCTTGTGATGGGTTTATTTATGCTCACCTCAACTTAAATTTGAATCTCCAATTCACTAGAGGCTGGTTGAATGCATTTGTGATGTGCGCTTTAGCAACTCTCTACATAAAGGCAACAGAAGGTCATTGTGAATGTATTTGATATTGCCCCGCATTCTGAAATCAAATCTAGCTAGTCATGCCCTACAGTAGTATTTTGCCGAGGTCAAGAAGTTGTTAAAATAACATATAATAATCTGAATATCTGCATCAGAGCTCTTTGTATGTTAACTTAAATTCGAATGGGGCTCAAGATGACGAGTGGGGTTGATTTGTTGAAGTTTGACTGTGGGAATCCCTTGTATCCAAGTGCAGACGTCACAACTTCAGCGCGCTCAAGTCATCTTCGATGTCTATGAAGGAGGGCCCATCTTTGCCTACACGACGCAGCCAAAGAACATTGCCTAAACCCGCAACAGTGGAAGAGCGGAGAGATCTTAGTGACATGGACCGGGAGGAAGAATCGGCTGACACAAAGACTTTTGACGAGTACAGCCCAGGTGAGGGTTATCAACCTTCTACGTTCAGGTGTTTATGTTCCCAGCCCAGGTGAGTTTCCTAAATTATCTCCAGTAATTGTGTCATTGTGTAGTTATGTCCAGGACCTTACCAGTCATAGTGTAGTTGAATGTGTAGACCTATCAATCCTTTACCAGTCATTGTGTGCTAGTATTACAACAGCATGTCGACTAAGAGCAACAACCAGTTTTGCTGGGTAAACAAGTCTTTAAGTTGGCACCTGAATACAATACCCTAAACCCTAAACTATCTAGGTAAATCTAATATACAAATGGAAAAAAACCATGTGAGGTTTTGAATCTGGAACTTGTGTGATTTAATAATAATCATCCTGGTAGAATGAAATGGTTTGTGCATCACTTAAATATCAGTCAGGTTGTGTACTTGCTCTTTATTCTCTCTTTCAGCTTTGCCACATACCACTCTAATATAGGTGGTTAATTGAGTAGAGTCCACACAAGGGCCTACACTACTTTTTATTGAAGACCATATTAAAAGCACCATCACCAGCAAGTAAGGTAGCACTTTGGTTTCTAATTGTCATTTTGTTTGCAACCCAAAACTCTTGGCTTGGTATGAGTTTGTAAGTTCACATGGCCATGTCAGTGAGTGTGATGTTGAATACATTTAATGCATTGTCCTCTTGTTGTATGAAGTAGAGATCAATTGTTTGATTAATTGGTGTTCATTTTCATGTGGAGTATTTCTATCTTCCTTCAGCTGTACCTACATAATCTGAATATTTGTTATATAGGTGAATTGCGTATTCGTTTGAAGCAAAAATCACACAAAGATGGCAGAGGCTGGGTGACCTAAGACTAACATTTTTTCTTTTGCTGGGCACTAGAGCTGTTCTGATTGGAACGACTACCCTAAACCAAGTTGCAATTTCTGATTGAACAGGAATGGGGGATTCTAGTGGCTCCAATTTCGGTACTTTTCGCCTGGTCTTTTGCTCATAATTTCGAATACTAAATTGGTCTACATTGATTGACCCTACACCCATCCGCACGCAACTGACTGTGTGGATGTTCATTTGTTTGCAGATGAGGAAGAAGACGAAGATGTCCATTCGCTGCGACACGGAACTGGGGATCGGCTCGGGTCAAGTGCGACAAAAAGGCGGTCCCGACAAATATTTAAGAGCCCGCCTAAGAAGGTAAATTCCCTGTTCTCATGTTCAGAGGAAGAAAATGATACGAACCGGATTGGAATGATTGGTGACTATAATGTTTCTCGTATTATGTGATCGAGTGGTCACTATAATTGTGAATTTGAATTGTTATTTATGAGTAAGGTATAAACTCCAGGGTATTCTAGGGGTAATATCACAACATATAAATTCCAGTATATTGATGCAAAAATTACATAAACATAAGATTCGGCCATGCGAGCATGTTAACATATGTCAATATATTATAAATTAAAAATATGGCCATTTCTATTTTAATGAATGTCTTCTTTTTGGGTATTACAACTGAGAATAACTTTTTATTTATGCATCTCCAAAAGCAATAGAGCATTGGGTTAATGTTGAGTCAGTGTTCATACATACCCTTGAGGTTTGCATGTCTTTGCAGTATTGTCTCAACAATAACTTAATGATTATATTCAACATTGATTCTACCCAAAATTTAACTATTTATGACTTGCACATTTGACATATATACTAAAGAGCTGAAGTCACAACCTTATGTTTGAAGGTATGGATTCATTTTTATTTGATGTGAGTGAATCAATGTTGACGTGCCCAGACCAAAAAGAGCAAGAGAAGGTATAGCCTAATATTTAGAAGGCTGTTAAGAAAACTGTTACTAAGAGCTGGATCTTCATACTTAGATTCCTACTTAAAAAATGAGAAAGTTAAGCCATTAACTTAAGGACTAACTGACTGATCTAAAATACAACACGTGTTCTATTCGGACAGATTGTTTTGATACATGTGGATACCTTCCGCTCTCATTCTGGAGTTACGCATTTGGCCATGGCCGCATTCAGTGGCTAGCCCCTTTATATATATATATACATATATCATAGCTTGTGATGGCTTTGTTTATGCTCTTGTTCTGACCTTCATTTGAATGATCTAAAGTGTTGATGCAGGCTGAGATTTGGAGTTAAGCTAAATTGGGTTTCTTGTCTTAGCACTGGGTTTAACTCCGTTTAAGAGCACACGTTGGTCTTTGTTATTTCTACTTTTCAGAGTTGCAACCACTTTCTTAACTGGGGTTAAAGCCAAATGCTGACCCACATTTGATGCAAGTTCAACTCCTTTTAAATCAAACCATAGATTTAGTGTTCCTTGATAGCTACTCTTATCCAGCTTCTGCCCTTATTTTCAATGCTATAAAACATTGATGCAGGCAGAGTCACTAATTCTCAATTTTATATGGCCATTTACTAGACCTGGCATGCGCCCAATTGTGTTGTTGTTCTCGTGCTCGTGTTTGGTCAGAAGGCACACGTATCTCCCCCTAAAACCATGGCCCCTCCGCAACCAGAAGTTGCTCCCCTGAACACTGCACCGTGGATGCAACAACCATGGATGGGACCCCAGAATACACAGCAGCAGCAGTGGATGATGGGACAACCCAACCCGTGGATGCCGCCACAACAATACCCCGCTCCGTGGATGCAGCCACAACAATACCCTGGTCCGTGGATGCAGCCCCCCCAAGCGACAGCGGCTCCACAACATGAAGGGCCCCCGATGAAGTCGGAGAGCGAGGCTAGGGCAGCAAGGAGAGCGCACAAGAAAGAAGTGGAAGAAGCCATGGATGCAAGGCGTGCCACCGGACAGAAACCGCAGAAGGTGAGGGTCAAGGCGGGTGGAGGAATAGATGGAGGTTGTGAAGGGAAGAATGAGTTTGACGAAGCATTACGCACCCTGGTACCTAGGATACTAGACGTGAGCTGCGTTTCGTGGAAGGACCAAACTCCCTCCAGCGTTGAGAGACTAAGGGTTGCATTGGACAAGGAGTTTGAATATGTGGGGAACCCCCTATCCGACAGGGGTTTCAAGAATGCAGTGAAAAGGCAGATGAAGACCGAGAGGTCAAAAATGAAGGCATGGTTTTTGGGTGGCAAGAAAGAGTGCCCGGTTTTCATTGAGCCGGATCAATGGGCACGTCTCTGCGAGTATTGGACGAATCCCGAAACTGAGCAAAAGGCTTTGAGAATGGCGAATGCGAGGAAGGCCGTAAAGAATCAGTCCAACGTTGGGAGGGCTGGCAAAGCCGGCAAAGAAGCCTTGTTGGTGAGTGTCAACCTGAACTTACGTGCACTTGTAACTTCATACATTCATTTAAGTCATTGTTAAGTAAAAATTGTTATGACTGAAAAGCTTCCTAATGAACGTCCGCATGTTTTTGATTCCAGAAGAAGAAAAGACAGAGGAGTCCCGGGATCACCGAGATAGCTGAGGACTTGCAAGAATCGAAGCAGACAGGGGCATGCACCTCTGTGAGTAATCTGCCTTCTAATTAAATGTGCTACGATTTGTATACTTATGGACCTGTGTCCAAGTGTAGTTGAAATGTGTGGTTTTTGGTGTCTGAGGGTAAAATCAGTTGACGTGGAGTCTTACAAGCGTAGATAGCATTCAGCCATAAGCCTTGCAGTTTGTGTAGGTCCTTACAGTCATTGTTGTGTCCTAATGTAGATGAATGGGAGGAATGCCATGGGGATGCCAACACATAATTAGGCGGAATAATCTCTTACTTCAAGTAGAGAGCAAATTGGTTCTTTAAGTACCCTCATATAAATGAGAGGACATCAAATAGTACTTCGGGTGAGCAGGCTTTTGGACTCTAGCCCTTAGGAATCTGTTCTTGGGTAATGTACAGTTAATTACAACATAACCTATTGAATGTAGCCAGTGATGACTTAGACTTTCGCTGATAAGGAAGTAAGTGGAGAGCGTATAATCTGCAGGTGACTGCATTATTTGGACCTCCTAGTTCGGTAATGACGCAATGGTCTGGTCATAATTTTTAGCAACTCTAACTCGGAACCAGGAAAGTTGAAAGTTGAAAGTCTAATGTGATGGTAGGAAGCGTGTCGCAGTCGTTATTCATAAAATGGTTCCAGTAACACTCCCATGTCATGCTTCTCATCCTATCTTACAATAAAATTGATTGCAAAACATAATTTGAAAACCCCCTTTAGAATCAATACGTTACACATGTCTAAGCCTCATGTAAGGTAGGTGTGCGTAAGTTGGACACTTCTATCTCTACACCCACTTCTTGTAGGATCAGAAACATACCACTCAAATGCCAGGTGATTAAATATTGTTGTGTTGGAGTTAGGCGTGTCTCTTTAACAACCATGAGGGCACTGTTGCATACGAGTGGACCTCTTATTCGTCCAGTAAAAATCTGGACCATCGAAAAGTTTGTGGCTAAAGTATCGTAATCCTCTATGTCTCTATTAACTTGGGTCATTTGAGGCTAATTCCAATGTCACAGAACATTTAAAAGTAATACCAAGTATATCATACCTTTTATGTTGGATGAATGAAAGGTACAGTCATAAACAATAATTCCCTCTCTCCCATGTATGAAGATTTTGATTGTTAATGTATCAAGGGTCAAGGAGGCCCATCATGGGCACGAAGACATTGTAGGGAGAAGTTTAAGGTACTATTTCCTCTTCTGTGTTCGAAGGTTAAGAGTAAACCCACCTAAAATAAACTAATTCATGAATGGTCAATTGGGAACACCATAAATGCTAAAAAGACCAATTAAAGAAGAAGAAGAGATTTGGGCTTGTGTTACGTGATCTATAGCTAAATGCATGCCATTGAAATCTCATCACCATTGAGACATATTGTATATTATGAATCCTCTGTGTTAAGTGATGCTCAGATATAGTCTCAATCCCGTGAACCTACTCTAAATTGACTCCCCTACTTGTTAAGGATATTAGGCATACACCATATTAGGTACATTACCAGGCGTTTGTAGTTTTGATTGTACCCACATAACTAATGGTTGGATACACGTTGACTAGTTAGGGTGAGAGTGCCAAATATAGCTCCAACATCTCCAAATTGAACCCAATAATACATATTAAAAGCGGTTTAAGTACCTATAGCTTGAAGTATCTGAAGATTGAATCAATTGTACAATATGTAGGAGTAACATGTAGTAGCAAGTTAGCACATATTGAAATGGGTGTAAACTAAGACACGCTATTATAGGTACATCTAGTATGGCACACTCAGGGCCACTGATTACTCATGTGGTATGCGGCTAGGGGTTAAAGGCCAAACTTTGTTTGATGATTGCAAGAAATATTTATACTTCCTCACTTTGTGGAACTTATGTTTGCATGTGAGAGATTGACATGCAAACGTTGCATTCTTGAGCGGGGTAGGGCCACTGGGCTCAATTTCATGTCTTCTTGCTCAATGTTGTTTTGTAAAAGTTCATTAAGGGTAATGTGAGGATAGATTTGAAAGAGTTGTGTAGAGGGGCGGCGAGATGATAACTCAACCAATGTCAATTAAGTTGCTTTAGGTTATGGGTCATAAGTGAACTCCATGTCACTCGCCGAGTCTTCTAGTCTGGTGTACTTGAAATGTGAGATTTTATGTATTTTAGTAGACACTTTGACTGTGCAGCTACCCTCTCTGCACCCATGTGTTATACGACCTGAAAGAAGGATAAATGTGAGGTGAGTCGCAACAGTAAGTCATGGGTGTACCATTTGCCCCACAATGTTTGAAGCTCGTACGAGTTGGTCATTCGAATTGAGAAAGTGAAGATGGCCGTGCTAGTTAAGTGGTCATGTAGCCCTGCAATTTCCCCCAAGTCTCAATGATTAGTAAGTTTCCTTGTGGCTAGCAAATTTTTTCCTCAATAGTTCGGTGTCTTTTAGGGACATGGTTTTCATGTGTCTGTTCATAGATCCACACCTCACCACATAGCATTGCAATACAGGGGTCCATATGTTATCTTATTTTCACTTTAGTTTGGGAACCTGAATTGTTAGACCTCGTAAGTATCCCATGCTGCTACTATGTACATATCCGGCAACATGCATGAATGGCCTCAAAACACTTAGCCACACATTTGACTGCAGTTTGTGACAATTGAAACAGTCAAGCGCGGCATTTGTTCATGTTAGTTGCTTTGTTAATTTCATATGAGAGGGTGTAATAGGAATTCAAGTTGTTAGTGAATAAAAAGTGAGCAGTTGCAAGTATCAATATATGTAGAAATATGGTGTATACTATTGTAACCGAAATGTGAACCAGGAAGAGATGCTTGATAGATACAATCCTTTTTTTGTCATTATCTAGTTGGCTCCAGTCATTTTTTTCTCAGGCTGCACTTTTAGTGACAAGTCTATGTGTCGTAATTAAGTTGCAGCAACAATCTATACGTCTTGGTGTTGTAATATTGACTTATTTATGTGACACTGGGGAGAGGTATTGGCATGTTTATCTTGTTCAATGTGAGAAGTTAGATGTATGTATATGGGAGAGCCTAAACCAGACCCCAACTAGAGTTTGTTTGCATAATGAAGTGGGTTGTGTTCTTATTGCACAACAAGCAATTTCCGGGAGGGTGTCAGCCCGCCTCTCTGCTGTGGAGAACAACCAGGCTGAATTCAAGCGTCAAATGGCCAGCATGGTAATGACATCCCAAAACAACGAACAAGCGTTAAAAGATGTGAATGTAACGTTGGGTACCTTAGCAGCTATGGTGACCTCGATCATGAATAAGCTAGAGTCGAAGACGAGCGTGAGCGAACCCAAGACGACGGCGAACAACCAGGACGTGCATCGCAACCTCCCCAAATCTCCGTGCGACCTCCAAGATCAGTCCCCGGTGGATCGCGTGGGAACCTCCAATACGCTGCCAGTGGATGTGGTGGGTAACACCTCAACTCATAGTGAAGGTGAAGGCCAACCCATAACCTACACAAGGATGACCAGGAGCAAGGATGCGAAGCTAAAGGCAGTCTCCGCGTCGCAAGAGAATAGTCAGGAGGTCATCAATGTTAGGGGAAGCGAGAAGCCATTGAAAAAAGGGAGGATTGCAAAGGGCGGTGCCAAGAAGCGAGGTCCAGCAGAGGTTACTATTGGGCAGCCTAATCCTACAGCTAATGCAAGCCAGGGGGATGGGGTGGTTGATGGTGGGTGTGCAGATCTTGACTATGGAATTCCACAGGTTGCGGTGGCTGCCATTGGCGTGGAAGGTAGTGGGGAGGGGGGGGTCCAAGGGGGGAATAAGGTAGCTGGTCCTAGTGGGGAGGACGTGAGTGGGGTGGGTGGGAGTGTGGGTGTAGAGGGCGGGCATGTAGCGATTCTTGCTGAGGTTGCAACCCTTGTTACCTCTCCGGGGAAGGGAGTATCTTCAATCTCATGTCCCAAAAGCCCGAAAACCATGTCACCAAGCAAGATAGGTGACACTGGTGCTGATGACAATGCGCACGTTGGTCAGGTGAGCCTCACGACTCGTTTGAACATGTCGTCGATAGCGGACCCTCCCAATCTCACCAAACTATTGATCTTCAATCTTCATGGCACTCTTCTGGACACCACTCTATTGAGTGAACCGAATCCAAATCCAAACATTCGTGTGAGCAAGAAAACAACGACACGTAGGTTGGTGTATCGGCCATGGATGGTGGAGTTCCTGGGAATGTGCTTTAAATTTTTCAAAGTAGCATTTTGGGGTAGAAAGAGTATAAAGTACACGGAAGAGGTCCTACAGGAGTTCCTACCCGTGTTTTCTCATTTGGAAGGACATAAGCCACTTTTTGTGTGGGCAGCCAAAGATTGCGAGGTAATACAAGAGAGTGAGGAGGGGTCATTGTGGGGGAAACCCTTGACCAAGGTTTGGGAGCGGTGGCCATGTTGGAATGGCAGCAACACCGTTATGATAGATCATCATGTTCCTAGGGTGGACTGCAATCCACCATGGAATGTGATTGCCCCCCCCCCTTTCTATGTTGGTCATGTGAAGGACTTATCTGAGGACAAACTTTATTTAAAGGAAAACTTATGGCCAGCTCTTCAACGCCTGTATGCGCACAAAGACGTTGCGAGTTTCTGGTCCACAGTTAATGAATCACAAATGCAACCAGGGATGTGTCCATTGAAGTCTTTTTCAAATAACATGGCAGTGCTTGGCTCATGCACTCCTATTGCAGAGTCAACTGGGAAGTTTCCAGGAGGTGAGGGATCGTTGTGAACTTTAAGTTCACAATGGAATTTTTTTCCCCCTCCTACCATGTGCTTGGGTACTAATTCAAAGTGGGTTGTTTTGTGCATGTTCAGGTGGTTCCGGCCTTCGAAGTGCGACGAAGGAGTGTGAGGGCACTGGATAGTACATCCGGCAATACTTCGATGCCTACACATCAGGTTCCTCTTCTTAGTTCCGTAAACTCTTATTCCAATCGCACAATTGTAGGCAGCCCTATTGGGGTTGGTCTCATGTGAGTTTGTTATTGCATTATCATTGGTTTGCCCCTTAATAGTTGAGTTTTTACCCGCACCGCATCCATTGCTGAAACAATGTTGTAATGATCACTACAGTTCATAAGGTATGCATTTGATTGATGTAAGGATGTTGTGTAGGTACCTTTTAATGTTGGGCAATGTGTGCACCTAATGAGTCCAAAAAATAAGCGACGCAAGGTGGCAACCGGTAAAATCAGCGGCGTAGGGGGTGTGGACAAGTTCCACTTCAAGGTGATTCCGCAATTTTGCTATAAAGTTGATGTGACAACTGCTCACATAGGTGATGTGAAGCTTGCCTACCCACACGAGGATGGAGACCAGTGGCTAGTTAAAGACGTAGTGGGAGGCAGCACACTTTGGAATGAGAGAAGTTTGAAAGCAGCGTGAATTTCCTTAGACGTACTTAGCAGGGAGTAGATAAAGGTCTTCCCCACACTAAACACTGTGATCCCACATATGAATACTCTTACAGATTTTGTTGGGAACCCCACAATCAAATTCAAATATGTTTGATTGGTTTCATGTGTGATTCATGGTTTGATATTGAGGCTGCATGCCAATGTTTGAATGTTGGTTGCCAATGTTTTCACAATGCTACCCCTCTCATCTCAGGACACGCAATGATATGCACAACTAAGAAAAGAGTAAACAATGGCTGAATGTGTTCAAAGATGGCATGTACTGTTCAACAACCAGAAAATGACCACACAAGTACTAACTAAGAACTAGAAAACGACCACATAACAACTAGGAAATGATTAAAGAACTATAAAAACGACCACATAACAACTATAAAACGACTAAATAAGAACTATAAAACGATTAAATAATGACTACTTAATAACTAGCAAATGACAAAACAAGAACTTCAAAACGACTACTTAAGAACCACATAATGGACACGTGGCGATATATTACTTGACCACATGTCAACCCGCACACTGACACATGTCATGTATGCCACGTGGCTGGATGATGTGGCCAAATGACCTGGAAGCCACGTGTTCGTTGACATGCCACCCATGCCAACTAGGATGTCGACGTGGATTCCACGTAACGCCACGTGTTCGGTGACATGGCACCCGTGACAACTAGGACGTCGACGTGGAAACCGTATATCGACACGTGTTGCCACGTAACGCCACGCAATGCATACATCATGGACGGTCAGCCACGTCAATCATCCATGTTTACGACTAGCCTAAATGACTATATCATCCGCGTACCGACGTCACGTCCAAAATGACTGACTGTCCGTTACAACTTGTCCGTAATAACACAAAAAATAATAGTCAATTCTGTCCTCAACGACTCAAAAAACAGTCATAAACAAAGTCGTTTATTTTTTATTTTCTTGTAGTGTTTGGCATGTGAAGGAACTCCATCAATTAACTTGGGAATAATGAAAGTGATGTCAACTTGAATATTTGTAATTTTGACCATGTATTGTCACATTAGTTCTCAACAAGGAAGAGTTCCCACGCAGGTGAAGGCAAGAAGACCAAGTAGTGAAGGAGGCGTAGGAGGGACGGGGCCCAACTGAATGAAGATGTGATCTAGCCCGGGGCATTTGGTGCACACTAAATCAAATGTTTAGTGTAGTCGTGGCCTAGTCTCTCCACTTTCGTACGTTGCCATGGATAGAACTGTGGTTTTATCTAAGTTACCCTAATGAAGAGTCAATCATTATTTCCTAGTTAGAGAATGGTCGGATTTAACATCTCAATTGTATGTAAGATACATATGTCTATCATGGACACTTTCAACTCCACATACCAATTCCATGAGTTGAAGAAGTTGTTCTAGTAGCAATTATGAATGAGGAATGGTGTGGAGAAATTGGTAACGAACGAAGTTTAAATGGTCATGGAACCTTCACTCAAAGTGCAAAGTCCATGGTTCACTAAGCGGTTGCGTCTTGGGGCTCACTTCCGGGTTCATTTGTGCCCCATTTAGGATTTCCCTTTGTCTAACAAAAGGTTCTTATTTTGTAAACATGGCCAAGACACATTAAACTACTCTCACTTAACTTAGAATCATCAACTTATGAGATCGAGCCTCGGGGGTGCACTCTTCATTGGGATAAAGAGAATAATGTGTGTGTGTGTCATCTTTAAGTTAATGCCCTTATAAACAAAACAATTTGCAAATGAATCAAGAACATGCATGCAAATGTAAAGATTACACATAACCTCAAACACATATACCGGTCCAAAATATGTACATCCACTCATTGCAAGAATCTTATTTTTTTCTGACATGATGATGAGCCTATTGTATTTTTACAAATTAGAGACACCACATAATAACCAACATATACACACAAACCTGACCTTCAACATTGTTCCTTTACTGTGTACAATGTATGGAACTTTCTAATTAATGCCCCTTTTGTGCACCCACATGGGTAGGCACTACATCGTAGAATACACCCTCCAAGGAGTGAGAGCTCTCTCAAACGCAATCAACTGCACATTAGCATGCAACTTAAACACTCACATGCACAAGCTATGAGTCACGATGAAGATATTAATTGTCTTAGGTAGATGTGTCTCGGGTAAAATTTGGTTTTATTAGCCCACTTCCCCTCGGGTATTATACACACGACAAGTACAAGATGAATAGCAAATCCAATCAAGACCGTAGTCATTTTCTGTATAGTTGTTGGAACTCATATGAGATTCGTTATCACGATGAAGAGTATCATTCCCTTCAATGATCATATAGGACTTCCTAATCATGATGGCTATTGAACCTAGAATAGTGAACGTTTTTTTTGCATGTAGTGCAATCTCTTTGAAATACATGTGTTTTAAGTACCCATCTCACGATTTACACATGACCACACACCGCACAAATATAGGAATCCGATTATTGTAAGTAGTCGGTTTAGAATCGTTTACATTATGTCAAGTAACTTATCAACCAATTTAACATCATCCATGCACCCAGGGGGGTGGGGGGGAACTCAACATAGCACATACGGTACCATGTGGGTGTAGAAAAGGATGTTCAATGAGAGTTTGCTTTACAAAATTTACATAAGGGTTGAATGTTATTCCACCAAGGATTGTAGATATATATAGGGTGGTACGTATCTTGAAAAAGAGGTAAATGTATTGTAACCACCCCCCCCAACTAGAAGGTTGTTCACATGAAGACTTTATTTCATCCAAGCATGCCTCATACCCCAAAATGCTCATACGCATTCATCCAAAAACAAATATTTGTCATCTCGGTGTCATACCTCATTGACTTCGTCAATAAAAAGGGATTTAAGAGCATATATACAAGAATGCCTATTTTTTGAAATAATTTATATATTTTAAATTACATAGTTGAGGCAAGTTCTTCTAGAATTTTAAAATTTCCACGTACATACAGAAGATTGTTATCTTATGTATATTGTATCTATAGTCTTCTTTTTGGTATGAAAATGTTGTATATGGTGGATTTTAATAAGAGTCATGCACTCATGTGCCTCTCACTCTTAATGAGGAGTTCACCCCCTAGGTTGTGCACCATGTTAATTCTTTGTGTTTGTGTTTCGTAAGAGGTTATTGTGGCTATTGTACATAACCAACACAAGGAGAGTGGATGACAAGTTGCAATAACATGCATCGAGACATCCATCTACTTGAGCCATTTATTGGGCGCTATCGTCATGCTCATGGAAAAGGCAATCGAACTGCTCTTTCCTTGAATGGAATAACATAAGGGAGTTGTTAGAAGTGTTTTTGACTTGATTTAGCGACCGTGTTGGGAGTGGCACATCTTGACTCCCAACATCATTTTGTGCATCATGGACCAAAAACGAAGGCTATAGTTGAATTGCTCTCTACATGGATTGGGAGTAACACACGGGAGTTGTTGGAAGCGCTTTCCACTGGAATAAGTGACCATTTATACATTGGCAAACATGTCAGAAGAAGCGCATTTCAAATCCCATAGTCATTCCGCATATGAGCCATTTATGGGGCATCAATGTTCTACTCATGGCCAAAAAACCGACAATTAAAGAGGAAATGCTCTATGCCTCGACTTGATAATAGCACATGAAGTCTCTACAAGTGTTCTCCACTTGATTGAGCGACCAATTGTGTACTAGAGAACATGTTGGGAACGATGCATTCCAACTTCCAATGTTCTTCCAAATTCAAGTCACTTATGTGGCATCATCGGTCTGCTCATGAACAAGAACTGGAGGTTGTAGTAGAATTTTTCTTCACATGGACTAAGATAAACACATGGGAGCCCTAGTGCACCCTACCACCTATAATCCAACCAATCATAGTGGGGGGATGGGTGAACTGGATATTTTCAACCAACCATGTGGGAATCTAGGGGCTTGCCCTTGGGTGAGATAGGGGTGTTGGCCTGCTTGTCCATGACCATCCAAAGTGTTCACCTTTGAAAGGAGGCATTATTCATCACGAGGCCCTTTAATCCTCGTAAAGCTCGTTTCGGGATCACATATATAGACTTAGACCAACTCGGAAATGAAGCAACAGTGGCAACATTGAAGCCGTCTTCTTTTTCACAAGATCCACACTTCAAAGAGTGGTCAATTGTGCACTAGAAAATGCATATTGAGCAGTTCATTCTAGATTCCGACATTATTCCGCACTCGAACCATTTATGGCGCATCATCGGTTTGCTTGTAGACACTAACCAAAGGTTTGGGATGAAATGCTCTTTATGTGGACTTAAAATAGCACATGGAAGTTGATGGAAGTGCTATTCACTTTTATGAATGACCACTTGTGAAATAGAGAATGCATGATTAGGAGCGGCACATTAAGCTCTTGGCAAGTCAAGCAAGACATGGTTTGAGGCAGATTGGGAACTGGATTTAAATGTTCCCGATGGGTTCCCAAACGTAAAGAATACCATTTCATGTAAGAATCGACACACATGAACATTACTGAACACAATGAACATGTTCATTTTTGTATATTCACGAATACTAATGTGAGAATCAACACACATAAACATTACTAAGCACAATGAACATGTTCAATTTTTATGCTCACAAATACTACCTACATAACATTAACAAGCAATGTGTGTTCATTCATGTGGGTCCCGAGAATATAACCACGAGATGCCACAACTAGTGCAAATTTCCATGAACCACCGTAAAAAATTTTAAATTTTAAATAAATTTAAAAGAAGAAGAAGACGACCTTGGATCTATTTCCCCATTGCATCACTTCATCGAGACTCACGATGAACATCGTAGTTGTCAAGGATCTTGAGAGCAGGATTTGAGCATAACAACCACGACATATTTGGGAGAGCCCCACATAACAAGCTCAATCCGCTCCGTAGCAAAATGTTATGGTTTCCGTGCACACTCGGGAGCTAATTTTGGGACCATCTTTCCATACGAAGGATGCTTGCTGCAAGCACGCCGGAATCAAGACACGGCTCCTTGTTGCGTTGTTTGGAATGCACTCTACTAAACCACGTTTCATAGACTACTTCATCCTTCCACCCCAGTAAAAGCAACTGTTCCTTTACACCTTGCCACATGGCAGTCATACATTGCTCGAGACCCAGCTCAAATCCACCGTGGAAATCATAGTTCGGTGTACTCTAATATTTTTGAAATGCACCGTTAAAAGCACCTCCGAAGAGTGCCGTTTGCGTGCGGCCGGCAATAGGGCAACGGAATCTATGTTGTGGCTTGACAAACAAACAGGGAGACGTGTCAAGCAAGGAAGGCATTTGGCACCGTGTTTCGGGGCCTACATTAGGTGCCGGCTCCACAAGTGATCAAAAGCTTGAGTGGGGCCCACGTTCGAGCCATAATAGAGTCATTTGTGAAGTAAACGAAGCAGATGAAACCGTGGGTTTAGGGCCACTTCACATACGAGCCAAGAGCCATGACCATGTAATTGTGAGAGCCCAAAGAAAGTGTCCAATACCCGTCCCAACACACCTTCAAAATCATGTAGAGTGGTCACGGACTTTCAAGTGTAGTGTGAAGCCATATGTGACCGGGCCCTCGACCAAATGCTATTTCAATGAATTTCTATTCATGCGGGTTCTCACACATGATAAAGTAGAATAAATCAACCGTTGCGAGCGTTTGGAGTGCCATGGTCTCCCAATTTTGTGTTAGGCCTACCTCCAAGAGGTGGTTTTTGAAAATAGTCCACGTGACCATGAAACATGATCCATTCAATGGCATGTAGGAATCCACGTAGACTTTTACATCCATTTTGCATTCACATACTATGTTGGTCCCTCAAGCATAGTGTGAAGCGACTTGGACCGGCTCCGCCTTTCCACCAATGAGAGTGTAATGGTCACATGCTCTCAGTCTCATGTGTGAAGTGGCCCTTAGTCCCAATCCTTGAGTTTATGAGACTTAACACAAAGCAACGAACGGGGAGAATTGACCACTACATTGATTGTCCCAATTAGTGCGTGTTACTATTCAGAGTTACGTAATGATGTAACTATTCATTGAGAATGTAATGTTTTATCAAGCAAAGTTATTTGTATACTAGGATGTCCAAATAACCTATTAAATTTTCGCTAGTAAAAATTGCACCCCTGAGCAAGATGTTATTGCACTAAGTAACTCCGAATAGTATCATGCACTAATTGGGATAATCAGTGTTAGAGCATCTGCAGCCTAGCACGGCGAAGGGTCCCGGCGAGGGTGTGGGCGGGCCCGGCGAGGAAAAATCTGCCGCAATGGCACTGTGGCAACGGCCGGCAGGAAGACGGGCTCCTCAAATGGAGTGGTTTTCACACCAACTTGAAGTCACTTGGCGGGGTCACGCATAGCCTCAGGAACCACGTCAAGGATATCCGCAGGCTTGACCAAGTGACGTGTGAGGTTGACGAAGTTCAAGTGTGATGGCGGGAAGGGGAGGTAGAGCTCGAAGGGGAGATGCAACTCAAGTTTCGGAGAGGGCCCTAGACACAACATCGACGTGGGATTCAAGTTTCGGAGAGGAGGATCGGTGTGGTGAGGGGTGGCATGGGCCAGTGGCGGGGCATGGCTGCGGAGGGGGGCACGCCAGCGAGGAGACCCGGCAGCTACGGACTCAGAGTGGCATGGCAAGTGCCTCATACCGAGACCTTTCCCCGTGCGAACGTTGCGGATGCTCTTAGTTACATTTGAACCAGTTGAGTTTGAGAAATAACCAGTTGAAGTCCAAGACTCCAGGAAAACCAAGGAAAACCACCGATTGTTTTAGAGCAATCTGTGGAATATATCTCAAATTAGTAAAGGAAATCCAAAAGATCAGTAACCAGTTGGATTTGGAAACACTAGGATCTTGACCCGTACGCACCAAAATATTAATAATAAAATAAATAAAACCCCGAACATTAACAGATCCCTTGTCAAACCATAATGTAGCCAATACGCTTAAGCTATGAGGCAAACAGGTCTTAAATGGACACTTTCCATCTCCGCACCCACTTCTCGGCATAACATTATTCAATTGCTACCAACCATTTCATTCTAATAATATTAGTACAATGTTTCATCTGAGTTTTTCAATCTAAATATGTTAATGCAGTGTTTTGTTGTGAGAATAAAAATTATATAATCATGAATAAAATTTGGCTTATTCCTGGCCCCACCTAGCGTATACACTCAGTTGAATAATGTTATGGGAGAGAGGTAATTAATGTATACTACTGTACCTCTCATCCATCCAACAGAAACTCCCCCGGTAGGTTTGTTACTGGTTCATTGTCCTCGAGTAAACTAATGTAGGTTCTTTGAAGTTGATTCCAATGTCAAATCAATTGAGCAAAGTAACCTCCAGGTTGCATACTATTTTAGGGTTTTATGTTAGATGAAGAATGAGAGGTACGCTCATGTACAATGATTCCCTCTCTCCCACTTCTCGCAGGATATGGAACTCGAAATTGGTGCGAGATGATTAGTAAATCCAAATCATGTCATAAGCACTTTGCTCACAATTCATACTTCAACTGAATATCCAGGTCATTGCAAAAGTGAGGATTTTGTAGGTTATCAAATGATCATATAGGTCCCCTCTCCCCCCAACCCCTTTTGCTTATGTTCAATATTGTGTTTAGAATGGTTAACAAAATTTGAGCACATAGTGTAATATATTCTCAAGACATGTTTTTATGGTGTTTGTTCTTAGATTCACACCCATTATATACCACTCAAATATAGGTGTATGTTTAAGATCACATTCCAAATTGGGCACATCTACCTAAATCCTTTATTGCCAACGGGTGATTTTCATGAACTCAGATCTCTCATGCCAGCCTTGATCTTAAGGGCAATTCAACCCACTTTCACCAACATATTTTATGATCACTCACTTAAAAACCAACCCCATTATTTCAACAAATTTTGGAAAGATATAATAGTTGCACATTTGAAGTTTCCAAGTTAGGGCAGCTCGTGATAATCTCTAGTCCTTTCTAAATTTGGATGACATGATAAAGGAGGAAGTTTGGTAAGAATGTTGTCAATTGTATATATTTAAAGCACACATATGTGAGACATTGAAATTTTGTATTTGGACTTCATATCGTGTGTATTCTAGAGATGATCGATCGTCATGGATTGGTGTGAACCACCAGAGTGGTCTACCACTCCGTGGGGTCACTTTTAGTTAGGATTTTAGTATTAAAAGTTAGGATTGATAGCGAATTAAGGGAAAAAAATTAGTTCATTTAGCGTTTAGCTCAAAAGGGGAAGGAAAATTACCGAGGACTTCGGACCTTCACCCGTGAAGGAAAAAATCTAATTTTAGGTAGAGGTAGTAAAAATGAAAACTAACTAGAAATAGAAATTAGCTAAGTTAGGAAAAATAGCTATCTAGGCAAAAGCCTAGTTAGCGGGAAAAAAACGTAATTAGTGAAAACAACTAGCTAAGAGGACTAAATTAGTAGAGCTAGCTAGACAAGGGTTAGTTTAGTACTTAGTGTGGGTCACGCAAGACGAGTGGAGGAGCTCAGCGTGAGGAAAAAATTAGCGCGAAGACTTTGAAGAAAAATAGCAAAGGGCCACTTGCCCCCTTGCCCTTTTGCCAACTTGCTATAAAAAATTTGAACGAATTCGGAAGATTCCCGTCGGGGCCACCTCGGCGATGGGGTGGCAACCTCGACTGGGAAAACCCCCGAGCTAAAATTTCGGGAGGGGGTCGAAATATGGAACCGGTGGCGGAGGGGTCCAACCCTTTGTTGAAATGGTTTAAAAACCCCCTCCTCCCACTTTGAAAACTCCCTCTAGTTGTTGATTAGTGGGCGAAGCCCTAGCTCAATGGAGTTAGACAACTCCCCCTTTTATTTTCGATAGATGGGCGAAGCCCTACCTCAATGTAGGTAGACAAATCTCTCTTTTCTTCCAATAAATGGGCGAAGCCCTACTTCTAGGTAGTTAGAGAGAAATCCCTCAATATCCAGAATTTGGGCGAAGCCCTACAACAATGTAATTAGGAAGAATTTTTATTTTACATATCTCTAGTAGTAAGGCTTGAAGAAAACTCTTCCCTACCCTCTCCTAGTTAGAATGTGTATTTTTGAACACACAAAAATTTCCTTCTTCCGAAAAATAGGTTAGAATGCAAGTCAACTATTGAGGCCTTGTAGACCCTGGCCGCTAATGGCCTGAATACTTAGGCTAACGCTTGATACCAAGATTTAGTATTTCTTCTCTTATAGAGATTTTCTATAGTTATCCATAGCCGGTTTCCATTTGTAAATTGGTTAAGATAGCAATTAGTTATGATTTTCCAAAGTTAAGGCAAGAACTAGGATGTTCATATAAGCAGCGGCTACTGGATTAGACCTGTTGATCTTATCAAAAAATTAATCTAAAAAAAATATTTTTCCCAAGTAGATATTTTGTTTTTCAATCCAGGGCTATTTAAAACATGTGATTTGACTGAGTTATGAATTAGTTATGAATTTTCAAATGTGAGGTACATAGTTTGAGCGTTTCTGGTTGACTGATGCATTACAGAGAGTTTTCTGGATTGATCTGGGCTTATTATGAAAATATCATATTTTTCTCTTATAGCTCTTTCTAACAACTTTCCAAAGATGTTTAGAAATCTTGATTTGAGTGAGTTATGATTTAGTTATGAATTTCCAAATGTGCAGTACGTAGTTTGAGCAAGTCTAGTCAACTAATGCATTACAAGGAGGCTGGTGAATATATCTTGACTTACTCTGCAAATTTCATTTTTTTTCTTATATTTTTTTTTGATAGCTCTTCAGGGATGTTTAAAACTTTTGATTTGAGTAAGTAATGAATTAGATATGAATTTTTGAAGTTGAAAAATAGATTGAATAGACACCTTACTTCCAAACCTTATAACTTTTGCAAATCTTATCCGATTTAAGTGAATTTTAGGTCCCTAGAAAGCTAATAAGATGAACTAAATGAATTAATTATAATAATTCTAAGATTACAATACACTAAATTGAAATTTAACCGCAACCAAGTTGGCTTCAAGGATGGAGACGAGATCGACGTCCGAAAGGTAGAGCAAGACGAGAAGGTGGCGGTTCGGCCCACATCAAGCCCTATCGAACAAGGAGAATTGAGGTAAGCCACTAACCCTAGCCTTCCATTTAGGAATGGAGGGAGCACGGCTAAGCTCCGCAATTCTACACCTACTTGCCTATTTCGTAAGGTCAAGTGGTTTGACCACTTGACCGCCAAGGGATATCCAACTCCATTGTTTTTGGGGGCCCTTGGTATGTTGTGATAGTAGCTTGATTATTAGAAAGTTTCGTATGTGGTGAAGTCGGGTTAATCACCGACACGACCACTCTGAATGTTGTTGATGGAAAAGTGAGGTTAATGGCCCACGAATCCATTATCATGTTGTTGGCCCCAAAGGTTGGAGGTGATGGCCCCAACCCTTGAAAATTGTGCAACAGTTTGAACACACATGTTGTTTTATTCCCCGGTCCTATCAAGTTGAGTTTTCATGGTCAAACCGTATTAAACTAACTAATAACCAATATAATTTGTACAACCCCCGTGGGCAAAAACCAACCCGAAACTTAATTCGGAGGATGAATTCTACCCCTCCGGCGGCAAAGATCAGAGGGTTAGGGTATCAATCAACCTTCAAGAGACCCGCACATGGCCTTGAAGGGTTCGGGTTAGGATGTGCACCAAACAGATAAGTGGTGATGCCATAATTTATTAATTTAGTAATATAGATTTTGTTTAATCAACCATCAACTAAGAAGGAAGGTTGAGAGGGTGGGATTTAATTAAGGCCCCCCGTTTAAATAATTTAATATATAAGAGGTAAAGAATTAGATGTTGCCCAAGGTAAAATGTAAGTTGATTTCATTTATTAGGATTAGGTTGCCTTGATTCCAAGGCTGATGCGTCTGCGACTAGGGTAGATTAAGCATTAGGTTAGGAAAATTGATGATTATCTTAGGCACTTAAAATCTAAGCACAACCTATCGGAAGGACACGACGCGATTATCAAATCCCTCCATAAATCCGAACACTTAATAAAAATCATAACATCCGGGTTCGGCTTGGGCACCTGCTAAGACAGGCCACCCTCACCGAAGGGCTTGTGCGGTACTTTTAGGCTCCTTCGGAGGGGGGTGCCCAAAAGCACCACAATTGGATGATGAACGACTTTCAAAATGAGCTTGAATGCCAATAGCGAAACATGTTAGGTTTGGTGTGGTGCCCACACCATTTAAATACATAGGTTTAATCTTCTAATGACACGAGACATGATAATTGGCTACCTCCGTCAAGTCTTAGTGACATTCTGCAAGCTTCCAAAAAAAAATTGGAGCATAGTTTTCCTTCAAATCCAACGAGACTTGCACATGTCCATTCTTGAAACATTAAAGAATTTATGTGCCAAGTGGAGGCTGGATGAAGACGTGAAGTGTCTCCATAATGGCTTAACCTTTTTGAGAGGAAACATGTGGGGCCCACGGCATCAAATAAAGGGCTAAAGGTCTATAGTGACATTTGCAATTAGGTTGCCTTACACTAACTTATTGATGTCCCACATCATTCAAAATGTTTATTTCCACAATAACATAAAATTTTAAAACCTTTCTTGGTTTTTTAACATACAAATTTTAAATAATATTTTCTATGATATGGTTTTCACCAAAGGTAATTTGCATGGGTAACTTGAGAGGAAACCTATTTGCAAAGGCAATGTAACTACACACATATGTGTCCAAGGCTCAATGTATGACCTATATACACAATTTCTATGAGTCCTCACGAAGGGAAGTCAAGGAACTCCTCTATCATGATATGGCACCAACAGAGAAATAGATAGATAGATAGATAGATAAAAACTCCGGACCTTTTGCAAGGCCGGTGTGAATAAAGTGTATGTTCGTAGTGTTAATGGCCCGGTGCCCACCGGACAAAGGACCATTGGAACAATACACTCTAAACTTTGTAGTATCACACATGTGGCAACCAAAGTGCACGTGATATTACAAAGTTTTGTAGTGTTAACATGGATGCGTGATACTAGTGAATTAGTGTAGCATGTGACACTATGGAATAACACAAAGTGCAACATATTAAATGGTGTGGTGTGGTCCACTCCACTTGGCCTTCCCGGGTGATGTGGAATATCCATGCACCAATATTCAACAAGTGGCATAAGAAGAAGAACAAGAATAAGAAGGTGACACTCCACATATTGACACATGGCGCAATGCAAGGGTGTGGATTGACTTCTTTGGTGGTTTGCATTAATGACAAAATTCGTGATATAAGGGAGAGAAAGATGACAATAAGGAGTGAGAACTACGAACATCCGTTCCCTAGGGTTTTGGGATATTAGAGAGTGAGTGACATTATGGAGGTTGATATTACGGAGTTTAGGGTGTACTACTGTCCTCTGTCGAGAATAGACACTTGGCACCAACACCATGTAGTGGCACATCAAAGCGTCTAACATAGGCTCAATTAACAATGTTTAGAGTGAATACTAGTCATGGTTTGTTTTAGTTTCATCGGATGCACCCAAGAGAGCTTGCCACGCTCTCTGCCTCAGGTCACCGTTGGACTTTGTACGATTGCTTGGCATTGGTATAAAAACATTTCAATTATCTCAAAAATAAAACAATATACACTAATTATCCCAACTAGTGCATGTTACTATGCAGAGTTACCCAGTGCTATAAATATGTAATGAGATATGTAATATTTCACCAAGAGAAATCATGAATATGTTCTATAATGTTTGAACAACCTATTGAACTTCCGTTAGTGAAAAATGAACTCATGCGTAAGCCGCTATTGCATTATGTAACTCTTAATAGTTACCCACACTAATTTGGATAATCAGTATACCAAGTTTATTACCAACAAGAGTACGGAAAAGTGGTCCCACATAACTCTCCACTTGTGAAGGATAACAATCTAACTAACGTATATGTATCATAACAACAATATTGATAGTTAAGTGCACCAACTTCCGCATTGGGCCATCAATATATAATGACTATAATTAGTTCCCAACATTTTTTAGTGTGGATGATGAGTTGTACATTTGTATGCAATACTTAAAGCAATCTTTCAAATCGATGACCACACAAATGAGAAATGGGCTTCCTTTGCATCAAAACACAAATCTAGGACATCATGGATACATTTTTTGGTGGAAAGGCCAAAGACATAACATTATTCAGATCCATAACAATGTTTTGTGGGACTGATAGTATTATGTGGAATATTCCATCGTTGGGGCTGAATGTGAGGAATATTCCACAAAATATTGTCAGTCCCACAAAACACTATTATGGATATGAATAATGTTATGGACCAAAAAAGTTGTGAAAGGAGGACATAAACAATGAACTTTAAAATTGCTCTTGTGAAATGAACGCCTACTTCCTTAAATTGTTGTGTGCTATATGTGTGGCCGGTGGGAGACTTTGATGAGGATGAGGATGTCGGTGCCCAAGCTTTTGGGAAATTGTGGCATAGACCAAGGATTAAATGCATGGTTAGAAAAGACATCCTTCTTTGAATGATCATCATGAAATGCTTATGAACCCATATGCTAAAAATAAATAAATAAATTTGGAAGCTTGTGAAACTTTTAATTTTGTTCAATTCTTGTTTGCACATAACTTTACAAAGCTCTTTGGATGTGCTCCGTGGGACCGTGTTTCTTGCAAGCATTATCCTTTAATTCCGGGACCCTCCCCCTTGCACCGTCTATGGGGAGCACTCATGTTGTGTATTGTGGAATTTTTGACAAGCAACTATAAATTACCATAGATTTTACAAACACAGCCTCTTTCATTGGAAAGAGACCTATCATCTAGTTGCTTAGTAATGTTATGCACACAGTTAAAATCAAATCAAACTAAACTTTCATGAATCTATATTGATCTATCTGTTGCAAAATAAACAATAAGCCACCGTCTCATCTCCCACAGCCATACATGCATGGAAAGGAGGCAGTGAATGAACATTGCACGTTGGTAAACTACGATAACGTTCGTATTGTTTTTGTTTTTGTTTTATTGGATGTACGTGATTTTTTCAATAACTGAACCTTATGGCGGGACACCAGAGTCCCAACTAAATCGGAGCCTCCTTAATGATTGGTTTCATGCTTGTAAGTGATCGAAAATAGAAACCAACTTTGAACATCATAATGTGTACATGACGTCGAGATAATGTCAACGCCACTTTGACCGCCTTCAACTGACCATTTTTTATGTTGACACGGGTTTTAGGGTTTAATTGGTGTATTGTGGGACACCGGTGTCCTGCCATAAGGTTCAACTCATGGTTGTTATATAAGGGCCACTTCACACATGAGCCAAGAGCCGTGACCTTGTAATGGTGAGGACCCTTGACTCTCATCCAAAGGTTGTACCATGGGTGTTGGGAAAGCTGTTTTATGCAGTCACGGGCCCTCAAGTATAGTGTGAAGTGAGAATGGACCATGTTGCGGGACCATTGCATATTTTGTTGGCGAAAAAAAGAGGGGAGGATTTGGTCTAATATAATATGTCTCAAACTTTATCAATTTAAGAGAATTACTTGGTGGTGTTTATCTGTCCTAGAATGTGTTTTGAAATCTGCCCTGAAATATGTCTTGCTGGAAAAAATATTAAATAAGTCATGGTCTCCCGGAATTTGCGTCAGGCCCACCTCTTGGAAGTGGGTGGACCATGCACCCTTATCCACAACCTGCCATGTAGGACTCCATGTAGACTTTTCTATTATGGAGGTTAAACAATCCATTAGTCAACCTCACCGGCTCGTTAAGTATTAATGAGACCCATGTGGGAATCTAGCTAAATCCGGTTAGGCTTCACCGGCATTTATACTAGTCACATGGGTTAGACTTAACCGTAGTCGCTGGTATAAAGTAAAGGATAACCACCACATTAAGGTCCATGGTATCTTCTATTAAGAGCATATTCCGAGATAATGAATTTATCTCAAGTGAGTAAGCTAGTCTACTATAGGTTGGATTAGACACGTGTCCCTACTAAGGGCCGACTTGGAAATGTATATAAGGGCACATCCAAAGAAGTAAACTTCACTTGAAGAACTTGTATTTCGAACCTCTGATTCCACTTAGAACCAACCTATTCTCATCTCTTTAACACGTTATCAGCACGCTCCTAGCTTCTCACTTAGACAAGTTCCAAGCATTAGACTTGATTTTGAGAGCACTCTTGATCATACTTAGTTGATACATTTTTGAGAGAAGGAAGTTTGCTTGTGTTTAGTTTTCTCTACAAGTATATACTGAGCTACCTATAGCACTGTTATATAGTTCGAACTATCCACACTTAGAGATACAATCTCTACTTGCTTTATACTTGCTTTATATTTGCTTTTCTGGACTTCTCAAGCTAGTACTAAAGTACTGTCTGAAATACTAACTATTTTTGTTGTTGGACCATAGCTACATAACTGTTATAATGCCAAAATTTAGTCGCAACCAATAGAGTAGTATTTTCTATCTCATACTCTACTTTCCTATATTCTGATACAGTACAGATATACCGAAATACTGCCCAAAATACATTACATATACAATACATACAGTGCATACAGTACATATACAGTACATACAGACCATACAGTACAGATACAGTGCAGATACATTACAGATATACCGAAATATGTTCTTAGAAGATTAGCTTACAAATTATGTATATATCTTCTGATCACTACTTAGTTAGCTTATTTTTGCTGTAGAAGTATACCTGAAGCTAGAACTGTACATTAACTACATAAATACAGTCAATTTTCTCTCTTTAGAACTTCTGATCTCACTATAGAAACGTCATAATGCTGAAATTTCACTAGAAAATATAGCAATCACCTATCTGAACTACATTTCTACTAACCATTCAAGTATAAAGATGAAGGTCGTTAACTTACTTTCTGTTATTCTGTCTCTGTTATTTTATTTCCAATATTGAAGTTTCTGCAGGTATGTTTTCTGGTTTTACTATATACAGAAATGTCATAATGCCGAAATTTTCATTTTCTGAAGTTTTCCTTTTGTGGTGTAGGATATGATTTACCTACATTCTACCTACTTTATAAACATATATCTACGTATATAAACCTATATACCTATTGTTTTATACTAACATGTCACCAATAGTATACTCAAATATGAGGTAAGTCATCCATATTTAACCTCATTTTTTTTATTGATTTCAGTTATTCCGTTTATATTTTGACTTTATAACACAATACAGACTATATAGCACCACTGAAACTCACTTTGCTACGAAAACAGCCGTACCTAACTTTATATTGACTCTAAACTTAGTTCAGACTTAAGTACATGCTACCTGAAATAAAGTCTACATGTAAGGACAAATTTCATATTAGATACGCTAACTACGCCTACAGAAACTAATTAACTACAGATCAGACCCTTAAATCTAATTGTACTAGACCTGGACTAACGTTTATTTCAGTAGCTAGTAGGTTACAAACAAAATAATATAAATCTGTAACTGGATGGACCAGGTTACAACCATGTCTACCAAAACTAACTTCAAAGAGTTTAAAACTCAATCACTATTGTTTGAACCACTAACCTCTACTGGCACAAACTTTGCTGAGTGGACTAATGATGCTATGATACTCCTACAATCTGAGAACATAGCTAGGGCTGTCAGCACAGATCCCATTCCAGAAACAGAGCAGCCGCTACCACCTACCGCCAAATGGCACACACTCATGATTCTACGCCGACATCTTGACCAAGCGTTGCGAATCCAGTACTTGCACATCAACGACCCAGCTGATCTCTGGACCGAACTCAAAACTCGCTTTGATCATCAGCAAGCATTGTACCTGCCGCAAGCAAGATCGGATTGGACCAACCTACGCGTCCTGGATATTCCAAACTTCGCCGCATACGACGAGGAAATGCACCGAATCATCTCACAACTCCGAATGGGTGGCCAAGAGATTACAGAAGCTGAGATGATCGAGAAGACCCTGTCAACATTTCCACCCGCAACGGCCATCCTCTCCCAGCAGTACCGGAACATGACGTACACGAAATAC
The DNA here is from genome assembly GCA_964035585.1 of Polytrichum formosum. NCBI lineage: Eukaryota > Viridiplantae > Streptophyta > Polytrichopsida > Polytrichales > Polytrichaceae > Polytrichum > Polytrichum formosum. Next base: position 33,669,095 of record OZ037938.1, read on the forward strand.
GCCAAGCTGATGTCGCACCTGCTTTTAGCCGAGAAGCAACATCAAATATTACTCCGAAACGCCGAATCAAGACCGGCAAGGGAGGTGCACAACACGATCGCCAAAATCGAAGCCGCGGAACCAGCGGAGCCGAACAAACCAACGGGAGCACCCGCGGGAGGAGGAGGATCGCGGAGAGACAACCGGCATGAGGATCATCACGCCGAGATCCACGTTGCCGAGGCATCACGAAGACCACCTAGAGGTTCTCTCCGTAAACCTAACCCAAAATGGCATAGAAACCCCGTAACAGGTTACCAAAACAAACCAAGGAATTACCAGCCTAGGTTTGACCAACGCAAACATGTACAAGGTAATTGCCACAAATGTGGGAAGAAAGGTCATTTTGCAAAGGATTGCAGGGCATCCCAATACTTGGTAGAACTGTATAGAGAGGTGCAACAGTTACGCAATAAACCACGGCAGAACTATAACTTTGAAGCATCAGACCTTCCGGACCTGGATTATGAGGTCGAGAATTACATGACTGTCTATGAGGAGACCACGCCAAACCAGGACGTGGCCCTCCTAGACAGTGGATCAACCCATACAATTCTCACAAAGGCAGAATTCTTCCACTTTCAAAGTGAGAAATCCTGACAATATTGTAAAATTTTGACAATGGCCGGAAGCCGAACCCTACGGTTCAGGGAGGGCCGGGCAACAATCGTCTTGCCCGGGGGATTCCCCCTCAATTGCGAGAAGGCAATGTACACCCCAGATGCGCCGAGAAGCCTAATCAGCTATCGGGATCTGAGGGCGAAGAATATCCACGCCTGCACGAAGATGCACGGTGATGAAGAAGTCATCGAACTTAGGCAAGGACCGAAGGTCCTTGTCACCGCTAACGCGGGCTCCAATGGACTTTACAAGGTTGCCATAAAACCCTTGGCATCTAGCCCCGTCATAGACGAGGAAGAGGTTTGTATCGCCGCGTGGGGGGGAGGCCCCACGCCGGAGCGCAACCTGGCGCATGGGGCATCTTTTGATGTTAAAGACGCCAAGCCTGATATTTGGCACCGAAGACTTGGGCATCCAGGAACAACGGTGTTTCGGATAATGGTCCCATTGACACAAGGTCACAACCTTACGGCCGCCGATGCCGGGAAAACACGGGAATGTGTTGCATTCATACAGGGCAAGTTCATCAGGAAACCATCAAATTGGACCCTACCCACGGAACTACCTCAACCGCTACACATGATCCACGGGGATATATGCGGACACATAGACCCACCATCCGGGACATTTCGCTACTACTTCGTACTTGTTGATGCATCAGGGAGCCACCTGGAAGTTTCGTTACTACCAACCCGTAATATGGTTTTTCCAAAAACATTAGCTATCTTCCTCAAATATAAAAATCATTTCCCTGAATTTCCCATCAAACACCTCCGGATGGATAATGCGCAAGAATTAAGGTCTCACGCATTTAAGGATTTCTGTACCGCATCCGGGATTAACCTTACATACTCGGTACCCTATGAGCATGCCCAGAATGGCCTCGCAGAGGCATTCGTCAAGAAAATACAACTCATAGCAAGACCCCTACTCCTTCATGCCAACTTACCATCATCGGTTTGGGGCCATGCGGTGCTTCATGCCGCAGCCCTACTCAAGCTAAGACCAACCTTACTGAATGTCCAAACTCCCTACGAGTTACTAACCGGGAGACCTCCTAACGTTTCCCACATCCGAACCTTTGGTTGCCAGGTTTGGGTACCTCTCCCGGAACCTAAACGCCACACGATAGGACCACACCGCCAAGAGGGCATATATGTTGGTTACGATTCACCCTCAATCATCCGGTACCTAGAGCCCACAACCGGGAACTTGCTAAAGGCAAGATTCGCAAACTGTAAATTTTTAGAGTCGGTATTCCCGACCCTAAGACAAACCAAACCATCCCCACCTTTAAACTTCGGTGCACCGGAGACTTTGACCCAAAATCCCGACCCACCCACCTCACTCGCTAATACCGAGACCGTCAAACTCATGAACCTCAAAGCCTTGGCCGAAAACACTCCGGATGGATTCTCAACCGAAGACCGGATCATTCGAAATGCAATTCCAGGAACCGGCCTAACCTTACCCGCCAAGAGAATCGCCCCGAAAACCCAAAACAAACGACAACCGAAACAACCCAAGGTCCACTTTACAACCGAGTCAATAGACTCGACTTCCGAAGCCGATCCGACCACCCTGGATCAAGCGAAGAAGAGGCCGGATTGGCCTAAATGGCAGGAGGCCATAGAAGCCGAATACTCATCTCTAAGAAAGCATAATGTTTTTGCTAAAATTTCAACCGACCTAGAGAAACCGCCTATAGGGCACAAGCTTATATTGACCCGCAAGCTTGATTCTCAAGGACGGGTCATTAGACACAAGGTAAGACTAGTTGCTCAAGGTTTTACGCAAAGGCCAGGTGTTGATTTTGACGAAACATACTCACCTGTTATGGATTGTGTCTCCTTCAGGTACCTACTCGCTCTAACAGTTCATATAGCCCTGAAAATCTACTTGATGGACGTAGTGACTGCGTACCTCCACGGTACGTTGGACTCGATTTTGCACATAAATCCTCCACCCGGATTCCTGAAATCCGTGACAAAGCCGAAACCGGGACGGTTCATAGGCTTGAGGATATGCAAGGCTTTGTATGGCCTGAAACAATCAGGCCGAGTCTGGTACCACCATCTTTGTCACTACCTCATCTCTCAAGGTTTTATCCATAACACAGCCTTACCTTGCATTTTTACTTATTGTACAAATGACGGATTTGTAATACTTGCCGTGTATGTTGATGACTTAAACATTATCGGGACCCCCGATATGTGTAAGTTTGCACAAGGCATGTTGACCAAGACCTTCGATATGAAGTTCTTGGGACCCACCACCTACTGTTTGGGACTACAGGTTCATCACACACCCAATGGCATTTTCTTACACCAACAGGCCTATGTGCAGAAAGTGTTGAAAATGTTTCAGATGGACCAGGCCAATCCAATGGCCGCACCGATGATTGGGAGGAGCAAGACGAATGACGATCCGTACCAACCTCGTGAGGAGGAGGAGGTGATCGACAAACAACGATACCTCACTGCGGTTGGTTCGTTTACCTACCTCACGACTCACACGAGACCCGATATTGCATTCGCCACAAGCATTTTGGCGAGGCACAACCAAAATCCAACAATGAGACATTGGAACGGAGTCAAACACCTCCTAAGGTATTTGAAAGATACGTCAGACCTCGGATTATATTACCAAAGGTCTAACCCAACCGAAATTAGAGGTTTTGCAGATTCCGGATTCCGAACAGACCCGAATGCGGGAAAATCGCAGACTGGCTACATCTTCCTCAAATGCGGAGCGCCTATTTCGTGGAAATCCACGAAGCAAACGGTCACCGCAACCTCGACCAACCATGCGGAGCTGTTGGCTTTTCACGAAGCGGCGCGTGAATGTGTCTAGTTGAGGACGTTGGAACGAATCATAAACCAGCAATGCCGAATCCAGGAGGAGGAGATGAAGCCCATGGTGATTTACGAGGATAATGCCGCATGTATTAGACAAATGTCCTCAGGTTTCATTAAGGCCGATAGGACTAAACACATTAGTCCTCATATTTTCAGTTTTACCCAAGACTTGATTGATAAAGGTCAAGTTGATATACAAAAAGTAGAATCAGAAAATAACGTGGCCGACATGTTAACCAAAGCTCTCCCGGCATATAAGCATAAAAAGTTAGTTTATGCGGCCGGGATGAGATCACTCCAAGACCTCACTAATGTAAATTGTTAATATTCTTTTCTTTGTCAAGGTTTTATCCCGAATACGGGTTTTACTTGATAAAGTTTTTAACGAGGTTAACAATAGGTTGAGGAGGAGTATTATGGAGGTTAAACAATCCATTAGTCAACCTCACCGGCTCGTTAAGTATTAATGAGACCCATGTGGGAATCTAGCTAAATCCGGTTAGGCTTCACCGGCATTTATACTAGTCACATGGGTTAGACTTAACCGTAGTCGCCGGTATAAAGTAAAGGATAACCACCACATTAAGGTCCATGGTATCTTCTATTAAGAGCATATTCCGAGATAATGAATTTATCTCAAGTGAGTAAGCTAGTCTACTATAGGTTGGATTAGACACGTGTCCCTACTAAGGGCCGACTTGGAAATGTATATAAGGGCACATCCAAAGAAGTAAACTTCACTTGAAGAACTTGTATTTCGAACCTCTGATTCCACTTAGAACCAACCTATTCTCATCTCTTTAACATTTTCATCCACGAACTTTTCTTTGGGCCTTTAGGCCTTCACCTCCTAGTTTGAAGTGAACTTGAACGGTCCCACCTTTTCCACCAATGAGAGGTCTTACATTGCCATGGTCAGGGGCCTTCAGCCTTGTGTGTGAAGTGGCCCTAAGCCCCAGAGACGAGGGCACTGGATACCAATATTCTATGTTTCTCATACTTAATTTGAGCCCCATTACTTCATGTTTACCATTCTAGAAATTGAATAGATAAGCTATGCCTTGTGTGTTGAAGGAAGTTGTGTAGTGTTGGAACTCAAAAATTATGTTTATTTTAACGACCTCAACCGTATGATGAAGCTAGCTACCAGCCTGGGTTTTAACGGAAGGGAGGGGGGGGGAAGCTTTAGATGGATAATCGTGCAATAAGTTTCACAATTAGAGCATTATAATAAGGCCATGGACACAATACCCTTGGCTTAAGCTAAGAAAGAAACTTCCACTGTTTGCCACAAGCAACGAAAGCCATGAAATCCCGGTCCGAGACGACCCTAAACTATTGGATGATGGTGGAGAGATACCCAAATCTCAAGGAAGAGGTTGGCGGTTCGATTCCCGGCTGTGAAATCTCCTCTCTACTTGACATAAACTTGCCAGGTGGTCAACTGCCTCCTATGCTTTCGCACTGGCATGTCGGCCTTCTATCTAAAATTTTATTTAAAATAATAATAATAATAATAACTGAAATCACGTGGGATTTCCCAACATATGGAGTAACTTGGGGAGTTAGCATTGTGAAGTGGGCATCACCTCATCAAGAACAAAAATTTGTAGTAGAGGACTTGGTAGAGTTTCTAAGTAGCTTACTCACTAAGTGAGGATAAAACGGAAGGTGTTACAGCTCAAGACTTGGGTCCATGCGGCTACAATAAACATTGTTGAGTTTATTAGTCTAAAGGTATGTGGGTGTTATTCGGTTCGGTTTTTTCATGTTCTTCGATTCCAACCACTTATATGTACACCAAAAAGGAACTTTTGTTGCAATTGAAAATACACAATGAAACGTCAACCTAAAGAAAACCAACCCAAACCAAATCGAAATTCAAACTTTCCTTGATTTAGTTACGATTATCAAAAGTGCATGTTTGTTCATTCTTTAACTGAATACATGGCTCCTTCCAATTGCGTTTACTAAGGTGGATGGATCTTAAGTGGCTCGTTTTCTTAATCATGCCCTTATATTTGATAGGTATGTGGTTCGGTGACTATCAAGGAGCAAACATTGTAAAGACACGTGTCTGAAAGAGATCGGACTAACTCTTCAAATATTAATAACTACTCTACACTCAATAGTGAACACACTTGGGAGGACCTATGCATCTAGTTAAGAATTCAACAAACATGCACTTCCTGTAGCCATAACTAGATTAGGGGAGGTTCGACTTTCAATCCAGTTTTTGCAGATGTTTCATCGTAGATTTGCTATTGCAACATGAGTCATGTTGTGTAAATCTAATCGGTTGAAGTTGGAGAACATGAAAAATGAACTAAATGACACCCACATGTCTTATTGAGTGTGGAGTATTGGAAAATGATTTGCAGACAAAGTCCAATCACTCTTAAACAAGTGACTTTATGGTGTTTGTTCTTTGATCTGCACCGAACCACTGTAGGTGTCTGATTCAAAAAAATAACTAAATAAAATTATCAACATTCCTTATGTCCTTTTGATCAAGTGTGGTGTTTGTGTGTCTTGTGTGATCATATGTGCTTCATTGGTAGAGTTTCGAACCCCCATAACATTTTTTGGCCATGTGGGTCGGTTCCATGATTTTGGAATATGTCAATTATATTTTGTGAGTCCCTTGAACAAAGTAAGAATTTTCATTTGCCATTCATACAGTCATGTTGACACTTGAAAATTTGGGTGGAGTTATACTCCCAACACTTTTCACAATAATAATTGTTCATCATGATAATATTCGCAGGTAACATTGTTCACCCCATTATTATTCATTGAAAATACTATTCATAGCAGCACTATCACTGAAAATACCACAATATCCCTACTATTCAAACCAACACTATTCATTGTTCTTACCAGCGTCAAAATTTTCCTACGAAAGGTAAGATAGTGGAGGCCTATGACATATGCGAAATATAGAATGGAACGCAACCATGCAGCTGAATAATGTTATACCAATAATACCCTATTGGTGTAAATTGTTTTTTGAAATCCTCATTGTAGATACACAAATGGCATAATTTAAGGATAATACAAGTCCAACACATAGTTTCAAGCACCATTCAAACGTACTATATTGATCAATGTAGTCTCATTCATCCATCAAACTATCATTGGAGCTCCAAATTTCATCCTATCATCCATCATCATCAATTCTCCCTACGATGCCTGTGACGTCAAGTTACTCCTAAAGTGAATTGTTCTTCTTCTTATTCTCCTTGTAACTTAAGGGCAAGTTCTCCACTTTATGAGGACGGCCCGAAACGTGATAGATGGAAAACGTGCTCGCCGTCATGGTAATGTATAACGAACTCCATCCAATCGATGGGAAGCCCAACATGTGATGGATGAAAAACATGCAGTTGGTGCAACGGAACTCATCCATTTGTAGTCGGGAGGACCCCGGGATGGATGATACCACATGGGTCAACATCCCTCACTCGTGCCTGATCATGATGAAAGTTGGTAGATGAACTATCCCTTTATTGCCTAAGCCTATTTCCGTATCAACAATCATGTATCGAAGCATCAACTTTACCACTCTTTATAAGGATCTTCTTCCCATCTTCTTCCGATTTTGTTTCATAATATTACTCAACAATGTGGGCCCTCATAATATAATAGTCGGATGTTGTGAGTTTGGTATGAATTTGAGTTTCCTTGTGCAACTTTTTGAACATCTAACTGTTATATTGTGAGTGCCCACATAACAAGAACTCCACGTTGAATAATGTTACATAGGGCAATCTTGAATATAGTATTCAAGAATTTGTTTATTTTCAACAATATAGTTTGAGAACATGAAATTTGATTTTTTTTCAAAGTGTTCTTTTAAAACCTTGTTATTCTGAAACTGATTTTTGTGTTTTTTTGTGTTTTTTGAAATAATGTGATTTCAATTGAAGCCGTCTATGTAGGACAATACTATGATAGGGTCAAATTTAGTTATGGGTACTAAATATGAGAAAATGGTAGAAAAAACATGCTTTGTAGTGTAGCTAAAATATTAGACCTATACATGTCCTATATGCAATATGAAGAAGACCATTTTTGATGATGCTCTCATGTTTGTGATGTGAATTGCAAGCATGAGTTTATTTCATAATTGAGCCAAGGAACAAAAAAATTAATTTTCAACGTGGAGATCAAGTTTGACCAAGAGAAAGTTACGAGGGGGCTTCTCAAATAATACAAGAGAGAGAGAATAAACGTTGACCTTAGTGGGATCAATATGATTGAAATGCCCATTCGACCCACCCTTGGTATTATGTCCACTAGACATAATATCAGTGGTGCATGACTACTAACCCCTCTCGGGGTGGGCACTATAGTAACCAGGGTGACCAAAGTGACCATGGGGACTGAGAGACTGGATGATCTTTGTAGTAGTGGGGTTAGTGTGGTTGTGGTGTTGTAGGGGTATATGATCATTTTTCTTTGTGAGGTGGTCGCCAAGTCATAAGACTTCTCAGTGGTTCATTGTAGCATCACATGTTTAGTGGTCCGGGTTCGATCCCTGATGGCCTTGTACAAGCACTGTATTGTGATGTGAGTGACTTGGCATTTGTTGTGTGAGTTACTTGGTAGGAAAGTTGTGTCCTATTCAAACAATACATCAATATATGAGGAAATCCATGACTCGCTTTGAAATCTCTCATCACCTCTTGGGCACTTTATAACGTTTTTTGTAAGCACTTCGTCAAAATTTGAGTATAGAACATCTCACTTTGCAACAACCACACAACATAATGTGCAATGAAGAAATTAGGAGTTCAAAAAGTTTTTATGAAGGCCAATGATTCGTGCCACTCAAATAAACTAAAAGTAAGAACTTTTAACTCCTTGTAACCAAGAGAAATATGTTATTCACATAGTGACATTGGAAATTGACATTAGAGACCACATATTAGTCTAGTGAGATCAAGTTGGGATGAATCACCCATAAACCTACGATGGGGCATGTATTGTTTATTGTAGGTGAAGGTGGTATACTACCATCATGATACGATACTATAATATTTCGTCCAAATGTTGGAATGGTCCAAACAAAGCGGATGAAAATCATCCACCGTGGTCATCGTTGGTAGAATGCAACTCATCCCATGGCACAACCTCGAAGCTCCTAGCACTTCTTAGGAGCTTTAAAGCATTTGTGAAACACTTGGCCACAATTTTCAAGCACCAATGTTGTGGGTCATTTTGCAACAACTTAAGATGGTGGGGGAGGGGGGCTTATAGAAAAGAAAGATGACTAAGATGTTGCCACTAGCGTAAATTATGGTGTTGCTTCATTTTCGAGTTGGTCTCAATGTGTATGTAATTATGAAATGGCCATTACAAGGAATAGAGGCCCCCCGACAAATAGTGTTGCCTCCTTTTGAAGGTGAACACCTTCAGTGGTCACTAACAAGCCGGCCAACACTTTTCTCCCCCAAGCACAAGCCCTTAAGTTTTCATAAGGTTGGTTCAAAACATATGGTTCACCCAAACACCTCCACTAAGATTGGGTGGATCATAGATGGTAGGGTGCACTGGAAGGGGGCTTACATCAACACCACGAAACTCCAATCCCCTGATTGTTAAGGAATCTTTTGGGAAGTGGTAGGTGGAAAGGGGGGACCCAAGTGATGGATGAATCTGGATGAATATATGACCATTTGCTTTCATCCATTGGGTTTGAATCAGATGGTCAATTCACCCCAAAACCACATATGATAGGATTGTAGTTCACTACATTTTCACCTTCCAAATGAATGAGCTTACATGAACACCATGAAACTCCAACCTCCAAACTTTTGAAAAATATCTTTGAAGAGTGGTAGACAAGGAGGATCCATGTGGTGGATGAAGTTGAATGAGAGTACGAACCTTTGCTTTCATCCATGGGCTATGAATGAGGGGCTCAATCCATCCCCAAGGCCACCACGACGGGTGGTACGGGTGTCATTTTGTCCACGTGGGCGCACTTTTAGACAAGGGAAGGCGGGTGAGTCATGGTCCGTACTCGTCCTTTTGCATTTGTAAGTGAAGTAAGTAACTTAGAGTAGTGACAAGCCTAGCAAGCATTTCGGTATCCGCCGCCACACGATGCTTTAACGTAATTGTCGACAAGTGGAAGTCCATTTTACGCGTGGCACTATATTCTACATAAACAATTCAACCCCGACCTCAATGGTTGTGTCCTTGTTGTCGTAATTGTCACGTGTTTGAAAGCCTATACAACACTAGATTGGTTAGTTACATAGAGCACAAAGAAAGACAAATACATTTTACCCTCCGTAATGTCACTCCCTCTCTTATATCCCGAAACCCTAAGGAACATATGTGCTTAGTTTACATCTCTTTTCTTGTTGTCAAATTTCCTTCCATATATCACATGTTTTGACATTAAAATAATCCGCCACAAGGATTCCAACCACACACTTGCACGCATCACTTTGTCATCGTTGTCACTATTGCAGTACCGGTTTTGTGTTATTCCATAATGTCATATGCTACACTAATTCTCTATGATCACACATCCATGTCAGCACTACAAACCTCTTTAATATCATGTGCACCTTGGTTGCCACATGCATGATATTATGGGGAGGTTAGAGTGTACCTAATGTAGGGTTTACCCAATTTCAATGATAGGCAATGTCAGTTGTCGTAGGTGATAAAGTAGGTATAAGGGGCCTTAAATGGTTGCTTCTCCCAACTAGTAGTCCACGTATCCTAGGATATGGAGCATGCTCGGGGAGATCACTCCATTGTCAAGTTGAACACCACGTGCGAACAAAGTTTGCTACCCCTATATTACATGTCATAAATAATTTTAAATTTTATGATATTTTTTCTACATATACACAACCATTGATGGTATCTTTTGCATATTTTTTTGAAATTTTTAGTCATCTTCATTAATTATAGCAATTTTTTTAGTTCAATTCTGCGTCATTCTAGTTAGAAACGGTATGTTTTATTAAAAAAACAAATAATCAAATTTAATCACCGTTTTTTACTATGTAACATGTACCATTTATATCTACTCATGAAAAAAAATTGATAAAATTGTAACCCATTTTGGTGATGTTTTTTACATTTTTTACATTTTTTACATCTAAAATGATCGCACGTGGTTGTTCAACTCTACAATGGAGTGATCTCCCCGAGGGAGCATGCGAATAGTACGAGATGCTTTCCAAATCCAAATCGAGGTGGTAGCCATTTTCCTTATGATTTTTGGAGCTCATATAAATATCGTATTCATTAGCAACGTGAAGATTCTTGTGTTCATGAAATGGTCATATAGTTCCCCCCCCCCAACAAACAAACAAACAAACAAACAAACAAACAAAAGTGACTCCTAGGCCTAGAAAGGTTATCATATTACGCACACGCAATCCAATCACTTTCAAACACATGCCTTTTTAAAATCCCTTCTTGGAGCCACACCAAACATACCACTCAAATAAAGGTGTATCGATGGGAGAAGTCTATTGAATAACGGTCATTAGGTGATAAGAAAGTTCGGCACTTTGGTGTCAAAAATGTTGATTTTTTGGAGTGATGCACGGGATTTCGAGGTCACGGACTTTCAAGGTCCCAACCAATAAACAAGCGCCATGTAGCGTTTAGCGTTTAGCTTGTCACCGAGGGCAATGTCACTACAATGACGCTTGACCACTATGTAATGTTGAGCTATCATTTCATAGTGACCAAATTATGCGTCATTGTTCAATTTCACACGTGGTGTCTCCCGCCTTCATTTCCTCACTTCTATCATGGTCACAGTCCAATATCTTTTTAGGACACCGGCATTATGTGACATCCGACAAATAGTGTCAACAATTGCAAATGTCTTTTGCGCCTAGCAACTAAAACGTACATGAATTCAAGGTTGTCCTCAATGTTTGCGGCGTCACTAACATCGTTATCATTGCTCAAACCCCAAAAACTATACTAGGTTAAATTGGTTAATTAGCGTCATAGGTTTAGTATTAGACTTACCTTGCCTTGGATTGACGGCAATAGTGGGTCATTGTGTTGGCCCTTGGCCATTATACAAGTGTGGGCTATCGTTCCGGAGTTAACTAAAACTCACCGGACCGTGAATCACTTAACGTAAAACGTGTGTTATTTGGATATTTTTCTCTCTCCACGCACTTCTCATAGGATACGAAACAAGAATATGAAACATTTGTATAAGTTAATTAGCAAATCCACATCATGCATGTGGCCATTTGTTCGCTCTGCCATGTTGGAAGAGACTTAGAGATGGTATTCAAAATGAACCAAAACTTTGGTATGCAATCGAAACCAGCTACATATGTGATTTGGAAGTGTTAGTGTTAGCAACTCGTTCTTCCAGTTGCGAGTGATTGTTGGTTTCAAGTGGTCTTCAAAATGAGCAAAAGTTTGGCATGGGTTGGACCACTAACCATAACTAGCCATGTGTGCGTGATAATAATAGGGTAAAGCACTCTTACGACTAGCTGTTTGTTTCACATTTTTTTGGAACTCGTATGAGCTTCAGAAATCATGTATGCTTGTCTTTATGCATTATCGAAATGAGGATTCTCATGCTCCTTAAGTGACCATATAGGTCCCCTAATCATGCTAACTATTGAGCATAAAATGTTAAGCGTGTTTTGTGCACATAGTCCAATCTCTTTTGAACACATGTGTTTTTGGCATCCCTTCTTAGATCCACACCTAATCACATATCACTCAAATATGGGTGTTCAAATTATTGCTATGTAGGAATTAGGTATGTCTACCTTATCAACAAGTAACTATGTCTCTCTCCTCCAATTTTCCTATGATGATCCCATGATGCAAAATTCATGACTCTAGTAACTTAAAGTAGAGTATGATTGTTCTATACAAATAAATGCAAGTTACCCATTGTTCATTTAGGGTGATACCAATTAATGCCACCATATTGACAAGGGCCACAATGCAAGTATAGGCTATCATTCCAAAGTTACTTGAAATCATTAAAATGTCAATCACTCTAACTTACGTCTCTATCCTCCTTTGCTCTTTCTACCATGATCACAATGTTCAAAATCTAGAAGTATACTTAGTGGATTGATTAGTGTCATATAGACAAAAAATGTAAGTTACTTGGTGTTGATCAAAGGCATTAACAAATTATTGTCACCCGTATTGACACTTGTCATGCTTGGCCACTATCTAAGTATGGGTTATCATTCCAAAGTTAACAGGAAAGCTATTGAAATATGAGTCACTTATCCACACTCCATAAACCCACCACAAGTTTAGGGTACTTCTATCACGATCATCCTCTCATATCATATCTTTTACTACACAAGCACTATATGAAATGAAGACAAATATCATCAATGAGATTATTGAACCAATTGATTTGGTGTAGTGTGACGCCATGTGCATTGCTTTTCGTTTTCACGTATAGTGACTACCGTACTACCTTTACCACTTCGGTTGTAAGGAAAATTCAAATTTTTTTCATATTAATTTTTTAGATTAAAAAACTACAATTTCCAAACAAATATTTTTCGTAAAATAGTTTAATTAGTGTTGAAGTGGTAAAGGTATTACAATATTCACATTGCTTTTAAAACCAAGCACCCACCGCACGTGAGTTTGAATTAGCTACACTAACATTTGATTTTGTGTGGCTCACAACATGCGTTCATCAGTGGCAAGCATTAGATGTCTTGCAACAAAAAAATGTGTCACGTGATTCTTGGTGCTACATGACAAGTCATACAAACCACTCTAATTTGCATGGCTCACCGGATTTAATGACAAACTAAACTATATGTTTAATGTAGATGTGTAGTTAGTGAGTGACCAATTGATTGTTTATACAAGTCTACCCACATAACCACATATTCGGCAATCAATCATGCTAACAATCTACATTGATGTGTGCAATTAGGTTGTCCACACTAATTTATCCACATTCTACACTATTTTGAGGATTTAATACCATGATAATGAAATTCAAGAATGGTTTTCTTAATGGGTCCAACCATGACAAGGTGTACCACTAAGGACAAAATAGAAAGGAGTCCTTACATTTGATAAGGACTCATGTTTGAGGATTAAAATCACAAATCATTAATCAAACGTGATGACATTATCTACAATTGTGCTAAGTCTTGACTATAGTTCAAAATAAAAACATGATAATTTTTCAAAGGATAATCAAGGACAGTCAAGGACTGTGAGAATGGGTGACGCAATCCTAGCACTAAAATCCACCATGTCTTCACATTCCACAAGATTTTGTTGCCTTTCGCTCAAGACATGCTGCAAGTTTTTGGAACTTTATTGTCCGCTTAGGTGATGAATTGAAGTTAGTGAATAGAGAGCTGAGAAACTCTTCCACCCACTTCACCACATCAAGTTCCAATAAGGTTTGCATTGCAAGGTTCATCCAGTGCACCATGCAGTGTCCATTGATTATATAATGCGCATGGAAATTGTGGAGTTGGACTGTAACCCTAATCATGGCACCCTAGAATGTGGGGACACCATCAACGCCGAATGCGATTGTTTCTCCCAGATGTCAATTACAATCAACCCACCATATGTCTCAACAACCTTCACAATTACAGTTGTAAGGTTAGCGGCCATGCCTCCATCCACCACCCTCTCCAAAGTCAGCAACATTGGTGTGTGTCTCCAATCAACTAGAACATGCCCATGGACAAATATCCAACTTTGACAATCCACGGAGGCGACCTCGTTCATGGAAATGGAGAAGAAGTGGGTTGCCCTTGTTATCTCCCTTGTGCGATTGAGCACAACACGCTTGATCGCCTTAGCCATCTCCCATAGACTATGTCACTCCAATGGTGGTGGGAATTTGTTCTTGTTTTTAAAAGCTCAAAAATGTTATACATATGCTCAAAAATCAGTAAGAGGCATGCCTTGCTGCAAAAATGGAAAATGGTTGCAAATTGAACATACTTCTTATGGTGCTTACGAATGGCGTTCTTCCCCACATGTGATCGTATGGAATTAGTGGGAAATGCAACAACCAAAAATTCGTTCTTAAGATGCACCAAGTTGTGGTCCATGTACTTGTATCCGATTGGAACACCATGCCAAGGCACCAAGGTTGTCTTACACCCCATATGCTTCCATAGATTATATGACTTAACAATTTGAACTTTGGACTTCCCGGTTATCTTTGAGCACACCTTGCACACCACTTTGGTGATCTCATCATTTTCAATGATTGGCTCTGCCCATGCCAAGAGGGGGAGCCAATTTATCTTAAATTGGTGAGATCGTTCATGTTGTTTTGTTTTTTGTGACAAAACCTCTGTTGGAGTTACAATGATTGGGGTTGCTAGACCAAGGGGGGCATCGCATTGGCTAGAAGGACTACGGCTGGGGGGTTTGAGGAAGGACTCTCAATGTTAAGTGGAGTATGGGCAAAGAAGTTTCTAAATCTAAATCCCTTGGGAGGTTGAAGCAAAAGAGCCATGGTGGTAGGGGAACAAAGGCACCAAAGCAAACAAACAAGCATATATTCATACAAAAGGCAACAAGGCATCTAAGCAAAACCCAGCTCCAAATAGAAGAAAATTATCACGACACCAAAAGGGCGAATTGAACAAGGCACCAATGGCTACAAAAATGGGGCAATTTGAAGAAGGTAGCAAGGGTTGCTTCACGGGGGGTTCACTCCATGTAAAGTTGAACACCACGTGCGGCCAAAGTTTGCTACCCCTATATTACATGGAATAGATAAATTTAAAAATTATGATATTTTTTCTGCATATACATAATCATTGATAATATCTTTTGTATAGTTTTTTGAAATTTTTAGTCATCTTCATTTTTTGTAGCAATTATTTTAGTTCAATTCTGCGTCATTCTAGTTAGAAACGGTATGATTTATTAAAAAAACATATCATCAAATTTGGTTACTATTTTTTACTATGTAATAGAATCCGTGTATATCTACCCATGAAAAAAAATTGATAAAATTTTGACCCATTTTGGTGATGCAACTTACCAAAAGTAGATTTTTTTTGGCCGCACGTGGTGTTCAACTTGACAATGGAGTGACCCCCCCCCGTGGGTTGCTTGAAGGTGAACAATGCGAATCTAATAAAACAACAAAGGTTGTTTGCAAGAAAAACGACAGCACCAAGGGCCAACACACTTCAATCCACCTTAAACCCTAATCAAGTAGCAAAAATAACTTAAATTGAACAAAAAGAAGGGTAAGGGAGCGTTAGTGGATTTGTTGCAATGCATGAGTTTGATCGCAACCTGCCATTCATTATTGCAACCATCCAATTGCCTAATCCGAGCTCCAGGGACATGATCATCACCTCTCACTTCATGTGCAGTTTTCCACCTAATTGTTTTTGCATTTTTGGGGTTTTTGCACTACATTTCAGCTTCTATGGACAAAGTTGTTGTTGAGGTGCCAAAGATCTACTCGGTTGGAGACAACACCCATTCCAAGGACCACACCTTCCACCATCTCCTCACGTAAACCCCAAATCTCAACAAGGAATCGTCACAAGACACAACCACACTTGTGGAACATTAAAGCCTACAATATTCAAGCCATCATGCAACCCTAACAACCTTAAACCCAACACATTCGACCAAGAACACATACATTCGACCAAGTACTCCAATATAGATTGGCAACTTCCAAAAGATAATGCTAGAAAAATCAAGTAACAAGTTTCAAGAAAGAAAAAAGTGGAAGAAACCCATACTTGAGGATCTCAATGCCATGCTCATAATCCCCAAAAGGCGAAACTAGCCACCCAAAAACCAAATTCGACGCCTCATTGCACATTTACTTGCCCCCTTTGTATCAAAATTGGATCTTGCACTCATGGGTAGACGTACACTACCTACACGGAGAAATGGGGAAGGAAATCCACAATTTGAAGTTCAAACTTTGAGCATGGATGAATCACCATATCGATGAACAAACTAGTGTGTACACCAAACCTCCAACTTGGGAGCGCAAACGGTTAAAGAGACAAAGTTTTGGATGGAGTTGGTAATGGGGCCTTTGGTTACACCCACCAACGTCCAATGCGCAAGGGTCTAGGTGAGCCCAAATGGTTGCGAGGATGGGCGGGGGGCGGATGGGACTGGTGACGGAAGGAGACAAAGGGGGGTGTATTTGCAAGCAATTGGACAGTGTGGATGCTAACATCACCATCTCCATGGCCCAAATATGGCTAACCGGCTACGGGTAAGTGGGTCAAGTTGACTGATGCCGCCCAACCTGGCATTTTCTTTTGGGCTATTCTTCCCCACGCATTGGCTGAGATTAACACACCCACATTGCACAACTCGGATCTATCTAGCTTACAAGTGGTAGATAGCCATACTAAAAAATGTTGGAGCCATGATGCACTTTGGTTGAAAGTTCACAACCCTCCTACGGAAGGAAGAGGGGACAAATTGGGGGAGGGGGAGGGGGAACATTTTGATTACTATTGTAGATCCCGTGTGTTCCTCCTAATTGAATTACTCCCTAAATCAAAGTTAAGAAATTATAGAGCATGTAACTATTCAAAATTACTTAGAACAATATTGTTTTCCTCCGGAGTTCAGGTTTACTAACGAGAGTTCAATAGGTTTTTCAAATATTATAGAATACAAACGACTTTGCTTGGTAAAATACTACATTCTCAATAAATAGTTATAGCATTGCGTAACCCCGAATAGTAACATGCACTAATTGGGATAATCATGTAGCTTATTAAACTTAAGTTGAGATGAATCAACAAACATAACATTATTCAGACCCATGCAGTGTTCTGTGGGACTGACAATATTCCGGGAATATTCCCGGAATTTTTCACATTCAAATTGAATTACCGGGATTTACAATCTGAATTGGTAATTTCAATCGGTAATTTCAATTTGAATTACCGATTTTTCACATTCAATTTGAATTACCAATCTGAATTGGTAATTTCAATCGGTAATTTCAATCTGAATCCCGGTAATTCAATTTTTCACATTCAAAATCCTAATTGATTTTTCACATTACTCAACTAACCATGCCGATTCTCTCTTTCGAATACAAAACTTATCACATGTGATGATGGTATGGCTGCTATGGATTTTCACCCGGGTTGCGTTGGTTCGCTTGTGTTGGTTGTATTTTGGTTACTTTCCTACAATTGATTTTTTCAATTTGAGCCAAAATAGAAGAAGATGTTATGGTTGCTATGGTTGTCGCGATAAGGTTGTTTATAATAAAGAACATGGTGAGATATCCAACATTTATTCAAAATTTTAGCATATTTAATTTTCCGTACTCTTAGCGTGGGGCCTTGGCTTGAAAGTGTTAGGATTCTCAAATAGTCTTTGTATGGTTACCTCTTGTTCTCGGTAGGGATTCCGTTCACGAATCTTCATCCACTTAATATATTCCTATTTGTTCACTTTTAGTTGTGAGCAAGGTGTCGATTAAAAGATATTGAGAGTGCGAATACATAGAGCATGAACTCATAGCCCACCCACACTTATTGGTGTGGGTCACTAGCGAACGGCTCCTACTAGTAGGGGCCACTTTTAGCTCCAATTTGGTCTATGAGAGCCATTGGATGTAACCAATGCTGGTAGAAACTGTTCACTAATGGTCCACACCAATAAGTGTGGGTGGGCTATCAATTTGGAGTTCCAAGAATTGAGGGAGAAAAGAATAAAAATCCACGCGAGGAGCGGTTGATCTTTGAATGATCATTGCGCCGCCATTTATGGCCGAGAGGCGATATTGGTGTGTATTGAAAAAGCATGAGAAGTTAGACAAGATAGGTTGTTTGCTTATGGACAACAAACAAGATGTGAAGGATATCCTTTCAATTGAAGTTTTGCGTAGGATTTGGTGAAGATAATTCCCATGTAAATTTTGGTGGTTAGGTGGCACTACCTCTACTAGACATGGACTCACTTCAATGAAGGATAAGAGCTACACTAAGTATGATATTTAGTGTTTGATTATACTTAATGTTGTCACCACCCTACCATGCTCAAGACTAATTTTCAGTTCCTTGACAGTTATTGTCAGAAGATATGCTAGAATTCTCCTCTTATCATTGTTATTTTTTTCTTCATATCCTTACTTACACTAAATTCAGACATGTAACTTCCACATATTACCATAGTTGATATTTAGTGTTTGAGTTACATTTAATGTTGCTTACTTTCATAGAGTTATTGACATTTAGTGTATGCGTTCATATTTAGTGTATCAAACACTAAATATCCTTTTTAGTGTACATGTTGAATAGATTGTAGTACATTGCACATTATTTTCAACCCAATGAAATATTATAATTCACAACTTGGAAACACAATATACTACCCCTAATGTCTTTCATTATAGATATTTTCTTAATAGTGTCACCCACAATATTGACTATAATGATTGCATTTTTCACATTACACAAGAGACACAAACTTACTTGAAACTAAATCGTGTTCTAAGTGAGAAATATATAACACCCGATTACTGCAAAGAGGAGTTTACTAAAAAATTAGTGAAGGGCAATGGTCCATAAATAGTGCACCCCTTTGGGGCGGACGTTAAACCTCCCCCTACGAGCTTTTCGGGGGAGGTCGGTACGGGCAGGGGCAGCTCCCCCAGAAAGAAATTGACATTTTCTGGACTGACCGAAAGTTTATGCCCTTCCCGCCCGACTTCGAAAAAACCGTTGTCCTTGCATTCTTGAAGGTCACTTATCCACAAATCTCATATTGAGTGCACTTCATCTTCAAGGTCCAAAATCCAATATATATGTTCACTTCCATTGAGTAAATAAGCAATTGATTAGGATTTCTTTTTCGAAGTGAAACCGTCAATAAAGCATGTAATTAACTTGGAAGTCAAAAATATTACCAAACCCTCATTAGCATTGAGGTCGTAATTTTTGTGACTTACCATTGAAAGGGTCTTTGTCATTCTAAAATGGAACTAAAAGTAGTGTTTTTGTTTTGTGTATGCTTATTTTATAATATTTTAGTTAATACCTTCTACTTTCACAAAGTATTCATACACATTTAGACTAATTAAGTGTGATTGAATGCAATTAAGTATAATTAGTCATAATTAATATTGATTAAGCTCAATTAAATAAGAAAGTATGCTTACCAAAACAATTAAGCCTAATTAATTGAAAAATGCACTTACTGGAATTAATCATGATTTAATTCAAGTATGAGGAATGATGTGCTTAATTACACTTGTGTTTAATTACCTTACTCTTAATTAGGCTAAATACACTTACTTGCACTTCAGTGACACAAACAACACTAAATATGATGTTTAGCTGTCATATGGTATTTAATGTCACTATGGTAACTTTTTGGTTGACACTTGTTATGAATAAGTGAATGATTACTGTCATGGATGATGGATGAGTTAATCCATTGGCCTTCTCTTGTCATCAACTTGTGATGAAATATTGTCATGGATGATTGAAATTTGGATGAAAACTCACTCGGTAAGTGACAGTAATTGCAACACTGTAAATCTATAATCCCTGAAAAGAAATTACAAGGAATTACAAATAATGTTGGGTTAACATTTAGTGTGGGTGACACTGTACAACAGTTTACAATTAGTGTTGAGCAAGACAATTAGAATTGGTGACACTAAATACCATGTTTAGTGTACCATATGACACTATATGCAATATTTAGGTCAAATCTTTCATAAATCAATAAGTATACAGTACATCCTAAAACATAGTGGATTAAGGCCACGTCACACATGAGCCAAGAGCCGTGACCTTGTAATGGTGAGGACCCTTGACTCTCATCCAAAGGCCGGACCACGGGTGTTGGGAAAGCCGTTTTATGTAGTCACGGGCCCTCAAGCATAGTGTGAAGTGAGAATGGATCATGTTGCGGGACCATTGCATATTTTGTTGGCGGAAAAAAGAGGGGAGGATTTGGTTTAATATAATAAGTCTCAAACTTTATCAGTTTAAGAGAATTTATTGATGGTGTTTGTCTGTCTTGGAATCTATTTTGGAATATGCCTTGAAGTTTGTCATGCTTGACAAAATATTAAAAAAATCATGGTCTTCCGGAATTTGCGTCAGGCCCACCTCTTATCCACAACCTGCCATGTAGGACTCCATGTAGACTTTTCATCCACGAACTTTTCTTTGGGCCTTTAGGCCTTCACCTCCTAGTGTGAAGTGAACTTGGACGGTCTCCGCCTTTTCGACCAATGAGAGCTCTTACATTGCCATGGTCAGGGGCCTTCAGCCTTGTGTGTGAAGTGGCCCTAATAGTGGTAGAAACCCAACCCTAGCCCTAGCGGAGAACCATGCGTGTATTCCTCCACACTAATATCGGGGGGTGGGTGACGTGGAGATCCACTGCCTCGTAGGCACTGCCACCTCACCACTGTAGAACCGTACCTTTGTCAAGTCATCCAAAATTAGCCCCACCGATTGCCCTATCCTATACACCTCAACTACTCCCCACTTATACCGACCTATAATTAGTGTGGCCCACTTGGGGAAAGTGTACTTGGGACTTGGACTATTTTAAGGGGTTGCGAAAGCGCCTCTCGATGATAATAATTATGCCTTACCTTGATCGACTCGTCGAAAGCACGGGCTCGGGCCTTCAAATCGGCCCTTAACTTATCCCCGTCAATAAGGGCCGATTTTTCTCGTCACTAGGTTTGTATGTCGAATTTTTTCTCAAACTAACGTGCCATAATAAGGGCCGCTTTACACCTAGAGGCCTGGCCAATTCGTTGTGTAAGAGGTTGGAAATCCTCACTCGTGATTGATCAAAAGGTTGAAATCGGCCCCAATCCCTTTACACCTGGAGGCTGGGCCGATTTGGCGGTATGAATTTTTTAATCAGAAAATGGATGGTATGACATGGCCCGAGGTTGTTGGATTGGGTGCATCCAAAATGGAGGGCCAATTCTTGGCCTTGGTGCCAATGATATTTCAATAATAAATATTTTTTAAAATAAAATGTGATTTTTTTCAGCGAACCATATCCGTTGGATTATGTGGAAATCTGAACTGCTTTTATGGTTCATCATGACTTCATCCTCTCCTCTCTTATGGTTAAAATTTGCTAAATTTATTGAATCAGCATGGCTTCTTGGCCCTAAGGCCTTTACATATGGGAAAATTGTGTAGTTGAGGCCGGCCTCCAACCCAAAAGGGGCTGAAATTTCATGCAATCGGCCTCAAGGGGAATTGGCGCAACCTCTAGGTGTAAAGCAGCCCTAAGGCAAGAGGGAAGTATCACCGTTTTTTGGTCTAAACTAGATGTATGGAGGTCTCAAAGTGTCACATCCACTCGCTGCGAAATCTTTATTATTTGTCAATATAAATAACATTTTAAGTGTTTTTTTAATTGGGATATTTGATGTAGCACATTGGGATACTTAAGATGATAGGTTTTGCTTTTAGTATGGAAGGGAGAGGATATTATTGAGCATACTAATGTAAGGGTGATTTGTTCATGCTTCAACGAATTTGTAGAGCATTGTGTAACATAAGCATACACCTTATAACACTCTTGAACATTCTCATGCCAATATACCCATAAGCGCACTTGAGCATCAAGTGTCATGGGGTGACACTAATAGTGCAAATGTTGGTCATTAGCGTAACCTAGCAGTGCCTCAAAATAGGGTCAGCAACACTATTACGAATAATGACACTAAATACCATAAATGATATAGTGTGTATAGGTGAATGCATGGGTATGAATAATCAACACCAATAATGGTAACAAAGAAACTACCCATGAATAGAAAGATTGTAAAATCAATCCATTATTGATATACGGTGGCTATGTGAAAATGAGAGATTTCAAGCTGTATTGACCTCGAGTTGTTTGGCTATAACCAACTCTAGTAGGTGATTCACTCATCATACATGTGGCCCCTTGTCCACTCTGCTTTCATTCACTCTCTTTTCATTTCGTTGGTTATCTAGTCCATAATATGTACTAGGCACATGCTTGGTAAAAAGGCAAATTGCCACTCAATATTCATGTATGATGTTTAAGTAAAACTAGACTAAGTCGAAGTCCATAACTATAACATGCTGAATTATATCATAGGATCCTATGATAGGATTGTATGGTGAGATCATGCAATAGAATATCCATAGTTGACCATGACAATATCATAGCACTTGTTTTGATTGTGTTTCCACTGGTGAACATTTATTTATATAGACTTAACATCAAAAAATAGATGTTTGATTTTTAACATGATATTTTGATAGCATAACATTCGAGGAAACCACTAAGGTGAACTCCCACAAAACTTAGGTATATCAAAAGTGTATCAACAGATCTGCCCATAAAATTGAAGCAACCAAAAAGTCTAGATTTTGAAAATATGTCTAGATTTACTTAGATACTTGTGTCCTCCAAATTAAATAGTAAAGATTCATGACACCTACCATGGGGGCATGAGAGTGAAAATGTTGTGAACCATTATAGGATCCAATAGACCTAATTGACTTGTAAACAAGGGTCATGAACCCCGTATTTAGTCTTCACCGTTTATAGTGTTTAGTGTCACCAACTCAATAACGTCACTTGCCATATTATGAGGCCTTGCATAGGGTTCACTAACAATAGAATGGTCAAGAAGTCGATCATCAATGTAGCCACATGACACTTGGCATGGTATGCTCAATGATATCATGAGGTCTATGTACAATCTACAATCTCAAGCACTCCAATGTGTTGGCTATGCTTAAGATCATGCCATTGAAAAACATGCTTTACAAAATTAAAATAGGGCGTGACATTCATTTTGACAATTAATAGGTGTGGCATTTTTAGAAAACTTAATGCAACCCTTTGTAAATCACAACACTAAGTATCATAACTAACTGCACATCCAAGAGCATAAAGGTTGTAAAAGCTCGTCACACTTTTTCATCCATGGAGGCATGATATCGTCTATGAGCTGATCAGTCATGATTGATAACCAACTCGAGTAGGTGGATGACTTGGCACTCGTGTGGCTTGTCATTCACTTTCCTTTCGTTGGTTATATAGTCCATGAACCATAGTGGAATAATCTACTTGGAACAAATTAACAACAATCATGGGAGATGCATGTTTTTACAACACCCCCGTAGTAAGTACTTGTGGGAGAGAGGCGATAATCCTATATGAGTGCACCTCTTATCCATCCAACATAAAAAACCTACCCCCCCTTATAGGTTTGTTGTTGATTTGTCTCAAATGACCTTGAGTAGAGTGATTTTGGTGTCAAATCAATTAAAAAATAAAAGAAAGAGTTGTATATTATTTCACGGCTTTTATGTTGGATGAATGAAACACCATATTCATTATTTTGAGAGATTTCCAATCTCTCAATTTAATGACAGATCAGGTCGAGTCGAGCTGATCTGCACCACAAATTGGGAAACTGGAATTTTCAAATGGCCATAACTTACTCAAATTTTGTCCAAACTGGGCATATGAGGTGTTTTTTGACATCTACGGATTTTGTAGATGTCAAAAAACACCTCATATGCCCAGTTTGGACAAAATTTGAGTAAGTTATGGCCATTTGAAAATTATAGTTTCCCAATCTGTGGTGCAGATCAGCTCGACTCGACCTGATCTGTATTTTCTCAAAATCGTGGAATTCTCTCATTATAATGAATATGGTGTTATGAGAGATATGTTGGTATACAATAATTCTCTCTCCCCAATTCAACTTTAAACTCCACAATACCACGCTCATGGCAACCAAAGTGCATGCGATATTAAGAAGTTTTGTAGTGTTAACATGGATGCGTGATAAAAAACTTAATGTAGCATGTGATATTATGGAATAACACGAAGTCGACATTGCAGTAATGACAATAATTACAATGATGACAACGTGATGCGCGTGAGTGTGTGGTTTGAATTCTCTGGTGGTTTATTTTAATGTCAAAACCCATGGTACATGGGAGGGAAATGTGACAATAAGGAATGAGATTTAAATTGAGAACATCCATTTCCTAAGGTTTCGGGATATAAGAGAAGGAGTGACATTAAGGGCCAGTTCGCACAAGGTCCAAAAGTCCTAAGTCCCAAGTCACTCAACCTCAATCTGTGCAATCTCAACCGTTGAGAGCATGGCAGTTGGGACTTACCACTTCACATGGGGTCCCAAGTCACTTGAGCTCAATTTATGCAATCTCAACCGTTGAGAGCATGGCAGTTGGGACTTACCACTTCGCATGGGGTCCCAAGTCCTAGGTCCCAAGTACGATATGGATGCCTTCTTGGCGGCACTTTTTGAAGGTGAGGCTTGAGACTTGTGTTGAGAGTTGGGTCGAGCAAAAGGCTAGACCCAACTCCCAACACAAGTCACGCAATTTTTTTGCATAAAATAATCAAGATCCGACTTTAATGAATATAAATCAAATTTCTAATGGTTTATTGAGGCTCAAAAGTTGGGACTTTGTCTCCATGTTGGGACTTGGTAACATGAGTGAGACTTGGGACTTGGGACCTCACGCTAACCGGCCCTAAGGATGTTGATATTACGGAGTTTAGAGTGTACTTGTGAACCGAAATTCAATCAAATAAGGACAGAGATAAAGAGAGAGAGAGAGAGAGGCGCTAAATTAAAAAACAAAAAAACAAGTTATGATAGGGCCACGGTAGATAGTATGCATGGGATCATACCTATTTGGTCCGCCCAGTTGTCCGCCGGACACAGGCCCTGACTTGCTTCGGACCGACGGACAACAGAATTATCCGCCGAGTAATAGAGCCTTTACTCACGAGCTGCAGTTCGTCCAGAGGGTGCTAGCGTTATTCGGCGGGGAACGCTCGGACAAAGCCACGAACCCGAGGACCGAGCTTTGACCCGCTGGATAAACGTGGGACGTGGAGCTCCCTCCCCATTCTTCGTCGTCTTTCCCAGCTTGTTGCTCTTTCGCTCTCTCTTACCCTCTTCCCGCACCTCTTCTTCCGCAACCAAACCAAAGCCAACCAAAACCAAAGCAATTCGCAAACCCTCGTCCGCCATAGCCGTCACGGCGAGGCACCACGACCACACCTCGCCGGAAAATGGTGGCAATCTTTCCCGAACTTCCACTTTCGAGGTACGAATTGGTCTTCGTTTGCTGGATCCAGGGTTTCCGAGTGCTTCCTTTGCCGGTCACAGAGGATCTTTAGGGTTTGAGGCTCGGAAGTGCTTCTCCTCCTCCTCCTTCACCACCACAGCCATAGCATTTTTTTCCGTCACTCCATACGACATCCTCTTTAACTTCAACCTAGGTGCGGAGTGGTGAGGGGTTTGAGCCTGTGGTTTCTGGAGGGAATTGTTTTGCAACCCTAATGTGTTCTGAGAACCATAGGTTTCGAATTCACATATTTTCTTGATGATGATGTTGTTGTTGTTTTTGCGGGATGTTGTGAGATGTTGTGAGAGGGGTTGCCGGGGACGTGCAAT
This sequence comes from Polytrichum formosum, assembly GCA_964035585.1. Lineage (NCBI taxonomy): Eukaryota > Viridiplantae > Streptophyta > Polytrichopsida > Polytrichales > Polytrichaceae > Polytrichum > Polytrichum formosum. The sequence continues at coordinate 33,695,081 of OZ037938.1, forward strand.
TCAAGAATCTGGAGGGTTTGTTTTCTTTTTCTTTTTCTTTTCTTTTCTTTCTGTTTTGGTTTCTTTGGTACGCGGACGTGGATTTGGGTCCGGGTCGGTGGATGTTGACAGTGAGGAAACTTCTTGCGAGAAGTGGTCGTCTGGAAGGAGTGAAATTCTTCTCGATTTGGTGTTGGTGTTGGTGTTGGAGTAGCGCCTTTTTTTGTTTTTGTTTTTCTGGGGCAGTGTGCGCTCTCTTTGAGCTTCGGAAGGGATTTGAAGGAGTGAGTTGTGGAAGCAAATTTTTAATTATCATTACCGATTGTGGTTGCGTCTGACTGAAGTCCTCTTTATTGTTCTTACATTTGTTGTTTTTCTACGCCTCTGATCTCGCGATGAGTGTCGTCATGCATCAGAGCTGTTTCCGCAGTAACAAAAATTCCGTCTTTGATCCTGGTTGCAACTCTTTTTCTTGGCAACCTGACTCTTTGGTACGAGGATGAGGGGAAGGGTAAGGGTGAGGGCGAGGGTTTGTGCTGGCGATGAGGAAGGTCCTTCTGAGGTCGTCCGGAGGAAGTGAAGTGTTCTGGATTTTGTGTTGGTGTTGAAGCGTCGCCTTTTTATTACAGTATGCGGTTTCTTGGAGCTTGGGAGGCCATTTGGAGGATTGAGTCGTGGTTGGAAGCAATTTATATACTTTGACCAATTTTGGTTGCGTCTGACGAAGTCCTCTGGTCATCCTTCGTTTGTGTTTTTCTAAGATTCTGATCTCGCGATGGGTGTAGTGATGCATCATTAGAGTTGTCTCCGCACTTGCAAAATTCCATCTCTGATTCTGGTTGCAACTCCTTTTTCATTTGTCAACCTGGGCTTTCAGCTGATTCAATCATAATTGTAGTTGAAGTTGTTGATTGTCTCTGGTCTGGAATACGTTTTGGCTCTGTGCTCGCATCCGAGTTGGTCACTTGTCACATATCAGTTTTTGAGATTTCGAGTTTGTGAGCTTTTGAGATTTTGAGCCACCAGACCTAGCAGTTGGAACTTGTATTTGAGGGCTATTCAGCAAATTGCTGACCTCATAACCCTGCCTTTATCAAAGATTCCAAGTAATTAAAGTGTTCCTGCTTTTGTGTTTTTGCTGTCTAAGTTTGTCATAACCCGGCTATTCATCCTACTCACTCACTCTCTTCCCTCTTGGTGTAAAAGCACTACTGCTGCTGTCTTTCAAAAATGTGTTACAGTGTTTCCATCATGGATTCGTTAGTTAGTTACAGAAGAGCAACACACCCCACAAGGAAACTCGGAAAACAGTTGTAGGACTGAGACTCTTTTTCCATTGGCTAGAGCTCCCGGCTGCATCGCTATCTTAACAGGTGTAGCGTTGAGCTCTTTATGGCGTCCCTGACTCCATGGGGCTCAATATCGGGTGTACTGTTTTTTGGGTCTAGGATTTAGAAAGTCAGAAATTGAACTCGGTAACCCTTTCACCCCATGTACTACTGTACCCATTACACCTGCCATCACGCAAGGTGTCATTTCTTGCAGAGCAGAATTTTTCAATTGTTGAGCTTTAACATTCAAAGCAATGATTTGTCAAGACATTGTTCGGTAGCCTGTTGGTACCCATTTAAATCAGGCCGACTACACTAAGAGTATTAAAGGCCTGTCGAAGGTTGTCTAATTTCTGAGATAAATTTTAGGCTCCTGAAGATATAGGCATGGTTATCAAAATTATGTATGTCCACCGTAGTGATAACACCCTGGTAGGAGAATAAGTTCCAGTGTCAAAAAAATGCCAGATATGATTGACCAAGAGTTTGAGACCTGACCCTTTTGTTGCCCTGTCTTTGGCTGAAATTAAACCCACCACAGCCCTAGATGTCGCAAACCAACTCGCACATATATATTTTTTCTGTTATCTCTGTTCGAGCATTTACTTCTTCTTGAGTGATAATTTCTTTCAGGTTTGAATGTTTTATTTCAGTGTGGTGGAGTTAAGAGCCCTTGACAAGCGATTTGTAGTCCTTACAAGTCTTATCAATAATTTTATGCTTGGATTAAACCTTGAAAATCTTGTAAAATTGAGTCAACTCAAGTGTCACCTTGCAATTGTGAGGAATGTTTTGGACGAATACCAAGCAGCTGGCCTGTGAACCTTTATTTAACAGCAAAGCCGAGGTTCCCGTTACTGGATTGTGACAAAGATTTCGTGCAGTAATTCTCACCAGTTGAACAGCTAAATGAGAATCTCAAAGTTGATATAATAAGCAGACTCTGTTTGTCATTTTAATGTAAGATGATGGTGTGGGTTGGTACTTTCTATGGATAGTCACATGAATTGTAACTCACTGTAGAAGGAGGCTGTTCTCATAGAAATTGTTAAAAATCTCAAACCCTATGAAAGAGATTGTAAAGAAATCCAGTCACTCACAGTCTATGTTTGTAACTCTGTCACAGGATATTTTCAGTCTATTACAGGTGCAAGGTTGTTTGCATGCTAGGGGTGCTGGCCTATAGAATATGCGGCTGACCTCAGTTTTAGTAACATGGGGAACAAGATAACCCGTAGGCGTCCAACAATTGATGAACGCTATACTCGGCCCCAGGGTTTATATCCCTACCGCGATGTCGATCAACGAAAACTTCGTCGCCTTATTCTTGATTCAAAACTTGCTCCTTGTTTTCCTGGGGGAGAAGATCCAGCTGCTGATTCTGAAGAGTGCCCAATTTGCTTTCTGGTGCACTTAAATACCTCCTCTTATTGTGGTTTTTTATGGAAAGCCAGTTTGTCAATGAGCTATTCAACTCTCACCTTGTGAAGTTTCAGCAGATTATGCATTTGTTTCAATATGAGTTTGTAGATTAGTTAGGTTGTCTTTGCCACATTGCAATCCTGAACAGCAGCCACCAAATTTTGAAACTGCGGAGCTTATTTGGTGTGAATGTTGGTTGTGTGTGCTATGACAGCATTATCCCAGTTTGAATAGATCAAAGTGCTGCTCAAAAGGCATTTGCACAGGTATTCATATCCTCAGCAACAACTGGCATTTTGTGTACACTAGGATGTAAGACATCGAGCGTTGAAGTGCAAGGCTTACATATGGATGTTCAGAGAGTGTATATTATACTATATTTCTTCTGTAAGTTGATTATCTATGACCAAACCCGTTTTTCCTTTTCCTCTCATCGCATATTAGCACTAACGGTGGGAAGGGGGTTCTATACAGAGTGCTTTCTGCAAATGAAGTCTCCACATGTTGCACGAGCAACACAGTAAGTAACCAGTGCACAAGTTTTGTGGTTGTAAGAAACATGGATCTAAGTAGTCAATATTTATTCCAAATCTCAAGAGATGGTATTGTTGGGGTATTGTTGGGCAAATCGAGGTTTCTTTCTTGTTTGAGGAATTAAGACTTGGGTGCATCATTTTTGGGTGTCAAAGGTGTCCATTTTGCAAAACCGCCAATTATGCTGTGGAGTTCAGAGGTGCGAAGACTCAGGAGGAGAAAGGTGTTGAGCAAGCGGTAGGCCTCAAGACTGTCCTTTCATTGAACTAGGCATCATAGCTAGAAATCTTCTCTTCTGCTCAAGGGCTCAGTAATATACTTCTCTTGGAGCTGAAAGTTACATGGACAGAAGTGACGTCTCTGCCACCTGTGTGTTTACTGTTTCTGTCTCGATCAATGCAGGAGGAGCAAAAAGTAATAGAAGCCAAGATTCGCATGCGAGAACAGGAGCGTCTGGAGGATCATGAACGGGAGCTGCGTAGAGAGGAGGACATTCGGGAAGGTCGTATCACACCACGGCCACAGGCTCAGCTTGAGCGTGATCATCTGATCCGGAATGCACCATTGGACGAGATTGAGCGTATAAACCGGCAATCTGGCTGGGGCAATGTGGGTCATCTGCCATCACAGGTGAAGCCTCTCACCGACCATGAGAAGTGGAAACAAAATCTTCTAGAACCCTGTTATTGTTTTGATCGACAGTGGCTGCATAAACCACCTGGACCAAGTCTTGAAGCTGGAACTTCAACCTTTGCAACATGTGGGCCGCATTGTCCTCGTGATTGTTCAAAGTGCTTAATGGCATTCCATAAGCGGAGATGTTATGATGTTTTGGATGTGATTACACCTCCATCAGGAGTCTGGAAAGAGGACCGGATTGTGCCATCTGCAGGAAGATGGCGGTCAACTTGGGGGAACCTGGATTCTCCCTTGTCCCGCAGCTTCCCTTTGCCCAGCAGGGTTCCTGAATACCATTGTCGGCATCTAAGGGTTTTTGAGCCTGAAACCTTGGATCATCATATATTGAAATTTCCCATGGGTCCAGATCAAGGCCCCTACATCTGTAATTTCAAGAACAAAGAAAAATCTGCACCAGTAAGTTTATCAGAGTTTGTAATAAGTATATCAATATATATAACTGGCTGTGGTCTCAAGCAAACCTGAGTAGAACTCATGAGTTGCAAATTTCGGTAATGAATAAATAGATGTTTAGACTTTCTCCAAATGTATTAAGTGATCAATACCTGAGATTTCCCATTTCAACTTTATGTCCTGTAATAGAAGAAGAAACCAACTTTGACTAAACATGCAGGGGTGAGGACCTCATGCTGCGAGCAGATGCACTTCATGAGAATTATGGGAAGGGTAGAAATGAGATCATCATTACATTATAGGGGTGCTGAAGCTTCATTAATATCTGCAGAAGTGTTCAGAAGATCACCTATAGTGTTGCATACGATAGCACCTTGTACATGTTTGTGTGAACTTAGGTTATATACATTTATGGATGACTTCAACTTGGACTACTTTTTGTGTTGAACTACAAGTATGTGCTCACATAGATGCTTTTGGTTCGAAGCTCGAGATGTTGAACTTATCAAAGTTTTCATTTCTGTTTGAGACAGGCTCCTGTAACATCTCTCCAGCTCGACAGACCCACTTTAGGTGTTATCCCAGAGTCATTATGGGCTCGTCGAGGGGGGTTTGTGAGCGAAGGAGGTGTGGTTGCAGCTGCAGCTCCACAACAGTCAGTAGTGCCCTCAATACCAAATCACTTGCCACCAAGCAGCCAACAACATAGTGGTGTGCTATTGCCAACACCTGCACCCCCACCTGGTGCACATATAATACAACAGCCTCCTTCTGGCTTTGCCCGGAACAGGTGCATTCACATTTGACGCTTTAACTGAATATTGGTTTATTTCAAGCAATTCTAGTCTGAGATTGATAAAGGGGCTGTACTCATCATGTGTGGCAGCTGAGATAGTGACCAAAATAAGTGTTCCTGAATCAGTTTTAGTAGGCTGCCTGTGTTTCTACATGGCCTACTGCTGCAAATCATTTGGCGATTAGAGTTTAATCTGATAGTGAATGATTTTAAGCTTAATGGGATCTGCAATGGATGGTTTCATGTTAATATAAATGTCAGCTAGTGAAAATTAAACACCCGTCAGCATCAGTTTTGAGTCCTATCTTGCAATTCTTGAATTATTTTGTGTCAAGTCACATTCTGACATTGCAATCGATACCATGCCATATTCCTGATGTTCACATTTGAACCCTTGCTAACGAATGAGATCTTGTGTGGCTACCTCAGAGATGATGAGTTTGACTTCGATCTAGAGGATATTATGGTCATGGAAGCGATCTGGCTCTCTATTCAGGTTTCTCCCCTCTTTTTGATGTCTAGTATGCAACCACTTTGAGCTCAGGGTAACTATTATTGTTACTAAGAGTATTAAATTGAACTAAAACTTTAAATATTCCGAGTATATGAAATTAAGAAGCTATAGAAACTGGCTCTTCATGTGTTCTTGGTTTCGTCCTGAACTTTATCCCTTGCTTCTTATATCTTCTTTGTAGATCCTATTCTCACACAAAGTTTTCAGGATGAAGGAGCACGTCATAGATATGGCGAAACAGATTTGCCTCGATCAGCACCAAGTCGATTACCCGCTTCAATCAATGATTACCAAGTAGATCCTGAATTTGTACCATTACCTCCTCCACCACCTCCACTACCTGCAATGGAAGGACGAGATCAATGCCCCGGTCGATGGGGTGTCACAGGGGGCCTCGCGGGTGCAATTGCTGCACTGGCAGAACGACAGGTTGCTAATGGAGATATTGCACCTGCTGCTCCACAGCAAACCATATTCAATCTAAATGCACCTCAGTCTGAGGTGGAAAATAGAATCAGTGATGAACTGGGAAGTAGTAGTCCAACTGAGATGCTCAGCACTGAAGAAGTGTTTGACAATGATGGACCCGTATCACAAAGCCTATCTTTAAATGATGGAGTTACCGAGGAAACGTCTCAAAGAACTGGAGAGGTGGGTCTACATGCTATGACAGATGCAGTAGCAGGAGGGTCTGAGACAGAGACTGATGCGATGAATTCCACGAGGGCATCTGAAGGTTTGTCAGATTGGGTAAGCTCCACACAGCGGGAGTACATGGGAGCATCGATGAATAATTGGTCAGGTGACCAGAGTTCTGAACAAGTGGAGGTTGGGACAAGTTTTTCAAGTAGTATACCCTCAGCATCGGAGTTGCCATGGGAAGCACCTGATATATCGGCCACTGGGGGGAATGGAGAAAGCAGCGGTGGGGGCGACAATGGAGGGAAGGTAATGTTGCCTGAAAGCTATGAAGAACAAATGATGTTGGCTATGGCGCTTTCACTCGCTGATGCCCAATCAAGGGTCCGTCCAGGGAACAGCAATTTGGGTGCTCTTGCCCAACATGCCCAGGATTGAGCTTTTTAACACCTGGAAATTCTTTAGATAAACATATCCAAATCTAAAAACCTCAAGATTTGTTTTGGTTTGGAGTGGATTGGAGTGATCCTATGTGGTTACAACATTAAGAAAGGTGTGTTTAGCAAAAGAAACCTTGGGTAGGTGGAAACTCATTAGTGGATGCCATGTATGACATCCCAGGTCAACGTGCTCTTCATCCATCAGTCTTCTCTGTAGGACACTTCAAGCGGGGAGCACCAGGTTTTTGCAGCCGACTGTGAAGCTGGGATGTCGCTATGCACACTGCTTGTGTGATTGATTGCCCATTCCCTCAAAGAATGAATGGGCAAAAATGGGTATGGATTTTTTGAGTTTCCAAATGTAGATACATTGTACATTAATGCACCCCGGTTCATTTTTATTCTGCAGGTTGTGTCTTCCAAGTGAGGCATCACAAAACCCAGCCTACAATTTAGTTGTGTCTCCCATTTACAATTCATCTGATGCCTATTGACTAGAAGAGACAGTAAAGTATTGGCCATCTCACTGAATGGTCAATCAGGTTCGTCCAGATGCACCTGAAGTAGAGGTATATAGAGTTTGTAGTCTATGTCGGAAGCAGATGTCCAGTATTCCCAGATTCTATCTGGGATTTCATGTAAGCATTTGGTTGAGTACAAAATGGTGAGATGAAAAGTGAACTAGTCTATTTCTCTATTTCTAGGTCATTTCCGTGAAATGATTATCCAGCTCCAGCTATCTGGAGCAAAGCATGGTGACATGAATAATGTAGAGGATTTAATACTTGGAAAATGGAAGTGTTATAGATCGACTATTGTATTGGAAGATCAGAAAAATACACCACTGAGAGTATTGTGTTTATTAACATACTGCAAGGTTTTGTGTTGCAAAGGACAATGAGGATTGATGGTGAAATATGATTCAAACTTTTAGTTGGATGTGGTGATATGGTGCAGGTGGCATCTTGCATCATTACAGGTTTGTTCTTTAGGTTGCTGAGTAGGGCCTGGATTTGAGTTGATCAATATTCATAGCTGTCTGGCTACATTCTAAATCACATCAGTGTAGCTAATTGATACTGTATTTAAGGTATGCAGGCCTTACTTGGTTACTTTTCTTAAATCAGACACCTATATTTGAGTATTGTGTATTTGTGGGCTCAGTAGTCAACACAATTGGAGGGACTTTTATGACCATTTAATGAGCTCAAGAATCTACACGTTGATAATGAGTAAGACATACTACTTGGGAATTTTACATCTTAGGAGAAGTGGGTGTATAGCTAAAAGTGTCTACTTACCTTAGAGAGAAGTTGTACTCCTGCTTTTCCCCTGAACCACCTTTTGTGTGACAACAATGCCTTGAACCATTAACAACCATTTGTTGTACAGTTCATAGTATAAAGAACAACCCAATTCGGAGGATTTTTTGTACTATTTGTTGGAAGTTTGTGCAGTAATCACAGTGGTTACAGCACTGCATAACACCTAATTGTAAGTGACACTAAATACTTTAATTGTTAGTGTGGTTTAGTATGGGACGATTTCATAGCCCAGCACCTAACATGGGGGTTGCGGTAAATAATTAGTGGTTGGAAGCAAATTATTATACATAGCCGCTTTCATTTTGTTACCAAGTCTCATGCTTCCTCACCCATTCTAAATGAAGGAGACGCCATGTTCTAGGGGGACCTTGTCATGGCACTTGACATGGGAACATACAACATGATAACTAAGATTGAAGTTGTCAATTTTTGAGACTCACATTGTGTTTATTCCGTAGGCTTGGTTGAATTATTCTCTTGCCTAAGGCAAGTGGGACAAGGAGTTTTGTTACCAACGTTATGTTTCTGAAGAAACCATTTGATGTCTTGTTCGTCTCGAAGCCAACATATTATTAGTGGGTAGGCTCCAACCCTCAAATTCACAATTGTAACAGAGGTGTTGTGAAATTTATGAGTGGTCTAAGTAAAGGGATGCTGCCAACACCACTCTAGAACGTTATTTAGGAACACTTGAAACGTCTTGCCTATGAAACACTCCACTATCATCCTCAGGCTAAGCGAGCTTGTCACTACTTAGTGACAATAATGTGTTTCCATATAATTTTTTTATCACTCTACAAACACCATAGAGCACGCACTAATTTCCTTGAAATCTATGGTAAATGAGCATGTATTCATGAATTTAGTGTCACTCAATAAAAAAATCAATCCTAAGTAACTTTGAGATTTTTCTAAATATTGCTTGCTTCAAGAATTAGTACCACCCTCACTAATTGGGATAACCAATGTAGTGAATTTCATTTCAGATGTTGATCCAAATTGAACGTAAAACTTTGAGCAACAAACTTGGGCATGTGTATGGTGAGTTAACATGCCAATTGTTCACGAGAATTGTTTGAATCTTACACTTGACAACTACGCTAATAGACCTGTTAGTGTGGGTTATTGTTTGCAGTTACACATTGCTATAACATTTTTTTTAATATCATGAATATCATTTTTGGTCAAGTAAGTTATTTCTTGTTCCTTGACATGCATACTAGTTTAGCTTGATTGGGTGTAAATTGATAATCTCGATAGAAAGTTTATAGCAACATGTATCGCAAAACAGTAACCCGCACTAAGAGAACTATTTAGTGTACTCTGAAATTATGTTATGGAATGAGATCAAAGTGGCCATCTTGGAATATGGTGAGTGAAGGCTGGGGCGAACCGACCCATATATCCGTACCTTACCGGGGAGGGCGAACGGCTGGGGATTCGTGGCACTCACTTAAAATCAACCATCCTACATATCGTGGATGAAGTGGCTCCAATACAAAAAGACCCCCTATGAGGTTGAGGGCCGATTCATTCGAATGTGACATCACTAGACATCCGGTAAGGTACCAAATGTATGGGTTGGTTCGCCCTAGCCGTGAGTGAAGCACTTAACCTTCTGCACATTCTTGAAGATTGTGACTTACTGAAATTAGGTCATTTATTTCTATTTACCGTTTTAGTTGCAAGAATTGGTCTGTGATCTCTACATTGTTTATCTCATATAGTGCATGTTACTATTCGGAGTAACGCAGTGCTAAATTATTTAAAGAGAATGCAACATTTTACCAAGAAAAGTCATTTATGTTCTATAATGTGCCAATAACCTATTGAACTTCTATTAGCAAAAAATTGAACTCTGAAGTGAGCTGTTACTGCATTGCAATTAATAACACGCACTAAATGGGATAATCAGTGTAGTTGGGTTAACCAAATAACATACCCAACAAAGAATCACAATAAATTACCATTCACAATAAGTACCATAATGGTTTTGAACCTCCCATTGTGTTATATAAATTGATGAAATAGATTGTGTACTTGATGTTAAGGGCATACTACACTAAATTGTCTAATTAGTGTGGGTTACCATTTGGAGTTATGCATTGCTATAGCATTTACTGAGAGTATCATATTTTACCCAAATAACATAAGTAGGTAGTATGCACGCTGAAGAATATGATATAACTTAATTGGTAAAAAAATGATATTGTCCATGATGTGTTATAGCAACACATAACTCCGATGGCAACCCACACTAATTAGACAATTTAATGTAGACAAAAAGAAAAATATAACTTACATGCATACGTGGCAACCTTACCCTGACATAATTGAGTGAGTGGAGGATCAAACATACGTAAGGTTATGCATTTGCCAATGCTAGATTTCAATGAATTACATTTAAGGCAAAGAAACATGTAAATTATGGTCCCACATTATCACAATCAATGAGGTAAGTTCATGATAGGTTAATTAAGAAATACATTATTCAATGCAAAAGGTGGGTAACAAGTTAAGATATGATTAAATAATTGAGTGACATGATGGCATTCAAATCCACTTTGAATTACTAACGCAATAAGATAATTGACATATAAATCAGGACACTTGCCAAATTGTCCACAATATGTGTGGTTTACCTCAATCTCAACTTGACAGCTATATTTGAGCGGTCTATGCCAAGAGCATGACCATGAGCACCACAATGAGATAGGCAAATGTTCTCAAGTTACAGATACTGTTCTAGGTTTGATATGACCACAACTGGAAGGACCTATGTGATCGGATCAAGAGAATGAGAATTTTCACAATGACCTGTAGAAACATTCCATTTCAACTATGATTCTGAAACTTACATGACAATTGTTGTGAATCACAATCACTAACTGGATGAGACAACTCACAACCCAATCCAATTGCAAATACTGTCTGAATTTGGAAGTGCCCATATTAGGGTCCTATACCTTATATCGTATCAAGGTATAAAGCACATTGATTTATGACTTTACACTTCTTGGCATTATACATTTGGACATTTACCATTCTATGGAATCATGAGCATCAACTAGTGCTACAAAACAATAATCTGCAAATACAGCCGTTAGGATCCCATCAATTACGGATGTCAGGCATGACCTCGCACAAGGTCCACCACTCTTTGCTTTCTGGATAGTTTTAATAATACAATGGAGATGACAAGCGATCCTCTCTGTCCAGGCCACTCTATCTGGACTCAACCATGAAAGTAGGAGTACCAAATGTTGGCGTGAACAAATTGCCAGATGGTCACCAAATGAAGAAGTTGGAAAAGATGGAGGTATGCTTACATTTCTGGACAATCCAGACAGTTAACAAAACTTTGGCAAGACAATTGAGTCTCACCTTCAGACTATAGAAACAGCACCCGTTGAAGTGCGTCTCACCAGCTCCATCAGAATCCATCAGGAGAAACTGAACAATTATCATGATGCTGATGGAAATGTCAGGCACTTTCGCTCCTGAGAATTGGTCAAAAATCGTTTGATTTGAAATGATGTTCATGTGGTGAAAATTCCACATTCTGCTCCTCTGCTTGTTCTGTGGGAGTTTCAGGTCACGGCTTTCAGATTTGAAAGAAACATTTAGGACTAGCCCGTTTTCCTTCAATAATTTAGCTTCAAAACCCTGAAGGGGCTGAGAATCTGAGTATAGGAGAGAGACTCCTGCAAAGAACCTGCAGAAGCGAAAGCAGGCCAGAACCAGTCTTCAAATGACTAAAGTGAAATGGTGGAATCTAGTTGAAGAAGTAGGGTGCATCCAGAACTTGAGTCAATTTCAAGTCTCCTCGCACAGGGACATCAGGAAATTGCAAATCGGGGAACCGTTGTTGGAAGCTCTGCAAAAGCTGTCAAACCCACGTAGACACTATATATATAAGGATTAAATTGAATTGGGATGTACACTATTTTCCTCTAAAATTCAATTGTGAATTTCAGATGACTAACACAATGACCACACCTCTCTAAACAATATACAATGAAAGAGATAAACAAGGCATTCCCAAATCAAAAACTCACATTCTCTAGGATCGGTTGGCTGTATAGTTCAACAAAAGTTTCCCGCAATAAAAGATTTAGCTTTGGGACATCACCAGCATGTGTCCAATACGAATCATGTACACCTGCAATAGAAAGAAGGGTAAGAAATACTAGAACAAGAATAGTGGCATCGTGAAGTATCCCACAGGTGCTAAGTGGGTTATGAGACTTTACAAACACCCCCAAAAAAACTTACCTGCAAAAGCAAGACCCTCCTTTCGGCAAGCTAGAGCAGTCATCATCATGTGTGAACTGTCAAGTGAGTGTACAAAGTTGGGTGGGAATGCACTCTTTTGCCGTTGAACAAGGACCTGCAAATGTACAAAAATTTAAAGGGTTATGAAGAAGAGTAGATAGAACTGGACAAAAGTGCTGAAGTATGAACATGAATCATAGCTAAACAGTTAGGTCTGTACCATAACATATAAATCATGGAAATAGGAGAACAAGAGATTCACTCAAGAAAGAAATTTGAAAGGAAATGGCTGAGGAGATCTTACAGGTTGATTAGCATCCAAGTTCCTCAAGGCAAGTATTTGCAACGATGTTTTGACCTACACTCATATGCCAGTCAACAATTTTACATGTAAGGCACCGACCAAATTGGTAGTAGTTTAGCAAGTATGAGGCGCAATCAGAGCTTTGATATGCTTGCAACACATGCATTGCAGTTATGCATTAATTAAAGCCCATGAAAAGCCTCTCAAGTTTCGAGGTAGTCGTAAACCAAAAAACAAATTAATCTCAAGTACTCAAAATCCACAGTTATCACCTACCAAATGTCTACCAGGCTTGCGATAAGGTTGCACAACTGGAAGACCAAGCGGGGTAGTCCACTTCACAGCTTCTCCATGTGATGCAATAATCTACAAGACAAGTTGATGATTTCAATACAGCATGTATTAAGCTTGAAGCCCATCTATAACGATTAAAAATATATTAAAATACTCGTTCAAATGGGCAAAGAGATATAAACATATGCACATAGTGATGGATGAACAATGTTAAAAACTACAACCTGGACATAGAAAGATGATGCTAAGAAGTAACTCTGTTCTTACAAGGAAATCCTGACAATCATCTAAAACATAGTACCAATCGGAGTAGTTCAAGTGATAGTAAAAGTTGTCATTAGGTCATTCAAATGACACGGAGAGGCGTACTATTTTAACCAAACATTATACAATCCCATTAGAGTTTAGAAGAAGAAAAGAACTCCACCTTTGCACAGTCTCCAAGCCAGTGCATGATAAGACGTGCCTCTTTGAACATTTCCCCCAGTGCATCCAGTGTTGTCTAAACAATGCACACAAAAAAATCAGTGCATTGCTTTCAAAACATTGAAGTAAAGCAACCAATAGTGATACAAACATAGAACAGATTTTACAAAAATTGTAGTCAATGATGGGTTCACCTTAGCAGCATAGCAAGCAGCCCTATACATTTCTGCCTGGTCTTGAATGGTGCCCCTCTCCTTCAATCTATTCAAAATTTGCATGCGGGCACCAACAAAGGTGACTCCGTACACAGATGTCATAACTGTCTGCTTTACTAGTTTCCGGTTAATCTGCACATACAAACGAAATTTCAGCAATGAAATGAAGATACTGGAAAGTAAATAGAACATTGAACAGCAGAGACATGAGCCATGTACCTCAGGAAGTAACAATCTTGCATTCTTTGCAGTTTTGCTTGTTTCTGGATTTTGTAGCGCATCTTTCTCCATGATCTTTTGAACCCTGAGGAATAAAATAACATTTAGCTTCATATTTTCAAAGCCTCCTGGCCAATGTTTTAGAAACAAGGAGCAAAGTTTGATGCATAGTTAATGTCCACTCCTTCTATCAAAGAGAATGAGAATATTTGAGACATGCCAAAACAATTAAACAATAGAAGAGGTAGTCACCTAGCAGCAATCCCAGAATATACATCTGCCGGTTTATCTCCAGCAATCAAATTCACAGATCTAGCTCCATTCTGTAAATGAGCAAGGATTACACTTAGTGGGCATTTGAGGTGGCCACAATCTGACAGATCGAATTGCCCTCTGTCTCACAATTGTATACATGTTTTCCTATCAAAATAGGAATTGAGGAAAAAACACTTGTGCATGCGAATAATTCACCCAAAAAAAGATCAAGTATTCTATACTGTCATGGAAAAAGCCACTTTGGCAAAATCTGCCCACCTTATCTCGTCCTAGTGCAGCATAATGTTGCAGCCCATTGCATGATCCATCCTACACAATCACCATTGTATGTGACTATGAATCAGTGAGAAAATTATAAGAATTGGAAACATATAAATATTTGAAAAACAAACAGTAACATGCAGATACATGCAAATGAGAACAGTCAGCCTTGCTCAAAGGTTCACAAACATTAAAGTTATCTACAAAGTCCCTCAAAGGGCAACCAAACTAGTGGTTTGGTGCCTCTGAGGAACTTTTCTATTAAGAGTTCGCTAGGATATCTTCTGTTGAAATGTAGTTTTGAAAGTTGGGTGAAACTTTGGACCTCCTCTTCAGTCCAAAATACCTTGAGAGAACTTTAGGATCTAAACTAGGGTCTCATGCATGCGACCTACCACCCTAGATCCCAGCTTGGCCTTGCAAGGCTTAGCTTGGCGCACTAATCCTAGTATGACAAGCTGGAAAGTTCGTTTCTAAAAGCCCGGGCCCACTCTTTTAGCATGCTGATTTAAGTCCAAAGAATACTGGGATGACTTTATGCATGAGCTCTCAAAGTCACATTTTACCCAAGTCACCGGGAGTTCACTGGAGACATGACAACACTATTGAGCAAATGACAAATGACATATATTCTAATGAACGTAGAAACTACATATTAGTAACCAGAAAATAAAACAATCCACCAAAGCCATCCATGTCATATTCAAAAAAAGGCTCCTGAACATGTTCTCTGGATTGAAGCCAAAATAAATACCTGATGCACAGGCAAGTATGATTCATATGTCTCTGGGTTACCAGACAGCAAAGCATTTCGAATATCAATACAGGCTGCCAGGCACTGAAAAGGATCTTCGGCTTCAAGCCACCATCGGCTGCCTTCCAGTGGGGATTCAGCGGAGTCCATTACTTTGTCCATCATTTCATCAACCCAGGCGACACGTGCATCAAATGACATTTTTCCAACTGTCCCACCATATAAATTTGCAAGATGTATTTTCAGCCAATGAATTCCTTCAGTTCCCAGAGGCCGACCTTCAGCAAAATTTAGAATACCTCGGCACAAGTCCGATCCTAAGTGATTGAGATGTGGGTGTATAGGGTATGCTCTTCCTCTAAAATCAAGATTGTGAGGATAAAAGAATCCCTCTTCGTCTCGTAACTTGCGTGCAACCTGCAACATTCAAGACCAGATCAATTTGCAGCAATTAACAGGAAGTACAAATATGCATGCATGACTGAGCATCAGTTTGTACAGATCCAGTGTGTTTACCATAGTAATCACAAAGGAATCATCTGCAACAGTGAACACATGGAATGACATATCCTACACTAAAATGTGTTCTTGGTGCAGACCACATTGAATTCGAAGGAACCACACTACATAATTTGCAATTTTAAATATTATGTGCACGACATCAACGTTTTATGAACAGTAATTATGTTGTGAAAATATAATATGGGCTACTTTTCTCCTTTCAAAGTAGTCATTTTGAAGTGGAACTATAGGAACAAAAACATGATGTTCTGATATTCCATGGACATGGGGTCTTGAAATAGAGTGGACACCTGTCAATGTTTTCACCTTCGACCCACTCTAAATGTTCATTGGGAAAAATGTTAGGTGAGTAATTTCCAATAACCTCTTTTATCCAACTACAATATTTTCCCATCCCCAGTACGTACACATTTTAGTGTAGTCAACATGCCTAGAGCACGTCAAAATTAAACTAAATGGCAACCTGTAAATCAAAATTGAATTAAGAGGTTTGAGAAATTACAGCAAGCTTCAGTTCAGTGTCGCAACGTCTAGAGTGGCGCTCACTATTGATGCGCTTCACTTTAGAAGCTTCCCTTTTCCAGGTTTTGGTGTCCTCTTCACTATCTGATAGAGGTTTCTCCGGAAGTGGAACCTGAAATCATGACACAGGAACACCCAAAAAGGTTAGGTGGACCACCAAAAAGATATACAAGACTATGGGAAGACCAGATGGCATCGATTACTGTAAAATAATTGAGGATTTGGATGCACTCAAGCAGGCAACCTGATTGCCCACTATGGCCAAGGGCCACGACCATGAAGTTGTGAGGGCCCTTGGAACTCAACTAAAGGCCACAACATGGAAAATTGAAATTGAAATTTGTGAGGCACCAGCCTTCAAGTGTGTAGTGTAAAGACATAAGCGACCAGGCTCTTGACCGAATGCTACTTCAATACTGATTTATGTGGGCCCTTCCACAGAATAAGTTATTAAAAATAAGGGTTATAAGATTTTTGAAGTGTCATGGTCTACCAGTTTTGTGTTGGACCCACCTCATAGAGGTGGGCTTGACACTAAGTGCAATAGACCATGAACATTATTCATTCCATGCTGTGTAGGAATCCATGTAGGTTATTTATCCCTTCAAACTTCCTTGATCCCTTAGGCAATCAAGATATAGTGAAAAGTGAAGTGGGACAGTCTTGGCCTTTTCCACAGATGAGGATTTTAGGTTTTAATGATCACAGGCCCTCAAGCTCTAGTGTAAAGTGGCCCCTTTTCTATTCAATGCTTTGCCTTTTACTGCAACTTTTGCCTCTGTGGCCAAAGACGCAAAGCGCAGCCAAATATTTTTTCTGTGCTTTTTCTTTCGGAGCTCAGTGGTTAGAGATGAGGGATCTTAGGTTTTAATGATCACAGGCCCTCAAGCTCTAGTGTAAACTGGCCCTAAATTCATACAAATGTTGAAGTTAAATAGCTGCAATAAGAAGAAAGACTCAAAAGCTTGACATTGAGAGTGCTAACGAAGTGTTGAATCTGACCACCCTAATTATGATTTACTTCCAAACAAAAACTTACATCATCACCATCCTCAAGGTCTGCCAGACGCCCACCCTCCTTCCACATCCGCTCCAACACGTCCAATACAACATGGTTAATCTTCCATTTTGTTGAACCAAGTGCATCAAGAGCCTGCAAAAGAAACATTCTACCCTCGTCAGAACATTCTCGACGTATGTGCTTGATAGCCTTTATAATTACAAATTATCAACTAGTGCACACCAACATGATACAAACAAAGGGAACATGTTACTCTTGATCAAATTTGCAAGATAGCAATGAGTTCAAGTCAAAACAAGCTCCAATACCTCCAAGTGGATGCAAAAGTAGTGGAAGACACGAGAATCTGAAAATAAAAGAATACCTCAACAATAGTAGCCAACTTCTCACTTGGAGTATCAATGATGGTATCACGCTGCTCCTTTGCACCATGTGTCCTCATGATAGAAGATTTTAAGTGAAGATAGCCACCTTCATAGAACCTGTCAAATAAACAAGAAAGTCTTTAATTACAGTTGCATACTTTGTCACTATGACTATAGGTGCCTGGAAATTTTCTCATAAACACTCGGCATTTTAACCTTTTATGAGCTACAAAAGCAATTAAACTACCTGCGCCTGCACAACCCCAGATTGTCACTTCCATTCTTTCACAGCACTTTCCTGATAATTATTGCCTTCAAGCCAGTATTTCAAACCTAAACCCTCAAGCCAAAATTTGAATTGTAGCATTCTTTACTACAAAAACATGAGCCAAATTTGCAACACTTTATGCATCTCTATGCTTCATTTGGCTTCTCAATTCAATCTAGTGGTACATTGGTAAACTTAAGAACAAATCATCTTGAGGTATATTACATGTGATGTTGCATCAAGAGAAAAAACATAACATCAAGGTTAAAATACATACCCAGTCCATTCAAGAGGTTTGACCAACATTGGCATGTAAGGCATCACCATGTGCTCCACCTGAATAGAAAACACACTTTGTATCAGAAAAACACCTACAGAGGCATACTAAACACTCGAGGACAGACCACATAATCTACATCAAATTGTGACCTCCAAAACAGAAGATTAACTCATTTCTGGTGGAATAAGATAAACTCAAAAAATTCAAGCAAGACAAATAGTGAAAACCTATTGTATCATGGACTGATACAAACAATTCATAATGACAGACTGGCAACAAAGTTTACACCTAAACCTGGGCTGACAAAACAAGTTGTTGGACATGTAATGTTACTTACTGATTTGTCCAACTCCCGCATGACCGAGGGATCACACTCAATGACACCGTATAACCTGTTCTTACTGCACACAGAAACACAGAAAAAACAGGTTTCAAAGACAACTCTACAGCACCAGTCCAAAATACTACAGAAGTACAAGGTTCAATATTTAAACTGAGCTTGATAAACATTGCAACATGCAAATATTGTGACACAAAATTCTGCTTGTTGAGGAACCCAATGCTTACTTGTTCTTCATGGGATAATTCTTCATAGTGTGCTTAAATGCTGGCTGAAGCTCCGTGACATCTGTTGGACTTTGGTTTGCAGGAGACTTCACAACTGCGGTTTCTAACATCAACTCTAACAACCTGCTTCCAACCTGATACAAGGTTCACAATTGATGAGACACTGTAAAGACAAAATCACAATTTGGCTGGTTGTGCAGTGGAAAACACCAGATTGCATTGCAACATTTTTTTTACAAAATAGAACTGGACTCTCATTCTTCATGTCACTCATCAAGAAGTAACCATGTCATCAGGTCCAAAGCTTGACAGCTAACATCAGCTGCCCATTACTTATAGACCGGAAAAAAAAATTATTTAAAAATTTAAAAAAATGTGTCATTATACCTTGACTTGAATAGCAGGGCCCCAAGGCTCATCACTGTTGGCTTGCTTTAGTATGCTGCCAACCATTCTCAGCTTTTGCTGCTTTACTAACTTCTTCACCTTTTTTTGAACCATCTTCAACTCTAGATCAGCTTGCTTAAGAGCCAAGCTCTCTTCATCATTCAATAGCACACCTTTTTGTTTCTTCCCAGCTTTCTTTTTCTTTTTGGAGAGAAGTTTGAAGATACCCACCTGTCAATCCCGCAAACATAGGGATAATATAAAATTTTGCAAAAGAAGACGCTGAATGCAACACTAACATGAGAGTCATGGTTTGAGAAGAAAGAAAAACCAAGAAGCAAGAGGCAGGGAATGAAGAGTTCAAATAAATAAAAAGTTAGATTTGGTAAAATTAAGTTCTCAGATTGTTTATTAGAACTTTGAAAATCCCACATGCACATAAAACCACTCAATCTCCACACAAATAATGGAAATAAGATGAGCCATACCTCTTGTTCCACGGCTTCTCCAATTTGCAGAGCAGCATGAAGGACTTTCACACATCCATGTTCCTGGTCACTCATCAAAAGCCCCATCAACCGATGCATAGTGATGACTGCTAGCATGTCAGCTGGCAATTGTGCCATGAAAGGGCCATATATAGCTCGGTGTGTTCTAAGTATCCGGTCTTTGTACTCTTCCTGTTCTTCAGCAATAGCATCCCTGAAGATTGTGAAGAATATTCAGAAAAAGTGTCACATGAAACAGAAGGCAGCCATAAGGCACCACCTGAACTAGCAATTCTTTAACATGAAGAGTGAGATACGGAAAATATGAAGCCAAGAAATGTGAATTTGGACCGATACCAGTTTTTCAGAATGTGTGATGATGACAAGAAATAAATGGCAAGTAAGTTCTCTTCTCCAGGCTGACACAGATACAAATCATGCAACAACAAAAATGTAAAACATATTTATATACCTTAATGGCTCAAACCAGCCCAAGAGTAGAGATCGAGTGAATGGCAAACTGGGCGCAAGACTCTTCCGACACATTTCTGCCATTAGCTCCTTGTACTCTGCCGCTGCCTGTTGCCATGCTTCTGTCTCAATTCTATACTGCCGCATATACAGCTCCCTCTGCTTCTTCCTTTCCTTTCTAAGTTCTCTTTTTCTACTTAAGTCTTTGTTTTGGGATGATGATACTGTGGGAACCCGCATTTCCGTCTCCGGCTCCAAATCACTCTCATCCTCCTCAATTACAGCTTCAGCTGCACTCGCAAATGTTCGACTGTATTCTAACCTATCTTTCTCTTTAGCAAAAGGAATCCGGCCATCCTGGCTTGGGAATCCCTGCAAGAACAGCCATGGAAGGTTCACAACATTGTAAAGGGCATTCTCAAGGGTGTCATCTAAATTGGAGCGCACCGCCTCCGCAGGCGAACTAAAAGAAGAAATCTTTGAATTATTAAGATGCCAATGGGCTTCGCCAATCGTGCCATTTTCAATTTCCCTACTAAGTGCTCCAGCACTCGCAGCAGCAGAGGAGGATCCAGATGCCCCTCGAAACACAGAAATTTGCGACCAGGAAGGAGAGCGGCTGTTGAACCCTAACACTCTATTTTGTTCTATTCTACGTCTTGACAGCTGCCTCAGTGCTGACCTCCACATGCCGCCAACTTGCACCTTCCTATACAATGCATGTACTATAGGGAGCCACTGCAAGTCCCACAAACAGAAGAATTCAGCACAATTGGCACCAGGGATCAGTGTTCCAACCAAACCACGCTTCTCTAAAAATATTGAGCATACTTGGCATCAGGATTTCATGTTCCAACCAAATCATTTCTTTAAAGCCAATTGAGCACACACAACATCAGGGTTGGTTCAGCGTTCCAACAAAAATATTTCTTACAAAAGGATTGAGCACATTTGACATCAGGGTTTAGTGTTCCCAAGTATAACACACTTCTTGCAAAAAGGGTTGAGGACACTTGGCATCAGGATTCAGTGTTTCGACCAAACCACACTTCTTACAAAAGAAGTGAGCGCACTTGGCATCAGTGTTTAGGGATTCAGCCAACCCACTTCTTACAAAATGCAACGTGATGAGTATAGCTCAACTTCTACATTATAATCAGAGCATCCAAGGATTTTGCAAACCCGAGGAATGGAGCCACATCAAGGCCAACAAACAGGGGGAAATGAAAAACAAACAAAAACAGATAAATCACACTTCTTACAAAAGAATTGAGCACACTTGACATCAAGGTCCAGCCAAACCACACTTCTTCAAAAGGGATTGAGCACACTTGGCATCAAGGTTTAGGAATTCATTCAAACTACTGCTTCCAAAATGCAACATGATGCGTACAGCTCAAATTCCCACATTGTCATCAGAAAATGCAAGAATTTTGCAAACCCGAGCAATGGTGCCACATTAAGGCCAACGAACCCGGGGGGGGGATCGGAACAAAACAAAGAAACAAACCACGCGTATCAAAAAGGGATTGAACACACTAGGATTTTGCAAACCCGACGAATTAGAAGGGAAATTTTAAAATTTTAAAATTTTAAAAAAGAAAGAGAACTAACAACCCACACTTCTTACAAAAGAATTGAGCACACTTGACATCAGGAGGGTCAGTGTTCTAACCCAAACACACTTCTTACAAAACGATTGATCACACTTGGCATCAACCTTTAAGGTTTCAACCAACCCACTTCTTCCAAAATGCAACACGATGATCACGTCTCAAAATCCACATTGTAATCAGAACGTGCAAGGATTTTGCAAACCCGAGGGATGGATCCACATCAAAGCCAACGAACAGGGGGAAACATCAAGAAACAAACTAAAAGTCGATGGGTTTGGAGTTTATAAACAGTGTCGTCGCCGAGCCGAATTAGGGTTTAAGGTTTTGCTACATGCACTTCCAAATTTCTTCAATATCACCAAAACGATTGCAAATGCGTAGATTCTCCATGTTTCAAGCCTGATAATTTTTTCTCTCTAAAGACAGAATGTGAAGAAGCACCAACATGAGCGGAGTTCGGCGCCGCTTTAAAACCCGCGGCGACAATTCCCGACACAAACAAACAGAGCGTGGCGCGGCGTTGTAATGCAAATCACCGTTTGAAGCTGAGCTCAAATTGATCCTTGTTGAGCTGATCGAACAACGACGTGAATATGCATCCGATTCGATTGTTAAATAATTTCAAAAATGTTGCGGCAACAATCGAACGTCGGATGCACAGCCGCCTGCGAAAAGACTCGAGAATGGTTGCTCCAATTGAGTTAGCAGTGAACGGACGAAACCCAGTGGATGAAGTATATTTTTATGTGGATGTGGATGCGTTCTGTTGAGCTCGACCTGGGTGGGCCCAGATAATCATCAGCACTGCTCCTCCCATTGGTTAACGATAAAGGATGAAACGTAGTAGATGAACTAGATTCCATGTGGATGGAATCCGTCGGAGTCGATGCCGTTGGGTTTAACGATTGTGGATGGAGTAGAGTCAATGTAGATGTAAGATATGTTGGTGTTATTTGGTCCGTTTTTCATGTTCTCCGACTTCTACTGATTATATTTACACTATAAAGCTCATGTTGCATTAGCAAATCTATGATGAAACATTTGCAAAAACCAACTTGAAAATTGAACCTCCCCTAATTTAGTTGAAGGTTCTCAGAAGTGCATGTTTGTTGATTTCTTAATTGGATATATAGGTCCTCCCAATTGAAGTGTAGAGTACTTATTAAGATTTGAAAACATAGTCCAGTTTATTTTAAACATGTCTTTTTATGACGTTTGTTCTTTGATCCTCACCAAACCACATACCAATTAAATATAGGGTCCCACTCAAGAAAACGAGCCACTTAGAACCCATCTACCTTAATAAGGTAATTGGGTCTTGAATGGTTCCTTTTTCAGAATAGCCCACCCATAATCTTAGTATAGGAAACACGCGAGTAGTATGAGATGGTTATGAAATCCAAATCGAGGTTATCAGTAGTCACTTTTCTCATACCTCATTTTGAGCTCATATGAATACCTTATTCGATATCAAAGTGAGAATTGACGTGCTCATCAAATGGTCACAAAGGTCTCCCCCCCCCCTAATTATGTTGACTACCTATTACATCTAGACCGACTATCGTCTTTTAAAAACATAGTCCGGTTTCTTTTCAACACATGTCTTTTTGGTATCCATTTTTGGAGCCACACCAAATCACATACCATTCAAATGTAGGTGCTCATTTAAGATAAGTAACCGGATCATGCACGTCTACCTGAGACAAATTTGGAGTCAGTTCTTATACAGAGGTCTCCATGTAGTGGGCAGTCAAGGGACAATTTGGAGACTCCTATTGAGGGGGGAAATGTGCATAGCTATAAACTTTGAGAGAATTTTAGGATGTAGAAAAGGTTATGCGCATGGGACCCATTGTCTTAAATCCCATATTGGCCTATGCGAGGCTAGCTTGGCCCACCCATCCTAGTAAGACGAGCTAGAAAGTCGGTCTATAAAAGGCCGACACCACTACTACAATAATTCAAGCATTTAAGAAAACTTGGGTGACTTTAGAGCTCGATTTAAAGTGAAGATTTGTTTCTTATTGAATGATCATACATTAAGTTCTCCCAATAAATGTGATTATTGAAACTAAAATGGTTAGAATTTGTGCACGTAGTCTAGTCTCTTTTAAACAAGTTTCATCTTGGTGTATGTTCATAACATTATTCAGATCCATAACAATGTTTTGTGGGACTGATAGTATTCCACGGAATATTTCCCACATCCAAACTGAATGTGGAGAATATTCCGTGGAATATTGTCAGTCCTGCAAAACAATATTATGGATCTGAATAATGTTATGTTCTTTGATCCAAACACCACTTAAATAAGCTTGCAAGTTAACATACGTTTAGAATGAGTAACCGAATTAGGGTCACTTCCATTACCACAAATGGTGGCGGAACTTGGGGTAGGAGACAAATGGGATTGATAAAGACAAGAGGGAGGGTCCGGTTATGAGGGCATATGAACAAAATAGTCAATTTATTTATTCAAAGGGATCACTAGTGCTGACACCAACAATTATCCAGTTGTAACAAGGGTCACTTCACACTCGAGCCAAGAGCCGTGACCATGAAATTGTGAGAGCCCAAAAGAAAGTGTCCAAAGGCCGTCCCACAACGCCTCCAAAATCATCTAGTGCGGTCATGGACCCTCAAGTGTAGTGTGAAGTCATATGTGACCAGGCCCTCAACCAAATGCTATTTCAATGATTTTCTATTTCATGCGGATCCTCACACATGATAAAATAGAATAAACCGACGGTTGTGAGATTTCATAGTGTCATGGTCTCTTGGTTTTTGTGTTAGGCCTACCTCCAATAGGTGGTTTTTGAAATAGTCCAAGTGACCATGCAACATGATCCATTTGATGTCATGTAGGAATCCATGTAGACTTTACATCCATCTTGCATTCACATACTCCGTTGGTCCCTTGAGCGTCGTGCGAAGCGAACTTGGACGAGCTCCGCATTTTCCACCAATGAGAGTGCTTGAAGTGCAATGGTCACGGGCCATGAGTCTCGTGTGTGACATTGCTCCAAGTATGTGTGTTTGTGGGTACCACCCTTGTACTTACCACCAAGCTAAATAACTTATTTATGTTCCAGGTTGGCTTTGGTTTCACAACGCCTACTGAGGGGGTAATAGTAAAAACATGTCCTCAATAGGTTGGATGGTGATTTGGCCCAATTTAAGTTTTATAGATTGATTCGAGGTTTCTAATCTCGCTTTATGGTTCAACTTAGCTTTATAGTATGCAACTCTGACACAAAGATCTTCCATGGGAGGTGTCTAACTCCCAATTGGAGTTGTCTAACTCCAACGCAAAGACCTTCCATCAGGAGTTGCCAACTCTCACGCACAATTTCTTCTCAAGTTGTCTAAACTTTGTGCACCATTATTTCTTGGGTTGTTTGACCCAATTCTTTCTTTGGAGTTTTTGACTCCAAACACCAACTACTCACATGCCAACTACAACAAAGTATGGTAAGTATTTCTTTCTTGCATAATCAATCATTAAATCTCTTAATTTGTGCATATCATAGGGACCGTGTTTTCTACTAATGTAGCACGAGTCCAAATCAATGTTGAAAAATGCACCTAGTGTCAGAATAACTTATAAATTAATTATGCACAATAATGTTCATGCTACTAAATTTGACTTTGAATGAATACAAAAACCACACAGCAAACAAATGGGTTTCAAATTCCTATCCCATATCATGGGGTGACATTAAAAACATAACCCCTATGAGTTGATTGCCAATTCATTCCAATTTAAACTCATCACAATAAATCAAGGTCAAAGACCTTGATTTAGCTAAACACAACAATATCCAAACTCTACAATAGAAATCTACGATTTCATCCTCCCTATCTCAGTAGATGTTGTGAACATTCACCCCAAAATAACCTTATATGGATTTGAAGGAAAGAGGTTGAGTAGACACTGGAATTAGTTTTAAAGATCCTGAATTACTCTACTTGAGGTCATTTGAGATGAATCGGCAACAAACCTACAAGGATCAAGTCTTTATGTTGGATGGATGACATGTACACTTGTACACGATAATTCCCTCTCCGGATTTGAAGGCCAGTATGGTCATCCTCAACTTATAGTAAATGTTGTTGGCATTGCCACATTTGAAAAGAGAGAGAGAATCATTGTATATGAGTGTACATCTCATCCTTCCAACAAAAATGCCTTAAGATTTTGTTAAACATTAAAGGTTATTTCGTTTAGTTGAGTTGACATTGGAATTAGTTTTGAATGCCCCAATTTAGTTTATTCAAGGTCATTTGAGATGAATCATAAACAAACCCATAGGCGGTCAACTTTTTGTGTTGAATGGATGAGATGTAATACTTGTACAAGATAACCCCATCTCTCTAGATTTGATGGCCGTTGTGGTGATCCTCGACTTACAGTAAGTTTGTTGCTATTGCCATATTTGAAAGGAGAGAGGGAAATTATCGTATAAGAATGCAACTCCCATCCATCCAACATAAAAGCCTTGAAAAACATGCAGCCTGAAGGTTATTTTGTTTCAGTTGACTTGACACCATAATTAGTTTTAAATATTATGAAGTCAATTACTCGAGGTCATTTCAAATGAATTAGGAGCAACCCTACAGGGGTCAAGTTTTCATGTCGGATGAATGAGAAGGACGCTTGTATACAATAGTCCCTCTCTCCCACTTGAAAGTGTGTCTCGATTCCATGTCATTGAGGCGTTGTGAATGGAGGGTGTGTGGTCGTGGGCAAACCACATCCAAGCCATCCATTCACAGAGCCCCATCCTACAATCTACGAAATTGCTTAGGCAACCCACAAAAAAACTTGCAACGGATCAAAAACCAATGTTTGCAAGATGAAGGGGTTGATTGTTCATCCCATTGCATGAGAGCATTTGTGTGGGATTTTGAAGGTTCCCATAGGGTTCCCTAAGTTTCCAAAGGAGTTTCCCGGAGGGTTCCCTCAGTTCCCAATGGCTAGTACATTTGGTTCTACCTTTTAGAAGGAAGAGGTAGGAGTTTGAACTCCCCCCCCCCGGTTGGCATCACAAGTCCTTTTAATGAAGGACTTAGTTTGACAAATTTCATCCAAAATTTGTGAGTGGATGAAGGTGGAGATTTCATCCAACATTAGGTTTTTCAAGCTCTACCCGAGGGGAAGAGGTGCCAGAAGTTGGGGCAACATAAGAGTCTTTAGATCTGTCCAATCGCAATCGACAGCCGAAACCTTCCTAACCCCCAACCACACAGGAGGCGTTCACAACACGTCATAGCCCGGCCACACTGGGGGTACAGCCCCCCCCCCAGCCAGCCCAGCCGGTTCGGGACACCCCTGCAGCTGGGGGCGGCCAACCAAGGCAGATGGGACAAGGTCCCAAACCTTGGAGCCAACCAACCAAAGTAGTTTGGGACCTTGTCCCATATGCCCTAGCTAGCTGCCCTCAGTTGCGGGGGTGCCCTGAACCGGTCGGGTTGGCTAGGGGACAACTGGACCCCCAAGTGTGGCCGGGGTATGAGGGACGTAGGTCTTGATTGGCCGATTTTGCAGTTTGTTTCATCGCCTTTGAATCCGGAAGCCAAGTTGGATTCGGAATTTCCAAGCCCACTGCTGACAAGACTGGGTGGCAGAGCTTGGCAGCGGCTGAGTCACGGTAATATGTTGAATATAATAACTTCAATAACTTCAATTAATGGCATCTGGCAGTTCAATGAGTGAGAACAATAAAGACTGAGCAGCCGATTCCACCCGGTTGTGAGGTAAGGTATGTCGGTGTTATGTGGCTTGTCTTTTCATGTTCTCCAACTTCGACCAATTACATCTACACCATTTATGGTATTTAGCGTCACATACACTATTCGTGAAGGCCTAAACTAGATGCCTAGAGATCTCAAAGTGTCGTGTATGTTAATTGTCATTATGATACTAATCATCAACATAATTGATTTTTGAGTAAAAAATTGATTTACATTATGTCATTCAGCGTAGCACATTGGGATACGTGAGACAATAGATTTGTGTTTTAGTATGGAAGGGGAAGATATTATTGAGCTAATTGATGGTAAGTGTCGTGTGTTTACATTTTGTGTACACTTTAGTCAACTTGTAAGCCATTGTGTAATATGGGCATACACCTCATAACACTAATAAACATACTCATGCCAAGATATTAGTAAGCGGGTTTGAACGTCAAGTGTCACAAGGTGACCCCTAATGATGAAGTTGTTGATCATAAGTGTAACCTAGCATACGCCTCGAAATGTAGTAAGTGACATTATTATGCATGTGACACTAGATACCATAAACGGTGTACCTTGCTTCAAAACTTGTGTTGCATTGGCAAATGTACAATGAAACATCAACAAGGAAAAAAGGATTGAAAAGTGGACTTCCCATGTTTTTTCCCTCATACATAGGTCCTCTCAATTGTGATCACTATCGAGTGTGGAGAAGTTCATAAATTTGAAGAGGTATTCCAATCTCGTTAAACACATGTTGTTTATTCTTTGATGCTCACCCAATCACACACCAATCAAGTATAAGCCTCCAATTAAGAAAAGCAATTGAATAGCATCCTCATACCTTGATTGTTCATGAATTGAGCCTTGTTGAGTTGGGCCCCTAGCACTATTACCCAATATGAAAATGCGATCCACTATGTTATAGCAAGTGTATTTCATTAAAAACATGATTATGAATTAGTCTAGAGGGACCCACTTGAGATAAATTAACCATAAACACATGGGAGTCACATTCTCACTAGACTTCTCTTACCTCGGTAATCATGGCGGGACATAGCTCAAAGCGGTGGGTCTCTAGCCTTCGCCATTGTAATTACACCCATTCCTGATGTTTTAGCGAGTTCAATTGGGGATACGTTCACAACACCTAGGTAAGCAATTCTCAAACAAACATCTTCCATAACATTATTCAGATCCATAACAATGTTTTGTGGGATTGACATTATTCCACAGAATATTCCCAAATATTCCCATATTTAAAATGGGTGTGGGAATATTCGGGAATATTTTGTGAAATATTGTCAGTCCCGCAAAACATTGTTATGGATCTGAATAATGTTATGTCCCCTTTACATCCATTTTTTTTTGTAGGATATGAAATACACAATTGGTGCACAACGATTAGCAAATCCAAGTTGTGCATGTACTCTATTCCCTCATACTTTGTTTAGCTTGTATCATAATCATATTCAATGCCAAAGAGAAGATTCTTCGATTTATTTAAGGATCGTATAGTTCTCCCCCGTTAAGTTGACTATTGAGTCTATAATTGTTATGAATTTTGAGCACGTAGTCCACCCTCTCTCCAACACAAGTTTTGGTGTTCATTAGTAGCTTCACACCCAACCATACACCTCAAATCACTCTACACCGCCTATGATGATTATTGACACTTGACTAATAGTCTCACTTACCCTATTATGAGGCCTATATTAGGTTACACTAATGTCCAACAAGATTGACTATTAGTGTAACCACGTGACACTCATCATTTGCACGCTTAATAATATCTTCATGTTTGCCTGTTCTTTGCCTTGTCATTTGTGGAAGTCATTGTTGATGTAGTCGCATTACCTTCCTGCATATTAAAATACAAGGTCTATCATCTTAAGCATCTCAATATGCAACGCTAAATGTCATAATGTAAATAATTATGCACTTCAAAAATTACCCTCTTGACAAATAGGGTCATGTTGGTAATTAGTAGACATGACACTTCTAAATCTCTAGGCATCTAGTTTAGGCCTTTTGCAAATAGTGTATGTGACACTAAATACTATACACGGTGTCGTGATCTTAAATTATGTTGAGTCACCGATAAACTTAATGGGGACAAGGTCTTGCCCACCTAGATCATGCCCTAACCTTTTGCTTCATGAGTACAGTAAGGTGAACCTTTGATGGTCTCACCAAAAATCTATGATTGTGAGAATGAGGGACCACAAGTGACATGCTTGCAACTGCTTATCATATGTTTTTATATTGCTCATGAAGTATAATTATGGCAAATACATGGCCCTATGTTGGAGTCCCCATACACTTGTCTCCACCATGGTGTGCTACAATATGAATTTGTCGTGAATATATGATAAGGTAGATGTGCTTCATTCAATTACATTTCTTAATCAAATATTCATATTTTGATGGTATGTGGGTTGGTGTGGCTCCAAGAACGGATATAAAAAAGACACGTGTTTAAAAAACGAGTGAAGTGCATGCTCGAAATATGATAACCAGTCTTGGCTCAATAGTCAAAACAAATTTGTTTGGTCGAAGGGGGGGGGAAGGAACTCTATGACCATTTTAATGAACACAAGAACCTTCACTTTGATAATGAATTAGATATTCATATGAGCTCCAAAAATCATGAGAAAAATGTCTACGGCCTTGATTTGGATTTGCTAACCATCCTATACTAATCGCGTGTTTCATATCCTAGAAGAAGTGAGCTAGTGGGGAAGAGTAAACATTTGAATTTTTTTTTCTTGTTTGAATTTAGAAAACCATGGCATAACATATGTGATGTGTCCAATATACCCTCAAGTTTAGGTGTCGAAAATACCGTACCTTAGGGGCAGCTTCGGCACCTTGCTGCCGAATATTTAATTAAAGTTCAAAAAGTAGGTTCGGCACCTTAAAATAGTATATTCACATTTTCAGCAATTTTCTCTTTTAATTTTTAAAAATCCGGCTTAAATTCATTTTTAATTTTCTATTTAAGCTTATATCTTGTACATCTCTCTTGCATTGAATGACAAGTAAGATGTGAGTGAAGAGTTGAGAATGCTCTGTGCTTTATGCAAGTAGAGTGGAGTTGTGTTCAACAATGCATATGGGATATGTAAACTTTGAGGTGAAGCACCTAGTTAGACTTCATTTTTATAACACGCATAACTTTTGCATAGAGTCTTCAAATGACATAAAATTTGTTGGAGGTGAAAGATTACTTGATTTCTAAACTTTTCTTAGACCCACAAAATTCCAAAAAAGTTGATCTTCTATGCACAAATGAGCTCCGAAAAACTGTTATGAACGCATTTTAATTTTTTTATCTTTACACGGCTGCAATGTTTTGTCCATATCTTTTGCATAAAGACTTATTTTGATACAAAACGTGTTGGAGGTGGAAGAAAGATTGATTTCTCAACTTTTGTTAGTTGGACAAAATTCTATAAAACTTCATCTTCTATGCTCAATTGGACTCCAAAAATTTGTGTACAACACATTTGAAAAGCCTCACCTAGAGTCTTGCTACTTCTTAACCCATATTCTTTGTGGACTAATGTAAGTGAGCTTGATTACAAAATGAGCACCTTCTCTCCTTCAAAATTCACATATGCTTCCACTTTAAGTAAAACTCTAGTGAGAAGTAAAAAATTCTTACATTTCGGCAATTTTGAAAAATAATTAATTTTATATTCGGCAAAAAATGGCAATAATATTCGAAAATTTTCGGCGTCTATTTTTAGAATTAGTTTGTGCCGAAGCTGCCCCTAAGGTACGGTAGGTGCACCTCCTTGAGTTCAGGGTATGGACAAATCTGGTTGTGCTTGGTTTAGGATCATCCCATGGACTGCAGTATCCAATCCGCCATTTTGCATTCAGGCCCACTTCACACACACGCCAAGAGCCGTGACCATGAAATTGTGAGAGCCCAAAAGAAAGTGTCCAAAGGCCGTCCCAACATACCTCCCAAATCATGTAATGTGGTCACGGACCCTCAAGTGTAGTGTTAAGCCATATGTGACCGGGTCCTCAACCAGATGCTATTTCAACGAATGTCAATTCACGTGGGTCCTCACGCATGATAAAATAGAATAAACCAACGGTTGTGGGCGTTCGGAGTGCCATGGTCTCCTGGTTTTGTGTTAGGCCTACCTCCAAGAGGTGGTTTTTGAAAATAGTCCAAGTGGCCATGAAACATGATCCATTTGATGCCATGTAGGAATCCACGTAGACTTCACATCCATCTTGCATTCACATACTCCGTTGGTCCCTCAAGCGTAGTGCGAAGCGAACTTGGACCGGCTCCGCCATTTCCACCAATGAGAGTGCTTGAAGTGTAATGGTCACATGCTCTCAGGGCCACTTCACACACGAGACTGAGAGCCCGTGACCATTACCACTTCAAGCACTCTCATTGGTGGAAAAGGTGGAGCCAGTCCAAGTTCGCTTCACACTACGCTTGAGGACCAACTGAGTATGTGAATGCAAGATGGATGTAAAGTCTACATGGATTCCTACATGGCATCGCATGGATCATGTTTCATGGCCACTTGGACTATTTTCAAAAAACACCTCTTGGGGGTAGGCCTAACACAAAACCGGGAGACCATGGCACTCCGAACGTTCACAACCGTTGGTTTATTCTTATTTATCATGTGTGAGGACCCTCATGAGTAGAAATTCATTGAAATAGCATTTGGTTGAGGGCCCAATCACATATGACTTCACACTAGACTGAGAGTCCGTGACCACGCTACATGATTTTAGAGGTGTGTTGGGACGGCCTTTGGACACTTTCTTTTGGGCTCTCACAATTTCATGGTCACGGCTCTTGGCTCGTGTGTGAAGTGGCCCTCAATTACCTGAAATTGCAACATGATATTAATATGTAATAGTTGCCAAATCGTACCCGACCTTATCCTAGTGCACCAAAAAATCAATAAACTTAGGGCATGTTCACACGGATCCCAAGTCCTTAAGTCCCAAGTCACTTGAGATCAATCTCAACCGTTGAAAGCACAAAAGTTGGGAGTTACCACTTCACGTGGGTCCCCAATCCTAACTCTCAAGTATGACATGGGACTTGTGTTGAGCGTTGGGTCGAGCAAACAACTACACCCAACTCTCAACACAAGCCCCGCAAACATTTTTGCATAGAATAATCAAGAGTTGACTTTAATGATAATTCTTAAGGCTCATAAGTTGGGACTTCGCCTTCATCTTGGGACTTGCTAACATGACTGGGACTTGTGACTTGGGACCCATGTGAACGGGCCCTTAGTCAAAACACACACCAGACTAACTTGTATTCTTTCAGTCATGTATAAATTTATGTTTTCTTTCAGTCGTGTGTTGTCAAACATCTTCCACCCATTTTGGTTGGAATTGACTTATCAAAATTGAATTCTATACCTTATTTCAAGTACTTAGGCCCCTCCCACCCTTGAGTGAATCCTACGTATCTAATCGAGCAGTATACCATTTATGGTATTTAGTGTCACGTACACTATTTACGAAGGGCTTAATCTAGATGCCTAGAGGTCTCTAAGTGTCACCTCCACTAATTGTCAATATGATACTATTCGTCAACATAAGCAACTTTTTAAGGTGAAAACCTATACACATTAAGACATTTAGTGTAGCACATTGAGATACTTGAAATGATAGTTTTGCGTTTTGATATGGAAGAGGAAGATATTCTCGAGCTTACTAATATCAAGTGTCATTTGTGTACACTTTAGTAGATTGTGGAGCGATTTTGTTGGAAAATTCAAGAAAATAGGAAAAATAGTGCCAAAGGAGCTCAATTAGGGCTAGATACTTAACTAACATGTGAGAAGGAAGACCATAGTCAAGGAGAATGGAAATATGAATGATTTGAAGGGACTATGGTATGATTGGAGAAGGTGCAACCCTAGAGATTAGCAAATGCACTATCATGAGGCTATCTTCTTCAGAAGAAGGAGAGAGTAATATTTTGATTTTCATCTCGAGCTTGTGAGGTTTTTTGACAATAGTCTTGGGGAATTGATTACATGAATGTAGGATCATGATTGATCCTTTGCAAATAGGCTTATTCCATATTGTGAAGGTTTGTAACCTTGTGTAAGTATTGGAAGGAGAGAGATTCCTTTGTCCATTGTATGTTCAATCATTAGTTTTTGATTGTGACCTTGAACTTTGAACCTATTTTGATATATTTGAGAATTAAGCTGTACGACCATAGTTTTTGGAAAGTACTATAAACTTCATACTCTTAGTGATTGAGAGGATGAGGAAAGCGTGTCTCTTCGGACCATATATATAGATAGATAGATAGATAGATAGAAACTCCGGTCCCTTTTTAGCAAGGGGCCGGCGTGAATAAAGTGTATGTTCGTAATGCCAATGACCCGATGCCCACCGGACAAGGGGACATTGGGACAATACTACTCTCCCCTTTTGAGGATGGACACTATAGTGACACACTATACTAGTTCCTAGCTAGCCACTAGTGCCTTGAAGATACCGGACATGGTATCCCCCCAAAGGGCTTTGAGGTACCCATACAACAAGGTCCAAGGACCCCCCACCATAGTTGGGTGGACTAAGGTGGTCTCTTCGGACCATAGCCTATTCATTGGCCTTGTTTTGAGGATTACTTTTGAGATGAAGTAAGCTTAGTAGTTGTGGAACCACTTATACATTCAAATCATGCAATTATATTGTACGAGAAGCATGTTGAGAACCTTTTGATTACAAGTGGTTATATTGGCAAGACAATCTTCTCATCAATATTGTGAGGGATTAAGATTTAATCATGAATCGTGAAGTTGGAAGGTATGTATGAGTGGAAGGGAATATTGATTTGCTAGAGAATTGAACCAAGTAGAAATGATTGAATAAGACTATGGAATGATTAAGCGAGGATAGAAACCGGATTCCCCCTTGTGGACTAATGAGCAAGGGTTTCTCATCAATATGTGTAGATCCTCGGTAAACTCTATGAAGACTATGGTCTTCAAACAAATTAGCAGAAACAAACCCCAAAGTAAATTTGTTCAAGAAGCAAAGTTGTTGTTGTAGTATGTAGGATTCTAATTGAGTGTATGCTTGAAACCTTGGGACCCAAAGTCGAAAAGAATGAGTTTTGGTGGAATCTTGCAACCTTTGGAAGGGTTGGGTAATGACATGTTAGGAGGGGAAAGGCCATTGACTGCCAAGGTGAAACATTTTATAGGCAATTACTTTTCAGAAGAAAATATTTGAATGAGTGAAATGAATGGTATACTTTTTCAAGTTAAAGTATTAAAAGAAATAGCTATAATAGTCGGAATCCAATAAGAAAAAGGGGAAGACCCCAAAATAAGTCTATGGTCTTCTAACTATGATGGTTTGTGGGATTATAGTGATGTTTGGAACATATGTGGACGAAGTGGATGGACACCAACAAAAGACTATATCCTTGTATTTGCCTAACAATAAATGGATTAATTAAAGAATATTGTCACTTATGGGTGAGAATTGTACTACCAATTCAAGTTACACTAAAATGGATTAATTAATATGGGACAATTGACTATATCAAAGTGCCCTTGATTTTGGTAAGGAGACTAGAATGGGATACTATATGCAAGACTATTGTTGGTGGTTGTGCGTATGATTGAGTACCACACAAGGTCCGATTAAAATGAACCCATTGCCAAACTATTGACAGGGTCGTACGTGATAGTGACAAATGCATGTATTGAAGTTGAGAGATTTCCCAAGCCCTTTGTTTGTATAAATGAATGACTTGTCAGCCTAAATCCCAAATCATTTGAAATAAACCTGTAATTGTCACGACCAAACTTATCTAAGACATCAAGAAAATTCAAAATCCATCTTTTAAGTTTTTCCCTTACTGTTGCCATGTGTTTTTTGTCTTGTCCAAAATCTACAATGCTTAGACCGTCGTGTAACATAGGCATACACCTCATACATTATTGAACGAATTGATGCCATCATACTAGTAAGCACAATGTCATGAGGTGACCCTAACGGTGAAGTTGTTGAGCAATAATATTATCTAGCATATGCCTCAAAATAGGGTAAGTGACATTATTACGTAAGTGACACTAAATACCATATACGGTGCACTTCAAATGGAACTTTAAATGTATGTGGCATTTGGTGGTATGTTCATAGTATGAATGTGAAATTTGACGGTACAATAGGGCCATAAAGTTGAAAGTGCACGCAATAAATGTACACACACACACCTTACCTCGTTCCAAATGATTAGAGTTGGGTTAGAACTAAATTTCTACCGAGCCTATTCCAACAAACTTTAACATGACACTTGATTGTCTACTGTGAAAAACATGAATATAGTTTGAAGTTATATCCATTTGTCTCATAGCCATGTTCGGTAAACCCGCTCCGAGTTCGCATATGAAAACACGACTATGATCAAGATGAAGCGTCCCTCATTCAAGCCAGTCCTAACGGTTGGTATCGTCTCTTTCTATTGTCTCTCTAAGCTTAGATCATCACTCTTGATCATCTTTGTACATCATGTGAATAAAATGCATATGTAAAATGTGATGTTTATCTTATAACAAGCATAAATATGGATACAAATAGAACTTGTGGACACCACACTTATTCATTGTTTTGGCACAAATTGAAAAAATCAATTGCAAAAAGGAACCAAAATACAACCACCCCGGGAGAACCAACGCACACCAAGGGGAAATCAAGAAATAATACCCATCTAGGGCGTAACCTTCCATGTGACCACTAAGTTACTCCAGGTCACAATAAGGCCTTTGACCCCCCCAAGTTGAATCGAATTCATTATGAATGTCCTGGTAGACCACGTTCAGGGCCTTTCCAGATCCGTGAGAGTCAATTTCCACTCGATCCTACCATAATCGAGTAGGGCGTCCCAAATGATTTGTCGTGTTTTCTCAATGGGTCATTGCAAATTATTAAACACGATATCATTCCGTTGGCACCATATAGTCCACAGAAGACCGCGCCTCGAGAAGAACCAGGTGCGACTGAACCATTTAAGAGTTTTGCATAAAGGTTGATCAAAGACGCATTACATCATAGAAAAAGATTTCCGTGGGCCAAGATTCTCTCTTTTGGCAAAGAGTTGCTAAATGATGTTAGCCACATATTGCCACGCTTGTTGAGTGAGTGGATAGCTGAAGAACTTGTGTTCCACCATTTTCACCAACTACGGGCCATAGTAAAGGCAACTTTTGTCAATCTCTGCCGAGACTTTCCTGCGCCACTCATTCACCGCCACGGCCTTATGTATGACCGTTATTCATATGGTGTGCATGAAAATGGTCTCTTGTGCAAGCACTTGAAAGAAAACATAAGAAACCCCAATATAACATATTATTATAGAAACATGTAACATGAGCACTTAACATATTTTGTTTGGATTCATTGGACCTTTGGTTGGATTTTAAGTAGCAAGTGTTACATGTACGTGTGTATGAGAAAACCCAACATAACACACTTTGTAAAGACATGTAGTGTGAACACTCGATAAATTGTGTTTGATTCATTGGAACTTTGGTTGGATTTTAAATTGCAAGTTTTACATGTATTCATTTACGAGAGAGGAAGACAATGCCAACTTGAGGTGGGCTCGTGTGTAGAACCCATGACATGATTTTGGAGGTGCAAGGTATACGTAAAGTCGCATAACGATATTGAGCAGCCACGCGATAGTCTCTTTCCAAAGAAAGAGGCCGCGATTTGGAAAACTGTGATAACTTACAGTTGCTTGTCAAAAAGTTCATAGCACACATCTTGAGTGCTCTTCGTAAACAGGGAATCCATGAATCATGATCATGTGAGACCTAGTCTTGCATAACGTAGCCAAAGAGTTGTGTAATATTATGTGAGTACATGTTCTAGACGTTTTATAATCAAGTCACGTAACTCTATGTATGTGTGTATATAGATATAGAAAGAGAAAAGTTGCATGAATCAATCCAAGTTGCATATTGTTCCGCACACAATTGTCAATGATGGGTAATTATAACAAGTGTTGTAGAAATAAATACAAAATACACATTATATCATGGTCCGTACCATATTCCATTTGAGGCAATAACGTATTAAATTTTGAAAAAAAATCCATGCGAAGTTTGGAGTTTGAACCCCCAAGATTTAGTGAAACGAGGCCTATAGTCAAACATATTTAATATACTTTGGCTGACCTTACGTATGTACTATTGGCCTTTTTTCTTACGTACTCTGCCCGAGATCTCGAGAGCTTTGAAATTTGAAGCCATTTGGGAATCGTGTTAATAAGTCACTCAAGGGATTTTATGGGTGACCGGAAAAAAGATTTGGGTCTACATGAGAAGTCAACTCCACACATTCATTTCCGGGGCTCAGTTACACCGATTTGTCATATTAGTGTGGATTTTATAATCGGAGAGCCTTGTTTCATATTTGAATTCCTTACCGATAATAACATAGAATGACGATTAGTGACACTTAATGCGCAAAATAGTGTGGCATCCAAATTGACGTGCCATGGTAATTAGGGCCATTTGACACACATGACCAAGGGCCATTAGAAAGAAAAAAATGAGTTAGGATTTTCGTAATCATGGTTGGTGGGTTGAAGACCATGACGAAGAGAAATCCACATCACTTTCAAAAAGCCTGGGTCACGAGACATAGTGTAAAGTGAATTTAGACCGGGACATTGTTTTTATGAGAATCCAAATTACTAAAAATGTTATAAACACATATTTACTACAAAATATTATAAATTGCTAAAAATATATATACTGCTAAAATTTGTTGTTGTTTGTTTCTAACATGG
Source organism: Polytrichum formosum (assembly GCA_964035585.1). Lineage (NCBI taxonomy): Eukaryota > Viridiplantae > Streptophyta > Polytrichopsida > Polytrichales > Polytrichaceae > Polytrichum > Polytrichum formosum. The sequence goes on from OZ037938.1 coordinate 33,733,251, forward strand.
TTGTCTTTTTTTCCCACCGAGACAATTTATTTGGGTTCTTTCTCTGCAAACATTGGGTGACCACCAAACATTACCCATTTTTGGACATGTAGGATTCCACGTTACTTCTATGTCTCTTTCTTCTTTATTTTATGACATGCTCACCCATCGTCACTTTTGTTTTTGGTGACCTTGTGTAATATAGTACAAAGTGGGACCGCCACTCATTTCTCAATTAATGTGAGATTCTAAAAGTGGTGGCCTTGGTCAATGGTCACTAGTTTAAAATGGCCCTTGGAGTGGTCTTCGTGACTTGTCATGTAGGACCGAGTGTCGTATTATGACTCATGTTGTATTTGTCACCTAATGACTGCAAGTCAATCAACATGGGTCGATAATGAATAATATGTGCCACACTAGTCCATATTTACATTGCAATGTGAACATTAAGACCATAATAAAAACAAACAGCTACACTATTGTGTCTAATTAGTGTGGGCCACACTAATTCCCAATAAAACACGCTAATTTCAAATTATAATTTAGAGTGGCCCACACTAATTTCAAAGGTGAAAAATTGGTGTGGGCTTTGTTGTTTCCACAATTGGATGAAACTTCATAATTCCATCCAATTGTGTTTTAAGACTTTCCCACATGGAACTCTCTCCTACTCCTGAAACTCTCTTCTGTACCTTTCCATCATAATCTTGTATTCAGGGGCACATCGCATGCCTTATCTACTTCATTATATTTAGAGCCAGTGGTCTATTTCTTCTCTAATTTGCAAAATGAATTCTAAGAAATCCAACGCCTCAATTGCAAGCATGAATGTCAAACATAGTCAAGTAGCAAGCTCTCATTAGTCAATTGTCACCTCATTGTTACCAATCTTCGGACATGAAGCCTCCTCCCATCTACAAGATGCAATTGAAGATGTGCCCCAAACGGGATCATTCTTAGGGTACCCGGATTAGAATAAGAATCATTCATCGGCTACTCAAGAATGTTATGGACAATTTGAAGACTGACCTTCCTTATGAAACCTCACAATCCGTTAAGAAAGAAAGAAGGTCAAGAATTCAAGTAACGATTGCACATCTGATCTATTCATTCGCGAGCAAGTGTCTTTGGAGCATCTAAGCTTTCAAATCGGGCGAGTTTCTTTCGCTGAGGAGCTTGTTCATCGTAAGAGTCTAATTCATAGAGAAATGGAAATTAAGAGAAATTTTCCCCTACAACAAGAAAGATGTTGATGACTTGGAATCAAATCGCACAGACAAAATCTCCCAGGTGGTCAGCTAGGTAGGTGTCCCGAGCTAATTGCGATGCCTTCCCTCTGTTGATTCAACATTTCTGATTCTCTCCAGCTACGAGCTACCAACTCCTCAGGCTACCTAATCCGTCATCTGCAACCTCACAATCTGTTAAGAAAGCCAGTCACTCAAGAGTGCGGAGCCCAATTCGAGTTCTAAACTTGTGCATCTGTTCTATTCATTTACAAGCAAGGTGTCTCCGAAGCATCTGAGCTATCAAATTGAGAGAGTTGTAGTTTCTCGCGCTGAGGAGTAGAAATCAAGTACAAATTTTCAGGAAAGAAAGCAAGCAGCTGCTCACTTCGAGTCAAAATGCTCGCAGATTCTTCCACCATACAAACACAATCTCCCAGGTGGTCGTTGGAAATGATGCCTTGCAGCACCGCCGCTCACTCATGACTCAACTCTACACGCACAGACCTAACGGAGGCTGTTTGCAGAGAACCCTAACACACACGGATGGATGACAGTACGAATTACATCCAAAGTGATGCAAACACTAGAAATTTAGTGTGGGCCACACTAATTTCCAACCCACGTGAATTTCCCACCCACACTAATTAGACACAATAGTGTAGTTGCAAGAGTGCTCTGCCCTACTATTCTCCTACACACATCGCTAATTTCGGTCAATTGTCCAACCAAGGTCAAACCTTGGCCCAATTTGGAGACCAATTCATATCAACACTCAATTATAACTGGACTCCACTTGAAGACCAATCACTAACACCACAAAATGATAACACATATGTGGCTAGTTATGGTTGGCTGCCAAACTTTGGCCCGCTTCATAGACCACCGCTAGGTTTCTTCCCTCTGGCTAGAGCCAATCAAAATGACTTGGTAAATAGTGACATTCATGGCAACGAGTTATTATAGCAACATGTAACTCCAATTGGTAACGCACATTAATAGGACAAATTGGTGTACTAGGTGGACTACATTGAATATCCCAACTAGTGCATGTTACGATTCAAAGTTATGAAGTGCTATATTTAATGAGAATGTGGTATTCTACCAAGCAAAGTCATTTATGTTCGTATTGAACTTTTGTTAGTGAATATATAATCCTCAAGTAAGACGTCAGTGCATTGTGTAACGTTGAATAATAACACTCACTAATTGGGATAATCTATGTATTGTATGTATTGTCCACCCAACAATCATCCACCCAATCCACTACACTAAATATTGTATCTAGTGTCACATACTATTTGGAATTACGCAATGTTGTATTTATTTATTGTATATCTCATATTCTACCAACAAATGTCAAATTGGTTGTTAGGACATTATAGAGCATTAACAACTCTACATGGCAAAACAATTACATCAATAGTAGAAAGATATAGCATCATGTAACTCCGAATAGTAAGTGACACTAAATACCATCTTTAGTGTAGTCGTCCACGCGTGTGGCACAATCATCCATCCATCCATCCATCCATCCGTTGCGAAGCCTGTCTATCTTTAGTGGTTTCAATTTGGAGGGTTTTGTTTCTTGCTTGTGCTACAGTCCCTTCGGGCGGTGGAATCAAATCCAAAAAAGTTGGCCAACTTGTGTGTGTCCATGGTCCCTTTTTCTTTTATAGAAAAAAGAAAAGAAACAAAAAACAAAAAACATGCCTCAAAGTTCTAAAGCAACATATTGTTCGGAAACTTGGCTTCATCCAACCTACCCGAACCATGATCACTTCCTTTTTCGCACTTTGTTGCACAATGAAAGGCTAAGTTAACCGCACCCGAGTACTTTAGGCACTAACTTATAGATGTCTTGCACTTTAACAAGGACGTCTTTGTCCACGGCCCCAACTGACGGATCTTGTTCAAAATAGGAATGTAATATAAGGGCCACTTCACATACGAGACTGAGAGCCCGTGACCATTTGACTTCGAGCACTCTCATTGGTGGAAAAGGCGGAGCCGGTCCAAGTTCGCTTCACACTACGCTTGACGGACCAACGGAGTATGTGAATGCAAGATTGATGGTAAAGTCTACATGGATTCCTATATGGCGTCGAATGGATCATGTTTCATGGTCACTCGGACTATTTTCAAAAACCACCTCTTGGAGGTAGGCCTAACACAAAACCGGGAGACCATGGCACTCCGAACACTCACAACCATTGATTTATTATATTTTATTATGTGCGAGGACCCGCGTGAATAGAAATTCATTGAAATAGCATTTGGTTGAGGGCCCAGTCACATATGACTTCACGCTACACTTGAGGGTCCGTGACCACACCACATGATTTTGGAGGTGTCTTGGGACGGCCTTTGGACACTTTCTTTTGGGCCCTCACAATTTCATGGTCATGGCTCTTGGCTCGTGTGTGAAGTGGCCCTGAGCCATTGAATCCTTCCTTGTCGTAGCTAGTCAAATTGTGTGTCGTCTCCAAAAGCTTAAGCATGAGATTGTACGGCATGGTTATTTGTCAACTTATACCTTATGAAGTGCTCACGTCTTAAGAAAGACTTTGACAATTTGATCACTTCAAGATTTGTATTACATGCTCCGTCACTCTATATGGTGTTTGTAATTTTCAACAAAAACCTTATCAAATTTCTCATCATAATAATGAGATTTATGATTATGGTGGGGTTTCAATCCAATCAACTTCTCTATTTGTCATAAAATTATCATCTATTTTATTTTGTTTTATTTTATTTTATTTGGGGGGGGGACATTAACCACATGGGTGTGATCTTTTGATGATCCTTCACAATTTTTCTTTTAATGGTTATAAATAACTCCTTAAAAGTGTAGTAGATTAAAGCACATCTTAGAAAACACTTTACTCCATACATCCTCATAGATCTTTAGGTGTTAATTAGGGAATCTCACCAAAGTAAAGGGAGTCGAGTAAAACCCTACCCGCCATAGGTTTATGATTGCTTCATTCCGACTAGGGTTCTTCCGCCCCGCCCTAAGCACATGGCAATATGAGGTGTAGATTAATTGTCAACTTTTCACTTGTTTTCTTTGAAAAATCCGGCTTGTTCTTGGATTTTGAGAACTTGGCTAACATCGAGGAAGTCTTGAAGAGAAACAAGTGTTCCAACAAATGTGTACAAAACATTTATACATCAATAATACATGGCATCTAGGTACATGTTAAGTGCATGGGTGGGGTTTTGTGGTGTCTATGTAAACTCAATCACCGTGGATGAAGAGGTTACAATTTTTTAAATAAAAAAACACACCCATTATATGTTTGGGGACCAATTCACTCCGAGTGGAGCATGTTGGGCTAATTTGGGATCTTTTACGTCGTTTTTTTATTTGTACATTCTACAAGTAATATTGACATACATATATTGAATGTTTGATTTTGTATACGCCTTCATTGTGGATGAGTTTTGTTGATCCCACCAACATTCTCTTGTAAAACACTAATATCCCAACCTACAACAAATAAATATGTATGTGGCAACACAACAAATGGGGAGATGGTTGCTATTGTGGAGTAGTGGTGGAGTGCATAGTTCTTTCTCCGATTTCTCCGCAGATAATAAAGAACCCGATTCAAACCACTTCCCGCTCTTCTTCAAAATAGGTCATAGTGTAGGAAGGCTTACAACTCCGTCTAGTTAAGGTCAAGTTCTCCATCCCGATCATAAGAAGGCAAACCAATAAGGTAGAAATACCATAACCCGTTAAAATAAGGTGATTCGCATTGAAGATATGGTCTAACAATCATGAGATAATTTTCCAAGATAGACGAGAAGGATTCATGAAGAATGCAAGTTGTTTCGTATTTTTCTGCCTTGTACAAAAAATTCCACAATTTTTTAAAGTGGAAAGTTTGTCCAACCCACTTCCCGTTCAATAGGTACTCCGCATTTCGATACATAACATCACCTAAACCGGTTAATCATGAGTACATTAGACCTTGCCTCCCATTGGCTACACTGCATTGAAGTTGCCGCCGAGCCATGCTCCATTTAAGACATGGCACTTCACCATTATGAGGCGGTCTAGTGCACCGCCAGTGGGTGGTTAACGGGTTATGGTATTTCTACCTTATGTTCTCAATATCAAACATGAATTCACTTTCATGCAAGGTAAGACATGCACTTCATTAAATGACCACACTCAAAGCATGGTTACGGTTGATGCTACGCACAACTCAACCCATTTTTTCAAACAAAAAAACTAGGTGGCAAACAACGAGGTAGACCGTCCAACACATGGTTTGATAGCGATTGCCGAGAGGCCCAATGAAACTTCCATACGGTTTTAAACTCTAGTCACTTGGACAATACTTCCATACGGTGTTAAACTCTAGTCACTCGGACAATACTTCCACAATGGCTTTCAAAAAGCATTGCATGATGATCATGTATAAGAAGCGCTCTTACCTTGAGTGCATACAAAAGGAACTACTTTTTTTTTGCTAAAAAATGACCCAAAATAATTTTGGAAGAGCTTTGAAGAAAAAGACCATTTGACCCTCCCATTTACGCCACAAGAACTAGTAGATTGTTGCACAAGACCATACACCGCAAGACAGAGTATCAATGATCATTTTATTATGAACATTCAACTTCTTGATGTTTTTTATAGTAGGGGAAATATGGGCCCATGTGAAAGGAGTAGCAAATCACAAGGCCAATGATATCCATGGGTCAAAACATGAGTTTCTAAAATGGGTTGCGCATGATTTGTGTGAACCAATCACAACGCTATTTAATTTGGTGCTAAAGAATGTTTCCCGGCTTCATGGACTATTGACATCATTCAAATGATCTTCAAATTTGGTGAAAGACACTCCCTAGGAACTATAGGACTATAATGCTAGGAACAATCCTTGGCAAGCTTTACGACTATGTTTAGAAATTTTCTTTGTCAATGGGTAGAATTGAAAGGGGTCAGAGCAAGACGACAAACAAGTTTCAAGGAAGGTAGATCTACTTTGGACCACATTCTCACATTACGTACTTTAATCGAACAACAAGTATTTCCAGGTCAATGTCTTTGTTATTGTTTTGTTGATTTCAAAAAAACTTCTAATACAATCCCACATGACAAGCTTGGGCACGCCTCCAACAATTAGGTATACCACCCATTTACAATATGTTGTAAAAGCCATGTAAACCGTAATCTATGTAAAAATTTAAAGAAATAGTGACAAACATGGCAAAGTAATGTCCGACATTGGTGCTAAACAAGGATGTCCCCTCTCCCCCACACTATTTGGCTTGTACATTGATGAACTTGAAACATATCTGGACGAGATCGACAAGGATTCTCCATATTTGTCTAAAACAATGGCCATTCTTCTTTATCATGTCGATGTCATTCTACTCTCTAAATTCGGAGCAAGCCTACAAAGACTTTTGAGCAAGCTACATGAGTTTTTCGCTTCTTCTAGCCTTAAAGTCAACTTATCTAAGACTAAAATCATGAAATTTGGCTACAACAAAACATACATTTATCTAGACAAAGACCCAATTGAGATAATCCATGATTACAAATACCTTGGGATTGATTTTTATTCACATGGTTACTTTGAGCTATCTAGTAAAAGGCGAAGAATCACATGTATGAAAGCCTTGATGGGCACTTAAGGAAATAAGCAATAGTCAGAGTCACACGTTGGGAACTCAAATCCCATCTGTTCAAGGCTTTGGTGCTTCCGACTTTCACATATGGCACTGAAATTTGGGGAGGCGATTTGAAAAACTCTCATTGGAAGGTTTTCGAGAAGGGCATGAAGATGCATATGAGGTCTCATGTCAAAGCGTGTTCTTCAACTACCTATCATATTTTGTTGGCCATATTTGGAGAACTCTCAAGCTTACTAGAGGCTTTCGACTATGGCTCACCCACCTATCCCCTCTTGGTTAGTTAGTAAAGCAACATCACTTTCCCGACACTTGGCCGAACAAGGATTTAACACTTGGCACAAATCAACAACCTTGTGGAGGACATTATGGGGCCTATCTCACTAGGGTACCCATGACAACCCAACCGCATCAAAATTAGCATGTGATGATATCAAGGAGGGTTTTGTTGCTTAAGAGTGGAACTCTTTCCATCTTTTAGGGAAGAAACTAGATTACCTCCACCTCAAGGATTTTCTCAAATACAAATGTGAATTGTAGTTGAAGCAACCATTGACACCACCACATCACAAGATCATTTCCGCTCACTGGACCTCAAACCATAGTCTAACCATTGAAACTGGACGATGATCGACTATGCCTACCTCTAGAGATACCGAACTATGCCACTTTTGCTCCTATAATGTTGTTGAAAATGAGGCACGTTTCATGTTGGAGTGTCCCCTATATAAGCCCATTAGAGATAAGTTTCCATCGCTATTTAAGAACATAGTCCTAGGGAGCCTCAAGTCTCTCTTTCAATTGGACCACCAAGTTGACATTAGCCTCTATCTCACAAAGGCTACCAAACTCTGCCACTCAAGAGAATAGCTGGTTTGAAACCATCTTGATGTATTTTTAGTTCCGTTAGCCTTTTTCAATTTCATTTCATTGCAATCCGAAGGGTCATTGGTGGCTTGAAGAAGGTTGGTGGGCGATTCGAGCCGTTAGCTATTATTGGATGGTGGAATGTTGGCATGCAAATACTATAGGCTTGTGCGAGGCTTGATTCCCGGCTTCGTGAGACATATGACATTCCTATTTCCCACTCACTTACAAACATCATCTTGAATTCAAGCAAGATAAAGGGTTTGGCTCATATATTCACATATGCATCTAAAATATTTATAAACTCGCATAGATGAAACACATGGTGAAGTTGTGCTATGTTGCCCAACATGATCCAAAATGTAGACGACTTCAAACTCTACGATGTTAATTTCAGAGTCAAATCAACTAAAGAAAACTCGTATGTCATAATATGATTGAATGCATTTCCACTTTAGAGTTGATAAGATTGGTGCAGGCCAGGGGGCTGAGGGCTAGATGCCCACCTCTTTCAGTTGGCCCCCCAAGGGGTATGGTAAAGATCCTCGTATGTTTGTAGTCTATTCATCTCAAGTGGAGCCATCTAGACTAATTTGGGACATTTGATGCTAATTTTGAAGTCAAATTATTCAAAAAAAGAACTCTACACGTTACAATGTAATTGTATGCGTTTTCGCATCGGGTAATAATGATAGGGGCATAATTCAAAGTGGTGAGCATCTAGCCTTGACCAGGGCCACAGGGGCGAGAGGGAATTATTGCTTACAAGTGTACCTCTCATCCATCCAACATAAGAAGTTGACCCCCTAAAACTTATGGTTGACTCATCTCAAATGACTTGGACTATATTCATTTCGAGTCCTTAAAACACAAGAGGCAGTTGACCATCTGGCAAGTTTTTGTCAAGTAGAGAGGAGATTTCACAACTGGGAATCAAACTGCCAACCTCTCCACCATCATCCAATAGTTTAGGGTTGTCTCGGACCAAACTAATCTTGATTTCAAATCACCTTTAAAAAGTAACTTCGGACGACATACTATTTCATGGTTTTTATGTTGGATGAATGAGAGGTACGATGGTGAGCGAGAATTCCATCTCTCTAGAGGCTGGGGAGCTCAAAGAGCGAGACATGTAGTCTAATCTAGTGTGGCCCACCTAAGAGGAGGCCCAATTTCCCAATTTCTATAGATAGGAGTCATAACGGTGGAATTCAAACTACTAATGCGGCCGTAGTAACTTAATAATAATTGTTTAGCTTCATTTGAAAAGTTACTAATTGCTGCCGGTCAGTAATTGCAGCTGGGGCACATTTGGCACCTGGGAATTCCATAATTGCTGCTAAGCAACCGACCACTTTAAGGGAAATATATTCTCACTTCAGGTGAAGTAGTAGGCTGGTAGGTGAGACCCATCATGGCCATGTAGGTATGGGCATGCATCATCACATGCATGGATGGATGTCGGTACCTTATGTACATAGTGGGTATCATCATCATCATCATCATCATCATGCCTACACATATACAGACATGGCTAGATTGGGTCCATGTCCCATGTGACGATCCACTTTGAGGTAGGACAAGGAATGGGAATTTGGAATGTGCTTGAAATGGATGTGATGTAATAATTGACATCAAGGTTTCTAAGTTTTTGAAGTTTTACCTCCATTTGTAACGTACATAACATTGCCTCAAAGGTGGGTCAAAGGTTTGTCATGAAATAATAGTTTAATTTCATAAAAAGCCAAATTTTGGTCAAAGTCAAAACATTCAATTTTCATTGCACCAAACTTGGGGATTCCGAGACCACTTGAACGCTCCTTGAACATTATAGAATGCTTATGTAGTGGTAAAACATCCTACTAGTTTAACATGGGGTTTTGAGTGACCTGAAGGAGAAGATAGAGGGGTCTTTATTTTTTATTTTCTAATTCGAGTAGCCCACTTCTCCTAGGATTTGGAAACATGTGATTAGTATGAGATACTTAGCTAGTGCAAATCGAGGTTGTAGCTACTTTTCTCATAATTATTTTGGAGGTCGTATGAATATCTTACATCATCCTCAAATTGAAGATTCTCATTGAATGGTCATGTAAGTCCTCCCCAATTTTGTTGGTTTTGTTGAGCCTAGTCTAGTCATCATATTTTGAGCATGAAGTCCAACTTGTTCTAGACACATGTCTTTTGGGTATCTATTCTTGGAGCCACACCAAACCATACCACTTAACCATAGGTGACCGATTTAAGAAAAGTAACCAAAGTAGGTGCGTCTACCTTATCTTTACTAAACATGATGTTTAAGGTAGGAGGGTCTTAAGTGGCTTGTTTTTCTTAATCGGACCCCTATATTTGATTGGTATGTGGTTCGGTGAAGATTAGAGAGCAAACATCATAAAGACACATGTTGAAACGAGATTGAACTATGACTTCAAATACTAATGACTATTCTACACTCAACAATGAGCACAGTTGGGAGGACTTATGTATCTAGTTAGGAAATCAACAAACATGCACTTCCAATAACTGTAACTAAATAAGGGGAGGTCAAATTTTCAATCCGGTTTTTACCGAGGTTTCATTGTAGATTCGCTTTATGTTGTGTAAATCTAATCGGTGGAAGTTGGAGAACATGAAAGACAAACCAAATAATACCCACATACCTTAATGTAGCCAAAGTGGATGGTTAACATGGGCGTTGGGATGGTGATCCATGCGTTCCATAGCATCGTATGGCATGCATGACATGTATGCGTCGGATGGATGGATGGATGGTTATGCGTATGTATGGTACATGGCCATGCCATGGACATTCAAGCCACGGCGCCCCCTCCCCTCCCCTCCTAGACTCGCCTCGCCTCGCCCTCTCGTGCTTTCCTCCTCGCAAAATCACGGGGGCTATGGTGCTCGGATTGCCACCCCGGCCATCTCCTCCGCACGGGGGGTAACGGCGATGGCCTACTTCGCTTTCTCCCGAATCATTTTGAGCCTCTCTACAGCTTTTCCCGTGGATCCGTTGAGATTTGTGGTTAGTTGGGGACGTTGAGGCATTTCTGTCTGTTTTCTCGGGACTTGCCATTTATTCGATTGTTCAGGCCGACGCTAATCTCTCATACATCCGCAGAGTGAGATTTGCGAGGCTTGAACCTTTTTGTGAGTCGGTGTTCGATGGTATTTGGGGAAGTTGGTAATAGTTTGGGATGTTGCTCCCCGTCGACGTCGAGGTTTGAGGTGATTTATTCCAGTTGCGGTGTGATTCCATACCCGGTTAGTTACGGAGGGAAATAGAAAGAAAGGTGGAGACGCTGAGATTTGTAGTGGATTTGGAGGAGCCTATTTTAAGGTTTGTTCGTTTTTAGCTTTTTCTCCGAGGTCTGTGTATGGAGACTTGTGTGGAGGAACCCTAGTTAGGCGGGGAGGCCGATTTGAGGAGCCTTGTGAGGCGCGTGCTAAGGGCTTGATTTCTAGAGCTTTGCAAGTAGATGCAGGTACGGTACCCTTTCGCGGAGGCTTCGAGGTTTGGAAGTGTGTTTGGAGCACAATTGTGGCCCCTGTGAATGGGTCGCAGTTTTTATTTCTTTCTCTCAGTCTCGTTGTCTCTGGTGTCCATGCGTTGATTGTGGAAGAAGGTTCTACGCACTCCTTGATGGCCATCGAAGTCTGAGGGGGATAAACCTCGTCTTTTGCTTAATCAGATAAGCGCAGCGTGGATTACGAGGAGTTCTGGAGCATCAGGGAGTCTTCTCGTGATGCCTTAGAGTGACAGTAAGGTGCAATAATTGGAGATCGATAAGGAATTGCTGTTTCTTAAGGAAGATGAGATGGTGTGAGCAATGGAGGTCTTGGGAGAGTTTTTTCTTTCAATCTCCATGTTCTCCCTTGTGTGTCCATGCAGTAACTAATGGCCATCGAAGTCTGAGAGAATAAACCTCTTCTTTTGCTTTATTAGACAAACGCAGTGTAGACTACGACAAGTCCTGGTTCATAATTGGAGATCGGTTGAAGAAGTGGCGGTTTGTTGAGGAAGATGAGATGGTGTGAGGGGGGAAGAGCTGGGGAGGAAGAGGGATAAGAATAGGAACAGGAAGCAGGAGGGATAACCATGGGAAATTCATTCGGTTGCTCGGCGTCTGGGGAGCGATTGGTGTCTGCGGCGCGAGATGGCGATTTGCAGGAAGCGCAGGCTCTATTGGACTGCAACCCTCGGCTGGCGAAGTACTCCACCTTTGGCGTGCGCAACTCGCCTCTCCACTTTTCGGCAATGCAAGGCCACAACGAGGTTTGTTTGTTTTGTGCCTCTCTCTGTGGATTAAGTTGAGAGGTCTGCTGTAATGTGTGTGTTTGAGTTTCTTTACTGTGTCAGATGATGGAATCCAATAAATAAGCCTTCCTTGGACCTATAAGGTAGATTGGTTACTTTGTCCGACTCGCCCACTTCTCCTAGGATATGAAACACGCGATTAGTAGTATAAATGCACGAGGGGTAAGGAATTTCAATCGATGCTGTAGCTATTTTCGTCATAATTTTTGGAGCTCATATGAATATCGTATTTATTATCAAAGTGAAGGTTTTTGTGCTCATTAAGTGGTCATATTGGGCCCCCCAATTAAGCCTCGAATAGTTACCATATTTGAGCACGCAATCCAATCTCTTTTAAACACATGTCTTTTTGGTATCCGTTCTTGGAGCCACCCCAAACCACATATCACTCAAATAGAGGTGTCTGATGAATGTAAGTAACTGAATAAGGCATGTCGACCTTAATGAATCTGGATACTACTTATTGAGGATCCCACATGTTTGGAAACCAGTAGGGTTTGGCTATTTGAGGATATTTTTTGTTTTTGATTCCATTTGTGTCTATATACCATGCAAGAACCTTCATACCTAGGTAAATTCGCCCTAGTTAATATTCTATATAACTTGGGTATACAAAGATTCTCTCACCTTGAGATAGGTACTGATGAAATATCAATATCTGACTGGTAATATAATTTTGATGATACCCATTGGTAGGTTCTTTGATACTATGCATTCACCTATATACCAGTCCAACATTGGCGATGACTTTAGAGAGAGGGTGCTAATTTGCGGTAGTTTCCGTGGATTCTTTTGGAGTGTCCACCTACTCCTATTGGGAGCCTTGACTTTGAAGGCAATCTTTCCTTTATGAGAGTTTCATGCAATTATGCAATTTTGCAGTTTGAATCAGCATGAGATGGCCCAAACATGCTTAAGTATGTGATGGCCTCATTTCACCTTCAAACAGAAAGTAACTATTTCTGATTCCCCTGATTCCCTGTTGAGGTTTTCTTTAAGCAAGGTCAATCAATGAGGAAGCACGAAACACATTATGAAACTGTTCTGTTTTTTTTGTGACCACTTCCTTGGGGGTTATTGACATATAACAATTGATAAGATCCGTTATTTGTGTTAAGAAATTGGTATTGCCATTTATGGTCTATATGAAACCTTTATATCTAGAGATATTAGCATTGGCTTCTGATCCTTGAAGGGCGAAGTTGATGGACCGATGGTTCATAGTGAGGGATGGGTTTAGTAAAGGTATATCTAGGTCTGATTTTCTGAATTATTGCATCTATAGGCATTCAATTTCCTTCATTTTTTTCATCCTGTGTAGCTTCTTGCTCCCTATTTCCGGCTTTGGATTTCATGGATTTCTACATTCTGCATTCTTGATATTGAGCAATTTAATGCATGTAGGGTTTATGAACCCTTACTACCTGTAAATGTTGTGATCTGGTTATAGTATATAGCCACATTCGGTTTGTAACAATTGTGACATGTCATGCTGGGCAGATTGTTTCACTGCTTCTGGAATGTGGAGTTGAAGTCAACACAAGGAACTACTGTGGACAGGTTTGTAGTTCCTGAGCTGGATAGCATCCTTTGTGACATGTAGCTACTTGGGTTGGGATACTATGCAATATTTGGCGATGAGTTTCTTGTTTATGAGCTTAGCCACACATATATTTGCATAGCACTATTGCAGATGAACTCTCCAATACCTTCTGTATTTATTGTCATGGAATGGGTGTGGATAGCTGTTCTAACATTGTTTTATGAATTTGCAGACTGCATTAATGCAGGCATGTCGATATGGGCACTGGGAGGTGGTGCAGACCTTGCTTCTCTACAGGGCAAATGTAAGCAGAGCATGAATTGGATAGGCATTGCGTTTTTCTCCTTTCTGAGTTCCTAGTCTTTTAGCTGCGTGAATATTTGTCAGGGGTGGAGAAGATGGTGAATTGTCAGTGTCATCTCCATTTTGATAGCATGAAGGTTTAGGCTGAACCTAATAAAGCTATGACTAACTCTTAAAGATAACCATTTGGGCACATGGGGTGATTATTAGGCACTGGTGATCATGGGAAAGGTGGTGAGATTTCCATTAGTTCACTGTTGAATGACTAGGCAGTCTATATACATGTTTGAACCTCTCCGCTATTCAGAGGGCGATTTCCTGTAAGTAGGGCATAGAGACAAGTTGGTCAAGTTTGATGTCATTGGTCCTCTAATTAGAACAGGTTTTAAAATGGATTGTCACTCAAGGTTAGGGATGAGCAAGTGGTATCACATCAATTACATGTGAGGGGATATACTGGAGCCATTTATTGTATGCGGAAATGCACTATCTGTAAGGTCCTCAATAATCAGTACAATGATTTGTGCAGTGTTCTCATTGGGGACTGTGTTAGAAAAACCTTTGCGGGGCTTCCAAACTTGCATCATCGGCAACCGACAAGGGTGTTCAGCCCTGGCAGTGACATTGTGAAGCTCCCCTGGTCTTTCTAACACAGGTTTCTAATGCAGATACTGTTAACATGGCGGATGTCAGACTTTGTCCGTTACCTGATTGGAAGGTACCCAAATGGAATCCAGTATGGATCCCAGGTACAGAGTGCTTGCTTTAAGTACTCTCTCTGGATCATGCTTCTTGGAAAGGCTTGCATGTTCCTCGGAGACTGGTCAACAATTGGATGAAAGAGGTTCATGTTAGGGGAGGACAGAGGAGGATTGTATCTTCTTATGTACTCATGCCAACCTGGAAATTGATTACTACCCCCACCCAGAAGTTCTATAATGAGACCAAAGAAGAAAAGCGAAGCCTTCTTGTAATGCTGAGAAATACAATGAGACTTTTCCTGCGGAGTGGCATATATAGCAGTCATATGAATTTAGGCTATTTTGAGACATGGCTGGTTTGTTGGGAAGTCTTTTGAGACTAGAGCAAGTTCTGCCTTATTATATTGTGAAAAATGGATTGTCATATTCAGATCAGCTTCCTTGTGAAGCTAATTAGGTGGATTAGTTGTTTGGTATGTGTGCAGGTTAACAGAGCTGATTATTTAAATGGTCGGACTGCACTTCATTTTGCAGCAGTCAGTGGGCATGCTCGTTCCATACGGCTCATTGTTTCTGATTATGTACCTAGCGTGCCTCACTTGTGGAGCACTTTGCAGCCAGCTAGCAAGGATGATTCACCGTCCATGAAAAATTACGTAGACCAAAGGTCAATTCTGCAAAGCCAGTGTAACATACTTGTGAAGCTCTAATGTGGGAAGGGGCAATATGTTATTCATATTGGAGTTTTTGTCAAGGGGAATTTTTGTTCAGAGTTGCTCCCCTATGATTTCCCATTGGGTGTTCTACATCCAAAATTGATAATTTCTTTCCACCTGTGGTGCATACTTGGAGATTGTGTTTGAATTTGAATGAGGAGCGACCAATTCTGTGCATTGAGGGTCAAACTCATTTTAGCACCTCCTGGCATGCCAAAGTGAGTTTCACCCTCAAATGAACCAAAATAGATCATTCTTTGTTGAAACCTCCGCATGATCTGTGAGTATGCACCAAATGCTTAGCAGATATGGAAGGTGTTGTGTGCAAAAGAACCAATTCCTGACCAAAATTCCATTGAGCGGAAGGATAACTTTATTGAACTTCTACAAACTTTTGACTTTTTCTTTTAAATAATCCAGTATCAAAGGGGTGGATGGTTTATAGTACTTCCTAGTGTATGTAGAAGGGTTAGAAAGCTATGGTCATTTCTTCCTATTAGATTTATTAAAAAAGAATCCTCTTCTCACCTTAGTTTGCCGTAGCCTGTGTGATTTCTGAAGTACCTCATTGATTTATATTTTGCGTTTGTTGTCTTTCTTGCAGTGCTTTAGGAAGGATTGTCAACAAAGCTGCGGATGGAGGCATTACAGCTCTGCACATGGCTGCTCTTAATAGCCATACAGAGTGTGTGCAGTTGCTGTTGGATCTTGCGGCAAATGTTTTTGCTGTTACCATTCAAGATGGCACAACTATTGACTTGATAGGTACGTGGAAATGTTGAGTTTGGTTGTTTGCACCTATTAATTCCTGAAATGAGGACTTTGGCAGATGATTTTTAGATTCTTAAATCGAGATTTCACTGTTTTTACATCACATTAGATCAGTGGTTGTTCAGTAAACATATTGGCCTGCATCAGATTCTACAAAATTCCTGTAGGAGCATTACGTATAACGAGGACCTGGCAAGTCGCACCCTTGTCGTGTACTGAACCCTTGGTTGTCTGATACTATTTTCTGGCAGGGGCTGGTAGTTCTCCACTACATTATGCTGCTTGTGGAGGCAGTATTCCTTGCTGCCAGGTATGCATCCTCTTCATATCGATCATAGTGTTTTTATCTTGGAGTCACAATGTTATTTAGAGTACTTGCTTTAAAGCGTTTTCTCCTGGACTATTTAATTGACAAGCTTATGAAGTGCATCATGTAATCATATTGGATCTACATGTGGGCAGGCTTTGCTGTCCAGAGGTGCAAATCGGAGCACTACAAACTGCAATGGGTATGCTTTCAACTTTGTAGACTTTATTGATGAGGTGGCATGTATGTGTGGATCATCTTGTGAGTATGATGGTAATTTATACTACATAGAGGTGATGGAATTCTCCCGGTTTATGACGTTCCCATGAGACATTCTTGGAGCAGAGTCTGCCTTTGTGGTTGGTTTACGTTGTTGTTAAAATAATCTACTTGGTTGGATTAATTGGTGAACACATCAGTGACCACATTGGATGTCCCATTTAAATGATTCAGGTGGACAGCGTTGCAAGTGGCTCGCTTGTGGCGTCGACATTGGTTGGAACCTCTGTTATCCCCAGAGTCGATTCATTCCATCCAACCTTTTCCACCCTCTCGCTACTTGGCACTCCCACTTTCCAGCATCATGAAGATAGCCAGGTCAGTCTTGAAACAAAATATTCTGAAGCATCTCAAACCTATACTTGCTTGACCGTTGATTAGGAATCCACTGTCTGCATATAGGTACAGAGGTAGAGAACAAGTAAATCATTCAATTCAGTTCACACAGATATAATTGTGCTCAAATACTGTTAAGAAGACTTCCTACTTTTGAAATTTATAAACATATGCAGTACTTCAGGAACTAAGTTCTGCAAACCTTGTGAAGTTAACTTATTGGACGAAGATATCTGGAATTTTGGGGGACAGGGACTGTGGATGGCGAAGTGTTGATCCTGCACCTGTTGATGCTGATCCCTGTTCTGTCTGTCTAGAAAGACGATGCACAGTCGCTGCAGAAGGTAATATCTAGTTATTCTGGATGTTACTGAGAAGTAATTCTAGAGTTTGCTGCAAAATACTGGACCACAAGTGGCTGCAAGTCTGACTCTAGTTTGTCTTTACGATCATGATTTGTCTTTCTTTTCTTCCATCTCCTTTTCTTTTGATGATCATTCTGATGAGGTTGTTTGGGATGCCAGGTTGCGGGCATGAGCTTTGCACCCGTTGTGCTCTCTATCTATGTTCAACAAACACTGTCGCAGCTGCAGCCGGCAGTTCTCCTGGCTCCATCCCATGCCCTCTCTGCAGACATGGTGTTGTCTCCTTCATCAAGCTTCCCACAACAATGTCCTTGAAGGACCTTGCAAAAGTGAACCTGACATCTCTTGCCCTCTGTACAGCATGTGCGATGGAGATTACGGAGCCGAATTCTGCAAAAGCCCTTCTCCAAAAGGAGCATAGGGGCGGTTGCCGTGTCTCTCCCTTGTCTACACATTCCCTCAGATTGACATGTCCTGGATTCTCCTCCCTAAATTGTCCAGGAGGGTTTGAGTCTATTGATGAAACATCTGGCTCAACTTCCCCAGCTCTTACATGTGGATTTTCTAGGTCCGATTCTCGATCAGAGGTGAGAACTGATGACTCAACCACCATTGAAACTCTGGCTTGGCCTGTGCCTTCAAGAGTCTCAATGCTACGGACTGCAGCTGCTGGGGGAACACATACTTTGGCATCTCATATTCAGAATGAGGATGTGCCTTCAACTTCAAAACCTGTCTCTACTCGCACACAACGTGACTTTCCATCCCCAAAGAAGGGGACTGCCAGGTGGTCTTTGAGAAAACCCTTCAGATGGGCTAGCTACTCTAGCTTGCACTCAAATAGGGACTAAGTCACAGGCCCAAGTTCATCTCTGCATATTTTGTAGCAATTGCCTCTTATTTCCTGTTGAGATGAGAGGTGCTGGTGCAATCCGGAGCAGTAGGGTAACCGTTTACCAACACCCATGCTCCCCCCAGGTTGTGAATTCTTCAACGTCACTGTCATACCCAGTGTCTCCTTTCAAGAATTGTTTCAACTGATAACTTGGTGAAACTGGAAAGTCAGATGTTAGAAGGACTTCTGCGCAAGCAGCAGCAGCAGCTGCGCTGGGAACTGGTTGATTGGTACATTTTGTGCGCTCCTCATTTGTAGTGTTTCTTATACAACCTGTGCTCAGGTGGCACATCTGGAGTGGGAGTGGGACGAAGATCTCACCGTTTCTTGAGAGGGATATAGAAGGTCTCAATTCGGGACTCTGATTCTGCAAGTATTTATCCCCTGGATGCTGCTTTTCCATGTGAACACATGGCACCTGAGGACAGGGGAAAAAAATCATTGTACAATGTGTTTCAATATTGAGTTCTCATGCCGAAATTGCTTGGCTTGTTCACAAAGGTTGGTTGGTTTTAATCTTGGGTGACTTTCTGAAACAGTGAGTTCATTGACCTTGTTCACATTTATTTGGTGGAGAGGATCGTTTCCAGGTTATTGGTCTTTCCCATCTCGTGTTGCTGACCTTTACTGAAAGGAGGGCAGTGACATGGACCTCAAGGAAATCTGGCGGACTGGAATTTCCTTGACAGGATTGGTTGTGAAATGCTGGTTAGTGATTTCTCAAGTTGCTGCAGATGGTGTTGTTGATCTTGGGAAGAATGGGAGAATGTGTCGTGGCAGCTCAAACTTGTAAACCTCTTGATATTTCGCAAAACATATTCAAGGTATGTGGGCCTTATGTGGTCACCTTTCTTAATTGAACACCTACATTTTTGAGTGGTACATTGCAAGGCTTGTAGTTATCAATGGACATTAAAAGACACGTGTTATGGTGAGAGTGGGCTATGTTCTAAACATTTTAGACACAGTTTGGAGGGTCTATGTGATTGTTAGTAGATGATTGTTTTTCTTCAGTCTGACCTTGTATAAGTTTTACTCCGTCTCAACTCCGATTCTGGAACTTGAAATGACAATGTGTGTGATTCTACACTGATGAGAGGGTTTTTCGATCTGATATAAGGGCCAAAAGTGTCTGTGGAGTTGGAGGTGCCCACGAAAGGGCCACATACCTCAGTACTGAATTGTTTTCTACTCACCAGGTGGGGCTCTGTGTGTGCTGCTCAACATGTCCTCGTCACGTCATCTGGTTGCGTATTTGTGTTTTTAAGAAACTGACAGTGCCGGAACATTCTTGGGAGTACACAATGCTTTAGATAAGCAACCTGTGCCACTTTGTAGTTTGAGAGAGGAGGCATGACAGCGGCAAATTAAAAAGCATAAACAATCTTTGTGTACGTTGACAATTTGTCGGGTGACGTGCAGCTTTCGAGGTCTCGGGCCCCCATAAATAAGTACTTGGAAGTTTGAGTACGAAGTTCACCAGCAAACTGACGTCAAGTACAGAATGTGTAAGGTAGAAGCACCTGCCTGTATTGGACAGACACTTGAGACTCCATCACGTTAAAAAACACTTTGTGCATTTGTATTCATGCATTCTTGACATCGCAGAGCCTTTTATCAGAAAGTCTGCTCACCATCCAACGACTTCCCCTGTCCATGAAGTTATGTAATCTACGTCACACGCACACCAACAACACATGGCTTCATCTCCTCTCGCGTCGCCCCAACCAACACCTCAATAACCTCCGCACCAACTGACACAACAAAGCAACAAATGTCCTTGCTGCGCTCTCAAAATCCTGCCCAGCTTTGTGCACGATGTTTATACTGTTATGCTTGCTGGCAACACCAGAGACCACGCCATCAAAATAACTTCTGCCCATGCACTTGTTTTGCGCCTTGATGTCAATCTCTAGACCGATTGTGTTCGGACATTCTATGTGTCCCATCACCAACCACTTCAGACCTTGGACAACTAATTCAACTATTAGTTAACTAGTCGTCTTTTGTAACTATAGTTGTTCGCGATTTGACTTGCCAAAAAATGTAGTTAACTATAGTTGTTCTAAAGTCGGTCTACCAAAAAATCTAGTTAACTATAGTTATATATACCTACTTAACTATTGTTGAGCGCAACCTGTTCACGGAATTTTGTTGTAGTGTTTGTAGTGTCACTAGTGTGTTATTTGTGTTGGTGGTGTACATGGAGGTTGTTCCGGGTTGAACACTGTGAGTGATCGTATAAAGGCGTTTCTTGATGATCCGCAATGGCCCGAGCATATTAGAGACCCTTAAGTGAAGCAACTAAAAAGGCGAACTTCTTCGAATATATAATAATACTTGGAATTTTTCTAATTAACTATAGTTGTTCCCTAAAATGTACTGAGAAAAAATCTAGTTAACTACAGTTATTTTGGCAGTTGTCCAAGGTCTGAACCACTTGCATCCAATTCGTTCATTTTACATATTGCAACGACCGTCTCTCCCATACAACTGCCACCAACAAAAGCTTCCAAATACAATCCCTTATGTGCCCACCTCCATAACACAAGTTGGGAATGCGCCTCCTCCAATAATCAATACAACTACCGTTAGAAGTGCCATCCATCAACCCTCCAACCAACAACTCCTTGATCGACATAGTCCTAAACCCCACATTAAACACTCATGACATCCACTCACCAAATTGCTATCAAATACCTACCCTTCCTCGTACTTAACCAACGTAAAAGAAAAACAACAACGACCTATCTTCCCACCATGACCCCCACTAGTGCCAACTATTGTAATTAAAGCTATGAAATGTGGCCTCCTTTTGAAAAGCAAGCGGTAATTCCTCCGCCACACCAAAAGCATGAGCTCTTGGATGATGGTTGGTGGACATGCCTTTTCCATGTTGGTGCATATGTATATAATTATGATGTATTTATAATATTGTGTAAAAATATATTATAAAAGTAATGCTTTTGAAGTATGGAGTTGTCCTCTTTGGGACATAATACGATGATTGATGGAAATGGGCGCTTCTATCTTACATACTACATACATGCGATTTAACCAAGTCATGTATGGTAGATGTGACTTAAGTGGACATTTTTATGAGATTGAAGCCTTCTTTTGGGAGATCTTCAAGACTCAAATTTGAGGCACTTGCAAATGTGTGCGCACATAGAAGAAATTCAATACCAATTGGGAGTTTGTGAGAATTTGGCATGATATTTCTAAACACAACATTCACGGGCCCATGAATTAGCCATGTAGGCCCCTCAACATTGAAAGTGCTTTTTGTTGCTTAGAGTGCACTCCCATATGTTGAGCCACATATGTCGCGTAGTTAGGGTGCTCATTCCCCCCAATCAGATCATATGAGAAACATCTGTAATTGGTGAGTGCATTTACTTTCAAATTGTGTGACAAGCTTTCATGAAATTAGTTGCATGATAGAGCTAATTTGGTCATGATTGAGGTTGAATAGGATATTGGAAGGTGAACGACCACTTAATGATGGTGACTGCGACAATTGCACCTTGAAGTATGTGTTCTATTATAAGAGGTGTTGGATCAAGACACGTTTGCCTTTTGTGGTGGCCACATGTTTGTGATTTTTTCAATAATATTTTTTCTATTTAATTTTCCCAATAAGAAAATGGGAGATTTTTTGCATTCAAGGTGAAAAACTTGGGAGTCATTTACAAGTTTGAATAATTATCAAAAGATGGCTCGACCAAGGAATCACCAACAAAAACCCCAAACCGATAAGGGACCTTGCATTCAAGACATACTTTTACCAGACACCTTAAAGGCACCAAGGCCTGAAAGTGTCACTTTAGAGTATTTTGCAAATTTTAGACGTGAGAAGTGTCAAAATAATTGCAAAAGAATACCATAGCAAATATAAGTTGGATTGAAGCAACTAAACTTTAGTGCAAACGAAGTTTATATGAGTCCACAAAAAAATATTAAAAAAAAGGGTCATTTTCGATTTAAGCCTTTGAATGCTAAGTAGGGGGGTTGTTCATGTGTGCATGCTCCCGTGTGCTCCAACCACTCACGTAGTTTCAAGTAGCTTGAAGGTAGGTGGTGAACATGCTAGCTAGCTTTAGGTTAGAGAGACCCAAAGTAGGTGTCACTATTGGAAGTGTGTTACTTTAAAGCCTCAGTACCTTACATGCATGGCACTAATCCAAGGACAAATGGAGTACGTGAAAATGGACTTGGGATTCACGGTCTATGTAAATCCATCCATCATGGATGAAAGGACTCTGTTAAAACTAAGGTGGACATGCCTTAGGTGGACAACAAACACTTTTCTCTTTGCACCCACTTCTCATAGGATATGAATGAGCAATTAGTGTGAGATGATTAGCAATTCCAAATCGTGCATGCAACCATGTGACTTATAATTTTCGGGGTTTCTTCACATAATTATCAAGGTGAAGGTTCTCATGCTCCTTAGGGGGTCATATGGGTGCCCTCCCCAACCATGTTGACTATTGTGCCTTGAATGGTTAGCATATTTTGAGTCCAATCTCATTTAAGGACATATTTTTTGTGTGCCAGTTCTTAGATCCACATCTAACCACATACAACATAATACCACTCATATAAAGGTACCCAATTATTGTTGTGTTGGATTTAGGCACGTTTACCTTAATCTCCTATACGTGAGGGTGACTTTCTTCGAAGCGGATCGTATCAAAACAGAGTAGACAATTCAAGGTCTTTGATGCCATTTTTGTAGTCATTAATTTGGCTAAAATTTCAAAATCACAAGACACAAAACCCCTCGCGAAGTTTTCACCTCCACAATCGATGTTGTAGCCTACGAAAGCGGGAGAGAAGGGGAATTATCCCCATATGACTGTACCTCTCATTCATCCAATATAAAAACCTTGACATAGTATGCAATCCAGAGGTTACTCTTTTTAGTTGATTTAACACCAAAAATAGCTCTAAAAGACTTGAGTCAGCGTAGTCCAAGTCAAGTGAGATGAATCGGCCACAAACATGTAGGGGTTCAAGATTTTAAGTTGGATGGTTGAGAGCACTGCTCGGCGAGAACCGGCGGTTA
Organism: Polytrichum formosum; assembly: GCA_964035585.1. Taxonomy (NCBI): domain Eukaryota; kingdom Viridiplantae; phylum Streptophyta; class Polytrichopsida; order Polytrichales; family Polytrichaceae; genus Polytrichum; species Polytrichum formosum. The sequence goes on from OZ037938.1 coordinate 33,756,586, forward strand.
GTTACAAATGAACTGGTTGGGTTTGAGAAATAACCGGTTGAAGTTGGAGACTTCGGGAGAATTACCGATCATTTAAGAGGAATCTATAGAATATACCTCAAATGAATAAAGCAAAACCGAAAGATGTCAACATGTAACCGGCTAGATTTAGAATCACTAGGATCTTGATCGACTATGCCCAAAAACTTCCCGGGCATTGGTGCCAATGAACATGGAGAACCGATTGCTCCTAATTACAAACAATTTTGAGATAGAAGGCCGACATGCCAGCGCCAAAGCACAGGAGGCAGACCACCTGGCAAGTTTCTGTCAAGTAGAGAGGAGATTTCACAGCCAGGAATCGAACCGCCAACCTCTTCCTTGAGATTTGGGTATCTCTCCACCATCATCTAATAGTTTAGGGTCGTCTCGGACCAGCTAATTACAGACAAAGTGGTTGAAGTTCAAGACTTTGGAAAAATCACCGACAATTTTAGAAGAATCTCCATAATATTCTTGTAATTAATAAAGGAAAACCGAAAAATCACAACATGCAACCAGTTGGACTTGGAAACACTAGGATTTTGACCCAATTATGTCTAAAAATCTCCCCCGGACACTGCGAGGGTAGACTCGTGTGTGATAATTCTCTTTCTCTCTCTCTTTCTGCGAAAACCAACGTGAAGAGTTAAAGAGACATGTGGGCACGTGTGTCTTCAGTACTGCAGAGTTTCAACACAAAATTCCAAAGCATGCAAGCTGCCGGGCTGCTGTCGACTTACTTCAAATAATAATAAGAATAATAATACAATCGCCGTGACTCAAAGGGTACACAACAATGATGAAACTTTGCATGCTGGAGGCCACTTGACGTAAACAAGTACCCAGTGCCCACATAACTTCTAATTATAATCCACAAAGTGTCACTGCGGTTGGAGTTTTAAAGTTTTCATCTTATGACATGCGTAATCATATAATTCACAAAGTGTCATTGCGGTTGGAGTTTTAAAGTTTTAATCTTACGACATGCGTAATCATAATTCACAAAGTGTCATTGCGGTCATAACATTACAAAGTTTCTTGTCTCTGGGACCATGTATCACATGAGCATGATTATATAGGGTTCTCTGTTTATGGGGAGTACTTGGGTTGTATATTGTGAACTTTTCGTCAAGCAGATGTTAACTTTGTCTTTGGGACCCGGGGAAGTCACTCCATTGGTCAAGTTGATGCCATGTGCGATAAAAGTGAATCTACTTTTTCTAAAGGCATCACCAAAATGGGTCAATTTTTATCAATTTTTTTCTCTCTAGTAGATATATATGGTATCTATTACATAGTAAAAAATGGTAACCAAATTTGATGATCTCTTTTTTGTATAAAAGTTACCGTTTCTAACTAGAATGACGCAGAATTGAACTAAAACAATTACTACAAAAATGAAGATGACTAAAAATTTCGAAAAAATATAAAAAAGATATTATCAATGGTTTTGTATCTCTAGTAAAAATATCATCATTTTAAAAATTATTTATGACATATAATATAGGGGTAGCAAACTTTTATTGCACGTAGTGGCCTAATGTGCATGGAGTGACTTCCCCGGGCTTTGGAAAGAGACCATCATGTAGTTGCTTAATGGTTTTATGGTCGTCGTTTTGAAGTTTAAACTTATGATGCGCATATTGAGTTGCCGCTAACTTACGGTGGCTTTAGGGCTGGTTCACACGGGGTCCCAAGTCCTAAGTCTTAAGTCACATGAGGTCAATCCGTGCGATCTCAACCGTTGAGAGCATGGAAGTTGGGACTTGCCACTGCGCATGGGGTCCCAAGTCCTAAGTCCCAACTATGACATGGATGCCTACATGGCAACACTTTTTGGAGGTGAGGCTTGGGACTTGTGTTGCGAGTTGGGTCGAGCAAAAAGCTAGACCCAACTCTCAACCCAAGTTGCTTGAATATTTTTTGCATAAAAGAATCAAGATCCAACTTTAATGATAATTAACCATATTTTAGTGATTACTTAAGGCTCACAAGTTGGGACTTTGCCTCCATGTTGGGACTTGGGACCCTGTGTGAACCGGCCCTAACACAGTTTGAGTTGAGCACAAACATTGATTTCCCAGCACGTGTCATCTTCTATTCATGATTTTGCAGAAACAATCACTGGGTATTTGAGTGAGTTAGTGGCCGCAAGGTAGACGTGCCTAATTCAATTACTTATCTTAAGTGGGCACCTATATTCAAGCATGCTTCAATGAACCGAAGAGTTTCATCATAATTCTGGATCGACATCCCCTTCTTTCATTTGGCAATTTGGCATCTAGTATTAAGGTAATTCCGGACTTTTGACGAGTTTGCAAATAAGTAAGCAATTTTTTGAGAATGCGAACACTCATGCTTCAAGTGTTGTTATTGTATTTGCCATGCAACAATTATGTAAGTGATTGTATATTAAAAGACCGTGGATATGATGTGTGCAAACATTTGGCACCATAGTGGAGATATTAAAATGGGCATGCTAGAGTTGTTTAGTTTGAAATTGGCCAAAAAGTCTAAAATTATCTTCATACTAGTTTTGAGTGGTATGTGGGTTGGTGGGGCCGCAAGAATAGATACTAGATAGACATGTTTTTGAAAAGAGATTGGGTGGTGTGCTCAAAACTTGATAACCAATTCTAGGGTTGGAAAGTCAACATAACTAGGGAGCACTGTGAGAGGTACCCCCTTCACTAAACGTATGTCATGTGCGTGTGTCACCTTCAAATGAATATGCAGAATTATAATTTTTTGGTGGACAAAAAAAAGCATTTGTAACTGACATTTAAGCATATTTGGACAAACCACTTGCCCAAAAGTAATAAGGGATGTGCAGTTGTGGGGACAAAAACATTAAACAACAATAACAAAAGCATTAACACAACAACCACAACTTTGAATGTTTGTATTGCATGTTCGTCAACCACCATATTTGTATAGTTTTGCAATCTAGTGTATGTCATATTGAAAGAGTATTTCATTCATTGGATGTAATCCATACAAATTGGTTCTTACTATGAACGTCATCACCAATCAATGTTCCCAAGTCTTCCACAATTAACACTTGCTCTCTAACCTTGCCCCCCCCCCCGGCCAAGGTCCACTATAAGGAGTGGGAAAAGGTGGGGAAAATACCCCAAACTACTTGTTGTTGCATTCATATTGGGCCCCATGGGAGTAAGTTGCAAATCTTGCCCTATCATAACATTATTAAGCGGTGTGCGTTCGTTCATGTGGACTCTGAGAATATAACGACGGGATGCCACAGCTAGTGCAAATTCCATCTTCACCTTGAATGAGGGACACTTCACCTTCATTATAGCTAGGAGTTCATATGTGAACCTGGAGCGGATTTACTGAGTAAAGACATCAATAGAAATGATTGTAACTAAATAAACACTATTGTATTATTATGGCATGATCGAGTGACTGGTGCTTTATAATTTCTTCAAAAATATGTTTTTTAAGACTACATACAAATTACATTGCAAATTACATTTTGGTTTTATGTTAATGCATGGGAATAATCAATTATTTTATCCATATATGTATAATGTAACCAAACATTGTTTTATACTTTTTACACTTCCTCCCCTTTCTTTTTCCCATCCTCCCTCTCTTTTTCCTTCCCCATCCTAAAGTGGACCCCCCCAACAAAGACACACACCTCAAAATCACATCCCAAATCCTAAGAACAATGTGTATGTTTGACAAATTTCATTTGACATTCAACTGCAACTCTAAAGTGTCATGTGACGTTTTCAAAAACAAAAATGAATGTCAATTGACATATACAATTTATTCTAAAATGTCACCTCAATTTTGGGTTACCCAATATTTTAGAAAAACTAATATTTGAATAATCAAAATATAATCTTGATTTGTAACAAAAAACTATCAATCGAGCGTAAGTATCCTTCGGTCTTGCATGTTTCTCCAAATGTTGAAGATGGTAGCCCAATCCATTGCATCCACTTCAAGCCTACAAGGGAGACCCGCATAAGAGCATCAAGGGTCTTCAAGTTCAACCTATTGCGCAAGTGGCTTTTGATTGCATTTTGTTTGGAGAATCCTTGCTTACAAATAGCTACACATGATGGAATGAGTATAATATTTTGCCAAAATTGCATAAGTTTAGGCCAATTTGTGTGTCATTCCAAATTGCTACTACATATGTGCCAAGCTTCAAATATCATTTTGTTCTCACACTCATGTCGAAGTGTTTCCGTAAATTCCAGGAGTTCTCCCTTACATATGTCACTTTCTTCTTCAGTGTATTGAAACTTCAACAATATCCTTTCGAGTCACAATTCCTCTTTCTTCATATCCTACGTGATCCCTTGAACTTCAATTCAAGCATTGTATTGAAGCATTATGATTTTCACATTGTACAGTACATTGAACTCAATTGAAAGGAATCTTGCATTATGCAAGTCTACCACCTCAAATCATCATGTCAAGCTGAGATGGCTAATCAACCTAAATGACTAGAGATTGGACTAGGTGGGAACTGACCAAAACAAAGTATCATGTAAGATATTGAGAAAGATATCTGCACAAAATAGTTGTGGAAATACATCCACAAGAGGCAAGGAACAATGGTCTTGGGGGCCTTGTACTTAGCCTCCACCACCTCTCTGATCACCGTCTCAGATGTAGAGCTTTCCAAGTTACAAAGGAAATTACAAGAACAAGGCTGAACTTAAGTATGTAAGTGAGTGTAGGAAGTTCTCCTACTGTTATGGGTTATGTTTTCCGGATACTTGAGTTGCCTATACATGTCATTTCAATTTCTAGCATGTCAATTGACGTGTATTTTTTTCTTCACAAGTCACAGTACGTGTCAGCTTCTAAATTGTGTGTGTCAATTGACGTGCATTTTTTTTTGGTGAAAGTTTTTGCGTGTCAAAAGTGAAAAACTTGCAAAAACTTTGTCAAACATACACACTGCCTAAGAAGTTCGGTTGATGACATGCATGGATGGCCAATAAACTATTCGTAGACGACATGAGATATAAGGATGTTGGATGATGATCTTTGGTTGAAGCTCTATCTATCTTTCTATAGTCTCGTGCCTTAGAATCTTGTTGTCCAGGAAGGGAGCTCTAGATTTATATATTCTTCTCATTTTACTTTTTATTTACATTTTTTTTGTATGATTTCTCCATCATCCACAAATTCCATGTCAAATTTCCCTCCTTTCATCCATTATTTTTCATCAAATTTATTTTTAATTTATTTGATTTCACATGTGAAGTCTTCATGTCTTCAAGTCTTCTTCTCTTTTGAATTTTTATTTACATTGTTTTTGTATGATTGTTTTTTTTCTCATCCACACATTCCATGCAAAAATGCCCTCCTTTCATCAATTACTTTTCATGAAATATATTTTTATTTGATTTGATTTTACAGTATATGTTAAGACTTTACGTCTTCTTCTTCTTTCACTTTTATTTATATTGTTTTTGCATGATTTTTTTAATTCACAAATTCCATGAAAAAAATGCCTCCTTTCATCAAGTACTTTCTATTGATTTCATTTCTATTTACTTTTCACGGGAAGTTCATATGTATAACCTTTATTTGATTGCTCAAGGGTTGAGCTCCAATGAATTCATAGTTTGCTCTCTCATATTCTCCATATATGTTTATAATTTGAAACCTCAATAATCCATATCCTATGACCTTTCACATGTAACTAAGACTATCGATTTGTAAGGTGATTCATTATGAACCTTTTATATCTCTCATACTCTGTTGACCTTTACAACATGTCCTTTTACATCCATTATCATGCCATGCACACATGAATTTTGCATGAAATCGTCATGTACTGTGCATCCATCACAATCGTTGACTACTAGACACCCGTGGCAATTTTATTTAATTTTTTTATTTCATTTAAAATGATGACTTAATTTTAAAATTTAAATTAATATAAAATTTCAAAAAATATTAAAAAAATTATTTGATGAAAACTTTTGTTTCATTTAAAATTTATATTTTCATCTAAACCTCAGGTTTTGATTAAAATTTCCAATTTATTAAACAAGCATGAGAATATTCCCTTCAATAAAGAACAAAATATTCATACAAGCTTCAAAAATTATCATGAGGAAAGTGGCTATAATCACGATTTGGATTCACTAATCATCTTGCACTATCCTAGGTAAAGTAGGATAGTTGGAAAATGTAACCATTTAAGACCCACCTACCTTAGTCGCTATGACGCCTGACCCAACCCAATGCCCATCCATCCATCCATGTATGTATGTATGTATGTATGCATGTGTATGCATGTGAGTGAAATTCATTCTTCTTCATCTTGGGAATCGGCCGGCAACTGCGGCATCTGGTTTTGATTACTTTCTCGCTTCCCAACCGCTCCTCTTCCTCTCTGCAACTCTTACCACAAATTTCTCAACCAAAAACTCAAATTTTCTCTGCTCCAAGTTTGTGATGACACACCCCAGATTTTAGAGGAAAACGCAGCCTAAACTGTTACTTTGGTCGTTCTTTCATGGGTGCTGCAGTGACCATGCATGATCTCCTCGTGTTAGTTACAAAAAATAAAATAAAATGTGCACACTCCTGGTATGTGGCAAATTTTTGAAGGACTGCAATTGGCACCCCAGTTTTTTGATTGCAAAATGCCACATGTGAAAATTGAAGCTTGCAAAGTGCATACAAGATGAGTTTGTTGGTGGAGTTTCCGAACTACGAACTTTGGTACATGGGGCTACTGCAATATTATTGTTGCAACTGACAACCGAAGTTGCAACAGCTGATGAAGAAGAACTCGAATTTCATGAGATCGAAGTGTGGGTGGCCACAGAAGATCACTGGAGGTGTCATTTTTTGGGTCAGTTTTTGGTGAGGCTTTTGGTGCGAGGTTGCAGTCATCACCATGGCACCAAAAGCCAAAGGTGGAGGCAAGAAGAAGGTACCCAGCTTAAATCAATTAAGCACTGCATTTCATTCCATAACCTTCATTTTTATCATGAAATTTGCATAAATTTGCATAGCTTGAATAAACTTAACCTAATTTTCTGGGTGCCAACTATCTGTATAGCATCTTGAGAACCTAGTTTGGATTTGCTAAAACATGGTTTACATCTTTAACAGCATTTCGTTAATTTGAAGCTGCTGCTTTCGTATTACAAGGATAGTATGAAAAAAAAATTCAGAAGTGGAACTAAGTTCCTAATTAAAGGGGTGTCTGGAACATGGACGGTGACACCTGCTCTAGAAAAAAAAAATTGCTCTTGTGGTAGTTGTAAAAACGTTGACATTTGAAAGTAAATTCGTTTTTAGATTCAGACACAAATGGGTGTATCGATGGAATATTCATCTCAATGCGCTCTCTCATTTGTTGGAGGAAAGAAAGGAATCCATTTTTTGAGGAGAGGAAGGTAGATGAGAAAGTGACCAACATATCAGTACTTCCACTGGCACCTTCATTAGGTTTCTGCAGCCCTAAATTTCCAGAGTTTTCTTGGAACAACACTGGTTATCCCAATTAGTGCGTGTTACTATTCAGAGTTATGTAGTGCATGAATCTCTAACTCAGGAGTTCAATTTTTACTAACGAAAGCTCAATAGGTTGTTTGGACATTATAGATCATTAACTGACTTTTCTTGGTCAAATTTACCTATTCTCATCAAATAGTTATAGCACTCTGTAACTCCGAATAGTAACACACACTAATTGTGATAATCAGTGCAGTTTCAGTTGACTTTGTGTGTGTGTTTTTTTGACGTGTGTGTGTGTTTTGCAGAAACCTCTAACGGAGGAGGAGAAGAAAGCCAAAGCCGAGCTCATGGCACTTCAGGTAGATAGCTACCATGTCAAATTCCAACCTCACATAACATTATTCAGTTGAGTCTGTATGGTGGGTGGGTCCGGGAACAAGCCAGATTGTATTCGGAATTATACTATGATTATTCTCACAGTAGACCAATACATTCAGGGTGAAAAACTCGGGTGAAGCAGTGCACTAATATTATTAGAATGGAACGGTTGATAGCAGCTGAATAATATTATGCACTCATGTATTAAGACTGACTTCCGTATGTAGTGATTTTTGCCACAAACCATCAGATTGTTTTGGAAATATTCAGTGACATACATTGTATGCTGTGGATGTGTAACATTTTTGGGACAGGCTGAAGAGTTAAGGAAGAAGAAAATTCGAGACCGAAGAATTGCAATCAAGCAAGCTATGGTATGATGTCATTTTTTTACAGAACACTCCTTGGGGTAGCAGAAGAGGAACTGATATAAACTTAGTGGATCGTGTAGCTTGCCCACACCGCTTGATGGCAAAGAGAAGGGCAAATAAATTGACTAATAAAGCACATTAATGTTCTGGATTTGAGATTCCTGGATCAGATAGAACCTAATTGGGCATTGTATAGAATATTTCAAATGATGTTTTTACGTTGTGGCAGATTGAAGAGGAGAAACGCAGCAAAATGAGCATGCTGAATGTACACAAAGAATGGCGACAAATCATGCGTGTTGCGAAAATTAAAGACTTGCGTCAAGATATCGAGTGGTTGTCTGCAAAGCATGTGCATCAAGTGAGTTAAATATCTATTCTCCCTGTTACGAAGCATCGTCTTTAGAAACTAATATTTTAGAAAACCAAGATGTAAATGTCTCCAGTGGTTCCTGGAAATTTTTTGGTGACTTGACACTTTTTAGGTGGGTTCAGGAAATGCCGAAAGCTACACTGATATATGCAATTAGGTTGACCCACGCTAATTTATCAACAATCCACACTATTTTGAATATTGTTATCACAGTAACAAAATACACGAATGGTTTTTTTAGGGTTTTTTTTTCATACTGTGGTTGCTATATATATGAATAAATAAAGTCATAAGTTTTTGTAATATGATTTTGGCATAATTGATATGTGCAATTAAGTCGCCTTGTGCATATGTTGATTCTTTACCCATGAAATGATCTAGAGTAAAATCAAGATCACAAAACATATAACTTTGTTTTATTCATCTGTATAGCAACCACAGTAAAGGCGGGAAAAAAAAACACTTTTATATTTATTTTGTCTACTGCAGTAATCAATATTCAAAATAGTGTGGAATGTCAATTAATTAGCGCAGGTCAACCTAATTGCACATATCAGTGTGTGTGTGTGTGTGTGTGTATATATATATATATTGAATTTCTCATTAGGAAGCTACTGAGGTCATAAATTATAAATGTAACTGTACAGGTGTTCCGAGTCATTTGGAGTCTGGAATGCTAGAAACTTGGATTTTTTGAGTTAAGTGCATCAAGTTATTTGGCTGAGATTTTTCAGGGTTTCCGCAACAAGAGTGCAGGTGGAGTTGAAGGACAAAAACATCAGCGTTTGTCGGGACATGTTGAGGGAGTCGGAAGCGCAATTCCGTGGCGCTCAAATCAAACATTTATCAATGCTGGATGCCCTCTTGGACCTCCATCACTTGCAGACAACCGTAAGTTGTTTGCTTACCATTTTTTAATTTTTAATTTTGTGTTATTTTGGAAGTTTTCAAAGACAAATGAAAGGATTTTCTTTTCGTTTCCATAAAAAATAAATTACAAGGCCACCGTGACTTGAATTTAGAGAGGGGTAGATCTCTAGGGTGCATGTAGCGGAATCAGACAACCCCAATAAGTCACAAGACACCTAATAAGTGTGACACCCTTGTGTATGTATATATATATGGTATGTGCAACCCACTTGAATAGGATTAGAATGGAATATAGTGTTCAATTGAAAGCCTGGGAGTGTATGTCTTTACACTGGGCTTGAAGGCACGTGACTGGATAAAATCCAACTTCAATTTTCCATGGTACGGCCATTGGATGAGTTTCAAGGGCTACAGTATCACACTTTTCATGCTCATGGTCCTTGGCTCATGTGTAAAGTGGCCTTGAGCGCAAGGGCCACTTCACACATGAGCCAAGTGCGGTGACCATGTAATTGTGAAGGCCCTTGAGTCTCATCCAAAGGCCATACCAGTTGTCTAAGGCCCTTGACTTTGACATGGTCTGCCATGTAGGAACCCACATAGTTTTTTCATCCATGAGATAATTTCTTTGGGCCCTTAGGCCTTCACCTTGTAGTGCGAAGTGAACTTGGACAGTCTCGGCCTTTTCAACCAATGAGAGATCTTAGAATGCAATGGTCACGGGCCTTCAGTCTCATGTGTGAAGTAGTGGCCCAATTATTAAGATGCCGTATCATTACTTGGTTGCAGAAAATGGAGAAGGACTTTCAGGAGCACCTGAAAAGGTTGGAGGAGGAGTTTATGGCTGAGAGAAATCTGATGATAAAGACCCATGCTGAACAGAAAAAAGTATGTTGAAAATTGAAGGGAACGGAGATTTCTGAGCAGGAAATTATGTCCCAACTGAAGTTTGGATCTGGTTAGAAATCTGTAGTACTAAAACCTGGACACTAAGGTATGCGGGGTGTTTGTTATATGCGGGCTGAATAACAAAAAAACTACATGTGTTTGTTATTCAGTTCGTGTTTCCCTTATTCGCCATCTCCTATTCATCAGATTTCCCTCTTCAAATTTGTGTTGCATTAGCACATCTATTGTGATGAAACATCAGCAGCACGAACCATACTGAAAATCGGACGTCCGCTTGGTTTAGTTTATGGATATTGGAAGTGCATGTTTGTTGATACCTTAAACTGAATACATAGTCCTCCCAATTGTGATGCTCACTACTGAGTGTGGAGTAGACGTAGTCCGATTTCTTTTAAGCTTGTGTCTTCATGATGTTTATTTTTTGATCCTCACCTAACCACACACAAAATCAAACTATTATAGGTGTCCGATCAAGAAAAGTAACCGAATAACATCCGCTCATCCCTTACCATGCATAACAAAGGATTTGAATTTCACATAGCACTTGTGCGTGGGACGCATAATGAAAGTGCAGGAAATGAAGGACATGATAGCAGCTATGAAAATTGAATTTGAGGAAGCCATTGACGAGAAGCGGCAGGACTTTGAAGCCACGCGTGAAGAACTCAAGGTATGGGGTGCGCTGAAACTTATCATCTTCATTTGCAACTTCAAATTACTGAATCTCACTCATGTTAAAACTAAATGCAATTTAACAGTCGGTTGCATATTACTTAGCTCCTTGCAGTGAGCCTTCTAATCCAGGGCTAATCCAATGACCTACCAATTTCGATCACTCTTTTAGAGTTATTTGTGAAGTAAAGCAGATGAAAATCATGGGTTTAGTCCCAAACCCTGAGTTTATGAGAATTAACACAAAGCCACCCACGTTTTCTCCATGCTGAAATTTTCATACACACAAGAGTGGTGTCAGGCTACTGAAAACCAACTTTCTAGCTAATCCTACTACAATGGGGTGGGCCAAGCTAGCCTTGCATAGGCTGATCCGGGGTTTAGGATAGCGGGTGCCATGCGATACCCTATTTTAAATCCTCTCAAAGTTTGAGAGGTGGAAAGAGTCTCAATTTTCAAAAGTTTCACCCAACTTTCAAAACATGCTCCAATACACGACAAGCTCACGAGCTCTTAATAGAAAGTCTTCTCAATGAAGGATGAAATCCACGGTTTCATCCCTCGGCTTTGAGGGACTTTACAGATACTCTGTTGAAATTCAAGATAGCTCCATTTGTTTGTATTGGTTGTGGGTCACGGCTTCGGATTTCTTTTTTCTTTTCTTCCCTGTATGTATTGACCACGTGTGTTTGATTCCGTTGATTTGCTCAGAATAAAAACACCGAGGAATACAACATGTTACGGATTTCACTCGAGACTGGCATTGAGGATCTTGAGAGGCGCATCGAGCACACTCATCAGGTGAGTGGCTCAGTCTTTCTGGACTTGGGAAGCCATGTTTTTGTTATGTCCTTTATGACTTGCCTTGAACACGAAAACCGAGAATTTGTCTTTCAAGTCCACACAAGAGACAAGAGGAAACCAGAAGTGCCTTCTGTCTTTTTTTTTTCTTTTTTTTCTTTTTTTTTGAGATGAATGAAACGTGTTCCTTGTGTGTGTGGGTGTTTTTTTTGGAGATGGATGAAACGACTTCCTTCTGTGTGTGTGTTTTGGTGCACAAAGAATTCAATGAATGGGATTTAAATGGTTGCTTTTTCCGACTAAGTTGGCCCACTTCTCCTAAGATATGAAACATGCGATTAGTACAAGTTGGTTTGTGAATCCAAATTGAGGTCATAGCCACTCTCCTCATCATTTTCGGTGCTCATATGAATATCTTATTCTTTTTCAAAGTATATATTTTGATGCTCATTAATTGTCATATAGCCCCCTCCCCCCGCCTCCGTCCTACAAATTATGGTGACTGGTGACTATTGGACCTAGAATGGTTGACATATTTTCAACATGTAGTCCAATTTCTTTTTGGTGTCTGTTCTTGGAATCACACCTAACCGCATGCTACTCAAATATGGGTGTCTAATTCAGATAAGTAATTGAAATGAGCACGTCTATCTTATACCCTATTAAATTTGGAAACATGTCCACACACTATTTTGGTTGTCACGTGACAAACTATCATGTCGTGTCACACCCTGTCCATAGACCAAATAAAATCTTCCTGCAAGGAATTTTTTTGCCCAAATCACATTGCTGCATGTTTGCAACTTGGTTGAATTCCTTGGCTTGGGGAAAAAAGAAAGAAAGAAAAAGTTGACCAAGTGGACTCTTCTTGAACAGGGTAAGGCCAACGGATTCAAATTCACGTCGGTATAAATCAATGTTAGTTTTTCTTGTCTTGTCTTCGCTTATTACTGGTCGAACTTGGTTTTGGTCCAACACTAGGTTTGAATATATGAAAGGGGATCGGTAAATCGACCACACATTGGTTAAAACAACCACAGAGATGCGTCGCGCGGTCACATGGTTTGTCAAATTTTGAACAATTCTAGTTGTAAGGGTCGGTTTACACCATGGACCATGAAGTCGGACCATGGAAGATGGTCTTGTCCATGGTCCGACTTCATGGTCCAACTTCCATAGTTCAATTTCTTAAAAAATCAATTTACAAAGCCTTTGGACCCTTCACTAGGTGTAAACCGAATGTGGACCAAGAGGAATGACCATGCACCAAAAAGTGAATGTGCTGATTTTTTTAATATAATATGTCCAAAAAAGAGAGTTTCGAAAAAAATTCAAGTTTGACCATTCTTTTGTCTTCTTTTGTCTTCATCTTCGAAGTGGTTCTGGGACGAGTTCAACATCCAATCATAGTTTTTACAGAGCCTTGGGACGTCTTCATGGTCCATGATGTAAACAACCCCTAAGTTGGCATGTAACAAAACGAGGAAGTAGAGTTGATCCCCTGCTCCTCTGCATGTGTGCATTGAAAAATCATAAGAAAAACTGATGGGTCACGTGACCGCGCGATGCATATTTGTGGTCATGTCATTTTAACAAACTATGTGGTCGGTGGATTTAACCGTCCACATATGAAATTAGTGCTTTTACTTGCTAAGTTTGAGTGCAACTTTCCCAACAATAAGATATTGTTGAATTCCACCATTTCCCATGCTCCGTGATTGATTGTGGCAGACATACTTGGCGACCACGGAGGCGAAGACGACGTCGTTCAAGGCGTTGGTGGCGAAGGACGCGATCACAGCGCGCGTGATTGAGCAGCGGATGCGCAAGCTCATCTGGCTGCACGAAACTCTCGCCGCGTGGCGTGTCCGGATTTCAACCCACGGGTGAGCGAGCTTCAAAAGCGAAACTTCTACTCCTCATCTAAGTTGTTGTTGCAAAGGAAATTTATTTTTTGTGGAGTAAGGTAGAAATGCCATAAACCATGAACTACCCTGTTACCCTCTACCCGTGCAGTAGACTTCCGTCAGAATAGTGAAATGCCATTTCTGAAACCGATCATTGCGAGGCTGGCAGCTTGATATGCGTGTACAATCAGTTTAGCCTAATTTAGTCATGTTTGACTACCATCAATCACAATTTAATGTACTCATGAGTTAACTAGTTTAGGTGATGTTATGTGTGGAAATGAGCATTACCATGTTCGGTTTAGGGAGGATCTAGTGAACAAGTAGGGGGTTTGACAAACTTTCCACTTTGAAAAATTGTAGAATGTTTTTTACAGGGAATAGAAATATGAAACAACTTGCATTCTTCATGAATCCTTCTCTTCTATCTTGGAAAATTATCTCATGATTTTAAGACCATATCTTCAATGCGAATCACCTTATCTTCACGGTTTATGGTATTTCTACCTTATAATAGTGTAGGGTTTAGGGGTCGAGACAACCCACTTTGAGCTTCTGGAAGTTTAAAGCTCAGTTTATCTCTCAGACTTCCACGTTTGTAGGATTATGGTGTTTTTATTTTTTTTAATTTAAAAAACTATCAAATTATCATCATCTTTGTCGAGCTTCAAACTCCCACCTACGCATGACACATCGATCTTTCCTTTTAATTTTGGTATTCATTTTAGTTTTGGTTTTAGTATTTGTTTAAGTTTTAGTGTAAATTTTAGTTTCAGTTTAGTTTGATCTTATTGGCCCACCTTGAGGGAAGATACCTAGGGATGGTCTTTGAAATGGGCCAAAGTTTGATAACCAACCGGAAATGATCACACATGTGTTGTGTTTCTACGATGTTAATAACTCGTTCTTCAAGTGGAGTCCAATTATAAGTTTAGTGAGTGGTTATCTAAAGTGATCTTCAAAAGGAGTCAAATTTTGGTCTCAGTCGACAACCGACCAAAATTATCTAGTGTGCAAGATAATAATAGGGTAGAGCACTCTTGCAACTAGCTGCTTGTCCTATATATATATATATATACATTTAGACTGAATGTGGAGAATATTCCGCATAATACTGTCAGTCCCACAGAACATTGTTATGGATCTGAATAATGTTATGCCACACCCGAGTCATTTCATTACATCTTTCTGCATTGATAACCGAGATGTGAAAAGCACGGGGGACGTGGGCAGGAAAGAATGGGAGCTTCAAAACAAGGCCATCCGCGACGAGAAAGATCAATTAAACGACTACTACATGCAACTCAAGCACAAGTTGGACAAGCTACACTACACGGAGCATGCGGCTATGAAGGTATATAATCGTCTTTATTACAAACTTATTGAGCAAA
Organism: Polytrichum formosum; assembly: GCA_964035585.1. Lineage (NCBI taxonomy): Eukaryota > Viridiplantae > Streptophyta > Polytrichopsida > Polytrichales > Polytrichaceae > Polytrichum > Polytrichum formosum. The sequence goes on from OZ037938.1 coordinate 33,771,749, forward strand.
CCAATAAGCTAGATTGTGTGTTATTCGGACACATTTCTCTCGTAACACCCACTTTCCATAGGATTTGAAGTGAACAACTAGCACATCCAAAATCGTGCCCGTAGCCATTGTGCCTCATCATTTTTGGAGCCCGTATGAATATCGTATTCAATATCAAAGTGAATAGTCTCGTGCTCATCAAGTGGTCATATAGGTCCCCCAAATCGTGTCGACCAGTGAGCTTAGAATGGTTAGCATATTTCGAGCACGTAGTCGATATTTTTTAAACACATGGTGCCGTTTTGGTGTCCGTTCTTAGATCTACACCTAACCATATACTACTCAAATATTGGTGCCCATATGATTCTTATGCTTAATATAGGCATGTATACCTTAGATGTCCAAACCAAGTAGGATCGAAAGATGTTCATTAACGGGGTAAATTAAAGGTCTAGGATGAACACAAACTTGTCAAACACAAGTCTACACCAAATTTGGATATTTGTTCTATTAACATGAGACGAGGAGCTTGCTTTAACAACACAAACATGTACTAGATTAGAGCTATCCTTAACGTCTTTCAAAAATCTCATAGTTTGGTAGGGAGTTTTTGCCTACTTTGGACAGTTCATAATGTTCAAGGAGTGTTGAAGTGGTGTCGGAGCCCCCAATTCCAGTGAGATGAAGGGGACGCGTTTGACTTCAACCAAATGATGGCTATGTAAAAATTGAACCCCTTATCAAACTTTCGAGAGCATTGTCTTAGGTGCCTTCAAAAGTTTGCCATGAAATTTGTTTTTATATAGTTGTCTTTTAGCCACAATCAAACGCATGTCCTCCATTTCACTAAAACATTGGGGATTCCAACACCAGTTTAACACTTTATCCGTAAACATTATACAATGTCAAATGTGGGTCAAAACTCCGTACCAAACCAAAGAGTTTTGAGACTTCAAGACTAACTCTGTTCAACCACAAGTTGTAGACGTGTCTTCTTGAATGATCATGGAGATTTTTATAATAATAATAATAATAATAATAATAATAATAATAATAATAATAATAATAATATTATTATTATTATTATTATTATTATTTTAACCAACATTTAATTTTCCTAGATTGTTTTTTTGGGTTTAGGAAACCTCAAAGCAGGTGTTTGATGCAAGGGAAGATTTACTTGCCAAGCTGAAGTTAGCTGAGCGGGTACAATTGTTGGCGAAAATGTGCAGCCAGGTGAGCTAATGAGTACACTAAACTTGTTCTATTAGTGTGGGTGGCAAATTAGCATGGAAATAATTAGCATGGGCCACACAAATTTGCTAGTCAGGTAGAATGAACGTGGGTCCAAGACTCCATGTCTTCCTTTTAAGTCTTTATGAAGACTTCTAACCAATAGACTGAATAACAATTATAGGGCAAAAGTAGCATAAAATGAAATAATCACACACATCAATTTTTTTTAAATGAATGTGGCCCAAACTAATTTTCTACAAGAAATTTAGCATGGACTGAAATTAGTGTGGCCCACAGTAGTTCTCATTCATGAGAATTAACTTGGGCTCTAGAAAATTATTGTGGCCCACACTATTAGGACTATTAGTATACCACTCTAATTTTGTGATGGGTCTCCTTTGTTGGTCAAATAAACAAGTAACGTACACATGCCTTAGATGGATTTTTTTCTTCTCTGTACCCACTTCTTGTAGGATGTGAAAGATGGAATTAGTTAGAGATCATTAGCAAATCCAAATCGTGCATGTAGTTGTTTGCCTCATAATTTTTGCGGAGCTCATATGAATATCCTCTTAGTATTAAAGTGGAAAATGTTGTGCTCATTAAGTGGTCATATAGGTTCTCCTGATCATGTTGACTATTACGCCTAGAATGGTTAGCCTATTTTTGAGCATGAAGTCCAATCTCTTTTAAACCCATGTCCTTTTCGTGCCAATTCGTAGATCCACATCTAGCCACATGCCATATTATTATTGTGTTGGATTTAGGCACGTCTACCTTGAGGTACATGGGCCTAAAATGGACACTTTAGCGGCTTTGCACCCACTTCTCCTAGGATATTAAATACGCGATTAATACTCAAAGAATCAAAATTGTAATTGTTTGGAGTTGAAATGTGAATGTTATATAAGTGGTCAGAGGCAGGTCGGAGTGAGTATTCTCTCTCTCTCTCTCTCTCTCTCTCTCTCTCTCTCTCTCTTAAGTGATCACAAAAGCCCTCCCAAATGTGTTAACAAGTGAACCTAAGACGGTGACTTTATTTTGAGCACATTATATACAGTAACCAGTCCAAATGCCATTTGTGACATTGGTGTCTTCTTGGTGTTTGTTGTCAACTACAAACCTTTGGCATGCACCACTCAAAAAAATAAGTGTCCAATTAGGAAGTGTGACCACATAAAACCCACTCAACCTTGTACCATAGGGCGGGTCACTCCCTTGTAGAGATATGAGCCACCTAAGATAACTTAGGAGTATTTTTGGGAGAAGTATGAAGTAATGTGGGACATCCTTGAGATGTTTCACATATATGATGAATATTGCTAGAATGCACTCAAAATATTCCAAACGGTGATTTTTTTCTCTCCCATTTTGAGTTTGCAAAAGTGAATGTTTAGTAACCTAAATGTTTCCTAATTTTTGAATTTTTGCTTCATAGGAACACTAAATTGGAACCTATTTTTCATCACCGTGTTTTCTAGTGGAAGCGTAGCCACTTAACTTAACTACTTAAAGTGGTGGGCTTCTAATGGAGCAGTTGGAGACGGAACATGAGAGGGTATTTCCATTCGACCCACTCCATTGCTCTACAATTCCGACTGTGCCCGGTGCACGACTGGATCAAGAAATGGAAACCGAAAATGGGCCTGCAGGTGCTTATCAAGTCCCATTCCAAAATTTATAATAATAATAATAATAATAATAATAATAATTTTTTGGCAAGAAGGTAGAGTTATTCGCAAAGTTCCTCAAAGAAGAGGGATGGAACCGTGGGTTTAATCCTTCTTTAAGGAACCATTGCTCTTAGTATCTCATTAGGGCTGGGGCGAACCAACCCCTATATTCGTACCTTACCGGGGTGGGCGAACGGCTAGGGATTCGTGGCACTCACTTAAAATCAACCATCCTACATATCGTGGATGAAGTGGCTCCAATACAAAAAGACCCCCTATGAGGTTGAGGGCCGATTCATTCAAATGTGACATCACTAGACATCCGGTAAGGTACCAATGTATGGGTCGGTTCGCCCTGGCCATCTCATTAGCTGATCGTGTATCCTATTTTGATATTTGGGTGAAACTTTTGGGACCTAAGGCTTTTTCCATCTCTCAAACTTTGAGAGAGTTTTAAGATCTAAAATAGGGTATGCACATGGGACCCGTTGGCCTAAATCACAGATTGGCCTATGCGAGGCCCTAGCTTGGCCCACCCCGTCCTAGTAGGACAAGCTAGGAAGCCGGTTTTTAATAGCCCGACACCACTCTCTGTGTATGGTAATTTAAATTTCTAAATGGTAACGTACTCCCAATTAGGTTATGGCATTTGACACAAGGTGAATGTGGGCTTGTGTAAGTGTCTTCTGATTTTTTAACGAGCTAAAGAGTTTAGAGAAAATATTATGTAACCTACTACCATGATTATCCTAATAAATGAGGGAGGGGTAATAGTGTGTGTGGGAAATTAATGAAGGTGATTCTAAATTTCTTTACGCTTTGAAATTAGTGCCACCAAAGATCTAGGAAGCATTGTTCATTCCGACACTATTCACTAAAAGTGCATCCACTATTCATTGACGAGTATGTGTTTGGATAGAATATTTTTTTATCACTCTACAAGCACCTTAGAGCACACATTAATTTCCCTAAAATGTATGATAAATGAGCATGTATTCATGAATTTAGTATCACTCAATAAAAATTTCAGCCCTCACTGATTTTGAGACTTTGCAAAATAGTGCGTGTTCTAGGAATTCATACCAAACGAACTAATTGGGATTACTCAACGTAGTAGAGTTTTCTAATTTACATACACTCCTAGGTTTTGGTTATTTCCAAACAAACCTCGTACATGAGAAGATAAGAAAAGTATGGCACTTTTAGCTCGTTACATGTGCACATTATACACACGTTAGTCTTGAAGTATTTACAATGTTTTTACCTGCTCATAAGGGTCGTGATGTATTTTTTTTGGGCAGCCCCCCAAGAAGGCGCCGAAAAGAACACGGGTGAGGTTAAAATTGAGTTAGAACGACATCCGCATTTGGTGGTTCCAAGGAATCGAACCCCAGTTGCGTTGGGTGTTCCACTACACACGCCTTGCGAATTTCCGACGGAGCCCGGCGGCCGGGAATACCGGTGGGCATCCTATGGTGTGAACGACCTTGGAGACGAAGTGGAAGAAGTGGACTACATGTCCCAATTCAACAAGCGCTTCAATAAGGTTAGGGCCAACATGCTCATATTCATGTCGGTAGTCACCACCCACGTTTGTTTTGTTATGTTTCTTTTCCTTTTCTTTTGTTAGGTTAGTTGTAGTAGTTTCTTATTCAATGCCATGAAATCATATTGTGAGGGCCCTTGAAACTCATATGGAGGTTGCACCATGGAAAATTTGGAATTGGATTAAGTTGTGTGGGTCACAGAGCTTAGGGCACAGTTAGATGTCACCTCTTTGAGCTAGGGCCCCACCACTATTACCCAAGATGAAAATGTAGTTAGTTATATTATAGCATGTGGATTTTTTTCTTTCCTTTTCTTATAGATGTTATGGTCTCATGAATTTTAGCATCACAAACCTCAAATTAGTCTATGGGACCCATTGGAGACGAATTAGCCACAAACCTAAGGGGGTTGTGTTTTTACTTTGGTAGCATTGGTGGGGCCCAAACTCAAAGCAGTGGGTGTCTAGCCCTTACCTGGGCCTTGAGTATAGTTTAAAGACATACGCAACTGGGCTCTCAACCAAATATTATCTCATTACCATCCTGTTCATGCGGGCCCTTCTACACTTGATAAGTTATGGTAAATCAAGAGATGCAATGTCTTGAATGTGTCATGTCCTTCCTAGGTTTGAGGTAGACCCACCTGTTTGAGGTGGGCTTGACACAAATTCCAATAGATCATGATATATTATCCATTGCATGCCATGTAGGGACTCCATGTAGGTTAATCATCAATTCAAACTACCCTTGGTTCAGTAGGCCCTCAAGTTTTAATGTACCATGTGAAGTGGGACAATCTCGGCAATTACCACCAACAAGAGTTTGTTGAAGTTCCCTTCACACGCTAGATTATAATGTGCATAGGCCCTCAAGCTCTAGTGTAAAGTGTCCTTTATTTGAGCCAAAGGCATTGAGAAATTCAAATACAACCATGACATGTAAAGAAAAAGAAAGAAAGGAAAGAATGACGACTCCAATGTTGCCACCGGCGTGAATCTATATGATGTTGCTTCATTTCCGAGTTGGTCTAAATCTATATACAATCCCAAACCATGCGTTACAAGAATTAGAAGCCCCCGATGACTACTGCCTCCTTTTATTAGGTGAGCACCTTGAATGGGTGTGGACAAATTGGCTGCACCTATCTCCCCAAAAGGGAGAGCCCCTATGTTCCCACATGGTTGGTTGAAAACATCCAATTCACCCATATACCCCCCCCCCCAAAAAAAAAAACCATAACTGATAAGATAAATTGAAAATCAAGTTCTAGAAAAGTTACTCATATGAGTACTACTCCAACCTTAAGTGGCTCAACCTTAAAGTTCCCATGGGATCCGGGTTAAGGCTTCAGGTTTTAATCCACCCTAGACACTTAAAACCCCCAAAAGGAGCCGTGCTCAAAGGGGACTGGGCCCGAGACCGACTAAGACACAAAGAAGGATCTACAATTCTTGCGTGTCATTCTTGAACTTACCCTACAGTGCAGCAGAGATTTTATTATTATTATTATTATTATTATTTTCCATTGAACTTAACCATAATATTCAGGGTTGATAGAAATGGGCCACAAACTTCTTCAGCTGAGAGAATTTTTTTTTAAAAAAATAAAAAATTGGCTGGGCTCATTAATTTCTATAAGTTGGTGCACGCACATGGGTGAACTTGTCGTCCTGAATGAGTTAGTTGGGTTGTGGGTTGCAGGCAATGCTTGATAAACTAGCACTGGAGATGGAGAGGAACAAGCTCATGGAAGAGAACGTGAAGCTCTCGACCGCCTTGCGCAACCACTTGGACGGCCTCACCATTGCGGAGCGCCTCAAAACCGCATACAATGTGCTCATGGTTGGATACTCCCACCTCCCAATTTACTTAAATGAAACAATCTTTACTCAATTGCCAATTTTTTGTTTATTTTACAAGACCATCAAGGCCTGAAAAAGAGAGAGTGGGGGAGCTCTCTTGGATGCAAGCAATGGAACCACGCAACCCTGAGAAGAGTGACCAACCTGAGCATGTTAACTGTCCACTTTTGTGTCTAGTGGCATATATGCTTGGTTTGTACTATAGTTGTTTGTCATATTGAAAATCTATATGAGGGTTGTCGTCTTTGATTGAGGCAACTTGTTGCTTAGGAATGAAAACACACATTTGTATGTATATGTGTATTATATTATGATTAGCATTATAATAAACTGGGTGGATTGAGCCCAAGCCTTAACCTGGATCCCATGGGAAAGTTCTCCGATGTTAAGTGGCTTAAGGCTGTTAATAGTACTTGGATGGGTGACCTTGCTAGCACTCGATTTCCGGTACACCCTATCACCTACGGTTCATCCAATCATAGTGGATGTATCCATGTGAACCGGATCTTTTCAACCAAACCATGTGGCAGCCTAGGGGCTTGTCCTTGGGGAAGATAGGTGTTGGCCGGCTTTGTCTGCACCCATTCAAGTCCGTTTACCTTTGAAAGGAGACAATAGTCTTCAAGAACCCTCTAATTCTCATAGTGCCCATATCAAGATTACTCAAACTCAAACCAACTCAAAAAATGAAGCAACACCATAATATACACCAATGATAACATCCGAGTCATCTTTCTTTCTTTCTTTCTCTAATCATTATATTACCATATATTGAAATAACCACTTGTTTTCTAATCGTAGGATATAAAATACTCAAATAAGATGCACGTCCATATCCACAAATCCTAAACTTACCTAGTACATGATCAAACTATCTAAAAACTTCAAACTTCAAACTTTAAATCTATCTATCTATCTATCTATCTAAGTTTTTGTTTTTGTTTTGATAAATTTATCCAAGTTCTTCATGAATTGCAGATTGTAGAGAAAAAACCAAACTCACCTCGGCAAACCCCAATGCCACCTTACGTGATCCCTGCGGCAAAAAAGAAGGTGGTGGTTGCGGAGTTATAAAAGACCCTCGGTTAATTGTGTGAATCGGCACATGTAATGACCACCAATTTGGGCATGGCCCGTTGCTCCTATGCATATGAATCGACGTCCCAAACCACCTTATATTGTCCACTCAACATGTCATCAATGACGGCTGGCTGTTTTGTAGCTTTGAAATGGTGGCAACTCCAACGTCCACCCATCCTGCATTGGATATGAGGTTTTGAAGCTCTCAAAACTAGCCCATACCACCTTACACCGTTCACTCAACATGTCACCAACAACGGCTGACCGTTTTGTAGCTTTGGAATGGTGGCGGCTCCAACATCCACCCGCCTTCCACTAGATATGAGGTTTTGAAACCTTGGTGAACCCCCCCCCCCAAATTTGATTACGTATAGTCCCCTAAACCCGTGAAGTTCCACACATGTTGCCGTCATTTTCTAACATGATGGAAAATGCCATGAAGATGACACATGTAGCCTTCACATTTGGCGTGATGAAAAAAGTAAGTGAAAAGGGCATGGATTTGGGTTCCTTGAAAAGGACATTGGTTGTACTCTCAAGTTTCCGTCTACTAGTGTTTAGAAATAGGTCAACCTATGCTATGAATATGGGTTGGGAGAGAACCTTGCCTTTGGACTTTTAAGGTAATTTCAAAACTTGAAAATAAACTGTGTTTTTTTTTTTCTTAAACTTTCTGACATCAATTTCTAGACATGTGAAAAATCACTCCAGTATCGCACTTGTACTACACTTATGCAGAATTGCTTGCGGGTAACAAAAATGGGTTTTGTCTACCTTATATTCCTTCCCCACAAGTGTTAAAATTCCGGCATAGGTAGACTCCAGTTCATTAGGGGTTTTGTGGTTTTGTTAAGAAACTCATATGTTACCTATTGGAAACATACCGTAGCTTAACTATTTGCATGTAGGGATCTTCTAAGTCAATTAAAAATGGGGAGAGACGACCGCTAGTCACGGAGGCACCAGTTGAATTTGAGAAAGAACCGGTTGAAGTTCAAGGCTTCAAGAAAACTACCCATCATTTTTAGAGGAGTTTAGAGAGTATACCTCAAATTAGTAAAGAAACACCAAAAGATGTGAACATGTAACCGGTTGGACTTGGAAATACTCAAATCTCGACCATTTGTGCCCAAAAATTCCTTGTAGACACTACTCTAAGGCCACAAACGAAACATCTTGGAGACACCATATTTACATCCAAGTTTTTGCTCATGGATGAGTTTTTTTTCATCCATAACAAACATATGAAGAGCTCCTCATCGCCACCTTGGGATTCTGACAACAATCACCAAAATTGTTGACCGCCAACTAAGGTTGAAAAAGGGAAAACGGTGACAATAAGCTAATTTGGCCACCAAGAGTGGTTTGAACTTTATGCTACAAGAGATGAACATTGGCTACAATCGTTGGAGTGATGAAACCACATACGGGTGATTAAACAAAATTTCATCCAAATGTGTACACATCCATCCAAAAGTTGACATGGTTTTATGGATTTTTTTTTGGCTATTTCATCCATGAAAATCCTTGAAAAAATCTTGGAATATTATGGTTTCTATGTTTAGGTCCCGGGTACGCAACTCCCGTATTATGTGGCCTTGATTATAATCACTTATAATGCATTTTAGTCCAATCTCAAGTGATATAATTTTTTTACATGTAGGAAACTCTTGTAGCCTTTCTAACAAGGAATCCAAAAATGTAATTATATATAGGAAATGAATATTCCTTGAAGCATAAAATTGCATTAAAAACTTAATTATATGAGTTTTTTTAATACAGGTACCATAGGTCAAACTACCCAACTTTTTGGGCTTTTAAATAAAATTTTAAGTTTTGTTTAGTATAAATAAAACATTGCCAATGACTTTTAATTTTAATTGGAGGCAACTACTCGTGAGGATCCTTTAAAATTATGCATAGGCATAGGTTTTAAAATAGGTGTTTCAATTCTTTATATATGTTGTGGAGTTTTAATAAATTAACTAATATGAAACCCAATTTTTTCTACATCTCATTTTATTTAATTTGGTCTTCACCCAATTTTTTGGTCCCTTTAATTTTTTATAATTTGATATAATTTTTATAAAAGCCATCCTCTAAGCCGTTTTTAATACAATGCCCCCTGCGTATAATATGGGAGTTGCGTACCCGGGGTTTAGGTTTTCTAATCATCGATAGATAGTCAGAATTCATTATGTTCAGCCCAACGTGGTAATTTACTTTGGGCAGTCAAAAGTGGTGGGTTAGACAACACTCTATGGTAGTCACAACAATGATTTGTAAGAGCAAACCAAGTTTGTTGCCTAACCTTTTTCTTTGATGAGCAGAGTCCCAAAGTTTCACCATTTTCAAACACATAAGGTAGCAGTGCCTTAAAGTAACACCTTCGTTTTGGTGACACCTATTTTTCATCCTTGAGCCATCAACAAGTAAAAGTAAAAAATAAAGGTAATAGATAATCGAGGGTAGTATAGAATATTTATACTAGTATAGGTGGGAGACAATACAAAATGCTTAGGATGATGCCATAAGATAAAGCTGGGAATGTGTTGTTAGATGGATGTTGGGAGATATGTAATGAGATATATGATGAAATACACCCAGTTGATTAAAAATTTGTAGAATTTCAAACGCAACATAAATAGGGCCATAAAGACATTTATATGTTCCAACAAACATGCGTGAGAACAAAGTTCTTCTTTTTATAGACCAGGTTGTTCTCTTTAGTGTTGAGAATTTGGATAAAATTTCAACCAACATAGATAACATTTTCATGCACATATGATTTGGTTCAATTTTTTTGCCAAAGTAGATCCTAACACAAATTCAAGCAAGAACTTTTCCTAAGATGTAACGGGGATGTAACTCCTTGTGTAGTTAAATTTCTTTAACTATATTAACAAACGTTGCCTCTCTTATATATATGTTCCAGAACCATCATGTAAGATTATTACCAAGTGGCAAGTAGGAACTACTTTGTAATTACGTACAAAGCATTGAATTTATATTCGTAACTTACATAACCCATTTTACTTGTAGATTTTAAGAAAATCTACAACACAATTGTTGAGAATGGACTTCAACTCCAACACCTAAAACATCCCCAAAACCATCATGATAGAGATCCATTCATGTGCACTACGAAATTGAAGTTGATTTTTAGAGTCCAGGAAGTCAAAAGGTTAATGGGACAATAAGTACATTAGGATGGTTTCAAACTGGCTAATTCCGTAGAGTGGTAGAGTGTGGTAGCCTCCGTGAGATAAAGACTAATGTCAACTTGACGATCTGATTGAAAGAAAGACTTGAGGCTCCCCAAAACTACATTCTCAAACAGTGATGGAAACTTATCTCTAATGGGGACACTCCAACACGAAGTGTGCCTCATTTTCAATTGCATTGTAAGAGCAAAAGTGGCATAGTGCATTATCTCTGGAGATAGGGATTATCGACACCGTCCAATTTCAAATGCAAGTCTATGGTTCGTGGTGCGGTAAGCAGCAGTGATCTTGCGTTGTGGTGGTGTCAATGATTGCTTCAAGTACAATTCAAAATTGTATTTGAAAAAATCCTTGAGGTTGAGGTAATCTAGTTTCTTCCCTGAGAGATGGAAAGAATTCCACTCTTTAGCAAGAACAACCTCCTTAATATCATCTAATGCAATGGGGATACTGTGGTTACTACACCTATTATATCTTTGTCCCTTCAAGCATTGGAGCTCATCTTCCATTACCTGGGGTCCCAGGTATGCAACTCCTGTATTATATGGCCCTGATTATAATCACTTATAATGCATTTTAGTCCAATCTCAAGTGATATAATTTGTTTTCATGTAGGAAACTCTTGTAGCCCTTCTAACAAGAAATCCAAAAATGTAATTATATATAGGAAATGAGTATTCCTTGAAGCATAAAATTGCATTAAAAACCTAATTATATGAGTTTTTAATACATGTACCATAGGTCAAACTACCCATTTTTTGGGCTTTTTAATAAAAAATTAATATTTGTTTATTATAAAAAAATTGCCAATGACTTTTAATTTTAATTGGAGGCAACTACTCGTGAGGATCTTTTTAAATTATGCATAGGCATAGGTTTAAAAATAGGTGTTTCAATTCTTTATATACATTGTGAAATTTTTAATAAATTAATTAATATGCAAGCCAACTTTTTCTACATCTCATTTTATTTAATTTGGTCTTCACCCAACTTTTTGGTCCTTTTTATTTTGTATAATTTGATATAATTTTTACAAAAGCCGTCCTGTAAGCCGTTTTTAATCCGATGCCCCCTGCGTATATTATGGGAGTTGCATACCCGGGCCTGGGGTTTCAACTCTCCCATTTAGGACAATTGTTTCTCAATCACTTGTACTACTTGTAACGAAGTGATCATTAGTTATCTCACAATGATAGGCAACATTCTCGGAAAGAGGGCATTGAGAGGAATCCATTAATACGTTTTGTGTTTAACTCAAAAAGCTTTGTGCTTTCAAATTGTCATTTGAAAATCGATTAGAAACAATTTTTTCTAATGCATGGGTCATCGCTCGGACCCCTAGTTCACTTCTAAAAAATATAATTAAGAAATCTTGGAATGTATAGTCTTATACATGTTTGAATTGTGAAAGCAACTCCAAACCAAGTTCTAAAGGTGACCCCCATGAGTGGTCCTGATAGTTCCCACCCTAGATTTTCTTGGTAGACTGGGATTCAAATGTCTTAATTCTTGTTGGGTGTTGTTCGTAATTTTGAAGGAGGAATTCAACACATCTCATGTGTGAATTTCTCCATAAGAAAAGAATAAAATCATGAGTTTTCATAGTACATTAATTGTAAGTGTGTCCCCTTCAACTTGGTGCGAGAATTTATATGAGTTGCTGTGGGGCGAGGATCGCAAAATTTACGTGTGGTTATCAAACTGAAAGTACTTAATACTCTGCAACGGCACTAATCAGAGATAACTCTCCATGGATCTTTAGCTAATTTAATCAAGTTACCCAGCTCTGAGCCGATCAAAAAGCCCGGTTCTTCGAAAATTGTTGATGTTTTATTTATCCAACTGACAAGCCTTTGCGCAGATCTCACAAATTCTAACGTATGCAGGTGTTATTCGGTTAGTTTTCTTAATCGGGCATCTATGTTTGATTGGTGTGTGGTTCGGTAAAGACACATTTTCAAAAGAGAGCGAACTACGTCTTTAGATTTTATTTACTCCTCCACGCTCAATAGTGACTGGGAGGACCTAATGTGTATTCAGGTAAGAAATCAACAAATCATGTACTTCCCATAACCATGACTAAATCAAGGAAGTTCCGATTTTGCTCATGCTCCATCATCGTAGATTTTGCTAATGCAACACAAGTTTCGTTGTGTGAATCTAATTGATAGAAGTTGGAGCACACTGAAACGAACTGAATAACACCTCCGAAAACACAATAGGAATTCGAAGGCAGGCCAAAGAAATAACCTTAGCATGTAAATTTACAGCATTCAAGTCTCAACTGTTCCCAGCACCTGAACAGATCGATCCCTACTACTTAGTAGTGAAATCCTCTGACATGTTGTTTGGTGATTCAAACAACTTATTTTTACACTTGCAAAACAGGACTCGAAGCATCCAGTCAGCACAACTTCGCAGACGTGCTTAATGAACATCATGCAGCATCATGTTAAATACGGCACGGCACATCATCATCGTCATCAAAAAATCTTCCAAAATATTTTCTTCACCAAGAGAGCAAGTTTGCACTAATTCGATACCAGTTTGCGGTAGTAAAATTTGTGCAGATTGCTTGTAGTCGAGCTCCAATCTATCGATTGGCGCGACTCGTCACTAACATGCAACTGATGACGATGCTACGACAAGAAAATAGGAATCTGATGAGGTGAATGGCAATCTGACCAAACTGATCGGCTGATGAACTTTCAGCAACGCTACTTCAGCAAAGCTTTGACGGGGGTGCCTTTCCTTCGTTGGGTTCGTATGGCTCCCAAAGTGGGCACTAACTGAGATTCTCGAGACCCATCCGCCGAGATGCGTGCGCGTTTAATTCCAGGCCTCTCTTGTGCAACAGTTACCTCTTCCTCCGCGTTCTCGATGTTCACTTCAGATTCGTTGTTGTTCTCAACTACATTGACATGCGCCTCTTCTTCTTCTTCTTCTTCTTCTTCGTCTGCTACTTCCATGGCCGCGGAAGGGGCTGGCGAATTTCGGGCTCCGACAATTATGGGCGCATTTCGGATTTTGCCGCCGTGTGTGTAGTACTTGTTGCAATTGTTGCACCAGTATCGCGGCTCGTTGATCTTCTTGTTGTTATAGTATCTGCGAGGGAGGGGGTTAGCCGGCATTCCATTAGAAAATGTGGTGCGATGAATATTTCAAAGTAAAAAAATCCTTGAATATCAGGAAAATTTCGGGTATTGGAAGTTAATTTCGAGGTTGAATTAGGTATGTTCCATGGAATATTCGTCGAATATAAAGAATGTTCCTTGAATATGTGCATTACTTTATAGTCCCTTCCCCACTTGGAAAATATCTCATTGTCACATGTGACCCCTTAAATTACAAGGGAGATGTTGGGGCCCATGAGTACCTGAACTTCACGTTCTTGGAGTAGCACCGTATGCAATGGCTCTTCCCAATGATGTGGGCCATGTTGATGGTCTATCCGCAACGGCTACTAGGGACACCATCATCGCGGCAAACATTTGTCAGTAATTAACCAAGATGACGAGAAATTTATAGGAAAGAGTTATTCTAGGTAGGGCGTTGTTTGGTTCCACACAACTTAATTTAATTTTGGGAAGAATGTTTGGGGCCACGTGTCATATCCACATTGGTCAAGACAATGCTCAATCCAATCTGGAAGTTAGCTTTTGGCACTCAATGTGTTGAGCCAGACAGCACTCTCCGGATCACCAGGATTTTAGTATAACAAAATCCTCAACAACGATACTCAACCACTGTAGACACATCATGAACTGAGTAAAGTTCGCCTGTGAAAATGAAAAAAAATAAAGCAAAAAGACATATGGTAGTGTATGAGAGTACAAGTCCTGTGGAAGCAAAGAGACTCCAACCTCTGTTGCATATGCAAACTAGTCCGACTAATGATTTACTGAAGTTCCTACATTTGCAAAACGGAAAAAAAGTTTAAAAATTTTTTAATTTTTAAAAACAAAACATATATGACATTGCATAAGAATATGAATCATGAAAAAACAATTTGTAGACTCCGATCTTCCCTGATCATTTTGACATGTAGAATTGGGTCGTGTGGAGGCCACACACGTTCGAAAACGTTGGTTTCGAAACGGAGATTGGTAAGCCAAAGGTAAAAGAATTTTGGCCTTGACATGTGCCTAACTTCAAGGAGCTTGGTTTCAAGGTTGATCTCTCTTTTATTGGGTATAAACGTTTGTTTTCAACTCCAATCCAAGATGGCGGTTTTGTAAGACTTAAAACCTCCGTTTCCGATCGGAGTTGAAAACGGACGGTTGTAACCAAAGAAAGAGGAACTGACCTTGAAACCAAGCTCCTCAAAGTGAAGCACATGTCAAGACTGAAATCCTTTTACCTTCGCCTACTAGCGTTTTCAAACACGTGTGGCCTCCCCTTCAGTAGCTTAGCTGCACTTTGCGCACACACAAACCCAGTCTATTTGCGAATTAAAGATCCCTCATTGGAAAAAGGAATAAAAACAGAAATCATAGAGCAATATGACATTGCACACGAGTTTTATGAATCCTGCAAAAAAGCAGAAAAAACTTTAAGACTTTAACTATGCTAACTATGAGTTATAGTTCCCTTACGAAAAAGAAAAGAAAAACAAAAACAGGAAAGCATAAAAGACTTCTGACATTGCACCACACGAGTATGAATCCAGAAAAAGCAAACAGACTCCAAAAAAGCAAACAGACTCCAATGTAGAAACTGGGTCGGTCGTTTATCCGCAACTTTGCGCATATGCAAATCAGTCTTACTAATGAATTGACGTGCCCCCATTACAAAGACAAAAAGGAAAATAAGAAAGCAGTATGACATTGCAAAAAGAGTCTTATGAATCCCATAACATTACTCAGCTGATGAGCTGATGTGTTCCTGGGCCCTACAGTAGATTCTAGAGTACAGCCTCTGGATGCCAGAATCCCAGTGCTTCAAACCCAATCCAAAGCCAAGGCAGCTGAACATAGCTCATCAGCTGAGTAATATTATGCCTGGAAAAGCAAGAAACTTAAAAGAACTCCAACCCCCCACCTCCATGCCTTGGACATGGAGAACCAGGTCGTTCGGTAAGCCACACTTTGCACATTCACAAACTAACTATGTTAACTTGGAGTTATACTTCCCTTATGAAAAAAGTATAAAGAAAACAGGAAAGCAAAGAAGCCTTCTGACATTGCACCACATGAGTATGAATCCAGAAAAAAACAACAGACTCCAATGTAACAACTGGGTCAGTAATCAAGCCGCCGCAATTTGTGCATATGTGAATTACTCTTAAACTGATGAATTGTAGTTCCCCCATGACAAAAATTTATAGAAAAAGCATTTAGAACAACTGGAAAGCAAAGAAGACATATCACATCGCACTGCACGAGTGTGAATCCTGAGATTGCAAACTACAGACTCCAACATTGATTTGCTTCGACATGTGGAACTGGGTCGCTGCACATTTTCCGCATTACTACTGATTAATTATGCAAACTAAAGACTACTGAAGACTTGAATGATGAGAGAAAAATCCTGACAAGAGTATAAGAAACAGCAACATGTTCAGGTTCTTTCGAATGGCGGGCAGAATCGTTGCAAATGGGTGCACACGCATACCTGATGAAAAGCACCAGTTTGCGAGTTCAAGCAATGGAGCACGGAGAAAGGAGAGATTCGAAGGTGGCTCCAATTCCAGACTCGTGATTATAAATACAGGAAACTACAAGTCTTATTAGTAGGGCTTTTGTCGTGGAGGCCGGGTGGTGAGAATTTAAACTCCATCCTGCTATTGAGGCTTAAAAAGCTCCATTCATGTCTACCTTATAAGATAGTCGTGAGGCATTCAAGATTGTGTGTCGAACATTGGCATCCTGGGGTGGCAACTCCGCCTTGTAGAACTAGTTGTTCCTAAATCACGTGTAATCAATTGATTGAATGAGTAATTAATTTTTTTTTGAATTAATTAGTCCGCGGAGGGTGTTAAACTCCATGAATTCCTCTATCGAGGACTAAAAACTACCCATCCATGTTGCGAGGCATTAGTGGTTCCTAAATCACGTGTGATGCTTCTCATAAAGGTAGGTGGGTCTTAAATGGTTACTTTTCCTATTCTCTATAATATGCAACCCTAATTAAATGCAAAGTTTGAGTTTTGGTTGTTCCGCGAACGTGCATGGAGAAGCCAAGTTCAATCATTGAGAAATATGGAGCCCATCCATAATTGGTATGAATTTTTGAAGGTGATGGTCATGGAGCCAAAACTCAGTCATATAGTTATAGCCCCCAAATTATGTTCACTATTCAATCTAGAATGGTTAACATATTTTGGGCATGTAATCCAAAGTTTGTTAAAGACGTGTCTTTAGGTCCAGACCTAACCACACAACACTCAAATATTGATGTCGAATTTTTTCTATAAGTAACCCAATTAGGTCCACTTACCTTAAGTGATGGTTGGATATGTCCAGAGGACGAGCATTAACATGGCACATGGAAAGAGCGCACTAGGAGGTAACTATTGATCCTATTTGTATCTAATTAGAAACCATATACACTTTCAAACATCCAACATTTGGTTAGCTCCACCAAAGGCGTACCCTGACACAAAGAATAACTTTGAATAGTTTGGGGAAATCAGTAGAATAAACCAGTCAAGGTTTTCGTCCCAAGGGGTGCACACAAAGTTGACATAAAAAATGATGTGCGTGCATCAACCTTAAATTATTACCCCTATCTACATAGTCTTAGGACAACAAAATAGGATATACATACAAACCTAGAGGTAGGAAATAGCCTCAATGGTAAATTATGAAATGCTCTACAAATACATATCCCAGAAACATGATGCCTATAACCTTTAACATAGGCTTACAACTCTTATTGCATTTGAGGCAACCTAGTTATATCTACAAAATGTGGAAATTTCATACCCTATAGCTATGTGTATTTTGTATCCCTTACCCTTAAATTATACCCCTTTCATACAACCACATGGGTAGGTGCAGCCAATATTGTGTGCATCCCCTGGGCCTCAAGTTGAGAGAAGTCACTATCTACCACCATCTCCTGGTATAGATAGGGATAGTTGGTACACAACTTATAAATTTTAGGTCAACTCAAAATTATTTTAAAACAAATAGTCAAAATTTGGGGTCCCATGATCCATTCAAACCTCCTAAGAAGTGAAAAAATACTTGAGATTCTTAAGAAGATTTGTGATATGGAAGCAAATATAAAAAGTGTTTTATAAAACATGCAATGTGGGTCGGGTATGGTAGTTGTTACTAACTATTAGGTGTTTGTAAAGAGAAGGTGGCTATTTGAAACCCAAAGATTTAAGGTTTCCTCACAAGCCCACGTGTTTGAAGTTTTCACCCTCGCTAGATAAATGCATTGGCAACTACTCAATTAACTGGCGGTGTCATCAATGCGACTTTCCAACACTACACTAAATTATGTATTTAGTGTCACTTACTATTTGGAGTTACACAATCCTATTTTAATTTATTTACTATTAATGTAAAAAAGAGTAGAATGTCAATGTTTTATAATGTCCAAACAACCAATTTGACCTTTTGTGGGAAGAAAAATGAGATATAGAATAAATAGTTATAGCATTGCATAATTCCAAATAGTAAAGTGACACTAAATACAATAGTTTTTACAGTATTCCAACCGGGTTGTAGAAGGTTTGGGACGGTTTACGAAGGGTTGCGATGGTTCATGAAAGGTTGTGTTTTTTTTTGAGACAAAAGGCCGACAGGCCAACGCCAAAGCACAGGAGGCAGTTGACCACCTGGCAAGTTTTCCGTCAGGTAGAGAGGAGATTTCACAGCCGGGATTCGAACCGCCAACCTCTTCCTTGAGATTTGGGTATCCCTCCACCATCATCCGGTAGTTTAGGGTCATCTCGGACCATTCATGAAAGGTTGTGAGAGTTCTAGAGAATGACGATGATGCCCAAGGTGTTCACTCTTCATTGGAATTCTATTTGACATGCAGGGATGATTATGAAATAAAACCCCTTTTATACCAGAAAATCACATAGAAAGGCAAAGGTATATGTAGTAATGTACGCTAGATAATAGACATGGTATAGATATTAAGGTTCTCAATATAACATGATAAATGCCTAAAACCAATTCACAAAATGCACACTATGCAAAATTGAGATTACTATTTTAACTTATGAAAAAATAACATTATTTATTAGATGTAACTCGTGATAATCTAACCTTGCAACATACGTCATTGAAGCTAGGACAATGATAGCATCTAGAGTAACCAATTGATTGGATGGTCTGTGGGGTGAACTCTTCATACCATGTATGAACTCACGTAAGTGTACAGAAGGGGTATTACTCGAGGCATTAGTGTAGATAATATAAATAAAGCAAGGTTTTATTTTCTAGTGTGTACAATCCCCTCCACTAAGTAAGGTAACCCCCCATGGGTCAACTCACATATATTACACAGTTGATTTGATTGAACATTCAAATTCGGAAGCTGATTCAGCTAAGATAAATTGCAATTATATACTTGTAGTATCTAAGAATACATTTATGAGCCGTAAGTGGCTTCTAGACTAGCAATTCCATGTGTTACATCAATTTGAGTACCATGTGGTATGTGAAGCTTTTTGAAGCAATGCAGATATTTTTGAGAATAGGGAGCTTTGTGAATACTTAAGTCACTCAATTTTGGTTGCAATGTCATAAAGTTGAGTAGTTGTGATGATCTGTGAGTTGAGAAGGTCACTCATACCTAGAAGGATTTGCTACAAAATTTGATTTCTTGTGATGATGTAGTTGTTGGGTTAGTAGCTCATAGAATTGTTGTGTCTGTCATTTAGCAAGTTCATTTTCACTCTCCCTCACTAGTACTATGACAAGTTACTTCTTATCAGTAGAAGAGCAGAGTTTTATTGTAGGAATGAACACATCTGGAGCATCATTGAGTGAAATTGCAAATGTAGTTAGAAAATCAAAAAAGAGCATTTCATTAGTCCTCAAGAGATATCGAGAGCGAGGTTCAATACAAAAAGCAAAAAGATCTAGACGTCCAAAAAAGTTGCAAGAGATTGATCGACGAGTTCTCAAATATGAGATTGTCAAGAATTGTAGAATACCTCTTGCTGAACTTGCTAGTAGCTTGCCCATTTCTATGAGTATGAATACCATACGAAAAGAAGTGCATGACCTTGGATTTGGCAACCGAATTGCCAAAAAGAAACCTTTTTCGAATGAGAGACACAAGAAATTGAGGTTGGCCTTTGCGAAAGAGCATAAACATTGGACGGTGGAACAATGGAAGTTGGTTATTTGGAGTGATGAGTCATCATTTGAGATCGGTGCTTATTCACGTCAGACTCAAGTATGGCGGACTACTTCACAAAAATTTCATCCACAATGTTTAGCACCAACATTCAAGTCTGGGAGGATGTCAATCATGGTTTGGGGTGCTTTTACTACAACTAGTAAGTGTTTTTTGATTTTAATTCCTTTTAGACAACGCAATGCTATGGACTTTGTAGGGATTGTATGTGAGCAAGGATTATTGCCCTACTTCTACCACCATGCTAACCATGAAGAATTAATATTTATGTTGGATGGTGCACCAATACATACAACCAGAGTGACAAAAAATTGCATCAAAGATATTGGTTTAAAGATGCTCAACTGGCCTCCAAATTCTCCTGACTTAAACCCTCTAGAAAACATGTGGATGATTTGTAAAGATAAGGTCCAGAAGATGAAAAGACCAAAAAACAAAGAGAAAATGTGGAATGCAGTGCAAGCAGCTTGGGAGAGCATACCAATGGAGATGTTAGACAAGTTAGTTGCAAGCATGCCAAAACGGATACAAGCTGTTATTGATGCCAGAGGAGGTAGCATACGGTGGTAGCAGTAGTTGTTGATCAATCCAATTTTTAGATTAGAAATGATTACAAAAGATTTGTATTTTTTTAGCAAGAAGCTTCTACATGTATAAAGCTAACTATTTATGGAAAAAAATTCTATATTTGAGGTTTATATGAGGTAGCATTAGTCAAGTTTTCTTGTTGGTCTCTTCCTGTGTGTGTGAGAAACAACAAGGGGTTACCTTACTTAGTGCAAGGGACTGTACATTTAAAAAGGCTACTAACAATTTTGAAGTGAAGGTAGATGTACTAACGCCCCCCTAAGGTTTGGAGGAAATTTTGAAAATAGATGTGCTAGTTTCATCCTACTTACCTTATTTCATCCAAATGACGTGTGTTTTAAGGTCAAATTTTTATTTATGAGTTATATCCTAAAACGTGTTGAATGACTTGCTCATTGGAAAGTGGATGTGGATTATATATGTAATAGACGATTATTTAAACTATGATTTGTATTTTTTGTATGATAGTGGAGGTATTTATCACATTAAATTAAAAAGCTTAGTATAAATATATCAGTCCATTTTTTTAGCCTCCCATTACATTTTTCTCTCTCTATAAATTCCTTATATAGAAGGGGTTATATTTCTTAGTGACCCACACACGTCAATTAGGTTCTCAATGTAGAGTCCACCCAGTAAATTTTCAAATTTTCTCTCAAACTTAAGGACCCCTTTTGTACATCCACCTATACACTTGAGTATTCTCAATAGTCTTTTTCTTTGACCACAATAAAGAGAAACTATGCCTCCCATTATGTATATTATGTACGTTAATTGCCCCAAATGATTCCATTTTTTACACTCACGTTCATTTGTACGTGGTATGAAGAGTGCACCCCTTCGATGACAATGATTCTAATGACTTGAAAATAATTTATTTTGAATAGTTTCAAATAGAATTCTTCATTGAATTCTTGAGACAATGAAACAAAATTATTTTGTTATCACCAAACATTCAAGACCACTAGGTTTCTAAATAAAGACAAAATGGATGCTCTTGGGTGCACATGGTGGAACAAGATAACCCCTATAAGGGTTGCCTTATTTGTTTGCTTGTACCTCTTCGAACATACCATAGCTCTCTAGCACCTTGGGCAAAAAATAATTAATTTTAAAGGTACGTAAATTTTTGAAAAATTAAGTTCGTTGAGTGTCCAATTTTAAAAAAAATCAAAAAATCAAAGAGTGCCTAAAATCACAATAATGCAAGTGACTGGTTAAGGGAAGTGTTTAGGTTAATCGTAGCCGCCATAGATGAAATTAGGGAAACCATCCATGAATTATAGAAATGACTTGGATGAATGTCTAACTTATTTTAAATTACTTTTTGAATATGCCCAATTATTGAATATTATTTTTTGGGCTGCCTAACTTACTTTCGCACTTTAACAAATTATTAAGCAGAAAGGTGCCCAAGCTGCTAGAGAGCTACGGTACAAGGGAGAGGATTTTCACTTACTTAAAACATAGTTGATCCCGTTATTAGTAGGTCAAAGAGCCAACCTACTCAATATTGCACCCCAACTCGCTAAGCAAAGATTGGACTTAATACATAAGATCACATGAATACCACTTTTGTACCAATGGTGCAAAAATATGACAAATGGCATTGAGGCCATTTAGAGGCTCATTCAGAGGCCCATAATAAGGCCCAAAGTTGTTTTTTTTACTCTTACATGCACTTGGGCATTTTGTGGTGAAAACGGTGAACTCGGTGACTTGGGTTGAGGATATTGTTGGAGGAGATCATTGCATGTTTAATGACTGTAACCATATTTCAAATGTACAGATGTGTGATGTTTGTAGTCTTTAAAATTCATAATTTTTTTGGCCTTGAATCACGTGTCATCCTTAAGTATATTTTTAAGTTATCTTGGAGATTTGGGTACGGAATGGGCATCATTGGCAACTCTTTATTAACCTAGAATATTAGATGGTTACCTTATCAAATTAATGAAATTTGCAAAAAAACCTATAAGACATCTCTTCATCGTCTCAATATCAATGCATAAGAAGAAGAATATATATGTGTATATGTATATATATATACTAGAATATGACTTTTTTTCTTCCAATGCTTGCAACACCCTAACCCTACATGTTGCCTACAATGAGCCCATAACTTTAATTGAATATAGACAGACATTCAAGAAAATAAAGCTTCAAAAATGAAAAGTGGATGTCTTCAAATGTCAATCAATGCTTCCATACAAAAACTCAACTTGGTGGAGATCAAGGTTTGCTATGTGAAGTCACGTCATGATAAGCGAAACCTAGAAGAAGAAAAAAAACACCTGGCCCATACAACCATTTGGTTTGGTGAGTTGTCGCCACACAATTTGCGAACCTACTGATTGGTGCTAGTATGGGCACATGGCTTGATGAGAAGGTGTAACCCCCTTCCCATGAAAAAACAAATCCTAGGCTACTCATTAAATTGTTTCTCAAGAAAATTCCAACATAAGATGCTTCACTACCATATCTAAGCTTTGTGCAAAATCGTGTCATTTTGGATAAGAGTAATTATACAAAACAATTTTTTTTAATGAAATTCAGGGTCATATATGACCCTTAGGGTTGCACCGTACTAAACATGTATGAGTATACATGAGTGCACAAAAAGGGTATTATTTTGAACTTTGATGCAAAATGGCAAACATATGCTACACATTTTATAACTAGACTTTATAGTGGCTTATGTTAGTATCATAAAGGGACCAACTACAACAACAAGTGGGGATATGATCTTCTTGATCATTTGATGGTAGACTTACAAACAATAATTGTAAATCTAGCTTTATGACTAAATTGCAGACTTAGATGCTTATAAGTTATATCCGGGAGATGAAAAAGTCTTAAAAAACTTTATTGATAAATACTAGGGTTTTGATACATTATACATAAGATAAGGGTTGATTATTATTCAAAAGCATACTTGTATACTTATGTTAATGGTCCTGTAATAATTGTATTTTTTATTATATACATATTATCACTTCTATTTTAATCATTGAAATTTTATGTGTATTGCTTAATTTTACAAAAATCTTGTATATAGAGTTCTTTTATAGCATGTTATGAACACACATGATTCTTGGTGTTAATGAAAGGTGTGCAACCTCCAAGATATGACCCTAAAAGTTCAAGTCCTTTGCATGTAGTAATATGCACATTGTTCATTTGCTACGATTTGAAGATTCTAGTTGTAGAGCCTTATTCTTTCTATAAAGAAAACTTGTTGAAATCAATTTCAAGATCGCAACCACGTGATGAACTCCATGTAAACAACGAGTGCGCGCGCGGTCTCCAATGTGCAACCCCCTCGCGGCATTCGAATGGCGCCTCGGGGGGGATAGTCATTGGTTGGAGTAGCAATATATGTGCGAACAAATGATAGGGTATTTTAAAAACATGGGGGCTAAAAAATATAATTGGACTTAAGAGTAATATAGGGTATCAAAAATGGCACTGGACATTTTTAAAGTACTATAGGGTATGGAATAATAGGTAATCTAGAATTATAAGTAATGTAAGCCATTTTTCTATTAGACCAAAGTAGAAATTTACATAATGATAGCACGTGAAAAAAAGAAGAGAATTGAAAGTAATACCCCCTATAAAATAATGGTTGTTCGCACCTATATCCTTAATTTTTTAACACACTGCCCCCCCCCCCGAGAATGGCGCAGGACGTCTTGCATGGTGGGGCTAGAGGCCCCGTCACGGATGTTCAAAAGGCCGTTGACGTATTTCCACTCATTCATCCGGATTTGGACGCCCATCTCATTGAAGCTACCCTCTTGTGTAACGGCCTCCTGCCTCTCCATATCGGCCTCAAAACTTGTTGTGTCCAACACGTGTTCCACATCCCAAATTGTTCCCTCGCCCGGGACCGGTTCCCGTGGCAATACCCCACCGTCACATTGCCGTTGGAGTCATACACGTATCCGTGGGGGTGAGGACCTAGGACGTATTCACCCGTCTCTCCGGCGTGCCCACCCACAACACGGTACAAAAATGCCCTCAACCCTACGGCTTGAGGAGAGGAGCCAGGGTAAAACTCATGAGCAGCCCTTGTGTACATTTCAGGCGTGAAGTTTGTCGGGTAGCCTCGGAGGTCCTTCACATACCTCCGTGCCCGCCAGCTATAAGTAGGAGGATCGCCGTATTCTGCGGGCGGCACACCATGGATTATTGTGTACTCAAAATCGGGAGGCATTCCCCATTGCACTCCGAATTGCTCGTACAACCTTCGATGCAGAGGGGCTTTGCATGAAGGACAACGGCGTGTTTGCAACATATGTGGCAACAAACAATTCGGGTGGACCATGTGACTGCACGACCCAATGATCCATGCACCTTCGGGTCCCCAAGGATTGGAACAAATGGGGCACATGCTCCCGTCTTTGATCCAATTGGGGACGCATGGCCACAACAAGGCCGGTTTGGCCGGGGGTATCACGATGCGGGATGATACTGCGGTATCTCATTGGAATTCATCCTCGGGTCTCTTGGTCCACGCAATACTAGGGTAATTGTCGTCATCGACCGGGAGGTTCTCAGGATACATGAAATCCAATGGCGGCCACGAGGTGAAAAGAAGCCGTTGTTCGGGCCATTCTTCGCCGTGGTCCAATTTGCATTTTGCCAATTCCGCCCTCAACGCCTCCACAACGTCGTTGTCGGCAACTACCAGTGGTGGGGTTGGCACCGCCGATGCCATCTCCATGTCAACGGCCGAAGATGGAGGACAAACCAACCGGGTACCATGTGGTGGTGTCACGTTGACCTTTTGTCGCCGGCTAGGTCGTTCAACCGGCAACCCTATGACAATGTTGTGCTCGTCCATGTTTGACTCGGCGGCTGGTGGAGTCCCCACAATTTGATGATTTGGTCCCGCAAGGAAATCAAAATAAGATCGGACCGTCGGAGGATTCATTGGAGTTTGCCATGCCAATGGAATCGGACGGCCAGCGTTCCGGCCTAGCACGGCACTTGGTATGACCGCGACCCGGCGTGCCGCCCTCAAGTCCGCACTCGTGCGGGGTATGGTGGACCAGTCGATATCCACTCCCAAAATTACCTCCGCGTAGACCGTTTGGCATAACCACATTAGCATATGCCCACGATCAAATTCCCTCGGTGCACCCCACAAGAAATCCCACACCTCCTTGCACCGTTCTCCAAATATTTGATGGCTCACCTCCCTCCATATGCCATAGCGTTGTCTAGACATCCGTTCAACATTCGCGCTAAGAACGAACATCCTCGTCAAATGGGTCCACTCTACGTACCTTCGGACCGTGCTATACAGCCACGTGTCCCTCTCATTTTGCTAGCCGGGATTGGCGAGAATGTTCGGGTCCCGCGCCACCTCCAAATTGATTGGTTGCGGCCTGCCCCTCGGTGCATTGCCGCGTCTTCTAGCTCCTGCTTCGAATTTATAGTCAAACCTCTTCTTCTTTTTTCATAAATTTGGACTATATATGAAACTCTTTAGGTGTTTTAAGCACATGTAGGTTATGATGTATTATAAAATGACTAGTTGTGGATGATAACTTAGTACATAATTTGCACACTACAATGTTTAACTCAATTGTGTGAACATTAGAATAGTTGTGTGAACAATAAATAGAGTGCTTGAACACATCAATTACCAAATGCTTAGAATTAGGGCGACTAGTGCATGGTGTAAATGACACCACATATCCCACGTTACAACACAAAGTGGTTTGGAAAAGTTGATGTGGAAGCCATGGTCGTATTTAGGCTCTCCGGGAGGCTAACCCTACTTGGACATGTGGCCGTGATTTTACGGACCCTTTCATCAATGACCTCATGCTCCCCCACCCAATTTGATCCCTAACTTCATGGAGCATGTCGTGGTTACATTAGACCATCTAAAAAGTAAGCTTTCTAGAGCTCAACTTTTATATACCTAAAAAAAGGTTGTTGCTAACGATTTCAAGATCACATTAGTACAACAACAATATTTAGTGATTTTCATGGCTTTTTTGTGATCAATATGGAATCATTGAACTTCAAGAAATTGTGATAAATATATGCAATAAAATTATAGTCCAAATTTTCAAGATTATATCAAGATTAGATATACACTTCGAGGTAAGAAAACGAGTCCGTAGAGAATTGCCATTTTTCAATCAAAATAATATGAAGTTTCTATATATAGTGTTTCATTAACAAATGGAAAAGTTAGTTCATTCTTGGCTTTAAAAAGCTCTTGTGAACAACCATTTTTTTATATTGGAATGGGGTCATTGCCATTGACAAGAGAATTTCATAAGGAACACAATGATACCTATTGTGACCTTCCTAGTGCCTTCCTTTTGGATGAATTTGCCTTCAAGAGTCATTCATAAGCTCGAAATAAGCCTCTCAGGAAGTTAAGGGTTAAATATAAGAGACGCCATGGTGCATGGGCACTGGTTGAAGCCATTGTCTTTTGGAGAATCATAGCATGTTTATTCCTCATCCGTAGCTGAATTATTCTCCGAATTGAGGTAGGTGACATGTCCATGGAACTTAACAATGTTATAATGTACGTTCCGAACATGACCAAATCATTTCCCTTAGGAGCACATGCATGACTGAGAGGTCAAGAGTCAAAGGATTTGCAAGCCTCTCATGTAGAGGCCTTGGATGTTGGGTAAGCTGGGTAGTCTGTAAATGACTACACCGTTTATGGTATTTATTGTCATGACATGCATAATAGTATTAGTTACCCTATGATGTGGCCTATGCTAGGTCAAACTAATGACCAACAACTTGACCATTAGTGTAATTATATGGCACTTGGAGCTAGTGTGCTTACTAATATCTTGCCATTAGTATACTCAATAATATTATGAGGTCTATGCCTAGGTTACACAATGGTCAACAAAAACATTTATGTAGAACTAGGCAAATACTGTGAGCTCT